>BSBK01001105.1:1407500-3807500 GCA_027943335.1 Chamaecyparis obtusa
ATGGAAAAAATCAAGAAGGTGTATCTGAGATACCCTATTGACAAGGTTAATGACAGTGCAACCTTGGTAATCAAATCATTTTAGAACTTGATGAAGAAAATATCAAGGATTCCACAAGCTATAGTAGAGAAATACAAAGATGAAATATGCTTTATGGTTGACACTGATTTTACCTTTATTGAAGTAGTTGAACCAAGAGTTGAGTCTATAGATCTTCTTGGATATGAAATTTCAGAAGTTGAAGTACAAGAGTATGTGAGTAGATTACTTAAAAGAAAGATAGATGTAAACAACTCTAGATTTGGGACTTATGAGGAGAACTTTAGCTCTGCAAAGTCTCTGCATGAAGAGAAGTTGGCTAAAAGGAGAGTTGATAGTACCATTAAGAAAATTCTTAAGGATACTGGAATGACAGAACATGAATTCCTAATTTTGAAACATACTGCAGTAGCAATAAGAGACATTGGATAGAAATTTTGTCTGTTCCACCCCTATCATTAGTTGCAGGCCAGATTGTAAACATCCATAATTTGGAGAAAGTAGTAAAAATTGAGGAGGCATGGGAAATAAGGAAATCAACCAAAACCTTCACCACTCTACTAGGTAAAAGAGTTAAAGAAATGGCAAGTGGGCCAGGAAAAAGATAGAAAATAATATTTACCCTAGTGCAAAGAGAAGTATCAGAAATAAAAGATGATGAAGATATCAGAGTCATTAAGAAGAAATGGAAACCAAAGATAGAAAAAGTGAATGTTTAAATTATTAATGACGGAGATTTTTCTAAGATGAACAAGTATTATGAGATGTACAACTATTCTGAGAAATTAAACATAGAAAATGCAGTTGTCAGGCACATGATTATGGCAAATAAGAAGTTTGATAGTATTCAAGGGAAAATCCTTGATGAATTATTTTAGAAGTTACTAAAAAGAAAGAAAAGAGCTAATGAAGAAGATAATAAGATAAGAGAGAACCATGTAAGGAAGCTTTGTGACATTAAGGATGAAGATCATTTCAAAGAAATTTTGAAAGATCTTAATACTCATTTAAGGATGAAGAGGAGAACCATCTTGATAATGGGAGGGAATTATGAGGAAATAAACAAAGAGACTAAATAGGCAGTTATAAAAGTAATGACCTTAGGTCCTAGTGAGCACACAAGTGCACCAGATCAAGCAGTGGAAGTTGAGAACTAGAAAAGTCCTACACAATCATCGCCACCAGCTATCAATATTACAGATGAATCAATGAATGTGGAAGGAACAAAAATTATTTTGGACAATGAAGAGAATCCGTTTAGTAACCTTGAAGACATTGTTGAGAATTTGGCCTTGGAATAAAAATACATGACAAAACATAAGGAAGTTAAGGAAACAGGACAAGAAGAGGAAACAAAATAGAGTCAAGCAGGAACACAAGATGATGCAGGAGCATCTCGCATCCTTGGAAATCCTATGTCACCAAAAAGAACTTTTGAGCTTTTTCTATGTTGCTCAATTTCTTCTTCAACCGAGTTGGTCAATAGTTGGTCAGTTTCCTTTTGTTACCGAAAGTCATCGGTTATCTCCTGGGCAGTCAGTTAATTCACTGGTGCTCGGCGTTGCCTATTTGCTGCTCAGTTATCTTGTTTACCGATGGGTCTAGTTTTGTTTCTTTTTGTGGCCGACTTGTGCATTTATATTGGATCATAGAATTAATGCTGGAATCCATCATTGAGAAGTGTATGGTCCCAGATTTGACTGTTACTTCTATTAATTATGGATTTGAAGGCTGACTCAGCTCGGTAGCTTCTTGTATAAATGTAGATGTCTGGTGGTAGTTTAGGGAGCAAGGAGGAGTTAGAAGATAGTAGACATTTAGATTAGAGATTGGTAACAGATCCTCACATGTTGAGGACTTCTAAGTTTCATTATAAAATCAGGTTGTAATCAGGAAGGCCTTATAGCCCGGCATGTATGATTCCTATTGATGAAAGTTAATGAAAGATCTGGCATTCTCTCTCTCATTTTTGTTATTTGTTGCTTCTGCATGTGTGGTAGGCTTGGAACATTAGGGTGAGCCATCCTTTGGCCCCTCTTGCTCCTTGCCCTTACATTAGGTGGTATTAGAGCAAGGTGAGATCTTGATCTAGGTTTGCGGATCTAGGTTTGTTGGTTCCTCTTGAAGCCCTAGTGGATTGTTGTGAGGTAGCAGATTGCGATCTAACCTACAATTGTAGAGGGTTGTCAAGATGGTTCATGGGAGGTGAGATGTAGATCTAGGATTGGAAGATATGCTAAGATAGATTACTGCTAGGTTAGAAGCAGTTGAAACATCCCAAAGAAGAGGCAGACATCTTGAAGATGTTAGTGATGATGAAATTGAAGAAGAACAGGTGAATGTAGAACTTGCTCCTATTATGGATCAAGGTGAGGAAATATTTTTGAAGGCTTTGACAAGTCTGAAGTCAACACCACATTTCAATCCTCTTGAGTATAGTGGAAAGTTGGATTCTGATGAATTAGTGGACTGGATCACTGAGATGGAAAAGTATTTTGAATATGAAAGTATCCCTGAGGATAAGAAGGTGAAGATTACAAGCACCAAGTTGAAAAGTCATGCATCCTTATGGTGGGAACATCTACAATTGGATAGAAAAAGGAAAGGTAAAGACAAAATCAAGGTATGGAGTAAAATGGTCAATAAGTTGAAGGGAAAGTTCTTACCCTGTGATTATCAAATTAACCTAGTTTGGTGAATGAAAATTCTAAGATAGAAAGAAAGCTCAGGAAAAGAGTATACTGAGGAATTCTATAGATTAGATGTCAAATCTAGACATGATGAAGATGATGTGGAAAGAATCAGTAGATACCTGAATGGTTTGAGGGTTTCCATCCAAGAGGAGATTAGCATGGTCAAGTTGGAGAACATTGAGGAGGCTTATCAATTTGCTTTGAAAGCTGAGGAGAAATTGAACAAAAGACATGAGCAAAGATAGAGAAGTCAAGGTGGTAGGTTTCCTAGAGGAAGAGGTAGATCTAATGGCAAAAATGGTAGATCTGAACTAGAGAAGACAAATCTGGACAAAGGAAAGACCAAGTGGAAAGGTGAAAGTTCATCTAGAGGTAAAGGCAGTAACTACCGAGGTGGTTATAGAAGAGGAAGTTTCTGAGGAACTTGTTACAATTGTGGAGAAGAAGGACATAGGTCATTTCAATGTACACAAGCAAGTAAGAAGGCTGGTAGCAATAGGAATGTTGTAGTGCAAGAAGAACCATTGAATGAATGGGAAAGGGAGAATAACTTGATGGTAATGAGAGCATCGTGGAATGAAAGAACAAAGGAAGATCCAGTAAGGAAAAGTTTGTTCAAGACCAGATGTAGAGTTTCTGACAAAATTTGGAAGGTAATAATTGACAGTGGTAGCTCGGAGAACTTGGCATCTGAAGAGATGGTCACAAATTTGTAGTTGAAAAGGTTAGTACATCTGAAGCCCTATTAGATTTCATGGATCAAGGATGAGCATACACTCCTGGTAAGTGAACAATGTTATGTGAATTTGAAGATTGGAAAATACTATGATAAGGTGTTGTGTGATATCATGCCTATGGATTGTTGTCATATTTTTTTGGGTAGACCTTGGCAATATGATAGACATGCTATATATGATGGGAGATTGCATAAGTATACTATTGTGGCTGATGGAAAGAAAAAAATCTTGTTACCATTGATGGAAGAAATTGTTAGTAATGTTTGCACATCTGTGAAAGTTTGCATGATGGAAGGAAGGAAGTTTGTTAACTCTTTGAAGAGGGATGGTGTATGTTTTGTTGTGATTCCTAATAAACTGAGTAAGAAAATAGGAGATAATGTCCCTGAGGAGATTGATAAGTTACTCACCGAGTATAGTGATATCATTTCTGATAATGTACCTAATGGTTTTCCGCCAAAAAGAAGTATTGATCATTATATGGATCTAATTCTTGGAGCTAGTTTACCAAATAAAGCACCTCATCGGTTGACACCTGCTGAGAATCAGGAATTGAACTGAGCAATTCAAGAGTTGTTGGAGAAAGGTTTGATCAGAGAAAGTTTGAGTCCTTGTGCAGTACCTACTGTATTAGCACTGAAGAAGAATGGGGAATGGAGAATTTGTACTAATTCTAGAGCAATCAATAAGATAACACTGAAGTATAGGTTTCCTATACCGATAATGGATGATATAATGGATAGTTTGACTGGAGCAAAGTATTTCACAAAGATTGATTTAAAAAGTGGGTATCATCATATCAGAATTGTGTGTGTGAAAATTGTACCTGATTTGTAGACACAACACTCAGTAAAACATTAGAGGTTAGCTATAATCAAAATCATGCAAAATTGAAATCTAATCTAACCAAGCAATTTACTGCCTTCTAACAGGTGCGAGATTAATGTTCTCAGATTGTTATCGAGACCAGTGACCTAGACGACACCTAAACAAAGGATTTGAATTTAAAAATGATATAAAATATGAATGCAAAGTAATCTATTTTTTTTTGGTATTTCTATGCAATAAGAATGATAAAAATTGATATGAATCTATGCTAATATGGAAATTGATATGCTATGAATACTATTGAAAATTGATATGCAATGCTAATCTAACAATGATATGCAATATGAATGCAAAAATAAGATTGATCTCACAAAGATGTCGATTCGCAAGAGCTTTGATTCTTCAATTCCAATTCTCCAGCGTGATTGTGCAAAAATATGAGATTCTGTGGATGCAAATTTGAGAGATTTTAGAGATGATTGAGAGATGAATTATGAAGAGATGAACCTTGTTTTTATAGAAATCCAAGGCTTTGGAGGTGCATGAAAAAAAGCCATAAAACACTCAAATAACTCAGGTTGATTTTTGAGTTATTTTTAAATAAAGGATAATTAACTTACAAAAACATGCAAAAGCTAAGTTTTAACTCAAAATAGAATTTAGCTTTAATTGATAATTGATAGTTGTCTGCTTTTCTTGAATGTGCATGTTTTATTTATGAATTAATTTAATAATAAAGTGATTTATTTCCAACTTAACTGCTTTTAAAAATAAAACAATTGATTTATGGGTTAATCAATTATTTAATCAAACTTTTATTAAAAACTATATTATTAAATAATGACAACTTGCTTTAATTAATTAAATAAAAATTTAATCAATTATTCATAGGATATTTGGATTTATTGTCAAAATTAAATAATACAATTAATAATAGATAGAATTAAATTTAATTACACAATTAAGTGGCAAGATATTAAATCTAATTAATTAAATATGCAAAATATTCAATTAATCAAATTTTAGGATAAATGTGATTTATTGCCAAATAATTATAAAATTAAATTTAATTAAGATAATTAAGAATATTGCTAGGAATATTCCCCGATGCAGAATTTTAAGATAATCAATTATGATTCGATGATGTTTAGATGTGCCTTTGGTTAGGACTTCAATGTCGATTTCATTTGATTTGATGATGTAGGAGATTAATGAACTTATAGCCCATTTTTGGGGTATTACATTTTGCCCCTCTTTGAATTACTATGCGAAGCGCAGTGGTTCAAAGATAGTCTGTGTTTGATAGAGATATGAAACTGATGCGAAATTGATAATTGATATGAGACAGAAGTTGATTGATATTGATTTGATATGAAGATAATAGGTCCTAAATGACCAAAGATAATGTTCACTATAGCAGCAAATGAACCTATGATTGTGAAAAAGTGTCAAAATGCCTGATTCCAAACCTTAGGATTGCAAAGAAGTGAGTGACCCGTTCTAGACTTGATTGTCTTAGCAGAACTAGCAGGTATCACATCCGAATCCTTTAGTTGCCGAAGAACCAAGGAAAGAACACTATGATCTGATGGTTGCAAAAATTGATATGGATTACAAGATTAAGAGAATACCAGATTGATATGGATCGATGAATCTGATATGCCCCAAGTGATGATAGATTTGCCCCGAGCGATGAGGTCTTTTTTTTTGATGAATCAGTAACTAGACGTGATTGTTTGTCTTGATTAATGATGAACGATATTGATAGATTTGATTGACAGACTTTGAATGATGTGCAATACCATGCCCCCTTCGGGATTAAAATTGAAATCTGACAAGAAAAGTCAGTGTTGATAGTTTAGAAGCATGTTAATTGATTTGAGAAGTGGTTAAACACATTGGAGAATGCATTCTACATCATTTGGAGGTCCAAAAGACTGAGTTTGACTAGGTTTGACCAAGTTGAAATTTTGATAGTTTGATGTAAGATAATCAATTAAGTTGAATACTAGATTTCTGTGATGATTGAAGGTTGAATATGCAAGTAGTTAATAATATGAATGATCTCAGATTTGAATTTTGATCTCGAAAAAGGATTCTACTTGCTGCTTCATTGGAGGAACCTTCGTGTGAGATTTAGCTCTTGTTAGATTTGAAGAATTGATATGAAGAATTGTTTAAGCTTTGAAGTTCATTTAGTCATTGTGAGATCATGCAAAGATGAAAATTGTAAAGAAGCATGCAATATGAAATGCAACCTAAGACCTAGGACCTAGTCACTGATCATATGTCGATTTGTTATCATCATTGAACTTTTAGGTAATCGGATAAATCAATACAATGCCCACTAGCCATGAAACCATAGACATATGAATATCAATTTGTATGCGCAAGAATCAATACAACACCCACTAGTCAAACAACCATGGACATATGAATATTGATTTGTATTCGGAATGTTGGATTAGATATAAGTACCAAGGCATAAATGCCAGGATGACCTGAATATCATGTCCATGTTGATATAGCAATTTGTACAAGCATCAAAACATAAACGTCGTGATGACCTAAGTACACCTTGCGTTATAAACACATCAAACAATCAAAAGATCATTCTAAATCCAGTGTGAATTACCCGTAGTGACCCTTTATCATTCACCTCCTTAGGCAAGATCACGTTTCACAATAGGAGAAAGAATTTACTTCAAAAAGATAATAGTTAGATCAAACATCCTTGAATTTTCCAGGTATCAATGGTCGAGGTACGCATGGCCATCCAATTCAAGATAGAGGCTCTTACAGTCGGACACCATTTCAATCCAGAATTTCCAAAGTTATTAGATTTCACATACAAGCAGAAAACAAAGAAAAGATTATGCCCCCAGTCATCACTCTCTAAATCCTATAAAGGACATCATCGAAGAGCTCGAAGGGACACAATATGCAAAAATATCAATGTGAACTAGTAAGCATACAAGGAGATAAAAGCATGTAAAAAGCATAGATTGTTTTCAGTTGAGTTTTGATGTTTGATTGCGTTGTTGTAGATGCAAAATCCTTTCTGGAGACAAGACAGACTTGACTGACTCAAATGAAGCTTCAAAGGACTCTGACTGGATATGATATGTCTAAGATACACTGGAGGCCATAGGATATAACATTGATTGCTTCCAAGTTGGAGCATTGATAGGATACAGACACTTGAGCAGATTGGTGTACAAACTGACTTATTGAAAACTGGAAATGCAAAAACAAACCGGGAGATATGTACAAACTAAAGCAAGACTGAAAGCTGGGAAAGACCAAGATTGTGCTGATAGATGGAGCATTTTGAACAAGTGGCACTCGTTTGTCAGGTTTTCACCATCTTGGCAGAGATTCTATTTTTGCTACCAAGGTGCCTGTTTCCAGGTTTTCACCAAGGCACTTTTTCTTTTTTTCATTTTTTTTTTGTATTTTTCATTTTTTCAATTTTTTTGTACTTTTGATATTTTTTTGATTTTTTTGAATTTTTGATATTTTTTTATTTTTTTTGTGAATCATCAAGGCACCTATTGCTAGGTTTTCACCAAGATGTTCATTTTTTCAGGACTTTTTCCAATTTTTAAGATTTTTTTCAGGACATTTACCAAGCACTGAATGCCTTAGGCGTAGAATTTCTTCAGATGGAGAATGTTGATTGGTTCTCGGAGCTATTCTTCTTCAGTCATTGAGAGTTGATAGGCACCAGAGCCAAAAGTAGCAGTGATAAAAAAGGGACCCAGCCAATTGGGTTCGAACTTCCCCTTGCGTTCTCGATGTGATTGATTTTTAAGATTTTCTCTCAACACTAGATCACCAACCTAAAATTCTCTATGTCTGGCTTTCTTATTGTAGCCTCTAGAAATTCTTTTCTGATACACTCTGAGATGATCATACGCTGCTTGTCTACGCTCATCTAGTAATTCAAGTTCTTGTAACCTAGACACTCTGTACTCTTCATCAGTGACAAGTCCATGCATTCTGATTCTAAGTGATGGGATTTCAACCTCAATAGGTAGTACTGCTTCAGACCCATAAACTAAAGTGAAAGGTGTAGCCCTTGTAGGAATTTTGATACTAGTCCTGTAGGCCTAGAGAGCTAGATTGATCATCAGATGCCAGTCTCTTCCTATTTTATTAACTGTTCTGTGCAAGATCTTCAGGAGATTTTTGTTTGAAGCCTCAGCTTGTCCATTCCCTTGAGGATAGTAAATAGAAGACCAATGTTGTGTAATCTTGAATTTAGCACATAAGTCATCTAGATCCTTATTTTTGAATTGTCTGCCATTGTCTGTGACTATGGAATGAGGGATCCCATATCTGCAAATGATGTAGTTCAGGATGAACATAGAGATTTGTTTCCCCGTTGCTTGTGTTAGAGGAACTGCTTCTACCCATTTTGTAAAATAATCTATAGCCGTGATGATATGGGCATGTCCATTAGAAGAGTGTGGATGGATAGCACCTATGAGATCAAATGTCCATTGTTGAAAAGGCCATTGTGTAGTAAACGGAATTAGATCTCTCCCTGGAGCATGAATCAAGTTGCCATGTACTTGACACTGTTGACATTTTTTAGCAAATTTAATAGCCTCTTTCTCCATTTCAGGCCAATAGTACCCAGCCCTAATAAGTTTTTGAGGTAATGTTAAACCATTTGAGTGCGATCCATATATACCCTCGTGGACTTCCTCTAATGAACGTTGAGACTCTTCCCATTCTAAACATCTAAGCAGTGTACCATCTAGACCTCATTTGTACAGATCATTACCAATGATGACATATCGGGATGCGGATCGGATAAGGTTTCATTTCTCAAAATGGTTAAAGGACTCAGGGATGATTTGGTCATGGAGATAAGAGAATAGATTCATGTAGTGAGATGAGTCATAACCTACAACAGTGCAGATCATGCGGGTTTCAGGGGAGTCATATGCAGGATAGGATAGGGCTTCCACCAGGAACTCATAGCGTAGCTCATGTTTGGGCTATTGTAAGAGAGTAGATAGTGTCACCATTGCATCGGTAGCCTTATTCTACATTCTGGGTATTTGCTCAAATGTGATAAAGATGAAGTATTTCTTTAAATCATCTACCATTCTCTTGTAAGGAATGATCTTTTCATCTTTGGTTTGGTACACATCATTGACTTGGTGGATAACCAATTGTGAGTCTCCATGGATGTGCATCTCTGTAACTCTCCATTGTATTGCCATTTTCATACCATTGAGAAGTGCCTCATATTCAGCAATATTGTTTGTGCAAGGAAACTTTAGTCTGAATGCTTTGGGTATCGAGTATCCTTGAGGAGTGATGAACAATATGCCTGCTCTAGATCCATTCTGTGTGTAGGAGCCATCAAAGAATAACCGCCATGCTCTAGAAGAGAGGTGCATGATAGAGGAATTATGAAATTCCATTTGCATGGGTGTATCATCAAATAGTGGTGCTTCAACTAATTGATCAGCAATGACCTATCCTTTGATAGCTTTTCTTTCAACATATTCAATGTCAAATTCGCTCAAGAGCATGACCCATTTAGCTAGTCTACCTGTGAGGGAAACTTTGCTTAGGAGATATTTCAGTGGATCAATTTTAGCTACCAAATGAGTAGTATGAGCTAACATGTAGTGTCTCAATTTCTATGATGCAAAGATCACAACTAGACATGCCTTCTCTATCATTGAGTAGTTCTTCTCATAGGCCACTAAAGTTCTGTTGATATAGTAGATGGCTCCTTCTTTCTTGTTCTCATCATGCTGTGCTAGCAATGCCCCCAGTGATGTATCTGTTGCGGAGACATATAATATTAAGGGCTTCCCATGAATAGGAGGCATTAAGATAGGAGGATTCGAGAGATAATTCTTGATATGATCAAAATTCTTTGCACAGTCTTCATTCCATGCAAAGGTCACACCTTTATGTAATGTCTTTGTGAAAGGTTGTGATATGTCAGCTAATTGTGATATGAATCTTCTGATGGACTGTACTCTCCCTTGCAAAATTCACATTTGACTGATATTCTTGGGAGGTTGCATCTCTATGATAGCTTTCACCTTAGCTGGATCGACCTCAATACCTTTCTTGGAGATGTATCCTAGGAGCTTGCCAGAAGTGACTCCAAAAGTACACTTTTTTAGATTTAGTTGAAAACTAAATTTTTCCATTCTATCGAGGATCATGCTCAAGTCTGTTAGATGTTCAATTCTAATCATGGATTTTTCCAAGGTATCATCCACGTAATCCTCCATTGTTCTATGCATCATATCATGAAAAATAGATGTCATTGTTCTTTGATAGGTAGCTCCTGCATTTTTGAGTCTGAATGGCATAATATTCCAACAGAAGGTTCCCCATGCACATGTGAAAGATATTTTCTCTTGATCTTCTGGAGCAATTTTGATTTGGTTGTACCCAGAAAAGCTATCCATTAAGGAATACATTTCATAGCCCGCAGTCATGTCCACTATCATATCAATGTTAGGCAGTGGAAAGTCATCCTTAGGGCATGCTCTGTTCATGTCTCTAAAGTCCATGCACACTTTGATTGAACCATCTAGTTTTGAAATAGGTACAATGTTGGAGATCCACTCGGCATAGTCTATGACATGGATGAATCCAGTTTTTAGGAGTTTTTCTAACTCTGCTTTGACTAAGAGTGCCACATGAGGATGCATCTTTCTCAATTTTTGTTTGACTAGTTTTACCCCAGGAGCAATGGATAGATGGTGCATGATGAGATTGGGATCCAATCCTGGCATATCTGAATATTTCCATGCAAAGTTGATCTTTTTTTCTGATAAGAATGTAGTGAATTTTTGTTTCTCTTCTTCTGATAAGGATTGTGCTACATGTACTAATTGTGGTTCCTCTGTTGTACCCAAATTGATGGATTGAGTGGGCTCAATCAGAACTAGAGATCTATCCTATAAATGACTCGAAAGGACATCAAATATCTCATCTGCAGGTGCCTCAGAGAGGTTTTCACCTTTAGATATGTCTTTTATTTTTACTTTTGTAGGATCTGAGACTGCCACAAAGTGGTTTTCACCCTCAGAACTCTTTTTATTTTTATTTTTATTTTTTTGACTAAGATATTTGATGTCTGGCTCGGTCATGCTAACGCTCGGTTCGCTGATGGAAGTCCTCATAGGCTTGACTACATTGAGGTAACAAGCAAGGGCATAGTCACTGGAAAAGGTGTAAACACCATGGCTTGGGTTTGTGGAAGTTTGGTCAATAAGATCAGGGTGTTGGATAGTCAAAGCGGGAAAGGCTTGGGATATGGTGTTCACAGATGTGGATATGTCATCATTGGTCCTAACCTGACGCTCAAGTTCAAAGGTGATATTATAGCTCAAAATGTTTAACTTGTGAATGGGCTCAATGTTATCATGGGAATCCTCTTCAGCCATAGGTGGATCAGACACATTAAGTTCATTGTTTCGCTCTAGACCTACATTGGGTTGAGATACATATTGGTGAATAACATCAATATATTTCTTCGTGATAAGCTCATCTTCTTCTGGAATGGCTCCCCATTCATAGTCATTTGACTTAGCTTCTGATTCAGGATCTCTAGGAAATCTGAGAAAATGTGTGAAGTCAGGATGAATACCCCAAGAAGGATTACCCTCAATCTCTGACTTGAATTCATATTCATGGGAATTAGTGTCAGAATAACTACTCTCTACTTCTGGATCAGTTTGATCACCTTCGAGATTGGCTGGTTCTTGTGGTGCAACCATCTCTTGCACTACAGTGGGTTCTTGTGTTTCTACTACATTAATTCTTTTGATAGGATCATCTTTATCATCAAGAAGATCTTTGATCTCTTTAGGAAATTTTTCATAGGGGATGATTTTTGAACTATTTGAATCATCATCTGAGGGTTTTGTCTCTTCTTTCTTGAGAAGGGGTTCTCCTGGTGCAATTTGTTCTATGACATGAGAACAACCACCTTTGAGATGATAAGGTCTCTTTGTAAAGCCTAAGCTTGCAGTATCTTTGTTTGTTCTACCAGTATGTGGAATGGGTGTCACAAGACCCTTTCCTCTGATTCCTAGAGGTCCTTGACCTGGATACCCCATCTTAGCTATCAATTTGTTCCCTGGACCGTATGAAGTAGAAGAGATTTTAGGTGCTACAGATTCACTAGTTTGAACAATTTTGGATTCAAAATCATCTTTGTATAGCCATGCAAGCACATCTTCATCCTCTTCAAATTCTTGTTTGGATACTTGCTCCGCCACAAAATTTCTTTTGTATGGTTCCATAGGTTCAGTAGGTTCTGATTTAGATTGCTTCAAAGATTGTCCATATGACTTGGGTGAGATAGGGAGAGATGTTAGAGACAAGAATGGCTCTATAGTGTATTCTCCCATCCCATTTTCTTTGATATTGATCTCTTTAGCAATGTCATCCATCTTAGATGTGGAAGCAACATTTAGCTGCTTGATGGAAGATTCTCTGTTATTGGGAACAATCTTATCGGCACTTTCCTTCAATGTATTGCAAGTTGTACTCAGATCTACTGGGATAGAAACCTCCACTCCTTCATAGGGAAATTTCAAGCATTGATGGTACGTAGAAGGAATGGCTTGCATTTCATGGATCCAAGGTCTCCCTAGAAGGATATTGTAAGCCAATTATAGATCAAGCACCTGACATGTGGTATCTTTGATGACCGGACCCACTTAGATGGGTAAGACAATGGTGCCTTTAGAAGCTCTTTCTTGTTCATCATAGGCTTTTATGGTGATCTTCTTTCAAGGATCAATAGCCATCTCTGAGAATCCCAACTGTGTGATAAAGTTGTAAGAACAAATGTTGAGGCCTACGCCCCCATCTATCAACACACGTTTGACTCGACAGTTCTAGATCAAGACTTCTATGTGCAAGGGCTGATTATGTGGGTGACTTAGGGAGTTGTCATCTTCCTCTGAAAAGGAGATATATTGTGGAGATGTTAGATGACCAACCATAGTCTGGAACCTATCTAGATCTAGATCATCAGGTACATTAGAGTCGAGCAAAGCTTTGTCTAGGATATCTCTGTGAGCTGGAGATATTCGAAGTAACTCAAACATAGAGATTTTGGCATTGTTATGCTAGAGTTGTTGGACAATGTTGTAAGATGTAGGTCTTGTATCCTTTGGATTGGAAGATTTCAAGGTAGCCTTCTATTTAGAAGTAGATGTGAGACTGAAAGGTATCTTAGGGACATTAGATGAACTTGGTGTTTGTCCTTTCAGATGAGCCTGAGCTTGTGATCTGGTAACCACATTAGCTGAGAAATGATTTATGTCTCTTCATACAATCATCATGACATTGCAGCTCTCAGAGAGACATGGTTCAACCCTATTGATGACAGCATTGTTTCCAGGGTAGGCATAGTTGACTTTTGCCCCCATGTTAGGCTGAGAAGTGGAAACTCCCTTGCCATGTTGTGGAAATAGCTTTGTAAATGCTATGTGATCATTATTACTGGTAGGATTATCGATCATGATGTCCCCTTGATCTATCAAGTCTTGAATATTATGCTTCAAGTGGAAGCATCCATTAGTTTTATGGCCTTTAGTCCGATGGAAAGCACAAAATTCATTATCTTTCCACCAATATGGTTTTGGATCCAGATCAAGCTTTTGGATTGGTGGTAAAGAGATCATGTTATCAACTATCAGGGTTCTTAGGGTAGATTCCAAAGATTCTCCCAAGGGAGTAAACTTTCATTTATTATCCCATCATTTGAATGGCTTCTTTGGAGATGGTTCAGCAGATTTTTGCTCTGAAGCTTCAATGGCTTTGGTGGCAAGGGTGAGATTGTAGGCCGGTGCCTTTGATGGGGTGTGGATAGTGTCAACAACACCATCAGAGATGATACCTTTGTTTCTATTCCAGCTCTTGTTTTTATCTTTTGAGCTAGATCCAGATTCAGACTTGTCCTTTTGAAGTGTGATTTCTCCTTTCTTGACAAGTACTTTCTCAATCTTGATTGCATTATCCACCATTTTATCAAAAGATACATGATCTTGCATTTGTAATGGATAGTTGAGCTCTGGAACAAGGTTATTTATAAAGATTTCAAGTTTCTCCATTTCGGGAATTGGTCTAGCATATAGAGAAAACTTCTTTCACCACCTCTTGAGAAAAGTTAGGAATGATTCCCCTGGATATTACTTGAGGTTATAGATATTGATCATGGTAATTGGATGTTGAATATTGTAGGAATATTGTTGATAAAACAATTTAATCAATTCCTCAAAAGTTTTGATCGTAGAAGGTAATCTTGAAAATCACTGAATGGATGCTCCTCCCAAGGATCTAGGAAAAAGATGCATCAGATAAGTCAGTTCATGCATGAATTCCATGGATTGCATATAGAACTCTCTAACATGATCTTGAGGATCAGAGTGTCTGTCATGGAGAATTCCTTGGGTTCCTTCTCTTTCTCAATTTTATTCATTTTGACCTGCATAGCGTGCAGCTAGTTCATTATTGCCGTCATCGGAGTTTCTTCCTCATGCGTGATGATATCTTCAACATTGAAGTGAGGAGGAAGTTTAGCTCCTTCCTAGGCTAATTGAAAAAAGTATGCCTCTCTATCCACTTTCAAGAAATGCCTCATCGTTCTCTTGAATTCATCATCATTCTGACATCGATGGATTTCAGAGGGTGTAGGTTCTTGGTTGGCATTATGTTGAGAATGGGGTCCTTTGGATCCTCCTCCTAGAGAACCGTGGTTTGTCCCTGCTTGAGACATGATAGGAGTTTTTGGACTCTCTGGAATAGATTGAGGAGGAGTTTTTTGATTACCTCTGTGAGTTGATAAAGGAGGTAGGTAACCAATTTTTAATCAAAAGTTTCTGAGACCGTCTTCTTCATAGATACCGGACTTGATGAGTTGTTCAAGAGTTGGACCTAGGGTATTGGGTAAAAGTAAGTTTTGAGACATTTCTTCTAATTTCTTGTGTGAAGAAGCTCTGGTCTCCACCATTAACTTTGAATGAAACAGAAGAAAAGGACAAAGACAACTGAAGATTGATTTGATTCGAGAAAATCGGATGATGCAACCTTGTCAAGATTATGATAGTTTTGAAGATTTGATGAGATGTGGGTGAAGGATACTATGCCCTGGATGTATGGGATAGATCGCCCAAAAGATAGCATACATGATCTCTCAATACTTAGTCTATTTTTGAAGATTGATTGATTGAAGATTGATAGTTATGACAAGGTTTTGACATGAGATAAAAAGGACTCAAATTGATTGAACAAAAGGCTAGATCAGATTCAAAAGATCAATCTCAAAAAATGGTAGAATGCTCAATAGCTACTGCTCTGTTCCTAACACAATGATATTTTTGACAGATTCTGGAACTAGGCTGGAAACATTGGATATCTTGCAATTTGACAATTTTTGACAACTCTCTCAAATTTTTCCAAATGACACTCTGCAGACTCATACGACACTGGGTAGTCTATGAAATGACAGTTACTAAACTCATACGATAGTTGGGTAGTAATGAAATGACAGTTGACAAAACTCGTACGATAGTTGCTAACAGGGTTTTGACTTTCTTGAATTTGCTGGTTTGAAAACTCGTACGACACTGGGTTCTCAATCATACGATAGATGGGCAAAACTGAAATGACACTTGACAAAACTTGTACGACTTTTGACTTCTTGAAATGACTTTTGACTCCAGAAAGATTTTACGTCAATTTTTGCAAAATTTAAGGTCTTCAGTTTTGGATTGTTTGCAAATTGTACATTCCAGATTTTGGAGGTTATACCAGATTTGATCATTTTTAATAGCCAAGTAGATAAACAAGCACGCAGAATAGCAAGCAAGTGATTCCAAGCACGTCTGAAAATAATGAACAAGGGCAAAAGCAACCTTGCACATGAACAATCAAGTGACCAAATTGTGCTAATCCCTAAGAGTACTAATTGTGTATGTTCTGAAAAGTTTTGCAATAACACACATATACCTGAAAATGAAAAATTGGCCTCTCTAAGGTTTTTAGTAATGGTTTGACTCTGCAACTTTTATGATTCAAAGGGGTGAACTCCAATCCCAGCGCACCAGGGTTTTGGCACAGTCCAAGAACTTAATCTTCAAGAGCTGCTAGGGAGATCTGACAACCCAACAATGAACCATACCTGTGGAGATTTCTTCCGCAAGGACATTTATATAGCGACTGTCACTACCATGGTGAAAATGACTATTATCGCTTGAGGTTCCATCAACGCAGTTTTCCTTGTGAAGGGATTGTCTACTATGGTTAACCCTCTCTAAAGGTGACTCACAGATTTATACCACAAGGGGACTTGGCTCCAAATCCAAGGTTTTTGACACCTTTTCACTTTTAACCCAAACAAAGCAAGCAGATTAATCTGACACACTAAGACAAAGTTTTATTCCACCAAGGTCTGTGATATCAACTCCACGTGATCTATCAACCTCTCTAGGGAGAGAATGTATCAATCAATAAGAGAAGATGCACTAACCAATTTTGATTCACCAAAGCTTGTGATATCAACCCCACGTGATCTATCAACCTCTCCAGAGCGAGAATATGTCGATCAATAAGAGAAGACGCACTAACCAAGCTGAATGTGAAATGCACTAAGTATCCTCCCTACCTACAAGGATTTTATCGTTAAGAAAGATTTCTCTAGAAATCCAATCTCTCAAGAATCATGAATAGTGTTCATAGGGCCTAATTACTATGTGAGCACAGATATATTCCTGAAAGCAAATCTACCAAAAGCATCCAAAAAGTAGAAAGAGGAACACTTAACACTTAAAGCAAATATGAGATGAGTCCACAAGGTGAAACACTTAACACCTCACACAAGCTGAAAATGAGTCCCCAACTTAGAAAACAAGTGAGTTCCTAAAAGCACAAAAGGGTTGCATAGTGGAACACTTAACGCTTCTGTCCTGTTGACCCCTCCCCTTTATGGCGCTGAGATTGCAACCACAGGGTGAAAATGAGGGGCCGGAAGATTAGCAAGTCCAATAACTCAAGATAGTAATCAAGATCAATCACAAGTATTCTAAGACTATTTAATGAATCCTTAAGGGGTCACAACCTAGTATCAATTATGCAAGTGTGTAAAACAAAAGCATGAAAAGAATCACCCAAGCTAGACACCCGAGAGATTTATTTTAAGTCCCAAATCGAAATGTTATTAGATGAAGGAGAATACCTAGGATCTTTGCAATGTGCTTAGTAGATTTTACCTGATTTTTAGCAATTTTTGTTGAGCTTTTCCATGCAAGCAAGTGACAAACTCCCCAACAAGCAAACAAGCAAACAAGATATGCAAAATATATTCAACTTATGAAAACCATAGGGTTAGCTCTAAAAATTAATTATTATCAGCAATAATAACCAGAAATTAACCCAAATGACAACTCATATCATTCATTGAACCATGTAAAAAAAATAAGTGCATACCCATCACAAAACTTTATTTTTTTTGCTGCATTTGACCTAGTCAACAAGATCTAATTTTGTTGATATGATTTTGGCCAAAAAAATAGAAATTCAGAATAGAAACCACTACTAAAAAATAGAGAGCTTTCCAAAAATGCAAAAATTTTACAAAAATCTCTTCATTTGTGCCCTAGAGATCCATTTTATCAAAATAGACCAGTTTTTTAAAATTGACTATTTGAGCTACTAAATTGCATCCAAATTTAAAACAAAAATAATAGACCCCCTATAGAATTTAAAGAGATTTTTGAAAATGTAAAAATTTCCAAAAAATATTCTAATTTGCGATGAAAATTAATTTTTTCTAAAAAATTGAAAAAAAATTATTAAAAATTTAAAAAAAATTTAAAAATTCTGAATGTTTTATCAAAGCTTCCCCAATATGTCACCAACTTGAAAAAAAAAATTCAGACCAAAAATCCAAGCTGTTTGGGAGATAAAATTAAATCTTTGAAACTTTGGGGTTTTAGCTCCCAAAAAAAATCAAAACCAGCATGCAAAGGTGGGTTGTCCCACAGTGGGCGCCAGAAATGTGTGTGTGAAAATTATACCTAATCTGTAGACACAACACTCAGTAAAACATTAGAGGTTAGCTATAATCAAAATCATGCAAAATTAAAATCTAATCTAACCAAGCGATTTACTGCCTTCTAATAGGTGCAAGATTAATGTTCTCATATTGTTATCGAGATCAGTGACCTAAACGACACCTAAAGGAAGGATTTGAATGCAAAAATGATATAAAATATGAATGCAAAGTAATCTATTTTTTTTTGGTATTTCTATGCAATAAGAATGATAAAAATTGATATGAATCTATGCTAATATGGAAATTGATATGCTATGAATACTATTGAAAATTGATATGCAATGCTAATCTAACAATGATATGCAATATGAATGTAAAAAAAAGATTGATCTCACAAAAATGTCGATTCGCAAGAGCTTTGATTCTTCAATTCCAATTCTCCAGCGTGATTGTGCAAAAATATGAGATTCTGTGGATGCAAATTTGAGAGATTTTAGAGATGATTGAGAGATAAATTATGAAGAGATGAGCCTTGTTTTTATAGAAATCCAAGGCTTTGGAGGTGCATAAAAAAAGCCATAAATCACTCAAATAACTTAGGTTGATTTTTGAGTTATTTTTAAATAAAGGATAATTAACTTACAAAAACATGCAAAAGCTAAGTTTTAACTCAAAATAGAGTTTAGCTTTAATTGATAATTGATAGTTGTCTGCTTTTCTTGAATGTGCATGTTTTATTTATGAATTAATTTAATAATAAAGTGATTTATTTCCAACTTAACTGCTTTTAAAAATAAAACAATTGATTTATGGGTTAATCAATTATTTAATCAAACTTTTATTAAAAACTATATTATTAAATAATGACAACTTGCTTTAATTAATTAAATAAAAATTTAATCAATTATTCATAGGATATTTGAATTTATTGTCAAAATTAAATAATACAATTAATAATAGATAGAATTAAATTTAATTACACAATTAAGTGGCAAGATATTAAATCTAATTAATTAAATATGCAAAATATTCAATTAATCAAATTTTAGGATAAATGTGATTTATTGCCAAATAATTATAAAATTAAATTTAATTAAGATAATTAAGAATATTGCTAGGAATATTCCCCGATGCAAAATTTTAAGATAATCAATTATGATTCGATGATGTTTAGATGTGCCTTTGGTTAGGACTTCAATGTCGATTTCATTTGATTTGATGATGTAGGAGATTAATGAACTTATAGCCCATTTTTGGGGTATTACAAGAATTAGAGAAGGTGATGAATGGAAGACTTCTTTCATGACAAAGGAAGGTTTGTATGAGTGGTTGGTTATGCCTTTTGGTTTAACTAATGCACCGAGTACTTTTATGAGGTTAATGAATGAAGTTTTGAAGAAATTATTGGGTAAGTTTGTGATTGTATATCTTGATGATATTCTGGTATTTAGTAAGACTAGAGAAGAACATTTGTTGCATTTAAGACAAGTTTTGTAGAGACTAAAAGAAGAAAAGTTGCTGATAAATCTAAAAAAGTGTTCATTCATGAAAGAATAGATTGTGTATTTGGGATTTGTTATTTCAGTTGATGGTTTGAAAATGGATCCTGAAAAGTTTGAAGCTATTTTGAATTGGCCTACACCTATGAATGCTATTGAGGTAAGATGATTTCATGGTTTGGTAAGTTTTTATCAAAAGTTCATAAGGAATTTTAGTTCAATTTGTAATGCTATGATTGAGACTATGAGAGGAGACAAAAGAGAATTCAAGTGGACACATGGAGCTGATAAAAGTTTTGAGAATCTGAAGCAGAATGTTTTTGAATTACCTATTTTGGCATTACCCAATTTCAGTAAAGTATTTCAAGTAGAATGTGATGCAAGTGGAAGTGCAATTAGAGCTGTGTTGAGTCAACAAGGTAAACCTGTTGCTTTCTTTAGCAAAAAGTTGAATGATGCTAGAAGGAAATATTTTGTGGATGATCAAGAGTTCTATGCTATTGTTCAAGTATTGAAGAAATAGAGACATTATTTGATACCGAGTGAATTTGTGTTGTATACTGATCATAAGGCTTTATAGTATTTGGGTAGTCAGAATAGGTTCAAAGACATATGAAATGGGTTGAGTATTTGCAGAGTTATACATTTGTGATAAAGCATAAGAGTGGAGTCACTAATCGAGTTGCTGATGCATTGAGTAGAAGAAGATCTTTGATGACCGAGATGAAAATTCAAGTTCTTGGTTTTCATGAGATGAAAGAGTTGTATGAAAATGACCCTGATTTTTCTGAGCCATGGAGAAAGTGCGAAGCACCTATAGAAGATCAACAAGATACTAAATGGGATAAATATTTCATTCAGGAAGGTATGTTGTTTAAAGGTATTCAGTTGTGTATATCGAGAGGAGTAATGAGAACTAATTTGATAAAGGAGAAACATAGTAGTGGTTTGGCTGGACACTTTAGCATTGATAAAACATGGACTTTGTTGAAGGAAAGGTACTTTTGGCCGCAGTTGTATAGCGATGTTCAAAAATTTGTGAAAAGTTGTGGTATTTGTCAAGTTGCAAAAGGAGTAAGTCAGAATACTGGATTGTATACACCGATTGTTGTACGTGAGAAACCTTGGATTGATATCAGTATGGATTTTGTTCTTGGCTTACCAAAGACAGTGAGAGGTAATGATTCTATATTTGTTGTTGTGGATAGATTTTCTAAGATGGCACATTTTATACCATGTAGAAAGACATCAGATGCAATAAATGTAGCAGATCTTTTCTTTAAGGAAATTGTGAGAAAACACTTTGTTGGTTATTTTTGGAAAACACTTTGGAAGAAATTTGGCATTGAGTTGAAATATAGTTCTACATTTCACCCACAAACCGATAGACAGATTGAAGTTGTGAAATTTTTTTTTGGAAATCTTTTGAGATGTTTAGTTGGAGACACACCGAGTAATTGGGATTTTGTGTTAGCACAAGTAGAGTTTGCATATAATAATTCAATAAATAGAAGTACTGGAAAGACACCATTTGAGATTGTGAATGGCACACAACCAAGAGGAATATCTAATTTGAGAGACATTGATGATGAAAATAAAAGAAGCACTGAAGGAGTGAAATTTGTTGAATACATGAAGACATTGCATGAAGATGTGAAGATAAAACTAGAAGATAGTAATAAAAAATACAAAGAAAGAGCTGATAAATCAAGGAGATACAAGACTTTTGATGTTGGTAATGAAGTGATGGTTCATTTGAAGAAAGGTCGGTTTCCTATTGGAACATATGGAAAGCTGAAGATGAAGAAGTTTGGACCTTGCAAAATTTTGAGAAAATTTGACAGTGGAAATGCATATGAGATTGAGTTACCTGATGACATGGACATATGACCAATTTTCAACATTGCTAATTTATATGAGTATCATGAACCTAATGAAGAAGTGATAGTACCGATAGAATATCCTAAGAAGCAGAATGATGAAGTGGAATAGATTTTGAAGGAAAGAGTTGGCAAAAGTATAAGAGGGAAATAGTACTTGGAATATTTGGTCAAGTGGAAGAATAGACCGATGGAGGACAGTTCTTGGATTTCACAGTCTGAGTTGGATGCAGCTCAGACCAAACCTACCAAATGATTTTGAGAATCATTTCTAAATAACCCCAAGTGTCTGATGCAGGAGCATCTCAGGTCCTTAGCAATCCTGTGTCACCAAAAAGAACTTTTGAGCTTTGTCTATGTTGCTTGGTTTCTTCTTCAACTGAGTTGGTCGGTAGTTGGTCAATTTCCTTTGGTTACCAAGTGTTGTTGGTTATCTCCTGGGCATTCGATTAATTCACTGGCGCTCGACGTTGCTTGTCTATTGCTCGGTTATCTTGCTTACCAACAGGTCTAGTTTTGTTTCATGTTGTGGATGACTTGTGCATTTATATTGGATTGTGGAATTAATGCTGGAATCCATCATTGGGAAGTGTATGTTCCTATATTTGACTGTTGCTTCCGTTAATTATGGATTTGAAGGCTGACTTAGCTTGGTAGCTTCTTGTATAAATGTAGATGTTTGGTGGTAGTTTAGGGAGCAAGGAGGAGTTATAAGATAGTAGACATTTAGATTAGAGATTGGTAATAGATCCTCGCATGTTGAGGACTTCTGATTTTCATTGTAATATGAGGTCGTAATCAGGAAGGCCTTACAACCCGATATGTATGATTCCTATTGATGAAATTTAATGAATGATCTAGCATTCTCTCTCTCACTTTTGTTATTTGTTGCTTCCATGTGTGTGGCAGGCTTGGAACATTAGGGTGAGCCATCCTTTGGCCCCTCTTGCTCCCTACCCTTGTGTCACAAGAAGAGGTAAAGGAAGCAGGACATAAAGAACAAGTACAGATCAATCCTACACCCGAGGTAGCATCAGAAAAGACACAATCTAGATCAATTTTTGCTAATCTTGGACAAGAAGTAGATGATGGTGATCAGATAGAGTTGATGTCATCTATGAATAAAATCATTGGCAAAAACAAGAAAGTTAAAAGCCTTGAGGGATCACTAATTGAAGTAACACAAAAATTGCAAAATGTTATAACTAGTAAGATTAATGAGACTGATCCATAGATAAAAGCTAAAGAAGTTGTGAAGGCATTTGATAGTGAATTCAAAAATTTATTAGACATGGCTACAGTTAAAGTGCAAGTAGCCTATGAAGCTAAAATATTTTAGGATATATGTGCGAATATCAGAAATGACATTGAAAATTTGGACATCAACATAAAAGAATTGAGAAGAAGCTTGGAGAAAGGAAAATCTATGTACAAGAAATGCACAAAATTAGAAGACAATGTATTTGATATAGTAGAAAAGATCAAAGAAAAAGAGGCAAAAATTCAGACAGCAACAAATCTCTTAGCAAATCTAAATGTGAAGATATTTGATACTAAGAAGTCAATAAGAAAGTTGTATGATGATATAAGGATTATTAGTGATGAAAAGGAAAGGAAATTGAAAAGATTCTCTCTATTAAGAGAGCATGTTTCAATCAAAATAAGTATTCTGGAGAGTCAATTAGAAGAATGTCTTACCTCTAAGACATCTTATGAGAGATTTCACTATGCAAACCTTAAGGCATGTGAAATAGCATCATATGGTCTATGCGCACTCCTTAGTGTTTTAGACACTATTAAGAAATCATAGGAGAAGGAATTGGAAAGTATAAAGACAAATTTTGTAGATTGTATTGCAAGCCTACCGGCCTTGCAATCTTGAGATCAAAGGTAAACATTTTGTTACACAATTTTGACACACTTTTTGTCATTGTTGTCAAAGGGAGAGTGATAGAATAAAATTGTAAAATATTTTTTTTTGTATAGTATGAAGGCATATTCCTAGGGAGAGTATAGAATCTATATGAGACACTAGAGATATAAGGATAGAAAAGAACCTTTTTTGTTATGGCCACAATTTTGAAGTTTAAGTTTTGTATGACTTAGCCAATTTTCTTATATGTTGCCACCAATGACAAAGGGGGAGATTTTTGGCAATTTGGCTGAGTTAGATATCAATTTGTTATTATTATGGCAACATATAATTTGTATGAAGACCGAATATGATAGAAAGCAGTTAAGACAGAGTGCAGAGTAAAATTGTCTAAGTGTAAGCAGTATTTTCTAAGTCTAACCAAAGATAGTTTTGGATAGCAATGTTGATATAAGTAAGCTCAATGCTTGCACACTTGAACATGGATACTTTGATGTATATTGAAGACTCACCTAAGAGTGAAAGTCTGTACGGCATGTACGGAAGAAGTTATGGTAGTATTATCGAAGACATAGTTGAAGCTAACAGGATAAAGAAAGAAGACAAAACAAGTAAATAGTTAAGGGATTATTTTGTTTATCAAAATGATAACTTAATCACACAAGGGATGATATCCTAGATGTTAACCCATGGTTAGGACAAGTTAATATGTATTTTGTAAGGTGCTTTATACTTTGTAAAGATGACTGTAAAAGTTATTATTCTTAATAACTTGTAGAAATGTAAGACATATGTAATGTGAAGACAAAAGTGTGACATATACATGTGAAATATATTGATGCAAAGATATATGTTGTAAAGCAAGAAGATACTGATCATGAAGAAGCTAAAGCTATTTAGTAGTAGTGAAAGGTTATACCTTATCCTTTTGTAATCATAAATTACTGTACATTATATATTTGGGTAGTGAGCTCATCTTGTAATCATTCTATTTGTACTACCTACTCTTAGCAGGGTTGAGGCTTCTAACAAGGCCAAAAGTCCCTTAATTAGGACTGAGACACTATATGCATGTAATAGGCTCCTAACAGGGTCAACATCCTTAACTGAATACTTTTGATTAGTGGATCATTGTGGGTATCATCCCCACTAGGGTTTTCCCTTGGCCAGGGTTTCCTCGAGAAAAAATAATGTGTTATGAGCTCATTTGCTTTATTGTTATGCATGCTATTTAGTTTAATTTGTTTTTCAAGCATCAAGTTAGTTTTCTATATCCATAATTGGGCAAAAGTAAAAATTTATAGAATACTGATTCACCCCCCCTCTCAGTATTCCCTATTTCTAATAAATATGACCAACTTCTTTATGTAATACTCCAAAATGGGCTATAAGTTCATTAATCTTCTATATCAAAAATTCGAACGAAATCGACATCAAAGTCCTAACGTAAGGCACATCTAAACATCATCGAATCCTAATTGATTATTTTAAATTCTGCATCAGGGAATATTCCTAGCAATATTCCTAATTATCTTAATTATCTTTAATTTAATGATTATTTGGCAATAAATTACATTTATCCTAAGTTTGATTAATTGAATATTTTCATATTTAATTAATTAGATTTAATATCTTGCCACTTAATTGTGTAATTAAATTTAATTCTATCTATTATTAATTGTATTATTTAATTTTGACAATAAATCTAATATCTTATGAATAATTGATTAAATTTTTATTTAATTAATTAAAGCAAGTTGTCATTATTTAATAATATAGTTTTTAATAAAAGTAAGATTAAATAATTGATTAACCCATAAATCAATTATTTATTTTCAAAAATAAGTTAAGTTGAGCATAAATCACTTTATTTGTTAAATTAATTCATAAATAAAACATGCACAATCATAAAAGTAGACAACTATCAATTATCAATTAAAGCTAAACTCTATTTTGAGTTAAAACTTAGCTTTTGCATGTTTTTGTGAATTAAATTATCTTTATTATCAGATAACTCAAAAATTAAGCTGAGTTAATCTGAGTGATTTATGGCTTTCTTCCATGCACCTCCAAAGCCCTGGATTTCTATAAAATCAAGGCTCAGCTCTTCATAATTCATCTGATATTTTTTTGCATCCTCGTGTTGTCAAATTGGAGGATGAGGAATCAAAGTTTATTATGAATCAAGGCTTTTGTGAGATCAATTTCATTTTCATTCATATCATATTATTTCTAGATTAGCCTTGCATATCAATTTTTCATATAGATCAATTTCATATTAGTTTATCATTCTTATTGCATAGAAAATCCAAAAAAATAGCTTAATTTGCATTCAATTTCATATCTAGATCATTTGCATTCAAATCCTTCATTTAGGTGTCATCTAGGTCACTGATCTCGATAGAAATCTAAGAACATTGATCTCGCACCTATTAGAAGGTAGTAAATCACTTGGTTAATTAGATTTCAATTTTGCACAATTTTGATTTTTGCTAACCTCTAATGTTTTACTAAAGTGTTGTGTCTACAGATCAAGTACAATTTTCACACACACATCTCTGGCACCCACCGTGGGGCCCTGAAATGGGTTTCCAATTCAATTCTATCAATTTCTATGTTTTTCTCAGTTTTTGTGCAAAAATATGATTTTTATTTTTTGTCTATACAATCTTTGTATGAGTTTCTGACAAAAGTCATATGAGTTTGAGCCTGTTGTCATCTGACAATTGACCGAGTATCATTTCATCAGGCACCCACTATGGTTTGGAAGCTGGATTATCATTTCATGAGACACCCAGTGTCGTACAAGTTTCCAGACTATCATCTGGGAGCATACCCCCTGTCCTACGAGTTTCTTACTGTCATCTGGTAATAGACCCACTATCGTACGAGTTTAGGCATCAGATTTCAATTTTCATTTCATTTTTGCAGGCAGTTTGTTAGATTTGATTATTGGATTTTGACTAACAGCTAATCTTAACAATTGGAATTCTCTATTTTTGATTGACTCTTGCTGGTTTTGATTGAAAAAAACCATAAATTTTGGTAAAATCAGGTAAAAATCTACTAAGCACATTGCAAGGATCTTAGGTATTCCACTTGTGCTGATAATATTTTGATTTGGGCTTAAAATAAATCTCTCATGTGTCTAGCTTGGGTGATTCTTTTCATGCTTTTGTTTTACACACTTGCATAATTGATACTAGGTTGTGACCCCTTAAGGATTCATTAAGTAGTCTCAGATACTTGTGATTGATCTTGATTGCTATCTTGGGTTATTGGACTCACTAATTTGCCAGCCCCTCATTCCACCCCGTGGTTGCAATCTTAGCACCATAAAGGGGAGGGGTCTACAGGAGAGAAGCGTTAATTGTTCCACCAGGCAATCCTTTTGTTCTTTTAGGAACTCACTTGTTTTCTAAGTTGGGGACTCATTTTTAGCTTGTGTGAGGTGTTAAGTCTTCCACCTTGTGGACTCATCTCATATTTGCTTTAAGCGTTAAGTGTTCCTCTTTCTACTTTTTGGGTACTTTGGTAGATTTGATTTTGGAAACATACATCTATGCTCACATAGTAATTAGGCCCTATGAACACTATTCATGATTCTTGAGATATTGGATTCCCAGTGAAATCCTTCTTGGTGACAAAATCCTTGTAGGTAGGGAGGATACTTAGTGTGTTTCACATTCAACTTGGTTAGTGCATCTTCTCTTATTGATCGATACATTCTATCCCAGGAGTGGTTGATAGATCACGTGGGGTTGACATCATGAGCTTTGGTGAATCAAAATTGGTTAGTGCACCTTCTCTTATTGATTGATACATTCTCTCCCCAGAGAGGTTGATAGATCACGTGGAGTTGACATCATAGACCTTGGTGAAGCAAAAATTTGTCTTAGCATGTCGGATTAATCTGCTTGCTTTGTTTGGGTTAAAAGTGAAAAGGTGTCAAAAACCTTGGATCTGGAGCCAAGTCCCCTTGTGGTATACTATTGTGAGTCACCTTGAGAGAGGGTTAACCATAGCAGACACTCCCTTCATAGGGAAAACTGTGTTGACAGAACCTCAAGCAGTAATAGCCATTTTCACCATGGTAGTGACAGCCGCTATATAAATGTCCTTGTGGAAGAAATATCCATAGGTATGGTTCATTGTTGGGTTGTTAGATCTCCCTAGTAGCTCTTGAAGATTAAGTTCTTAGACTATGTCAAAACCCTGGTGTGCCGGGATTGGAGTTCGCCCCTTTGGATCATAAAAGTTGCAGAGTCAAACCATTACTAAAAACCCTAGCGAGGCCAAAGTTTCATTTTCTAGGGTATATGTGCATCATTGCAAAACATTTTGGAACGTACACAATTAACACTTTTGAGGATTAGAATGAATAAGTCAGTTGATTGTTCATGTGCAAGGTTGCTTTTGCCCTTGTTCATTATTTTTAGACATGCTTGAAATCACTTGCTTGCTATTTTGCATGCTTGTTTATCTATCCGGTTACTGAAAATGAACAAATCTGTTACAATCCTCAGACCTGGACATTGAAATTTGCAAACAATCTGAATCTACAAACTCAAAATTTTGCAAAAATTGACGTAAAATCCTTTTTGGAGTCAAAAATCATTTCAGGAAGTCCAAAGTCATATGAGTTTTTCCAAGTGTCATTTCATTACAACCCATCTATCATATGATTGAGTACCTAGTGTCATACAAGTTTCCATGCTAGCAAATTCTCAAAGTCAAAATCTTGCAACTGTTGTATGAGATTTTCAACTATCATTTCATTGCTACCCAATTGTCATACGAGTTTTGCAACTATCATTTCATAGCATACCCACTGTCGTATGAGTCTGCAGAGTGTCGTTTGGGAAATTTTTGAAAGTTGTCAAAAAATTGTCAGAATTGCTAGATATTTAGCTTTTTCAACCTAATTTTAGAATCTGTCGAATGAATCAATGTGTCAGGAATAAAGCAGTAGCTATTAAGAATCAAATCATTTTCCTAAAGTGTCCTTTTGAATCTGATTCAGCCTTCTATTTAATCGATTTGAGTCCTTATCATCCTATGTAAAAACCTTGTCATAACTATCAATCTTCAATCAATCATCAAAATGACTAAGTGTTGTGATATCTTGTCCGCTATCTTTTGGGAGCCTACCCATACATCCAAGGCACAGTATCCTTCATCCATGTCTAAAAAAATCTTCAAATCAATCAAACCTTGACAAGGTTGTGTCATTTGATCATCTTGATTCAATTCGTTCTTCGGTTCTCACAAGAAATCTATCTCCACTCTCCAAACTCCAACTCTTGAGCAACTCATCAATTCTGGTCTTTATGAGGACAACAGCCTTGGAAACTATTGATTGAAATCTACTTACATACCTCCTCCATCAACTCATGGAGATACTCAACATAACCCCCATCAATCTAATCCAGGCAGTCCACACTCTCCTACCATGTCTCAAGCTGGGACAAACTTTCACTCTTAGAGAGCTCAATCTTGACATGGTGCAGATCTGAAACCCACACCTGAAGAAATTTCTTGCTATCAAAATGATGATGAATTTAACAAGATGATGAGGCATTTCTTGAAAGAAAATAGAGAAGCATACTTTTTACAACTAGCTCATCAAGGAGCTAAACTTCCTCCCAACTTTAATGTTGAAGATATCATTACGCATGAGGAAGAAACTCCACTCATAGCTATGATGAAATAGATACATGCTTTACAAGTCAAATTTAATATCCTTGAGAAAGAAAAGGAACCCAAAGAGTTCTCCATGGAAGCTCTATGCCCTTTTCCTTTTGACAAAAACTTGTATATGCCACCATTTCCAAAAAGAGTGGAGATGCCAAAGTATGACAAGTATGATGGACACTCTGATCCTCAAGATCATGTCAGAGAATTCTATACACAATCAATGGAGTTCATGCATGAACCAACCTATCTGATGCATCTCTTCCCTCGATCTCTAGGGGGAGCAGCCATCCACTGGTTCTCTAGACTGCCTTCTACTATCAAAACTTTTGAAGAGTTGATCAAATTTTTCTACTAGCAATACTCCTACAATATTCAACATTCGGTCACCATGATTGATATCTGTAATCTCAAGAAATATCCAAGGGAACTATTCCTAACATTTCTCAAGAGATGGAGGAAGAAGTTCTCTCTATATGTTAGACCTATTCCAGAAATAGAAAAATTGGAAATCTTCATCAATAACCTTGTTCCAGAAATCAATTATCCTTTACAAATGCAAGATCATACATCTTTTGACAAGATGGTGGATAATGCTATCAAAATTGAAAAAGTGCTTGTAAAAAAAGGAGAAATCACACTTCAAAAAGACAAGTATGAATCTGGATCTAGTTCCAAAGACAAGAACAAAAATTGGAACAAGAACAAGGGCATCATCATAGATGGCATTGTTGACACTGTCCATGCCCCATCAAGGGCACCTACCTACAATCTCACTCTTGGCACTCAAGCCATTAAAGCTTTAGAGCAAAAGTCTTCTCAACCATCTCAAAGGAAGCCAGAATACAAAAGATGGGATAAACATAAAAAATTTACTCCTCTAAGAGAGTCTTTAGAATCAGCTATGAAAACTCTACTAGCTTATAACATCATCTCTTTACCACCAATCTGACCAAATGATCAGGACCCCAAACCAAAATGGTGGAGAGAAAATGAATTCTGTGATTTCCATCAGAGTAAAGGTCACAAAACTAGTAGTTGCTACCACTTGAAGCATACCATTCAAGATCTAATCAATAGTGGAGACATCACAATTGACAATCCCAAGAGCAATAATGATCATATAGCATTCACAGAACCATTTCTAAAACATGGTCAAGAAGTTGCAAATTCTCAGCCTAATATGGGGGCAAAAGTCAACTATGCCTACCCTGGAAATAATGTTGTCATCAATATGGTTGAACCATGTCTCCCTGAAAGTTGCAATGTCATCACAATTATACGAAGAGACAGAGATCATTCCTCAGCTAATGTAGTTACTCGATCACAAGCTCGAATGCATTTGAAAGGACAAATCCTAGATTCATCAAATGTCCCTAAGGTGCCCTTCAATCTTTCATCTACTTCTAAATAGAAGGTTACTTCCAAATCTTCCAATCCAAAGGATACAAGGCCTACGTCTTATAGCATTGTTCAACAACTCTAGCACACTAATGTGAAAATCTCTATGTTTGAGTTGCTTCAAATATCTCCGACTCATAGAGCCATTCTCAATAAAGCTTTTCTCAGTTCCAATGTTCCTGATGACCTTGATTTAGATAGATTCTAGACTATGGTTGGACATCTTACATCTCCACAATATATCTCCTTTTCAGAGGAAGATGACAACTCCTTGAGTCACCTGCATAATCAGCCTTTACATATAGAAGTCTTGATCCAGAATCATAGAGTCAAACGTGCATTGATAGATGGGGGCACTGGCCTAAACATTTGTTCTTACAGCTTGATCACACAATTAGGATTTTTAGAATTGGCTATTGATCCTCGAAAGAAGATCACCATAAAATTCTATGATGAACAAGAAAGATCTTCTAAAGGCACCATTATCTTACCTATTAGAGCAGGTCTAGTTATCAAAGATACCATCTGTCAAGTGCTTGATCTACCTTTGGCTTACAACATTCTTCTAGGGAGGCCATGGATACATGAAATGCAAGCTATTCCTTCTACATACCATCAATGTTTGAAGTTTCCTTATGAAGGAGTAGAGGTTACTATCCCCGCAGATCTGAATACAACTTGCAACACCTTGAAGGAAAGTGCCGATAAGCTTGTGCCTAATAACAGAGAATCTCCCATTGAACCAACTAAAGAAGCATCCACATCTAAAATTAAAGATCTTTCCAAAGAGGTTAATATCAAAGAAAATAGTATGGGAGAATATACTATTGAGCCAGTCTTATCTTTGACATCTCTCCCTATCTCACCTAAGTCTTATGGGCAATCTTTGAAACAATCCAAACCAGACTCTAAAGAACCTCTGAAAGCATATAAAAATAATTTTGTATCAAAACAAGTATCCAAGCAAGAGTTTGAAGAGGATGAAGCTGTGCTATCATGGCTCTACAAAGATGAACCTAAATCTCAAGTTGTTCAAACTGGTGACTCTATAGTATCCAAACTCCTTTCTAAGTCATATGGTCCAGGAGATAAATTAATAGCTAAGATGGGATATTCAGGTAAAGGGCCTCTAGGAGTCAGAGGAAAAGGTCTCATGGCACCTCTCCCACATACTGGTAGAGAAAATAAAGATAAAGTTAGCTTAGGCTTTAAGAAGAAACCCTATCACCTCAAAGGTAATTGCTCTCATGTCATAGAGCAGATCGCACCATGGGAACCTCTTCTTAAGAAAGAAGAAATAGAACCATCAGATAGTGATTTAGATAGTTCAGAACTCATCCCCTATGAAAAATTTCCTAAAGAGATCAAAGACCTTCTTGATGATAAAGATGATCCTATCAAGAGGATTAATGTAGTAGAAACACAAGAACCTACTATCAATCAAGAGATAGTTGCAACACAAGAACCAGCTAATCTTGAAAACAATCAAGAAGAGGGAAGTGGTAGTGATTCTAAGATAGATTCTCATGAGTATGGATACAAATCAGAATCTGAGGGTAACCCTTCTTGGGGTATTCACCCTAACTTTACTCATGTTCTAAGATTACCTAGAGATCCTGAATTAGAAGATGAATCTAATTATTATGAATGGGGAGTCATCCCAGAACTAGATGAGCTTATCACAGAGAAACATGTTGATGTTATTCACCAATATGCACCTCAAACCAATGTAAGTCTAGAGAAAAATGATGAACCTATCAAGTCTGATCCACCTATGGCTGAATTGGACTCCCACGATGACATTAAGCCTATTCATGAATTGGATGTCTTAAGTTGTAGTATCACCTTTGATCTTGAGCATCAGGTTAGGACCAATGATGACAGATCCATATCCGTAAACACTATCTCCCAATCTTTTCCTACTTTGACTATCCAATATTTAGAACTTATTGGTCAAACATCCACGAATTTGAGCCATGGTATTTACACCTTCCCGAATGACTATGCCCTTGCTTGCTACCTCAATGTAGTTGAGCCTATGAGGACTTCCATTAGTGAACTGAGCGTTAGCATGACCAAGTCGGACATCAAATATCTTTGTCAAAAAAACAAGAGTAAAAAGAAAAAGAAAAAGAGTTCTGAGGGTGAAAACCACTTTGTGGTAGTCTCAGAACCTACAAAACTAAAAATAAAAGATGTATCTGATGGTGAAAACCTCTCTGAGGCACCTAAGGATAAGATATTTGATGTCCTTTTGAGTCATTTATAGGATAGATCTCTAGTTCTAATTGAGCCCACCCAATCCATCAATTTGGGTACAACAAAGGAACCACAATTGGTACATGTAGCACAATCATTATCAGAAGAAGAGAAGCAAAAATTTACAACATTCCTAATAGAGAAGAAGATCAAATTTGCCTGGAAATATTCAGATATGCCAGGATTGGATCCTAATCTTATGATGCATCATTTATCTATTGCTCCAAATGTCAAACCTATCAAGCAAAAGTTGAGAAAGATGCATCCTCATATTTCACTCTTGGTAAAAGCTGAATTAGAGAAGCTTCTGAAAGCCAGATTCATTTGAGTTATTGACTATGCAGAGTGGCCCTCTAATATTGTACTTATTTCTAAACCAGATGGTTCAATCAAAGTGTGCACAGACTTTAGAGATGTGAATAGAATGTGCCCTAAGCATGATTTTCCACTACCGAACATTGATATGATAGTGGATATGACTGCGGGTTTCAAGATGTATTCCTTGATGGATGGTTTCTCTGGATATAACCAAATAAAAATTGCTCTAGAGGATCAAGAGAAAACTGCTTTCACATGTGCATGGGGAACCTTCTATTGGAATGTCATGCCATTTGGGCTTAAAAATGCTGGTGCTACATATCAAAGAGCAATGACATCTATTTTCCATGACATGATGCATCAAACCATGGAAGATTATGTTGATGACACATTAGCAAAATCTATGATCAAGACTGAACATCTAAAGGACTTGAGCATGATCCTAGATAGAATGGAAAGGTTGTCTCCGACTAAATCCTAAGATGTGTGCTTTTGGTGTCACTTCCAAAAATCTCTTAGGATACATAGTTTCAAAGAAGGGCATTGAAGTTGATCCAGCTAAAGTCAAGGCTATAATAGAGATACAACCTCCCATGAATATTAGTCAAATGAGGATGTTTCAAGGAAGAGTTCAATCTATCAGAAGATTCATATCATAGCTAGCAGACATATCACAACCTTTTACAAAAACATTACATAAAGGTGTGACCTTTGCATGGAATGAAGAATGTGAGAACAACTTTAACCATATCAATAAGTATCTATCAAATCCACCTATCTTGATGCCTCCTATTCATGGGAAGCCATTGATCTTATATGTCTCTGCAACAGCCACATCACTGGGAGCATTGCTAGCGCAACATGATGAAGACAAAAAGGAAAGAGCCATTTATTATATAAGCAGAACATTGGTGGCGTATGAAAAGAACTATTCTATGATTGAGAAAGCTTGTCTTGCTATGATCTTTGCATCACAGAAACTGACACACTACATGTTAGCTCATACCACACAATTGGTAGAAAAAATTTATCCAGTAAAATACCTACTAAGCAAGGCTACCCTCATAGGTAGACTGGCTAAATGGGTCATGCTTCTAAGTGAATTTGACATTGAATATGTTGAAAGAAAAGCTATAAAATGTCAAGTTATTACTGATCAACTAGTAGATGCACCCATGTTTGATGACACACCAATGCAAATGGAATTTCCTGACTCCTCTATTTTGCACCTATCTTCTAGAGAATGGCTATTGTTCTTTGATGGCTCCTATACACAAAATGGATCTGGAGTAGGTATATTGTTCATAACTCCTCAAGGATACTCCATCCCAAAAGCATTCAGACTAAAGTTCCCCTGCACAAACAATATTGTAGAATATGAAGCCCTTTTGAATGGTATGAAAATAGCAATTGAATGGAGAGTAATAGAGCTACACATTCATGGAGACTCTCAACTTGTTATTCATCAAGTCAATGATGTGTACCAAACTAAAGATGGAAAGCTCATTCCTTACAAGAGAATGGTAGATGATCTTAAGAAATATTTCATATCTATCACATTTGAGCAAATTCCTAGAATGGAGAACAAGGTTGTCGATGCAATGGCAACACTATCTACTTTATTATAGTAGCCTGAACATGAGCTACACTACTAGTTCCTAGTGGAAGCACTATCTTATCCTGCATATGACTCCCCTAAAACCCGCATGATCTGCACTGTTGTTGGTCATGATTCATCTAGATACAAAGACCTCTTTTCCTATCTCCAAGACCAAATCATTCCCGATACCTTCAACCACCATGAAAAGAGATACCTTATCCGTAATGCCTCCTGATATGTCATCATTGGTCACGATCTATACAAACGAGGTCTAGATGGTACACTACTTAGATATTTAGAATGGGAAGAGTCTCAATGTGCATTAGAGGCAGTCCATGATGGTATTTTTGGGTCACACTCAAATGGTTTAACACTAGCTCAAAAACTTATTAGGGCTGGGTACTACTGGTCTGAAATGGAGAAAGAGGCTATCAAATTTGCAAAGAATTGTCAAAAGTGTCAAGTACATGGCAACCTAATTCATGCTCCAGGGAGGGATCTAATCCCCTTTACAACATAATGGCATTTCCATCAATGGGCATTTGGTCTTATCAGGATGATTCATCCTCATTCTTCTAACGGACATACCCATATAATCACAGCCATAGATTATTTTACAAAATGGGTAAAAGCGGTCCCTTTGACATAAGCAACGGGAAAGTAGATATCAATGTTCATCTTAAACTATATCATATGCAGATATGGGATCCCTCATTCCATAATCATAGATAATGGTGGGCAATTTAGGAATAAAGACCTAGATGATCTATGTGCTAAATTCAAGATCACCCAACATTGGTCTTCTATCTACTATCCACAAGGGAATGGCCAAGCAGAGGCTTCCAACAAAAATCTATTAAAGATCTTGCAAAGACCAGTAAACAAAACTGGTAGAAACTGGCATCTCATGATTAATCCAGCTCTATGGGCCTATATAAAAAGTATTATAACACCTACAGGGGCTACACCTTTCACTTTAGTTTATGGGTCTGAAGTGGTATTGCCTATTGAGGTTGAAATCCCATCACTAAGAATCAGAATGCATGGTCTCATAACTGATGATGACTACATAGTGTCTAGGTTGCAAGAACTTGAACTACTAGATGAGTGCAGACAAGTAGCATATGATCATCTCAGAGTATATCAGAAGAGAATGTCTAGAGGCTACAACAAGAAAGTCAGACACAGAGAATTTTAGGTTGGTGATCTAGTCTTGAGAGAAAATCCTAAAAATCAATCACATCAAGAACGCAAGGGGAAGTTCAAACCCAATTAGCTAGGTCCCTTTGTAATCACTACTACTTTTGGCTCTGGTGCCTATCAACTCTCAATGACTGAAGGAGAACAGCTCCGAGAACCAATCAACATTCTCCATCTGAAGAAATTCTATGCCTAAGGCATTCAATCTATGGTAAAATGTCCTAAAAAAATCTTAAAAATTGGAAAAAATCTTTAAAAAATGAACATCTTGGTGAAAACCTAGCAATAGACACCTTGATGATTCACACAAAAAAATTGAAAAATATCTAAAGTACAAAAAAATTGAAAAAATGAAAAAAAAAAAATGAGAAAAAGAAAAAGTGCCTTGGTGAAAACCTGGAAACAAGAAAAATAGAATCTCTACCAAGATGATGAAAACCTAGCAAATGGGTGCCACTTGTTTCAAAATGCTCCATCTATCAGTGCAATCTTGGTCTTTCCTAGCTTTTAGTCTTGCTTTAGTTTGTACATATCTCTCAGTTTGTTTCTGCATTTCCAGTTTTCAATAAGTCAGTCTGTACACCAATCAGCTCAAGCATCTGTATCTTATCAATGCTTAACACTTGGGGGCAATCAATGTCATATCCTATGGTCTCCCATGTATCTATGATGTGTCATATCCAATCAGAGTCCTTTTGAAGCTTCATGTGAGTCAGTCAGTCAGTCTTGTCTCCAGAAAGGATTTTGCATCTACAACAACACAATCAAACACAAACTAAAAATGATTTGTGCTTCATGCTTTTATCTCCTTGTATGCTTACTGATTCGCATTGAGATTTTTTCATATTGTGTCCCTTCAAGCTCTTCGATGATGTCCTTTATAGGATTTAGAGAGTGATGACTGGGGGCATAATCTTTTCTTTGTTTTCTGCTTGTATGTGAAAATCTAAACACCTTTGGAAATTCTAGATTGAAATGGTGTCCGACTATAAGAACCTCTATCTTGAATTGGATGGCCATGCGTACCTCGACCATTGATACCTAGAAAATTCAAGGAATTTTGATCTAACTATTATCTTTTTGAGTGAGTTCTTTCTCCTACTGTGAAACACGATCTTACCTAAGGATGTGAATGCTAAAGGGTCACTATGGGTAATTTACACTGGATTTAAAATGATCTCTTAACCATTTGATGTGTATGTTAAACGCAAATTGCTATATCAAAATGGACATGATATTTAGGTCATCCTGGCATTTGTGCCTTGGTGCTTATATCTAATCTGACATTCCGCAAACAAAATCAATATTCATATATCCATGGTTGTTGACCAGTGGGTGTTGTATTGATTCTTGCGCATACAAATCAATATTCATATGTCTATGGTTTTTTTAGCTAGTGGGCATTGTATTGATTTATCCAGTTACCTAAAAGTTCAATGATGATAACAAATTGACATATGATCAGTGACTAGGTCCTAGGTCTTGTTGGAAACAATTGTCTGAAGAAAATTGCTACTCAAATTATGTATTGTCTTTGATGTCACACAATGTCATAGTCCGCAACAATCAGTACCTACTGAGCTCAGTCGATCTGCCTGGCATTAAAATTAGTGTTTACCAAGTTCACTTGGTTATCAAAGAAAAATCAGCATTTGCCAAGTTCACTCGGTTATCAAAGAAAAAATCAGCATTTACCAAGTTCACTCGGTATCAAAGAAAAATCAGCATTTACCGAGTTCACTCGGTTATCAAAGAAAAAGGATTATCAGTGTTTACCGAGTTCTCTCGATCTCCAAAAGATTGTAGAAAATTTCATTATGATCACCGAGCACTGTCGGCCCTTGAAGGATCTTTGCAAATAAAGTTTGCTTAATTCAGCCGACTGTTATACTAAGTAATGCCGATTTGACAAATCTAAAATCATATAAATAAAAGGTCAAGTGTGAAAAATAGAGAAGAGATATGGAAGAAGATATATAGAAGAAAGACAGGAAAGGTGTGTGTGAAATTGTGAAGGATGACCAGATATCCTTGAGGAGCAGCAGAGATATATTCAATCAGGAAGGATCTCACTTATACAGAACAAAGATCTGTAATCAGCAAGGCAGTTGCATTATTATACAGGTCATTTTCATTGTTACCTTTTTATCATTGTAACAGTGAATTCTAAATCTCTTAACCGAGTTGGTTTAAAAACCATATTATAAATCCTCTAACAAGGTGACAATTCCATTGAATTTTTCTCAAGACCTCTTACCAGGCCACTCCTAGCAGGGTGATTAAATCCTCTAACAAGGTCACACCTAACAGTGTGTTTTGTAACCTTTTATCGGGTTGGCTTCTAACCGGGCATCACTTCAAAAAAGTGAAAATTAGTATCTAGATACATTGGTGGTTTTTCCCATATTGGGTTTCCATGTTAAATCCTGTGTCTCTTGTGTTCTTAATAGTTATCTTAATCATATACAAGTGGTGATGAATATAAAAAATTTTTTTTTTACTAATACTCTCTGCATCTACCAAGTTACTGCAATCTATTTACCGAGTGCTAAACAGATAATAGTCATTAAGATATCCTAAGGGATCTGGAAAGAAATAATAGGAAAAGTGTTTTATGGTTGACTGATTCACCCCCCCCCCCTCTCAGTCACTTCATCCATATTCCATCATGTCTTAAGTTGCATTTCATTTTGCATGTCTCTTTGCATTTTGCATGTTTGCATATCTCAAAACTATTTGGAAACACTTCAAAGCTTAAACAATTCTTCATATCAATTCTTCACATCTAACGAGAGCTGAGTCTCACTCAAAGGTCTCTTCATCAAACCACAAGCAGTAACCCTCCAGGGTTAAAAATCCTTTTGACATAAGACTGAGTACTTGTCTTCATCAACCTACAAAAACATATCATGTGTATCATTTACATCTCATATCATTACCATTTGTTGCATTACTTTCCATCCACTGCATAAAGCATAAATCATACATACATCTTCATAATCAATTTCATTTTCATAACATCCATACATATGATAGAAATCATTGCATTGCATTGATCCATACATACATTCTACACTACTCATAGCATAAACATCACATGATAACATCATAAAATTGAAACATGACAAGTACAAATGAAGTCACAATCAAAATATCGATCTCATATATATCAAAAATCTTGAAATGTGTTAGGGGTGTACTACTAGCACAATGTACAAAAGAATTAGCTCCGAAAAGCTATCAGAATCAGAATAGTATATCAGTGATAAAAAAGAACAGAGTATATCAAAACATAAGCACAGGAATCAACTATCAGCATGCTCCTCAGTATCTGGTGGAGGAGGTGGTGGTGCATCTGGTATGGCCTCTACACTTGGTGCCCTAGCTCCCTCTAAGGCTGCCATGTACTCGAAATATGTCGGTACTCTCTGCACAATAGGGACAACAACATAGTATGCAGACACATAGTATGAAGCCTATGAGGTCTGATGGGTCACCTCGGTCTGTAATCTCCAAACCTCTGAGCGAAACTCTGCATGGAGCTCTGTGCACTGCCTATATGCCTCTCAATATGTCTCCTCCCACCTAGCACTCTGTACCTTCAAGTCCCAGACCTGATCTCTAAGATGTCTGATGATCTCTGATGAAGTAAGAGGAATAGTAGGATCGGCCTCAGCTGTTGGCATCTTTGTGTCATGTGGCTACTCTGGCTGCTGCTCAGTAGTCTCTACCCTGTGCACCTTGCAGCGTCTAACCTCAGCTCCTAGATCAAAAGTGGTATCTACCTATGAAGGATCTGTATCACCACCCACAAACTGCTCAGTGGCTAAAACCTCATTTACAAACCCAACACTACCCAAAGTACCCCTCTCACCCCTGCTCCATCTTTGTGAACCTATGGATATACCTACTATGGAAGTAGAAGGACAAGGGGGCCTCATATGTCCTGATGGTCTCTGAAGTGGAGCCGTCACTCTCTATCTGGGTGGTGTAGGATGCACTACCTGACGTCTCGGGCCCTATCCCATGGGAGTATTTGCAACATCCATCACCTCCTCCATGGAGGGTATCAACTCAGTAGGATCTGAGAATCTAGGAATGGGATGATCAGCTCACCAAGCAGTGTATCCATTTGTGACACCTGCATCAACAACCTATGGATGGTAGTCCCAATCTCACCCCATGATATGACTGTACTCATCTGAGCATAAGGAATATGTAAGTCAAGCTATCCATCCAAGACCGATCTCATGAACTATGCGTGCATATGCAGTATACTCCTATGGGGCATCCTGTCTACGTCCATACTGATGCCACACTCTGGTAATCAAGAATCTCTCCAACACAGTGGGAGACCGGCCAATAAGTACCCGACTTTGAAAAAGAAAGTTGTACTGCTCCCTCGCAGTGGGCCAAGCCTCTATCTGCAAATAGGGTCTCCAATGCATAAAGGTCATATCATCTAAGCACCATCTAAAATACTCAGTATGACCCATACAGACCTGTGTGACATAACCATCATAAGTATCTATCATTGGCTCCTGTGGCTACCGCTGTGTCTAGAAAGCTAGTCTCAGCACTAGGATATGCTCCCATGCCCATATCTATAATACAAGAGCTCCAGAAGTGAAGCTCTTGCAATCCTGATACACAACCTTGTGCATCTCCAAAAACATATGGGCCAATAGGCACTAACCCTAGGCAAGCTCAGTAAGTGTGGCCATAAGAAGGGCTACCATCGAAGCCCATCCCATCAAAAATCCATTCTACTAACGGCCTGGCATGATGAGCTCCCCGATCATACCGGCAATAATGCACTCTAAACGGTGCGTCTGACCATATCTCTATATAAGGGTCTCCTAGGAAATGGACCTCATCAACTATGTATCATCACCAAACAGAAACCTAAAGGAATAAAGACCAGTCTAGCTAGAACTCACATACTCAGGATGCTGACTGCTATGGAATGGAATGCAAAGTATCCTATAAATATCCTCTAGAGTCATAGTCATCTCTCCAGTCGATAAATGAAAGGTCTGAGTCTCTGAGTGAAATCTCTCTATCAGGGCAATCAATAGGCCATGATTTACCCTAATATCAGGTAAATGAATGAGATGCTCAAAACCACATGCAGCAAGATGAACCCTCATAGGGTCAGGAAGTGAGACACACAGTCTTTGTGTCACCAGGTAAGAATGACGAACATGAACGTTTGGATATGTGACCTAAATCATATAGAAACGAGGTGTTTTATCAAAAATAAAGTTCAAAATTAGGCTAATAGTACAAGAATGGAACAAATGATATTTTCGATGGTAGATCACAAAGTCAGCAATCAGGTAAAATTATTAGAAAAATCAAATTTTTGACCTCAATATCAGTTCTAGGCTCACTGTTTCTCAAACAACATTCCAGACTAGCTCTGAAAGTCGTACGACATTCCACAGTATACCAAATGACACTTCATAGTCATACGACACTTTTCACGGTGTCATACGAGTATTGAGGGACCTGATGAAATGTCGTATGACACAAGGGTCCCTCTCATACGACACTTGGGTGGACTTGAAATGACACATAAATTTCAAATGGAATGTCATATGAGTCTAGTATGGGACTCGTACGTGTTTTCACACATGAAAAAATTAAAAAAGCAAAACGCGTACAAAAAAATTAAAAAATGCTATGAAACATGAAAAATTTGCATTTTCAAAGGGCCACAGAGGTCCACATACCGGATGTCCATACTGTCGGGGTCTCTGGTATCTCCGGCTACGCTCAAATTGATGCGAACTCATGAGAACCTTCAGATCTCACTGTTTTGCCATTTTCTTGCTCAGAGGGCTCCGCAAAATCTCCAAAGTCAAATGGTTGAAATGAATTGAAAATGACCCTTCATACCTTTATATAGCATTTGACCTAATTTTCAAAAGTGCTCCATTTTTCACAAAAATTACACCCCTGGCTAATTTCGACATTCTGAATCCATTTTCGGGATCAAAATTCAAATCTGACATCGTTTACTATGTCAAAATCATGATTTAAAATTTTTGGGCCTAGGACGGTCTACTGCTTGCATAATCGACCTTCCATCATCACAAAAATCTAGTATTCAACTTAACTGATTCTCTAACATCAAACTATCAAAATTTCAACTTGGTCAACTATGGTCAAATCATGGTTTAACCTAGTCAAACTTGGTCTTTTGGGACCTTCCAACGATGCAGAATGTGTTCTTGAACATGTATAACCACTTTTCCAATCAATTAACATGCTTCTGAACTCTCAACACTGACTTTTCTTGTTAGATTTCAATTTTAATCCCAAAGGGGGGCATGGTATTGCACATCATTCAAAGTTTGTAAATCAAATTCTAGTAATCTTTCCTTAGTAATCAAGACAACAACCATGTCTAGTTATTGATTCATCAAAAAACCTCATCGCTCAGGGCAAATCTATCATCACTTGGGGCATATGAGATTCATCAAGATCCATATCAATCTAGTATTCTCCTAATCTTGTAAACTGTATCAGTTTTTGAAACCATCGGATCATAGTGTTCTTTCCTTGGTTCTTCGGCAACTGAAGGATTCGGATGTGATACCTGCTAGTTCTGCTAAGACAATCGAGTCTAGAACCGGTCACTCACTTCTTTGCAATCCTAAGGTTTGGAATCAGGTGTTTTGACAATTTTTTTCGTAATCATAGGCTCATCACTGCTATAGTGAACATTATCTTTGGTCATTCAGGACCTATTATCTTCATATCAAATCTATATCAATCAACTTCTATCTCATATCAATTATCAATTTCAAACATCAGTTTCATATCTTTATCAAACACAGACTATCTTTGAACCACTGCGCTTTGCACAGTAATTCAAAGAGGGGCAAAATGTAATACCCCAAAATGGGCTATAAGTTCATTAATCTTCTATATCAACAATTCGAATGAAATCGACATCAAAGTCCTAACCTAAGGCACATCTAAACATCATCAAATCCTAATTGATTATCTTAAATTCTGCATTAGGGAATATTCCTAGCAATATTCCTAATTAATTTAATTATCTTTAATTTAATGATTATTTGGCAATAAATTACATTTATCCTAAGTTTGATTAATTGAATATTTTCATATTTAATTAATTAGATTTAATATCTTGCCACTTAATTGTGTAATTAAATTTAATTCTATCTATTATTAATTATCTTATTTAATTTTGACAATAAATCTAATATCTTATGAATAATTGATTAAATTTTTATTTAATTAATTAAAGCAAGTTGTCATTATTTAATAATATAGTTTTTAATAAAAGTTTGATTAAATAATTGATTAACCCATAAATCAATTATTTATTTTCAAAAATCAGTTAAGTTGAGCATAAATCACTTTATTTATTAAATTAATTCATAAATAAAACATGCACAATCATAAAAGCAAACAACTATCAATTATCAATTAAAGCTAAACTCTATTTTGAGTTAAAACTTAGCTTTTGCATGTTTTTGTGAATTAAATTATCTTTATTATCAGATAACTCAAAAATCAAGCTGAGTTAATCTGAGTGATTTATAGCTTTCTTTCATGCACCTTCAAAGCCCTGGATTTCTATAAAATCAAGGCTCAGCTCTTCATAATTCATCTAATATTTTTTTGCATCCTCACGCTGTCGAATTGGAGGATGAAGAATCAAAGTTTATTACGAATCAAGGCTTTTGTGAGATCAATTTCATTTGCATTCATATCATATTATTTCTAGATTAGCCTTGCATATCATTTTTTCATATAGATCAATTTCATATCAGTTTATCATTCTTATTGCATAGAAAATCCAAAAGAATAGCTTAATTTGCATTCAATTTCATATCTAGATCATTTGCATTCAAATCCTTCATTTAGGTGTCATCTAGGTCACTGATATCGATAGCAATTTGAGAACATCGATCTCGCACCTATTATAAGGTAGTAAATCACTTGGTTAATTAGATTTCAATTTTGCACGATTTTGATTTTTGCTAACCTCTAATGTTTTACTGAAGTGTTATGTCTACAGATCAGGTACAATTTTCACACACACACTTTGCAGTTAAAACATGCTAAAGGAAATTTACCCCTGTATCTACCTTTACCTTTAGGTAACCTTCAGGCCATAAGAGCTTCAATTTCATCAAGCTCATCATCAGTTTTACTGTCATTGTCATCCCTATTATTTCTATTGCTAGACTTACCGATCTTCAGAGAAGACATGAAAGTGGACTCAATAGATGGTACAATACTATTGTCAAAATTTTTCAACTCAAAATTTGTTAGCTTACTAATCAAACTATCAAGAGTAAGAGTGTTGCTAGGTGCATACCTCATTTCATGTATAGCTGATATTTTGATTGCATAAGCAGGTAGCAAGGTCCTTAGAATTTTGCTTACCACTATATCTTCATCAATGACACCACCAGATCCTCTGATAGCATTGACAACCTCCTTTATTTAGTTTGTATACTATACTATATTTTCTCCTTCCTTCATTTTCATATCGTCAAACCTACCTCTTAGGCTTTCAGCTCAGGCTCTCTTGACATTAACATCACCACCATAGACTTGAGCTAGTTTACCCCACATTTCCTTTGAAGTAATACAGTCTTTGACATCCTCAAGTTTAGCATCTAATAGAGTAGAAACAATCTCTATCATAGTCATGTTATGTTCATGTCCATCCTTCAATTGATCAAGAGTCAAAGGTCCAGTTAGTGGTTGTAAGTAGCCATTCTCAAGTAGATGTAAGGAAGAATATCTGATTCTGGATATGTGAAGTTTCATTCAACTTTGCCAAATGGTAAAATTGTCCTTGTTCAGCTTTGGCACCTCCCTCTTATACATTTTCTGATCTTTCTACTGAAGTCCTTAAAACTCTATTCCAAGTAGCCAATTCTTTAATTCCAATTGTTATAATAACTAAAAGGGGGGGTGAATCAATTAGATCGGTTATCCAATAGTCCCAATTACAAAATGTATCACTTTAAACAAATTCAGCAAATTTCTATAGCTCGGTAACATAAAATACTAAACTATCTATATCTTTATCAATTACCAATTAATTACCCATAGTGATTACCAACCAAATAAAATATGCAATATGTAAAGTGTGACAACAAATCAATCATCAAAAAAACACATAACACAAAGATTTAACGTGGAAACCCTGTTAAGGGAAAAACCACCTGGGACCGATAACCCAAAATACTTTTCACTCTTCTGAAGTGAGCTCGGTGAAGAGCCAACCCTGTTAAAGGTTACAAACACACTATTAGGTGTGACCTTTTTAGAGGATTTAAGACTAATAGTTATCATTCAACTAGCATTCACTATGGGGTCGATAGGATAACAATGTACATTCATTGAATGACATGGGGTATATCATAAGACGGTTAAGTCCACTCGGTTAAGAGATTTTTTGTATCAATGGTTAAACTGAAATAGTAATTGATCTAATTACATTACAACTCAAAGTGTAGATGTTTAGATCTATTCTAAGCCCATACAAATCCTCTAATCAATATATCAATTTACTTCCTCAACATTCATTAACTTACTATCCCTCGGTAATAGCTCTATGATGCTCAGTATTATTTTGCAGTTCGGTTCTCCTTCAACTAGTCTGATCAAGCATGCATGAAACTGTATTCACATGAAATCTCTACAGTCTTCTATCTTCTGGCATATTTCAATGAAGAAACTCATATCTCTTATATAGATAGATAAACTATTTTTATATCAACCATCACATTTTTCCGCTTAATATCCTTCATTGATTTTGCCTCTTAAACTTTCTTAGGCGGTTGTGTTATAAACACATTTCAATTCCATCCCTTAGATCTTCTTCGAATTTTTTTAGTCATGGATCTTGTAACAAAATTTATCCTCAATCTCAAAATCAAACCACTTACAGCTCATCAATTTCTATCGTCTAAACTTAAGTATTAAATACTTTCTTCCATACTAGGTTAATGAAGAAATGCGTCAGCGAACACAAGCTTGGTTAATACTGTCACTCGGTATACACTACACTAGCTCGATGTATACTGAAGTGCTTCATTTACTAACCACACTGCTTCCCAAGCTTCTATTCACAATTTCTATTTGTCCATTCCAACAATTGGTATAAATACATGGAAGACTTAGTTTATTTTCACAAAGCAATTTTGAAGAGAAATAATTTTACAGAGAAAATTCAAGCTGAAAGTTTTCAAAAGGATTCAAGGCAGTTGTAGATCAAACTGAGCACGTTCTTCATCTATTACAAAGTAAGTACATCATCTACCAAGCACATTCAATGCATTTTCCTAAAACCTAGATTGATAATAATGGTGTCTACTGCAACCAAATCCAAGATTGTGGAAGAGGAAGTGAACCTCATTGTTTTGGCTAACTATGATGAGCCTAAATACAAACTAGACCTAGAAGTTGCATCTAAAATAGATTTAGTGGGAGCTTTCTCAAGCATCCTACCTAAGGTTTTGCTAGTCAAGGATGTCAGATCATATGTTCACTGCAAGATAGGTGAAATAGGAGATTTTGAGATGTATGCATCATATCAAAAGCTTTGTAGTGAAGATGGGAAACTTAAACTAGAGTACAAATAGGTTGAAAGATTGGACTCACTCAAGGCCTCAATTTCCCAAAAAGTTTCAAAATTGAATGGATTAGGGTTGTACTCAATTGCTATCACAAGGGAACATTTTGGCTGGATAATTTGGTTAAATTGACAAAGAGGATGATCCATAGGGTTATAGGATACCCAAAAATAGATAAGGCCAAAGCTTATTGTAGTGCCTTAAGAGTCAAAATTGAGAATAATACCAGCACAACATGGGATGGTCGAGCATTGAAGATTTCTTCAATTGAGGACCTGGAAGTTAAATTTGCAGCTCATGTAATTGGCTACAATTTCTATCAGTCGAGTAGATTGAATAGTGTTCCATGTAGTGTTGTGGACATGTCATATAAACTAATAAATAAGAGTCACCAATTGGACCTTGTTGAGCTACTCCTGCGGTAGTTAGAAGAGAACATGAAAATAATCAAGTTGGCAAAGTCAAACACCTATAAGTTTGGATCATTGCGAGTGTGTATATTTTTATACATTCAAAAAATTTTCCCTTCTGTTGGTCACATAGATTGGCCTACCAAAAAACCAATAGTTACTCAAATTTCTGAAATGATTCATAATTTGGGAGATAATTTAAATAAAGTTATAGATGACTCCTTTGAGAAATTCAAGGTCAAGATGAATCTTTGAAGTAGGATTCCTAGTTCATTGGTTGAGAAATATGAAATGGATATATGTTTTCTTGTGGACACCGATCACACCTTGATTAAGGTTGTGGAGCCCAGAACAAAATAGTTAGGCCCCATGGGATACGAAATGGATATTTATTTCACTTCAAAATCAATTGAGGCTCTACTGGCTATACCAAAGGACAAAAATGCAGAAAGGTTTGGAACCTATGAAGAGGCTAAGACAAGAACAAAGACTAGTCTTGTCATTAGTAAAATTACTAAAAAGTCAAGGAAAATGATGAAAACATTGGTAGAGAAATTTGGAGATGAATCTCACTCATCTGATGAGTCACCGATTGGCACTACAACTGAAGTTTAGTTACTACTAATTGACAAACCCCATGATAGTAAAGAAACTGAGTCTGACAATGGAAAAGATTCAATATTGGTTTCCCCCTCTCCAACTCCAAAGAAGAAATAGTTGCCAGTGCAGTCTAGAGCACAAACAAGGTCAGCAATCACAGCTTCACCACTTTTGAAGAAGGGAGTTGTGAAGATTTCAATACCAAAAGCTACTTCACCAACCAAGACATATACAAAAAGAGGAACCAAGGTCGCAGGTGAAGCACCAAAGAAAAGGAGAAGACTACTAAGAGGAAGAGAATACCTTGAAGATGAAGAGAATGATACAAATCAATTCAAGGTGGTCAGCAACAAGAAAAGAACAATTGATGAAGTTGTTGCAGATATAATTTAAAATGGAGAACTCACAAATCCATAACTTAGTCAGTTTGACAACATGTCTGTCGAGGATCAAAATAAAATAGAAGAGGTAGTCATCTAGATGATGATCAACTTCAAATGAGTTCCATTGGAATTTTCCAAGCAACTACCTCAGGCATTAGAGGAGAGAATAAATAAAAAATGGTCCTATGCCTTGGACACCAAAAAGAAAATGAGGGAACAAGCACTAGTTCTGGTAGTTCCTAATTTGACTGTTGATGAAATTGAAGAATAAATAACAACTTACTTTAGATGATTTAGATTAAAAAGCTGAGCTTTGTAGATATTAGATAAAAATCTAGTAGACATTGATGAGTCTAGCCAACTCATATGGACTTCAATTGTTGTAGCTCAAGAGCAAGCTAAAAAGGAAACATTTCTAAACTTGTCTAAGAAGAGACATAGATCAAAAGGTAAAGGCATCCATATTGATGATGCTGATTTGGAAAAGAAGACCAAAGAGATAGATGCATCAATTATCAAGGTAATTAATACTACACTTGACAATATGGACATAAACATTTTACAGGATGCACTAGATCAAGTTGAGATCCAGATTGAAGATAATAATGCATTTGATGTACTCATTGAGTACATTACTAATGGTGATCTTGATGATAGAGACGAAGATGAGGATGTGAACATTGTACAAGGAAAAACACAAGATGAAGGTCCTATTACTGAGCCTACAATCACATCATTATTGGGAGAGATTCCTATCTTGTAGAAGCATTTGAAATGTTGACAAAGGAACAACCCAAAGTCTCAAACCCTGAGAACCCAATGGATACTTTAGGGGAAAAAGGAGCAAGAACGCTAGCTGAACCAAACAAGCCTGTAGAGAAATAGACAACCGAGGTAGAAGTACAAGGTCAAAATGACTATAAAGTAGCCAAGGCTACCCCACTGGACACAACATCAAAGGCTCCACCTCAATCAACCAACACATAGGTTCTTGAGGAGTAGAAGAAGGAAGCAAATGTGTTAACTGGACAGGTTACTCAAACTATTGAGGTAAAAGATATTATACTGCTTGTAAAAAGCTCACCTCAAGAGCTACAGAAGAAGAAGAAGAAAAAGAAATGAAAATGGCTAGTCACATTAGATGAAGTAATTGTTATACCAAACTATGAACCTGGGACCCTTAGCCTTGAGGAACTTAGAAAGTATGGGGAGATGTGTACCAGGAAAGAAGCACAATAAAAGCTAAAAAATGGAAAGCAAGAGAAAGGAAATACTAGAGAATGTAAGAGATATCTTACAATAGGTAGTACTTGAGGTACAAATTAATGAGGATACTCCCATTATGGACCAACTTGCCACACTTGCAAAAGAAATCAATGCCCCTAACATTAAAGTTAAACAAAGAATTGAAGAAAGGGCAGAATCAAAGATTTAGGATAAACTTACAGAAAAGATCAACCAGGAAGTGGTGATAAATAAAGTGAATTTATCTAAGGTAATAACTGATATTCGGGCTATTACTTAGTTAATAAGTCAAATTTTGATCAAACTATGCACTATGGAAACCTTCATTGCTAAGATTAGTGAAAAGATAAAACAACTAGATATTGAAATCCAAGCTAGTAGATAGGCAGCTTTAACCGAGCCACAAGCTTTTGCAAAGCATATATTGAGAGTTCAGGAACTCAGGCAGTTAAGAGCAGATCTCAGGAAATAGGAAGATAAATTAAGTGACCAGGTCACCGAGCTTCAAACTGAGTTTCTTCGGAATTACTTGAAATTTTTTGAGAAGCACATTATCAAAGTGTAGATGCTTGTCGCAACACCAAAAATCTCTATGTTGAACAACATCTTTGACATGCATGCACAAGTCAGTCTTGAGAAAATTTCTCTCACCAACTTGAAAGAGGAATGGGAAAACCTCTTGGAGTCATTGAAGAAAACCCATAAGCATATTTTTGATAAGCTGTAAGCATACATTTTTGTATTTGGCATTAATATCAAAAAGGGGGATAAAAATGTATATGCCAAAAATGTAAATAAATGCTAAGTATATTACACACTACTGGGAGCATGCACCGAGGGGGAGTATAGAAATTTTGATGAAGTTAAGTATCTATGTATATATGGAAAAGAAAGAATAAATTTTTGAAGACATAAGGTCTATATACATTTCAATTTTTTATACTAATGCCAAAGGAGGAGATTCTTATCTCTATTTGAGCATTAAAGATTGTCATTAGTATTAAAGACAACTAGTCGGTTAACTATGCAATCCAGTGGGTAAAAGAAAAGTACTTCAAGCTACTCAAGCTAGCTGGTTAAACTTCACTGAGCAACAGAGTAGTCTTACCGAGCATCAGTGTACACTAATATCGAGCATTAGTAAACACCAAGAAGACTGGACACCAAGCACCAGTGAAACTACCGAGCAATATTTGTAGTGTTTATTGAGCAATACAAAAAATGATATAGTATTTAGGAATGGCACATTTATCTATGTAGACAGTTACAATAGAATCATAAAACATTTTACCAAGAATCAAGGATCATTTATTGTTGATATAATCATTAATTGTGATGATGACCTATATGTAATTGCTAGATCTAGGTTAATTTTCTACACCGTATCTCTTAGGGTTTTTCCTGAGACATTGTACCCTAATTTTGTTAAGCATGCCAAAATAGTATGCTATATATTTGTATTTTATGTCATTTTGACATAAGCTTGACAAGGAAGTTATGAACAAGCGAAGAAGTTCTTCAAGCATCAAGCCAACTTCAAGATATCAGTTATTAGATAGAGAATATCAGAATTCAGAGACATTCAAATTGAGCAGAATCAAACAAGGCTACCGAGAAGATCAGAGACAAGATCTATACATATAGAGGTGATATCTAATCTATACTACATTGATCTTTATCAGACAAGGTTGAGTTGTCATTTGCATATACATCCTATTATTTTCTAATCATTGTAACAGAGTTTGGTAAAATATCTTAACAGAGTAAACCTAACAGTCTTTTATGTAAATCTCTTAACTGAGTGCACACTCAAGTAGTGTTGTTGAAATCCTATAACTAGGTAGATCTAGCTTATCTAAATTGTTACTCCTAATAGGGTAAGATCACTAGAAGTGATCACAACTTGTAGCCTTAACCAACATAATTTATTATCTGTAGTAGTAAAGATTTGTGGGTGTCATCTCCACCACAATTTTTACCTTCTAACAAGGGTTTTGTGATACCAAAATACTTGTGTTATGTGACTAATTTATTGTTGATTTCATGCTATTTAATTTTGCAAATTAATTGAATGAATGATGTATGAAATGGATTCAAGTTATATATGAAGGATACTACTATTTGTTGATTAAGTTTTGGGAGTTAAATTTTTTGAGGGCACTGATTCACCCCTCCCCTCTCAGTACCCTATCTCTCCATTCCAAAAAAATGTAGAACTATATTTCAACTCATTGCCAAACTTTCTCCAAAAGGTTTTCCAAAAGTATCCAAAAAATTTATTGTCTCGGTCAAAGATAATACTCCTTGGTAATCCATTCAATCTGACAATTTCCTTAAAGAAAAGATCTACTATATGTACTGCATCTGATGTCTTTCTACAAGGTATAAAATGTGTCATTTTAGAAAATCTATCCACAAAAACAAATATAGAATCATTACCTCTTACTATCTTCAGTAAGCTAAGGAAAAAATCCATACTGATATCAATCCAAGGTTTCTCAAGAACAAAAATCAGTGTATACAATCTAGTATTTTGACTTACTCCTTTTGCAATTTGACAAATTCCACAACTTTTCACAAATTTATGAACATCTTTATACAACTGTGGCCAAAAGTATTTCTCCTTAAGAAACTTCAATGTCTTGTCAACACCAAAATGTCTAGCCAAGCCACTACTATGTTTCTCTTTTATCAAATTAGTTCTCATTGATCATCTCGGTATACACAACTGAATACCTTTAAACAACATACCTCCTTAAATGAAATATTCTTCCCATTTAGTACTTGGTTGATCTTGAATAGGTGCTCTTCACTTTCTCCATGGCTTAGAAAAATCAGGATCAAATTCATAAGAATCACTCATGTCATCAAATCCAAAAAATTCAATTTTCATCTCGATCATCAAAGATCTCCTTCTACTCAATGCATCTACAACTTAGTTAGTGACTCCACTCTTATGCTTTATCACAAATGTATAACTCTAAAAATACTCAACCCATTACATGTGTCTTTGATTCAACTTATTCTGACTACCCAAATATTGTAAAGCTTTATGATTGGTATACAATACTGTAGACTAGGATTTGAGCGTGCACCTAAACCTGTTTTGAAGGCCAAAGACAAACAAACGTCATAGCATATAATCAAATCAAATTTAATGGTAAACAAACTAAAATCAAAGCCACCTTAGTTTAAGCCTAAAATGGATGTGCCCATGCACCGTTTGATATGCTTAGATATAGATGGATGTGGGTGTGCAAACTCAAGCACTTGGAGCATGCAAATTAGGATGATTTGAGGATCAAGAAGACCCAAAATGACACAAAATAGGTATGAGGAACCTATTTTGCCTCAAAGGCCTCAAGAACACACAAATATGCAAAGCTGAAGGATGAAATAAGATTGATTAAACAAGAAATGAATCTATGTTAATCCAATTAAGCTAATTTAGATGTGATTTAAGCTTGAAAATGATCTAAAATGATGAGTTTATGCTTATGCTAGAATGAAAATGGCATTATAACTTTGCTATTGAGTTTGAGAGTTGAAAGATGATTTGCCTTATGAAGTGAGGGTATTTATAGGAAAAGGGAAGGGCTTGGTTTAAAAGGATGAGTCAGAGTTAGGGCTAAGGTTAGGGTTGAGTCAAGGACAAGTGTCAAGGGAGGATTGAGTTGAAAGTTTGAGGGCATGTGCACAATTTGGTAAATGTGCCCAAGGCTAAGAGGTGGCAAGGAAGGGATAAGGTCTTAAATGCATAATGAATGCATGTAAGAAAGATAAGGAAGGCTTAAATGCATCCTTAAATGCATTTGCAAGAGGTGGCCAAGAGGTGGCAATCTTTGTTGACTAAGGAGGATGACTAAGAGGAGGTTAGCATAAGCTTTGGTAAACCTTTTGCTAATGGAATGTGACAAGATTAGAAAGGGGATTAGGAGAAAGGGATGGGCAAGTGGCTTTTGGTGAGATTTAGATATTTATTAAAGGTAAATTTAATAAATATTAAATATCTAGGCTTAGGGTTTGAAGGGACTAGATTACGGATTTGACCCATTTAGAGGAAGGTTTAGGACTTTCTAGAAGAGTTTAGTGCTCTTTAGAATTTTGGCCAACTTTGGGATAAAAAATAAATTAAAAATAAATTAATTTATTTTTTAAGTTTTTTGGTCAATTTATTAATTAAATAATTAATAAATTAGGGATAATGTCCAAATGACATTTTTAGGCTAGATTCCTTAATTAAAGATTTTTAATTAAGAGAGAGGGATTTAATGCCATAAAAATAAATTAATTAATTAATTAATGATGATGTCATCAAAGATTTTCAGAAAACAAAAATAATTTATTTTCTGAAGGATTTTTCGGTGTCTACATTTTGCCCCTCTTTGATGCGATGCCGCAAGTGGCATGGCGTCAAAGACAAGAAAACAAGATGCCAAGGCTAGAATCAGAAGAAGAGGGTATGACGCCCGGGTGGACTAGAAGAAAGAGGAACATGCCCCGGTGGGACAAAATCATGGAAGATGCGCCCAGTGGGACAAGGAGAAAGAGGGATTATGCCCTGGGATAGAGAGTGCCCTGCTGGGACGAGGAAGGAAAGGCCTAGGAAGAAAGGGGAGATAAATAACCTCAGTTCTATAAGCAAAAGGTGGATGATATGCAAGATGAGATGGAAATGCAAGATGCAAGATGCAGCTGTATGCAAAGATGCAAGATTAATCTATATGATAAATGCAAGGGACCAGATAGCTCCAAGTGCAAACGGGAGTGCACAACATAGATTTAATATAGCTATGTTAGAGACCTACCAAGGATACTGGGATCATGAGGCCTGTCAAAAATGTCACAGAGGACTGACAAGGACTGACGCTAAACAAACACACAGGGTTGCCCCAACATCACACATGAAGCGCAGAGGTGAGATGGCGGAACCGATGCTGAAGGAACCACAAACACACAACTGACTCACAGGCAGAAGCGAAAGATCAAAAGACCTTGCCCTAGATTATCCGCACACACAGCACACCATGATATAATGAATCGTGGTGACCCTGGCGGGATAATGAGAAGCCAAAAAGATTAACAAGACCCAAAGGACAAAAATCCAAGATCAAAATGATAACTCCAAAAAGACATCCTTTGCCAAGGAGAGAGATTAGGTTTGATTGATGGTGGGAAGATTGGTCGGATAGGAGGAATGATATATCCTCAAGGACCAGGATGGAAGATTAGGTCAGACAGGAGGAACGATATATCCTTAAGGACCCATGGGTTGGTGAGAGAATAAGTGTAGTTGTTCGCTGGCAAAAGCTGAAGTTCAAGGAATAATCAGGATGAGCAAGGATAAGTCGACAATTGATGTTGCTGAAGCACAAGGCCCGAGTGGGACTAAAAGTTTTTTGAGGCTGGGAATGGGACAAGATATTTGATCAAATGCTACTGCAGGACGAACAAAGGTTATGTACAACAAGGAGGAACGATATGCACAAGGGATATGTACAGAAGCTCAGGATTGGGGATAGGAAAATCACACTCAGCGGGACTCTCACTAGGACGGAGACAAGAAGGATAAATACAGGGAGGATTGCGCTGTACAGGAAAGGGATAAGGACATGGTACAAGATATGGTACAAAGATTTGGAATAGGATATGGATTGCAGATGGGTTGGAGGAAGATGGAAGCTGAATGCTTGGAAGATAGGGGAGATGGAACTGCTGGGAGATCTGTTAAGAGATTATGGATGGAGGAAGAGGATGGTAGCTGAAAGGACAACTGAATAGATAAATAGCTTAGTTTACTATGTTGGTGCCTGTTTACCAGATTTTCACCAACATACTTGTCCAAGGCGCTTGAATTGCCAAGTTTTCACCGTTGGACGATTATTTTCTCTTTCTCTTTTTTTCTTTTGCTTTTTTGCTTTTTTGAATGTTTTTGGATTTTCTGATATATGAAGGATCAGGTTTAGGCATAGAACCTCTTCAGATGGATGATGTTGATAGGATCATTCAAGGGCTCACCTTCTGGTGTTGATAGCTGATAGGCTCCCAAGCCAAAGGATGCGGTGACAACATAGGGGCCCAACCAAGTAGGCTCAAACTTGCCTTTCTTTTCTCTATTTGCTAGGACCTTCTGATTTTCTTTAAGGACCATGTCACCGACCTAGAATTGTCTAGGATGGACCTTTTTGTTATAACTCCTTTTGAGTCGATTCTGGTATGCAACCAGGTGATCGTAGGCTTTCTGTCTCTTTTCATCTAGCAGATCTAGCTGTGTGAGCCAGGCCACATGATAGTCTTCATCAGTTGTATAGTTCTTCATGGAGACGTGCAAGGATGGAAGCTCGACCTCGATCGGTAGAATAGCTTCGGCACCATATACAAGGGAGTATGGGGTGGTGCCTGTGGGAGTGCGATAAGCCTAGAGGGTAGGATTGATTTGGAGGTGCCAGTCATGACCAGAATCATTGACAACCTTCTTGAGGATTTTCAAGATAGTTTTGTTGGTTGCCTCAGCTTGGCCATTTCCTTGAGGGAAATATGGACTGGAGAAATGGTGATGGATGTGGAGCCTGGCACACAGATCATCCACATGCTAGTTTTCAAAAGGTGTGCCATGGTCTATGAAAATGGTAGATGGTATGCCGAAGCGACAAATGATATGATAGAGGATGAACTTGGATATTTGGATGCCAGTAGTTAGCGTGAGTGGAATCGCTTCAACCCATTTGGTAAAGTACTCTGTGGCTGTTATGATATACTTGTGTCCATCCGAAGAGAGGGGGGTGATCAAGCCAACGAGGTCAAGGCCCCAACATGAAAAAGGCCACTGTGGTGCAATAGGTTGTAGATCCTGTGCTGGTGCATGTATCAAATTGGCATGCTGTTGACATGGGAGACATTTCTTGACAAATTCACATGCATCGTGTTCCATTGTTGGCCAATAATACCCAACCCTAAGCAGCTACTTTGCTAGAACCATGCCACTCATGTGGGCACCGCAAATTCCAGCGTGAACTTCTTGTAAGGCCAGGACGGCCTCGTTTGAATCTAAATATCTAGATAGGACATTGTGATACCCGCGACGATATAGGGTGTTGGCTACAAGAGTGTAGCGGGAAGCTCTGTGAATAAGGTTTTGGCATTGGTTATTGGTGAGATGGGGAGATATGATACCATTTTTTAGATATGCATGGATGTCATGGTACCATGGGGATTGGGGACCAACCAAGACACACACCATGTTTTCATCGGTGTTCTCATAAGCTGGCAAATGTAGCTGCTCGACTAGAAATTCATATTGTGTTGCGTTACGTGGGATTTCCAATAAGGATCCGATGGTTGCCATTGCATCTGCTACTTTGTTTTGAAGCCTTGGAATCTGATTGAATTGTAGATGTAGGAAATGCTCTTTCAGTTTATCCACCAGTTGCTTGTAGGGTAGCAATTTGTCATCCTTTGTTTGATACTCATCAAGGACTTGCTTGATAATGAGCTGTGAATCTCCAAAGACTTGTAGTTCTGTGATGTTCCATTGGATAGCTGTTATGAGTGCCTCATATTCTGTAATGTTGTTGGTACAGGGGAATCCCAACTTGAATGATTTTGGGATGTAGTCACCTTGAGGTGTGACAAATAGGATTCCTGCCCCGGAGCTATGGGATGTGTTGGAACCATCAAAGTATAGTTTCCACATGGGCTGCTCTTCAATCATGCATAAGTGTTCATCGGGGAATTCCATGATTAGTGGATAGGCATCCACCAGTGGTGCTTCTGCTAGTTGATCGGCAATGACTTGCCCTTTGATTGCTTTGCGATCTACATACTGAATGTCAAATTTACTGAGTAACATGACCCATTTTGCCATACGGCCTGTGAGGGTTGTCCTTGATAACAGATACTTAAGAGGGTCCACCTTTGACATGAGCTTGATTGTGTGGCTAAGCATGTAATGTCTAAGTTTTTGAGTGGCAAAGACCACTGCTAGGCATGCTTTCTCCATGGGTGAATAGTTAAGCTCATAGCCCACAAGAGTGTGACTAATGTAGTAGATAGCTCATTCTCTATTTTCATCATCATGCTGTGCTAGGAGTGCCCCTAGTGCTGTAGCTATTGTTGAGATGTAAAGAATGAGTGGGCATCTTGGAATTGGTGGTACAAGGATCGGAGCATTAGCTAGATACTCCTTGAGCTTATCAAAGATTCTTTGACATATGGGATCCCACTTAAAGTTGGTGTCTTTGCATAAGAGATGTGAGAAGGGTTGGCACTTGTCTGCTAGTTGCGAGATGAACCGCCGAACTGATTGAAGCTTGCCTTGTAGGCTTCTGAGCTGTTTGAGATTTCTTGGTGGAGGCATCTCTATTATTGCTTTTACCTTTTTAGGATCGATCTCTATGCCTCTTCTAGAGATGATAAAGCCTAGAAGCTTTCCAGATGTAACACCAAAGACACATTTCTTAGGATTTAACTTTAAGCCATAATGGTTCAGACGATCAAACACACGTTCTAGGATGTTGAGGTGCTCATCTCTTGTTTTGGATTTTGCAAGGATATCATCTACATAGTCCTCAAGGATCTTGTGGATCATGTCATGAAAAATGGCTGTCATTGCTCTCTGATATGTTGCTCCTGCATTCTTTAGCCCAAATGGCATCATGTTGTAGCAGAAGGTACCCCATGGGGTTGTGAATGTTGTTTTATGTTGATCTACTTCTACTATATGAATTTGGTTGTAGCCTGAAAAGCCATCCATTAATGATAACATCTCATGACCCGCTGTGAGGTCTACAAGCATGTCTATGTTTGGCAATGGGAAGTCATCCTTAGGGCATGCCTTGTTCAAGTCCCTAAAATCTGTGCATATTCTGATGTCACCAGAAGGCTTTGTGACTGGCACCATGTTAGAGATCCACTCTGAATAATCTATTGCTCTGATGATCTTAGCTTGGAGGAGCTTCTCAAGCTCTACTTTGATGAGCAATGCTACCTTTGGATGCATTTTCCTTAGCTTCTGCTTCACTGGCTTGACATTAGGATCCACTGCTAGATGATGAACAACAAGGTTTGGATCAAGCCCAGGCATGTGGGCGTATGACCATGCAAAGTTGATAACTGATTCCTTGAGCAAGGTGCTGAGAGCCATTTCTTCTCCTTCTATTAGGTTGACTGCAATGTAGGTAATCCTCAGACATTCTTCTATTCCCAAGTTGATTGGCTTGGTTTCCTCTATGATGATCGGCGAATGCTCTGGTCTATAATCTTGGATAGGGGGAAGAGGCAAGGCTTCATCTTCTAGCGCCTGAATTGCCAGGTTTTCACTAGAAGATACACCCTTTGTTTTTACTATTTTGGAATGAGAATGTGCCCCAGAAGGGTTTTCACATAAAGACTCATGATGTTCTTTTGCTATTTCATTTTTGCGACTAAAGCTTGCCTCTTCCCCAAAATATCCTTTTGGGTGAAGCTGATAGACAGAGGTTGATGTTGGATCCTGATTGCTTGTTGGACCTGACGCCCCCATGAATTCTAGGAGTGCTTGTACGCTTTAGAACTCATCGATGTGTGTGATGCTTGGTTGGTCCCAATCTATGAGGTCGGGGTTTGTGAGGGGAAGATCTATGAGGTTAATGGAGAGTTGTTGGAGAACAGAAGTCCCCAGGAGGGTGTCGTCGGCAAAGATATCGTCATAGGATCAGATGTCTTTCTCTTCGAGGATGTCTTCGATTTCCACAAGGTCATCCTAGCTATTCGAAAAGTTCACGTTGGTCATGTTAGTGTCCGTAGTTGTGGTATTGGGCTCTTGTTCAAGCAGGTGAGAGGTATTAAAGCCAAGTCCTTGCTGTTCTGGATTCTGGGATGGTATGATAGGAAACAAATTTCCATCCTCTTGTGGTCCTAGACCACCACCTTGATAGTTATAGTGTTCTGTGACATTTTTGTAGGGGATTGGATATTTCTCTTTGAAGTACTCAAGAAGTTGCGTGTCACGGGATGGGGGATCTTTGTACAACCATTTGTTAATATCTAGATCCATTTCTTTGCTGTTGATGGTACCATGAGACTCAAAAGTCATGTTTCTGATTTGCTTGAGCTTATAATGTTCCTCAACAGGCTTGTTTTGACAACTTGGGCACCCTTGAGTATGTGGATCACGTGGAAGAGCCCCTATAGCAAATGCATCACTGAGGCTGTATTCGCCACAACCCTGGTTGTTGATCTTAACAGATGATAAGGTGAAAGAGAGGATGGTCTCTGGATCGCGATGGGATCGGGATGAGCTAGCAATAGAAGTACCAATATCAGTTCCAGGGCAATGAGTAGAATGAGGGAAAGATGCTTCCATCGCACGGCAGTATGCAAAGGGGTTAGGATCAGCGTGGATGGTAACCTTAGTGCCTTGATGTGGAAACTTGATGCACTGATGGTAAGTAGATGGTACAGCCTTAATGGAATGGATCCATGGGTGGCCAAGAAGAATATTAAATGGTAGGTCAAGATCAACAACGTGGCAGACAGTATCTTGCATTGCTGGGCCTAGCTGGATAGGCAAGGTGATAGTACCTTTGGAGGTACGCTCCAAGGTGTCATATGCTTTGATAGTGATCATCTCATGTTGTATGTCGACCTCCGTGAACCCGATCTTCTTGATGAATTTTAATGTGCACAAGTTGAGGGCTGAGCCATTATCCACCAGAACTCGTTTGATGGAAAAATCTCTAACCATGATAGCAATGCGGAGAGGGAGAGTATGGTCAGGAGCGACATCTGGTATATCAGATTCTTTGAAGGATAAGGCACATGCTGCTGATAGGTGTCCCACAAGAGTTTCAAACTGAGTTGTGTTAATGTCTGTGGGGACATGGCCTTCTTTTAGAGCTTTGTCCAGGATCTCCTGATGGATGGGTGATGTGCGGAGCAAATCCAAGATAGATATTTGGGCTGGCATGTTCCCAAGATGCTCTATGATATTGTATTGTGCACTTGGTGCATTATGCTGTGTTGCACGTGCATTTGATGCTGGCCTGGTGTTAGACTATGTTGTGGATGCAGTAGATGTTGGCCTTGGAGGAGCAGCTGACCTCGGAGGAGCACTGGCAACAGTTATCCTACCACTGCGGGTAGTTGCAGCACATTGTCGATCCGGCCCTCTGACGTGGATGGTATTGATGATGGGCTCATCTTGGATGGGCTCAACTTGAGTTATGCATTCGACATACTTATCATAGTTGATGTAGGCCGCTGTGTGATCTTCTTGCTTGCCTTTGCCATGATTTTGGGGCTGATTGGCGTTGGCTTGATTCTTCCCGATATTGTGTTGAGGGAACACATTTTGATATATTTGCAAACCGGCGTTGGGTGAAGCTTGAGCTGGTGCATCGACCTAGATCTCCTTGTGATCAATGAGATCCTGAATGTAGTTCTTAAGCCGCATGCACTTCAATGTTGTGTGCCCCTTCACACGATGGTAATCACAGTATTCATTTTCTTTATACCAATCAGACTTTGGTGCGTTGTCATCCTTCTGTGGGATGGGCGGATATGTGATCATATTTGCCTTGGCTAGCTGATAAAAGATCTGATCTAGAGGCTCACCCAAAGGTGTGAAAGTCCTCTTTGGATTGTTCTGATTGTTGGGTTTGTTCTGCCTTGGGGCAACGTTAACTGTGTTAACAGGATTGCCTTGACATGTTGGCTATTGCTGTTGGTATTGCTGTCGATACTATTGCACAGGTGGTTGATGAGCTTGAGGAGGCTGCTGATAAATAGGTGCTTGATATGCGGGAGCTAGTGGTTGCTGATAGATGAGCACTTGTGGCAGTTGGTATGTTTGAGCTGGTGTAGGACTAGCCACAATGAATTGTACATTCTTAGTGTCAGTGGCTCCATCTGTAACAACATTCTTGTTACGATTCCAGTAACAGGATTTATCATTGTTGGGTTTGTTTTTGGAATCATCCTTGAAGTGACGAATAGTGCCTTCGTCTAGGAGAGCTTTCTCGATGCCTATGCCTTTGCTCTTGATGTCTTGGTATGTCTGGAGATAGTTCATTCGCATGTGATGGGATAGCTTTGGATGTAGGTTATCAATGAAGATCTTTGTTAGATGCTTCTCTGGCGGCTAATATGATAACTTGGTTGTAAGATTCTGCCATCTTTGCAAGTATTTTGCAAGGCTTTCTCCATCTTTCTGCTTTGAGTTGCATAGGTCTAGCAAAGATAACTCATTCTCCACATTATGGGCATAGTGTGTGATGAACTTCTCAGAGAGTTCAGCAAAGGTTTTTATTGTCCCATGAGGTATTTTGTAAAACCACTCAACAGCAGTTCCTCCCAAGCTCTTGGGAAATAGGCGCAGGAGATAGTTATCACTGTAAGCCACTTTTTTGCACGCCATGTAGAACTCTTTGATATGGTTTACTGGATCTCCTTTCCCCTGATACTTGTCAAACTTGGGCATCTCAAAATGCTTGGGAAAAGGGATAGTTGCTATGGATCGATCAAAGGGATATGAGCACACCTCTTCAAACTTGTATGTTTTATTCTCTGTTCCACTTTGTAGCTCTTTTAGAGCATTTTTCATTGCTTCCCACTTAGCATTGAGTGGTGAGGGAACTGAGACTTCTGCTTGTGATGGAAGCTGTGGAACTGGATATGGCGCTTGCTGTGGATAAATGGGTTGGAACTAATTTTGGAGCAATGGTTGCTGAGGATATTGCTGGTGTGGCATAGGGGGATATTGTGGTAAATGATATGGAACCGCTTGATGTTGTTGGGTTGCTTGCTGTTGTTGAACTGGCGATTGTTGTGGGACTGCTTGCTGATATTGGACATTTGGAACTTGCTATTGTAATTGATGGGTGGGAACTTGTTGTTGCTGGGGGATGATAGGGTTTTGTTGCTGAGGCTGATAGCAAGGGACTTGTTGTTGTTGAGGAATGATGGGTGTTTGCTGAAAGGGGACATGTGGTTGCTGTGGGAGAGGCTGTTGGAATAATGCTACTTGCAAGTATGATGGTGGTAGTTGTTGAGGTTGGCTTTGGGTTTGGCTGATATAAGCTGGGTGCATGCCTGCATTACTTAGAGGTGAAACAGATGTGGGGAAGCTAGAAGCAAAGGGTGATGGGGTAAGATAGCTAGGGAAAGTTGGCTGTTGAGGTGGTGGAACTTGCTGGAAGGTATTTGGGATTTGGGACGAATAGCTTGAAGCCGGCGGTGGTTGGGGTAGTTGCTGCTGTGCTGCTTGGGCGAAGGCAGTTTGTTGACTTGCAACCATAGATGTAGGGGATTGAGATGGGATCCCCCATGCCTCCATTTCTTCTTGTGTAAGGCCCCATTGAGAGCTTGTGTTAGGGTGCACTGCAGCGGATGATGGAATGGTAGGAGCAATGGGAGCTTGGGACACGAATGATGGTTGAGAGAAAGGAGCTTATTGAGGTTATGGTTGAGCGGATGCTTGTGAGGAGGAAAATGAAGGAAACACCCAAGAGAAAGATGAGGTTGGAATGGGAAGTGATTGTGCTAACCCCAAGGAAGAAGGTATAGGTGCTTGGGGGGTGAAGGGTGATGGTGCTCCTTTGATGGTGAAAGGCATTGCTTGACTTGCGGATGGTGGTGAAGCTTTTGGTGTAAAAGCTTGCGTGAGAGGTGGAAGCTGACTTTGGGTTAAGTGTTGGATTTGGGCTTGGGTAGTCATAGCAGATGATGAAGCAAAAGGGGTAGGAGATGGAGTGGATGGCACTGCAGCTTGTGTTGCGGGACTGGCGAGGCTTCCTTGCAAGAAAAGGGGAATGGTGGAAAGCTCTTGGGGTGTTTGCATGATAGGATCGGGGAATGATTGGTCAAACGGAGAATATGCTTGTGCTAGAACTTGGATAGTATTGATGGGGATGCGTGGATAGAGAGATGGTGGGATGGAGGTACTTTCTGGTAGATAGTGGGCAAACGTGCTTTGCTGATGTTGCGGTACAAGGGCATTGGTCGCTGGTGGGCTTTCTGGAGGATTTGCAAGTGCTTGTATTGCCAACGGGGATGAAGGGATGTTTGGATCTTCACATGGGTTACTGGCTTGGATCTGGGGATTGTAGGTCATCATGGCGTTGGTGAAAAGGTTGGGATCGGATGAGGTTGTTGGTGGATAAGGATTCATGCTTCTTCTTTTCCGAGATCTGGTCTCAACAGGCATGGAGATGCAAGTGCTAAATGGATGCAAGATGTTTGGCTAAAAGATGTTGATGGATGCAAAGTTGATGAACTTCTAAAGATGATGACTTCTAAGATGCAAATGCAAAGATAGGGATTAAGATGGCGATGATGGAAGCTGGATGGAACGGATATGGATCAAGACGGTGGAGGAAAGATAGGTTTCTGGTGGAAAGCTGGTGAAAGATTACTGAGTGGTCAACAAATGAGCTGCTATTTTTCCCAAATGGAGGATCAGAGATATGATGGGGTCAACCTAAGATAGACTAATGATCTTCGGTCAACAATTTTCTTATCAATACACTCCAATCTCTTGCTCGAGATGATGGCTATGCAAGGACAAGGTTTGATTTCTTTATGACAACACGTTGTGTCAAAAAGAGGATGATGGTCTCTGATCTTGGATATGGGATAGGAACAACTCAAAAGGTAGAACACTAAGTGTTGGTGGATCTCTGGATTTGGAGCAAAAGATGATGGATCTGCTTTGGATGGCAGATCCTAAAAGATAAGGATGGGAAGCTAATTTAGTTTGGTGATGAAAAGATGGTGAAGGATGATGAAGGAACAATGCTCTAGAAGGATGATGCAAGTGCAAATCATAAGGACTGATTCTAAAATGCTGGTAGGAGGATGAATGCAGATGCAACTTTTATGATATTCTTGAAATGCAACTAGGGTTTTGATGCTGATACAAAGGGTGAAACTAGGATGAAACTAAGATGCAAGGCTGTTGAGACAAGGTTTCAAGATTCGAAGAGGGGACAAGACATGAACATGGAATTGGCTAATTTTCTGGCTCAAGGTTGATGAAACGATGGTTAACTCAGAAACGGTAGGCAAATTGTTTGATGCGGGTGTTATGGGCAATGTTCTCAAATCTGGCTTGGGACTTTTCTTCTGCTTTGGTTGCTTGGATAGTGGATTGATAGGTCTTGGTGTTCTTCTTGGCAACTTTTCGCTCTTGATAGCCTTGGGATTTGGGCAACTTTGCTTTAGGATGTTTGTTCTTGCTGGGCATCACTTGGAAAAGAGGCTTCTGATTTTGAGGCAAAGGTTTCCAATGGCAAAAGTTAAAGTCAAAGCAATCTCCGCAAGGGACAAAGCAACCCTGCGGGATACAAACAAAGGCAACTGACTCTGACAAAGCTTTGAAAGTGTATGTTTCAACAAGTGTTTTCGCGGAGTCTTTGACTGTCAAGCACTTGAAACAGATCTACCTAAGGAAGGTGAGTATCAAAATCGCTTGCCCACAGCTTGGTATCCCCTAGAAGGGAATACAAATGGTGAGTAATCTTGAGGTGACTCGGTAAACCCCTTGGAATCGATCCTTGCACAAGGATTTTGATACTTTCGGATGTAGATAGGGTAGCCTCTATTTTATCAAGTTTTTAATAGTTCCGTGGAGTCTCCATACCCGGTTATGCTGATCATCTATGACTCACTTAAGAGCCTTGCCAATAATGCTGGGGGAGAGGAATGTTGACCATCCCCAGACACGTGTTTGGCACGAACGCCTGACGATTAGGAGATGTAAGCGATTCTTTTGGTATTCACTTATTTGTATACCGGCCAGGGGGGATACCAGTTTGAGGTCGTTCTCCGAGGATGAAGCGCTTCTCCTTGGACAGGCCTCGCTAAAAGTAGAATAGGTGAACTTGTCCAAGTTCAAATGTTCCACGTTGCTTATTCTAACAAGGATTATGCAAGAATTGAAAAACTCCTACATGCACATCAAGCAGATTTTGTTCATTTTCCCAAATTTGATTAAATGATGTTTGAACTTTGAAATGAAGACACTCGTGATTAGATTTTGATTTATTCTTTTCTTCAAAATGTAAATATTTTGAACGGTTGCAAGTTCTTTCCTTTTGTGCATTCAAGATTTGATTAGCGAGTTGATTTAAGAACTTTGAAAAAGTTTTGTTTTATCCTTTAGATCACTCAAGATTGAATTTGTTTGCTTGCTTTGAAATCTGAAATAGATGAGAGAATAGAGTTGTTCGTTCCTTTTAGTGCATTCAAGATTTGGTTTGATTTTCAAATTGACAATGACACTCTAGGACCTAAGTTCATTTCCTTAATGTCATTCAAGATTTTGTTTTTGACCTTTACTGTAATAAAAGAAATGAAAAACCAGTCCCACGCAACTCAAGACAAAAAAACAAAAAGCGACACTGTCTAGCTTATAGGCGATGCTGGAAAGTTCAGAGGTGACATTTCATTTTTTACAGGCGACAGATAAAAATGCAGAGGCATGATTTCTTTCGTTACAGGCGTAATTTCTTTACATGCAGGCGACAGAAGAAGAAGTCTGGGATGGAATAGAAGTTATCGATCATAGGAAAACCTTAGTTATGCAGGCGTGAAAATAGAACTCATAGGCGTCATTTCTTTCCTCAAAGGCGTGATTTCATTGCAAGAAGACGTGACTGAATTGTGTGTAGGCGACATTTCTTTTCATGAAGGCGACATTTCTTTGCTTGAAGGCGATATTTAATTACTGTAGGTGACATTTCTTGTCATGAAGGTGACATTTCTTTTGTTTCCTGCAAATACAAGCATATAAAGTATAATTTCATCAAAATGATTGTGGTTAGTGTCCCACCGGGCGTGCCAGAATGTAGAATAGGATTTGAGCGTGCACCTAAACCTGTTTTGAAGGCCAAAGACAAACAAACGTCATAGCATATAATCAAATCAAATTTAATGGTAAACAAACTAAAATCAAAGTCACCTCAGTTTAAGCCTAAAACAGATGCGCCCATGCACCGTTTGATATGCTTAGATATAGATGGATGTGGGTGTGCAAACTCAAGCACTTGGAGCATGCAAATTAGAATGATTTGAGGATCAAGAAGACCCAAAATGACACAAAATAGGTATGAGGAACCTATTTTGCCTCAAAGGCCTCAAGAACACACAAATATGCAAAGCTAAAAGATGAACTAAGATTGATTAAACAAGAAATGAATCTATGTTAATCCAATTAAGCTAATTTAGATGTGATTTAAGCTTGAAAATGATCTAAAATGATGAGTTTATGGTTATGCTAGAATGAAAATGGCATTATAACTTTGCTATTGAGTTTGAGAGTTGAAAGATGATTTGCCTTATGAAGTGAGGGTATTTATAGGAAAAGGGAAGGGCTTGGTTTAAAAAGATGAGTCAGAGTTAGGGCTAAGGTTAGGGTTGAGTCAAGGACAAGTGTCAAGGGAGGATTGAGTTGAAAGTTTGAGGGCATGTGCACAATTTGGTAAATGTGCCCAAGGCTAAGAGGTGGCAAGGAAGGGATAAGAAGGTCTTAAATGCATAATGAATGCATGTAAGAAAGATAAGGAAGGCTTAAATGCATCCTTAAATGCATTTGCAAGAGGTGGCCAAGAGGTGGCAATCCTTGTTGACTAAGGAGGATGACTAAGAGGAGGTTAGCATAAGCTTTGGTAAACCTTTTGCTAATGGAATGTGACAAGATTAGAAAGGGGATTAGGAGAAAGGGATGGGCAAGTGGCTTTTGGTGAGATTTAGATATTTATTAAAGGTAAATTTAATAAATATTAAATATCTAGGCTTAGGGTTTGAAGGGACTAGATTAGGGATTTGACCCATTTAGAGGAAGGTTTAGGACTTTCTAGAAGAGTTTAGTGCTCTTTAGAATTTTGGCCAACTTTGGGATAAAAAATAAATTAAAAATAAATTAATTTATTTTTTAAGTTTTTGGGTCAATTTATTAATTAAATAATTAATAAATTAGGGATAGTGTCCAAATGACATTTTTAGGCTAGATTCCTTAATTAAAGATTTTTAATTAAGAGAGGGATTTAATGCCATAAAAATAAATTAATTAATTAAATAATTAATTAATTAATAAATGATGATGTCATCAAGGATTTTCAGAAAACAAAAATAATTTATTTTCTAAAGGATTTTTCGGTGTCTACAAATACAAATTCACTCGTTATCAAATAATGTGTCCATTTCTTGAGGACTTGAACAATAGAATATAATTCTTGATCATACATAGAATATTTTCTTTTTGCATCATTCAAATTTTCACTAAAGATAGAAGTAGGTTTACCTTCTTGACTCAACATAGCTCCTATTGCACTTCCACTTGTATCACATTCCACTTGAAATACCTTATTGAAATTAGGTAATGCTAACATAGGTAATTCAACAACCTTCTAATTTATAGTCTCAAAACTTTTATCAGCTCCATGTGTCCACTTGAATACTCTTTTATCTCCTCTCATAGTCTTAGTCATAACATTACAAATTGAACTGAAATTCCTACTAAACTTTCGGTAAAAACTTGCCAAACCATGAAATAATCTTACCTCACTAGGATTCTTAGGTGTAGGCCAATTCAAAGTAGCTTCAACCTTTTTAGGATCCATCTTCAAACCATCATCTAAAATCACAAATCCCAAATACACAATCTCCTCTTTCATGAATGAACAATTTTTTAGATTTATCAGGAACTTTTCTTCCTTCAACCTCTGCAATACTTGTTTAACATGCAAAAAATGTTCTTCTCCTATCTTACTGAATACCCAAATATCATCTAGGTACACAATCACAAATTTACCCAAGAATTTCTTCAAAACTTCATTCATCAACCTCATAAAAGTACTTGGTGCATTAGTTAAACCAAAAGGCATAACCAACCACTCATACAAACCTTCTTTTGTCTTGAAAGTAGTCTTCCACTCCTCACCTTGTCCAATTCAGATATGATGATACCCACTTTTCAAATCAATTTTGGTAAGATAATTTTCTCCAATCAAACTATCCATTATGTCATCCATTCTCAGTATAGGAAACCTATATTTCACTGTTATCTTATTGATTTATCTCAAATCAGTACACATTCACCATTCTCCATTCTTTGTAGGTGCCAGTATAGTAGGTACTGCACAAGGACTCAAAATTTCTCTAATCAAACCTTTCTACAATAATTCTTGAATTTGTCAGTTCAATTCCTGATTCTCAGCAGGTGTCAACTGATGTGGTGCCTTATTCAATAAACTAGCTCTAGGGATTAGATCCATGAAATGATCAATGCTTCTCTTTGGTGGAAAACCATCAGGTACATTATCATAAATGATTTCATTGTACTTAGTGAGTAACTTATCAATCTCCTCAGGAGTACTATCCTCTATTTTCTTACTTGGTTTGTTAGGAATCTCAACAAAACATACATCATTCTTCTTAAAATCCTTAACAAACTTTATTCCTTCCATCAAGAAAAATTTCACAGATGTGAAAACATTATTAATAGGTTCTTGAATCAAAGGTAAAAATATTTTTCTTCTTCCATCAGCCCAAATAGTATATTTATGCAATCTCCCATCATATATAACATGTATATCATATTGCCAAGGTCTACCCAGCAAAATATGACAACAATCCATAGGAATGATATCACATAACACCTTATCATAGTACTTTCCAATTTTAAAATTTACATAACATTGTTCACTTACCAAGAGTGTATGCTCATCTTTGATCCATGAAATTTGATAGGGCTTCGAATGTTCCAACCTTTTCAACTACAAATTTGTGACCATTTCCTCAGATGCCAAGTTCTTCGAGCTACCACTGTCAATGATTACCTTCCAAACTTTATCAGAAACTCTACATCTAGTCTTGAACAAACTTTTCCTTATTGGATCTTCCTTATTACTTTCACTCCAAAGTGCTCTCCTTACCATCAAGTTCTTTTCCTTCTCAGGTTCATTTGGTGACTCTTCTTGCACCAAAGCATTTCTACTACTATCAACCTTCTTACTTGCATGTGTACACTGAAATGATATATGTCCTTCTCCACAATTGCAACAAGTTCCTCAAAAACCACCTCTATCATAACCATCTTGATAGTTACTACCTCTGCCTCTAGATGAACTTTCACCTTTTCACTCGGTCTTTCCTTTATCCAAATTTGGATTTTTAGGTTTAGATCTACTATTTTCACCATAAGATCTACCTCTTCCTCTAGGGAATCTACCACCTCTACCTCTTTATCTTTTCTCATGTCTCTTGTTGAATTTCTCCTCAGCTTTCAATGCAAATTGATAAGACTCCTTAATATTCTTGAATTTGAACAAATAGATTTCTTCTTGGATGGAAACTCTCAATCCATTCAGGTAACTAGAAATTCTTTCCACATCATCTTCATCATGTCTAGATCTGATATCTAATCTATAGAATTCCTCAATATATTCTTTTATCGACCTATCTTTCTACCTCAAACTTTGCATTCGCCTAACTAGGTTAATCTGATAATCACAAGGTAAGAACTTTCCTTTCAATTTATTCACAATTTTATTCCATACCTTAATTTTTTCTTTTCCTTTCCTCTTCCTATCTAACTGTAGATTTTTCCCACCATAAGGATGCATGATTTTTCAACTTTGTGCTTGCAATTTTCACCTTCTTTTCCTTAGGTACATTTTCATATTCAAAATTATTTTCCATCTCGGTGATCCAGTCCACCAATTCATCAAAATCCAATTTTCCACTATACTCAGGTGGATTAAAGTGTGGTGTAGACTTCAGATTTGTCAAATCCTTCAACAATATTTCCTCACCTTGATCCATCACTGGTGTAGGTTCTACACCACCTTGTTCCTCCTTAATTTCATCATCACTAACATCTTCAATATGTCTTCCTCTTCTCTAGGTTATTTTAATAGCTTCTAATCTAGCAGCAAGTTGTCTCAACATGTTTGCCAATCCTAGATCCGCATCTCACATCCCATGAACCATCTTAAAACCCTCTACAATTGTAGGCTAGATCAAAATCTATTACCCCACAACAAATCAACTAGGGTTTGACAAGAAGGAACCCTAAAAACCTAGATTCACAAACCTAGATTCAGATCTCACCTTGCTCTGATATGACTTGATGCAAGGGAGGATAGGGAGAGGGGCCAAAGGAACACCCTAACCAGATCCACCTTGTAGAGATCACACATGGAAGAAACAAACACACAAGTGAGAGAGAGAGAATGCAAATATATTTCATATATTTATTTTAATTGATTCATACATGTTGGGCTGTAACGCCTTCCTGGTTTAGGCCAGATATTACAATTCAAGTACAAAAGTCCTCCAACATGTGAGGATATGAAACAATCTTCTTTCTCCTAGCTTCTATCTCTAATGTCCTAATTGATGTCCAAAAACTACAAACAAGGATTAAATTATATACAAGAGGCTACCAAACAAGTCAACCTTTAGATCTGCCATCAATGAAAGGAATGATGAGATCTAGGTCCACACACTTCCCAATGATAGATTCCAACATTAAATTTGTGACCATAATTAATTGAAAGAGTTGGCCTCAACAGGAAAATAAAATAAACAACTTGATAAGCAAGGATAATCGAGCACCAAACAAGCATCACCGAGCAGTAGGGAAATTCACTGAGCGCCAGAGAGATAACCGACCAACCCCGGTAAACAAAGGAAATCGAGAAACACCGAACCAACTCAGTCAAAGAAGGAATCGAGCAACACAAGAAAACACAAACATGTTTTTGGTGATATAGGATTGCCAAGGACTCGAGATGCTCTTGCATTAATAATTATGTCAATAGGAGCACTAGTAAATCACCATTCCATATTTTATATGGAAGTAGTCCTAGAAATGCTTTCGAGATGAGGAAGATAGACAAAGGATAAATAAGTAGTGTTGAAGCTGAGGATTTTGTAGAACATTTAAAGAACATCCATGAGGAGGTGAAAAAACACATTACCAAGATGAATGTGTAGTATAAGGCTAAGGCAAATGAGAAAAGGAGGCATAAGGAATTTCAGGTTGGCGATGAAGTCATGGTTCATTTGCATAAGGAATGATTTCTAGTAGGTACATAAGTTGAAAATAAAGAATTTTGGGCCATGTAAGATATTGAAGAAGCATAATTCAGGAAAATACCCATGTGGCTTTGCATATTGTAATTTTGAAAATTGTAATTCCACACTTGTGGAAATAACAAGAAGCCCATTTTTTGTTCTTGCAAATTGTTGTTGTTTCTCTATTTTTGTTATGTGTTTGTGGTATGAAGTAGAATTTCCTATTGAGCTAAATATTTCACCAGTATTTAACATTTCAGATCTGACTGAGTATCGTGAAGGGGGTGTTGAAGATGAGATCACAGAAGCAAAGTGGATTATTCCAGAAACTACTTCAGCTACCAAGGAGATTGAGGATATACTAGATAGTTGTGTTGGCAAAAGCACAAGGAACATGACATATGAAGAATATCTGGTCAAATATAAAGGATCGCCTATTGAAGATTCATTGTGGCTAACAAGGGAGGAGGTTAACCATCTTGGTTTTCCTCTACACACTTGAGTCATGATAGGTTAACTTCTCAAATTACCATGGGTGTCTGATGTAGGAGCATCCTGGGTGTAAGGGAAATCTTGCATCACCCAAAAATATTTCTGGTTTCTTTTCAATAAGGGCTATCTTGTGCAAAGATTCTATTTTTGAAAATTTACTATTTTTAGTAATTTTTTTGTTTGAGCTCAGAATAGTCTATTTTCTTCTCTGGAGGTTCACCTTGGTCATATCTGTCTGCTAGTAAAGGTGCATTGCCATATCAAGTCTAATTTTGAAGATATTGAAAAATTTCAGTATTGGCAGCAGGGTACAAAAACTTTGAACTTAGTTTTGAAGGCTTTAGAGGCTCAGAATGAGGTAAAAAATTCAGATGACTAGAGCTTGTGCAAGTTAGATTCTATAGAGAACTTTGTGCCCTTTCCAAAATGGGGTCATAATAGCCAATCAGGTCAACGGGTGATGACTTATGGTCTCCAGAATTCGAGCCACCTAAAATGGAAGAAAATGAATTTCCTTCAAATTTTATTTTTGAGTTCCAAAATTTATTTGAGATGACTCTAATGTAATAAAATGAAAAATAAAATAATTCTAAGGTTGGTCGGCATTAAGGGGTAAAATTTCTAGAACCTTCCTGAGCGGTGGAAAATTGCATATATAAGGAAGGCCTGTAGTGTTTTCTAGGGAAGTTCTAGGTAATGATTCGAGGCTTAGTCCTACATAATATTGTAAGGAAAATGCCCATGTGGCTTTGCATATTGTTATTCTCAAATTTTTAATTCCACACTTATGGAGATAATAAGAAGCCCATTTTCTATTCTTGCAAATTACTGTTGTTTCTTTGTTTCTGTTATGTGTTTTTGGTATTAAGGGGAGCACCCTTCATCATCTCAGTTGTCTAATTATCTTCATAAACTAATTCAATGAATTTAGAGCTCGGTAAACTATTTTATCATCACCTCAGAACTTGAACTTTCTTGGAACTTGTACCTTCTATTTTTGCTGCTTAGATCTATACCATAGATCATCACCTTGAATTTTCTTGATCGTAGATCTCTTTGACTAACTCTTCCTCATCATTATAATCTTCCAACTCATCATATATAATCATTAAATGTCATTCTGATCCTTGTATTTAATTTATGTTCCTTGCTTGGTGGCTAACTTCTGTTTCTTCAACTAAATTTTGGTTTACTTCATGTAGTAACTAAAATCTTCTACTCGGTGTCTTGACTTCCTTTATTTTTATCAAAACTTACTTTCCTTTTATCGAATGACTTTTTCCTACTTGGTAACCAAATTATTTTTCTTACTGGCTTGACTAATCTTCTTTACCAACTTGATATAATCACATGTTTGGTAGACAACAATTATATCATCATAACCTTAACATTGTCTGGTATGTATTAGCTGCCCAATTGAGTTCTTCATCTTCACAACATTTCACTTCCTCTTCTTCTTTAAATCACTCAACTTATATCATACTTTGAATGATATGGCAACTCAATATAAATAAAAAATAAATTGCTTGACATCAATGACAAGATAATAATTGATCTAATCTTTCTACTATCTTGTATACCTATGATCTTAGTTGGTCTTCATCATTATCACTAGCAGTTATAGTAACAAGAAAGTCATGAAGACATCTAGTAACCATATAGCTAAAAGAAGTCGACACCAATCAACAAAGAAAACCTAGTATCTTATGACCAAACAAAAAAATTTAGAAGGTCATCAAGAAATGAGACCGCACAATAATAATAATAATAATGATGATGATGATGATGATGATGATGATGATGATATATCAGACCATAGCACCAATAGAAAGGATCACTACCATGCCAACTGGGTGAGGTGAACTAGCCTTTGTCACTCTAACAATAGACCAACCAAGTAGGAAACCCAATGTTCCCAAATTAGAGAATGGTAAAGAAGGGCTCAAGAAGGAACATTGGTACTATCTCTACAATGAAAACCATAGAGGATTTGAAGGAACACCTATACCTATGGAACTAGTTGAAGTTGATGTCTAGTACATATAAGCCTGCATAAAAAAGTGAGTATACATGTGCACACACACACACACACATATGGAAGATAGTGAAAACAATAATAGGGGTTGAGACATTGTGTGGATAGTGAGTAAATACAACTTCACCCCTAGTCATACAACCAAGTTATAGATACAAGCACATATGTAGGCACCCAAGATACACGACATTATTAATCAAATAAAGAGTAAGGGTTAGATCATTTCTGTAATATAATCCATCATGTGATTAAGGAGATAATCATAATCATTGTTGGCATAATTGATGCAGTGATGATAAGTGATTTATGTTGTTGTCAAGATATAGATTTTATTGCATGATGATCAATTATTGGGTTGTCATTGATGTCAAGTATTGACCTAGTGTTCCTAGTATGTTGCTAAGTATAAGTATGATGATCAAGGTGTTGCGATGAGTTTCGGTTGTATAAATCCTTATGAGAGACTTGGGGATTTCTCTAGATGTCAGATGTATGACTGTTACTATTGATGTAGACCCATATAATAAATTTATGAAAAGATGAAGGTTGATAGTGCAATTGTTAGAGAAATTAGTGACATGTAGTAGGTGATTTCATTGCTTTGTCAAATATATGTTGAGTTCTATGGCGCGGTCATAGGAGAAGGTTGTTTATAGTGTATAGAATCTATGGTTGCAACCAAAACTAATTTGAGTGACTGGTGTGTAGGATAGGTGATTGGTGAGAAGAGACATAACTTTAAACATGTTAAAAGTATCTATGTTCTTGAGCGACAGTTGATAAATCTTTGATCAGTGATCGGTGTTGAGGTTGCAGTGGGATTGGTTGAGTCAGTCATGATCTAGTGATGTGTCTTCATGATTTGAGGTGATGATATAGAATCACATTGTTCAATGCTATTGTGTGTAGAAGATTCTAGAGGAAGCATGTGTCTAGTCAAAACATGTTTGACCCCTTGACATAAAATTCTATGTGTATCATTATATTGGCCGACGTGGTCTTGGAAAAATTGTTTTGTACATTGAATTTTGTTTTGTGGTATGTTTTATCTGAGTGAGATATTTTAAATTTAAATCTATTTCAAATTAAGGGCTTGATTAAGGTGGTGGACTTAAAAGTTTAATATGTAATGGATGAAGTTGAAAGTTAAGAGTGTTGATCATATGTTGGGAAAGTATGGTTGTAGAGTGGAATTTGTGATCAAACCAAGGTAGAATTAAGTGTGTTAAGAAGATATTTTGTGCTTTAGTGGATTTGATCAAGAAAAGGTAGTGCTATTCTATAGATCATTCTTTATGTTGCTCTCTAACAATTGTAGTAGTTAAAATACCTTAACCGGGTGGATCCTAGTAGGTCCTTATTGTAAATCCTTTAACAAGGTGGCACATGATGAAGGGTGCTCCCCTTAATACCACAAACACATAACAGAAATAGAGAAACAACAACAATATGCAAGAATAGAAAATTGGCTTCTTATTATCTCCACAAATGTGGAATTACAAACTTTCAGAATTACAATATGCAAAGCCACATGGGCATTCCCTTACAATATTCTATAGGACAAAGCCTCGAACTATTACCCAGATCTACTACTCATAACTATTCTGAACTGCCTAAGACAATAATACAGCCTTCCTTATATAGGCAATTTTCCACCGCCTGGAAGGTTCCAGAATTTTAGCCAAATTTTTGACCTCATCCGGGGCCTCTAAAGCCTTCAAAACTGAGTTCAAAGTTTCTGTACCCTGCTGCCAATACTGAAAATCTTCAATATCTTCCAACATACACTTGATCTGGAAATGAAACTTTACTGGCAGACTTATATGACCAAAATGAACCTCCAAGAAAGAAATTAGATCATTCTGAGCACATACGAAAATTACCAAAAATAGTAACTTTCCATAAATAGCAGCTCTGCACAAAATAGCCCTTATTGAAAAAAAAATAGAAATATTTTTGGGTGATGCAAGATTGCTCTTACACCCAGGATGCTCCTGCATCAGCACATTAGCTTGTGTCTAAAGTCCTCTAACAAGGCCACTCCTAATAGGTAAAGGTCCTGATAGGCCTAAGGTAAATCCCTTAAACATGTAGCACCTAACAATGCTTTTGTAAAATCCTAATAGGTTAAGTTCCTCACAAGGTGTACTTCATAAGAGTACATCATTTAGTGGGTACTAATTCCCACTGTGTTTTTCTCCTTATTTGGGCTTCCACAAGATAAATATTTGTGTCAAATATTTCATTCTTATGTGGATGTGCTTATGGTTATGATTTTCATTTGTTGTTATTAAGTTAATCTTGTAAATTTTGTTGTAAATTTTAAGACATTAAAAATTTGCATAATTGGTTGATTACTGATTCACCCCCCTCTCATTAATCTGATCTTAGGAATGACAAATCATATATGTAATCATAGATGAACAATAATCTTGACAAAGTAAATCATAACATATTAAAAACCAAATCATTAAGGATATCTTGAAACCATATTAAATAACATTCATATATCAATTAGGACATAAGTGTCAATTTATCACAATCAACCCTTTAGTCATTAAAACTAATTTATCCAAGGAAAATCATAGTAATTCATAAGAATTACCTCATATAATAAACATACAAATATATCAGGTGACCACAAAAGATCAAGGTTCTAAAATATCATGGACACATAAGAAGACATGACTGCACATGAAGGAATATACCTAATAGCATTTGTAATTGTCATAATTAGAATGTGAAGTTATTATTTTTGAAATAGAATGGATTAGGAAAACACCTTAGGAAGAATCATACTTTCATATACAACAACTAGAGAACAAAAGTCCCTGCAACGTTACCTAACTTCTAAAAAGTATATCAAAGATATCTTAGGGTTGGAGGGTATTACAAGATAAGAACATGAAAGTACATAAACAAAAAATACCTTAACACCATAATTAATATGGAAAACCAAGATGGGAATAAACATGGATAAACTAATTCTCATAAATATAACACCAATTAAGTTGACACTAGTTAAGGTGATTTTTACAAAGGCTCATTATTGGTTTTCTCACTACATGTAAGTATTACTACCAGTTGGGCTAATTGCCCTAATACAAAAATGAATGATTACAAAAAGGTCTTATAGACAAAATGTGAACTAATAATATTGCATTTATGATGCAGGAGCATCCTAGGGTAGTTGGAAATCTTGTATGTTGGAGTATTTATGTGTTACTTGGTTGCAGCTTTGACCAAGGGGCTCGATCATTGAAGGGCTTGGTCACTGAAGGGAACTTGATAAAATTATGGCACTCAACAAAACTTGAGCTCAAAAATGCTTGTGGTGCTTAGTCGACGTGCTTTCTCGATGATGCCTAGCTTGCTTAGTTGTTTTTAGTGGTGCTCGGTAGTTTGGCTTACCGAATGGAGTTCTTGTAGATTTGGTTGGCCGACATAGAAAATGAATTGTTTGTAAGGTTATTTGAGAGCTGACTGATATTGCATTTAATAATTGTTTGTTATAGAAGCTAACTGGGTTTTAGGATTTATTTATTTCTTCCATATGACTTGTGGTTGAAGAAATGTATTTAAGGAAGGTTTAGGGTAGTTGTTGAGAGGGACAAGGGATTTTAGAGATTGGATCTTGTGAGATCTTGAAGATCATATGGTTTGTCTGATATTTATAATAGAAGAGTTGGTGGTTTGCATACTTGGAGACAAAGAGATTTCTTGGTGGCTTGTGAGATCAAGTTTATATCTGCCTTAGTGTCTCTACCAGTTGTTGAAGTGTCACAGAGATGGACTAGCTGAAAGGTTGTAGAATTACTATTTTAATTGTTTATTTTTGGCCCTAACTCAGAAGGCCTTACAGCTTGGCATGTTGAATGAAATTCTATTTTTGAGCATTCTCTTATTGTGTTCCCGCTATATTGTTTTTGCTAGTGTAGATTTGGACTATCCATCCTTGGATTTTCCCTATTGTATTGTGTCAGGTGGTATCAAAGCTTGAATTTATTGAGTGTGTAAATAGATCACCAAGTTGAGGCAATTTGCACCAGGACCTTGGGTGGGTGATTTTTTGCCTTGGGTTTTTGAAGATATTGAGGATGCCTCCAAGAAGATTGGACCCTAGGGTGATTGTAGATCTCTATGATGTTGTGGAAGCAAAGATCACTGAGAAGGTCAGATCAAATGTCATATCTGAGATGGAATTGATGAAGAATGACATGATCGTTGAGATCATGAGGGCTGTTGTTGGTATGTAGAGGAATCTTAGTATTGAAGATGGCTATAAGGAAGCTGTTGAAGAATTTTAAGCTGCTAGATCTAGTGGAGATGATAGAACTGATCAGAGGGACATATCTGGTGAAGATAGAACTAGTCAGTTGCAAAGATTCTGAGCTTAGTTAAGTACAAGTTACCAAATGGAAGTTTCTAATTTCTCTGGTACTTTAAGACTTGAGGACTTGATTGATTGGATTGGTGAGATAGAATACTTCTTTGAGCTTGAAGAAATTGAAGATCCTCTTAGAGTAAGGTTGGCATAGACTAAGTTGAATGGACATGCTGCTCTTTGGTGGAAAGAATTGCAAAGAGATAGAGAAGATGAAGGTGAAATGAAGATCAATCATTGGAGGTTGATGGTGGCTAAATTGAAAGCTAAGTTCATGCCTACCGACTATGAACTTGAGTTATTTAAGAAATTACAGAATTTGAAGAAGAAAGAGATGATTGTGGAAGACTATACCGAAGAGTTCTATAAGTTGACTATTTAGTCTAGACACAGAGAACTCAGTAAGGAAAAGGTAACTCGATATGTGAATGGTTTGAGATTTAATATTTAGGATGAGCTTGGTATGTTGAAGATTGATTCAGTTGAGGATGCTTATCAATATGCTCTGAAGGTAGAAGATAAGTTGAAGACAAGACAACATGGTAATCCCCGAGGGAAGGAGAAACAAGATCACTTAGTGAAGGATAAACTGACTGCTAAAGATGAACTGAAACCTATTGAGCTGAGGAAAAGGATAGGTAAGGTTTCCTTTAAGGGTACTTGTTATAATTTTGGTGAAGATGGACATCGATCATTTGAATGTTCGCATAAGAATTTCGGTAATAGCAGGAATGTTGTGGTGAATGAGAACATACTAAATGAACCAGAGGTAGATTCAGAAAACTTTCTGGTTCCAAGAACATTGCTCGGTACTAAGGTAGAACCTTGTTAGAGGAGTAACTTGTTTAGAACTCAATGCAAGTCAGGAGGTAAACTCTATGATGTGATTTTGGATAGTAGAGTATTGATAATCTTTTAGTTGAGGAGATGGTTCAGAAACTTGGTTTGAAGAGAATGAGACATCCTTATCCTTATAGTATTGATTGGCTACAAGATGTTCATGCTTTGGAAGTGAGGGAACAATGTCTTGTTGATCTTTAGATTGGCCAGTATAAGGATCAAGTGTTGTGTGATATTGTGGACATGAGTAGTTGTCGCATATTGCTTGGTATACCTCGGTAGTATGATTGCAGGGCTGTGCACAATTTTGTCAAGAATATATTTACTATTGAGAAGAGTGGCATGAAGTTTTCCCTAATGCCTTTGCTGGATACAACACTTGGTAGGAGGAACCTGAGCTTTGGGAGCTAAGTTGAGTTGAAGGATCCTGAAAGAATTGGAGATCAATATGGAGAACAAACCTGTGGATTATCAAGAAAAGACTTGAAAAGGTAGAGAAAGCAGAAGTGGAAGATTATGCAAGGTGAATACTTGGAGGACATGTATATGAAGAATCAGTTTGGGGTTTATCAGTTGAATCCTGAAAGATGTTCTTCTAGCCATTAAGAACATCTTTTCGCACCTGGGGTGTCTGATGCAGGAGCATTCTAGGGTAGTTGGCAATCTTGTATGTTGGAGTATTTTTGTTTTACTCAGTTGCAGCTTTGACCGAGGGGCTCGGTCATTGAAGGGACCGATCGCTGAAGGGAACTCGATAAACTTTTGGTGTGTGGTAGAACCTGTGCTCGGTGATGCTTGTAGTGCTTGGTTGATATGCTTGCTCGGTGATGCCTAGCTTTCTCATTTGTTTTTACTGGCGCTCGGTACTTTGGCTTACTGACTGGAGTTCTTGGAGATTTGTTTGGCTGACATAAATAATTAATATTTTGTAAGGCTATTTGAGAGCCGATTGATGTTGCATTTAATAATTGTTTGTTATAGAAGCTGACTAGGTTTTAGGATTTATTTCTTTCTTCTAGCCGACTTGTGGTTGAAGAAATGTATTTAAGGAAGGTTCAGGGTAGTTGTTGAGAGGGACAAGGGATTTTAGAGATTGGATCCTATGAGATCTTGAAGATCAGATGGTTTGTCTAATATTTGTAATAGCAGAGCTGGTGGTTTGCATACTTGGAGACAAGGAGATTGTTGGGTGGCTTGCGAGCTCAAGTTTAGATCTATCTTAGTGTCTCTACCAATTGCTGAAGTGTCATGGAGCTGGACTAGCCAAAAGATTACAGAATTACTATTGTAATTGTTTATTTTTGGCCCTAACTCGGAAGGCCTTACAGCCGGGCATGTCAAATGAAATTCTATTTTTGAGAATTCTCTTATTGTGTTTTTGTTGTATTGTTGTTTCTAATGTGTATTTGGACTATCCATCCTTGGATTTTCCCTATTGTACTATGTCAATTTGGATATGTATGAAACAGTTCCAATTAATAGCACAACAACAACTGATTATAGTAGAACTGGTTATAGATCTTTTGTCATCCTTCAAAAATCCTCTACAAAACTAAATATTCCTTTCCATTACATGCTTTCCTCTACTTTTATTGTTACCCTTCACACTTCTTATTTTGTACGGACACTTCACCACAATATTTTTCATCATATATCCATTATCACCTTCAATGTATACATTTTATGACATACCATCATATCCAAATAGATGTTCTATATAGATACATATCCATTGAACCATATACATATGTTTCCTTAGAAAAGCATATTGGATTGAATACAACACTATATCTCAATAAAGGTCAACATGCTAGTATCGAACCTAAAAGATAGGTCGCATATAAGAGAACTTCATATGAAGCTACCACATGACCCAAAGATAGGTCATATATAAGATAAGCATGTTACATAACACAAATAATGAAAGATAAATATATTTTAGGGTCTATAAGAACACCACAACCAAGACCATGTCTTGATCTACAAAAATTCAGCTTTAATAGAAAGATAGCACCAAGTAACATCTATCCAAAAGTAAATACTACTGACATATTAGAATCCTCTAATATACTACATGAATATCTAGATAGCAGAGATACCTCGAATGAACCCTGAATACAATAGCCAATGATATCCATATAATCTTCAAATTTCTATATTCGCATAAAACCATAGATGTACCAAAAAGAGATATGACCATCATCGAAGCAGCAAGGACATCCATCCATATAATTCATTACTATAATAGACTACATAGAATAGATGAAGTATGTATGTCACTTGAAGCACAACCATCCAGTACATAGGTTTTGACAACAATGCCAACAACAACATCTCAATGGTGACAAGATGTTTTGGGAATCAAGTGGGAGTTTCAATATTGAGCAGTCTTGTTTAAACGAGCTAGTGTGAACATAACTTTTCGTAGAAGATAAATGGACATGGTGTAATTATTAGGAATTGTAGTTTCAATCATCATGAAGAGGTTTAGAGATAAGAAAATAAAGCAAAACATCGACAAGATTAAATAACAAATTTAGAAACATGACATGCATTTTCGAAAAAAAATGCCCTACATTATGACAACCTAATAGATTTCGAGAAAAGGAGGAAGAAAAGAAATAGAATAATAGAGTGAGAAACAAAATAGGTTATTTGAGACAAAAGGGGGATAGTTTGGGGAAATGGAAAGACATTTGGAAAAATAAAGGAACTAGATTCATCTAGATTTTTCATCCATCTCCAGCGTAAAAAAATTCATTACTTAGCTTATATATGTATAATCAACTTGGACTCTTTTCAATCTTGTTACAATTTTGAAGTAGATTTTAATAATTTAATGAAAGTAATATTATTTCTCGTTATATTAAAAGTACGAAAGCACGATCCTAAATATTACAATACTAGTTATACATATAGTTGTGAGTGGAGATTTTAATAATTTGATGTAAGTAATGTAATTTTTTGTTTTCTATATCATGTGTGGGTTTCAATTGTGAATTAATAGGTTACTAGATATAGACAGTTGTTCAATTGACCCACTTTATCTAAAATATATGATATTAGAAGTTAACTATTGTAACAATGATATATTCAATAAATGATTGTAAAAACACACATATTTTTGTTGGAGCTAGATTTAAATATTAGATGTTACTTTTGATTTTGATAAATTTCCATAAAAAAATGTACATTAATTTTTTTAATCATAAACATCAATTAGAATTAAGATTAAAGATATGAGATTAAAACCAAATTTAGGCATGGATGCATAAGATGGCACACAAAATTTTAAATTGGTGAAGTGGTTCCAATACCTATGTCCCCTTTGATGGTAGCAAAGATGTTTTGGATGTTAGTTTTAGGTGACATTACGATGACATAGTGATTGATTATTATCCTTTAAAATCCTTACATGCCCGTGATTATTACCACAAAGGAGGGGATTGAACTTAATCGACTATTGGATGGTGTATATAGTAATAATTTTCGTTTATTATATCTCTTCCAATTCCAATTAAAAAATATTAATGTTATTGTCATTATTCCAATGCACTTCCTTTGTTAGACGATTAGATTTTATAATCATTATCTAATCTCTTTAGATTAGTATCGTATGCTTCTACTCAAGTACACAAAATTATAAAATATAAATGGTTGAATGTACAATTCAACTTTATCATTTTATCGCAAACAATTATAATACAAGTGAGAAATAATTTATGATCATTTTAGTCTAAACAATTAGTCAACAATATCGACTTCTTCCAAGGAATTTAAAATAATAATAATTTGTTTGTCTAAAGGAGGACAATCAAAGTCATAAATCCATGAATAGTCTAGCCTTTGGATTATTTAGAAAAGGCTAAGCATAAAAAAATATTTTATGAAAGGATAATGGACCATCACTAGTATAAATGAATAATAATATCTTTGAATAGATTGGATGTTCATGTTTTTCATAGTAGTAATGAAAAGAACTTAAATGGTCACTTTCTTGGTTTGTTGAGATCAAGCAGGGCTTATTATTCACTATTTTTAGTTTTAAAGGGAGTTATATATTTGTGTGTATTTTTTTATAATTGTAGGGTATTTATAATTAGATTAGATTGTTTTCTTGATATTTTTATTATTCTGGTAGTTGAGTTAATTGAATGTGACATTAAATTTACATTTAATTGACTTAAGATATATTTTTTTTTAATTTTTTTTCCTAGTATATTAAGTATAATTATGTAATTTGTCATTCTTTTTTATCATTAATTAATTTAGGTAAATTGATATTTAATTGATTGTATTTATCTTATTAGTCCAAATTAAATTTAAGAAATTTTTATTTTAATTTACATTTTGGTGAACTCATTTATTCCAACATTACCTAGTTTTCTCCTATAGTTTCTCATCCATACTAATTTTTTTCACACTCACATTTTCTAATTTTATCTCACTTTCTTGTCTAAAAACTCTTACATTCTTTTCTTTCATTCCTTTTACATTGTTACCACTTTTTCCTAGTAGGTTTTTATATTTTATTGTGGTATCCATTTTTGCCTACCCTTAGTTATCATGTTGGAGTTTCACTTTCAAGCATGATATACCACTATACTTTCTATTATAATCTAATAATACACTTTTGAGATTGTATGATGATCTTATATAGGAATATATATATATATATATATATATATATATATATATATATATATATATATATATATATATATATATATATATATATATATATATATATATATATATATATATATATATAATGTGTACCTTGTGTAGTTTGTCTTATTATCTCTAAGAACATATATCATTGTTGGAAACAATTGTCTGAAGGAAATTGCTACTCAAATTATGTATTGTCTTTGATGTCACACAATGTCATAGTCTGCAGCAATCAGTTCCCACCAAGCTCAGTCGGTCTGCCAGACAGGAAGATTAGTGCTTACCGAGTCCACTCGGTTATCAAAGAAAATCAGCGTCTACCGAGTTCACTCGGTTACCAAAGGAAATTTAGCATTTACCGAGTTCAGTCGGTTGTCGAAGAAAAGTTAGTATTTACCGAGTTCAGTCGGTTGTCGAAGAAAAGTTAGTATTTACCGAGTTCAGTCGGTTGTCAAAGAAAAGTTAGTGTTTACCGAGTTCAGTCAGTTGTCGAAGAAAAGTTAGTGTTTACCGAGTTCAGTCGGTTATCAAAGGTAAAGGATTGTCAGTGTTTACCGAGTTCCCTCGGTCTCCGAAAGATTATAGAAAGTTATGGTCACCGAGCACTGTCAGCCCTTGAAGGATTTTTTGCAAATAGAGTTTGCTTAATTCAGCCAACTGTTATACTAAATAATGTCGATTTGACAAATCTAAAATCATATAAATAAAAGGTCAAATGTGAAAAATAAATAAGAAATATAGCAGAAGATTTATAGAAGAAAAGCAGGAAAGGTGTGTGCGAATTTATGAAGGATGTTCAGATATCCTTGAGGTGCAGCACAGATTTATTCGATCAGAAAGGATCAGACTTATGTAGAACAGAGATCTGTAATTAGCAAGACAATTGCATTATTATACAGGTCATTTTTCATTGTTACCTTCTTATCATTGTAACAGTGAATTCTAAATCTCTTAACCGAGTTGGTTTAACAACCATATTGTAAATCCTCTAACAAGGTGACAATTCCATTGAATTGTTTTCAAGACCTCTTACTAGGCCACTCCTAGCAGGGTGTTTTTAAATCCTCTAACAAGGTCACACCTAACAGTGTGTTTTGTAACCTTTTACCGGGTTGGCTTCTAACCGGGCATCACTTCAGAAAAGTGAAAAATCAGTATCTAGATACATTGGTGGTTTTTCCCATATTGGGTTTCCACGTTAAATCTTGTGTCTCTTGTGTTCTTAATTGCTATCTTAATCATACAACAGTGCTGATGAATATCTAAAAGATAATTTTGCTAATACTTTCTACATCTTCAAAATTACTGCAATCTATTTACCGAGTGCTAATACAGATAACATTGTTAAGATATCCTAAGGGATCTGGAAAGAATTAATTAGGAAGTGTTTTATGGTTGACTGATTCACCCCCCCTCTCAGTCACTTCATCCATATTCCATCAATTGGTATCAGAGCTTTTGGTGCTTGCAGGAAGGGTTTCAAGGACCTAAGCTAAAGATCAGGATGTCTTACAAGAGGGAAATTCCAAAACTCAACAGAGATAACTTTTCAGCATGGCAAGGTCTCATGCGACTTCATCTGGCTTCCATTGGTGATTCAGGATGCAAATACATTGATGAAGAATACACAATTCCTAATGGTGCATTAACTGTTGAAGACATTGCAGATAAAAAGACTCACAACACCATGATGATAGACATTGCATTTGCTCTCAGCTATGAAGAATTTGATGATATTAAAGACTGCACTACTGCATATGAAATGTGGATGGCACTGAAGAAAATATATGGTGGTGATGCAAATGTGAAAAGAGCCAAAGCAGAAAGCCTAAGAGGACAGTTTGACAAGATGAATATGAAGGAAGATGAAAAAATTGCAAAATATGTTGAAAGAATCAAAGCAAGTGTAAGTGCAATTAGAGCTTCTGGAGGAACAATCTCAGATGAAACTGTTATAAGTAAGGTACTCAGAACATTACTTCCTATCTATGCAATAAGAGTATCAGCTATTCAAGAAAGAAGATGTGAAACAAACCACAATATAACTTTGGATGCTTTAGTTGGAAGATTGACAGCTTTTGAATTAGACAACTATGACAACTATGTTCCTAGTTCCAAAAATATTGAATCAGCATTTGAGGCCAAGGTTTCACTAAAGAAGAACAAGAAAATTAGAGAAGTTCAGTCAGAAAGTGAAGAAGTATCAAAAGAAAGTTCTGATAGTGATCTTGAAATTGTAGAAGCATTACTTGCAAAGAAGTACTCTAGAGGGAAAGGTAAATATAAAGGTAAAACTCCTTTAATCTATTTTTCATGTGAAGAAATTGGACATATTGCAGCTAGGTGCCCAAACAAGCAAGTCAAAGAAGAGAAGAGAAGTCACAAGTACTATGGCAAAAAGAATTTCAAATCATTCAAGGATAAAGGTAAGAAAACATGTTTTATGGCTAAAGATTCTGATGATAGTGAAGAAGAAATTGTCTTTATTGCTATAAAAGATGAATCTGATGATGATGAAGATAAGATGGCACTTATTTCTCATATAAGCAAAGATGATATATGGATAATAGACAGCGGATGTTCACACCACATGACTGGTGACAAGACAAAATTTGAATATCTAGAAGACTGTGATAGTGGTAATGTAAGATTTGGAAACAATGAACCTTGTTGTATAAAAGGAAAAGGAAGAATCTCATTAACCAAAGAACTCATATGTGATAATGCCTATTGGGTTGAAGGACTAAAACATAATCTTCTAAGTGTAGCACAGCTAATCAACACTGGTTTCAAGGTTGAATTCATGAATGGTCAAGCAAGACTGCTGGATGGAAAAGGAAAACTCATTGGATCAGGCAAACAAACAAAAGGTAACTTATTTTATCTTGATCTCAGTGAATATTCATGCTTTATTGCTCAAATAGAAGAAAGTTGGCTATGGCACAAAAGGTTATGTCATGTGAATTTTGATAAGATGATAAAAATAAGCAAATTCAAGAAGGTTAGAGGCATTCCTACTTTGAAGAAACCTGATACTGATCTATGTAAGAATTGTCAGATTGGCAAAATGAGTAAAACTAGTTTCAAGAGCAAGAACTATCAGTCTAAAGAAATTTTGGAAATTGTGCATACTGATTTATGTGGACCTATTGGAATACAAAGCTATACTGGAGATAAATTCTTTATTCTTTTCGTTGATGATTATTCTAGAATGATGACTGTTATGTATTTAAGAGAAAAATCAGAAGCATTTGAAAAGTTCAAATGGTACTTAGCAAGAGTGGAAAAGGAAACAGGGAAAAGATTGAAATGCTTAAGATCAGACAGAGGTGGTGAATTCATCTCCCATGATTTTAACAACTTTTGCATTGAAAGAGGAATCAAAAGACAAGTATCAGCTCCTAGAACTCCTGAGCAGAATGGAATAGCAAAAAGAAGAAATAGATCTATTGTGGATTGTGCAAGGACTCTAATGATAGAAAAGAACATCGCTATAAAATACTGGAAGGAAGCTATCAGCACTGCAGTTCATACCTTGAACCGAGTACAATTGAAGAAAGACATTCAAAACTCCTTATGAATTATGGTATGGCTATAAACCCAATGTAAGTTACATGAAAATATTTGGTAGCAAGTGTTATATCTTAAAAGAATCCAGAAGAAATAAATTTGATGTGAAAAGTGATGAAGGAATATTCCTAGGATATTCTAGCAAAAGCAAGGCATACAAATGTCTGAACTTATCTACTCACAAAGTCATAGAAAGTATACATGTAAAATTTGATGAGTTTGCAGAAAAGACTGAAGAAGAAAGCAAAAGGGAACCTGAGAACTACAAAAGATTCGTTTACATTGAACCTGAAACATTGGCAGGCACAACTATCAATAAGGAAACTATATCTACCAAGCCAAGCATAGTTATCGAGTCACAAACCGAGTCACAGGAAGAAGTTCAAACCAAGTCACAGGAAGAAATTTAGACCGAGTCTCAGCCTGAAGTTACCGAGAAAATATCTACCGAGCCCGAGCAACCTGAAGAAGAGATCCTAGAAGACAACAGTAGGAATCATTCAAAAAGCAAGGAACCTATACTAGCCAAATATGTCAGAAGACATCATACACCGGATCAAATCATTGGAAACAAATCAGATGGTACTATGACAAGAAGCAAGCTAAAAGGTACATGTGTGCTTACTGATTTTGAACCTAGAAATATCAAAGATGCATTGGAAAATGAAAGTTTGATTGAAGCAATGAATGAAGAATTAGAACAAATACAAAAGAACAAAACTTGGACTCTTGTACCTAGACCTAAAGATAAGAATGTAATTGGAACAAAATGGGTATTCAGGAATAAGCTGAATGAAGATGGTCAAGTGTCTAGAAACAAAGCTAGACTGGTATGTAAAGGTTATTCTCAAGAAGAAGGTATAGATTATGGAGAAACTTTTGCTCCTGTTGCAAGATTAGAAGGTGTAAGAACTCTACTTGCTTATGCAGCACACAAAGGATTTAAGGTATATCAGATGGATATAAAATCTGCATTTCTCAATGGAATTCTTGATGAAGAAGTCTACATTGAACAACCTGAAGGTTTTGTTGATCCAGATAAAAAGGACATGGTCTGCAGGTTCACAAAGCATTGTATGGTTTGAAACAAGCTCCTAGAGCATGGTATGAAAGACTCCATAACTATTTGATTCAGATTAATTTCAAAAGAGCTAATGATAACAGCAATCTGTATATTAAAGAAGGACTAGATGACAAAATTGTATTGGCAGAAATATTTGTGGATGATACTATATTTACAGGGAATGAGGATCAGTGCAAAGAATTTTCAGAGCAAATGAACAAAGAATTTGAAATGTCTATGTTTGGTTTAATAAAATTCTTTGTTGGTCTTCAAATTCAGCAAAGCAAGAATGGTATATACATTACTCAATCAAAATACATTAAGGAAATACTTAAGAAGTTTGGTATGGAGGATTCAAAACCAGTTGGTACACCCATGTGTACTAGACTGAAACTTACCAAAAATGATGATTCAAAAGAAGTTGATCAGACCCTATACCGATCTATGATTGGAAAATTGCAGTATGTAGTACATACAAGACCTGACATTGCCTTAGCAGTCGATATAGTAGCTAGATTCTCAGCAAAACCTAAGGAAAATCACATTATGGCAATCAAAAGAATCTTAAGATACTTAAGAGGAACTGAAGAATATGGTTTGTGGTATAAATTTGGAGGCAATCTAGACTTGAAAGTGTTTATTGATGTTGATTGGGCAGGAAACATTGATGACAGAAAAAGCACAAGTGGTGGAGCATTTTTTCTTGGAAAAAGACTGGTATCCTAGACTAGTAAAAAGCAGAATTGCACATCTCAATCCATAGCTGAAGCAAAATATGTTGCTGCTGCAGTAAATTGTTCAAATATTGTTTGGTTTAAACAGCTATTAGAAGGTATGAAGGTTAAAATCAAAGAACCAGTTGTTATATTTTGTGACAATACCAGTGCAATAAACATTTCTAAGAATCCAGTGATGCATTCCAAAACCAAGCACATTGCTATTAAATATCACTTTGTCAGAGAATTGGTGCAGGACAAGGAAATCAGATTAGAATATATTCATACAAAAGAATAGATTGCAGACATTTTTACCAAACCATTACCTAAGGATGCATTTGTGTATCTAAGAGGTAAGTTAGGGGTCATTCCCCTATCCGAGGCTCACTAAATACAGTTTTAGTGATGCATCAACCAGAAAATGATTGAAAATCAACCAGTTGATGCAACATATTCAAGGAATCATTGCATATGAATCAGTACTTGAGGTACATTAATTTTCACCGGTAATATGTGAATTGTCTTTGGCATGTGTTGTCAAAGAGGGAGTGTTTGCTATGTCTTTGCTATTACTTGCTATTACTTCAAAAAAATTTCAATAGTTAGAAGGAAGAATTTTCAAGATACAGAAAGTTTGCTGACAGAGGGAGATTTGAATCTGAACCGAGCTAACTCTTTCAAATTTCTTATGCTATGACATATTGTGTTGCCATCAATGCCAAAGAGGGAGATTGTTGGAAACAATTGTCTGAAGGAAATTGCTACTCAAATTATGTATTGTCTTTGATGTCACACAATGTCATAGTCCGCAGCAATCAGTTCCTACCGAGCTCAGTCGGTCTGCCAGACAGGAAGATTAGTGCTTACCGAGTCCACTCGGTTATCAAAGAAAATCAGTGTCTACCGAGTTCACTCGGTTACCAAAGGAAATTCAGCATTTACTGAGTTCAGTCGGTTGTCGAAGAAAATTTAGTATTTACCGAGTTTAGTCGGTTGTCGAAGAAAAGTTAGTATTTACCGAGTTCAGTCGGTTGTCGAAGAAAAGTTAGTGTTTACTGAGTTTAGTCGGTTGTCGAAGAAAAGTTAGTGTTTACCGAGTTCAGTCAGTTATCGAAGGTAAAGGATTGTCGATGTTTACCGAGTTCCCTCGGTCTCCGAAAGATTATAGAAAGTTATGGTCACCGAGCACTGTCGGCCCTTGAAGGATTTTTTGCAAATAGAGTTTTCTTAATTCAGTCGAGTGTTATACTAAATAATGTCGATTTGACAAATCTAAAATCATATAAATAAAAGGTCAAATGTGAAAAATAAATAAGAAATATAGCAGAAGATTTACAGAAGAAAAGCAGGAAAGGTGTGTGCGAATTTGTGAAGGATGTTCAGATATCCTTGAGGTGCAGCACAGATTTATTCGATCAGAAAGGATCAGACTTATGCAGAACAGAGATCTTTAATCAGCAAGATAGTTGCATTATTATACAGGTCATTTTTCATTGTTAACTTCTTATCATTGTAACAGTGAATTCTAAATCTCTTAACCGAGTTGGTTTAACAACCATATTGTAAATCCTCTAACAAGGTGACAATTCCATTGAATTGTTTTCAAGACCTCTTACCAGGCCACTCCTAGCAGGGTGTTTTTAAATCCTCTAACAAGGTCACACCTAACAGTGTGTTTTGTAACCTTTTACTGGGTTGGCTTCTAACCGGGCATCACTTCAGAAAAGTGAAAATCAGTATTTAGATACTTTGGTGGTTTTTCCCATATTGGGTTTCCACGTTAAATCTTGTGTCTCTTGTGTTCTTAATTGCTATCTTAATCATACACCAGTGCTGATGAATATCTAAAAGATAATTTTGCTAATACTTTCTGCATCTTCAAAATTACTGCAATCTATTTACCGAGTGCTAATACAGATAACATTGTTAAGATATCCTAAGGGATCTGGAAAGAATTAATCAGGAAGTGTAGTTTGTCTTATTATCTCTAAGAACATATATCATATGTATTATGTATGAGATTATATGATGATATTATAACACATATAAGAGTATGTAAGAGGGAGGTTACATAGTATAATGTGAATTTTGACTCGCTTATGATGTATCATAGAAAATGTTTAAAAGGATATGTGTCTATAGAATAGCTTCATGAAATTAATTTGTTAAGATATCAACTCAATTGAATCTAATTAAGCTTTAAAACAAAAATTAAAATGAAATCTAAATGCAAGAACATCCCATGGATCTCTAATTAAAGAAGCTAATGTAATGTTCTTAGCTAGCATCCATCAAAGACAACTCTAAAATGAGAATTCGAAGCTAAAATGATGGATTTAAATGTCTATCTTTTCTCAATTATGCTAAAAATGCTCTTACTATGCTTTCAAAGTCAAAATGACTATAATAAGGATGCAATTAACTAAATCAGAGTTGATCCTTTTCTCTTGATTTTTGCTCTCTATATATAGATTTTTTCAAGCTTAGGGGGTGGAGTGAGTTTAACCATGATCAAGTTTGAGTCAAGTTGATGGTTTCAAATGGTGAGACAATTTAAATATTTTGTCCTCAAAACTTGGGACAAAGAGACAAAATGAGTGGCTTTGATTCATTCTCAAGATGACTGATGGAGAATCAATTTAGCTTTGATCCATGTGAGCTCAATTCTCAATTCCTATTGGTTGGTTTAATTCCCTCCCATGTGATAGGTGAAATTTTTTAGGAATTAATTAATTGATTTTTCTAATTTCCTTAGCCATGTGTACCCCTTGAATGGGTTGGATTTGATTTAATTCATCTATACAATTAATTTGATTAAAATCAATTGCACAATTAAATGATCTTTTAGATTTAATTAATCCTCTTTGGCTTTGATTTCAATTAATTTCTAATTTTGTCTTTGATTTCTCACTTGGATTAATCTTACTATTTTTAGATGTCTACAAATGTCCCTCTTTGAATCAATGTGTGAATCACGTTGGTTCAAAGAACGTCTAACATTTGATTAACTGATGCTTGATTTGATATTGATGAAATTGATTCCTCGATTAAAACCCTGATTGATTGATGATGTAGATTCTCGTTATGATGATGGATTCTAGATATAATGCTTGATTTGAAAAGATTCACTGATTTCAATGTCCCACTGATGAATTTTAAAAAAAATTGTGTTCGATCTTTGATTTGAATTGATGACGATATGATTGCATGGCCCCTCGAAAATGAAATGGAATGCGATTTGATAAAAAAAATATTCCTCTGTGATCATCTCTTTTTAAAAAAAAATTGTGTTTGATTTAATTTCATTTCTGATAATAATGTGACAATTGAATGATGAGAATACCCTGGTTTCAAAAAAAATTAATAATCAACTTTGACCATGGGTCAATTTTTTGCTAAAAATCCATTTTTTTGGTTAAAAGGCTATATATAGGGGTAAAAAGGTCATTTTTACTATTCATTTTCACTTTTTCCCTTTGACTTTTCACTCTTCCCTTTTAGTGAAATCAGCCATGGTGGTCCCCATTTAAGAGCATCGGTTCAAGCGAGGTCGGAGATATGAATGCCTACATGACTATGGACCTCCAATGAGTACCCCAATCTATCTCTTTTGTCAATTTTATCGATTAATTACAATTTTTTTGGATTTTTAGGCATTATTAGAATTTTTTTTGCAATTTAGATAAAATAACACAGGATTAGTTTAATAGCGCATACAAAATTATTTTAGCACGTCCACGTCATGAAATAACACATACAAGTTATGAAATAACATGTATAAGATGATGCCCTAAGTAGGCTTTAGCACATATGATAAGTAAAATAGTGGTTAGAGTTAGGCTATTGCAAATGATCCATTTGATAGCGTGTACATCGATTTGCAATAGCATTTTCAATAGGAAATGATGGTTATAATTTTTTTAAACGTGTTTGATAAAAATAGTAGTGCTTACACATTTTAGCATGTTCAACCTGATAAATGACACGTAGCTAACTTTTTGAAAATTTTACGTAATTGAGAAACTTGTCCAATTTGATTGATTTCAGCAATCAATCGATGAATGACGATTGTGAATATGATGAAAATAACTGTTTTGATGTCAGTTTTGATCATGTTTAATGAATGTTGATTTTCAAACCTAGTTGATTGTTATGATTGGTTTGATTTGATGTTTTCTATCTTCTCTAATTAGAACTAGGAAAATGATGATAATAATGTTGATAGGATTCGATTGATTGACTTGTGATGATTCACTTTAGATGATTGATTACTGATATAATGTCATTTTATTTAATAGGTTCACCTCCAAAAGTTATATGTATATGGTTTATATCCTTAGCCATTAGATATGGTCGATCAGTTGAGTGCCTAGGAGCGATGGTTGATTGGTCATTGTAGATTGATTTTCCTTTTAGACATGTCTTGATTCTATGTGAATCGAGGTTTTCTTATAGCTATGGTGGAGCGGTGGAACTCCAACCATAATACCTTTCACTTACCAATGGGTGAGATAACTATCACCCCCAAGGATGTATATTGGCTACTGAGGATTCTCACTCTATGTAAGATTTTTTATTACAATCAATTTTATGATGGGTTAGTATGTAGATGATTATTTGGAGATGTGACCATTGGTGAAAAGAGCATTCCTTGGGCTCAGTTCGTCACTTTCCCTATCCTTCCTATTTTTTGGGGAATTTTGATTAGTGGGTTTCTATTACCAGATCAGAGAGGTCACAAATTCGCCATGGGTTGTGGAAGGATCCTGGAGGATATGATTGCACAGCCATGTCAATTTGACTAGGGTTCTTATTTATTAGCACAGTTATACCATGAGTTACATCACATTTTATATTGACATGGTACAATTGTTGGAAACTACAATTGAAACAATTATTATATTGTCATTGATGTCAAACCTTAATTGTTAAGATAGTTTCTATTTAAGAGAGTACCATATCTATGATTGATAAAGAGGATTTGGGAAAGGAGATAAAAAGAGAACCTAAGGAAAGGTTGAGTTATTTGATACTGCAATGGGTACTTGATTAGTTGGCACATTGATAAGATAATGTATTTTTTATTGAAGTACAAAGAAAAACTGGATAGGTAGGCTTAACCAAGAAAAAGTGAATAAATATAGTTTAAGTCAAGTGATGTTAGTGTTGACCAAGTGATAGTATATGCCAAGTAAATCTAGTGTTGACCGAACATCAATAATTGTCGAGTGATAGGAAATTACCGAGAAAAGACAGTGTTTGTTGAGGAAGACAGTTTGTAGTGGTGACCGAGATGCACAGTGATGACCGAGGAGAAGAACACAATATTGAATGAGTGTTTGTAAATTACATTTGGAGAAAGAATTAAGTGTTGGATATTGCTAATGCAATGGGGAGGATTTTGATACATTAAATATATTTAATCACTATGTTGAGTGATGCTAGAATTGTTGATGTTGTCATTTGTGTTTTGTCACTGATGTCAACATATGTTTATATGAAGAGAATATACTAGTTACTACAATGTAAAGATACTGTATGGATGTCTCAGATCATGAAAAGTCAGTTGTGTGTAATGGAAGATGTTTTGATCTTATATTTAAGACCACATGATGCAATATTGCATATTGGCTGAGTTACAAAAGATTTGGTGAAGACTGGTTACTGGATAGTGATAGTGGAAGCTGACAGAGTTAGTCTCTGTGTTCTAGGAATATCCTATAGGCAATGAGGATTCAGTGTATGCAAGCTTAAGGGATGATAGAAAGAGTATTGAAGAATGTTTGACGGTCAGTGCAAGGTACGGAAACAAGGATGATGTCAACTATGGAGTGTGTTCTAGAGATTACCTATTTGGAAGCCAACTTGAGAGATGTAGCATGTATTATGGATAGCGAACTTGAATTAAGGATGTCGGTCCTTAATTATTATAATATAATTATTGTATACATGTTTTAGATACCGTGTGTATCTTAGCAAGGATTTATATAATATTTTATATATTAGGAAAGCCTAATTGGCTGACTTGATCATGTAGAATGTAATAGGGTATATATGTAAGATCTTTTCTTTTGAAAAAGATATGGAGAGAATGCATGTGATGCAAAAGAGAATTATGGAAGCTGTAAGCTTGTGTCTATTGGATGTAGAGCAAAGGATAATTATATACTTCATTGGAACTGATCAGGAAAAGATAGTTGCTATAGGGCTATTCAAAAGATTGTGTATTTCTTCATATACACTTGTGTTGCGAATAGTGAGTTTTGAAGGTGGACATAACCTTCTTTAGGCAATGAGCCCACCCTTCTTTTTCTTGACTCCTAACAGGGTCCATCCTCTAATAAGGAATGTGTACTATAATGTTTTAATCAACTCTTGATCTTCTAACAAGGATAGTATACTCTCAGTACATCATTAGTGAATGTTAATTTCCAACATGGTTTTACCTTTAACAGGGTTTCCTCGACAAAAAAATATTGTGTCATTGTGTGGCATTCATTATGCTCATTGGATTTGATACTACTTCTATTAAAGTTTAAAGTTTAATAATTTGTCATACGACTAATTCACCCCGCCCTCTCAGTTGTATTGTGGACTGTTATTCCTAACAATTGGTATCAGAGCAACTGGTCCTTAGAGATAAAGCTTAATAGCTTGAGGTGATCTTGGAGATGGCATTGTATAGGAAGGTGTAGATGCCTAAAAATCCTTTAGAAAATAAAGTATTTTTATTTTTTGAAAAAGCCCTAATGACATCATCATTTGTTAATTAATTATTTATTTAATTAATTAATATATTTTTATGCCATTAATTTCCTTTATTTTAATTAAGAATATTTAATTAAAGAATCTTTCCCCAAAGCATTTAAATCAAATTTGAATGATTTTGCTATCTTTATTGAATCAATATTCAATAGATGATGTCACAATCCCTAAATAAATTTTATATTTATTTAAAGCCTTAAAACCCTAGAACCTTCTAGCCTTTCCTAAACCCTTCCAATCTTCCCTAAATCTTCCCTAAACCTACTTAGGAGAAATTACCTACATTTTCTAAGCTAATCCAAGTCTCCATTGACTTTTTGTCAAACGCTTCCCCTAATGAGCCTTACAAACTCATTCAAAGTCTTCCACACTCTTTAAGGCTTCTTATAGCCTCATAAAGAGACCCATGTCTCTTCTTCCACACATGCTCCCCTTGCACACTTCCCTAGTGTTGCTCACACATGTGTGAGCAACCCCTAACCCAAGATAAACCTTACCATACCCTAAACCATACCTCTTACTCTACCCCAAACCTTACCCTTAACCCTAACTCATCCTCCTAATCCAAGCCCTTCCCAAATCCTATAAATACCCTCACTTCCTAAGAGAAAAACACCAATTCACTTTCAATTCATAGTAGTGTTATAATGCTAGAATAGTTCTAAATCTTTAAAGCTTTCATACTAATTGTTAGATTTCATCCATTGTCATGGTTTCATAGCTCATCATAGCTTAGAATAATGGATAAATCTTAGTTTATTTAATTTTTATTTGTAGCTTTTTTCATCATATCACATCTAATTTAGATTAAAATCAAAATTAGAATAATCATCCATAGCTTAGATTTGCATCATTGAGGTTGTAGGTTACTTAAGGCCTTAGGGGTAAAATGGGTGTTCCATACCTGGTTTTATGCCACTATGGGGTTATTATGGTCCCTAATCCATCTTGAATCCTCCTAAATATCATTAGGGAATTTTTTCAAGTGATTCAAGAGCATACCCACATCCCTAAAGCAAGAGCAAATCAAATGGCCACAGGGTGCTCCTGTTTAAGCTCTATCCAAATGACTTTGTGAATAAATTTCTGTAATAGCTTAGGTATATACTATTTAACTAATGTTTTACATGTTTAAGCCTTTCAAGATAGATTAGGTTTGCATTGATCACATTTTGGCATGCTCGGTGGGACTCCACAAGCCTCAAAATTGCATTTTTTAAGGGTTTTTTGGCTAAAAAACCCATTTTTCACGCCTCCCAGATGGATTTTTTTGTAGTTTTGTATGATTTTTGAAATTTTTGACCAATTTTCATATGGGAAACCCCCAAAACTCATACTAAATGATTTATAAACTCACACGGGCATGTAATGAGTGATTTTTAGGCCATTTTTTGGCACCTTTTGGCCCAAAACTCATATGGGAACCATGAAATTGTCATACAAGATTGAAAATTATCATAAAATACTATAATTTGAAAGAAATTATGGCCCCAAAACTCGTATGGGAGGCAGGGATTTCATTTAAGGCCCTAAACTTGAATTTTCTTGGTGTTTTGGGCCTATTTGGGGATCCTAGTGACCCTAAGGCTTCAAGCTTGTAATTTCTAACATCCAACACTTGTAGGTACTTCATAGAGTCAAATTTATCGTCAAATCACTAAGGCCTTAAGGCTCATGAACTCTTGTGAAAGTTTAGGAACCACAAACACTTCATTTTCAGGCTTAAAATGAACTTTTTTAGTGCCCTTAAGGGACAAATCTACAAGTCTTTCCTAAATGTTTCCTAAATGTTCCTAAGAAACTCAAATCATTCCCATTTGGTGTTAAAACACTCAAAATCACTTCTAATGGATTTCTTTTGGTTAAAAAGAACATCTTTCAAACAAATCTAAGGTTTCAAAGAGTCATACATGCAAAGTAGGAACATTTCATGTTTTGGAAGCAGAAAAAGAACATCAAGTTTGCATTGAAAATCTAAGTGGTTCCTAATCAAATAAAAAAAAACCATCCTAAGTGATCCTAAAGAAAACTCAAGTGCATCAAAAAGAGATAAAATAAATTCATTTACAAATGTCTTCAAGTTTTTTTAAAGGTCTCAAAGCAAACTAGGAACAAAATCAAACAAAATCTTTGCTAATCTTTTCAATTTGGTTCCTAAACATTCCTAAAAGTTTCAAAACTTTCCTAAATCAGTCCTAAAGCTTTGGTATTGATGTGATCAAGTCTCTTTTTGAAAAATCTTGAATGCCTTTCAAAGTTCATGTATCAAAGGTAAATCTAGGAACTTTCCCTTTGGAGTCTAAAAATTGAGCAAAAAGAAAACAAATCTTGAATGAAGCTAAAATAATAAATGCAAGTCCAATTGAGTCATTGTCATTTTGAAAATCAAACACAATCTTGAATGATTTAAAAGAGAAAGAAAAGCATCTATATTCCTTCCTCTTTTAATTTTAGTTCATGTGCAAACTCAATCTTGAATGACTTAAAGATAAAAAACAAAGCACTTTTCAAAGTTCTTAAGCAACATGCAAACTCAATCTCGAATGCTCAAGAAAAGAACTTGCAATCATTCAAACATTTACTTTTTGGAGAAAGAAAAACTCAAAAACTAAACACTTATGTCTTCAGAAGTTTTCAATTCAAGCACACTTAAATCAAATTTTGGGAAAAAAAACTCTTCATGATATGCATCTAGGAGTTTTTCATTTTCTTACAAAATCCTTGTTACAATAAGTAATGTAAAACACTTGAACTCAGACAAGTTCACTTGTTTTACTTTTAGTGAGGCCTGTCCTAGGAGAAAAATGCTTCCTCTCTAGAGAATGACCTCCAACTAGTATCTTCCCCGATAGGTATAGAAATAAAGCACTGAGAAAACTCTCATTTATATCCCCTCAAGCTTAGGAGAGGCATGTTGATGGTAGCCCAGGGTAGGTGAATAATCCCTACTATTTTTCCATAGTCAACTAGGCTCTTAATTGAGTCATGTGTGTACAAAATGATTGGGGGGATTCCATGAAATTATTACAAACTTGTTAAAATAAAGGCTACCCTATCCACATCCGAAGGTATCAAAATCCTTGTGCAAGGACCGATCCAAGGGGTTTATCAGATCACCTCAAGATTACTCACCATTTGTATCCCCTTCTAGGGGATACCAAGCTGTGGGCAAGAATTTTGATACTCACCTTCCTTAGGTAGATCTTCTTGAAGTGATTGACAGTCAAAGACTTCATGAAAACACTTGTTGGAACATACACATTTCAAAGCTTTTTGAAGCAAGGTAGGGAGCAAGAGGGGCCAAAGGATGGTGCACCCTAATGATCCAAGCTTACAACACACATGTGGAAGCAACAAACAACAAGAGTGAGAGAGAGAATGCCAGATCCTTTCATATATTATCATCAATTTGAATCATACATGCCAAGCTGTAAGGCCTTCCTGGTTAGGGACTGATATTATAATGAATTAAAAAAGTCCTCCAACATGCAAGGATCTTTCAAAAATATGCAATCTAATGACTTCTATCTTCTACTAAAACTAACTCCCTAAACTACCACCAAACATCTACATTTATACAAGAAGCTACCGAGCTAAGTTGGCCTTTAGATCCATAATTAATGGAAGTAACAGTCAAATTTGGGACCATACGCTTCCCAATGATGGATACAGACATTAATTTCATGAATTAATATAAATGCACAAGTCAGCCACAACAAGAAACAAAACTGAACCCATTGGTAAGCAAGATAACTGAGCAGCAGATAGACAATGTCGAGTGCCAGTGAATTAACCAACTGCCTAGGAGAGAACTGACCACACTTGGTAACCAAAGGAAACTAACCAACTATCAACCAACTTGGTCAAAGCAGGAACTGGGCAACACAGACAAAATTCCAAATTCTTTTTGGTGACACAGGATTTGCAAGGACCCGAGATTCTCTTGCATCAGACACCTGGGGTTATTTTGAAATGATTCTCCAAATCATTTGATAGGTCTAGTTTGAGTTGCATCCAACTCAAACTATGAAATCCATGAACTATCTTCCATCGGTCTATTCTTCCACTTAACCAGATATTGCATGTGTTGTTTTCCCCTTGTACTTTTACCAACTCTTTTCTTCAAAATCAGTTCAACTTCATCATTCTGCTTCTTTGGATATTCTGTTGGTACTGTCACTTCTTCATTAGATTCATGATACTCATATAAATTAACAATGTTGAAAATTGGTGATATGTCCATGTCATCAAGTAACTCAATCTCATATGCATTTCCACTGTCAAATTTCTTCAAAATCTTGCAAGGTCCAAACTTCTTCATCTTCAGCTTCCCATATGTTCCAACAGGAAATCAGCCTTTCTTCAAATGAACCATCACTTCATCAACAACATAAAAAGTCTTATGTCTTCTTGATCTATCATCTTTGTCTTTGTATTTCTGATTACTGTCTTCTAGCTTCAGCTTCACATCTTCATGCAATGTCTTCATATACTCAGCAAATTTTACTCCTTCAGCACTTCTCTTATTCTCACCAGCAATGTCTCTCAAATCAGATATTCCTCTTGGTTGTGTACCATTCACAATCTCAAATGGTGTCTTTCTAGTACTTCTATTCATTGAATTATTGTATGCAAACTCTGATTGTGCCAACACAGAATCCCAATTGCTTGGTGTGTCTCCAACTAAACATCTCAACATATTTCCCAAACTTATGTTCACAACTTTAGTCTGTCCATCGGTTTGTGGGTGGAATGTAGAACTATATTTCAACACAGTGCCAGATTTCTTCCAAAGTGTTTTCCAAAAATATCCAACAAATTTACTGTCTCAGTCAGAGATGATACTCCTTGGTAATCCATGCAATCTGATAATTTCCTTAAAAAAAAGATCTACTACATGTACTACCTCTAATGTCTTTCTACAAGGTATAAAATGTGCCATCTTAGAAAATCTATCCACAACAACAAATATAGAATCATTACCTCTTACTATCTTTGGTAAGCCAAGAACAAATTCCATACTGATATCAATCCAAGGTTTCTCAAGAACAGTAATCGGTGTATATAATCTAGTATTCTGACTTACTCCTTTTGCAACTTGACAAATACCACAACTTTTCACAAATTTCTGAATATCTCTATACAACTATGGCCAAAAGTATTTCTCCTTTAGCAAATTCCATGTTTTATCAATGCTAAAATGTCCAGCCAAACCACTACTATGTTTCTCTTTTATCAGATTAGTTCTCATTACTCTCAGTATACACAACTAAATACCTTTAAACAACATACTTTCTTGAATAAAATATTCATCCCATTTAGTATCTTGTTGATCTTGAATATGTGCTCTGCACTTTCTCCATGGCTCATAAAAATTAGGGTCATTCCCATAAAAACCTCTCATCTCATCAAAACCAAGAAATTCAATTTTCATCTCAGTCATCAAAGATCTTCTTCTACTCAATGCATCAGCAACTCGGTTAGTGACTCCACTCTTATGCTTTATCACAAATGTATAACTCTACAAGTACTCAACCCATTTCATATGTCTCTGATTCAACTTATTCTGACTACCCAAATATTGTAAAGCCTTATGATCAGTATACAACACAAATTCACTTGGTATCAAATAATGTCTGCATTTCTTCAGTGCTTGAACAATAGCATAGAAATCTTGATCATACACATAATATTTTCTTCTAGCATCATTCAACTTTTCACTAAAGAAAGCAACAGGTTTACCTTCTTGAATCAACATAGCTCCAATTGCACTTCCACTTGCATCACATTCTACTTGAAATACTTTACTAAAATTAGGTAATGCCAAAATAGGTAATTCGGCAACCTTCTACTTCAGGGTCTCAAAACTTCTTTCTACTCCATGTGTCCACTTGAATTCTCTTTTGTCTCCTCTCATAGTCTCAGTCATAGCATTACAAATTGAACTGAAATTCCTTATGAACTTTTGGTAAAAACTTGCCAAACCATGAAATGATCTTACCTCAGTAGCAATCACAGGTGTATGCCAATTCAAAATAGCTTCAACCTTTTTAGGATCCATCTTCAAACCATCAGCTGAAATAACAAATCCCAAATACGCAATCTCTTCTTTTATGAACAAACACTTTTTCAAATTTATCAACAACTTCTCCTCTTTCAATCTCTATAAAAATTGTCTAACATGCAACAAATGTTCTTCTCTGGTCTTACTAAATATCAAAATATCATCAAGATATACAATCGCAAATTTACCCAAGAATTTCTTCAAAACTTCATTCATCAACGTTGTAAAAGTACTCAATGCATTAGTTAAGCCAAAAGGCATAACCAACCACTCATACACATCTTCCTTTGTCTTGAAAGTAGTCTTCCATTCATCACCTTCTCTGATTTTGATATGATGATACCCACTTTTCAAATCAATCTTTGTGAAATACTTTGCTATTATCTTATTGATTGCTCTGGAATAAGTACACATTCTCCATTCTCCATTATTCTTCAGTGCCAATACAACATGTACTTCACAAGGACTCAAACTTTCTCTGATCAAACCTTTCTCCAGTAACTCTTGAATTTGTCAGTTCAATTCATGATTCTCAGTAGGTGTCAATTGATGAGGTGCCTTATTCAGTAAACTAGCTCTAGAGATTAGATCCATACAATGATCAATGCTTCTTTTCGGTGGAAATTAACCATTAGGTACATTATCAGAAATGATATCACTGTACTTGGTGAGTAACTTATCAATCTCCTCAGGTACATTATCCTCTTTTTTCTTACTCAGCTTATTAGGAATCATAGAAAAACATACATCATTCCTCTTCAAAGAGTTAACAAACCTCCTTCCTTCCATCAAACAAAATTTCACAGATGTGCAAACATTACTAATAGGTTCTTCCATCAATGGTAACAAGATTTGTTTCTTTCCATTAGCCATAATAGTATACTTATGCAATCTTCCATCATATATAGCATGTCTATCATATTTCCAAGGTCTACCCAACAAAATATGACAACAATCCATAGGCATGATATCACACAACACCTTATCATTGTATTTTCCAATCTTAAAATTCACATAACATTGTTCACTTACCAGGAGTGTATGCTCATCTTTGATCCATGAAATCTGATAGGGCTTCGGATGTACCAACCTTTCCAACTACAATTTTGTGACCATCTCTTCAGATGCCAGATTCTCCGAGCTACCACTATCAACGATTACCTTCCAAACTTTGTCAGAAACTCTACACCTAGTCTTGAACAAACTTTTCCTTACTGGATCTTCCTTCTTGCTTTCATTCCAAAGTGCTCTCCTTACCATCAAGTTATTTTTTTCTCAGGTTCATTTGGTGACTCTTCTTGCACCAAAGCATTTCTACTACTACCAACCTTCTTACTAACTTGTGTACATTCAAAAGATCTACGTCCTTCTTCTCCACAATTATAAAAAGTTCCTCAGAAACTTCCTCAGCCATAACCACCTCGGTAGTGATTGCCTCTACCTCTAGAAATTTCACCTTTCCACTTGGTCTTTCCATTTTCCAGATCTATCTTTTCTAGTTCAGATCTACCATTTTCACCATTAGATCTACCTCATCCTTTAGGGAATTTACCACCATGACCTCTCTGTCTATTTTCATGTCTTTTGTTCAATTTCTTCTCGGCTTTCTAAGAAAATTGATAAGCCTCTTCAATGTTCTTCAACTTGACCATACTAATTTCCTCTTGGATGGAAACCCTCAAACCATTCAGGTATCTACCGATTCTTTCCACATCATCTTCATCATGTCCAGATCTAATATCTAATCTATAGAATACCTCAGTATTCTCTTTTATCGAGCTATCCTTCTGTCTCAAACTTTGCATTCACCGAACTAGGTTAATTTGATAATCACAAGGTAAGAATTTTCCTTTCAACTTATTGACCATTTTACATCATACCTTGATTTTTTCCATTCCTTTCCTCTTTTGATCCAATTGTAGATGTTCCCACCATAAGGATGCATGACTTTTCAACTTTGTGCTTGCAATCTTCACCTTCTTATCCTCAGGGATATTTTCATATTCAAAATACTTTTCCATCTCAGTGATCTAGTCCACCAATTCATCAGAATCTAGATTTCCACTATACTCATGGGGATTGAAATGTGGTGTTGACTTCAGACTTGTCAAAGCCTTAAAAAATCTTTCTTCACCTTGATCCATAACAAGAGTAGGTTCTGCATTCGCCTGTTCTTCTTCAATTTCATCGTCACTAACATCTTTAAGATGTCTACCTCTTCTTTGGGCTATTTACACTGCTTGTAATCTAGCAGCTGTTGGCACTATGAAAAATCCATAAATTTTTGAGCCCATAATCAGAAAGTTCTCCAATGGAAAAATTTGTGCCCTTCAAAGGAGCAGTTTAAAAGGGCCTAGTTCAAGAGCATATAAAGATGGGCCTAATGAATTTCATGTGACTAGGCTTGGGGAATGGGTTCAACACTTTTCATTTGACATATGCAGTTAGTTCCAACTCCTAAATGAAGAATCTGAAGTGTTTAGTGAGTAGCCATTCTGAGGTGTTCACCTAAATATGCCTTTTTTGCCTAGGTGTCACATCACTGTAGCAAGTCCTATTTGTGTTTGAATATTTGGTGTCATGTTAAGTTTCATGGCCCACCACTTTGGGAATGTTTAAAATGTATATCAAAGAGCTTATGTTTCAAAGCTTAAGTCATTTTGAGTTTGTTTGATAAGTTTCTGACTCCCCCAAAGTTGGCTTTCCAAATTGGTCATATTTCTCTAATCTGCCCAGTTTTCTAAGTGGCCCTGTTTGACTAGTTATAACTTTTGACCCTGTGACCCTATTGAGGAATTTCCTTTTGCATCATATTCCAGGGGTAAAATAATCCTTGTGTTTCATTTTTCAGGCCATGATGAATCCATTTGCCCAGTTTGCCAATTTGATTCCATTTCTAGTTTCTAACATTTTAATGAAGGTCAGTTGCACATTTTAGTTGGAGGCCGTGTTCGGATGAGTGCATTAAGTGCCCTATGATTGATCATAAAGTGCTAGTTGTTGCATCATCTTTTAGGCATGGGAATAAATCATCTTGCTGATTTTCAGCCCCCCATGTGCCCGTTTGACTTGTTTGCCAGCGTCATTCGGTTTGCAGATTGTTGAGTTTCTTCAGCAGTGCATATTTCAGTTTTGTGAGTGGCTTACTTTGAGATCTTTCCATTTGCGGCCGATTCAAGGTCAAGCATAACTGAAGGTTGATCCATAATGTATACATGAAAGTGTTTCTCCAAGATAATTTTCAAATCATCACGAATCTGATTGATGACTTTTCTCGATCGATTCCAAGCCCAATTTCTATGAATTTGACTATTTTCAGTTCAGGATGTTCCAAGTGGCTATTTTTGGAAATTCGTAGCTTTTGAACAGGTGATCGTCTCCAGTTGAGGATTATTTTGTCGTGATCTTTATTGATGAGGTTTCTTCTAGATCCAGTGGCTCACCTTCAGCTTGTCATTTGTTATTTTTCATTCATCTCTTTCCAGGGCAATTGATAGTGTTTTCAGTCTGTAATCTGCCCACAATTTTGAATGAGCATTTTCAAACATTAAAAGCTCTCACCTCATTCATTCCTAGGCGAAGCCTTCTGACAGGGTTGTTATCTATAGTACAAGGTTTGTATTCACCAACTTTCAGTTTCCATAAATAAGTTTTCATCAGTGATTTGAAAGGTGACTGGAGGTGTTTTGTTCAGTTTGGGGACTGGCCGAGTGATAAAAATTAAAGTTTTTAAAGTTGCCTAGTTGTACAAATTGGATCCATTTGTTGTTGCAAGTCATTCTGGATCATTTTTTGGGGCCAGTTGTTTGAGTTCAAAGATTTTTTAGGCTGGACTCGCCTAGGGTCCAGCCTGCCTCATTATTTTTAAAGATAATTTTGTCAATTGTGCAGGCCAACCATCTATACGTTGCACTATTAATTGCTCCCGGAATGGATATGTCAAGTTTTTGGGAAAAAAAATGTGAGATGATTAAATGTTGAAATTTTTGAAATAAATAGCTATGAGGTCTACGAAGGCACATATGAGCCAATATGCAGGCCATTGCGCAAGGTGTGATGGATTGAAGATGCCACCAGACAAATAAGCAAAGGAGGTTATCACACAATATTTAGATCTAGAGGAGCATTTGATGGCTATGGATGTGTTCTTTATTTTTAGAGTGTGTGCCCACTCCTTTCAATATACATTACGCATATGTATTGTCCTCCTTACAGACCTGATTTTGGGAGTGGCATGCATCTTTCTTTCCTTATGAGTTGGGCACATCAACGTTCAAATAACACACATAATTGAAAGGTGGAGGCTTGCATAGATAAAAGTTGTTAGTCATAGCATATAACAAAATGTGAAGGGATTTTTTTCCTGCGTAGGTTTTGGGCCTGTGATTACGGGGCCTCACACAACAACACAAATGATTTGCGTAAGGGCTACCAGTTTAATGGCCAAGGAGCCCATGCACCAGTGCATGAGAAGATGGCACATGCCTGTGTATAAACTAATAAATGCCAGTAGGGTATTTGAAAGGGGCATGGCCTGTATAATGTATTAAAGTGAAGTGCCAACATTTTTTAATGGACAGAGCTTTGTGTAGAATGTTTGTGTCACGTTTGGCATTGATCACCTTTCAACAAAATGAGAAAGCCAGTGTATGGATTTGGATGTATACTTGCAGAGGAAGTTTGGAGGTTTTACCAAATGGGAGGATGCTTTCAAAGGGTCCTCTCCCACATGCCACTTTAGAAGCACCAATCAGCATGTGAAAGAGGAGCCAACACGCGTCGTAATGGTGTTGTGCCTATCACTAAACAACATGCATTAGGGGTTTTTTCACATATATGTGCAGTGTGTGATTGTCAAAAATTGCAAATGTGTGCTATCTTTAGCCTTTTACGCACCAAGGATGGAGGCTAGTGAGAGCTTGGACTAAGTGTCTTGGAGCCCAGGCACACTCTCTATTTGTCACACCTCCATAGACTTTATGTCTCATGCACTGAATGTGTAGTTTTCCCTTTCCTGGGCTGCACACACCTCTCGTAGATGTTGTAAACATGGCAGCTTGTTGTGAGGCTTTTCAGCCACACACACTAACAAAAAAATAGGGAATGTTTGCATGGCTAAGTATGTAGGGTTTCACATGATGCACATAGACCAAATGAGGAGGCACACACAGGTTATGAAAAAGGAGATAAAGCAGGAGATGCATTGCGATTGTTAGTCCCACATGCATAAAGAACTATGTATAATCAGTGTTTAAAAATAGGGATACTCAATTGGTTAGTAAAGTAGGGGAAAGAGGAAGGACTGCGCTGGCTTTCATGTGTGTGGGCCGAGTTGCATGTGCTTTGTGGATAATTTTGAAGGATTAAATTTATAAATTGAATCCAGTTTGTCCCACATTGACTGCGAAAGAGACCAATGAATTATTTATAATGAAAGGAACTCAATAGAATAATGTCTAAAGAATAGACACCGATTGGAAAGCTTTCTCATACATGCAGAGACTGAGGAAGTAGATGGTGACATAGATTGTGGGCCTCACACATGCAGATAAATGTATTTTGATGAAACCCACACTGTGCAAATCCATCTCCTCGAGATGTGTGCCAGATCGATGACCGTCATCAAAGCGTGAAGATAAAGTTTCACACAAATTAGCATAGCAGTATAGTGAGATGGTGACACCTATCACCTGATGATGTGGCATGATGATGTAGTTTGACACCCAGTGGATCAGAGAGCCTAGTTAGAATGTGACACTTGGCAAGGACGGTAACAAGGTGCTGACGAAGTAGAGCATTGAGTAGATGGTCGGCCACCTTGGGATGCATGCCTAATTGAGAAATCATTGAAAAAGTGTGAGTTTGAAGATGCTTGAGGTTTAACCATGGTGAAATGGTGAGGAGCTAACATGTGTCTCGAGGTGAGCTGTCAGGTGGGTGCATAGTCATCGAGGCTAGCCAATCAGAGAGTGACATGTGGTAGAGGTGTGACTTGGTAGATGAGTTGGACCAGTGGATGAATTAGGTGATGCCAAGTGGCATGGGGCCCACCTTGAAATTTGAGGTCTCCATAAAGTTAAAATTTGAATTTGATAAAGTCAACTATATCAAAGGTGAAAAATTTAAGTAATGGAGGCTGTTCACCGGGAACAATGTTTGAGGGCTTTATTTTTACCCAAATATGAAAGTGCTATATGTTTTTTGAATCAGCGCAAAATGAGCTTACCAACAGTAGTGCTAAAAATAAAATTCAATAAAGTTGGTGAGAGCAGTAATGGACTGTGTAATTCTGAGGTCAATTTTGGGTAGAGATGCAGATTTTTGTAAAAGAAGTTTCTAGATTGTAAATGATATTAGATTTGTTTGAGATATTTTTGAGAGTCTTAGGGTTGACTGTGTTTCCCTAAAAATGCCCTAAATGATATTTTCTTGTGCATCCTTGTTCTTATAAAAGGAATTTTGTAATCATTTAGAGGTGTTGGCTGGAAATTCTTGGCATAGGAAGCTGAAAAGCTAAGTGTGTATCCTCAGTCCAGATTGTAATATGTTTTTGTTAAGTTGTGTCAATACAGTGGAAAAACCTTCTGTATCTTTTGCATATTGTCTAGGTGTTGTATTCTGAAATGGTTTGTAATACAAGAACTTGAGTCCTCATACTTAATGCAGTTTTTAGTTTTCAAATCTCTCCTTCAGTTGTGTTTCTTAGGTTTTGAGTTTTCTGACTCTTTGCACAGGGTTTACTTGTGTATATGTTTTATCTCTCAGCCTTGATCTAGGATTAGGTTAAAAGTCTCTGAGTGAAGCATAGATTCATTTGGTTCAATCAAGAAGGATTTTTGCAAGCAGTGTATGAATCTGGTTTGTTGTGTTTATGGCTTGGAATCTGTGTTCTTGTATTCTGTATTTATCTCAGATATATTGCCCAATGGATAAGGCATTGACCAAAAATTAGTATCTCCTATAGTGGTACATCTTTGGCATGGTTGTTTACATTCTACAAGAAATCAAATTCAAATCATCACCAGTTATTTCAATTTTATTTACATTTATGTTGTTCTACCCAGTGATAGAGAGTCAATGAATAATAGGTTGTTATTTAGTACTTTCTCACTATCATCTATTGTAAGATCCATTATTTAATAAGGGACAACATTAAAACTATTGGATCAGGTGTACTCGCCTTGGTTTTGCAGAGCCAGAAGTGAAGAGGGCAGTCTTGTCCCTATAGTTGGTCTAGTTGCCTATAGATTTCTCACATTTGGAACCAACCCATCCTTAATATCAATCATAGGCATATTGGTATCTCATGGAGTGTAAAATCCTATCCAGGAACCAACAAAATGGTGAGTCTACTGGGGAGTGGAGATTGTAATCAAGAGTAAATAGTGCAGGTTCCAAGGTGAGCTGGACTCCTGGCCTGCCTATTTCAATCAGTGATATCTCTAATGTTATAAATCAGTTATAAACAATGCAGGTACGAGTAGAGCTAGACTCCTGGCAGGCTTGTTTATCATATCCAGTGGTTTCCATTGAAATGCAAAGAGTCAGTTTGAAAAGTTTTAAAATCATCTCACCAAGTTGTGAGTGGCAACTCTGAGATCCTATAAAGAAATAAAGAAATGATGTATTCATCTCTAATAAATAGTATTTAGAATTCTGGTGAAGTTTGTGTTGGCTAGAAGAAGAATACAGAAACAGAGATAAAGTGTTTTTTCCTCTTCAAGGAGGTGGTGGCTCTATAAAAAGAAATCTAATGGAGTTTTTAAGTGAGCTCTGAAACTTACCATCATTTCCAGCCAAAGAAAGAATTGCAGCATCTGAACTTACTAGGTATTTCTCATTAGATGTTTTTTATTTGTATAATCCTATTCAGTGAAAAAGTTACCACATAAAAGGATTTTAGAATTATGGTTCTGCATATTTCTCCAGACTTGTTAAAAAAAATCTAGGTTGTATCTTTGGAAAAATATGTATGTGTGAGAAGGTTTTATGGCTGCATAAGTTGTTTGTAATAAAATCTGAAAATCTCATCAAGAGGAAGTGCAGTCTATAATGGATTCAAGTAGAAGTATCTCTATACAAAGGTATGCACTATTGTGTTTTGATGGCATACATGGTTTCCCAAATGATATTCCTACCAAGATTAGGAAGCATTTGAAAGAGTTTAAGGGGAAATGATCAGATTCAACATGTGATCATCTGCAAGAGTTCTCTAATCTGATGGGAGACTTCAAGATTTGTCATGAAGATGTTATCATGAAGTTGCTAGTTCAGACATTGAAGGATGATGCCAGGATTTGGTTCTATTCACTTCCAGCAAATTCTATTTCTTCATGGGAGGACTTCAATTCAGCTTTCATGGAACAATTCACTAAAAGAATAGATGTGAGAATTCTATTGAACAAATTGATGGAGATTCAAATTCAAGAAGATGAATTGGTTCCACCATTCAACATTAGATTTGCCAAAACATTGCATGATATACCAAAAGACTACAGACCTAATGACCATGTTTGTTTAGTGATTTATTTGACTACATTCGGTAAAAAAATGAGCTTCCTGTTAAGAAATAAAGAGCCAAATAATCTACATTAGGCTTTTATGACAACAATGGACATTGAAAATAATTTAAGATATAAAATTTCCAAAGGGTTTTTATCCACTGGAGTCCATTGTCATGATGTTCTAATAGAAGGAAATAGGTGTAAATCAACAAATGATTTTCAATGTCAAGGTGTTTCCATCTCTAGCAATCTTACTGGTCATGTTTCAAGTTGTACTTCTAAATAGAATGTGAATGGAGAAAATTTTCAGCAAATAATGACTATCCCTAATGTAGAAGTTAACATGCATGGTGAGGAATTGCAGCATTTTCTTGATGCAAAGATAGACATTTATAAGGGTTATATATCAAGTAAATTTGAAACTATTTCTTCTAGTTGTGAGGTTGCAAGAACTTATTTTTTGCAGTCAAGTATTGAAAATAAAGATGGGGTAGATCTTTCATCAGATGATGATGAAGCCCCAAGTGATAAAAGTTTATCAGATTTCAGTGGTGCTGAAAGTGAGGAAGAGGATCCAAGGAGTTAGAGTGATCCTGATCTTCTTGAAGACAAAGCAATGATTTATGGACAGCCTTGTCAATAGAATGAACAATTGTCATGTGCTGGAAATGATTGTGAAAAAGTTGATGTGACTAGAGCAATAAAAAATTCTTGTGTTTTAGATGACTATGGTGATGAAATTGATTTTTCAGTTTGTATGTTCTCATCTTTTGACTCACCATGTGAAGTTATTAATGCAAAGATAAATGAGGGTTTCTTTGAGCCCGAATATGAAACCATGGTAGCTCAATTTGTCCTTGAACTAGAAATGGATGTTAGCTAGTTTGATGAAGATACCAAGGATTTTCATATTGGCAATAATATGGAATCAATGTCTTATCAATAAGAAGTTAATAATGCTGACAATTTGTCCTACAACAATGAATTATGTCAAGGTGACATATACCCAGGGGATAACATGTGTAAGGGGCTACCTTTCGATTTGACTGAATCACAATTTGAGACATTCAATGAAAAGCTGAATGATGTTTCAAATTCCATATCAAATTTTTTTCTTCAATCAGAGGTGTGTTCCTTCTTCCAAGATTTGGATATAAAGAATGATGTTCTCCTTTTCTCAAAGGATTTTAAAATAGGCCAGCAAGCATATATCAGTCACCAATCAGAAAATGAATCTTTCATTTTTTCAGTCCAACATGATGTCTCTCTGAATGATTTCAATTCAAAGCCACAAGTTGCCGTTGAAAATGATCTTCTTGAATGCTTGTGTGACATGCATATAGTTTAACTTCAAAGCTTCCCTTTTGATGTTCAAATGTGTGGTGAAGGTGCTATTTTCTTTCTGTATACAGATCTAAAAAATCAGGGCAGCATGTTTAATGGTTCCAAATTTTACATTGGTTGTGATGTTTTGTTGGATAGAGAAGTATGTTCCTATAAGTAACCCAAAATTAGATTATGAGGACATGAAAGAAGGGTTCTCTTGTGAGAAGTCTTGTGTAGCTGGGTTTGATGATGATGTATTTTCTATTGTTGACAATGTTAAGTATGATGCTGATAGTGAATTCAGTGAATATGAAGATTCATATGATAGTAGGAATTCAATTTTTGATCAGCTTACTGTTAGGGATTCTTGTGAAAATTAGAGTACTGAGGAAAATGATGAATTTGAATGTGACCTCTCAGTCCTACAAGTTTTAGAAGAAACTTTGGTTGATCGTCCAAATTCATGTATTTAGGACATTCATAGAGTTTGTGAGGAGAGTGTTGGTTTTCAGTCATCGTATGAGGAAAAGATTTCCTTTTCTTCACAAAGTAATGAATCAAGTTGTTTAGTGATTGAAGTATCTCACAAAGATAAATCTGAAAATCCTTTTCATTTTCAACCAGGTGAATTTTTAGTAATGCATGATGGTCATTATATCTCATTTTTGATGCATTACTAGATGAATATTATATTTTCAGTCAACATCAAGAAGAGATAAAGGATTTTCCATATGTTTTGGAATATGAATATGAGAATGATGGTTGTGACTAGAAGAATATGGGCTTTGACAAATTCAAAATTACCTTTCAGCTCAAATTCATTCATATATGTTGGCAACATGTTTGTCAAAAGTTTTTCAGATTGCTTGTCTCATATATGGATCAGAATCATATTTATGATAGAGGAAAGAAGTGGTTCCATTTTTGAGGATTTGATCCTTTGCAAGTGATGTATATACTGTATAGTTGCCTTTTTTTAGTTGTGTGGGGTGTTTCTTTCAGTAAGGTTCCTTGTTTTTGAGAGAGAGCAAGAAGTCAGTTTTCATTTTTAAGTGGTCTGCTCTACCAAAGATTCATGAATTCTCTACATGCCCACAAGGGGCACGCATCCCCAACTAGAGCCACTATTGGTACTATGAAAAATTTGTAAATTTTTGAGCCCATAATCAGAAAGTACTCCAATGGAAAATTTTGTGCCCTTCAAAGGAGCAGTTTAAAAGGGCCTAGTTCAAGAGCATATAAAGATGGGCCTGGTGAATTTCGTGTGACTAGGCTTGGGGAATGGGTTCAACACTTTTCATTTGACATATGCAGTGGGTTCCAACTCCTAAATGAAGAATCTAAAGTGTTTAGTGAGTATCCATTCTGAGGTGTTCACCTAAATCTGCATTTTTTGCCTAGGTGTCACATCACTGTAGCAGGTCCTGTTTGTGTTTGAATATCTGGTGTCCTATTAAGTTTCATGGCCTGCCACTTTGGGAATGTTTACAATGTATATCAAAGAGATTATTTTTCAAAGCTTAAGTCATTTCAAGTTTTTTTGATAAGTTTCTGACTCCCCCAAAGTTGGCTTTCCAGATTGGTCATATTTCTCTAATCTGCCCGATTTTCTGAGTGGCCCTGTTTGACTAGTTATAACTTTTGACCCTGTGACCCTATTGAGGAATTTTCTTTTGCATCATATTCTAGGGGTCAAATAATACTTTTGTTTCATTTTTTAGGCCATGATGAATCCGTTTTCCCAGTTTGCCAATCTGATTCCATTTCCAGTTTCTAACATTTTAATGAAGGTCAGTTTCACAGTTTAGTTGGAGGCCCTGTTCAGATGAGTGCATTAAGTGCCCTGTGATTGATCATAAATTTCTAGTTGTTGCATCATGTTGTAGGCATGGGAATGCATCATCTTGCCAATTTTCAGCACCCCATGTGCCCATTTGACATGTTTGCCAGGGTCATTCAGTTTGTAGATTGTTGAGTTTCTTCAGCAATGCATATTTCAGTTTTGTGAGTGGCTCACTTTGAGATCTTTCCATTTGCGGCTGGTTCGAGGTCAAGCATAATTGAAGGTTGATCCATAATGTAGACATGAAATTATTTCTCCATGATAAGTTTGGGATCATGATGAATCTGATTGATGACTTTTCTCGATCGATTCCAAGCCCAATTTCTATGAATTTGACTGTTTTCAGTTCAGGATGTTCTTAGTGGCTATTTTTGAAAATTCGTAGCTTTTGAATGGGTGATCATCTCTAGTTGAGGATTATTTTGTCATGATCTTTGTTCATGAGGTTTCTTCCAGATCCAGTGGCTCACCTTCAGCTTGTCGTTTGTGATTTTCATTTGTCTCTTTTCGGGGCAATCGATAGTGTTTTCAGTCTATAATCTACCGGTAATTTTGAACGAGTGTTTTCAAACTTTAAAATATTTCACCTCGTTCATTCCTAGGTGAAGTCATTTGATAGGGTTTTTATCTGTAGTACAAGGTTTGTGTTCACTAGCTTTCAGCTTCCAGAAATAAGTTTTCATTAGTGATTTGAAAGGTGACTGGAGGTGTTTTGTTCAGTTTGGGGACTGGTGGAGTGATAAAAATTAAAGTTTTTAAAGTTGCCCGATTGTCCGGATTGGATCCAGTTGTTGTTGCAAGTCATTCTGGATCATTTTTTGGGGCCGGTTGTTTGAGTTCAAAAAATTTTTAGGCCGAACCCACCTGGGGTCCAGCCTACCTCATTATTTTTACAGATAATTTTGTCAATTGTGCAGGCCAACCATCTATACATTGCACTATTAATTGCTCCCGGAATGGATATGTCAAGTTTTTGGGAAAACAAATGTGAGATGATTGAATGTTGAAATTGTTGAAATTAATAGATATGAGGTCTACGAAGGCACATATGAGCCACTATGTAGGCCATTGCGTAAGGTGTGATGGATTGAAGATGCCACCAGACAAATAAGCAAAGGAGGTTATCACACAATATTTAGATCTAGAGGAGCATTTGATGGCTATGGATGTGTTCTTTATTTTTAGAGTGCATGCCCACTCCTTTCAATACACATTATGCATATGTATTATCCTCCTTACAGACCAAATTTTGGGACTGGCATGCATCTTTCTTTCCTTATGAGCTGGGCACATCAACGTTCAAATAACACACATAATTAAAAGGTGGAGGCTTGCATAGATAAAAGTTGTTAGTCATAGCATATAACAAAATGTGAAGGGATTGTTTGCCTACATAGGTTTTGGGCCTATGATTATGGGGCCTCACACACCAACACAAATGATTTGCGTAAGGACTGCCAGTTTAATGGCCAAGGAGCCCATGCACCAACGCATGAGAAGATGGCACATGCCTGTGTATAAACTAATAAATTCCAGCAGGGTATTTGAAAGGGGCATGGCCTATATAATGTATTAAAGTGAAGTGCCAACATTTTTTTATGGACAGAGCTCTGTGTAGAATGTTTGCGTGAGGTTTGGCATTGATTGCCTTTCAACAAAATGAGAAAGCCAGCGTATGGATTTGGATGTATACTTGTAGAGGAGGTTTGGAGGCACCACCAACTGAGAGGATACTTTCAAAGGGTCCTCTCCCACGTGCCACTTTAGCAGCACCAATCAACATGTGAAAGAGGAGCCAACACACGTTGTAATGGTGTTGTGCCTATCACTAAACAACATGCATTAGGGGCTTTTTCACATATATGTGCTGTGTGTGATTGTCAAAAACTACCAATGTGTGCCATCTTTATCCTTTTACGCACCAAGGATGGAGGCTACTAGGAGCTTGGACTGAGTGTATTGGAGTCCAGGCACACTCTATTTTTGTCGCACCTCCATAGACTTTATGTGTCATGCACTGAATTTGTAGTTTTCCCTTTCCCGGGCTGCACACACTTCTCGCAGATGCTATAAACATGGCAGCTTGTTGCCAAGCTTTTCACCCACGCACACTAACAACAAAATAGGGAATGTTTGCATGGCTAAGTATGTAGGGTTTGACATGATGCACACAGACCAAATGAGGAGGCACACATAGGTTTTGAAAAAAGAGATAAAGGAGGAGATGAATTGTGATTGTTAGTCCCACGTGCATAAAGAACTATGTATAATCAGTATTTAAAAATAGGGATACTCAATTGGTTAGTAAAGTAGAGGAAAGAGGAAGGACTGCAATGGCTTTCATGTGTGTGGGCCTGGTTGCGTGTGCTTTGTGGATAATTTTGAAGGATTAAATTTATAAATTGAACCCAGTTTGTCCCACATTGACTGCGAAAGAGACCAATGAATTATTTATAATGAAAGGAACTCAATAGAATAATGTCTAAAGAATAGATGCCAATTGGAAAGCTTTCTCATATGCATGGAGACTGAGGAAGTAGATGGTGATGTAGATTGTGGGCCCCACACACATAGATAAATGTATTTTAATGAAACCCGCATTGTGTAGATCCATCTCCTCAAGATGCACGTCAGATCTACGACTGTCGTCAAAGCATGCAGATAAAGTTGCATGCAAATTAGCATAGCAGTATAGCGAGATGGTGACACCTATCACCTAATGATGTGGCATGATGATGTAGTTTGACACCCGATGGATCAGAGAGCCTAGGTAGAATGTGACACTTGGCAAAGGATGGTAACGAGGTGCTGACGAAGTAGAGCATTGAGTAGATGGTCAGTCACCTTGGGATGTGTGCCCAATCGAGTGATCCTCACAAAAGTGTGAGTTTGAAGATGCTCAAGGTTTAACCATGGTGAAATGGTGAGGAGCTGACATGTGTCCCAAGGTGAGCTATCGGTTGGGTGCACACTCAGCAAGGCTAGCCAATCAGAGAGTGACATGTGGTAGAGGTGTGACTTGGTAGATGAGCTGGACCAGTGGATCAATCAGGTGATGCCAAGTGGCATGGTGCCCACCTCAAAATTTGAGGTCAAAATAAAGTTAAAATTCGAATTTGATAAAGTCAACTATATCAAAGCTAAAAAATTTAAGTAATGGAGGCTGTTCATGGGGAACAATGTTTGATGGATTTATTTTTACCCAAATATGAAAGTGTTATATGTTTTCAAAATCGGCGTGAAACAAGCTTTCTAATGGTAGTGCTAAAAATCAGATTCAACAAAGTTGGTCAGAGCAGTAATGGACTGTGTAATTCTGAGGTCAATTTTGGGTAGAGATGCAAATTTTTGTAAAAGAAGTTTCTAGATTGTAAATGATATTAGATTTGTCTGAGATATTTTTGAGAGTCTTAGGGTTGACTGTGTTGCCCTAAAAATGCCCTAAATTATATTTTCTTGTGCATCCTTGTTCTTATAAAAGGAATTTTGTAATCATTTAGAGGTGCTGGCTAGAAATTCTTGACACAGGAAGCTAAAAAGCTAAGTGTGTATCCTTAGTCTAGATTGTAATATGTTTTGTTAAGTTGTGTCAATACAGTGGAAAAACTTTCTGTATCTTTTGCATATTGTCTAGGTGTTGTATTCTGAAATGGTTTGTAATACATGAACTTGAGTCCTCATACTTAATGTAGTTTTCAGTTTTCAGATCTCTCCTTCAGTTGTGTTTCTTGGGTTTTGAGTTTTCTGACTCTTTGCATAGGGTTTACTTGTGTATATGTTTTATCTCTCAGCCTTGATCTAGGATTAGGTTAAAAGTCTCTGAGTGAAGCATAGATTCATTTGGTTCAACTAGGAAGGATGTTTGTAAGCAGTATATGAATCTGGTTTGTTGTGTTTATGGCTTGGAATCTGTGTTCTTGTATTCTATATTTATCTCAGATATATTGCCCAATGGATAAGGTAGTGATTAGAAATTAGTATCTCCTGTAGTGGTACATCTTTGGCATGGTTGTTTACATTCTGCAAGATATCAAATTTAAATCATCACCATCTATTTCAATTTTATTTACATTTATGTTTTTCTACCCAGTGATGGAGAGTCAATGAATAATAGGTTGTTATTTAGTACTTTCTCACTATCATCTATTGTAAGTTCCAATATTCATTAAGGGAGAGAGTTAAAACTATTGTGTCAGGTGCACCCGCCTTGGTTTTGTAAAGCCAGAAGTGAAGAGGGCAGTCTTGTCCCAATAGTTGGTCCAGTTGCCTATAGATTTCTCACATTTGGAACCAACCCATCCTTAATATCAGTCATAGGCATATTGGTATCTTATGGAGTGTAAAATCCTATCCAGGAACCAACAACAACAATCTATCTTAGCATATCAGCTAATCCTGGATCTACATCTTGCCTCCCACAAATCATCTTGACAACCCTCTGCAATTGCAGGTCAGATCACAATCTGCTACCCCACAAAAATCAACTAGGGCTTCAAGAGGAACCTGCAAACCTAGATCCATAGAACTAGATGAAGATCTCACCTCACTCTGATACCACCTAATGCAAGGCAGGGAGAAAGAGGGGCCAAAGGATGGTGCACCCTAATGATCCAAGCTTGCAACACACATGCAGAAGAAACAAACAACAAGAGTGAGAGAGAGTATGCCAGATCCTTTCATATATTATCATCAATTTGAATCATACATGTCAGGATGTAAAGCCTGATATTATAATGAATTATAGAAGTCCTCCAACATGTGAGGATCTGTCATAAATCTACAATCTAATGACTTCTATCTTCTAATAAAATTGACTCCCTAAACTACCACCAAACATCTACATTTATACAAGAAGCTACTGAGCTAAGTCAGCCTTTAGATCCATAATTAATAGAAGTAATGGTCAAATCTGGGACCTCATGCTTCCCAATGATGGATACAAACATTAATTCTATGATCCAATATAAATGCACAAGTTGGCCACAACAAGAAACAAAACTGAACCCGTCGGTAAGTGAGATAACTCAGCAGTAGACAAACAATGCCAAGCACCAATGAATTAACCAACCACCCAAGAGAGAACTGACCACACTTGATAACCAAAGGAAATTGACCAACTACCAACCAACCCGTTCAAAGCAGGAACTGAGCAACACAAACAAACTCCAATTCTTTTTGGTGACACAGGATTGCCAAGGACCCGAGATGCTCGTGCATCACTTTTTTCAGATTCAAAGTCAGTTATCTTGTTTATATCCCACAAGGTTGCTTTGTCCTTTGTGGAGATTTTTTTTCCAAAAGTCTCTTGTTGAAATCTAACCTTTGCCATAGGGAAACATCAAACTGATCTACAACTTGATTCAGAATACTCATAAAACCTTGCAGAAGAAACCCTTGAAATCAGATACCCAAAGCTTTTATCTCAATTCAATTATCAAAATTTCCCCAGGTTATGTCCAGTTTGATCAAACACCCGAAAGCTAAACTTCCCAAATCCCAAGCCTATCGAGAGAAGAAAGTTGTAGAGAGAAATCTTAAAAGCCATCAATCTTTTATGCAATAAAATGAAGCCAAAGAAAAGTACTAAGAAAATCTTGATAACATGGGCTATAATTCAAGAGTCAAGCAGTTTTCTTACCAATTCTATGTAAACCATTGTTATGTCAATCTTGAAAGAGAGGACTAGCTGGAGTCCATCACATATCCACTTTTCCTTCAGAATCTAAGGTCCTATCTCGACAGTTTTTCATCCTAGTTTCATCCTTACATCATCACCAATCTTTAGTTGCATCCTAGAGTCTAGTCTTAGTTGCATTCATCATCATCTTCCTAGCAGCATCATAGGTCATCCCTTTCAGTTGCATCTATATCATCCTTTTAGAAATAGCATCATTCCATCAGCAATCCACAATCAAAATCCCAAATCCTTGATCCAAATCCAACATCCATCATCCATGTCAAACCCACCATCCTAGCACCAAATCTAGTGATCCAAATCCACAAGCACTTAGTATTCATCACCTTTGAGTTGTTTTTATCCATTATCCTAAATCAAAAATCACCCCCTTTTTGACAAAGCATTGTCTAAAGGAAATCCAACCTGTCTTTGCACAACCTCATCATCTTGAGCAAGAGATTAGCTTGAATTGATAAGAATCTAGTTGACCAAAGATCATTAGTCAATCCTAGGTTGGCTGAATCCTATCACTGATCCTCCATCAAGAAAATAATAGCTCATTATTGACACTTAGTAATCTCCCACTAATCACCCACCAAATCTTGATCCAAATCAGAGTATCCCACCTATCCCCCATCATAGCCAAACATCTCACCAATCTTTCACCATCTTCTACCATCCTTGATCCAAATCCAAGTATCTCACCAATCCTTGCATTCCATTCTAGAAATCCACCATCCTTAGAAGTTTCCTAGGCTTGCATCCATCATTATTTAGAGTCTTTTAGAGACATCTTGCATCCATCTAGCATCTACATCTCTGCTCCATGCCCGTCATGACAAGATCTAAGAAACAAAGGAACATGGAACCTTATCAAGTCCCCAGCTCATCTGATCTCAACATTTCTACCAGCGTGATGGTAGCTTATGATCCCTAGATTCAACAACCTAGTAATGCATGGGATGATCCCAATATCCCCTCAGCTCCTTTTGTGATAGAAACATTTATGAATCATCTAGGAGATGCACAAATGGTTAGTGTGCTCACTACTCAGAATCAAAGAAAAATGTGGGCTAACTTCACACAAGAGGGTACTCCCATTCTTCCATATATCCAACCTCGCATCCCCATCCACAACATTTGTATCCCAGTAGAAATATACACCCCCATCATCCAACAAATCCATGATCCACTTCTCCACATATCACAAGTAGATTCGCCAATCCCTCCTCTTTTGCAAAGTAGTTTCATAGGCCCTACAACACATGCAACACAATCCACTCCATTTCATCTCATAGGTGCACCATCATCTTCCATAGCATCTCAATTCATCATCCCTACCCAAGGATTTTCACATAACCAAGCACCACCTCCCACACAAACCTTTACACAAATAGTTCTGCCACCTTCCTTGGGCCAAGCAACACCTTTCATTCTGGGAGGGATGCAATCATCCTTCCCCTTCACTTTAGAAGCCTCCATGTCTACACCTTTCATTCCAGGAGGGATGTAATCATCCTTCCCCTTCACTTCACAAGCCTTCACATCCACACCTTCATTCTGGGAGGGATGCAATCATCCTTCCCCTTAACTTCACAAGCCTCCACATCAACACCTTTCATTCTGGGAGGGACAAAATCATCCTTCCCCTTTACTTCTTAAGCCTCCACATCTACACCTTTCATTTCAAGAGGGATGCAATCATCCTTCCCCTTCACTTCATGAGCTTTTGTATCTACACCTTTCATTTCAGGAGGGATGCAATCATCCTTCCCCTTCACTTCACAAGCTTCCACATCTACACCTTTTGTTCAAGGAGGGATGCAATCATCCTTCCCCTTCACTTCACAAGCCTCTGCATCCACACCATTCTTTCCAAGAGGGACAAAATCATCCTTCCCCTTCGCTCAACAAGCTTCCACATCCATACCATCATTTTGAGGGTCAACGCAATCATTTCCCTCTTTCTCCCAACAAGCCTTTGCATCAACATCATCTATTCTGAGGGCATCACAATCATTTCCCTTTCATACTTAGAAAGCTTCCACACCAACATCACCCTTTTTATGGGGAACACAAACATTCTCTTCATTCACCCCCTAGCAGACATCTACCCAGACACAAGCCCAACAAAATACCTTCACCACAGGTGTGCCTTCCATGGGTTTTTCAAATCCACCATTCATGTCCCAAACTCCCATCATATCTACCTTCCCAGCATCCTCTACATCATAATTATCACCACACACTAGTTCTCATTGGGGCCTCACTCAAGAAGAAATGCAAGCTTTAGGCATACCAACTCACTCTCCTACATCCATACCTATGAACCAACAAGCCACCTTCTCACAAGCAGCACAACAACAACCATCACAACCTCTGCCAGCTTCATCCTTCGCAAGCTATCCATTCACAACACCTAGTTCTTTTTAGGAAGTTCCTCCACATCAGCAAAAATGTTCATCTCATTTCACAAGTTCTTTTTCCCAACCACCCTTTTCTTCTACCTTCCCTACATTAGTTCCACCCTTAAGCAATGTGGGAATGCACCCAACCTATATCAGCCAAGCACAAAGCCAAGTATAGGAAGGGCCATCTTACCAGCAAGCTACATCATTCCACTAGCCTCCTCCATAATAACAATACTTCCAGTCACATCAACAAACCCCTATCATTACCTAGTAGCAACAAGCTTCCTCCAAATTGTAGCAACAAATCCCCATCATCCCACAATACCAGCAAGCAGTTCCATACCCTCCACCTCAATATACCCCTGTACTGCATCAACAGTATCCTCCCCAACAATCATCACTCCAAAATCCATTCCAATATGCCTACCTTGCCAGGAAATCTCCACATCCCACTCCACAATATCCACCTCAAAATCATCCTTATTCACTGGCACTTCTAAACCCTTTCCAAATGGGAGTACCCGCTCCAATGCCAGTCCATTCTCAGTGGGAAGCAATGAAGAATGCTCTTAAGAAGCTCCAAACTGGTCTAGAGAATAAGACCTTCAAATTTGAAGAGGTGTGTCGCTACCCATTTGACTGATCAATCACTGTTCCATTCCCAAAGAACTTTGAGACACCTGAGTTTGATAAATATCGAGGGAAAGGAGACCCAGTAAATCACATCAAAGAGTTCTACATGGCATGCCAAGAAGTGGCTTACAGTGGCAATTATCTTTTCCACCTATTCCCCAAAAGCTTGGGAGCAACTACTATTGAGTGGTTTTACAAAATACCATGTGGGACCATCACAACTTTTTTCGAGCTCTCTAAGAAGTTTGTTGCCCAATATGCCCACAATGTTGAGAATGAGGTGACCCTATTAGTGTTAGGATTAATAGTCCATAATACAACTGAGAGGGGGGTGAATCAATTGTATGATAGAATATTAAAATTTAAACTTTAAGCTTATCAATATCAGATCCAATGAACACAATGAATGCCAACACAGTAACATAATATTTTGGTTATGGGGAAACCCTATTAAACATAAAAACCCCAGTGGGAATTAGTACCCACTAATGATGTACTGAGAGTATAGTAATCCTTGTTAGAAGATATAGCCCTGTTAGGATCTTATTGAAACATTACAGTACATAGTCCTTGTTAGAGGATAGACCTTGTTAGGATTCAAGAACAAAAGAGGGCTCATTGCTGAAGGCTCACCACCCAAAGAAGGTTAAGTCCACCTTCTGAACTCACTAGTTCATAACAAGTGTATGTGAAGAAATACACAATATTTTGAACTATTTGCTAGTAGTTGTCTTTTCTTAATTAGTTCCAATGAAGTCCACCAATAATCCTCTACTCTACATACATCAGACACAAATTCACAACCTCCTTATATCAAACTTATCACATCCATGTCTCTTCCAAAGAAAAGACCTTTTATTTATACCTTATTACATTTTACCAAGAATAGCTCGACCCATAAGGCTTTCATAATTATAAAAAATTACATAGGTCCTTGTGATGATACACATGGTATCATAAACAAGTTTACAATGATTACATTACAATAATTAAGGATTGACATCTTTGAATTATGCTTGCCAAACAAAACACACGCTTCACTCTCTGAGTCAGCTACCCGATAAGCCATCACTAGAGCACACACCGTAGATGATGTCACCAATCATTATGTACCTTGCACTAACCAATGAACATCAATTAGTACCTCTTCCATCATCCTTCAAGATCGCATACCTTGAATCCAATCCCTCTGAAATCTATACCGAAAACTCAGAGACTAACTCTGTCAATTCTCACTGTCACAGTTCAGTGACTAATCTTTACCAAAACAACTGTATCTTCCTTAATATGCATCCATTAATGATGTGATCTTAGATATAAGATCACAACACCCATATAAACTTTCTTTTGACTTCACAGCATTTGAAACATCTACACACCTTTCATACACTGTGATTACCAGTCTGGTTCCTTTATAGAAACATATGTTAACATCAGTGAGAAAACACAAATGACAACAATATGAGTGCCCATTCAGTAACATAGTGATTAAACATATTAAATGTCTCAATCACCACCCATGCATTAGCAATATCCAACAATCTCCTGCTTTGGCATTGATGTCAACATATGGGAAAATCTTATCCCAAAGTTGTATCAACCCAAAAGTCTTTCCATAGATCAATCTCCCTAAACAGTGAGGATTTTCTCATAACAACACTCCCCCTTTTACAAAAATGGCAAAGGGTGCCAACTGCCTTCACAGATAAACTTTCTTCCATGATGACTCCCCCTAAGGAGTAGATCCCTACATCCAGTCCAAAAAATGATGAGGCTCTGAGCACTTCTAGACTGATGCATCTCTGCATCATTTAGTTCTAACTAGGAGGGGCCTAGACCCCTAACATACCTCTGATATATTCAAAGGTATCTTTTGGTAGTGGCTTTGTAAAGATATCTAAAATCTACTCTTTTATACTGATATACTCAAGCTTGATTTCTTTTTCTGCCACCTTGCCTCTTAAGAAGTGATATTTGGTAGAAATGTGTTTAGTTTTAGAGTGCATCACTAGATTCTTTGACATGTTTACTATGTTGGTATTATCACAATGGATAACCACATGCTCATTAAAGGTTATTCCAATGTCTATTAGCATTTGCTTCATCCAAACAATTTGAGTGCAATTTATAGTAGCAACAACATATTTTGATTCAGCAGTAGATTGTACTATACAATCTTGTTTCTTACTTAGCCAAGAAACCAACTTTTTCCCAAGGAAAAGTGCACCACCACTTGTACTTTTTCTATCATCAATATTTTTTGCCCAATCAACATTAGTATAACCATGAAGTTCAATGCTATCATTCTTGTCATACCATAAACCATAGTCTATGGTCCCTCTGAGATACCTCAGTATCCTTTTAATGACAACTAGATGAGTCTCTTTGGGTTCTACCTGATATCTAGCCACAATTCCAACAACATTAGCAATATCTAGTCTGGTGTGAGTCAGATATTGTAACCCTCCAACCATTGATCTATACAAAGTCTGAAAAACACATTTTGATTCATCATCAATTTTTAGCTTGTTTCCAGTCACCATAGGTGTTCCTACTGGTTTACAATCTTCCATACCGAATTTCTTGAGCAATTCTTTGAGATACTTGGTCTGAGAAATGAAAATACCATTCTCATTCTGAGATATTTGTAGTCCAAGAAATAATTTCATTTCACCTATCATGGACATCTCAAATTCACTTTCCATTTCTTTGGAAAACTTCTTACATAGATCATCATTGCCTCCAAAGATAATGTCATCCAAAAATACCTCTACTATCAGGATTCCATCTTCAGTTGTTCTCAAGTACAAATTACTGCCTACATTACCTTTTCAGAATCCAAGTCTAAGTAGGTACTTGTCCAACCTTGCAAACCAAGCCCTAGGAGCTTGCTTCAACCCATATAATGCTTTCTTTAATTTGCACACCATGTCTTTGTCTTTGCATAGAGGAAATCCATCTGGTTGTTCTATGTATACTTCTTCTTCAAGATCTCCATTCAAAAATGTAGATTTAACATCCATCTGATATACTTTGAAGTTTTTGTGTGCAACATAAGATAGAAATAATCTTACTGCCTCTATTCTAGCAATAGGAGAAAATGTTTCTTCAAAGTCTATGCCTTCTTGCTGTGAGTATCCCTTACACACTAGTCTTGCTTTGTTCCTTACAATTGTTCCTTCTTCATCCATTTTGTTTCTAAAAATCCATTTTTTTCCTATAACATTTTTATTTTTAGGTCTTGGAACCAATTCCCAAGTATTATTTTTCTTTATCTGATCTAATTCTTCTTTCATGGAAATTATCCAAGATTCATCTTTAAAGGCTTCATCTGTAGTTTTTGGTTCAACTTGGGAAATCAAACAAATTTCTTCTCTAACTTTAGATCTAGTTAGCACTCCCTAACTGGTATTGCCAATAATTTGATTTTCAGGATGGTTATTTTTTACATACCTTAGAGTTTTAGGAGTTTCAGTGGTCTTTCTTGTATCATCACAAGCCTCTTTTTCACTTTCTTCCTCAACAAGTTCTTCTTCTTTGGCAGCAGAAGTGACTTCTTTTACTTCTGATATCTGACTCTTGTCATACATTCTTTCTTGTATTTGAAATTTCTCATCTATTCTTACATTGTTACTTTCAACCATCTTCCTTAATCTTAGATTGAAACATTTATATGCCTTTCTTTTAATAGAATAACCAAGGAAGATACCTTCATCACTTCTAGCATCAAATTTTCCTATCTCATCATCCCTCTTGATATAACATTTGCTACCAAAAATTCTAAAATATTTTACAGTGGGAGTATGATCAAACCATAGTTCATAGGGAGTCTTACTTGTGCCATCTCTGATTTGAATTATGTTTAATGTGTACACTATTGTTCCAACAACCTATCTCTAGTGTACATGAGATACATTCCATTCAATTAGCATTGTCCTGGTAGCATCAAGTATAGTTCTATTTCTTCACTCTACTATCCCATTCTATTGTGGAGTTCTAGGAGAAAATGTTTGTCTTTTTATCCCATGCTCTTCACAATAAGAATTAAATAGATCTGATGTAAACTCTTCACCTTTATCTAATCTTAAACACTTTATTTTCAGTCCTGATTCATTCTCTACCTTTTCTTTAAACAACTTGAATTGGTCAAATGCTTCTGATTTCTCTCTCAAATAAGTAACCCACATCATTCTAGAAAAGTCATCAACAAAGTGTATAAAATACCTTTCACCATAGTATGACTTTGTTCTTTTAGGTGCACATACATCTGTATGTATGAGATCAAACTTTCCTTTTGATTTAAATGTTTTTCTTTTATGACTTCTTTTAGTTTTCTTTCCCATAACACATTCTCTGCATACAGTGTTAGAAGGTTTCACAATATTTGGTAGATATCTTACTACATTAGCCATACTTTCTTTCACAATGTTATCAAAGTTAACATGACAAAATATTCTATGCCATAACCAACTATCATCTACCTTTGCAACAAAATAAGAGGCTCCAAATGTGTTTATTTCAAATACATTACCTCTAGATCTTGAACCGATAGAAATCAATTTTCCTTCCTTGCTTCTGATAAAGCACTTACCATTAACAAAACTTAGCTGAAAGTTTTTATCCATTAACTGTCCAACACTCAACAAGTTATGTTTCAGTCCTTCAACAAGTAGTACATTATCCATATTAGTCTTTCCATCCAGAGTGATGGATCCTACTCCTATGATGGATTTTGGGAGATTGTCCCCAAACCTTACAACACCTCCATCATAATTTACTAATTTAACAAAAAATTTCTTATCACCAGTCATGTGATGATAATATCCACTGTCAATTATCCATTCACTTTTCTTGTCAACATGAGATACTAAGGATTTTTCTTCATGAACTGGTTCATCTTTAATAGAAACAAATCCAATCTCTTCATTGTCTAAATCATCATCATCATCAGAGATTCCTTCACTAGCATAATAACATTCTTTATCTCTTCTAATTTTTGCATAATCAGGTTTGTATTTAGGAACTCTTGTAGGACATCTAGATGCAAAATGACCTACCTTATTGCATGAAAAACATTTCAAAGGTAATTTTCCTTCAAATTTTCCCTTACCTCTTTTTTCTCTTCTAGCTATTAGTGCAACAAGTTCTCCCATATTCTTTTCTTCTTCCATTATCTTCTCCCATTCCTCAGTATACTCTCCAAGCTCTTCTCTCAGGTCTTCTTTGCTTGTACTTGGAAGTGCAAATAATTTCTTGTGTGTGGATGCCCTAAATGTAGATTCAACTTTAGGAGCAGCTTCTCCTAATTCCACAACTTCAAAGGTGGTTAATTTTGCAGTCAACATCTCTCTGCTAAAGTTTGGAGTCATGGGTATAGTTTCTTGAATTGACATTGCCTTGAATTTGTAGGTGTGAGTTAGAGATCTAAGAATCTTTTCAATGACTTCCTCCTCATCATAAGTACCTCCACAATTTTTGATTCCAACTACAGCTTCTGTAACCCTTTGAGCATAGGCTCTAATGATTTCATCTTCATTCATTGGATATTTTCCATCTTTGTCTTCTAGTTATGTAATTTCACTTGTTTGGTATATTTGTCTCCTTCATAGATTGCCCCTAGTCTATTCCAAATATCATGTGCCAAATCCAGATCTTTAATTTTAGTAAACTCACCCTCAGATAGTGTACTGATCAATACTTCTCTTGCGACCATGTTGCATGAAAATAGTTTCTTTTCATCATCGATGGGTGACACTAAGTCATTCTTAGCTTTCAAAGTTTCCTTCTTCTTCACAATTATCTAGTAGTCTATGCCCAAGCATAACAAATGTGTTCACATCTTGTTTTTCAAACTGTCCAAGTTTTCACAATCAAACTTGGGACTATCCTTCCTATAGTATGCCATTTTCTAAGGTCACCTCAAGCTGTTAAGCTTTCTCTCTGAGGACCATAAGCTCTGATACCAATTTTTAGGATTAATAGTCCACAATACAACTAAGACAAGGGGTGAATTAGTTGTATGACATAATATTAAACTTTAAACTTTAAGCTTATCAATATCAGATCCAATGAACACAATGAATGCCAACATAATAAAACAATATTTTGGTTATGGGGAAACCTTGTTAAAGGTAAAAACCCCAGTGGGAATTAGCACCCACTAATGATGTACTGAGAGTATAGTAATCCTTGTTAGAAGATATAGCCCTGTTAGGAGCTTATTGAAACATTATAGTACATAGTCCTTGTTAGAGGATAGACCCTGTTAAGAGTCAAGAACAAAAGAGGGCTCACTACCCAAGGCTCACTTCCCAAAGAAGTTTAAGTCCAACTTCTAAACTCACTAGTTCGCAACAAGTGTATGTGAAGAAATACACAATATTTTGAACTATTTTCCAACAACTATCTTTTCTTGATTAGTTCCAATGAAGTCCACCAATAATCCTCTTCTCTACATATAACAGACACAAATTCACAACCTCCTTATATCACACTTATCACATCCATGTCTCTTCCAAAGAAAAGACCTTTTATTTATACCTTATTACATTTTACCAAGAATAGGTCGGCCCATGAGGCTTTCCTAATTATAAAAAATTACATAGGTCCTTACTAGGATACACACAGTATCATAAAAAAGTTTACAATGATTACATTACAACAATTAAGGACCGACATCTTTGAATTATGCTTGCCAAACAAAACACACACTTCACTCCCTAAGTCGGCTACCTGATAAACCATCACCAGAGCACAAGCCACAAATGACATAACCAATCATTCCATACCTTGTGCTGAGCAATGAACATTTTTCAGTACCTCTTCCATCATCCTTCAAGAATGCATTCCTTGAATCCAATCCCTTTGAAATCTATACCAAAAACTCAGAGACTAACTTTGTCAATTCTCACTATCATAGTTCAGTGACCAGTCTTTACCAAAATAGTTGTATCTTCCTTAATATGCATCCATTAATGATGCGATCTTAGATATAAGATCACAACATCCATATAAACTTTCTTCTAATTTTGCAACATCTAAAACATTCATACACATGTTGACATCAGTGACAAAACACAAATGACAATAGTATGAGTGCCCATTCAGTAACATAGTGATTAAACATATTAAATGTCTCAATCACCACCCATGCATTAGCAATATCCAATAATTAGACCTTTGCAACTCAAAATAGAAAAAAGGAGAAAGCCTAGTAGAATGCCTGCAACAATGGTAGAACCTCACTACCAAGTTATCATATCAACCACCTAAGAAGCATCTAACCATAATCTTCATCGATAATCTACATCCCAAACTATCCCACTTCATGAGGATGAACTACATCCAAACATATCAGGATATCAAGAGAAAAGGGATACATATTGAAAGAGCTCTCCTAGATGAAGGCATGATCCAACACTACAAAAATGATTCCCAAAGTAAACCCAGCAATGATAAACCCCATTACTATAATCATAACAAAAACATTATTACTGATGGAGCCACTGACACCAAGCATGTCCAAATTGTCATGGCTGGTCCTACACCAACTCTTGCATACCAACAACAACAAGTACCCATCTATCAACAATCTCCTTAGGTCCATCAGCAACCCATGTAGTAATATTAGCATCAAAACAATCAAAAGAACTATTAGTAGAAAGCACATCAAGCCCATCAAGGAAATCCAACCAATCAAGTTAATGCCATCAATAATACTCCTAATCAAATCAAATCTAGAGCCCAGAGTTATCAAAAGAGGATCTTCATAGTGCTTGGTGAACCTATGGATGTTATGTTTCACCGAATGGCCAAGGCCAACTTGATTACGCACCCACTAATCCAACAATTTGATGATGCCACTCCTAAGCCCAACTAGTATAAAGATCATGAGTATTGTGATTATCATCATTGCAAAGGACACACTACCTTATGGTGTATGAAACTCAAGAATTACATCCAAGATCTCATTGACAAAAAGGAGATCCAAGTAGACACACCCACTCAAGCCTCGCCCAATGCCAATTTGTAAATCTATTAGAATGTGTTCCCACAACACAACATTGGGAAGAACCAAGCTAATACCAATCCTTTGTAGAACTAAGGAAAAGGAAAAAAAGATCACACCAGCTGCAAAGACTATACCACTGCCTATATCAATTATGACAAGTTTTTTGGATGTATAACCCAACTTGAGCCCATAGTCAATGTCATCCACATCAAACAAGTAGATAGTCAATGTGTTGTTACCACCCGTAGAGGTCGGATAACTATCGTTGGTTCTCATCCAAGACCAGCACATAATGCACACAATGCACAATACAACCTCATAGAACATCTTGGGAACACACCAGTCCAAATCTCCATCCTTGACCTTCTCCGCACTTCACCCCTCCATCAGGAAATCCTTGACCGAGCCCTCCATGAAGCACAAGTCCCTAGATATATAAACATCGTCCAATTTGAAAACCTTGTGGGAAATCTATCTGCAACATGTGCTCCTTCCTTCAAACCATATAACATGCTAGTCATTGCACCTAATCACACTCTCCCTCTCTGCATCACCATTATGGTCAGAGATTTTTCCATCAAATGGGTCTTGATAGATAATGGCTCAGCCCTAAACTTGTGTACTCTAAAATTCATTTAGCAGATTGGGTTCGCAGAAGATGACATTTCACATGAAGTAATCACAATCAAGGCATATGAAAACCTAGAATGTACCTCTAAAGGTACCATTATGTTTCCTATCTAGCTAGGCCCAACAACACAAGACACCATTTTCCATGTTGTTGATCTTGACCTACCATCTAACATCCTCCTCGGCTAACCATGGATCCATTCCATCAAGGTTGTACCATCTACTTACTATCAGTGCATCAAATTTCTACATCAAGACACTGAGGTTACTATCCATGCCAACCCTAAACCCTTCACATACTATTGTGCAATGGAAGCATCATTCCCTCATTCCACTCATTGTCCTAGAACTGATATTGACACTTCTGTTGCTAGCTCATCCCAATCCCATTGCAATCTAGAGACTATTCTCACCTCCACTCTCTCTTCCATCAAGAAAAATAACCAGGGCTATGGTGAGTATATCCTAAGTGATGCATTTCCATTAGGGGCCTTCCCACCTTATCCATATACGCAAGGGTGCCCGAGTCACCAAAGCAAGCCTACTGAAGATAATCATGAAATCAAGCGAATGGGAACTATGACTTTCAAATCCCATGGTAACATAAATAGTTAAGAGATGGATTCGAACATCAATAGATGGTTGTATAGAGATCTCCCACCACCTGACACTCAACTTCTTGGCTACTTCAAAGACAAGTATCTCCAAATGCACAAGTATGCCACTGAACAATGGAAATATCAAGGCGGTGGTCTAGGACCACAAGAAGATAGAAGCAAAGATCCCATCATAGCATCAAAGAATCCTCAACATCAAGGTCTTGGCTTTAATACCCCTCACCTACATATATAAGATCCCAATACCACAACTAGGGGCACGAACATGACTATTGTTCCCTTCCTGACTAGCCAGGATGACCTTGTAGAAATTGAAGACATCCCTGACGAGAGAGAAAAGAAATCATACAATGACATCTTCAACGATGATACCCTCCTAGGCACTATTCTCCTCCTTCAACTCTCCATTAATCTCATAGAACTTCCCCTCATCCACCCTGAACTCATAGACTGGGACCAACCAAGTGTCACACACATCGATGAGTTCTAAAGCACAGAAGCACTCCTAGAGTTCATGGGGGCATTAGGCCCATAATCAGTTCAGGATTTAGAGTCAACTCACATCTATAAGGTCAACCCAAAAGGATATTTTGGGAAGGAGGTAAACTTTAGCCACAAAAGTGAAATAGAAAGAGAAAAATATGAGTCTTTATGTGAAAAACCCTCTAGGGCACATTCCAATTCCAAAATAGTAAAATAAAGGGCGTATCTTCTAGTGAAAACTTGGCAATTCAAGTGCTAGAAGATGAAGACTTGCCTCTTCCTCCTATATAGGATTATAGACCCAAGCAGTCACCAATCATCATAGAAGAAACCAAGCTAGTCAACTTGGGTACAAAAGAGTGTTCAAGAATCACCTACATTGTAGCCAATTTGACAAAGGGTGAAGAAACAACTTTCATTGTGCTCCTTAGAGAATCAGTTATAAATTTTGCATGGTCATATGCACACATGCTTGGGCTTGATCCTAATCTTGTCATCCATCATCTAGCTATGGACCCCAATGCCAAGCTAGTAAAGAAGAAGCTAAGGAAAATGCATCCAAAAGTGGCCTTATTAGTCAAAGAAGAGCTTGAAAAAATCCTCCAAGAAAAAATCATAAGGGCCATTGATTAATCAAATTGGATCTCCAACATGGTACCAGTTGTAAAGCCTTCAGGAAACATCAAAATCTACATAGATTTTAGGGACCTAAACAAGGCATGTCCTAAGGATGATTTCCCACTACCCAACATAGACATGATCATAGATCTTATAGTGGGCCATGAGATGTTGTCACTCATGGATGGCTTTTTAAGCTATACTCAAATCTAAATAGAAGAAGCAGGTCAACATAAAACAAGATTCACAACTCCATGGGGTACTTTCTGCTATAACATGATGTTGTTTAGGCTAAAGAATGCAGGAGCCACATATCAAAGAGTGATGATGGCAATCTTCCATGACATGATCCACAAGATCCTAGAAGACTATGTGGATGATATTCTTGCAAAATCAAAAACATGCTATGAACACTTTGACATTCTTGAGAGTGTGTTTGATCACTTGCATCATTATGGCTTGAAGCTCAATCCAAATAAATGTGTCTTTGGTGTTACATCTGGAAAGATTCTAGGCTTCATAGTATCATGATGAGGCATATATATTGACCCCAAGAAGGTCAAAGAAATAACATAAATGCCTCCACCAAGAACACCTAGATAGCTCAGAAGCCTACAAGGAAAGCTTCAATCAGTGTGTAGTTTCATCTCTTAGCTGGCAGACAAGTGCCAACCTTTCATGCATCTCTTGTGCAAAGACACAAGCTTCAAAAGGGACTCCATCTATCAGAAAAGCTTTGATAGGCTCAAGGAATATCTAGCCAACTCTCCAATCCTAGTACCACCAGTTCTGGGATGCCCTCTCATACTCTGCATCTCCATGACCAGTATGGCACTGGGGGCACTCTTAGCTCAACATGATGATGAAAAATGAGAGAGAGCCATCTACTACATTAGTCAAAATCTTGTTGGCTATGAGCTTAACTATTCACCCATGGAAAAAGCATGCCTTGTAGTGGTCTTTGCCACTCAAAAGCTTAGACACAACATGCGTAGTCACACAATTAGGCTCATTTCAAATCTAGACCCACTCAAGTATCTGTTGTCAAGGAAAACTCTCATAGGTCATATGGAAAAATGGGTCATGCTACTCAGTGAGCTTGATATCCAGTACATAGATTAGAAAGAAATCAAAAGGAAAGTAATTAAAGATCAGCTAGCAAAGGCACCACTAGTGGATGCCTATCCAGTAATCATGGAATTCCCTGATGAACACTTATGTATGATCGAAGAACAACCCATATGGAAGCTATACTTTGATGGCTCCTATACATCTCATGGATCAAGGGCAGGAATCCTATTCATCAAACCTCAAGGTGACTATATTCCAAAATCATTCAAGGTGGGATTCCCATGTACTAATAACATTATAGAATATGAGGCACCCATCCTAGGTCTCAAAACAACCATTCAATGGAATATCATAGAACTGCAAGTATTTGGAGATTCATAGTTGATTATCAAGCAAGTCCTAGATGAATATCAGATAAAGGATGACAAGTTTCTACCATACAAAGAATTGGTGGATAGACTGAAAGAATATTTCCTTAATCTATAGTTCACATAGATACCAAGGCTTCAGAACAAAGCGGCCGATGCAATGGAAACCATTGGATCCTTATTGGAGATTCCTTGCAATTCAACTTAGTATGAATTCTTAGTCGAGTAGCTACACATGCCTGCTTATGAGAATGCCAATGTAGAAATGGTGTGTGTCTTGGTTGGTCCTCAGTCCCCATGGTACCATGACATCCATGCATATCTAAAGAATGGTATCATATCTCCCCATCTCACCAATAACCAATGCCAAAACCTAATTTGCAGAGCTTCCCGCTACACTCTTGTAGCCAAAACCCTTTATCATCGAGGATATCACAACATCTTCTCTAGGTGTTTAGATTCAAACAAGGCCATCCTAGCTTTATAAGAGGCCCACACTAGAATTTACAGTGCCCAAACAAGTGGCATGGTTCTAGAAAAGCGGTTGCTTCAAGTTGGGTATCAATGGGAAACCATGGAACATGATGCTTGTGAGTTTGTCAGGAAATGTCTACCATGTCAACATCATGCAAATTTGATTCATGCACCAGCACAAGACTTGTAGCCCATTGCGCCACCTTGGCGATTTTCATGTTGGGGCTTTGACCTTGTCAGTTTAATCACTCCCCTCTCCTCAAATGGACATAAGTACATAATAACTACCATAGAGTAGTTCACAAAATGGGTCGAAATGATTCTACTCACCCTCACTATTGGCATTCAAATATCCAAGTTCATCCTTTACCATATCATTTTCCACTTCGGCATACCATCTACCATCTTCACAGACCATGACACACCTTTTGCAAACTAGCATGTGGATGATCTATGTGCTAGACTCCACATCCATCACTATTTCTCCAGTCCATATTTCCCATAAGGAAATGGACAAGCTGAGGCAACCAATAAAAAAATCCTCAAAATCCTCAAAAAGGTTTTCAATGATTCTGGTCATGACTGGCATCTCCAAATCAATCCCACCCTCTGGGCCTACCGCACTTCTTATCGCAATCCCACATGAACCACCCCATATTCCCTTGTATATGGTGTCGAAGCCATTTTTCTGATAGAGGTGAAGCTCCCATCATTGCGAGTCTCCATGAAGAACTATACCACTGATGAAGACTATCACGTGGCATGTCTCACATAGCTAGACCTGTTAGATTGAAAGAGATAGCAAGCATATGATTACCTGGTTCCATATCATAATTGAATCAAAAGGAGTTATAACAAGAAGGTCAATCTTAGACAATTCTAGGTCAGTGAGATGGTCCTAAAGGAAAATCAGAAGGTCCAAGTACACAGAGAAAAGAAAGGCAAGTTTGAGCCTACTTGGCTAGTCCCCTATGTTGTCATAGCATGCTTCGACTCCGGAGCCTATCAGTTATCTACACCAAAAGGATAACCCTTGATGGATCCAATCAACATCATACATCTGAAGATGTTCTATGCCTGAACCAGGTCCTACATATTCAGAAAATCCATAAAAAATGGAAAAAGTAGAAAAATACAAAAAAAATCAAAAAAGAAAAGAAAAATAATCATCCAACAGTGAAAACTTGGCAATTCAAGCGCCTTGGATATGTATGTTGGTGAAAACCTAGCAAATAGGTGCCATACATAGTGGACCAAGTTATTATCTATCAAACTCCCATCCCCTCCCATCCCAACATCTCAGTCCTTTTCCTCCCATCCCCATCCCCATTCACCATCCCCCAACATTCCTCTTTTTTTATAATCCTCAAGCAAATCCGCAATCCTACCTGCACATATCTTGTACCATATCTTGCACATATCTTATATCATATCTTATACTATATGTTGTATAGCATGATCCTCCTATCCCAAATCTTGAGCTTTTGTACATAGCCATTGTAAATATCCCCCCATCCATTGTACATAATCACTGCATCTTGTTGTACATATCCTTGTCAGTCCTATAGCAACATTTGATTAGCAATCTTGTCCTACCCAACCTTGTACTTCAGCAAGATCAATTGTCAACTATTCTTGATCATAATGATTATTCTTGAACTTCATCATTTGCAAGTGAACAACAACACTCATTCTCTCTTCAATGAGTGGGTCCTTGCGGATGTATCCTTCCTCCTATCAGACCTAATCTTCCACCAAGCACACCAGGTCTGTGTCAACGTATCCTTCCACACATTCAAACCAATCTTCCCACCATCAATCAAATTAGTCAAATCAAATCTCTCTCCTTGGAAAAGGATGTCTTTTTGGAGTTATCATTTTGGTCTTGGATTTTTTCCTTTGGATCTTTTTAATCTTTTATGGCTTCTCATTGTTTCTCTACTCAAAGTCACCATGATCCTTTATATCATGGTGCGTCGTGAATGAGGACAATCTAGGGCAAGGTCTTTTGATATTTCTCTTCTACCTATGAGTCAGTCAAATGTGACCCTTGCACATTTCACATGTGATCTTCTAGGTTACATGGTGCACTTGGGAAATGCCATTTGTTTGTGGTTTCTCCAGCATTATTTCTACCATGTGTCCTTTTGGGTTCATGCATGATGTTGGAGCAACCCTGCATGTCTTTTTAGCATTAGTCCTATGCAATGCTGGTGATGAATCCTTGTGTTCTTTCATAACCTTGGTAGGTCTCTAGCATTGCTATATCAAACTAGGTTGTGCTCTCCACATTTGCACTTGGAGCTCCTGAAAACCCCTATATCCTACATCATATAGATTAATCTTGCATCTTGCATCTCTCATGTAGCTGCATCCTACATTTTTCATTCCATCTCACCTCACATTCATCCATCTTTTCTCTTGGAAGCCAGGTTCTTTATCTCCCCTTCATCCTTAGTCCTTCCCTCTATGTTTGTTTTCGAGAAAATTCCACAATGTTTACTCCTTGTGTTATTTTCTCAAGGGGGAACAACCCCTTATTCCTCTAAATTCTAGCCTGGGGCATCTTATTTTCTTATCTTTGACCCCATGCCACTTGTAGTATTACATCAAAGAGGGGAAAAATGTAGACACCTAAAAATCCTTTAGAAAAAAAAGAATCTCTCCCCAAAGCATTTAAATCAAATTTGAATGATTTTCCTATCTTTATTGAATCAATATTCAATAGATGATGTCACAATCCCTAAATAAATTTTATATTTATTTAAAGCCTTAAAACCCTAGAACCTTCCAGCCTTTCCTAAACCCTTCAGATCTTTCCTAAATCTTCCCTAAACCTACTTAGGAGAAATTACCTACTTTTTCTAAGCTAATCCAAGTCTCCATTGAATTTTGGTCAAACCCTTCCCCTAATGAGCCTTACACACTCATTCAAAGCCTTCCACACTCTTTAAGGCTTCTTACAGCCACATAAAGAGACCCATGTCTCTTCTTCCACACATGTTCCCCTTCCACACTTCCCTAGTGTTTCTCACACATGTGTGAGAAACCCCTAACCCAAGCTACGTTAGAAATAGGGAATACTGAGAGGGGGGGGTGAATCAGTATTCTACAAACTTTATCTTTTGCCCAATTATGGATATAACAGAACTCTTTATACACACATAACATAATAAGCTAAACAACATGCATAGAAATAAAACTAAAGATCTCATAACACATTATTTGTTCTCGAGGAAACCCTGGCTAAGGGAAAACCCCAGTGGGGATGGTACCCACAAAGATCCACTAATCAAAAGTATCTTGTTAAGGATTTGACCCTGTTAGGAGTCTATTACAAACATATAGTGTATCAGTCTTGATTAAGGGACTATAGGCCTTGTTAGAAGCCTCAACCCTATTAGGAGTTGGTAGTACAAAATGTGATTACTAGATGAGCCCACTGCCCAAACAAGTAATGTACAATATACACTAATGACAAAAATAAGTTAAGGTACATAACCTTATACTACTTGCATCAATATCTCTTCGCTGCTCTTTCACTATCACTATTACATGTGCCTCATATATTTCGCATCATATCAATGCTTCATTACATTTCATCACTTCACTATTCATCTATTGTCAACTATACAATTATAATTACAAATACAATTACATTTATTCCAATAAATTTATCCAAGATTTAACATCTAGGATGTCATCCCTTTATATTTTTAAGTCATTATTTTGATAAACAAAATAATCCCTTAACTCTTTACTAATTCTATCTTCATATTCTATCCTGTCGGCTTGACACTATCTTTGATAAAATTGTCATAACTTCTTTCGTACATGTCATACTGACTTGCACTCTGAGATAAGTGTTTAATAGTCATCATAGAGTCTATGTTCAAGTGCCCAAGCATTGAACTTACTCCAATCAACATTGCAAACAAAAACTGTATCCAGGTTCACTGGTAAAAATACTGTCTCATACTTAGACAAATTTGCAATGCACTTTGTCATACTTGCTCTTTGACCTATGTGATCTTCATGTGGATCATATGTTTCCATAATGACAACATCTATGTAATCAACTCAGCCAAATTTCCAACAAGCTAAACCTTACGATACCCCAAACCATACCTCTTACTCTACCCAAAACATTACCCCTAACCCTAACTAATCCTCCTAACCCAAGCCCTTCCTAAATCCTATAAATACCCTCACTTCCTAAGAGAAAAAAACCAATTTAGTTTAAATTCATAGTAGTGTTATAATGCTAGAATAGTTCTAAATCTTTAAAGCTTTCATACTAATTGTTAGATTTCATCTATTTTCATGCTTTTATAACTCATCATAGCTTAGAATAATGGATAAATCTTAGTTTCTTTCATTGTTATTCATATATTTTTGCATCATATCACATCTACTTTGGATTAAAATCAATCTAGAATAATCATCCATTGCTTAGATTTTCATCATTGAGCTTGTAGGTTCCTTAAGGCCTTAGGGGAAAAACGGGTGTTCCATACCCATTTTTGTGCTACTATGGGGTTCTTATGGTCCCTAATCCATCTTTAATCCTCCTAAATATCATTAGGGAATTTCTCCAAGTGATTTGAGAGCATACCCACATCCCTAAAGTGAGAGCAAATCAAACGACCATAGGGTGCTCTTGTTTAAGCTCTATTCGAATGACTTTATGAATAAATTTCTGTAATAGCTTAGGTATATACTATTTAACTAATGTTTGACATGTTTAAGCCTTTCAAGATAGATTAGGTTTGCACTGATCATAGAAGGATAGTCTGAAATTTGATCCTAAAAACTTTGATAGTTGGAAGAAAAAGATGCAAACTCATTTTCTATGTTTGGGCATTGACTACTAGATGATTACAAAGAATTCAGTGGCTATGAAGACTAAGGATGAAATGGAAATAGCTAGTGATGATGAAAATAATATATTTTCAGATAACATGGTCACAAGGGAAGCACTAATCAACACACTCTTTGAAGGAGAATTTACTGAAGTTAAAGATCTAGATTCGACACACAAGATTAGGAAAATATTAGAAGCATTGTATGGAGGAGAAAAGTTTACCAAGCAAGAAAAGTTATAGAACTAGAAAAATAGGATGGAAAGCTACAAATGAAGGAAGATGAAAGTGTCGGGGATTATGTATAAAGAGCTACAGAGGCTGTGATTGGAATCAAAAATTGTGGAGGCACTTTTGAAGAGGAAGAAGTCATTTTGAAGATTCTTAGATCATTGACACCTATTTACAAGAGAAAAATTCAGGCTATAGAAGAGATTATACCTTTGATTCAAAATTTTAGTAGAGAAATGTTGATTGCAAAGCTAACTACCTTTGAAGCTGCAGAAATGGGAGATTTTGTACCTAAAGTTGAAACAACATTTAAATCATCTACACACAAGAAGATAATGTCTGCACTTCTGAGCACCAATAGTGAGAACATAAAAGAAGAGCTTGGTGAATATGTTGAAGAATGGGAATAGATACAAGAAGAAGAAAGAAAGATGGATGAACTTGTTGCATTGATTTCTAGAAGAGAAAAGAGAGGTACGGGTGAATTTGAAGGAAAGTTACCTTTGAAATACTTTTCATGCAATAAGATAGGTCACTTTGCATCTAGATGTCCTACAAGAGTTCCTAAGCACAAACCTAAGTTTTCTAAGTCTAAATATTCAAAGGATAAAGAATGTTATTATGCTAGTGAAGGTATTTTTGATGATGATTTGGATTATGAGGAGATTAGATTTATTTCTATTAAAGATGAAAAACCAGTGCATGAAGAAAAAGATTTAGTATCACATGTTGACAAGAATACTGAATGGATTATAGAAAGTGGTTGCTAAAATCATATGACTGGAGACAAATTTTTTTTTTTAAATTAGTGAAATATGATGGCGGTGTTGTAAGATTTGGAGACAATGTTCCTAAATCTGTCATAGAAGTAGGATCTATTACTTTGGATGGAAAGACTAATACTGACAATGTATTGCTTGTTGATGGACTAAAGCATAACTTGTTGAGTTTTGGATAGCTGATGGATAAGGGATTTCAATTAAAGTTCCTAGATGGGAAATATTTTATCAAAAGTAAGACAGGAAACTTGATTGCAACCGATACTAAATCTAGAGGTAATGTGTTTGAGTTAAATACATCTGGAGCTTCTTTTTTTATTTCAAAGGTAGATGGCAATTGGTTATGACACATAAGGTTTTTTCATGATAATTTTGATAATATTGTGAAGGCAAGTTTGAATAATGTAGTAAGAGATCTACCGAAGATTGTGAAACCATCTAACATTGTATGCAAATAATGTGTTATGGAAAAATAGACTAGAAGTAGTCATAAGAGTTAAGAATATACATCAAAAGGAAAGCTAGATCTAGTACATACAGACCTATGTGGACCTACAAGGTCAAAATCATACTATGGTGAAAGGTATTTTATACTTTTTTTGATGACTTTTCTAGAATGATGTGGTTCACTTACTTAAAAGAGAAATCAGAAGCATTTGATAAATTCAAGATATTCAAAGAAAAAGTAGAAAATGAATTAGGTTTAAAGATAAAATGTTTGAGGTTAGATAAAGGTGGAGAGTTCACTTAAAATTTATTTAATTCATAGTATGAAGAGCATGGAATACAAAGACAAACATCTTCTCCTAAGGCTCCACATCAGAATGGGATAGCAGAGCAAAGGATTAGAACAATACTCAATCCTGCTAGAATAATGTTTCTTGAAAGAAATATATCTCATGTGTATTGGAGAGAAGCTATTGGGATGACAATGTACACATTAAACAAAATTAAAATTAGAGAAGGTACAAGTAATACTCCTTATGAATTGTGGTTTGATCATACTCCTACTATAAAATATTTCAGAATATTTGGTAGTAAATGTTATATCAAGAGAGATGATGAGATAGGGAAGTTTGATGCTAGAAGTGATGAATGAATTTTCCTTGGTTATTCTACTAAGAGAAATTCTTACAAATGTTTTAATCTGAGGTTAAGAAATATGATTGAAAGTAACAATGTGAAGATAGATGAAAGATTTCAGATACAAGAGAGAATGTATGATTGGGAGATCAAGGAGGCTGCTACTATAGAAGAAGAAGAACTAGTTGAGGTTGAATGTGAAAATGAAACTTGTGATGATGACACAAAATGAGGCTACTGTGATTCCTAAGACTCTGAGGTATGTAAGATGAATCATCATGAAATTTTTTTTATTGGTAATACAAATCAAGGAGTAAGGACTAGATCAAAGGCTAGAGAAGACATTTGTTTGATTTCTCAAGTTGAACCAAAGACTATAGATGAAACTTTTAGAGATGAATCTTGGATAAATGTTTTGAAGGAAGAGTTAGATCAAATAAAGAAAAATAACACTTGGGAATTGGTTCCTAGACCCAAAAAAAAAAATGTAATAGGAACTAAATGGGTTTTTAGAAACAAAATGAATGAAGAAGGAGTTGTAGTAAGAAACAAAGAAATATTGGTATGTAAAGGATATTCACAACAAGAAGGTGTTGAATATTGCTAATGCATTGGAGAGATGGTTGATACATTTAATATTTTTAATCACCACATTGAGTGATGTTGGAGCTATTGTTGTTGTCATTAGTGTTTTGTCACTAATGTCAACATATGTTTCTATGAAGAGAACAAGTTGGTTTCTAGTGTACGGACACCGTATGGATGTTTCAGGACGTGTGAAGACTTATGAGAGTACATGAAGATGTTGTGATCTTATATCCAAGATCACATCATGTAATGTTGCATATTGGTTGAGTTACATATGTTCTAGTGAAGACTGGTTACTGGACTATGACAGTGGAAGTTGACAGAGTGAGTCTCTATGTTTCTAGTATATCTTACAGAAAGTATGGATTTAGTATATGAGAGCTTAAGGGATGATAGACAAGGTACTGAAGAATTTTCATTGGTTAGTGCAAGGTATAGAATGTTGGATGACATCAGCTATGGCATGTGTTTTGGAGATGTCTTATTTGGAACCCAACTTGAGGGGTGTAGCATGTGTTATGGATGGTGAATTTGAATTAAGGATGTTGGTCCTTAAGTGTTGTAATGTAAAATGTTGTATACTTATTTTAGATACCATGTGTATCTTTGTTGGATACAATTGTCTGAAGGACATTACTGGATTAGCTATGTGTTGTCTTTGATGTCACACAAATGTCATATCAATTATTGCTCTTAGTATCTACCGAGTTCAGTCGGTCAGCTAAGCGGTTCTCAGTATCTACCGAGTTCAGTCAGTCAGCTAAGTGGTTCTCAGTATCTACCAAGTTCAGTCGGTCAGCTAAGCGGTTCTCAGTATCTACCAAGCTCAGTCGGTGAGCTAAGTGGTTTTTAGTGTCTACCGAGTTCTCTTGGGTGTCTAAAGGAAACATGACAGGATAACAATGTTAACTAAGCCTCCTCGGTTATCAAAGGAAAATTAGTGGTTACTGAGCTCTCTCGATCTCCAAAGGATGTTGCAGAATTCGCTGTGGTTACCAAGTTCTCTCGGTCACCGAAGGAAATCTTTTCAGGATTAATGTTTACCAAGCAAGGTCGGCCCTTTCAAAGAATTTTTTTATTACAGTTTGTTTATCCCAGCCGACTGTTATAATAATTATTAGTGCCGACTTGACAAAATAAATGATTATGAAATATATATATAGAAGGTCAAATGGTGAATAAAAGACATACAACATGCAGAAATCATTTTTGAAGAAAGGTGTGTGTGAATTTTGAAGGATGGTCAAATATACTTGAGGAGCAGCAAAGATTTAATTGATCAGTAAGGATCTAGTGAAACAGAACAGAGATCTATATTTGGCAATTTAGTTCTAGGTCATTTCATTGTTACTCTCTAGCAATTGTAGCAGTGATATCAAAATCTCTTAACCAAGTTGGTTTAACAACCATTTTGTAAATCTTCTAACAAGGTAATAGTTCTATTGAATTGTTTTAAGACCTCTTACAAGGCCACTCCTAGCAGGGTGATTAAATCCTCTAACAAGGTCACACCTAACAGTGTGTTTTGTAACCTTTTACCGGGTTGGCTTCTAACTAGGCATCACTTCAGAAGAGTGAAAAATAGTAACTAGTTACATTGGTGGTTTTTCCCATATTAGGTTTCCATGGTAAATCTGGTGTCTCTTGTGTTTATGTTATTTTATTTATTCATGTAAGTTAATCAACGATGAATTCTTAAGAATAGTTTAAATATTACACACTTCAAGGATTAAGTTTTCAGCATTTCTCTGTATATTAACCGAGTGGCACAGTAAATAATTTAGTAAGAGATTTAAGGGATCAGTGGTAATATTTTTGTGGTTAACTGATTCACCCCCCCTCTCAGTTACTACATCTATATTTCCAACAATTGGTATCAGAGCTTTTGGTGCTTGTAGGAAGGGTTTCAAGGACCTAAGCTAAAGATCAAGATATCTTACAAAAGAGAAATTCCAAGGCTTAACAGAAATAACTTTTCAGCATGGCAAGGTCTCATGAGATTACATCTGGCTTCCATTGGTGATTCAGGATGAAAATATATTGATCAAGAATATGCAATTCCTACTGGCACATTAACTGTTGAAGACATTGCAGAGAAGAAGAACCATAACACTATGATGATAGACATTGCATCAGCTCTTAGCTATGAAGAATTTGATGAAATCAAAGACTGCACAACTGCTCATGAAATGTGGAACAAGCTGAAGAAAATCTATGGTGGTGATGACAATGTGAAGAGAACCAAAGCAGAGAGCCTAAGAGGATAGTTTGATCAAATGAAAATGAGAGAAGAAGAAAACATTGCAAAATATGTTGAAAGGATCAAGACAAGTGTTAGTGCAATCAGAACTTCTGGAGGAAAAATTGATGATGAAACAGTTATAAGTAAGGTTCTCAGAACATTACTCCCTATTTATGCAATAAGAGTTTCTACTATTCAAGAAAGAAGATGTGAAGAAAATCACAATATAACTTTGGATGCCTTAGCTGGAAGATTGACAGCCTTTGAACTGGATAACTATGACAACTATGTTCCAACTTCTAAAAATATTGAATCAGCTTTTGAGGCCAAACTTTCACTCAAGAAAGGGAAGAAAATCCAATCAAAAAGTGAAGAAGAATCAGAGGAAATTTCTGATTGTGATCTTGAAGTTATTGAAGCATTACTCGCAAAGATGTATTCAAGAGGCAGAGGAAAATACAGAGGTAAAACTCCCTTAATCTATTTTTCATGTGAAGAAATTAGTCATATTGCAACTAGGTGTCCAAACAAGCAAAGAAAAGATGAGAAGAAAAATTACAAGTACAATGGTAGGAAAAATTTCAAATCATTCAAGGATAAAGGTAAGAAAACATGTTTCTTAGCTAAAGATTTGGATGATAGTGAAGAATAAATTATTTTCATTGCTGTAAAAGATGAATTTGATAATGATGAAGATGAAATGACACTTATCTCTCATATAAGAAAGAATGATACATGGATTATAGATAGTGGATGTTCACATCATATGACTGGTGATAGGACCAAGTTTGAACACTTTGAAAACTTTGATGGTGGTAATGTAAGGTTTGGAAACAATGAACCCTGTTGTATAAAAGGAAATGGATGAATTTCATTAACCAAAGAACTTATCTGTGATAATGCATATTGGGTCGAAGGACTAAAGCATAATCTTCTAAGTGTAGCACAGCTAATCAACATTGGATTCAAGGTTGAATTCATGAATGGCAAAGCAAGACTGCTAGATGACAAAGGAAAACTAATAGGATCAGGCAAACAAACCAAAGGTAACCTATTTTATCTTGATCTTGGTGATTATTCATGTTTTATTGCTCAAATGAAGAAAGTTGGTTATGGCACAAAAGGTTATGTCATGTAAATTTTGACAACATGATGAAAATAAGCAAATTCAAGAAAGTAAGAGGTATTCCTACTTTGAAGAAACCTGATGTTGGTCTATGCAAGACTTGTCAAATTGGTAAAATGGGAAAGTCTAGTTTCAAAAGTAAAAACTATCAGTCTGAAGATATTTTGGAAATTGTGCATACTGATTTATGTGGACCTATTGGAATTGAGAGCTATACTGGAGAAAAATTCTTTATTCTCTTTGTTGATAATTATTCTAGAATGATGACTGTTATGTATTTAAGAGAAAAGTCTGAAGCATTTGAGAAGTTCAAATGGTATTTAGCAAGACTAGAAAAGGAAACAAGAAAAAGAATAAAATGCTTGAGATCAGACAGAGGTGGTGAATTCATCTCCCATGAATTCAATAATTTCTGCATTGAAAGAGGAATCAAAAGATAGGTATCAGCTCCAAGAACTCCTGAACAGAATGGAATAGCTGAAAGAAGGAACAGATCTATCATTGACTATGCAAGGACTCTAATGATTGAAAATAACATTGCTATGAAATATTGGAAGGAAGCTATCAGCACTGCAGTTCATACCTTGAACTGAGTACAGTTGAGAAAAGACACATTCAAGACTCCATATGAGCTATGGTATGGCTACAAACCAAATGTAAGTTACCTAAAAGTATTTGGTAGTAAATCTTACATCTTGAAAGAATCTAGAAAAGGAAAATTTGATATAAAAAGTGATGAAGGAATATTTTTGGGATATTCTTGCAAAAGTAAGACATATAGATGTCTAAATTTGTCGACTCACAAAGTCATAGAAAGTGCACATGTGAGAATTGATGAGTTTGCATAAAAGATTGAAGAAGAAAGAAAAAAGGAACCAGAGGACTACAGAGAATTTGTTTACATCGAACCTGATATATTGCCAGACACATGTAAGGAGACTAAATCTACTGAGCCCAGTACAGTAATCGAGTCACAAGAAAAAGTTCTAACCGAGTCAGAAAGTACCAAGTCTCAGTCTGAAGCTACCGAGCAAGTATCTACCGAGCCCAAGAAATCTGAACCTGAAGATGAAGAAGATGACAATGTAACTCATTCAGGAAGCAAGGAACCTATATTAGCCAAGTACGTCAGAAAGTATCATAAACCAGATCAGATCATTGGAAACAAATCAGATGGTACTATGACAAGAAGTAAACTAAAAGGTACATGTTTATTTGCTAATTTTGGACCTAAAAATGTCAAAGATGCATTAGAAAATGAAAGTTGGATTGAGGCTATGAATGAAGAAATAGAGAAAATGGAGAAAAATAAGACATGGACTCTTGTATCTAGGCCTAAAGATAAAAATGTAATTGGGACAAAATGGGTATTTATAAATAAGTTGAATGAAGATGGTCAAGTATCAAGAAACAAAGCAAGATTGGTATGTAAAGGATATTCTCAAGAAGAAGGAATAGATTATGGAGAGACTTTTGCTTCTGTTGCAAGATTAGAAGGTGTGAGGACTTTACTTGCATATGCAGCACATAAAGGATTTAAGGTATATCAGATGGATATCAAATCTACTTTTCTCAATGGTATTCTTGAGGAAGAAGTCTATATTGAGCAACCTGAAGGTTTTATTGATCCAGACAAAATGGATATGGTCTGCAAATTACACAAAGCATTGTATGGTCTGAAACAAGCTCCTAGAGCATGGTATGAAAGATTACATAACTATCTTACTCAGATTAATTTCAAAAGGGCTAATGACAATAGCAATTTATACATAAAAGAAGGATCAGATAACAAAATTATTTTGGTAGAAATATTTGTGGATGATACTGTGTTTACAGGAAATGATGATCAGTGCAAAGAATTTTCAGAGCTTATGAACAAAGAATTTGAAATGTCTATGTTTGGTCAAATAAAATTCTTTGTTGGACTTCAGATTCAGCAGAACAAAAATGGTATCTACATTACTCAGTCTAAATATATCAAGGGAATACTTAAGAAATTTGGTATGGAAGATTCAAAACTAGTTGGTACACCCATGTGTGCTGGACTGAAGCTTACCAAGGATGATGATTCAAAAGAAGTAGATCAGACCTTATACAGATCAATGATTGGAAAATTACAATATGTGGTACACACAAGGCCTGATATTGTCTTAGCAGTTGGAATAGTGGCAAGATTCTCGGCTAAACCCAAAGAAAATCACATGATGGCATTCAAAAGAATCTTGAGGTATTTAAGGGGAACTGAAGATTATGGCTTGTGGTATAAATTTGGAGGCAATCTAGATTTAAAAGTGTTTACTGATGTTGATTGGGCAGGAAACATTGATGACAGAAAGAGTACAAGTGGCGGTGCATTCTTTCTTGGCAAGAGGTTAGTATCTTGGACTAGTAAAAAGCAAAACTGCACATCCCAATCTACAGCAGAAGCAGAATATGTTGCTGCAGCAGTAAACTGCTCTAATATTATATGGTTTAAACAGCTTTTGGAAGGCTTGAATGTTGAGATGAAAGAACCAGTTGTTATGTTTTGTGATAATACAAGTGCAATAAATATTTCAAAGAATCCAGTAATGCATTCCAAAACTAAGCACATTGCAATTAAATATCACTTTGTCAGAGAATTGGTGCAGGACAAGGAAATCAGATTGGAATATATTCATACAAAAGAACAAATTGCAGATATCTTCACCAAACCACTACCTAAGGATGAATTCTTGTATCTAAGAGGCAAGTTAGGGGTCACTCCCCTGTTTGAGGTTCACTAAATAAAGTTTTAGTGATGCATCAACCAGAACATGTTGAAGATCAATCAGTTGATGCAGCACAGTCAGGGAATCATTGCATATGAATCAGTACATAAGGTACATTGATATTTACTGAAACTGTGTAAGTTGTCTTTGGCATGTGTTGTCAAAGAGGGAGAGTTTGCTGTCATTTCAAGAAATTTCTAAGAAGAATAATTTGAGAAGTTAAGAGGGAGAGTTCTCAGTCAGAGAAAGAAGGTTGAAGATGATGGGAATCAGAATGAAGCTAAGGATATGTTTCTTACTCTTGGTTTATCTGTGAAATTTCATTGTGCTATGACATGTTGTGTTGCCATCAATGCCAAAGAGGGAGATTGTTGGATACAATTGTCTGAAGGACATTGCTGGATTAGCTATGTGTTGTCTTTGATGTCACACAAATGTCATATCAATTATCGTTCTCAGTATCTACCGAGTTTAGTCGATCAACTAAGCGGTTCTCAGTATCTACCAAGTTCAGTCGGTCAGCTAAGCGGTTCTTAGTATCTACTGAGTTCAATCAGTCAGCTAAGTAGTTCTCAGTATCTACCGAGCTCAGTCAGTCAGCTAAGTAATTTTTAGTGTCTACCAAGTTCTCTCAGGTGTCTAAACGAAACATGATAGGATAACAGTGTTAACTGAGCCTCCTCAGTTATCGAAGGAAAATTAGTGGTTACCGAGCTCTCTCGGTCTCTAAAGGATGTTGTAAAATTTGCTGTGGTTACCAAGTTCTCTCGGTCACCGAAGAAAATCTTTTCAGGATTAATGTTTACCGAGCAAGGTCAGCCCTTTCAAAGAATTTTGTTATTACAGTTTGTTTATCCCAGCTGACTATTATAATAATTATTAGTGCCAACTTGACAATCTAAATGATTATGAAATATATATAGAAGGTCAAATGGTGAATAAAAGACATACAACATGCAGAAATCATTTTTGAAGAAAGGTGTGTGTGAATTTTGAAGGATGGTCAAATATCCTTGAGGAGCAGCAAAGATTTAATTGATCAGTAAGGATCTAGTGAAATAGAACAGAGATCTATATTCAGCAATTCAGTTGCAGGTCATTTCATTGTTACTCTCTAGCAATTGTAGTAGTGATATCAAAATTTCTTAATCAAGTTGGTTTAACAACCATTTTGTAAATCCTCTAACAAGGTAACAGTTCTATTGAATTATTTCAAGACCTCTTACAAGGCCACTCCTAGCAGGGTGATTAAATCGTCTAACAAGGTCACACCTAACAATGTGTTTTGTAACCTTTTACTGGGTTGGCTTCTAATTGGGCATCACTTTAGAAGAGTGAAAAATAGTAACTAGTTACATTGGTGGTTTTTCCCATATTGGGTTTCCATAGTAAATCTAGTGTCTCTTGTGTTCATGTTATTTTCTTTATTCATGTAAGTTAATCAGTGATGAATGCTTAAGAACAGTTTAATTATTACACACTTCAAGGATTAAGTTTTTAGCATTTCTCTGTATATTTACCGAGTGGCACAGTAAATAATTTGGTAAGATATTTAAGGGATCAGTGGTAATATTTTTGTGGTTAACTGATTCACCCCCCTCTCAGTTACTGCATCTATATTTCCAACAATCTTAGCAAGGGTTTATGTAATTGTTTGTATATTAGGAAATCCTAATCGACCGACCTGATCATGTAAAATGTAATAGGGTATATATATGTAAGATCTTTTCTTTGGAAAAGACATGGTGAGAATGTATGTGATGCAAAAAAGATTTTGGAAGCTATGAGCTTGTGTCTGCTGGATGTAGAGCAGAGGATTAGTTTTTTACTTCATTATAACTGATCAAGAAAAGATAGTTGTTGTCAGATAGTTCAAAAGATTGTGGATTTCTTCATATACACTTGTGTTGTGAACATTGAGTTTTGAAGGTGGATTTAACCTTCTTTAGGTAGTGAGCCTACGCTCTTTTCTTAACTCCTAACAGGGTTTGTCCTTTAACAAGGACTATGTACTATAATTCTTTAATCAGCTCCTAACAGGGCTAGATCTTCTAACAAGGATACTATACTCTCAGTACATTATTTGTGGGTCCTAATTCCCATAAGACTTTTTACCTTTAACAAGGTTTCCATGACACTAAAATATTGTGTTATTGTGTTATTGTGTTGACATTCATTGTGTTCATTGCATTTGATATTGCTGCTATTCAAAGTTTAAAGTTTGATATTATGTCATACAACTAATTCACCCCCCTCCCTCTCAGTTGTATTATGGACTATTATTCCTAACAATTGGTATCAGAGCTTTTGGTCCTTAGAGAGAAATCTTAACAACTTGAGGTGATCTTGGAGATGGTGTTCTATAAGAAGGATAGTCTGAAATTTGATCTTGGAAACTTTGATAGTTGGAAGAACAAGATGCGAACTTATTTTCTATGTTTGGGCATCGACTACTAGTTGATTACAAAGGATCTAGTGGCTATGAAGACTAAGAATGACTTGTCATTGACTAATGATGATGATAAGAATATATTTTTGCATAACATAGTTGCAAGAGAAGAATTGATCAACACACTCTCTGAAGGAGAATTTACTAAGGTTAGAGATTTGGATTTGGCACACAAGATTTGGAAAATATTAGAAGAACTATATGAAGGAGACCAGTATACCAAGAAAGTGAAGTTACAGAACTGGAAAAAAAAAAATGGAGAAGCTACAAATGAAGGATGATGAAAGCATTGGGTCTTATGTTCAAAGGGTTACAAAATTTTGTGGCTGGAATCAGAAACTATGGAGGCACTTATGATGAAGAATAAGTCATTGTGAAGATCCTTAGATCATTGATACCTATTTACAAGACTAAGGCTATATCTTTCATGCCCAAAATTAGGGCAAACACACACAATTTGTTTTTTAAAAGACTCATTCTACAAGGTTAAAACAGAAACATTAGATCGAAACATCAACCTATACACTCAACTCCTAAGGGAATTTGAGGCATGTGCTGGCTTGCCGACATTCCCTAACTCATCAGCTGCACTAGGCCAAGATATCACTAACTAGAGTTAATCATTAAGAGTCTACAAGGGTGAAATCCCTAAAGCAAAACACTAAGAGAATACAGACATTAATGCTTGATTTAAAAGATTTAATTTTAAAGAGACAATGAATAATAGAATCATGATAACTCATAGTTTCCAAACAATAAAATAAAATAATGTCACAATTATTATTTCAATAATAATTGTAGGGGTTTGATAGTTTACTAAGGTCCACCTAGGGATTATAGTTTAATTAATCCCCTTAAGGAATTAAGGACTTCGAGAATAAAAGAGCCGGTTAAAAACAACAAGGGACCATTAATTAATAATAACATTAACAAAATGAAAGTGCATTAATTAATCGGCACAAACTAAAGTAATTAAATTTTTACTAAATAAAAGAGATCCAAATATACATTCTAAAAGAATTACTAGGGAAATAAGTTATCTACATACACTTTAATCCAAAATCAAGTTAAATCCTGAAATAATAGGGAAGGCACAAAAGAATCAAAAAGGGTTTTATTAAAAAGATAATTGCACAAATTAAGGAAATAAAATAGGTGATACTAAAAGTTAAATAAATTAATGAACTAGTGACTCAATAAAGGAATCAAATTCAAAAATAAGTAATTAAAAGAGGTAAACCCTTTTCTTTGGCCTCATGGCTAGCCCTAACCCTAATCCAAAATTAGGGTTTAGGCCAACTACAACTAGGCCCGAAACCCTAATTTCATTATTGAAGGGTTGCAGGTTTGACCAGAGATATAGAATGAGGGTTAGAAATAGAGTATTCACTAAAGAACACATGATTGTATACACACACCAGTGTGTATACCTTCATAGGTGCTTGAGAAAATACAGACAAGAAATCCAGGTTACACAGAGGAGGCACAGGGATAGGATTATTGGTTTCAATGCAAAATATCTTTGCCTATTCTAGGCTCTGGTCTTATACCAGTAAGTGGGTCTCAGATGAAAGTTGACCTACTGTTTCCATTCAAATTTGTAAAGCTTTCGAAATGAATAATAGATCTATCTAAAATCTTAGAGAAGAATGTAAGGATGAAAGAAGATGTGCATCTATTCTTTTAAATTTTACTAATCTCATAGCATGATATTTATTAATTTCTCTCTTGAAATAATGAGTAACAAATTCTTTATGGTTGTTGCATTTATAAGTTTACATCTCAAATAGTAATAAATCACATGGACCGGGGATCCCATGAACCTGGGTTTCAAGAGAAATGGCAATGTTTTTAAAGAAATGTTTATCTTGGGTCACCGTCTGCTTCGGCCCCACCCTCGACCCAACATGGATGAAGTGAGTAACCGTGAAGTAGTGTATGAGGCCATTGCTCACTGCGGCCGTGACTGCTAACGGTAGTGGCGCTGCCACTGTGGCAACAACCTTAGCCACTGTGACAGTGGCAACGCCACTGCTTGTAGCGGCCATTACCGCCTGCGACGGTGGCTTGCTCATCCAAGCAGCCCGGGACTAGGGTTTGGAGGTGCACAAGGTAATGAAAAATAATTTTGTTAGCTCCCTAACATTCGATAAGGTAAGACTAGTGCAAAATAAATTTTATTAAACGGTGGCTTTGCTAATGTTAAAAGAACATAGCCTTGTTACCATTTGCTAATCCTAGGGTTGCGTGGATTAAGTACTGCATTATTATTATTACACATATATATGGCCGAATATATATATACATATGTATGTATGTATGTATGAATATCAAAATTTTACTAATAGAAGTGTATTAATATATATATATATATATATTAGTAAAGTTTTGATATTCATATTATTACACACACACAAATACACACATATATATAACCTAATGTTTATCAATTTTTAAAAAAAGCATATATATATATATATATATATATATATATATATATATATATATATATATATATATATATATATATATTAATATGTCCTCCAAGATTTATGAAATAACAAACAAGGGAAAATAATAAACAATTTCAATGAGCATTAAATAAATAATTATTTATAGGTTAATATATTCAGAAATATATTAACATATAGATATTTATAGCATTATCCTAAACCATTAAGTATTTAGTCACTCCATTGATAATAAATCAACCTCTTTTCTTTACAATATAAATATATGCACAAAGAGAGAGAATAATTCTAAAAGCATTTTAAAACTAGCTTTTTAAACGCAATATTGATAAACATTAATTTCATTTGATAACTTTTTATGAGATGAAATTAAATTTCTTTTAAAGGGAATACTTAAACAAATATGTACAGAAAATTTTGAAAACAAAAATCATAGAGTTAAAGGTATCTTTTCCTCCTTTGCAAGTATCAAATGCATCAACATAGAATTTACATTCATTTCTTCAATCTCCCTATACATCATTACTTACATATCATTTCAATATAAGGAAAAATCAAGGACATTTACCATAAACATTTTAGTTTAATGGATGGAAGAAAATGCATTAACCTACTACATTTACAAGAATTACATAAGCTAGGCTTTTCAACATAGTCTTGTTTACAACATAAATCACAAGTGCTCAAGCCATCAACTAAAGATCTTATAGGAGATGTATCCAAATTTCTATCTAGCTCCATGAAATTCAGCAAGCTATACCTTCAAAATCTTCAAAATGAAACAACACAGACCATGGAGGCTCACCTCCCAACCTAGGCCATTTCATGGCCACCCACGAGCTAGGGGAAACAAGGATGGATATGGGTTACATGAATTCAATCAAGCACATAAACAACAAAACCAAAAATAAAACAAAAATATAAAATTTCCTTTCCCAAGGCTAGCACAACATGAGTCACCTTGGACCCATAGTAAGGGTGAAGGTGGAATCTACTCAACTAGGATAATGCCAAAGTACAATAGAAAATCAGCTTTCAACAAGTCTTTAAAATCTACTCAAAATGCCTTCACAAGGCCATAGAAACAACCATCCACCCTTCTCATATTCATCACAATAACAACACCCTTATGACCCCCAATAAGTATCCACAAAGATGGCAACATGGATGCCCATACATCCATGTTATCCCCTTCCTCCTAGAGGAAGGACTCTACACTAGAAGAGTAGTCCCAACTTATTCCCTTTACCCATCAAGGTTCTCTTCCCTCCCAAGGGTGAGTTTGGCCTTTCACACCCCAAGAAAATAATGCAACAAAGAAAAGATGGTACACATACATGAAAAGACAAGAAGCCATGAACCTTACATATCTAACTATCATTCACACAATATAGAAAAGAAGTAGAAATGTACGTAGCAACAAGAACAAGAGAATTCAAGATCCAACCTTGATCCAAGCTTATGGCAAAGAGGGTTGAGATGAGCTTCCCAAAATTAGTCTCCTCCTTTTTCTATGCAACACCAAAATCCTCCAAGAAAACAAGACCAAAAATTCTCACAAACTCTCAAGTCTCCAAAAATTGGAGAGTGGGAAATTACCCATCAATTTTCCCTCCAACTCCTTAAGAAGACAAACCCTAAATCTATCAAACCAAAAAGAGGGAAATTCAAATTCAAAATTCAAATGAAGAGTGGGCTTGACATGCCTCTTCCAATTTCGTCACTTTTCAAAAGAGCTTCTTTTGGAAGGGAAAAAATAGTCAAAATGCATCACAATGGTCAAAATTTCACCCCCAACATATGGCACCACTATGGGGTAGCCTATTTTTAACCTCCACTATCATAAATGGTCATTAAAAGCCACTCAAAATACCACCCAAAGATTGAATCCGAAAATTAAAGAGATTCCCACTCATGGCCCCTAAAAATAGAGACCACTTGCACACATTAAACACTTGGGCATGCCAACTCACATGACATGTGTCAATTGACACCACAAATAAATCACATTACACACAATACACATGGCATGCCAAGTAGACTAAAATAAAATAAAATAAGATAAACATAATCACTAAATACATTCATGCATCACTTTACAACAATTGCACATTACAACGAGGTTAATTTCTCCCCTTGGAGATAACCTTGGCTTAACATAATTTCAATAATTATCCATCTTTGATTTCCCCCAAAAATTCCATGGTCTTACCTACACACTTGACAAAATATTAGTAGCTCATGAAATATCAATAATATATATATATATATATATATATATATATATATATATATATATATATATATATATATATATATATATATATGAAAATAAAATACATCTAAAAATCACATTCTTATCATCATCATAAATTTCTAGCTGAATTTTATAATAATTGTCATCATTTTCAGCATTGCATTTCTAAAGCACATAAAGTCAAGAATAAAATGATACATGTTAATTCACCTAACATAGTAGTCATGATCATTTCCCATAAATTTTCCTCACATGAATGTAACATCATAGTATCATATATAAATCAAAGATGTATCAATTACTATGCTCATGACCAAATAAGTAGCATGAAAGTAAAAGTCCTATAACATCATCACATAATCATATGTCATCACATAGTATCATAATATAATGTCTCTATCTCAAAAGTCCAACATGATAAAATAAAGTGTCTACATGAGTCCAAAGATGAAAAAAAAAAAAATCTTCTATGAAATGATGCCATGGGGTGAGGCCTCACAATATCTATACAAGAAACTGTACCTTTGACTCCGAACTTTAGCAGAGAGATGTAGATTATAAAGCTAACTACTTTTGAGGCTGCTAAAATGGGAGATTGTGTACCTAAAGTTGAGTCTGAGTTTAAATCATCTACACACAAGAGGATAATGTCTGCACTTTCAAGCACTAGTAGTGAGAACCTAAAAGAAGAGCTTGGTGAATATGTTGAGGAATTGGAATAGATACAAGCAGAGGAAAGAAAGATGGATAAACTTATGGCACTGATTGCTAGAAGAGAAAAGAGAGGTAAGGGTAAATTTGAAGGAAAGTTACCTTTGAAATATTTTTCATGCAATAAAGTAGGTCATTTTTCATATAGATGTCCTACAAAAGTTCCTAAGTACAAGCCTAAGTTTTTTCAGTCTAAGTATTAAGAAAAAAGGAATGCTATTATGCTAGTGAAGGTATTTCTAATGATGATGATTTAGATTATGAGGATATTGGATTTGTTGCTATTAAAGATGAACCAGTATATGAGGAAAAAAATTTAGTATCACATGTTGATAAGAAATCTAAATGGATTATAGACATTGGTTGTTCACATCAGATGACTAGAGACAAAAACTAGTTTGTCAATTTAGTGAAGTATGATGGTGTTGTTGTAGGATTCGGAGACAATCTTCCTAAATCTATCATAGGAGTAGGATCTATTAGTCTAGATGGAAAAACTAATATTGATAATGTACTACTTGTTTATGGTCTTAAGCATAACTTGTTGAGTGTTTGATAGTTGATGGTAAAATAGTTTCAGTTACAATTCAATGATGGTAAATGTTTTATCAGAAGTAAGGTAGGAAAGTTGATTGCAACTAGTACTAAATCTAGAGGTAATGTATTTGAATTAAATACATCTAAAGCCTCTTGTTTTGTTGCAAAGGTAGATGATAGTTGATTATGGAACAAAAGGTTTTTTCATGTTAACTTTGATAATATTGCGAAAGAAATCTTGACTAATGAAGTAAGAGATCTACCAAAGATTGTGAAACCATCCAACATTGTATGCAGAGAATGTGTTATGGGAAAATAGACTAGAAGCAGTTATAAAATAAAAGAATATACATCAAAAGGAAAGTTAGATCTGGTACATACAAACCTTTGTGGACATACAAGGATAAGATCATACTATGGTGAAAGCTATTTCATACTTTTTGTTGATGACTTTTCTAGAATGATGTGTGTCACTTACCTAAAAGAAAAATTAGAAACATTTGATAAATTAAAGATATTCAAGGCAAAAGTAGAGAATGAATTAGGTTTAAAGATAAAATATTTGAGATCAAACAAAGGTGGAGAGTTTACTTCAGACTTATTCAATTCATACTATGAAGATCATGGAATACAAAGACATACATCTGCTCCTAGGACTCCACAACAGAATGGGATAGTAGAGCGAAGAAACAGGACTATACTTGATGCTAGTAGGACAATGTTTCTTGGAGGAAATGTATCTCATATGCATTGGAGAGAGGCTATTGGGAAAATGGTGTACACATTTAACAAAGTTCAAAACTGAGAAGGTACAAGTAAGATTCCTTATTAACTATGGTTTCATCATACTCCTACTGTAAAATATCTTAGAATATTTGGTAGTAAGTGCTATATCAAGAGAGATGATGAGATAGGGAAGTTTGATGCCATAAGTGATGAAGAAATTTTTCTTGGTTATTCTACTATGAGTAAGGCTTACAAATGTTTCAATCTGAGATTAAGGTAGATGATTGAAAGTAACAATGTGAAGATAGATGAAAGGTTTCAGATACAAGAGATAATGTATGACTATAATCAAAATATAGAGATCAAAGAGGTTGTTGTTGTAGAAGAAGAACTTGTTGAGGCTGAATGCAAAAATGAGACTTGTGATGATGACACAAATGAGGCTACTGAGATTCCTAAGACTCAGAGGTATGTAAAGAACAATCATCCTGAAAATCAAATTATTGGTAACTCTAATCAAGGAGTAATGACTAGATCAAAGGCTAGAGAAGGAATTTGTTGGATTTCTCAAGTTGAACCAAAGACTACATATGAGGATTGTAGAGATGAATCTTTGATAAATGCTATGAAGGAAGAGTTAGATCAGATAAAGAAGAATAACACTTGGGAATTGGTTCCTATCCCTCAGAACAAAAATGTAATAGGAACTAAATAGGTTTTCAGAAGTAAAATGAATGAAGAAGGAGTTTTAGTAAGAAATAAAGAAAGATTGGTATATAAAGGTTATTCATAACAAGAAGGCATATATTTTGAAGAGACATTTTCTCCTATTTCTAGAATAGAAGCTGTGAGATTATTCTTGGCTTATGTTGTACATAAGAACTTCAAGGTATATCAGATGGATGTGAGATCTACATTCTTGAATGGGGATCTTGAAGAGGAAGTTTATGTAGAACAACTTGATCGATTTACTCTATCCAAAGATGGAGACATGGTATGCAAGTTGAAAAAAGTTCTGTATAGACTGAAGAAAGCTCCAAGGGCTTGGTATGAAAGGTTAGACAAATACTTACTTCGGCTTGGATTCAAAAAAGGTAATGCTGACAATAATTTGTATTTAAGAACTAGTGAAGATGGAGTTTTGATAATAGAAGTCTTTATTGATGATAATTGTTAGGAATGAATGCTAAATATTTAGCAGCCATTTTGTAGCATTCATGACTATGATTGTCATTGATGTCAACACAGTGATTTACCGGAGACTCGCAGAGAAGCATATAGTATTTGGATTAGTGCACATGGGATATTGTAGTTGGAGCTATGCAATGTTGAGGATATACTCTTTGATATGTTATATGTTTATGATTAAGAGTGTAGACAATAATTCATTTATTCATAGAAGTTATGAGCATTTTGGTGGAAGTAGTATTCAGGCAGTGTTCCTGAGTAGCGGTTTGTGGAAATTGGATGATATCTCCTAATTAGGAAGGAATCAAGTTTTGCATAGTTAAAGGGAAGTTGAAGACACATTGATAGTGATGTGGATGATAGTGCAAACTTTGAGGTCGCACAAGTGAGGAATTATTGTAGTTGGAAGCTGACAGCTTTGTGTAATTTTGATGTAGCATATGGAAACTTATATTTTGTAATTGTATGCCAACTCATTTGTAATTACTTGAGTGTGGTATAAAGGAAGGAATGATTTTCCTTGTTGAAAAGTGGTTGTAATGGTTGGATGTGTTGATGTATGCATGAAGTGAAGAAAAGAGCTAATTGTGAAAGCAAATTTGTGAAGGAAGACATGCAAGGTACATAGATTTGAAATTGAGATCTGGTGTAGCAGAGAGTGCAGTTTGGCATAGTAAGGAAGGAGGTAACATATTTTCTATTATTCTATTGAGTAATACAAAGATTAGTTGGATAGTGTGTTCAGTGATCTTACCTTGAAGCTGTTTGGGCAGTGGGTCCTTCTATCTTCCATAACTCTTAATAGGGTTAGAATATTTTAATAGGGATTCAAAATCTCCTAACAGGGATTCATATGTACTGAATGTATTTTATAAGACTCCTAACAGACTCCATCCTTTCACAAGGAATATTCATATTAGTGCATCTTTTGTGGGCATAACTCCCACTAGGGTTTACTCTTTGATTAAGAGTTTCCCTAGTCAACATATCTTGTGTCATTATGTTATTGTGTATGAATATCTTTCTATGGTTGGTAATTATATTGCTTACATGGTTTAATGCTATTGAAGTTGATAAAAGTTATAATCATCTAATAACTGATTCACCCCCCCTCTCAGTTATCTTGGTGGACTTTACTTTTTAACAATTGGTATCAGAGTGGTAGGTCATTGAAAAAGAAGTTTAACAGCTTAAGGAGATCCATGAAATTTTTTAGAAAAGAAAGCCCTAAGTTTGATGGAGTAAATTTTGACAGGTGGAATGAAAAGATGAAGACACACCTATTTTGTTTAGGACCAGGTTACTGGTTGATTACAAAGAATGATAAGACTATCATTGAAGAGGACAATCTTGAAACATGTACTGTCGATGAGAGAGATCTATTCATGTGTAACATACTTGCAAGAGAAGCACTTTTGACAGCCCATTCTGGAGAATGAGTACAATCAGGTAAAATGTGTAAAAAAATCTTATGAAATTTGGAAAGCTTTACACTCTACTTTTGAAGGTGATGAACATGCAAAAAGAGTTAGATTACATAATTGGATATGTGCATTTGAAGATATAAGAATGTTGGAAGATGAATCTATTAGAAGCGATATTGGTAGAATGTCAGAAATTTTTACAAGCATAAAATCTTATGGAGGAACAAAGATAGAGAATGAAGTGATATGGAAAATTATAAGAACATTGACTCCTGTATTTAAGTAGACAAAATAGATGATTGAACAAGTCATACCTTGTACTACAAACTTTATAAGAGAAACTCTTCTTGGAAGATTGGAAGCAGTAGAGATGAACCTGAGGTTATCAGGAGACTTGCCTAGAATGGAGATAGGATTCAGTGCTCTTAGTGTTCACCCTACTTTGTCAAGAAGCATCACTATGAGTAGAGATTATGCTGGCTGTAATGCCCCACTAGGGAACCCAGGAGAACTTAACCTAAACAAGCATCTAAGTTTGCAGAATATTTTTTTAAAAAAGTTAACATACAAGATAAACATCAATGCAGAAACAATTACCATTTACTCACATTAAAAAATTAACCAACACAAGTTACAACTCTCAAAGGTTCCTCGACAAAGATTACGTTTACATTAATTATTTAATAAAGATTAGGTAAAATAAAAATTCTCGTATAAACAAAGAAAGGTAAAAGAAACATCACATCAAAGATAACATAAATACAACTGGTACCATAAGGTATCCATAAAACTACATTGACTACACATGTTGCAGGGTATGTAATAAAATAACCGAAAAGAGGTACACATGATATCTCTGAATAACTAATACAATGATACATGATCTCAAGAAGAAGAGAAAGAAGAACACAACTTCATCAATGATGATTAAGAAGGAACAATTGCAACAAAGATCATCTAGCACTAGTACATGAATGTTAGAATCTCAAATGGTAAAAGAATCACTACCACCTAACCTCGTTAACCTAAATGGTCGACTCCCACCCTGCTGAGGAGATAACAATAGATCCCACTTAGATAACAAACAAAATAGAACAAGCAAAGGAAAGGATCCTAAAAGCTCTCTAACTCAAAGTGAAAAAGTAATAATGCCATGAAAGACTCACTATTCCAAAGGCAACCGACACATGTAGGATAACTAGACTGTGCATAGGAAGGTGTCATCATGTACGTCTAACCCTTGAGTTTTGTCCTGATAATCTTGCTAGATCCTGACACCCAAGTGACCTTACACAGTGTCAATGACCTCTCGTACTGACGAAGCCATTGACTATGCCAACTCATCCCTTAAAAGGGGGCTAGTCATCTTCTCCATTCCCACCTTAGTCTGTACTAGCACTAAGCCAAAGCGAGGAAACCATATCTTGTTAGGTTCATATTTAAATCTCTCAATGTTATATTTAGTTATCGCTTGATTTAGATACTTAACAATAAGTGATCCTGGTAGCCACTTGTGGGCCCCGACGCTTATTGGAAGGCACCCCCTACTACATATCTAGGTAAACTATCCTAGGCTCACGGATCTCATATAGATCACAAAAAGATAACAATGTCCCTCAGGACTGTTCCACAAAATAACAGGAACATACTGGTTCTTACATAACCATGATATCACAAAACACTCTCAAAGTGTTCACAAAAGAATATACACATGATCTGGTGGATCAGACATAAACAATCAATACCATATCCTCCTCTATAGAATATGAAGCAAAACTCAATACAACATGAACCCAAATGGTTAAATCAGGTGATGAATGGAATACACACACACACACATCAAATGAAATGCAGAAAACATGCACAACTAACACACACCTGGCCTTTGTTTTTCCCCCTGGGTCATCTAGTGCCCGATAACACAATAAGCAAAGGAAGACACACCAGGAACAAAGAAAACAACACTCACATCATAGAGATCTGAAATTGAACTATAAGCATTTAAATTCATAATGAACATGATCCAAACAGAATATAGATCGCATAATATTGACAAAATAATCATATTAATATCACTAATAAGAGAAAAGTTCCCCATTAACGATCTAGGAATTCAGTAGGATAAAAATGTCAATTTTGGTACATACATAAGCATTTAGCAAATAATTGTTTCTATAAAAAAGAAACGTTCCACATTTTCCAATATCAATTCTCAAATATTAAAATCTAATATTCAAATAAATCCCTATAATACAGTTAAGACAAAATCAATTCAAAATTAAAAACATAATTAATTTTAACCAAATTCAATGAACCAATTTATCCTATCAAAACAAAATTGACATGCAACTATTCCAATTTAAGTAAATCAATAGGATTGATTTACTAACGTACAAAATAACATACCACAAGAAATTAAACTAAATTAATTCTACAAATTAATTATCTTAAAACTAATTTTGAACAAAAAATCAATTTAATTAAACTAAATTTAATTAAATTAAATAACATTAAATTTAATCAAGGTAATAATAAAAATTGAATTAACTAAATTAATATGTATCATTTTAATTAATAAAATATAATATAAAAGAAATAACAATTAACTAACATTTTTAAAATAAATTTAAAAAAAAACTTTAGGGGGGGGGGGGGGGGGCACGACACCCTCCCCCAAACTGCCGCCGACGAGTACCAAGGTACTATCGTGCAGTCCCCTAGGGACTGCGCATGGCAGTGCTCAGGCCTGCCATGACAGTTCCCTCGGGGCTGCTCATGACACCCCTCGGTGCTCGTGCGACAATCCCTTAAAAGGGATGCACGCGACCCGATAAAGGGGTTAAACAAAAATATATATTTTTATAACATTTTTCATTTAAACAATTCAATTTGCAAGCAACTTTATTTTATTTTATATTTTTTTTAAATCCTTTTTTCTTTAAAACATGCTCATTTAATATAAAATCTTTTTATATTACATATGCAACAAATTTCGGATTAAGCAAAAAGGCTAAGTCAAATATTTTTAAAACAACATTTTTTTAAAGCAATTGGCTTATTTCCGAAAACAAAAAAATACCAGATCTATACATTTTCCAAAAAAGGAAAAAGGTCTTTTTTTTTTGTTTATCACACATGAATTTGTCTCTTCTATAATTTGTCTTTTCTACACTATATAGCCATTACTTTCACATTTACTAATGTTAATTTATTTCCTACCATTTGTATACAAAATAATTTACTGGTAGTAATTATTCTTTTACTATAAATTTTAATTAGAGACTAATAATTTTCACTAGAATTAACTTTATACCCAGATTGGGTTTTTAATTCAAATTGAATTTCTTTCCATAAAGGGAATTAATTTTCTTTCAACTCTATAGTCTAACTATATAGTAGATTTATTTTTTTGATTTACAAGCAAACCATAAACAAACTTTTGATAAAATTTCACCAGCATAGCAGTACAATGCCAAATCTTCATAAAAGTATAAAAGAACAGATCTAGGGTTTCTCTAACACCCAGAATCAAAGAATGCATACAAATCTAAAAAGACTAATCCAGATCTACTCAAACATAGAATTTTACTAGATGAAATAACAAAACACACAAACAACAAGAATTCCAGATCCTACCTTGAATCCAATGCTAGAAACTGTACTGAAACCCCTGTTGAAGATCTGAGAATGAGATTTCTTCCAAATCCAATCATGTCTGGAGATCTGAAAACTATGATGAAAGCAGGAACCAGATCCAGATGCACAATCAAACCCCAAATCAACAAGAAACCACAACAAACCAAGAATCCTCAAAAATCTCAAGCACACAAGCTCTCCCAAAAATTCTCCTCCAAAGAAACCTGTCTCTTCCCAAATGAATGCAATAATTTTCCTAATAGGAATTCAATTCCCAAATTCATGCAATCCCTAAAGAAAACTCAAAAGCTAACTCACAGTTGAACTCCAAATCAGAAATGACTCATAAGACAACTCCTGATCAGACTCTAACTCCAAAATTGAAAGTAAATATTAATTAATTAATTAAAATATCTTTTAAATGCACAACACAACTTGACTTTTGAAAACTAGCTGTTCACTTTTGACAACAACTCACTTTTCAATTATGCACATGTTAATAATTTAAAACACATATTAAATAAATAAAATACTTAATGCATCCTAAAATATGCAATTAAATATTTAATTTATTTAATAATACTCACAAACATAATAAAACTCAATTATTAATAAAATAATCAATTAAATCCAAATAATCAATTATTTGATTTTAATTAAATTTCATCAAAATAAACTTAGGACATAATCAATATTAATTTTCAAATACTCAAATAATCAACTTTAATTTAAATTCCTCAATTAATCATAAAATTCAAATATGCACCTAACATTGATAATCACATAAAATAATCTATATAAACATAAATCAACTATAATCAATAAATGAATAATCACATAGAAATCACCCACATAACCACAAATCAACTGAAGCCCAACGAGATAAAAATAGACAAAACCAAAACCAAGCAACACCAGAAAGGGATCCACGAACTTTGCCAACCTGACAAATTCAGATAGGGTAGTCAACAGATACTTATCCAACAACTAGGATAAATGGGTTTGGGTTAGGGTTTTGGATCCATGTTATCTCCCCTCTCCTACCATTTGAGATATTTTGATAGGGCACGCTCATCCTGACAATTCAAAGAAGTCGATGCTTAGTACCTGCAAACCTGGATACAAAACCCACATGTACATACATATGCAACTATATAACAGACAATGGCGGGGATCAGTCAATCATGTGGATCTCACAAGAAAGTAACTACGACTCCATCCCTCAACCACATCAGGCACATCAAATAGAAGTATAAAACAAACACTTCAACCATACACATGCAAGTATGGGGTTAGTAAAATCATAAGCATTAATAATTTTCTAACATATAATCTATCATCCTAAAGTAATCATATCATTTATAAAATCAGACTAGGAGCGGGGTACTACACTGGTAGCAACAGATCTAGAAATGAAGAAGACAAGAAGATTGAAGAAGGTATTGCCTTTCTTGTGAAGAGAGAACTAGATGGTAATAAAATTTTTAAATGTTGGACTTGTCAAGAATATGGTCATTTTGCATCTAAATGTCCTAAGAGAGTTAAAGGGTACAGAAACAATTTCAAACCTATAAGATCTAAGGAATGTTATTATGCTAATGATGAATATCTTGAAGCTAGTATAGAGAGAACTCTAAGTGAAAGTGATATTGAGAATAATGATGACATAGGATTTGTAGTAATTAAAGAAGAGAATCTTGAAACTGATGTTAAAGAAGAAAACACCTTAATTTCTCAAGTTGAAAAGAAATTTGATTGGATTATAGATAGTGGTTGTTCACATCATATGACTGGAGACATGAAAAGTTTCATAAAGTTTAATGAATATGATGGAGGAGTTGTAAGAGTTGGAAATAATGCACCTTTCTTGATTAAAGGTATAAGATCTATTACTCTTGATGGAAAGACTAATACTGATGATGTTTATTTTGTGGATGGATTGAAACATAATTTTTGAAGTGTTGGACAGTTAGTTGATAAGGGATATCAAGTTTGGTTTACTGAGAAAACTTATGTGATAAAGGATAAAGATGGAAATCTGATTGGAACTAGATCTAGAACCAGAGGTAATATATTTCAGTTGAATCCTACTGAGATGACATGTTTGATTACTAAAATTGATGATAGTTGGTTATGGCATAGAAGGTTTTGTCATATAAACTTTAACAACATTGTGAAAGTAAGTACTATACTTGCAGTAAGGGATTTGCCTAAAATTATGAAGCCTACTAACATGGTTTGCAAAGAATGTGTGATGGCTAAACAAAAGAGAAGTTCTTTTCCCATTAAGAAGTTTACATTTGTAGAAAAGTTGGAGATTGTTCATACAGATTTGAGCAGTCCTACCAAGACTAGAGGATTCTATGGAGAAAGGTATTTTATGATTCTTGTTGATGATTTTACAAGAATGATATGGATTGCATTTCTTAAAGAAAAGTCTGAAGCATTTGATAAGTTTAATATCATTAACAATAAAGTTGAGAATGAATCTGGAATGAAGATTAAATTTTTGAGATCTGATAGAGGTGGAGAATTTACTTCTAGAGAGTTTAACACCTTTTGTGAAGAAAATGGCATTAAGTGACATTTTTCAGCCCCTAGGACACCTAAACAAAATGGTATTGCATAAAGAAGAAATAGATTAGTGACTGAAGTAGCAAGAGCTATGTTATTTGAGAATGATTTGGTGAAGATATTCTAGAGAGAAGCAATGAACACAACAATGTATACAATGAATAAAGTACAAATCAGAGAAGACACAAACAAGACACCCTATAAATTATGGTTTGGACATGCACCCTCAGTTAAGTATTTTAGAATTTTTGGAAGCAAATTTTATATAAATAGATATGATGATATTGAAAAGTTTGATCCTAGAAGTGATGAAGGTATATTTCTTGGATATTCTTTGAAAAGAAAAACCTATAGATGTTACAATAAAAGAACTAAGACTATTGTTGAGAGCGCAAATGTTAAAGTTGATGAAAAGTTCAAAATTCAGGAAAGAATGCTTGATTATGAATCAGATGAAGAAGCTCATCCTAAATCTAACACTAGATCTAATGAATTATTTTATGAGACTAGTAGTGATTTGTTGAATGAAAGCCATAGTGAAGTCATTGAAGAACCTACACCTGAAGTGAGATCTGAGAAAATGACACCTAACAAGAGTTTATCAAGAAATCATCCTATTGGGAAAATTATTGGAAGCATCAAAAGAGGAGTTCTAACTCAGAATAAGGTACAAAAATAGTTATGTTTGATTTCTCAAATTGAACCTAAAACTACTAGTGAAGCTTATGAAGATGAAAGTTGGACTAATGCTATGAAAGAAGAACTAGATCAGATTGAAAAGAACAAGACATGGGAATTGGTCCCTAGACCTAAAGACAAGAATGTTATTGGAACTAAATGGGTATTTAAAAAAAAGATACATGAACAAGGAGAAGTAGTAAGAAAAAAAGAAAGATTGGTATGTAAGGGATACTCATAGCAAGAAGGAATTTACTATGAAGAAACCTTTGCACCTGTTGCAAGAATTGAAGCAGTAAGAATTTTTTTGGCTTATGCAGTGTAAAAGAAATTCAAAGTATATCAGATGGATGTGAAGATAGCATTTTTGAATGGAGAGTTGGAAGAAGTGTTAGAAATATAGATGTAGTAACTGAGAGGGGGGGTGAATCAGTTAACCACAAAAATATTACCACTGATCCCTTAAATATCTTAACAAATTATTTACTGTGTCACTCGGTAAATATACAGAAAAATGCTGAAAAATTGATCCTTGAAATGTGTAATAATTAAACTATTCTTAAGCATTCATCATTGATTAAATAAAGAAAATAACATGAACACAAGACACACCAGATTTACCGTGGAAACCCAATATGGGAAAAACCACCAATGTAACTAGTTACTATTTTTCACTCTTCTAAAGTGATGCCTGGTTAGAAGCCAACCCAATAAAAGGTTACAAAATACACTGTTAGGTGTGACCTTGTTAGAGGATTTAATCACCCTGCTAGGAGTGGCCTTGTAAGAGGTCTTTGAAACAATTCAATGAAACTATTACCTTGTTAGAGGATTTACAAAATGGTTGTTAAACCAACTCGGTTAAGAGATTTTGATATCACTGCTACAATTTGCTAGAGAGTAACAATGAAATAACCTACAACTGAATTGCTGAATGTAGATCTCTATTTTGTTTCACTGGATCCTTACTGATCAATTAAATCTTTGCTACTTCTCAAGGATATTTGACCATCCTTCAAAATTCGCACACACCTTTCTTCAAAATAATTTCTGCATGCTGTGTATTTTGTTATTCACCATTTGACCTTCTATATATATATGCCATTTCATAATCATTTAGATTGTCAAGTCGGCACTAATAATTATTATAACAGTCAGCTGGGATAAACAAACTATAATAACAAAATTCTTTGAAAGGGCTGACCTTGCTTGGTAAACATTAATCCTGAAAAGATTTCCTTCGATGATCGAGAGAACTCGGTAACCACAGCGAATTCTGCAACATCCTTTGGAGACCGAGAGAGCTCAGTAACCACTAATTTTCCTTTGATAACTGAGGAGGCTCGGTTAACACTGTTATCCTGTCATGTTTCCTTTAGACACTTGAGAGGACTCGGTAGACACTAAAAACCGCCTAGCTGACTGACTAAGCTCGGTAGATACTAAGAACTGCTTAGCTGACCGACTGAACTCGGTAGATACTGAGAACTATAATTGATATGACATTTGTGTGACATCAAAGACAACACATAGCTAATCCAACAATGTCCTTCAGATAATTGTATCCAACGATCTCCCTCTTTGGCATTGATGACAACACAATATGTCATAGCACAATGAAATTTCACAGATAAACCAAGACTAAGAAACATATCCTAAGCTTCATTCTGATTCCCATCATCTTCAAACTTCTTTTTCTGACTGAGAACTCTCCCTCTTAACTTCTCAAATTATTCTTCTTAGAAATTTTTTGAAATGACAGCAAACTCTCCCACTTTGACAACACATGCCAAAGACAACTTACATAGTTTTGGTAAATATCAATGTACCTTATGTACTGATTCATATGCAATGATTCCCTGACTATGCTACATCAACTGATTGATCTTCAACATGTTCTGGTTGATGCATCACTAAAACTTTATTTAGTGAACCTTGGATAGGGGAGTGACCCCTAACTTGCCTCTTAGATACAAGAATGCATCCTTAGGTAGTGGTTTGGTGAAGATATCTGCAATTTGTTCTTTTGTATGAATATATTCTAATCTGATTTCCTTGTCCTGCACCAATTCTCTGACAAAGTGATATTTAATTGCAATGTGCTTAGTTTTGGAATGCATTACTGGATTCTTTGAAATATTTATTGCACTTGTATTATCACAAAACATAACAACTGGTTCTTTGATCTCAACATTCATGCCTTCCAAAAGCTGTTTAAACCATATAATATTAGAGCAGTTTACTGTTGCAGCAACATATTTTGCTTCTGCTGTGGATTGGGATGTGCAATTTTGCTTTTTACTAGTCCAAGATACTAACGTCTTGCCAAGAAAGAATGCTCCACCACTTGTACTCTTTCTATCATCAATGTTTCCTACCCAATTAGCATCAGTAAACACTTTTAAATCTAGATTGCCTCCAAATTTATACCACAAGCCATAATCTTCAATTCCCCTTAAAGACCTCAAGATTCTTTTGATTGCCATCATGTGATTTTCTCTGGGTTTAGCCGAGAATATTGCCACTATTCCAACTGCTAAGGTAATATCACGCCTTGTGTGTACTACATACTATAATTTTCTAATCATTGATCTGTATAAGGTATGATCTACTTCCTTTGAATCATCATCTTTGGTAAGCTTCAGTCCAGTACACATGGGTGGACCAACTGGTTTTGAATCTTCCATACCAAATTTCTTAAGTATTTCCCTGATATATTTAGACTGAGTAATGTAGATACCATTTTTGTTTTGCTAAATCTGAAGTCCAAGAAAAGAATTTTATCTGACCAAACATAGACATTTCAAATTCTTTGTTCATAAGCTCTAAAAATTCTTTGCACTAATCATCATTTCCTGTAAACACAGTATCATCCACAAATATTTTTGCCAAAATAATTTTGTTATCTAATCCTTCTTTGATGAATAAATTGCTGTTGTCATTAGCCCTTTTGAAATTAATCTGAGTAAGATAGTTATGTAATCTTTCATACCATGCTCTAGGAGCTTGTTTTAGACTATACAATGCTTTGTGTAATTTGAAAACCATATCCCTTTTGTCTGGATCAATAAAACCTTCAGGTTGCTCAATGTAGACTTCTTCCTCAAGAATACCATTGAGAAAAGTAGATTTGATATCCATCTGATATACCTTAAATCCTTTATGTGTTGCATATGCAAGTAAAGTCCTCACACCTTCTAATCTTGCAACAGGAGCAAAAGTGTCTCCATAATCTATTTCTTCTTCTTGAGAATATCCTTTACATACCAATCTTGCTTTGTTTCTTGATACTTGACCATCTTCATTCAATTTATTTTTGAATACCCATTTTGTCCCAATTACATTTTTATCTTTAGGCCTAGGTACAAGAGTCCATGTCTTATTTTTCTCTATTTTCTCTATTTATTCATTCATAGCCTCAATCCAACTTTCATTTTCTAATGCATCTTTGACATTTTTAGGCTCAAAATCAGCAAATAAACATGTACCTTTTAGTTTACTTCTTGTCATAGTACCATCTGATTTGTTTCCAATAATCTGATCTGGTTTATAATGCTTTCTGACGTACTTGGGTAATATAGGTTCCTTGCTTCCTAAATGAGTTACATTGTCATTTTCTTCATCTTCAAGTTTAGATTTCTCGGGCTCAGTAGATACTTTCTCGGTAGCTTTAGACTGAGACTTGGTACTTTGTGACTGGGTCTGAACTTCTTCTTGTGACTCAGTTACTGTACTGGGCTCGGTAGATGTAGTCTCCTTACATGTGTCTGACAATGTATCAGGTTCGATGTAAACAAATTTTTTGTAGTCCTCTGGTTCCTTTTTGCTTTCTTCTTCAATCTTTTCTACAAACTCATCAATTCTCACATGTGCACTTTCTATGATTTTGTGAGTAGACAAATTTAGACATCTATATGCCTTACTTTTGCAAGAATATCCCAAAAATATTCTTCCATCACTTTTTACATCAAATTTTCCTTTTCTAGATTCTTTCAAGATGTAACATTTACTACCAAATACTTTTAGGTAACTTACATTTGGTTTGTAGCCATACCATAGCTCATATGGAGTCTTGAATGTGTCTTTTCTTAGCTGTACTTGGTTCAAGGTATGAACTGCAGTGCTGATAGCTTCCTTCCAGTATTTCATAGCAATGTTCTTTTCAATCATTAGAGTCCTTGCACAGTCCATGATAGATTTGTTCCTTCTTTCAGCTATTCCATTCTGCTCAGGAGTTCTCAGGGCTGATACCTGTCTTTTGATTCCTCTTTCAATGTAGAAATTATTGAATTCATGGGAGATGAATTCACCACCTCTATCTAATCTCAAGCATTTTATTCTTTTTCCTATTTCCTTTTCTACTCTTGCCAAATACCATTTGAACTTCTCAAATGCTTCAGACTTTTCTCTTAAATACATAACAGTCATCATTCTAGAATAATCATCAACAAAGAGAATAAAGAATTTTTCTCTAGTATAGCTCTCAATTCCAATAGGTCCACATAAATCAGTATGCACAATTTTCAAAATATCTTCAGACTGATAGTTTTTACTTTTGAAACTAGACTTTCCCATTTTACCAATTTGACAATTCTTGCATAGACCAACATCAAGTTTCTTCAAAGTAGGAATACCTCTTACTTTCTTGAATTTTCTTATTTTCATCATGTTGTCAAAATTTACATGACATAACCTTTTGTGCCATAACCATCTTTCTTCAATTTGAGCAATAAAACATGAGTAATCACCAAGATCAAGATAAAATAGGTTACGTTTGGTTTGTTGGCTTGATCCTATCAGTTTTCCTTTGTCATCCAGTAGTCTTGCTTTGCCATTCATGAATTCAATCTTGAATCCAATGTTGATTAGCTGTGCTACACTTAGAAGATTATGCTTTAGTCCTTCAACCCAATATGCATTATCACATATAAGTTCTTTGGTTAATGAAATTCATCCCTTTCCTTTTATACAACAGGGTTCATTGTTTCCAAACCTTACATTACCACCATCAAAGTTTTCAAAGTGTTCAAACTTGGTCCTGTCACTAGTCATATGATGTGAACATCCACTATCTATAATCCATGTATCATTCTTGCTTATATTAGAGATAAGTGCCATCTCATCTTCATCATTATCAAATTCATCTTTTACAGCAATGAAAACAATTTCTTCTTCACTATCATCCAAATCTTTAACTAAGAAACATGTTTTCTTACCTTTATCCTTGAATGATTTGAAATTTTTCTTGCCATTGTACTTGTAATTTTTCTTCTCATCTTTGCTTTGCTTGTTTTGACACCTAGCTACAATATGACCAATTTCTTCACATGAAAAATAGATTAAGGGAGTTTTACCTCTGTATTTTCCTTTGCCTCTTGAATACTTCTTTGCAAGTAATGCTTCAATAACTTCAAGATCGCTATCAGAACTTTCCTCTGATTCTTCTTCACTTTCTGATTGGATTTTCTTCCCTTTCTTGAGTGAAAGTTTGGCCTCAAAAGCTGATTTAATATTTTTAGAAGTTGGAACATAGTTGTCATAGTTATCCAGTTTAAAGGCTGTCAATCTTCCAACTAAGGCATCCAAAGTTATATTATGATTTTCTTCACATCTTCTTTCTTGAATAGCAGAAACTCTTATTGCATAAATAGGGAGTAATTTTCTAAGAACCTTACTTATAACCATTTCATCATCAATTTTTCCTCCAGAAGCTCTGATTGCACTAACACTTGTCTTGATTCTTTCAACATATTTTGCAATGTTTTTTTCTTCTCTCATTTTCATTTGATCAAACTGTCCTCTTAGGCTCTTTGCTTTGGCTCTCTTCACATTGTCATCACCGCCATAGATTTTCTTCAGCTTGTTCCACATTTCATGAGTAGTTGTGCAGTCTTTGATTTCATCAAATTCTTCATAGCTAAGAGCTAATGCAATATCTATCATCATAGTGTTATGGTTCTTCTTCTCTGCAATGTCTTCAATAGTTAATGTGCTAGTAGGAATTGTATATTCTTGATCAATATATTTTCATCCTGAATCACCAATGGAAGCCAGATGTAATCTCATGAGACCTTTCCATGCTGAAAAGTTGTTTCTATTAAGCCTCAGAATTTCTCTTTTGTAAGACATCCTGATCTTTAGCTTAGGTCCTTGAAACCCTTCCTACAAGCACCAAAAGCTCTGATACCAATTGTTGGAAATATAGATTCAGTAACTGAGAGGGGGGGTGAATTAGTTAACCATAAAAATATTACCACTGATCCTTTAAATATCTTAACAAATTATTTACTGTGTCACTCGGTAAATATATAGAAAAATGCTAAAAACTTGATCCTTGAAATGTGTAATAATTAAATTTTTCTTAAGCATTCATCACTGATTAAATAAAGAAAATAACATGAACACAAGAGACACCAGATTTACCATGGAAACCCAATATGGGAAAAACCACCAATGTAACTAGTTACTATTTTTCACTCTTCTAAAGTGATGCCCGGTTAGAAGCCAACCCAGTAAAAGGTTACAAAACACACTGTTAGGTGTGACCTTGTTAGAGGATTTAATCACCCTGCTAGGAGTGGCCTTTTAAGAGGTCTTTGAAATAATTCAATGGAACTGTTACCTTGTTAGAGGATTTACAAAATGGTTGTTAAACCAAATTGGTTAAGAGATTTTGATATCACTACTACAATTGCTAGAGAGTAACAATGAAATAACCTGCAACTGAATTGCTGAATGTAGATCTCTATTTTGTTTCACTGGATCCTTACTGATCAATTAAATCTTTGCTGCTCCTCAAGGATATCTGACCATCTTTCAAAATTCGCACACACCTTTCTTCAAAATGATTTCTGCATGCTGTGTATTTTTTTATTCACCATTTGACCTTCTATATATATATGCCATTTCATAATTATTTAGATTGTCAAGTCGGCACTAATAATTATTATAATAGTCAGCTGGGATAAACAAACTGTAATAACAAAATTCTTTGAAAGGGCCAACCTTGCTCAGTAAACATTAATCTTGAAAAGATTTCCTTTGGTGACCGAGACAGCTCGTTAACCACAGTGAATTCTGCAACATCCTTTGGAGACCGAGAGAGCTCGATAACCACTAATTTTCCTTCAATAACGGAGGAGGCTCGGTTAACACTGTTATCCTGTCATGTTTCCTTTAGACACCCGAGAAGACTCGGTAGACACTAAAAACTTCCTAGCTGACTGACTGAGCTCGGTAGATACTGAGAACTGCTTAGCTGACTGACTGACCTTGGTAGATACTAAGAACTATAATTGATATGACATTTGTGTGACATCAAAGACAACACATAGCTAATCCAATAATGTCCTTCAGACAATTGTATCCAACAAGAAGAAGTCTACATTGAGTAGCCTGAAGGTTTTCCTTTGACTCAAGAAGGAGACATGGTATGTAAAATGAAGAAAGCCTTATATGGACTAAAGCAAGAACCTAGAACTTGGTATGCAAGATTGGATAGGTATTTGTTAAAGTTGGGATTTACAAAATGAACCATTGATAGCAATCTATACACAAAAGAAATTGAAAATGGTTTGTTGGTTATAGTTATTTTTATTGATGACATTATTTTTGGAGGAGTTGATGGAGCTAGTGATAAATTTGCTAATTAAATAAAGATTGAATTTGAAATGAGTATGATTGGTGAAATGAAATAATTTTTGGGATTACAGATAACATAGAACAATGATGGTATCTTTGTAAGTCAGAAAAAGCACTTGAATGACTTGTTGAAAAGATTTGGAATGGAGAACTATAAACTAGTTGGAATACCTATGGTAACTAGACATAAATTATCTAGCACAGATGAAACACTGACAGTCGAACAAAAGAAATACAGATCTATAATTGGAGGATTGTAGTACTTGACTCATACAAGACCTGATATAGCACATTTAGTTGGAATTGTAGCAAGATTTCAAGCTAAACCTAGAGAATCACATTATGCAGTAGTAAAGAGGATACTGAGATATTTAAGAGGCATAATGGACTATGGATTGTGGTATGAAAAATATGATGATTTTACCCTATGTGCATATACAAATGCTGATTGGGGAGGCACTGTTGATGATAATAAAAGCACCAGTGGTGGAGCATTTTTCCTTGGAGGAAGATTGGTTTCTTGGTTGAGAAAGAAGCAAAATTGTATCTCACATAGCACAACAAAAGTAGAATATCTAGCAGCAGCAAACAATTATAACCAGATAATTTGGATGAAGAAAATGCTGAAGGATATTGGAATAAAGTTTGTTGAACTTGTTGTCATACATTGTGACAACACCAACACAATTAGTATGTCTAAGAACCTTTTATTACATTCTAAGATAAAACATATAGAGATTAAGTATCATGTTGTAAGAGAGAAAGTTGCTGAGAAAGAAGTTAGACTTGAGTATATAAGTACAAAGGAGTAGATAGCATACATATTTACAAAGCCTTTGCCTAAGGATACATTTGATTATCTAAGAGGTATGCTTGGGGTTATGCCCTAGATTACTATTGAGTAGTGATGTAGTCAATTGCATCCATCCAGTGGTATATAAGCCTTATCTTTCTTCTTGACTAGATGTTGGTACTTCCTCTATGGGAGAGTATGTGTATCTGAGCTGAGTCATGAGGACTCTAGTGAATGTATTTTCTAAATAGTGTCTTTTGACATTAGAGTTGTTGACATAATGATGAGATTTCTATCATTGATGTCAATGGGGGAGAAGTGTACATGAAAAAAACTATTTGTACTATCTGAATAGGAAAACAAAGCAAGATTTGATTGATGAAGAGGACTTGAAATATTTTCTTGAAACAACAATGTTGTTGTATTGGATTTTTGGAACATTGGATATTTTTTCATCTATGTTTCCATCAATGCCAACGGGGGAGATTGTTAGGAATGAATGCTAAATGTTTGGCAGCCACTCTGTAGCAGTTGTTGTTTCATTCATGACTATGATTGTCATTGATGTCAACATAGTGATTTACCAGAGACTTACAAAGAAGGAGACAGTATTTGGATTAGCGCACATGGGATATTGTAGTTGGAGCTATGCAATGTTGATGATATACTCTTTGATATGTTATATTTTTATGATTAAGAGTGCATACAATAATTTATTTATTCATGGAAGTTATGGGCATTTTTGTGGAAGCAGTATTCAGGTAGTGTTCTTGAGTCGCAGTTTGTGGAAATCGGATGATATCTCCTAATCAAGATGGAATCTAGTTTTGTGTAGTTAAAGGGAAGCTAAAGACATATTGATAGTGATGTGGATGATAGCGCAAACTTTGAGGTTGCACGAGTGAAGAATTATTGTAGTTGGAAGCTAATAGTTTTTTGTAATTTTGATGTAGCGTATGGAAACTTTTATTTTATAATTGTATGCTGACTCATTTGTAATTACTTCAGTGTGGTATAAAGGAAGGAATGTTTTTCCTTGTTGAAAGGTTTTTTTAATGGTTAGATGTGTTGATGTACACATGAAGTGAAGAAAAGAGCTAATTGTGAAAGCAAATTTGTGAAGGAAGACATGCGAGGTAGAGAGATCTGAAATTGAGATCTGGTGTAGTAAAGAGTGTAGTTTGGCATAGTAAGGAGGGAGGTAAAATATTTTATATTATTCTATTGAGTAATACAAAGATCAGTTGGATAGTGTGTTCAGTGATCTTACCTTGAAGCTATTTGGGCAGTGGATCCTTTTGTCTTCCATAACTCTTAACAAGGTTAGAATCTTTTAACAGGGATTCAAAATCTCCTAATAGGGATTCATATGTATGAAATGTATTTCATAAGAGTCCTAACAGAGTCCATCCTTTCACAAGGAATATTCATATTAGTGCATCTTTTTTTGGCATCATTCCCACCGGGGTTTACTCTTTGTTCAAGAGGTTCCCTAGTCAACATATCTTGTGTCAATGTGTTATTGTGTATGAATATCTTTGTATGGTTGGTAATTATATTGATTACATGGTTTAATGTTGTTGAAGTTGATAAAAGTTATAATCATCTGATAACTGATTCAATGCCCCCTCTTAGTTATCTTGGTGAACTTTACTTTCTAACAAATAGTATCTTTGGAGGCAATGATGAACTATCTGAGAAATTTTTTGAAGACACGGAAAATAAATTTTAGATGTCTATGATAGGAAAAATGAAATTATTTCTTGGACTACTTGAACAAGAATGGCATTTTTATTTCTCAGACTAAATATCTTAAAGAAATATTGAAAAAGTTTGGAATGGAAGACTGTAAACCACTTGGTACACCCATGGCGACTGGTAATAAACTAACAAGTGATGATGAATCAAAATGTTTTTTTCAAACCAAGTACAGATCAATGGTTGGAGGATTACAATATCTAACTCACACCAAACCAAATATTGCTAATGTTGTTGGTGTATATAGTTGAATGTGGACCTCTAATCCAACTACACACACAACATGGTCATTACTCACATGATCAAATTACAAGAGAAAGTATGAATTACTCAATTTGAAATCCATCGTGAAGCAACTTGTTGCCTTCTACGTAGATGGGGTGTTTAATTACTCTCAGAATGAGGTCCAAAAACCATAAGACCAGTTCTTCAATGGAGCATTTGAAAGCTTTAATGATAAGCAAAAAAAAATTGAAATTAAACTAGAATGAGTGCAATTTAATCTAAGATGCTTTGAAAGAAATATGATATTAATCTAGATAGCTTGGAAAGAAAATATGAAGTGCAGATTATTCTAAAGAACTTGAAATAGAATTAGGTTAAGCTATGAGCCAATAAGCCAAACTCAATATCATGGAAAATGCAATATTAAACTAAAATGAGAAAATTATACTAAAATGCAATAAAAGCTTTGAATTAATGAAATTGAGATGCAAAAATACTATAGTTTAATTACTCTAAAAAATTGCTCTCTTAGAATGAAGAAATGAGGTTCATTAAATGGACAAGCCCGGGAAGAGAATGAAGGTGTTCTTGATTTGAAACTCCTGACTCTTCATTCCCATTTAAGACAAAAATGCATAAATTACTTAATTAAAAGATTGAAAATTGCCACATAGGGTGACCTTTCGAATATTATGAATTATTAATTCAAAAATTAGTGTCCATTCAAATAACAAGTAATTATTAATTCCTTTTCATGTATATTAGCCAAATGGGGTGGATTTAATTTAATTCCAAGCACTTAGGACTTTAGGATTAAATTAATTTATCATAGGGGTAATTTAGCTAATAAAAGTTGAAGACTTTAGGAATTAATTTTAGTATTTGATTAATGCAATTTAGGGTCTTTGAAATTGACATCAAGTTTAATTAAGTTAGGTAGGAGAGAGAAAATTGCCTAGGAAACTAGGACTTTGGAGATGTAAAATTGATGAAAATGCACCAAAATTGATTGAATTTAATAGGTGCCAATTTTAAGGTATTACATTTGCCCCTCTTTGAATTGATGTGTGAACAATGCATTGATTCAAAGAATAGTCTAAAGTGACAAATGAAAAGAAATTTGAAAGTCTAGGTTAGGTTGCCAAGACACCAAACAGATCAAAGCATGATTTTTTGAAGTCTAAGTTAGATTGCAAAGACAATAGTCTTGAGAGAAGACAAGAATCGGGGTTAGATTGCCCCAATGCCTAGAATGAGATTCAGATGCAAACTTAGGACTATCTCTAGAATTAGGGTTAGATTGCCCCAATACAAAGATTAGCCCTCCGAGACCCAGGTTAGATTGCCCAAATAACGATCTAAGAGAGATTTCTAGAGCCATCTCCAGAATGAAGCTTGACTCCTAGGAATTAGGGTTAGATTGCCCCAATACCTAAAAGATTTTGAGAACCATCTTCAGAACAAAGCTTGATTCCCAAGTATTTGAGTTAGATTGCTTAGATACCTAAAGGATAGATGACCAGATAGTAAGATGTGAGGCACCGAGATGCCCCAAACAATGAGAATTAATGATTCAGATCAGACTAATTCAAGAATTGTTTTGACAAGATTCAAATGATGCAATCATCCTACCCCCTCGGGAGTGAAATTGAAAGATGACATAAGAGGGATGATTGACAACAAGAGGTTGCAGAGCAGAAGCAAATAGGCTAGATTCGAGAAGCTGCAGAAGAAAATCAAAGCAATGCAGGGGTCCTGTTGACAAAGTTTGACCATGGTTGACCAAAGTTGACTAGAGTTGACTTTGATGAAAAGAGAAAAGATCTCAAGAACATGATGCAAAGATAAGGGTCTAGCAGGAAGATGATGCCAGAAGGTTGACTACACAAGCGTCCGATCCCAAAGGGGTCCCAAAATTTAAAATGTGATTTCAAGCTATCTAGAAATGTCAAATTTTGATTTTGATCTTGAAAATGGATTCAGAGCAGTCAATTTAGCCAAGGGTGTAATTTTTGCACAAAACGGAGCACTTTTAAAAATTAGGTCAAAAGCTATGAAAGGCCCAGAAGGGTCATTTTCAATTCATTATTCACCTTCGTCTTCTTGTGATTTTGAGCTCTAAGAGAGAAATGGAGGGTCTTCCATTGCATATGCATCAATTTGAGCACTCCCGATGACACACCCAGCCAGTAGAGTATGACTCACCTATAAGTAGTCGATAAACCTCCTTGCATTTCAATTCGCACCACTTTTTAGGTCAATTTAGGATGATCTAGCATAGATTTAGGGTGTGTTCTTCCAATCTTGCATGAGGAAGTAGTTTCCTCATGCCGGCCTAGGTCTCCCCTCGCGCGAGGAAGTAGTTTCCTCATGCCAGTTAGGTCTTCTTCATGTGGGCTCTATCTGGAAGCTCACACGAGCTGAAAGCTGGTCCCATGCGAGATTGTAATAGTTCACGCAAGGTCAAGTCCTGTCTCACATGAGGAAACTATTTCCTCACATGAAAAGCTATTGTAGAGTTTGAAGTCTTTTGGTAAAATTTTGTCAAATTAGCATAAAATCAGCCAAGTGGAGCATCACAAAGTCATGTCTAGGATAGATGTCTTGCTGCATTTGTTGTTGTTGTGTTGAAAACCATCATGTTAAGATATTGATCCAATGTCATCAATTTCTTTGCAGGTTGACTTCCCTGACGTCACCTTTAGGACACACCATCCTACTATCACCACATTAGTACAAAGACTGACAAATGTAGAGAGTACTCACATTAAGGGACTCAACTTGGGATACTTGCATGATCTACTTGACATTTTGGTAAATCACAGTCTTCTTGGTGCATTGGTAGAGCATTTCCATTTGGAGATGAACACTTTTCAATTTTCAATGGGGGAGATGATTGTGACTCTCGAGGGCATATACAAGATTCTGTGGATACCTGTTCATGGTGCTTGAGTGGAGAATGATACGTAGCCATGACAGAGCATAGTAGCCTTGAGGACCATCTTCAGGGATGATCTAGTGATGGATCGGGCCATCTCCTGGGAGGATCTGACATGTAGATACGGTGGTGCTCATCCATTAGCCATTGTACTTGCAATGTTCTTGAGCTGCTACCTTGTTCTATATTAAGGTTAGCATGGTCTAGAGTGTGGCTGGGGGATGATGCTGCAAAGGATGCTAGCCAGACCACCAGTTAGATTTGGATGGGGTGAGTGTATGTTATCCCATATGTATCATGAGATGCATGAGATAGTATATCGCAGTGTGAGGACCATGGTGGTAGGTGTCTTCATCCTTTAGATCTGGGCCTAGGAGCATCTCCCCATTTGTAGGCCTGTTTATCATGACACATGGCAACATCTTGAGCTATATATTTATAGGTACGTAGGTCCGATGACCTAGCCTCTACTGGGTAAGATGGAGCAGTGGAGAGGACAGCTGGATGACATGACAAGTGTAGTCTGGAGACCTTGGGTGGATACTAAACCTTGGGATGATGCTTGGAGAGAGCTTTCACATATGTTTGTTTCACATCCACTAATTGGACAGAGTGTCACCATCATCAAGAGATTCCTTGTTACATGCATCTTATGCTAGTTTGGTAGGTAGTAGGACATATCATAGGAGTACTGCCGCTATGCCCGCTTCTCCGATGAGGAGAAGAAGGGGTGGCATGCGAGACTAGATCTAGGGTAGTGTGTGATAGAGGCACGTATTCCAGTAGTATGATGGGATTATATGGTGGGTGTCACCAATGCAAGGGTGACACCTGCATACAGGGACCAGTTGATTACACATCCACATCTGAGATTCATGGATCCAGTTGGTATAGGAGCATAGAAGTAGCCTACACAGTAGTAGTAGGTACCAAATTAGTAGCTTACACAATAGGGATAGTAGCAACAAAGAGTGTTGAGACCCCGATCAGGATAGACTAGCATTCCTACTAGGATGATGGGCTCAAATGCAGGAGCTGGGAGTAGTGGGGCCTAGCAAAGGTCCACCAAGAAGTGGATAGGTGATACATCACAACAAGCACCTGATGACAATACTGATATGCTTGACATTCTGGTAGGAGTAGGTACATCGCAGCTATAGGAGGCTCTTAGGAAGAGCTATGAGAGGGTACAATAGGTCCAGCAGGAGTGCAATGACTACCACACTCAAGTCATCAGAGAGGAGATCTAGGTAGCTAATAGGGACACCAAGATTAGGAAACTACAGAAGGAGCTAGCATGATCAAGGATTGAGACTAGATATGAGGCTGCTTAGGTAGCTTATTACTATGCAGCTTACTACAGGGTCATTCCAGATCTATTGGAGTAGGTACCACCCTTTACTGATTATGCTGGAGCTCCATAGGCACCTCCACCACCACCCCCCTAGGAACCACCATAGGTACCACCACAGTAGGCACCATAGGCACCCCCATAGCAGACACCTCCACAGCGGCCAATGCCCCTTCCCCAGAAACCATTGCCACCACCTCCTCTAGGTGGTGTGGGACCTAGTTAGCACATTTTGATATACTTGTACATTGTAGTCCATTTTTGATACTGTTCTTGAGTAGCACCTTCTCTTTTGTACATGACATTATTTGAGATATGTATATATGAAATCCACAGTTTGATATCTTCATACTTTTTGACATACTGCTTTGATATTGATGTTTTATGAGATGTTTCTATATGCTTAGATGTATGGATAGAAATGTATGAAATTCACATGCTTCCTTTTATGAATATGAATATGCACATGATTTATTTTATGAATGATGCAATGTGAAATGTAGTGATAGATGGATAGAATGTATGCATATGTGTAGAGTATGATTTGAGTTATGCTTATAATGGATGCACATGTATATGTAGATGCAAATGAATTTATGGATGCAAATGGAAATGAAATGGTTATGTAATGTATATGGTACTAATCATCTCATGTAGGATTGTCACAATATATGATAGGTACTAATCAAAGAGATTACATTTCAAAAATCAAGAGCGAGGACCAGACACTTGTGCAACCAAGATGGAACCGGGATAGAAGATGAGAACCTTGGATGAATAGAAAGAAATCAAGACAGTAACAAGATATCATCTCAAATGCAAGCTTAGAATGAAAATGTAAGCCTAAACTAAAATGCAAGCCTACAATGAAAATGCAAACCCTAGGACTTGGTTATTGGACTCACCATATTTATCATCATCGAGTTCGTTTAAGCACAGGATGATCACAAGATGTCATACAAGCCTCACTATAATTGCAATCATGAGAATATGAATATGACATAAGTCTTAGATTTGTTAGAATGAGATATAAGCATTAAGGCACAAGAAGCTAGAATGACCTGAACACCTATTCCTTTTGATTTAGCAAGTTAACATAAGCACCAAAGAACAATTGCTAAAATGACCTAAATGTTTCTTGTGAACAAACACACTAGACACATGAGAGTTCCTTCTTTTTCCAAAGAGTTCTCGTAGTGACCCTTACGTCCACTTAGAAGGATGAGCGTTAGCAATTTTACTTGTAGCAAAAAGAAGTCACTCAAAATAGTTAAGGAGAAGAACCAACCTCACCAAAGTGTCCATATAAAAGGAGTCAAGGTACACATGGCCATCCAATATGAGATTAAGGATCTTATAGATGGACACCCCTCTTATATGAATTCATTGGATCATTGGAACTAAACCAGCAAATAGATAGCAAAGGAAAGATCATGACACCAGTCTTCATGTTTCTTAGTCAAGAAAGACATCTTAGATTTGCTCGAGGAGAAATGATAAAGAAAACAAAAAAAAAAGAAAAGGAAAAGCTTAGCATGCTTCAAAGGAACACAAAATTAATTTTCAGTTTTAGTTTACATTGGTGTTCAAGAGGATTGAAGTCAAATCGAAAGCGAACAACATTTGAAGCCTTGACGGGATAGTGACAGCAGGTAGACACAGTGAGAACCACTAGTGACCATCACGAGAGATGAAGTCTCAAGAAGATATCAAAGCACAGACCAAGTATCAGCAGGAGAACATAGTGAGAACCACTGGTGACTGATACAAGGAAGATTCTCAAAAGAGAGAATAAAACACAAGTGAAACATTAGCAGGCAGATGCAGTGAGGACCACTGGTGACTGATGTAAGGAAGAGATCCCAAAAGAGAGAGGTTTGAAAAAGAGCTAAGTATCAATAGGCAAGCACAGTGAGAACCACTGGTGATTGATACATGAGAGATCCCTAAGGAGAGAAATCTCAAAAGTAGCTAGGCATCAGTAGGAAGACACAACAAGAACCACTGGTGACCGATGCACAAAAAAAACTTCTGAAAGTGATAGGACAATGCCCCCTAGACCAGGAAGATGCCCCCAAGTGTGAACCAATTGCAATCCATGAAGAGTCAAGGAAAATCTTGAAGACAACTCAAGGCAAGTGCATGAGATATCAAACCAAAGTAGGAAATGAACTAAAAGTAGGAAACAAACTAAAGCAGGAAAGTGGGAAAGCAAACTAAGCCAGGAAAGCAAAGAGACTAAAGCGGGAAACTAAGAGCCAAGCGATGCTGAGATGAGATGTAGCTTTAGGAAACAAGAGGCACCTATTTACCAGGTTTTCACCATCTTGGCATAGATTCTATTTTTGCTACCATGATGCCTGTTTACTAGGTTTTCATCAATGGCACATTTCTTTCTTTTTCAATTTTTTTGTACTTTTCTCTTTTTTTGTATTTTTGTATTTTTGAATATTTCATTTTTTTTGTATTTTTGATCTTTTGATTTTTTTGTATTTTTTCAAATTTTTTTTTTTTTTTTATTATTATCAAGGTGCCTGTTTACTGGGTTTTCACTAAGATGATCATTTTTTCAGGACATTTTACAATTTTTAGGATTTTTTGCAATATATCATTTTTTGGATTTTTTCAAGACCAATAAGTATGTACATGAGCATATAGAGAATGCCTCAGTTGTAGAATTTCTTCAAGTGAAGAGAATTGATAGGCTCTTTGAGCCGTTCTCCTTTAGTGGTGGAGAGTTGATAAGCGCTAGACCCAAATGCTATAGTAATGACATATGGACCAAGCTAGTTTGGTTCAAATTTCCCTTTCTGGACTCGTTGTTGCTAATTTTTGGGGTTCTCTCTCAGGACGAGATCGCCCACTTGGAATTCTCTTTGTCTGACTTTCTTATTATAGGCTTTAGACATCCTCTTTTGGTATGCTCTTAGATGATCGAATGCCACCTTCTGACGTTCATCAAGTAACTCAAGCTCTTGAAGCTGGGATATTTTGTTTTCTTCATCGGTGATGAGGCCCTTCAGAGAGATTCGCAATGTCAAAATCTCAACCTTAATAGGTAATACTGCCTCTACTCCATAAACCAAGGCAAAGGGAGTGGCCCCCGTTTGTGTTTGGATACTTGTTATGTAGGCCCACAAAGCCAGATTAATCTGGAGATGCCCATCTCTACTAGATTTATGAACTATTCGGTGCAAGATTTTTAGAATAGTCTTATTAGAAGCTTCTACTTGTCCATTACCCTAAGGATAATAGATAGATGATCAATGTTGAATAATTCTGAATTTGGTGCATAAGTCTATCAAGTCCTTATTTTTGAATTATCCCCCATTGTTAGTGATAATAGATGAGGGTATACCATATCTGCAAATGATATAGTTCAGTATGAACATAGCAATAGTCTTACCGTCATCTATAGCTAGAGGCACTGCCTCAACCCACTTGGTAAAGTAATCAGTAGCTGTGATGATGAGCTTGTGCCCTCTTGAAGAGAAAGGATGTATCTGACCAACCAAGTCAAAGGCCCATTGCTGAAATGGCTAGAAACTGATGAGAGGACTAAGCTCATTCACAGGAGCATGAATTAGATTCCTGTGAAATTGGCATTGCTTGCAAGTCTTGGCATATTGAACAACTTATTTTTCCATGTCCGACCAGTAATAACTAGCTCTAATCAGTTTCTGAGCTAACATCAAACCACTAGAATGAGACCCACAGATACCCTCATGTAGCTCAGCTAGCACACATTTGGACTCATCAGGTTCTAAGCACCTAAGGAGAGTATCATCTAGACCCCATCTATACAAGTCATTTTCTATGAGGACATACCATGAAGTAGTACAAATTAGGTGACGCTTTTCATTCCATGTATAAGTGTCAGGAATGATCTAGTCATGAAGGTAGGAAAAGATATGGTGGTAGCAGGATGAATCATGTCTAATGACTGAATAGATCATCCTAGATTTAGGAATATCATAGGCAGGGTAGTGTAATGCCTCCACTAGGAATTCATGTCTGAAGTTATTTTCCAACATTTTTAACATTGAGGTGAGAGTGGCCCTAGCATCAGCTACTTTATTGTCTACCCTTGGAATCTTCTGGAAAGAAATGTGTTCAAAGTATTGTTTGAGATCATCCACCATTCTTTTGTAAGGTATTAGCTTGTCATCTTTTGTTTGGTAGACATCGTTGAGTTGATTAATGATTAATTAAGAATCCCCAAAGACTTTGAGCTCATCCACACACCATTCAAGGGCTATCTTCATTCCATTAATGAGAGCTTCATATTTATCCATGTTGTTTGTGTAGGGAAACAATATTTTTTATGCTTTTGGAAATGAGTATCTTTGAGGTGTAACAAATAGAATGCCTGCACCGGATCCTTGCTGAGTGAATGACCCATCAAAGAACATGCTCCAAGATTGATGTGTGAGAAGCATGATGGATTCATCTAGAAATTCAATACTTAAAGGTTGATGATCTTTCAAAGGATTTTCCACTAGCTAATCAGTAATTTCTTGTCCCTTAATAGCTTTTCTTTCCACATACTTAATGTCAAATTCACTAAGTATCATCACCCATTTCGCTAATCTATCAGTGAGGGAAACCTTTCTCAACAAGTACTTCAGTGGATCAATTTTTGCAATAAGCCTCATGGTATGAGCTAGCATATAATGCCGCAACTTCTGAGAAGAAAATACCACTTCTAAGCAAGCCTTCTCAATGATGGAATAATTCATTTCATAGGAAACCAATGTTCTATTGATATAGTATATGTCTCTCTCTTTGTTGTTTTGATCTTCTTGAGCTAGGAGAGCACCCAAAGATGTGTTTGTTACTGAGATGTATAGTATAAGTAGCTTCCCATGAATATGAGGCATCAGTATAGGTGGATTAGCAAGATATTATTTTATTTGAGTAAGTCCCTTGTCACATTCCTCATTCCATTCATAGGTCACATTCTTACACAAAGTTTTAGTAAAGGGTTGTGACTTGTCGACCAACTGTGAAATGAAGCATTGGATAGATTGTAACCTTCCTTGTAGTCCTCTCATTTGACTGATATTCTTGCGTGGAGGCATGTCCATAATATCTTGTGCTGGATTAATTGTGTGTTGTCTTTGATGTCACACAAATGTCATATCAATTACTAAGCTCAGTCGGTCAGCAAAGAAGTTCCCAGTATTTACTGAGCTCAGTCGGTCAGCAGGTAGTTTTTAGTATCTACCAAGATATTTTGGGCATCAAAGAAAAGTATGGCAGAAAATAGTGTTAATTGAGCTTCCATGGTTAACGAAGGAAAGTTAGTGTTTACTGAGTTCACTTAGTCTCGAAAGGATGTTGCAGAATTCGCAGTGCTTACCGAGTTCTCTCGGTCACCAAAGGAATTTTTTTCAGATTAGTGTTTATCGAGCAAGGTCGGCCCAGTAAAGGATTTTGTTAATTTGAGAAATAAAGTTTTTTTATTCTAGTTGACTATTGTAATGATTAGTAATGTTATTAGTGCCAACTTGACAATCTGAATGGTATATATAGAAGGTTAAGTTGTGAATTAAAAGTGTGTGCAAGTGAAAAAGAAGGAAAGTGTGAGCAAATTTTGAAGGATGATTAGATATCCTTGAAGAGCAGCAGAGATATATTTGATCAGGAAGGATCTAGTGAAGCAGAACAGAGATCTTTAATCAGCAATTTAGTTGCATCATTATTCAGGTCACTTCATTGTTACTTTCTTACCATTGTAGCAGTGATTTCAAAATCTCCTAACCGAGTTGGTTTAACAGCCATTTTGCAAATCCTCTAACAAGGTGACAGTTCTATTGAATTGTTTCAAGACCTCTTACAAGGCCACTCCTAACAGGGTGATTAAATCCTCTAACAAGGTCACACCTAATAGTGTGTTTTGTAACCTTTTACCGGGTTGGCTCCTAACAGGGCATCACTTCAGAAGAGTGAAAAATAGTAACTAGTTACATTGGTGGTTTTTCCCATATTGGGTTTCCACATTAAATCTGGGGTCTCTTGTGTTCATGTTATTTTCTTTATTCATGTATGTTAATCATTGATGAATGCCTAAGAATAGTTATAATTAATACTCACTGCAATAATCAAGTTTCAACATTTCTCTATATGTTTGCCAGATAACAACAACAAATGATTTAATAAGACATCTAAGGGATCTATGGTAATATTTTTGAGGTTAACTAATTCACCCCCCCATCTCAGTTACTACATCTATATTTCCAAAAATTGGTATCAGAGCTCTTGGTGCTTGTAGAAAGGGTTTCAAGGACCTAAGCTAAAGATCAAGATGTCTTACAAGAGAGAAATTCCAAGGCTTAACAGAGATAACTTTTCAGGATGGCAAGGTCTCATGAGACTTCATCTAGCTTCCATTGGTGATTCAGGATGCAAATATATTGATCAAGAATATATAGTTCCTACTGGCACATTAACTATTGAAGAAATTGCAAAGAAAAAAAACCATAACACCATGATGATAGACATTGCATCAGCTCTTAGCTATGAAGAATTTAATGAGATCAAAGACTGCACAACTGCTTATGAAATGTGGAGCAAGCTAAAGAAAATTTATTGTGGTGATGAGAATGTGAAGAGAGGCAAAGTAGAAAGCCTAAGAGCATAGTTTGATCAGATGAAGATGAAAGAAGATGAAAACATTGCAAAATATGTTGAAAGGATCAAGGTGAGTGTTAGTGAAATTAGAGCTTCTAGAGGAAAAATTGATGATGAAACTATTATAAGTAAGGTTCTTAGAACATTGCTTCCTATCTATGCAATAAGAGTATCTGCTATTCAAGAAAGAAGATGTGAAAAAAATCACAATATAACTTTGGATGCCTTAGTTGGAAGATTGACAGCTTTTGAATTGGATAACTATGACAACTATGTTCCAACTTCTAAAAATATTGAATTAGCATTTGAGGCCAAACTTTCACTTAAGAAGGGCAAGAAAATACAGTCAGAAAGTGAATAAGAATCAGAGGAAAGTTCATATAGTGATCTTGAAGTTATTGAAGCATTACTTGCAAAGAAATATACTAGAGGTGGAGGTAAATACAAAGGTAAAACTCCTCTAATCTATTTTTCATGTGAAGAAATTGGTCATATTGCTGCTAGGTTCCCAAAAAAGCAAAGCAAGGATGAGAAGAAAGGTCACAAGTACAATGGCAAGAAGAATTTCAAGTCATTCAAGGATAAAGGTAAGAAAACATGTTTTTTGGCTAAGGATTCTGATGATAGTGAAGAAGAAATTGTCTTCATTGCTGTAAAAGATGAATCTAATGATGAAGATGAGATGGAACTTATCTCTCATATAAGAAAAAATGATACATGGATTATAGACAGTGGATGCTCACATCATATGGCTAGTGACAGAACAAAGTTTGACCACCTTGAAGACTATGATGGTGGTAATGTAAGGTTTGGAAACAATGAACCTTGTTGTATAAAAGGAAGAGGAAATATTTCATTAACCAAAGAACTTATATGTGATAATGCATATTGGGTTGAAGGACATGAGCATAATCTTCTAAGTGTAGCACAACTAATCAACATTGGATTCTAGGTTGAATTCATGGATGGCAAAGCAAGACTGTTGGATGACAAAGGAAAACTGATTGGTTTAGGCAAACAAACCAAAGGTAACCTATTTTATTTTGATCTTGGTGAATGCTCATGTTTTATTGATAAAATTGAAGAAAGTTGGTTATGGAACAAAAGGTTATGTCATGTAAATTTTGATAATATGGTGAAAATAAGAAAATTCAAGAAAGTAAGAGGTATTCCTACTTTGAAGAAACCTGATGTTGGTCTATGCAAGAATTGTCAGATTGGTAAAATGGGAAAGACTAGCTTTAAAAGTAAAAAATATCAGTCTGAAGATATTTTGGATATTGTGCATACTAATTTATGTGGACCTATTGGAGTCGAAAGCTATACTAGAGAAAAATTCTTTATTCTCTTTGTTGATGATTACTCTAGAATGATGACTGTTATGTATTTAAGAGAAAAATCAAAAGCATTTGAGAAATTCAAATGGTATCTGGAAAGAGTAGAAAAGGAAACAGGAAAAAGAATGAAGTGCTTGAGATCAAACAGAGGTGGTGAATTCATCTCCCATGAATTCAATAATTTTTGCATTGAAAGAGGAATCAAAAGACAGGTATCAGCCCCAAGAACTCCTGAGCAGAATGGAATAGTTGAAAGAAGGAATAGATCTATCATGGATTTTTTAAGGACTCTAATGATTGAAAAGAACATTGCTATGAAATACTGGAAGGAGGCTATTAGCACTACATTTCATACCTTGAACCGAGTGCAATTGAGGAAAGACACATTCAAAACTCCTTATGAGTTATGGTATGGCTATAAACCCAGTGTAAGTTACCTGAAAGTATTTGGTAGTAAATGTTACATCTTAAAAGAATCTAGAAAAGGAAATTTTGATGTAAGAAGTGATGAAGGAATATTTTTTAGATATTCTTGAAAAAGTAAGGCATATAGATGTTTGAATTTGTCTACTCACAAAATCATAGAAAGTGCACATGTGAAAGTTGATGAGTTTGCAGAAAGGACTGAAGAAGAAAGTAAAAAGGAACCAAAGGATTACAAAAGATTTGTTTACATTGAACCTGATACATTTCCAGACACATCTATCAATAAGGAAACTACATCTACTGAGCCCAGTACAGTAACCCAGTCATAAGAAGAAATTCAAACTGAGTCACAAGAAATCGAGTCTCAGCCTGAAGCTACCAAGAAAATATCTACTGAGCCCGAGCAAACTGAACCTGAAGATGAAATTCAAGAAGATGACAATGTAACTCATTCAAGAGGCAAGGAACTTGTATTGGCCAAGTATGTTAGGAAGCATCATACACCAGATCAGATTATTGGAAACAAATCAGATGGTACTATGACAAGAAGTAAACTAAAAGGTACATGTTTACTTGCTGATTTTGAACCTAAAAATGTTAAAAATGCATTGGAAAATGAAATTTGGATTGAGGCTATGAATGAAGAGATAGAAAAAATAAAAAAAAACAAGACATGGACTCTTGTACCTAGGCCTAAAGACAAAAATGTAATTGGAACGAAATGGGTATTCAGAAACAAGCTGAATGAAGATGGTCAAGTATCTAGAAACAAAGCTAGATTAGTGTGTAAAGGGTATTTTCAAGAAGAAGGTATAGATTATGGAGAGACTTTTTCTCCTGTTGCAAGATTAGAAGGTGTAAGAACTCTACTTGCATATGCAGCACATAAAGGATTTAAGGTATATCAGATGGATGTAAAATCTGCATTTCTCAATGGTATTCTTGATGAAGAAGTCTACATTTAGTAACCTAAAGGTTTTGTTGATCCAGACAAAAAGGATATGGTCTAAAAGTTACACAAAGCATTGTATGGTCTGAAACAAGCCCCTATAGCATGGTATGAAAGATTACATAACTATCTTATTCAGATTGGTTTCAAAAGAGCTAATGATAACAGTAGTTTGTACATCAAGGAAGGACTAGATAATAGAATTGTTTTGGCAAAAATATTTGTGGATGATACTGTGTTTACAGGTAATGATGATCAGTGCAAAGAATTTTCAGAGCAAATGAACAAAGAATTTGAAATGTCTATGTTTGGTTAGATAAAGTTTTTTGTTGGTCTTCAAATTCAGTAGAGCAAGAATGGTATCTACATTACTCAGTCTAAATACATCAAGGAAATACTTAAGAAGTTTGGTATGGAAGATGCAAAACTAGTTGGTACCCCCATGTGTACTGGACTGAAGCTTACCAAAAATGATGATTCAAAAGAAGTAGATCAGACCTTATACCGATCAATGATTGGAAAATTACAGTATGTAGTTCATACAAGGCCTGATATTGCCTTAGCAGTTGGTATAGTAGCAAGATTCTCAACAAAACCCAGAGAAAATCATATGATGGCAATCAAAAGAATCTTGAGATACTTGAAAGGAACTGAAGATTATGGCTTGTGGTATAAATTTGGAGGCAATCTGGACTTAAAAGTGTTTACTGATGCTGATTGGGTAGGAACCATTGATGATAGAAAGAGTACAAGTGGTGGAGCATTCTTTCTTGGCAAGAGGTTGGTATCTTGGACCAGTAAAAAGCAAAATTGCACATCCCAATCCACAGTAGAAGCAAAATATGTTGCTGTAGCAGTAAACTTCTCTAATATTGTTTGGTTCGAATAGTTATTGGAAGGCATGAAGGTTGAGATCAAAGAACCAGTTGTTATATTTTGTGATAATACAAGTGCAATAAATATTTCAAAGAATCCATTAATGCATTCCAAAACCAAGCACATTGCTATAAAATATCACTTTGTTAGAGAATTGGTGTAGGACAAGGAAATCAGATTGGAATATATTCATACAAAAGAATAGATTGCAGATATATTCACCAAGCCACGACCTAAGTATGCATTCTTCTATCTGAGAGATAAGTTAGGGGTCAGTCCCCTATCTGAGGCTCACTAAATGAAGTTTTAGTAATGCATCAACCAGAGCATATTAAAGATCAGTCAGTTGATGCATCTTAGTCAAGGAATCATTGCATATGAATCAATACTCAAGGTACATTGCTATTCACCTAGTATGTCTTATCTTTGGCATGTGTTGTCAAAGAGGGAGAGTTTGCTGTCATATTCCAAGAAATTTCTTAAGATTTCTAAGAGGGAGAGTTTTCAGTCAGAAAGAGAAGTTTGCTGACAGAGGGAGTTCTCATAGATGAGAATCAAAATGAAGCTAAGGATATGTTCCTTACTCTATGTTTTCTATGAAATTTCATTGTGCTATGTCATATTGTGTTGCCATCAATGCCAAAGAGGGAGATTGTTGGATTAATTGTGTGTTGTCTTTGATGTCACACAAATGTCATATCAATTACCAATCTTAGTTAGTCAGCAAAGCAGTTCCTAGTATTTACTGAGCTCAGTCAGTCAGTAGGCAGTTTTCAGTATCTACTGAGATATTTCAGGCGTCAAAGAAAAGTATGGCAGAAAATAGTGTTAACCAAGCTTCCACAGTTCATGAAGGAAAGTTAGTGTTTACCGAGTTCACTCGGTCTCCAAAGGATGTTGCAAAATTTGTAGTGCTTACCGAGTTCTCTTGGTCACCAAAGGAAATATTTTCAGATTAGTGTTTACCGAGCAAGGTCGGCCCAGTAAAGGATTTTGTTAATTTGAGAAATAAAGTTTGTTTATTCCAGCCGACTGTTGTAATGATTAGTAATGTTATTAGTGCCAACTTGACAATCTGAATGGACAATCTGAATGGTGTATATAGAAGGTCAAGTTGTGAATTAAAAGTGTGTGCAAGTGAAAAAGAAGGAAAGTGTGAGTGAATTTTGAAGGATGATTAGATATCCTTGAAGAGCAGCAGAGATATATTTGATCAGGAAGGATCTAGTGAAGTAGAACAGAGATCTTTAATCAGCAATTTAGTTGCATCATTATTCAGGTCACTTCATTGTTACTTTCTTACCATTGTAGCAGTGATTTCAAAATCTCCTAACCGAGTTGGTTTAACAGCCATTTTGCAAATCTTCTAACAAGGTGACAGTTCTATTGAATTGTTTCAAGACCTCTTACAAGGCCACTCCTAATAGGGTGATTAAATCCTCTAGCAAGGTCACACCTAATAGTGTGTTTTGTAACCTTTTACCGGGTTGGCTCCTAACAGGGCATCACTTCAGAAGAGTGAAAAATAGTAACTAGTTACATTGGTGGTTTTTTCCATATTGGGTTTCCACGTTAAATCTGGTGTCTCTTATGTTCATGTTATTTTCTTTATTCATGTATGTTAATCATTGATGAATGCCTAAGAATAGTTATAATTAATACTCACTACAATAATCAAGTTTGAACATTTCTCCGTATGTTTGCCGGATAACAACAACAAATGATTTAATAAGACATCTAAGGGATCTGTGGTAATATTTTTGAGGTTAACTGATTCACCCCCCCTCTTAGTTACTACATCTATATTTCCAATAGCTTGCACCTTTTTCAGGGTCCACTTCTATGCCTTTAGTTGAGATGATATAACCCAAGAGTTTCCTAGAAGTAATGCCAAAAGCACATTTCTTTGGATTAAGTCTGAGACTAAATTGTTCCATGCAGTCAAGGATGGGCCCCAAATCTATGAGATGAGTTCTTCACTACATGCTTTTGGCTAGAGTATCATCCACATAATCCTCCATTGTTTTATGCATCATATCATGGAAAATAGTAGTAACAACTCTTTGATATGTTGCTCCAGCATTCTTAAGCCCAAAAGCCATGACATTCTAGAAAAAGGTGCCCTAGGCACATGTGAAAGTGATCTTTTCTTGATCTTCTAGCACAATTTTTATTTGATTATAGCTAGAAAAGCCATCCATCGAGGAATACATCTCATATCCTATTGTCATATCTATAATCATATCAATATTAGGCAATGGGAAGTCATCTTTTGGACATGCCTTATTTAGATCTCTGAAATCTGTACATACACGAATGGATTTATCATGTTTAGTGACTTGAACAATGTTTGAAATCCATTCTATATAATCAATAGTTCTTATGAAACCAACCTTAAGGAGCTTTTCCATCTCTGCTTTAACCAAAAGAGCTACGTGTGGAGGCATCTTTCGTAGCTTCTGTTTAACAAGTTTGATACCTGGTGCAATGGACAAATGGTGCATGATTAGATTGGGGTCTAATCCAAGCATGTTAGAGTAGGTCCATGAAAAGTTTATTTTCTTTCTCTGAAAGAAGCTCGTGAACTCTTCTTTTTCTTTAGCAGACAATGATTATGCTAGATGAATAAATTATGGAGCAGCCTCTGTACCGGCTGTGTCAGCTCAATCAATACTGATGACCTCTCTTGAAAGTGGCTTGGAAGTGTATCAAGTATCTCATCCTTGGGTTCCTCAGAGAGGTTTTCACCTTCAGATACATCTTTTATTTTTACTATTTTTGGCTCTAATACTTCCACAAAGTGGTTTTCACCGTCAGAGCATCTATTTTTTCTTCTTTTAATTTTTTGACTAAGATACTTGATATCCACCTCTATCATGTTGATACTACTTTCATTGTTGGAGGATGTCATAGGTTCAATAGCATGGAGGTAACAGGATAGATCATAATCATTCTGGAATGTTAGGACTTCATTGGATTTCGAAGGGGAGTTCTAGTTTATCAGATCGGGATGGCGGAGTGAAAGGGAAGTAGTGACTGGTTCAACTGCATTCACTGTATAACCCTCAAAATTTTTGATGAGCAAGTCAAGACCTAGAGTGATCTCATCCAAAGGAGTGCTTGAATCCCTATAAGACCTTTCATCAAAAGTAGAGGACATGTTAACACTAGTGGCATCTAATTCATGCGACATAGCACTAGACCCTTCACCTACTTCGAGCAATCTTTCATACACATGAATAGTATCTATGTCTACATCATAAGTAGCATCAGACAAAGATTCAAACTCATATTCATGTGAGTTAGTACTTGATGTGGGAATTTCTTTAGTAGCATCATTAGACCCATTATTATCCCTTGTGGCATTAATAGTTTGCTGAAGTTGTTCTTGTTCAAAATACTTTTGAAAATATGGTGGCCTATATCATTCACCTTGAAAATTAGGATCACCATTCAGTGTTTCTTTCCATTCCTCATATGTGAATTGATACACTAAATAAGTTTTATCAGAATCATTATCAGTATTAGTATCTATCTCTACCATATGGACAGGTATGACAGAATCATCAGGCTTTGCAAAGAGTGCCGCGAGATCTGAAGGAATAGGATATGGAAATGTATCTTCATCAAAGCTAGCCTTTGGATTCACTTCTAGAGTGGTATCTTCAATTTCTTGTTTAGGTTTAGGTTCAGGCTCAGGAGCTGACACAAATTTCTTGGTCCCCAAATGAAAGGGAGTCTTTTTAAAGCCTAAGCCACTAGTATCTTTTGTGTGGCAGCTTGTAGCTTCAATGGGTTTTAGTAAGCCATTATCATTCTTTCCTATAGGACCACTCCCCTTATAAATGAAGCACTTCATGATCTTGAAGGCTTCACTATATGGTTCTTGCTCTAAATATAGAGGTGGAGTGGTTGTTTCAGCTGTTTCTTTTTCTTTATAGATCCATGCTCTGATAGCTCTCTCTTCATCGTCATCTTCTAAAGGCATAGAGGCCCTTACAAAGGCACCATCATAAACTATTTGAGGAGCATTAGAAAGTTTTTTGTCCTCAGAAGGTCTCCCATAAGAGTGTGGAGATAGAGGTAGAGAAGCTAGTGATAGCACAGGTTCCATTCGGTATTCTCCCATGCCTATATCCTTAAGTCTCAAAGTTTGTTCCATTTCTTTCAGCTTAGCATCATAAAACTCAGTGGACTCTCTATTTACTAGAACAAAGCTATCTATTGATTGTGCAAGAGTGTTGCAAGAGAAATTGGTATTAGCAAGTACAGTGACTTCCACCCCATGGAATGGGAACTTTATGCATTGATGGTACCTAGATGGAATAGCCTGCATCTCATGAATCCAAGGCCTACCCAACAAGATATTGTAGGCAAGAGGAATATTGAGCACTTGAAAAGTAACATCTCTCTCAATAGGACCTACATAGATAGGTAGCACAACTAAGCCTTGGGACTTGCATTCTTCCTCATCATAAGCTTTGATGGTAATCTTTTTGTGAGGGTCTATACAATTCTCATCATAACCTAGCTAAGTGAGCAGTTTGGTGAAACATATATTAAGACTAGCACCATTGTCTATGAGCACTCGACAGATGCATTTAGGACCTATCATGACCTCTAAATGCAAGGGAGAATTATGCGGGTGACTCAAAGAGTGATCATCTTCTTTAGAGAAGGATAGATAGTGAGGTGAAGTCAAATGACCCACCATAGATTGGAACTAGTTGAGATCGAGATCCTTGGGAATGTTTTCCTCGGTGAGGGCTTTATCCAAAATCTTCCTATGGGCAAGTGAGATCCTCAACAACTCAAAAATGGTAATTTGAGCATTGGTTCGCTAGAGTTGATCTAAGATACTATAACTAGCTGAGCTAGCAATAGGAACATATTTCATGGTCTTGTTGGCAGGGTCAATAGTAGTTTTATCTACAATTTGCTTTGGAGCAGATGTGGAAGTATCAAGTCTCTTATCTGCTATTTGTTTTGGAGTGGACATAGAAGTATCAAGACCTTTCAAAAGAACTCTTCCTCACGATCGAGTGACAACATTAGCACAGTCTTGAGATTGTTCAGATTTAGACGAATGAGATGCAGAACTATGCAAGATAAAAGGAGTCTTAGATTTGGGAGCATCATCGCTCCCTTTAGAAGTGATCACTTCACAATAATCTATCTCGATAGGTTTGATCATAGCAATAACATTGTCAGTATTAGTGTATGTGTAATTGACTTTAGCATTGGTAATCTTGGCATTTGAAGACTCACCCTTCTCATGAGGAGGGAAGGGATCCTTAAAAGCTTGATGGTCTAAATTCTTATTATGGTTCTCCACAAGGATGTCACCATTGTCAATGAGATCTTGAAATTTATGCTTTAGTTGGAGACAAGTAGAAGTCTTATGACCAATTTTCTAGTGATAGTCATAGTAAGCATTATCATTCCACTAGTGAGGTCATGGTTGTGGGTCATAAGTATGCTTTTCCAAAGGAGTAAGAACCTGATTCTCTATAAGAGTTTTATAGACCACATCAAGAGGCTCTCCTAAATAGGTGAAATCATACTTGGTTCAAGAGGCACAAGGTTTGTTCCTAGCAAATCTTGAAGTTTGTTGATTATCCATTGTGGTCTTTTTGATAACCTTAGTCACTTGTATACTAGAAGTAAGATTAAAAGTAGGCTTTGAAGGCTTCATAGTAACATTATCCACCACTCCATCATTTACTACATCTTTTTTCTTATTAATAGTCTTTCCTTTATCTTTGTTTGTGGAGAATCCTTGTTTATTGTCCTTATTCAAAGTTAATTCTCCTTTCTTGATCATAAAGGCCTCTATTCGCACTGCTTGTTTGATCATACTATCAAAAGTAAGAGGACCTTGCAATTACACTTGGTATCCAAAGTCTGGGACAAGATTTTCCAAGAAAATATCAAGTCTCTCAGACTCTCATAGCTTGTGAGGAAACTTTGTACATAATTGTCTCCATCTTTGGCAAAATGTTAGGAAAGATTCTCCTTGTCACTATTTTAAGTTGCAAAGATCTTGGATGTTGACTGGATGTTGAATATTATGTGAGTAGTGTTGGAGAAAAAGATTAGCCATTTCATCAAAATTTTTAATGCCAATGGGCAATCTAGAGAACCATTCCATGGTTGGTCCACCCAAACTATGAGGAAACAAGCACATAAGATAAGTTTGATTGTGCATAAATTCCATAGACAATGCGCCAAACTCCCTTAAGTGATCTTGGGGATTGGTTGCACCCAAGTATTTGTCATATTTAGGGAGTTTTACACCTTTGGGAAAAGGTGGCATATGAAGACTTCTATCAAAAGGGAAAGGACAAATACTTTCCATCATAAATTGTTGAGCGAGTTTGTCTTTATTCCTTGCAAGTTGACTAATCTGATTTTGCATTTCTCAAACCATCTTTTGCAACTTCACGATCTCAATTTATTCTTCCTTAGCTACGAGTGTCTCAACTTGATAGTCTCAAGGTAACTTGGCCCCTTGTTTAGCTAACTCAAGGAAGTACTTTTCTTTCTCCTCTAGGAGAAGGATCTCCATCATTTTAATAAGACCCTTATTAGCTTTGGTAGCATCTATATCCTATTGAGTTATCACCTTATTTTTATTCCCAAGAATCTCATAAATACTCAAAACCTGATCTTGTTGCTGATCATCTTGGTTTTGATTGGATGGAGGAGGACGATAGAAATAGGCGGGTTGTCGATCACCTTGAGGTTTGCTTCAAGATTGATCATCATTGTGGGACTCATTTTGGTCATGTTGAGATTGACCATGAGGCTTCTCATTCTAAGGTTGAGCATGATGTGGGTCATTAGAGGATTGACCATGATATTGATTGTTTTTAGATTGATCAAAGGTTTGACTGTACTTTCCTAGTTGGAAGTCAAATGGATCTCCCATCTTCCTATAGGCTTGTGTAGTACATGAATTCTTAGTGAAATGATATGTCTAGTGTCGAAAGGGTGCAGCCATGGTAACCTTTGGTGAATGAATAGGGTCAAAAGATTTAGCAAATTCAGGCAAGAAGATATCATCAACAGTATCACTAGGTTCAATGATAGAACTGTTCTTAGTAGGATCAATAGGTATATACTAGGATTAGTCTGAGGAAGAGATCTTCCAAAGTTGTGAAACAGTGAGTTCTCTTGGAAGAATGAGTTGTCTTGCTCTTGAAATGAAAAACCAGGTTGTGCTTCAAACAATAGATTAAAACACTCTTGAAACATCAGAGGTGATGGTTGAGATGGACTATCTTTCAAAGTATTCAATGAGGAAATCGAGGATATCTCACAAAGTTCAAATTTTGCAATAGATTTAGGATGATCAATTTCTTGATTAGGATGTTTGCTTCTACCTTGATCAAGATTCTAAATGGAATAAGTCTTGCCACTTCTAGTCATGACAGTCATAGATGAAGATGAAACAAGAGAAGACTCAGGATAATGCTAGACTCAGTTTCTAAGAACAACACAAGGAAGATAAAGGATAGAATAGCCAAGATGCGAGATGGACTTGGTACAAATCATCAAAAGAGGTGGCTAAAATAGTCAAGATAAGACTATCACAACATGAGATACAAAAGGCATAAAGAGATAAGATAAACCAATGAGAGATGACTCAAGTCAAAGAAAAGATCGATCAATTCCTAAAATGAGACAACCAGTTTCTGACAGTGAATGATAGGAAAATAGAAAAATAGACCTTAGACAAAAAGAAAATTAGATGAAAAGTCAAATAGGTCTCTATTTTTGAAAATTGGGCTACAGTCTCATGCGAGACAGTACCAGGCCACGTGAGAGAACACAAACCTTCGTGTGAGAGAACAAAGTCTCATGCGAGAGAGTGCTCTGAAGAGTGAAACTTTGTGCGGGAAAAGTGAAAAATCTGACAATCAGACATAGTTTTTGAGGTTAAAGTTGAATTTTGAGGTACAACCTAAATTGATGTCTGACAAAAAATCTAGTTTCCTGATAGATTTGAAGAACAGTTTAATCAACAATTTCATTTTTGGATTTCAAGCATTTGTTTAAAGACACAAAGGTTCAAATCAAGTAGTGATACAAGAAGCAGTCATTAATAGACCTATCAAGGACAAAGAAACTTGATAGCATCATGGGAGTCTTTGTTTCATAATGATTGGACAATGTTTAAGAATTGATAACAAACACATCACTTAGTCCTACAAAAAAAATAGTGAGAAGATAAAACCTTTCCCCATTGCTTATGTGCATACATGCACCTCACAGAGCTGTGTCACCCCCTAGAGGGCCCCCATGTTTTTGGTGTTTCCAAGGGCTCAATAGTGTATGTTCAAAGGTTACCCTTGTAGTAGGGGTGAGTGTCACAACCACCTTCAAGCATCCAGGTGTATGCCTATGATGGGAATCTATGGGAGAGATTCTTCCCCCTCCTTGCGCAAAGATGATGACTCCTTTCAAAGGTGAATCAAGTAGGCCACTAGCTAAGGAAAGTTTTTAATAGGCTTCCATTCATGCTAACCTTCGGTGCCCCCAATACAAGGTTGAGGCCTCATAGCCACACCAACAGCTGAAAGTCATACACCCTGGCAAGCAGGGCTAGGAGCGGTGCCACTCAGTATAACAGACGGGGCCTTCTCAAGATGATAGTCAAAGTCTTGAGAAGGAAGCTAAAATGGTTTTGGAGTCTTTAGACTCAACAAAATGGTCTTTATTAGAGTGAGGTGGAATCACTAGTGAAAGGTGCATACTCACTTGGGTTGTTCTCAGAGGTTCAACTTTCGGAAGGCCCTCTAAAGGTGACACAACTTGGTTTAGATCTGAGGGTTTGATTTTCTTCTTCTCTCAAAGATAGAAGAGCATACTTCTCTACCTCATCACTTCACCCAAACACATCAAGAAGATTCATCACCAAGTTAGCTTCACTTCACCACATCTATAAGCTTTTGGGTTTTTGTTTCTCTCAAAGAGAGAAGAGCATAATCTCTTGGATAGTAGAAGCATAAAGATTCACTACCTTTCTCCACTTCCCCAAGAATTTTTCATATTAGTAAGATCATTAGGATTTTAGGTTCATTCATGGTCATCACCTCCATGTAATGAAGAGCCAAATTCCCTACTAACTATCAAAATCCTCAAGAAATTTTAACGGAGCCCTATTTAGACTATGTGAATGAAAGCAAGAAACAAACACAACATTTTAGCAAGTCTTTGACTATTGTCTCACAATCAAACCATTAGCATGTTTTATGTACTTGGTCAAACGTCCTGCAGAAAACTATTACGCTGTGAAAATAACAAAGAAATAATAAACAACAGCAAATAGGAAACTGTCAGAAATGTGAAACAGGAAAGACAAAATCTAAATTTTTTAAAACACTGTATCCAAATCTCGCGTGAGGAAGTACTCCAAAGCACATGAGAAAGTACAGGGCACTGCATGAGGATGCATCAGCTCATGTGAGAGAGTGCTACAGGGAGTGAAACTTCATGTGACAAACTCTGGATTCTCATACGAGAATCCATACACAAACAATACAGATGCATGACAAAGCTTAAATTTCCTGTAAAAAAAAATGAGAATGAGGCTAGAAATTGATCTTTCTCCCACACGGTGGGTTCCAAAATGTATATAGTCAAATGTGGACCTCTAATCCAACTACACACACAACATGGTCATTACTCACATAATTGAATTACAAGAGATAGTATGAATTACTCAATCTGAAATCCATCGTGAAGCAACCTGTCGCCTCCTATGTAGATGAGGTGTTTAATTACTCTCAGAATGAGAGCCAACAACCATAAGACCAGTTTTACAATGGAGGATTTGAAAACTATAATGATAAGCAAAAGAAAACTAAAATTAAACTAGAATGAGTGCAATTTAATCTAAGATGCTTTGAAAGAAATATGATATTAATCTAGATAGCTTGGAAAGAAAATATGAAGTGCAAATTATTCTAAAGAACTTGAAATAGAATTAGAGTAAGCTATGATCCAATAAGCCAAACTAAATATCATGGAAAATGCAATATTAAACTAAAATGCAATAAAAAATTTGAATTAATGAAATTGAGATGCAAAAATACTATAGTTTAATTACTCTAAAAAATTTCTCTCTTAGAATGAAGAAATGAGGTTCATTAAATAGACAAGCCTGGGAAGAGAATGAAGGGGTTCTTGATTTGAAACTCTTGACTCTTCATTCCCATTTGAGACAAAAATGCATAAATTACTTAATTCAAAGAATGGAAATTGCCACACAGGGTGACCTTTCGAATATTATGAATTATTAATTCAAAAATGAGTGTCCATTCAAATAACAAGCAATTATTAATTCCTTTTCATGTATATTAGCCAAATGGGGTGGATTTAATTTAATTCCAATCACTTAGGACTTTAGTATTAAATTAATTTATCATAGGGGTAATTTAGCTAATAAAAGTTGAAGACTTTAAGAATTAATTTTAATATTTGATTAATGCAATTTAGGGTCTTTGCAATTGACATTAAGTCAAATTAAGTTAGGTAGGATAGATAAAATTGCCTAGGAAACTAGGACTTTGGAGATGTAAAATTGATGAAAATGCACAAAAATTGATTGAATTTAATAGGTGTCAATTTTAAGGTATTACAGTTGGGATTGTGGCCAGATATCATATAGAACCTAAAGAGATGCACCTAGCTGCTATGAAAAAGATATTGAGATATCTGAAAGGAACAATAGACTATGACTTATTGAATGATAAAAATGATAGCTTTGAACTTCATGCTTATACTGATGCTGATTGGGTAGGAAATATTGATGACAAGAAGAGTACTATTGGTGGTGCATTTTTCCTTGGGAAAAATTTGGTTTCATGGCTAAGTAAGAAGCAAGATTGTATAACTCAATCTACTACTAAATTAGAGTATGGTACTGCTTCTATTAATTGCACTCAAGTTGTTTGAATGAAACAAATGTTGAAGGATATTGGAATAACTTTTGATGAGCCTGTGGTTATCCATTGTGATAACACTAGTACAATGAATATGTCAAAAAATCTAGTGATGCATTCTAAAACTAAACATATTTCTATCAAGTATCACTTCTTGAGAGACAAGATGGTAGAGAAGGAAATAAAGTTGGAGTATATTAGTACAAAATAACAAATTGCAGACATCTTTACAAAGATTTTACCACAATATACCTTTGAATATCTCAGAGGTATGCTTGGGGTTCAGGCCCCTCCTAGTTAGAATTAAATGATGTAGGGATGCATCAGTCCAGAGGTTTTCAGAGCCTTATCATATTCTGGACTTGATGTAGGGATCTAATCCTTGGGGGGGTGATCATTGAACATAGTTTTGAAGAATAGTTGATGACTTATGGAACCCTTTTCCATTGTTTTCAAAGGGGGAGTATTACTATGAGAAAATACCTACTATATGGGGAGATTGTATGGAGGTATACTATGAGAGTATTGTTTGGTTACAGAACTTTGGATTGATAAAAATTTGGGTTAATGGATTTTCCCATACATTGACATCAATGCCAAAGGGGGAGATTTTTGGATATTGCTAATGAATTGGGGAGATGGTTGATACATTTAATATATTTAATCACTACTTTGAGTGATGTTGGAGCTACTTCTTTTGTCATTAGTGTTTTGTCATTGATGTCAACATATGTTTCTATGAAGAGAACAGGCTGGTTACCACAGTGTATAGATACTGTACAGATGTTTTAGGATGTACAAAGACTCATGAGAGTACAGGAAGATGTTGTGATCTTATATCCAAGATCACATCATGTAATGTTGCATATTGGATGAGTTATAGATGTTCTAGTGAATACTGGTTACTAGACTATGATAGTGGAAGTTGTTAAAGTGAGTCTCTATATTTTTGGTATATCTCACAAAAGGTATGGATTCAGTATATACAATCTTAAGGGATGAAACAAAAGGTACTGAAGAATGTTCCTTGGTCAACGAAAGGTACAAAATATTGTATGACATCAACTATGGTGTGTGTTTTGGAGATGTCTTATTTGGAAGCTGACTTGAGGGCTATAGTGTGTGTTATGGATGGAGAACTTGAACTAAGGATGTCGATCCTTAATTTTTGTAATGTAAAATTTTGGATACTTGTTTTAGATACTGTGTGTATCTTAGAAAGGGTTTATGTAATTGTTTGTATATTAGAAAAACTTAATTGGCTGACCTGATCATGTAAAATGTAATATGGTATATATTTAAGATCTTTTCTTTGGAAAAGACATGGTGAGAATGTATGTGATGTAAAGAAGATTGTAGAACCTACAAGCTTGTGTCTGCTAGATGTAAAGTAGAGGATTACTTGTGTACTTCATTGTAACTAATCAAGAAAAGATAGTTGATGTGAGATAGTTCAAATGATTGTGTATTTATTCATATACACCTATGTTGCAAACAGTGAATTCTGAAGGTGGATTTAACATTCTTTGGGAAATGAGCCTAGGAAGTAAGCCTACCCTCATTTCTTGACTCCTAACATGGTCTGTCCTCTAACAAGGACTATGTACTATAATTCTTTAATCAACTCCTAATAGGGATAGATATTCTAACAAGGATACTATACTCTCAGTACATCATTTGTGGGTGTTAATTCCCACCAGTGTTTTTACCTTTAACAAGGTTTCCTTGACACCAAAATATTGTGCTATTGTGTTGGTATTCATTGTGCTCATTGGATTTGATATTGCTTCTATTCAAAGTTTAAAGTTTAATATTATGTCATACAACTGATTCACCCCCGCCCTCTTAGTTGTATTATGGATAATTATTCCTAACAAAAGGCATAGATTTTGAAGAGACATTTACTTGTGTTGCTAGAATAGAAGCTATGAGATTATTCTTGGCTTATGTTGTACATAATAACTTCAAAGTATATCAGATGGATGTGAAATCTACATTCTTGAATGGGGATCTTGAAGAAGAATTGTAAACCAGTTGGTACACCCATGGTGACTGGTAATAAGCTGACAAATGATGATGAGAAAAAGTTTGGTTTTTAGACCAAGTATAGATCAATGGTTGGTGGATTACAATATCTGACTCACACCAGACCAGATATTACTAATGTTGTTGGAATTGTGGCTATATATCAAGCATAACCTAAAGAGACACACCTAGCTGCTATGAAAATGATACTTAGATATTTGAAAGGAACAATAGAATATGGCTTATGGTATGATAGAAATGATGACTTTGAATTTCATGCTTATACTATTGTTGATTAGGCAGGGAATATTAATGACAAAAAGAGTACTAGTGGAGGTGCATTTTTCCTTAGGAAAAATTTGGTTTCATGGATAAGTAAGAAACAAGATTGTATAGCTCAATCTACTATAGAATTAGAGTATGTTGGTGCTACTATTAACTACACTCAAATTGTTTGGATGAAACAAATGTCAAAAGATATTGGAATAAATATTGATGAATCAGTGGTTATCCATTGTGATAACACCAGTATAGTAAACATGTCAAAGAATATTGTGATGCACTTTAAAACTAAGCATATTTCTATTAAGTATCACTTCTTGAGAGATAAGATAGCAGAGAAGGAAATAAAGTTGGAATACATTAGAACAAAGGAACACATAGCATGCATCTTTACAAATCCATTTCCAAAAGATACCTTTGAATATCTCAGAGGTATGATTGGGGTTTAGACCCCTCCTAGTGTGAATTAAATCATGTAGAAATGCATCAATCTAGAGGTTTCTAGAGCCTTATCATATTTTGGACTTGATGTAGGTATCTACTCCTCGGGGGGAGTGATCGTTGAAGACATTTGTGGAAGATAGTTGATGACTTATGGCACCCTTTTCCATTGCTGTCAAAGGGGGAAAAAGACTATGAAAAAATCCTACAGGAAAGAGACTATGTATTGTGGAAAAGAGACTATGTGGTAAAGGTATTGAGAGAATACTTTTGGGTTGATGGATTTTCCCATATGTTGCCATCAATGCTAAAGGGGAGATTGTTGGATATAACTAATGCAATGGGGAGATTGTTGATATAGTTAATATGTTTAATCACTACATTGAGTTGTTGGTCCATTTTCCTGTCAATGCAAAATCCTAAGAAAATGGTCTTTTCCCTACAAATTTTGAAGTTATCCCACCTTGTTGCACAGTTTCATCTTGCATTGAAAACCCATAGTGTTTCATGGTGTGCACCCTTACCCATAGGTTGTTCATGTTGTCACCTTGATCCAGTTCAGATCACACATGCTGAATCGCAAACCCAGAGAGTTATTCAAGTTCTAAGGTCTGCAGGAAACAAATTTTAAAATTTGCCTAAGTGTCAAAAACCCACAATGTTTTTGAAAATTCATGATGTTTTCGGTCTGTGTGAAAACCTTCATTGTTTTTGACCTTATGCCTTCCCGCTTTTTTTCACTTGTCTTATAGCATCAAAAACTCTATGTGTTTTCAGTCTTTCACTGTGTCGAAAACTTTGTGTGTTTTTGACCTCGGTCTTAACTGCACAAGTGCGATCAGTTGGTGGGACCCAGTTCTTCTCAGTTGCTTGGTGTGGTTAAAGTTTAGATAGAATCAATGGTCAGCGTAAGTTTGCATGGAAAAGATGCACCATGTTTAACCTTTACGCTTTTGCGATAGGCTATTGGATTTTCCTGTATGGGCATGTTGTGGGTCCATGTCAGATTGGTGCTGATGTGTCAGTCTACTATTGGTTGATATGCGATGAGTTGGGATGTGACATGGGCCCATTTTTGGGGTCTGAGTAGTTTGGTGGTCCCATTGATGGTGATGTGGCAGCCTGGGGTTGGCTGTCACATGATCACATGTCAGAGTTTTCTGACATGCGATCATGTGACCAATTGACATGTGTCCCTGGGGCCCAGTGGTAGGTGGTAATGTGGTGTCTGTGGTGGTGAGGTGGCAAATTTATATTGGGTGCCACATGATGTTATGATGGTGGTCATGTCCAGAAGAAAGGGGGCATGGGGCCAGCACTCTTGGTGACATGGGCACTTTTCATTGGCCAGGTGGTAACAGGGCAGTTAATGATGGTGAATGCTGACGGTTAGTCAAATGTTCGCATAGCCTTTTTCAAGGCTATGCGATCATGTGAATAACATTTTGTGATAACCCTCAGTGGTGGTGGTTGCGGCAAGGTAAAGGGGTGCGGCTTGTTGCATGTTCGCATAGCCTGTTTCTGGGCTATGTGACCATGCGACAACGGTCTGATTGCACTATTGTGGAGTTAAAGGTGGGTCTACGGTACCAGCATTACCGAGATGTTCAGGTCTATGATCAACTATTCCGTGGTTAAGAGATTGTGGTCACATGATCGCAAGGGTTAGTTTGGTGCCTTGCGATCATGCAACCGAGCATAAGATGAAACCCATTTTCCTGTGATAGTTAAGTTGATGACCGCACAATTGCATGACTAAGGGAAAATAGTTAAGGAACATAAAGCCCATGAAATGCATGGTGACTATTTGATTTCAAATTTGATTTTCCTGAGGATCTGCAGTGACCAAAGGTACCTGAATTGAATGCTTTCCTGGTAGATTTTCTTGATGGTTTGATGGCGGTAGGTGTTGCGATCTAGCTCGAGGGGCTCTATGGTTGATTGTAGAGGTTGTTTTGTACCTGATGGAGTTTGTTTTTAAGCTCGAGAAGCTATTTTTAGGTGGCTGATTTGATTGGTTTTCATGGCTATCCCTAGTGTCCTATACTGAGCTCGTAGATTTTCATGATTGCAGATCTGCTTGAGATTTGTTTCCTATAGGTTGCCTGCATTTCCTGCCCCTGCATTGAATTTTGATGTGTTCCAGTTGGTTAGGTGGGTGAAACTTTGACCCTAGTCATTCGTAGCTTGTTGCAACCTATTTTGGGTTTCCAAGATGACTGGTGGTATATATTGCAAGTTTTTGATAGAACAAGGGTTCTAAATTTTGTCAGTTCTAGGGAATTAGAAAACTATGTCGCATTGTAGGAAGCTGAATAGAACTTCTTTGCATCTTTTGTAGGTTATTTAAGTGGTAGTCTCATTTCTGGTATAGACATGTACATGCCTCATCATACTTAATATAACTATTCTCTTGCTTTCAAGTCTCTCCTTGGTGTCAATCTTATGAGTTTTGGATTTTTTGGTCCATTACATTGGGTTGCCTCTGTATATTTTCTAGTCTTTAGTTTTTGATCTAGGATCAAGTGAAAGATACTTTGGATAGGGCATAGATTCATTAGATTCATCTACAAAAGGATCTTATAAGTAGTGGATGGGCTGGAAATGTTGTATTTATGGCTTTGAGTCTTTGACAGTAGTTGGTTCATGTTCTATATTTGTTTTTGAGTGCTACCCAATGGATAATGGCACTGATCAAGGGCTAGTATATTTAGTTGAGTCCAATGCTTGATGGTTTTTGGCTATTTCCTACATCTTTGAATAGCAACACCATTTTCAAGCTTTAACTATTATTTGGTTGATTGTTGTAATACCATGCATAGTAGAGTTGATTCAATGAATACCTGGTTAGTATTTAGTAGTCCTTTACTATGATTTGCTTTATAAATCTAGAAGTATAAGGTGTGTAGCAAGTGGAGTTTTATTTGGATTAGGTGCACCCGCCTTGGTATTGCAGAGCCAGAAGCAGAAGAGGGTATATTAAGACCCTATAGTTGGTCCAGTTGTCTTGCAGAGCTCTCATACTTGGAACTAACCACTCCTAACATCAGTCTCAAGGCATATTGGAAGCCCTAAGTGGCGTAAGCATTTTCAAACACCAACAAGATGGTGACTCTACTGGGGATAACAATGAGAAGGAAGTGTATTTGTTAGAATCTCTAGTGGTTTCAAAATTATGCAGTATCTTATTGACTAGATTGATTTGCCCATTTGAGTCACCAAAAAGATGGTGACTCTGCTGGGGACATGTTTAATGAAGCTATAAACAATGTTGGTACGAGTAGAGCTGGTCTCCGGGCCGGCTTGTTTATCATACCCAGTGGTTACCATTGATGGTATAGAGTCATGTTTGGTAAAGAAGATATTCCTCATATTTTGCAAAGTGAGTCAGGTCTATTTTGTCTGTCATTGTTAAGTCTGAAAGTCTTAGTTCCTAAATTATTTTTTAGTGATTTCTCACATTTGGTGAGTGGTGACTCTGAGTTCTCTGATTTGCACCAGTGTGCACATTTGAAGGAAGGCTACAAAGAAAGAGGTGGAGTTGCAGTGGCAGGGGCAGCAGACATTTGGGCTCCTATGACTTATAGTGTTAAGTCAAGAGAGGAATCAAAAGAGGACTCTATGTGGGGTGTATTGTGAGTTGCTGATTTGAAGAAGGTCTCGGCTTTCTTTCTTTTTTTCTGCAAAGGGGTGGCAGATCTACAAAGTGTTAAGGGTGATTTGAAGGTGACTCCAAATCACACATTTCTTGTAGCTACTCCAATACATTTAGGTATTTCTCAAGAGTTGAAATATTTCCTTATTAAGTGGTCAAGCACAATAAAAAGGAAAAAGGTGTGAGTAGAGGTTTTCATACTTCAAGTTTTCAGTTGTAGCTTTGTAAAATTTTATGGAAGTATTGCATTAAGTTATAATGTGTAAGCTTGAAGAGGAGCTTGCATTAGACCAAGGCATCCAGAGGGATTGCATAAAATGGATGAGATTGAAGGTAGGAGGTAGAAGGGAACTGTCAATATCTCTTTTCTATGAAAGATTTTGTAAGGCATATGATGAGCTTTCAAGGGGTATTGAGTTTCCAAAGTCTATGTTCGTTGGATTTTTTTTGGAGGATTGCTTTCTAGAATCAACCAGTTGGCTAGCTTCTTTGAGGGAAGAGCATTATATGTGTCAGAGATTGGATAACTGGTGATTCTGATCTTGAGTTGGAAGATACATTTGGGGTTGTGTCTAGTAGTACTGCTATTGAGAATGATGGAACTCATGAAGGAGATGTGTCTAGTGCTAACACTCTTTCTTGTAATCATGAGAGTGATGCTCTTTCTCAATATGAGGCAAAAATTTTATGCAGTCAGGCAAATGAAGAAGAGGATGTTTTTGAAGATAGTTGTTTGCTTCACAGTGAACAAATTTCAAATTTCTTATCTTGTGAATATCTCAGATATTCAGGGAGGGATAACTCTGAGTTCTCACATTTGACACGCATTGATTTTGACCGAGAACATGAGTCAAAAGGGTTTGACTTTGGTATGTGTGTTTCTAATTCTTTTGTTTCCCCATCACTGCTAGATGACAACCAGGTTCAGTATGATATATCTAATGATGATGTCATCAGTATTTGTTTAGCCTCAAGTGATGCAGATATCCCTAATGAATGTGTTGATGTTTCCCCTCCCACCCACTAGTAGATGTTGACAAGATGCAGGATGCTCATATTTTTGATGATTTATGTTCATTAGAGATCTCCTCTTGTGGTTACCTTGTAGAAGAAGAGGTTGAAGGCCATGACAATGTGTTGTCCTATTATGAAGATTGTTATAGTGAACAAGTTTCTTGTTCACACTCTTTTCCTCCTTTTGCCAAACATGATAGTGAAGATGACCTTCACTTGGTTAGTGACCTAGTTAGTGAGGATATCATAGAGGAACCAAGTTGCTCAGTGGCTAAGGCAATGTATGAAGGTAAATTAGAGGATTCAAGTCCTTCTCAGCTAGGTACTTTTATAGTAATGCATGATGATCAGTATGTTTTATTTCCTGATGCATTACTAGATGATATTTTTACTTCCAGTCAGCAGTGAGAAGTAAGTGATGTTCCATACTTCTTATAATATGAGTGTGAGTATGATGGTTGTGACTAGAAGAACATGGGTAGTGACCAACATAGTTTCATTCTTCAGCCCATGAATATTCACATATGTTTGTAGCAAGGTGGTCATGAAATTTTTAGGTGGCTGGTTGCATATGTGGATGAAAATCAGACATTTGATTTAGGAGGGTCCCTGATTAAAGTTCTTTTGTAAATATCTGTAAATATCTTTCCCTTTCTTGTTGTGTGCTTTTCCTTCCTGTTCCTTGCATTTTTTAAGGTTCCTTCTTTTGTTCAGTTGGTGGTCTGCTCTCCCAGAGATCTAGATTCTTGTCATGCCCGCAAGAGGCATGCATCCCCAAACGGAGCCACTATTGGTCCATTTTCCTATCAATGCAAAATCTTGAGAAAATGGCCTTTTCCCTGCAAATTTTGAAGTTATCCCACCTTGTTGCATAGTTTCATCTTGCATTGAAAACCCATAGTGTTTCATGGTGTACACCCTTAGCTATAGGTTGTTCATGTTGTCACCTTGCTCTAGGTCAGATCACATGTCCTGAATCGTAAACCTAGAGAGTTATTCAAGTTCTAAGGTCTGCAGGAAACAAATTTTAAAATTTTCCTAAGTGTCAAAAACCCACAATGTTTTTGAAAATCCATGATGTTTTTGGTCTGTATGAAAACCATTTTTGTTTTTGACCTTATACCTTCCCGCTTTTGTGCACTTATCTTCTGGCATCAAAAACTCTATGTGTTTTCAGTCTTTCACTGTGTCAAAAACTTTGTGTGTTTTCAACCTCGGTCTTAACTACGCAAGTGCGATTAGTTGGTGGGACCCAGTTCTTCTTAGTTGCTCGGTGTGGTTAAAGTTTAGACAGAATCAATGGTCAGTGTAAGTTTGCATGGAAAAGATGCATGATGTTTAACCTTTACGCTTTTGCGACAGGCCATTGGATTTTCCTATATGGACATGTCATGGGTCCAGTTGGGTCCATGTCAGATTGGTGTTGATGTGTCAGTTTGCTATTGGTTGATATGTGATGAGTTGGGATATGAAGTGGGCCCATTTGTGGGGTTTGAGTAGTTTGGTGGTCCCATTGACGGTGATGTGGTAGCCTAGGGTTGGCTATCACATGATTGCATGTCAGATTTTTCTGACATGCGATCATGCGATTGGTTGACACATGTCCTTGGGGCCCAGTGGCAGGTGGTAATGTGGCATCCACGGTGGTGAGGTGGTGAATTTCTATTGGGTGCCATGTGGTGCTACGGTGGTGGTCATGTCTGGAAGAAAGGGGGCATGGGGCCAGTGCTCTTAGTGACATGGGCACTTTTCATTGGCCAGGTGGTGATAGGATAGTTAATGATGGTGAATGCTGATAGTTAGTCACATGTTTGCATAGCCTTTTTCAAGGCTATGCAATCATGCAACTGACATTTTGTGATAACCCTCAATGATGGCAGTTGTGACAAGGTAAAGGGGTGTGGATTGTCGCATGTTCGCATAGCTCATTTCTGGGCTATGTGATCATGCGACAATGGTCTGATTGCATTGTTGCCAAGTTAAAGGTGGGTCTATAGTACCGGCATTTCCGAGATGTTCAAGTCTATGATCGAGTGTTCCATGGTTAAGATATTGTGGTCACATGATTGCAAGGGTTAGTTTGGTGCCTTGCGATCATGCGACCAAGCATAAGATGAAACCTATTTTCTTGTGGCAGTTAAGTTGATGATCGCGTGATTGCACGACTAAGGGCAAATAGTTAAGGAACATAAAGCCCATGAAATGCATGGTGACCATTTGATTTCAAATTTGATTTTCCTGAGGATCTACAGTGACCAAAGGTACCTGAATTGAATGCTTTCCTGGTGGATTTTCTTACTAGTTTGATGGTGGTAGGTGTTGCAATCTGGCCCAAGGGGCTCTGTGGTTGATTGCAGAGGTTGTTTTGTACTTGGTGGAGTTTGTTTTTGAGCTTGAGAAGCTATTTGCAGGTGGCTGATTTGACTAGTTTTCATGGCTATCCCTGGTGTCCTGTATTGAGCTCATAGATTTTCATGATTGCAAATCTACTTGAGATTTATTTCCTCTAGGTTGCCTAAATTTCCTGCCCCTGCATTGAATTTTGATGTGTTCCAGTTGGTTAGGTGGGTGAAACTTTGACCCTAGTCATCTGTAGCTTGTTGCAACCTATTTTGGGTTTCTAAGATGACTGGTGGTATATATTGCAAGTTTTCGATAGAACAAGGGTTTTGAATTTTGTCAGTTCCAGGGAAATAGAAAACTCTGTCGCATTGTAGGAAGCTAAATAGAACTTCCTTGCATCTTTTTCAGGTTATTGAAGTGGTAGTCTCATTTCTAGTATAGACATGTACATCCCTCATCATACTTAATATGACTATTCTCTTACTTTCAAGTCTCTCCTTGGTGTCAGTCTTATGAGTTTTGGATTTTTTGGTCTATTATATTGGGTTGCCTCTGTATATGTTCTAGTCTTTAGTTCTTGATCTAAGATCAAGTGAAAGATACTTTGGATAGGGCATAGATTCATTAGATTCCTCTACAGAAGGATCTTATAAGTAGTGGATGGGCTGGAACAGTTGTATTTATGGCTTTGAGTCTTTGATAGTAGTTGGTTCATGTTCTATATTTGTTTTTGAGTGCTACCCAATGGATAATGGCACTGATCAAGGGCTAGTATATTCAGTTGTGTCCAATGCCTGATGGTTTTTGGCTATTTCCTACATCTTTGAATAGCAACACCATTTTCAAGCTTTAACTATTGTTTGGTTTATTGTTGTAATACCCTGCATAGTAGAGTTGATTCAATGAATACCTGGTTAGTATTTATTAGTCCTTTACTATGATCTACTTTATAAATCTAGAAGTATAAGGTGTGTAGCGAGTGGATTTTTATCTGGATTAGGTGCACCCACCTTGGTTTTGCAGAGCCAGAAGTATAAGAGGGCATATTAAGACCCTATAGTTGGTACAGTTGTCTTGCAAAGCTCTCATACTTGGAACTAACCACTCCTAACATCAGTCTCAAGGCATATTGGTAGCCCTAAGTGGCATAAGCATTTTCAAACACCAACATGAGTGATGCTGGAATTGCTGCTGTTGTCAATCATATTTTGTCACTAATGTCAACATATGTTTCTATGAAGAGAATAGGCTGGTTACTACAGTGTACAGATACTATACAGATGTTTTAGATCATGCAAAGTCAATTGTGTGTACTAGAAGATGGTTGTGATCTTATATCTAAGATCACATGATAAAATATTGCATATTGGATGAGTTACAAAAGATTTGGTGAGGACTGGTTACTGGACAGTGACAATGGAAGCTGACAGAGTTAGTCTCTCTATTTTGGGAATATCTTATAGGCAATGAAGATTTATTGTATGTGATCTTAAGATATGAAAAAAAGGGTACTAAAGAATGTTTTATGGCTAGCGTAAGGTATGAAAAGAAGGATGATGTCAACTGTGGCATGTGTTCTGGAGATGACCTATTTGCAAGATGACTTGAGAGATGTAGTGTGTATTATGGATGAAGAACTTGAATTAAGGATGCTAGTCCTTAATTATTGTAATATAATTGTTGTATACTTTTTTAGATACCATGTGTATCTTAGAAAGGAGTTATATAATATTTTTTATATAAGGAAATCCTAATTGGCCAACCTGATCATGTAGAATGTAATAGGGTATATATGTAAGATCTTTTCTTTTAAAAATATATGAAGAGAATGTATGGGATGTAAAAGAGAATTGTGGAAGTTGTGAGCTTGTGTCTACTAGATTTAGAGTAGAGGATAATTGTATACTTCATTGGAATTGATCAAGAAAAGATAATTTCTATCAGACAATTCAAAAGATTGTTATTTATTCATATACACTTGTGTTGCGAACAGTGAGTTCTAAAGGTGGACATAACCTTCTTTGGGTAGTGAGCCCACCCTTCTTTTTCTTACCACCTAATAGGGTCTATCCTCTAACAAGAACTATGTACTATAATGTTTTAATCAGCTCTTAATAGGGCTAGATCTTCTAACAAGGATACTATACTCTCAATACATCATTAGTGGGTGTTAATTCCCACCGAGGTTTTACCTTTAATAGGGTTTCCTCGAAAACAAAATATTGTGTTATTATGTTGGCATAAATTGTGTTAATTGGATTTGATACTACTTATATTCAACTTTAAATTTTAATAATATATCATACAACTGATTCACCCCCCCTCTCAGTTGTATTGTAGATTGTTATTCCTAACATTAAGATTCCCACTGAACATAGTTGAATTATTGGGATATGTAAAACGTGTTGACATTGTTAATAAATTATATGGAGAATTTAATGCATGGTAAATCATTTTCTTATGGATTCAAAGAGAAGTTTGGAGATGTAACTAGAAGGAAGGATGAAGAACATAATGATGGATAAATTTGATGAATCATACCTAAACCTAAGATCTACAGAGGAGATTAAGCGGTAAAAGATGGATCTATCTAATCGAAGAGGTATAAAGGAAAACCTAATTGTGAGGTTATGAAGGAGGAAGAAGAGGTTGATGTCATTGAATGATAAGTCTAAGAAGAAGGCTGAAGATGAAATTGTGAAGGAGCTAAATAGAGTTGTGATTGCTTGAAGCGAATTCTAAGCAGATTAGAGATGGAGATGGAAATGACGATCAGACTGTAAATCAACATATATGTGTGAAGTGGATTTGTATTTGCAAAGTGAGTTGTATGTTTTTTAGATCACAAACTACTATCACTTTCTAACCATTGTATCAGTCTAAATCCTTTAATCAAGGTTGACCTAACCGTCATTGTATAAATCCTTTAATCAAGGTGACATTCTAATGGAATGTTCTTAAGTCCTCTAACCAAGCCACTTTTGATAGAGTGTTTTAAATCCTTTAATAGGGCCACACCTAATATTGTCTTTGTAAACCTTTAACACAGTTGTATTTTCACAGAGCTCATTTCAGAAGAGTAAAAATTAGTAGCATGTTACAAAGTGGTTTTTCCCAAGTTGGGTTTCCACTATAAATCCTAGCGTTATACTTGTGTGAATGTTTTGATGTGAATGTTTTTATATTCTACAAGTTAATTACTTTTGGAAAATGGACAACATGTTATATTTTTTTGATATATGCTATAGAGACCAAGTTGAATAGCTGATTAGATCTTAGATTATTGAATTGCTAGAAAGTTTAATTCATTCATCTAGACCTGATGATAACTGATTCACCCCCTCCTCTCAGTTATTATAAAACATTCTAACAATTGGTATTAGAGCTATTGGTGCTTAAAGAGAAATGTTTAAAGGTACTTGAAGCTAATCATCAAGATGTATAAAAAGTAGGTACCAAATTTGAACAAAGAGAACTTCCCTGCATGGAAAAGTCTGATGAAATTGCATCTAGTTGGTATTGGTGATTCGACGAAGTACTATGTGGAACATGACCATGTTATACCTATTGCACCTTTGACTACAAAGGAGATGAAAGAAAAAAAAGAACACAATCAAGCAATGTTGGAGATTGCAATTGCTCTAAGTTATCCTGAATTTGAAGATATCAAAGACTACACTACTACAAAGAAAATGTGAAATACTCTTACAACTATCTATGGTGGAGATACAAATGTATTGAGAGAAAAGTTTGAAAGTTTGAGAGGTAAGTTTGATGAAATGAAAATGCAAGAAGCTGAAAATATTGCTTGTTATTGCAATAGAATTAAGGAGGTAGTTGTTAGATAACTGAGAGGGGGCATGAATCACTTAAATTAGTTATCCTACTATCCAAAACTCTTAGATGTACTTTTCAAAATTTTTCAACAAATCAAATAACTTGGTAAGATAAGATAACTATCTTTCTATTCATTTACTGAATACCAGTTGGTGGTGCCCAAAAATGAAGGATTAGATTTCCTATGGACTTGCCCATCCAATGTTGGGAAATCCAATTGTTTTTTCCAATGAACAAGTTCAACCACAATAGGGGTTTGAACTTATGCAATTTTGGCTCTGTAGGACCAAGGCTAGTGGGCCTATACCTTAACCAAATCTATTGGTTCAAACACTTTTTATAGTAGATAACTAAATATAAAACTTTTGGATTCTCTCAAACTAGAAAATGAACTTTAGAGGAATCAAATTGTGAGTATCACAATTATTGAATGTTTTTTAAATGATATAATAGAAATGCTTTTGAAAGAATGTGTTAGGAATGGGAACACTAAGAGGGGGGGGGTTAATCAGTGTTCACTTAATTTAATCTATTTTTCTTTACTTCTCAAACTTGAATTGAATGCTTAAGTACTGAAATGAACATTAACATAAATAAGAAACATGAACTCAACACATAACACCAATGTGGTTACAAGAAAACCCAAATAGGTAAAAACCCCGATGGGCATTGACACCCACTAATAATCTATACTAGTGTTTTATGATCCTTGTTAGAAGATTTGTAACCTTGTTAGGATTTTCTTTACAATGTATTTAGTACAATGACCTAGTCAAGGGTCAGACCTTGTTAGGATTATTTTATAATAACCCTATTAGGGGTGTGGACACACTATCTAAGAGCTCACTACTCAAGTGGTGAATTCTACAACCTTCTGATCTTAGATACACACTATATCTACTGGATGAATTGGCACTGTGACATTACTTATCTAATCAGTACCTTTGATGTGCTAATGCTTTGACCTCTTGCAAAGATCTAATACATCTTAACAACTCTTTCCATACTTCTGATCTACTTATTTTAACTCTCTATCAACTTTCATACTTCATTACAATGATGCATCTAATATTTATATGTGCATACAAAACAATTAACTAGGTCAGCCCTTTAACCGATTACACACAACGCTTCCAATTGAATTGGCTCAAGTGTGTTTACAAATAAACATAATTATATGTATAAAACCTAATTACAATAGGTGCATATCCCTCACACAACAATAATATAACTTCTAAGAAAACTACCAACAGTCAGCTTCTTGCAATGTTCTTCTATGGCATTCACTGTCAGTGCAAATTAAACTCTTTGTATCTTCCTCATACTAAATCTTCTAGTCATGTGCTCTTAGACTTAGCATGAATATGGTCTTACCAACTTAAATTCTAGGGCTCATACCATAATTTTATTTTATGCATGTACGTTGATGCTTTGACCTTTAGGTACTCTATACACTATCCAGTCTTCAACACTTAGCCAATTTCTGATCTTCTTATCATGAGCATTGAATCCAAAACATCATATGACTTTGTTGCCATAATGAAAACACTATATTAAGTCATATACACTAGTATAGTCAAATTTCCAACAATCTCCCCCTTTTTCACTAATGGCAACAAAGGAATATGGAAAAGTTACTAAGTGTCCCTTGATACAAAAAACACTTAATCATACTCTATCTTATATCTCCCTTATGTCTTCTTACTATATATTTTATTTACATAGCTATAGCTCCATATTCTATACATACCCCCCATTTGACATTAATGAAAAAGGTGTTACAAAACTAAATCTATACAAGTACTTACATTGAAAGTACATCCAGGTATACAATCTGTAAATTTTGGATCTCTTGCTTCCAAAATGCAATCAATGCATTGATTGTTTGGAGATAGGTGCATAAGGCATATTGTAGTTTCTCCATGTTCTCCAAATCTGAACTAGGACCTTGATCATATGTCACCATGGTGGCATCGATCTCCTTGATATTCTGATTGAACCCATCTAGGGAGGGCACTAGAGCATTTCTAAGCTGAGTCTGCCTAGCCCTTATCATCGACATCTCCTTTTATACCTTCTCAATTTTGTCAATATGTTCCTAATATACATTGTTACACATGTTTACATCAGTAGAGGGATCTTCTACTAACTTCCTTAATTTTTCAATCATGGCCTATGCTTCTTGGATTTTCTTGTAGTGATCGACTATCAACTTATCTTGATCCATACATTCAACATTAATTTTCCTTCCTTTTGCTACAAACTCTTTCAAAGTTGCTTGTCCAATTTGAGTACACTGAGGTGTAGTGAGAAGTTACTGACCAACTCATTTAGTCTTTTCTTCATATACTTCTCCTCTACAACTAAGGATGTTGATTCTTCCAAGTTAGAGAAATTACTCTTGAAATGTGGAAGAGTTTCACTTTCATCATCAACAAAGTGTACCTTGGACACTCTCTTATCTACCGATAACAAGCTGTTCAAGATATTTACTAATTCTACAAGGAGGGGATTCCTCATTACCTATTTTTCCTTGGCCTTCTCCATAGCTAAGATACTAAAATTGATCAGGTCTTCTTCTCCCCATGAGTCCAAACTAGTGGTTTCAAGTGTCAAGCTTGATCGCAATGATGCTGAGGGAGTGATAGGAGTGCTATCCATCACTTCTAGCTTTGCTTTGATTAGTATTTCAATAGATGGCTTATTTGTTATTTCATTTCCTTTTTCCTCTTCTTTTTCTATTTCCTTCTCTTCTTCTTTTTCATCTTTTATATCTTCAATGTGTACTTCTTCTTGTCGCTTGGGTGAGTTGTTACAGCAAAGGATTTCAGCTTCTTGTGTGCTCACATAAGCTTCCTCAAACTTATCCAGGTCTCTATCTGTGGCTACCATGGCTATTTCTACATTGTTAATGATGATAGTGTTATCTTTTAGTGACCCTATCATGGGTGTAAAATTTTTTGCCTTTGTATGTTTTTCTACTGCAGGTGTTGAATCTTGAGGACCTTTCATTAATACTTTTGTGGTCTCTATCTCCTTGGCTTCCTTAGGAGGCACTTGAGTTGTGTGTGCAGAAGATGGATACATATGTCTATTCAAGAATACCTTCTCAAAGGCTTTCTCTATCTTTTTAGCTACTAACTCATAATTTTTATCCATGATATGCAGTGTTCTTGTCTTAGTCTGGAGGTGTGGTTTCACCAAATCTAACAACAAGGCTTTCTCTTCATAAGAACATATTGGGAGACTTTCATCTAAAATTTTCTCTCTTATTCTTAGATCTTCCTCATTTTCCTATCTCTTCAAGAATTCCAAAATGTTCCATACATTGTCTGGAATCACTATTTTTAGTTCTAGGACTGTCTTTTTAAACTTTAGCATATGTTTGACAATCATTCCATGTATCTCTAATTTGTCAATCTCACTGTATTTCTCATAGAACTTTCCTACTTGATCAATTCTACCTTCATCAATAATCCTTGTACTTAACACATTGAGACTAGGTTTGAAACTTACTTCTGGAGGTGCTTGAGTGTTTCTCTTGCTTCTTTTTGGTCACGAGGATGGATTACTAGTGCTAATCTCTTTCTTCCTCTTTTCTATTTTCTTATACTCTAGAGGAGTAGTAAGATCAATTGTTACTGTGGGTGTAGGAGGGGCAACATTAGATATACCCTTCTGATTATCTGATTTCTCAATTTTCACCTTCTTCATCTTTGGATCATCAAATTCTACTTTGTTGCAACTATGCTCTCTATTTTCAAAGAAATCTTCTCTTGCCTTGCTTTGTTTAGGTCTTCTTGAGAAACTCCATGAATTTTCAAAATCTCTGAAGTAACCTTGGTAACTTTTCTTTTTGTTGTTGCGCTATTCAATACAACATCTACTTCTACTTTTTTATCTTCATAAGTCCCCCATCTAGGTTCATTAAGGTCCTTAGGTGCTGACAATAGAACTTAAGCATAAGCCTCTAGAATAGGCTCTTCAACTTCATATCCTAGTGGATGAATCCACTTTGTTCTTGGTTCAATAGCCTACATGCATGTTGTATCAATCTCTATCATGAAATAAATACTATCCTTGTATTTTTGAACTATCTTTTTAGGTATCCTATACCTCATTTGCATTCTCACTCTGAATTTTTTCAACTCCAATTCCATATAATCATTAAGGGTACTTTCTGTGGATGCCTTAAAGGATATCTATGGCATAGTGGGAATAGAATTGTCTAGATATAAATTAGATACCTTTCCAAGAATATGGAAGTACATATATATTATTAGAGACCCAAACCTAAATATCTTGGTCTTGTCATGCTTGATGGCTCTTCTGTTGTCAATTAGTTGTGTGCACAAGATCTCACATAGATTAAACTCTCCATTCTTTCTTACCAACCTTATTACTGCTAGAATAGTGGGCGCTGACACACTGTTTACTCTACTAGTGTGCTGAAACCTATATCCCAGTATCATGGACATTAATTTGATGTCTTTCTCCTCTATAGGCTCTATTGTCATTCCGTGCCTATCACTCCTTGATTTGCAAGTTTTCTCATGTCCTTGCCTATTGGAAGAATGACACCTTTCTTAGAGAGACCTACCATCTCATGAATCAGATCACCTATGATCCTTATTGGAACTTCACCTATCTAGAATGGGTCATCACAAATCCTACTAAGTATAATCTTTATCCATTTGGACTCATAGAACTCATATGAAGTCACATATTCAATTATCAGGTGGCTTTCAAGCTGTGCATACTCATCCATGAAGGTTTTATCAAGTTTCATCATTGTTTCCATGTGTGCTCTTATTCTATCCAAACCTACTGGTTCCTTTTTGCAATATATGTATGCCATAATATCTTCCACATGCATAACACCCATGGGAGTGCGGGAGAATGTACCTTCTAGGTCATCTAGTGTGGATTTGAATAGATTCCTCTTAAACACATATCTCTTCTTCTCCACCACATTAAATACAATGGGAGTAGCCATTACTTACTTGTATATTGCTTTCGAAATGATTTCAAGGACTTCTTAATTAGTGCGATGGATTAGGGCTTCCAAAATTGATCAAATGCACTTTTTGAACACTGGTGAATCAATCTGAAATCCTTCACACTCAAATGCTAGGGCTCCTCTACTCTCCAATCAATCTGAATTGGAATGCAATGAGACATCTAAAATATTTTGTGTACTTTAAAGTAAGAATTCTTCCATTAATGCTTGCCACGTAAACCAGGTTGTCACTAATAATTTCCAACTTTAATTGTGTAATCAATAAACTAGTGTGCTCTTGCACATAGATTTTGCTAATCTCCAAAAAGTTAAGTCCAAAGGTGCATACTCTGAGGGTGAGTATACCAGTCGTGCAAGGGTTTAGAGCTAAATTAGCTCCCCCTATGACCCTGAAGGCCATTCATCCAAATGTAGAGGGTGCATCCACTATGGATGCATCTAATACATTATCATTAACCTTATCCTTCTTTGCCTCTAACCAAATCAAGCTCACATCTTTTGAATCTTTCAAAAACTTGACTTCTCCTTCAGTGTCTAGTATTGATTCTTCTAGCTTTCTAGGGCTTTCTTGACTTTGCATCCTTGATCTATAGAACTTTGAGATGTGTCCAACCTTGTTACATGAGTGAAAAATAACTGGAGGCCTTATATTCCTCGGTGCATTGACATGGGTTACCATTTTACACTGTCTAGCTGAGTGACCATTATAGTTACCTATCTGACATGTAACATTCTGAGAACTTCTTATATTTGGCTGATTCTAATTTCTCTAATTATGATGAGTCTTGTTCTTTTGACTTGTCTTACAATTCATAGCTCTATGATCAAATTTATTGCATGAATAACAATAACCATTGAAAGGTCTTACCTTTGTATAGTTCCTTACTATATGTCCATGCTTGTTACATGATCTTTAGTCTGACTTCTAGTCTCCTTAGAATTTGTGGTGTCTTCTGGTGCTTTCATTCTTGTTCGCATGTTGTCAATATGATTTTGTGCTTCATTGAATCCAATGCTGCTAGTATCTCCTTTAAGCTTCCAAGCATACAGTTGAGATTCAATTAGATCCTTAGTTTGTGTAATTTATCAATGTGATTCTTAGCCTCTTTCAATTCAAATTCCAAGATTTCCTTGTTGTTCCTTAGCTCCAAGATTTCCATGTTTTCTTGCCTCAATTCTTCATTTAGTTGAAGGATCTCTTTGATCTGTTCATCATAGAATTCTTGATTGTTAGTTAGCTTATCATCCAATTCTTCATTCAGTTTTTTCAAGGATGAATTTTCTTTAGTCAGCTTCTTGATCATTATCCCTAAATCATTGGTAGAGAATTCTTTCAAATCTTTTCTTAGCCTTCTGATAACTGCTTGAGCATCACTGACATTTTCTTTTAGTTCTTCAATTTCTTTTTCAGATCTGTCCAGGTCTTGAAGAGCAGCTTCAAGATTTCTTTTCAGATGTTTTATTTCTGCTTTTTCCATCATCTCCTCAAGTGGTTAAACTTCTTTTCTGAGGACCAGAACTCTTATACCAATTGTTAGGAATGGGAACACTGAGAGGGAGGGGGGTGAATCAATGTTCACTTAACTTAATCTATTTTTCTTTACTTCTTAAACTTGACTTGAATGCTTAAGTACTAAAATGAACATTAACATAAATAAGAAATATGAACTCAAGACATAACACCAATGTTGTTACAGGGAAACCCAAATAGGTAAAAACCCTGGTGGGAATTGACACCCACTAATAATCTGTAATAGTGTTTTATGATCCTTCTTAGAAGATCCTTAACTTCTAAAAAATGTATTATTCAGTTTGAAATAAATATTGATGACTACTTTCTGCTTGTAATATTTTTTAACAGAGACTTCAACTCAAGACCAATAGATCAGTGCCTTTCTTCCATTGGGCAATAGAGATAGCTCCCTTTTAATCCCATGTGAAACTAAGTGAGACATAGAACACCACCTAAATGGTCATATCAACTACTCCTCTTTAATGTCTTTGATTGTTTTATTATGCTACAATCAGTCTTATTGAATTTAAGCCAAGCTTAATGAGCCCAATAAGATATAATTAATAGAGCCTAATAATTCTAATTATCAAATTGAAAAATAATGGGAATAATTTCCAAACATAAAGTTTTAAAGAAGCTTTATCTTTTGCAGATAAAATCACAAAGGACTAATCAATTAGGAACAATCAAATCCATAACTCCAAATTAGAGAAAATAACTAATTTATATTAATGCTCCATAAAGTCTTATGTACAATAGATCACTTGCAAAAAGTGCAGTAGAAAATAATAAGTTTTTTACATTGTTGATGATTCTTATCTACCTTTACATTTTACACCACATATATATGTGGATGAATGGTTTTCACACCCCTTTAGGGTGAAGAGTCACCACCATATGCTAAAATTTAAAAACTTCTTTTGAAACTCTAATAGTTTTATTGGAGATAGGAAATTTGATTTCTCAAACTGGGTCATTTTTAGATTTTTAAAATTTAACCATCTTCAACCTTTGTCGGCATCATCTTTGAAGTAGGTTGATATTCGATCATTTTCTAAAGGCTTTGATTAGTTAGTTCTATTTATTTGTGTCACAAGTCTTCCTTCATTTAATTTTTTTAGTATGGATAAACTTATTGATAATGGATTGGGCCTCCTAAATTTACAAAATTTAGGGTACCACCAGTGGCTCTTTCTGGGGATGTATGCTCCCTATGGGTATAGCGAGAATCTAGCTATCTCTGGTAGAAGTAGACCAAGTGCAAAGTCCATTAGGCTATAGAGTCATTGCATATTTCACTAATCAAATCAAATCTCATTTGGTGGCCCCATCCCACGAAAAAATAGAATCAAAATTTTCCCCTATCAAACACTTGATTCTGATCATGTAACACTTTGGATTTCCTGAATACAATGTCACCATTCCCATGGACAACATTCATTATTTTATTAACATGCTCTTACTTTTGTTTAGCCTTCAAGAACTCATCAAGTACACCGTAGTTATTACTAAATAGAATATTATTATGCATTTGATCATCCCTACAAGTAACTAAATTAATCTCTTCTTCTTGGATGAATTTATTTACACAATCTACGCTATATTCAAGATGTTTTTTCTCATCACAAAAATGATTTGAAGATAACTCACATTCATGAACTTCCTTGTTATCAAGAATCCGATCAGATAGGACACTCAAATAATTTTTGAAATGAAGTTGTATCATCTTAAAATGGAAGCACTTCCATCTTGATAGGTTTAGCACACTCTTTTAGTACATTTATCATGATAGACTTGCATTTAAGATGCATTTTGCACTTATCTTCTTCATTTTAGGTGAAATTAGGGTTAGGATCCCAAGGATTCTCCTAAATTTCCCTCTTCCATGGCTCTATTTTATAGGTAGGACTTAGAAATAGGTCCTCCTAGCCTTCATCATAGTCATCATAAGATTTTATGCTTATCCCTAGCATTCTATCCTATTTTGATATCATTTCTAGGTCTCCGGGCATCCCCAGGATCTCCTATCTTGATTTTGATTGGATCTGGGCCCAGGGTAAAATTCAAGGTTGATCCTGACTAGGTAAGGATCGATCTTGAACCTAACTAGGTCAGGATTAAGGTTGAACCTAACTAGGTCAGGTCCAACCTCGATTTTTCCCCCCTCATTCAAATTTCTAGAATTCTTGATTTCCAGGCATCAAGCTTTCAGGATATTTATTTTCTCACCTTTGGGTTGGCCATTTCAGGTTTTAGGATGGTAAATCCTCTAATTGAATTTAATATAAGTATATTTTCTAAAGGTTAGGACCTAATTGGGATTTAATTCTCCAAGGTGGCCCCTCTAGAGGATTGTGTCCTAGTTCACTATAAAAGGAGGCCTTCCTCTCTCATTTTCACATCAAGTTTTCAAGCTCAAGCACTCTCAAGAAAGGTGATTGATCCAACATCCATTATTCAAATCTCTCCATCAAGTTTTGTGACCAAGAAGGTTTCAAGAAAGCAAGGAATGGTGAAGATGTAAGATAGCAAGAGGATGATATAGGAGATCAAGCCATTGTTGGCATCAAGCATCTTTGTGAACACCTATTTGGAGCAAGAAAGATCCTTTCTTCCTTGATCCACAATCATCAACTTTCAAGCATTCAAAGATTCAATCATGGGGTAACAATTATGGATTGTGAGTTTGGTAGAAGTACTTTAGCCTTGGTATGCTTTTCTATCTCATTTAAATCTATGCATTGATATTTCATACACATTCATGCCAGGGTTTTGATCTAGAGGATTAGATCTTGGCATTGCACTTTCAATACATACACACACACATTCTATTTCAATTGGCTATTTGTGGAGGTGGAGACCACCAAAATGAGGGTTTGACTAAGGCAAAACCCTATATAGCCACCCAAAAACCCCCCTTTTTCAGATATCTAAAGTCACTATTTCAGGAATCAAAGGACAGATTTGAGTACCCTTTTCACAAAACTTTTGGGACCTATGAACAAAATCAGAATTGGGCTTCAGGTTAAAAATGTGGTATTTGACCTTTTATGAGGGGCAAACTCGACCTACTACCAGAAAGATGAAACTTTTCTGGGTTTTCTCCGTCTTGGCTTTTTGATCACAGATCTGGTTCTAGAATCTTCCAAAACCTCATACAGACTTTAGAAAATAGGTATTTCCAAATCAATTTCATAATGAGGTATGTATCTTGATCTAATTAATTTTTAAGTATTTTTAGATTTTGATGTAGGAGCATCATGGGTGTAAGAGCAATCTTGCATCACCCAAAAATATTTTTGTTTTTGTATTCAATAAGGGCTATCTTGTGTAGAGCTATGCATTTCTCAAAGATAGATCTGAAGAGTGGATATCACTAGATTCAGATCAGAGAAGGAGATGAATGGAAGACTTCCTTCAAGACAAAGGAAGGACTGTATGAGTGGTTAGTCATGCCTTTTGGGCTAACCAATGCACTGAGCACTTTCATGCAGCTCAGGAACAAGGTTCTGAAAGAATTTTTGGGTAAGTTTGTCATTGTGTACCTAGATGATATTTTTATCTTTAGTAAGACATTGGAAGAGCATATGATGCATATTTGTATGGTGTTTGAGAAGCTGAGAGATGAGAAATTGTTGATTAATTTGAAGAAGTGCAGTTTTGTGAAGAAAGAGTTAGTGTATTTAGGATTTTTAGTTTCAATAAAAGGTCTAAAAAAGGACCCAAAGAAGGTACATGCTATCCTTGAATGGCCTACTCCAAGGAGTGCTACCGAGGTAAGATATTTTCATGGTCTAGCTAGTTTTTATAGAAATTTTATCAGAACTTTTAGCAGTATTTGTGGTCCCTTGACCGAGACAATGAGAGGGGATAGAAAAGAGTTTAAGGGGACTAATGGGGCAGAAAAAAGTTTTCAATTGTTGAAACAAAAAGTTACAAAACAACCTATTTTAGCACTTCCAAATTTTAATAAGGTGTTTCAAGTAGATTGTGATGCTAGTGGTACTGCAATAAGAGATGTTATGAGCCAAGAAGGTAAACCTGTTGCTTATTTCAGCGAGAAGTTAAATGATACCAAGAGAAAATATTCTATTTATGATCAGGAATTTTATGCTATAGTTTAGGCATTAAAGAAGTGGAGACATTATCTACTTCCTAAGGAGTTTGTTTTGTATACTGATCATCAAGCTTTGCAATATTTGAATAGTCAAGGAAAGTTAAATCAAAGGCATTTGAAATGGATTGAGTTTTTGTAGAGTTATACATTTGTTTTGAAACATAGAAGTGTAAAGTCTAACAAGGTTGCAGATGCACTTAGTAGAAGGAAACTATTGCTGACAGAGATGTAGATTGAGGTGGTTGGGTTCAAAGAACTCATGAATTTGTATCTAGAGGATCCTAATTTTGGTAAAGCTTAGAAAGCTTGTAAAGAACCTGTTACTCTAGACAGGATGAAATGGCTGGATTTTAGCATCCAGGATGATATGCTATTCAGAGGGAGTCAGTGTGCATTCCATGAAGCTCTATGAGAGATAATCTCATCAAGGAGAAGCATAGTGGAGGATTGGCTGGACACTTTGGTCGAGATAAAACCCTTGCTTTGGTTAGTGAAAATTATTATTGCCACAGTTGCAACAAGATGTCAAAAAGTTTTTAGAGAGTTGCAGAGTATGTCAGATGGCAAAATGAGTGAAGCAAAATACAAGGTTGTATCAGACATTACCTATACTAGAGAAGCCTTGGGAGGATATTAGTATGGATTTTGTTCTTGGTTTACCAAAGACGCAGTGGGGACATGAATCAATTTTTGTGGTGGTTGATAGATTTTTGAAGATGGCACATTTCATTCCCTTCAAGAAGACTAATGATGATGTTCATATAGCAGAATTATTTTTCAGAGAAGTAGTGAGACTACATGGTTTTCCAAAAACCATAGTTTCAAATAGAGACACTAAGTTCATTGGATATTTCTAGTGTACATTGTGGAAGAAGTTGAAAATAGATTTGAAATTCAGTTCATCACATCATCCACAGACTGATGGATAGATAGAGGTGAAGAATAGGAGTTTGGAAAATTTACTGAGATGTTTGGTTGGAGACAAGCCAACAAGATGGGATTTGATTTTACTATAAGAAGAATTTTCATATAATAATTCTATCAATAGGAGCACCGGTAAATCACCATTCTAGATTGTATATGGAAATAGTCCAAGAAATGCATCAAAATTGAGAAAGATAGATAAATAAGAAATAAGTAGTGCTGAAGCTGAAGATTTTGTAGAACATTTTAAGAACATCCATGAGGAGGTGAGGAAGCATATTACTAAGATTAATGCACAGTATAAGGCTAAGGTAGATGAGAAAAGGAGGCATAATGAATTTTAGGTTGGAGATGAAGTCATGGTTCATTTGCAGAAGAGCAATTTTTAGTTGGTACATATAACAAGTTAAAAATGAAGAAGTTTGGGCCATGTAAGATACTGAAGAAGCATGATTCAGGAAATGCATATGAGGTAGAATTGCTTATTGAACTAAATATTTCACTAGTGTTTAACATTTCAAATTTGATAGAGTATCATGAGAGAGGTGTTGAAGATGTGGTTACAGCAACACAATGGAGTATTCCAACAACTAGTTCAAATATCAAGGAGATCGAAGACATACTGGATAGTCATGTTGGTAGAAGCACAAGGAATATGACATATGAAGAGTATTTGGTCAAATGGAAAGGATGACCTATTGAAGATTCATCATGGCTACCAAAGGAGGAGGTTAACCATCTTGGTTTTCCTCTACACACCTGAGACATGACAGGGTCACTTCTCAAATTACCCTGGGTGTCTGATGCACGAGCATCCTCGGTGTAAGAGCAATCTTGCATCACCCAAAAATATTTCTATTTTTGTATTAAATAAGGGCTATCTTGTGTAGAGCTGCTATTTATGGAAACATGCTATTTTTAGTAAGTTGGTCTTATAATCTTGAAATGTTCTAATTTTACACGTGGAGGTTCATCTCAGTCATATCAACCTGCCAGCAAAGTTTCGTGGCTAGATCAGGTCTAGTTTTGAAGATATTGAAGATTTTCGATATTGGTAGCAAGGTACAAAAACTTTGAACTCAGTTTTGAATGCTTTAGAGGCCCCAGATGAGGTTGAAAATTTGGGTGACAAGTGTTTGTGCTAGTCAAGCCTATAGAGCGCTTTGTGGCATTTCTGAAATGGGGTTATAATAACCAATTAGGTCAACTGGTGATGACTTATGGTCTTCGAATGTCGGGCCACCTGAAATGGCAGAAAATAATTTTCCTTCAAAATTTATGTTCAAGTTTCAAAAGTTATTTTGAGCTGACTTTGATGTAATAAATTGAAAAATAAAATAATTCTAAGTTTGGTCGGCCCTTAGGGCTAAATTTTTTGAACCTTCTCGGGTGGTGGAAAATGCCTATATAAAGAAGGCCCGTAGTGTTGTCTAGGGTAGTTTTGTGTAGTAGATCAATTTATTGATTTGAGGCTTAGTCCTATAGAATATTGTAAGGGAATTCCCATGTGGCTTTTCATATTGTAATTCTGAAAGTTTGTAATTCCACATTTGTGGAGATAATAAGAAGCCAATTTTTTGTTCTTGCATATTGTTGTTGTTTCTCTATTTCTATTATGTGTTTATGGTATTAAGGGGAGTTAAGGGGAGAACCCTTCATCAAGTTGTATTAGAGTAGGTTTTCCTTCATGTGTGAATAGATCACTAACTGTGAGGTAGTTTTCACCAGGACTGTGGTTAGGGTTTCAGCGCACATAAAAAAAATGCCTCCATGAAAGGAACATGGTGGAAGAGCTGGTGTTATAACACCTGAGGTTAGAGTACTCTAGTGAAAAGTGTGAGCATTACAAGAGGAGATTCACAAAGGAATGAATATCAATGTCAGAGATGAAAGCGAGGATGAAACCAAAGAAAAAGATCAAGAAGGAGAAGTCAAAGTTGTTAACCAGGAGGAAGAAAGACTTTTTCGAGCCATTTCCAAGATTGGAAAAAGACCTAAGATTGAGGTTCCTGCATTTTCAGGAAAACTTAATCTAGAAGAATTGATCGACTGGATCAATGAATGTGAAGAATACTTTGAGTATGAAGATATTGAGGATCCTGATAGGGTCAAATTTTGCGAAGGCCAGACTGAAAGGTCATGCGAAGATTTGGTGGCAAGAGATTCAATTGGAGAAAAATAGAAGAGGGAAAGATAAAATCACAAGATGGGATTAGATGGTGGATAAATTGAAGCAACAGTTCATCCCTGTTGATTATGAGATTGACCTACTGAAGAAAATGCAAGGTTTGAAGAAAGCAGGATGATCTGTTCAAGAGTATATAGAGGAGTTCTATCGAATCCTCATCAGAATAGGCCATGCAGAAGCTCATAAGGAGAAAGTTTCTTGTTACCTTAATGGGTTGAGGCCTAGCATTCAGGAGGAGTTAAATTTAGTTCAAATGAATAGTATTGAAGAGGCATACCAATTTTCCCTAAAAGTGGTGGAAAAGTTGAACAAGAAGTTTGAGAGCAGACAAAATAGAAGAGGTCACGGTGGATGATTTGGTGGACGATCATATGGAGGCCAAAATGAAGATCTGAAAAAGAAGGATGAGGCCAGTAGTAGTCAAAATTAGAGAGGAAACAATTCCAATCATTTCCAAGATCAGAACAATGGATATTAGAGAGGAAGAGGAAGAGGACAAGGTTCAGGAAGAGGAGGCTTCCATGGAACATGTTTTCACTGTGGAGAAGGTCATAAAAGCATTTGAATGTCCTCAATGCCAAGGAAGGATGGATAGGAGGAATGAAGGCTAGGCCAGAGTGGCACATGTAGATGAAGATGTTAGATCCTCAAATTTTGAAGATGGTGAAAGAAGAGAAACATTGATCAACAGAAGAGTCCTGCTGAGTGGTGAGAATGAACCTGAACAAAGGAGGAGCCTATTTCACACTAGATGCAAGTGTGAGGGTAAATGTTGTGATGTGATTATTGATAGTGGAAGCACTAACAATTTGGTGTCAGAAGAGATGGAGACAAAGTTGAAGCTTAAGAGATAGAAATAGCAACATCCATATCAGATTGCTTGGGTGTAGGATGACCACAAGGTCATGGTCAGTGAACAGTGCCTAGTAAAGTTCAAGATCGGTGGGTACCAAGATGAGGTACTATGTGATATCATATCTATGGATGCATGTCATATGTTGTTGAGTAGACCGTGGCAGTTTGACAGATATGTTGTACATGATGGTCATGTGAATACCTATTCCCTGACAAAGGATGGAGTGCGACATAAGCTAAAGCCATTGAAGGAGACTGAAGAAAAGGTATGTGGTAATGCAAGAATAAAATTTGTTGAATGAAGAAAATTCCTAGATGGTATGAGGCATGAGCATGCATGTTTTTCTTTAATTCCAAAAGCTGGTAAAGAAGAAGTAGAGGATGTACCTATAGAGGTTGCAGATTAGTTGAATGAGTTTTAGTATATTGTAACAGGGTTGCAAATGTGCTTAGCAAAAGGCAACTATTACTGATAGAGATGCAGATTGAGGTGGTTGGGTTCAAGGAACTCAAGAATTTGTATCCAGAGGATCTTGATTTTGGTGAAGCTTGGAAAGCTTGTAAAGAACCTGTTACTCTAGATAGGATGAAATGGCTGGATTTTATCATCCAAGATGATATGCTATTTAGAAGGAGTCAGTTGTGCATTCCATGAAGCTCTATGAGGGATAATCTCATCAAGGAGAAGCATAGCGGAGGATTGGTTGGACACTTTGGTCAAGATAAAACCCTTGCTTTGGTTAGTGAAAATTATTATTGGCCATAGTTGCAGCAAGATGTCAAGAAGTTTGTACAGAGTTTCAGAGTATGTCAAATGGTGAAATGAGTGAAGCAGAATATAGGGTTGTATCATCCATTACCTGTACCAGAGAAGCCTTGGGAGGATATCAGTATTGACTTTGTTCTTGATTTACTAAAGACACAGTGGGGACATGATTCAATTTTTGTTGTGGTTGATAGATTTTCGAAGATGGCACATTTCATTCCCTGCAAGAAGACTAATGATGTTGTTCATATAACAAAATTGTTTTTTTCAGAGAAGTAGTGAGACTACATGGTTTTCCAAAGACCATAGTTTCAGATAGAGACACTAAGTTTGTTGGATATTTTTGGCGTACATTATGGAAGAACTTGAAAATAGATTTGAAATTTAGTTCATCACATCATCCACGGACTGATGGATAGAGAGAGGTGGTGAATAGGAGTTTGGGAAATTTACTGAGATGTTTGGTTGGAGACAAGCCAACAAGATGGGATTTGATTTTACCACAAGAAGAATTTGCATATAATAATTCTATCAATAGGAGCACTGGTAAATCACCATTCTAGATTGTATATGGAAATAGTCCAAGAAATGCATCAAAATTGAGAAAGATAGATAAAGGAGAAATAAGTAGTGTTGAAGCTAAGGATTTTGTAGAACACTTGAAGAACATCCATGAGGAGGTGAGGAAGCATATTACCAAGATCAATGCATAGTATAAGGCTAAGGTAGATGAGAAAAGGAGGCATAAAGAATTTCAGGTTGGAGATGAAGTCATGGTTCATTTGCGGAAGGAGTGATTTTCAGTTGGTACATATAACAAGTTGAAAATGAAGAAGCATGATTCAAGAAATTCATATGAGGTAGAATCACCTACTGAAATAAATATTTCACTAGTGTTTAACATTTCAAATTTGACAGAGTATCATGAGGGATGTGTTGAAGATGAGGTTACAGTAACACAGTGGATTATTCTAGCAACTGGTTTAGATATCAAGGAGATTGAAGACATACTGGATAGTCATGTTGGCAGAAGCACAAGGAACAGGACATATGAAGAGTATTTGGTCAAATGGAAAGGATGACCTATTGAAGATTCATCATGGCTAACAAAGGAGGAGGTTAACCATCTTGGTTTTTCTCTACACACCTGAGATGTGATAGGGTCACTTCTCAAATTACCCTAGGTGTTTGATGCAGGAGCATCCTGGGTGTAAGAGCAATCTTGCATCACCCAAAAATATTTTTGTTTTTGTATTCAATAAGGGCTATCTTATGTAGAGTTGCTATTTATGGAAACTTGCTATTTTTAGTAAGTTGGTCTTATGATCTTGGAATGTTCTAATTTTACACGTGGAGGTTCATCTCAGTCATATCAGCCTACCAGCAAAGTTTCATGGCTAGATCAGGTCTAGTTTTGAAGATATTGAAGATTTTTGGTATTGGTAGGAGGGTACAGAAACTTTGAACTCAGTTTTGAAGGCTTTAGAGCCCCGAACAAGGTCAAAAATTTGGGTGATGGGCACTTACGTGGGTCAAGCCTGTAGAGCTCTTCATGACATTTTTGAATGGGGTTATAATAGTCAATCGGGTCAACTGGTGATGACTTATGGTCTTCGGAAGTCAGGCCACCTGAAATGGTAGAAAATAATTTTCCTTCAAAATTTTTGTTCGGGTTTCAAAAGTTATTTTGAGCTGACTTTGATGTAATAAATTGAAAAATAAAATAATTCTAAGTTTGGTCGGCCCTTAGGGCTAAATTTCTGGAACCTTCTCGGGTGGTGGAAAATACCTATATAAAGAAGCCCCGTAGTGTTGTCTAGGGTAGTTCTAGGTAGTAGATCTAGGTATTGATTCAATGCTTAGTCCTATAGAATATTGTAAGGGAATGCCCATGTGGCTTTGCATATTGTAATTCTAAAAGCTTGTAATTCCACATTTGTGGAGATAATAAGAAGCCAATTTTTTGTTCTTGCATATTGTTGTTGTTTCTCTATTTTTGTTATGTGTTTATGGTATTAAGGGGAGTTAAGGGGAGCACCCTTCATCAGATTTACTTATGCTATGCCAATTCCAATCTCAATTCAAATGAATAAGTGTTGAATGTTAGGTATATTGCTAAGCTTCCATTTTTACCCCTATTCATTTTGGTGAACCCGTTTATGACAACTCTTTCTTTTATGGTGTTAGATTTAAATCCTGCATGCTTATAAGATTAGATTTCTTGCATTTATTTCTTGCATTTATATTTCAAAAATACAAAAAAATTGTAAAATTCCTTTAAAAATACAAAAATATTTACATTTTCATGCTTTTAGTGCTTTCTTTGTATTCAACATGTATGATTCTTGTTTTGATTATTTTGATGAGGCTTTTATTGTACAAGAGGATAGATTCACTAATGAGGTACATGGTAGTGAGGATGAAAATGGTTCGAATATGATCTCCATGGATCCTATTCCTATTTCACTCTCCTCCACAACCTCTCCAATTGACCTTTACCATAGGGTGTGTGCATGGTTACCTTCATGTCCCACTATTTGCAACATTCATAAACCTAAAATGATATATCCTACACCTTTGATGATGGTAAAAGGATGTCCTCGTATAACAATTAAGGGTAAACCTAGAGATCCTTTGGATTTCTTTGATAACACTGATTCCATTTCACATGCTTATCACACATGGAATAACCCTCAGCCTACTATTCCATTTTCTTTACCTCCTTCTCAACCTATGCTTCCTCAAGCACTTAGGTATCCATCTACCTTTAAGGAGTACAACTTACTTGACCAATTACGTGCTACTCCTGCTAAGAGATCTTTATGGGAATTACTTCAAACCTCCTTGACATATCATGAGGCATTGCAATAAGCTTTATCTACTCTTCCTACTTCACCTCCTAATCAAGAGAACATTCATTCTATTTTGGTTTGTATGCATACTATGCCTTCTATACCTCCTATTATGTTTTCTGTTAATGACTTACCTTCCCTAGAGGTGCAGAATCAATATGATGATCTTATGGTGGCTGTCTCTATTAATCAGAGTATCATTCAAAGAACATTAATTGATAATGGATTTGGACTTAATGTTTGTAGCATGGATATGCTCAAGGAAATTAAGGTTGATCTTTCTACTATTCAACCAGATAATGTTCCTATACGTGGATTTGACAATATTGCAAAAAGAATTTTGGGCATTATTACCTTACCTGTTAGAGTTGATCCAGTTATTCTAAATAATCCTATTCATGTTATGCCCAGACCTCTCAATTATAATCTTCTTTTAGGAAGACCATGGTTACATACTATGCATGCAGTTCCTTCTACTCTTCATCGCAAGGTTAGGTTCATCTATAATAACTTAATGTATACATTACATGTGGATGATGCCCTGAATCCTTGCTTAAATGTTGAATATGCCAAAAACTCTGAACCTATTCAACCTAGTAAATAGATTGAAAAACAATTGGAGATACAACAATCTAAGATAAAACAACTTGAGATTCAACAACAAGAAGCCCCATCTTTTTCTTTTTCTGAGGATGATTGGGGGACATTGGATTTTAATCCTACATTTATTGGAGAATACAAGGTCTCTGATTTGGAATTCATGAAGCAACAAAATGAATTTGAGAAAAAATTGTTTATTTCTTCTTCGTTGTTTGAAGAATTAAAAAGTAAATTTGTTGCCACTTTGATTAATGAAACGCTTGACACTATAAAGCCTGATTGTTATGACATTGTGACATATGTCACTCCTTGGACTCCCTCTGACATGACTGATCGATATGGTCCTGGTTATCATTTTCTTAAGAAATCAAGATTTAATGGAAAAGGATGTGGTAAATATGAACAAGGTATACAAGTACCTTTGGATAATGAAGTTTATGATCATACATGTGGATTAGGATTCAATCCTTATAGACAACCATCAAATTTTCCTCTTAATGTTAATCATATTTGTAGTGGACAGTTAAAGTTGGTTAACCCATTACTTATTGACCTTAATCAACAATCCTCTTTTGATATTTTTCCTAAAGATGAAGCCTTAATAGAATTTTTAGGGGTTTATGAGGATTTACCTAAGTTTCATCACAAACGAGGAAAGCCTTATTGTTTAAAAATAGATGCTTATTTTGGAGAACATGAAGAACATGATATTCTCCCTTTACCAATGGATTCTCTAGTAGGAAGTGATTTGTTAATTACTAAAACTATTGATATTCAAATAGATGAAACTGATCCTGAAAGGATGATAAAAATTGGAAAATGTTTGAATTAGGATGAACATTATCACTTGGTTAACCTTTTAAGGATATATTTACTTGGACATATTCTGATATGCCAGGTATAGATTCTAAGATTTTTACTCATAACATTGTGTTAAATTCAAATATGAAACCAATGAAACAAAAAAATTTGAAAGATGAATCTAAGAATTTCTTTGTTAGTCAAAGGTGAAATTGAAAAACTATTGGATTCTAGATTTATCCATTCTATTGATTACTCAGATTGGATTTCAAACATTGTGCCTATGTCAAAAGGAGAAAATAAGATAAGGATGTGCACTGATTTTAGAGATTTAAATAGGGCATCCTTGAAGGATGATTTCCCACTACCTAATATTGATATGATTGTGGATTCAACAATAGGCCATGCCTTGTTATCTTTTATGGATGGTTTTTTAGGATACAATCAAATCTTTATCCCCCCTGAAGATCAATTTAAGACTACATTTATAACACCTTGGGGAACCTTTTGTTGGGTCATGATGAAAAAATGCAGGAGTGACTTATCAATGGGCTATGACTTTGATTTTTCATGATTACATTCATAAGATCCTTGAAGATTATGTGGGTGACATCTTGGGAAATTCTATACAAAGAGAGGATCATGTTACTATTTTATGACAGATATTTGAAAGGATTAGAAGTTATAATATGAGATTGAATCCTAAGAAATGTGTCTTTGGAGTTGATTCCAATAAATTATTAGGATTTATAATCTCTAAGTGAGGCATCAAAGTATATACTAAAAAGATTGAAGCTATAATTAATATGCCTCCTCCTAAGAATATCTCATAGTTACGAAGCTTACAAGGACAAATACAAGCTATTCATCACTTTATTTCTAATTTAGCGGACTGAACTATTCATTTTACTTCCTTGCTTAGAAAGGATACCACTTTCCCTTGGAATGTGGAGTGTAAACAAACTTTTGAGCAATTTAAGGAGTATCTTGTGAATCCTACTATCTTGCAGCCTGCTAATTTCGATAAACCATTTCAATTATACACTTTAGCGACTCTACAGGCTGTGAGTGTGTTGTTAGCTCAAATTGATGATAATGATAAAGAAATACCTGTGTATTACATTAGTCAAACTTTACTTGATTATGAAACACGATATACAGATTTAGAAAGACAATGTCTCATTGTAGTTTATGCATGTCAGAAACTTAGGCATTATTTGATAAATGCTGAAGTTAATGTGATTGTTAAGTTTGATCCTTTGAAACATCTTTTCTCACAAACTGATCTCTTAGGATGGTTGTCAAAATGGGTGATGTTGCTTATAGAATTTGATCTTAATTTTATTTCTTAGAAATATATTAAGGGACAAGCATTGACAGATTATCTAGCCGAAGCTCCTTGCCCTTACCTAGATGAAACTTCTACTTCTATAGAATTTCCTGATGATAATATCCTAACTCTTCAATAGGAAGATATTTGGGAATTATATTTTGATGGATCTAAATGTAAGACAAGTTCTGGTGTGGGTATCATCTTGATTCCCCCTACAAAAAAACCCATCCCTTTATCATATAAACTAACCTTTCCTTGCATTAATAACATTGCAGAGTATGAAGCTCTTATAGCGGTACTATGAGCAACTTCATCCCTCAATATCAAACATTTACATATATATGGAGATTCACAACTAATAGTTGAACAGACTAAAAGAGGATATCAGACTAAAAATGCTAAAATGACACAATATAGAGATTTAGCTCTTGATGTGCTTTCACAATTCTCCTCTTATATGATTTAGACTTTACCTAGAAAGGACAATCGACATGCAGATGCCATGGCCAGTGTAGCTTCCTTGGTTTGTCTCAAGAAAAATGCAGAAAACTTTAAATTTACTATACAAACTCTTAAATGCCCTACAATTTCTAATAAGTTTACCTCTAACTATTTTCACTTGCATTTGGATGAACGGTATTCACATATTTTTCATTTTTTGAAGGATGGTACTTTTCCTGAATTAGCAACAAGGAACATGCATAATCATATTAGGAAACTTGTAGCATGGTACATCATTTTAGGAGATACACTTTACAAATGCTCTTATGAAGGATTATTATTATGATTTCTTAATAGAACTAAAATTCCTGTAGCTTTAGCAGAGGCTCATTCTAATTCTTGTGGGGGACATTTTGGTGGAAAATCCTTGGTTAATAAATTACTTCGAATGGGATATTATTGGCAAACAATGGAACAAGATTATTTCATGTTTGTTAAGAAATGTCCTCAATGTCAAAAACATAGTAATTTGATTCATGCTCCTGCTCATGAGCTTCATAATCAAGTTTCTCCATGGCCTTTTAGTGTTTGGGGTTTTGACCTTATTGGAAAAATCTCACCGACTTCTTCTCAAGGACATACTTATATTCTCACCACTATGGATTACTTTACGAAGTGGGTTGAAGCTGTCCCTCTTTGTTCAACAACAATGGATGTCATTTTTGATTTCATCCTTAATAATATCATAACTATTAGAGTTTTAGGTGACTCTACAACACTGCTAGGATCGAATGCAAGACCAAGATAACTTCTACAAGAGATTGGCAATACAATTGGATTAAGATGCAAGAATGATATTATTGATCATGGACATGATTAAAATGTACATAATAGGCCTCCTTATATAGGAAAGGCAATAAGAGACAATGATAAGGAGATGATAAGCTATCACCTATGCTAGGTGTAATCACATGTCCACCAAATGTGGATCATCCTCCATTATGCAATAAAGTATGTGCATTGGATTAGGATGATAATGTGATAAGAGCATGAAAGGTAGATCTCACACACAAAGAGGTATGTGATGACAACTATCACACCTAAAGTGGAAATTCTCCTACACCATGTGCTTGAATGAGGTGCACACTCCTAAGTGTCTCAATCACTAACTACTATGAAATGCATTATCCTAAGTAGGATTAAGTTAAGTGTAATTAGGAATATTTAATTACACCAACACCCCCCCTTAAGTGCAACATAGGGGAATGCACTTAAACTCACAATGCAAGATGGGTCCTGGCAACTAGGCCATGTTAGGTACCCATGTACAAAATGAAATACATGAAATGCATAACTCTCATAAAGTGGAGAAAAAGGGAAAACCTCATGGGGAAAAACATCCCCCAAAAAGAGAGAACAAAACAAGATGCATGGATGTATGGAGTTCTCAAGACCCCCCAAGAACTACATACATCATGTATATACAAATAATTATCCCCCCATAAGAAGGATAGTTGGAGACATGATATCCCCCCTATAATGAAGAATCTCCTACAAAAATGGTGAGTTCTTGAAGATAAAGTATATTCCAATGACTACAAACAACATTTCTCCCCTTGGGAAGAAGATATACCAAGTACAAATGTAGGTGTGGTTCCCATTCTGGATAGGAACTAGGAAGTGGAATCCAAATAAAGTATGATGATGATGCCATGAACCAATCCATATCCAAATGAAAGAAGGAAGAAGGTCTCCAAATATGCATATTTGAAGATTGAATAGGCCTCTCCAACCTCAAAGAATCTATCACATCATGTGACAAACCAAGTGAAAAAGAAGAATCAAGAATGTCAATCTCCAAAGAATGTGAATAAGTATCTCTAATTGTGATGAAACTATCATCAAAGAGAAGAGAAACCCGCTCAAGTATGTCTCCCAAATCTGAAATATACAACTCCATAAACAATGAACCATTATCTGGCAAATAAGGATCCCAATCAGGAAGACAAATAGATATCTCTTGCAATGACTCGCTGGAACCACCAACAAGAGATCATTATGTGATCTCAACTGGAGAAGTAGGAGCTACAAGATGAGCCACTAGATCATCCTCACTCTCAATTGTTGTAAATTCTTCAATCTCATCTAAGCTATAATCATCATAGGGAATGTTATCTGCATCATCAAGAGGAATGAGGCAATCTGAAGAAAGATCATCTGGAAATGGAGGAACATGTGGATCACCAAAAATTTCCCAAATGATTGTCCAAATAATGTGTGGACATTGAACACCTCTAAATTTGGGGTAGATGTCATAGAAGAGACACAAACTGATGCTACCAATAATCAAATTTATAATATGAGCATTATTTTCTCCCCAAAAAATATTTCTTCCCTTGTGACTTTGGCTCAAGAATGAGTCCATAAAGATGAGGCAAGAGATCAAGCCATCTACAATGTGTGATGATTCCTTTTTCCCATGACTCATGATTATCCTTAGTCAAAAGTACTACTGTAGGATGTGTTTCATAACCCATGATTACATTAATGATACACTTCTCTCATTACAAATTGAGATCAATAAATTATTACACTCCATAATCAGGCTATAATATACTTAGATCACTATGCAAAAGACCAAGCTAAGGCTTATGCATTACAAATGAAAAAACTAAGATAGTTTATGAAAGTATAGTTTCTGGTCACAATCACTAAAATCTGATTCTAGATCTAGAAAATATAGAAAAAATTATGCACTTTAAAAAAAAATTGCACCTAAATTGGATTTCATATGAGCTCAAATGAGGCCTTGGAAGTTGCAAAAACTAAGATTTGTGATTTTAGAAAAATTCAGGAACAAAGATCAGAAACCACTTGAACCATTGTGTAGATTATGATATTCTACCCCCCCCAAAAAAAATTGCTCGAAGAAAGGAGTCCAAATGATTGAGATATCACTGTTTAAAAATTGCCTCTAAAATTATTTTTTCTAAATCGCTGCCACCACACTTCCAAAATTCAAATAGTTCTAGATTTGGCCTCGGGTGTGTTAGTCCATTTTCCTATCAGTGCAAAATCCTGTGAAAATGGCCTATCCCCTGCAAATGTTTTGTCATGTTGTCCTGTGATGCCTGCAAGTCATAGTTTAAACATGTGATGAAATCCATAATGTTTCATGGTTTGTGCTTTTAGCCCCATGCTCTTTAATATGTCACCTTGCTCCAGTCCAAATTGCATGTGTTGAATTGCAAAACCCAGGGAGATATTCAAGTTTTAAGGTCTGTAGGAAATAATTTCAAAATATGCCCAAGTGTCGAAAACCCACAATGTTTTTGAAAATCCATGATGTTTTTGGTCTCCCTACTACCTTTTGGTCTACATGAAAACCCTGTGTGTTTTCAATCTTTCACCAAAAACCCTGTGTGTTTTTGACCTCACACTTCTACCCTATTTATTGGTGTTTGCTATATGTGTAGTTGCGACCTGTTGGTGGGCCTAGGTTTTAGAAAGTTCTAAATTGATTGGTTGTCACATGCTCACATGTCAGAGATTTCTGACATGCGACCATGTGATCATCTATTTCTTGTGTGGGGCCCAGTCCTTGCTCAATTGTGTTGCCGATTCTCCAAATCTTCTGGTGGTTGCATCTTTCATTCGAAGATCATGCGATTGTGTTTGTTGCATAATCTCTTCATGTTTGGTAATTATTGGCTAGCATCTAATGACCTGGTGGGTAGTTTGTCACGTAATCTCTAAATGCTTGGTAGTCATATGGCCTTGTCACATGATCGCAAGGGCCAATTCTATGGCTTGCGATCATGCGACAAGTTTCCTTATTGCGCATGGGGCCCATTGGTGGAAGGGCTATGGTCCCACTGGTGGTTATGTGGTGGCCTGTGGTTGGCTGTCACATGATCACATGTCAGAGTTTTCTGACATGCGATCATGTGACTGGTTGACACCTGTTCCTGAGCCCAGTGGCAGGTGGTGATGTGTCATCTTTTAGTTGGTCCGAGGTGGTGACAAGACTTGTCAGTGGGGCTTGTGTTAGAGATTTCAATCTATGGTCAGTGTGTTATTGCAAGGAATATTCTTTCCCCTTGTGATCATGTGCCCACCATCTGATTAGATGCTGACGGGTTTTTTTGCAGTGGGACCATTGTCAGAGGATGTTGAGGTGGTAGGGTTCTATTGGATGTAGGGTAGAGATGTGGGCCCAGTTGTTAGATCCCTTTCAATCCTATGGTTGCCGTATGACTGCAAGGAATATTCTTTCCCCTTGTGATCATGCGACAATCGCCTGATCTTGCAGCATTTTAAAGGGTTGAGGTGTGGTGGGTCCATTTGCCAAGTGTGATAATGTGTTGATTTTTGATTGGCTGGCGAGCGCTGAGGTGGGTATACATGTTGTAGGTCTAGTACCTAGGGGCAAGTAGTGGGGTGACATGGAGGCTTGTTGCATGTTCACATAGCCCTTTTCTAGGCTATGCGATCATGCAACAACTGCTTGGACGTCGCGGTTGTAGAGTTAAGGTAGGTCCACTATGCCGGTCTTGCTGACATGCTCAATTTTGATTGGTTGTTGACTGGTGATGGGGCTGTGACTTTTCAAGGGGCCCACAACTATTGTGAATTAAGTATGACCGCCCGATGTGCTGGGAAAAGGAAGAGATCTATGGCCACATTTTAAATTTTGATGTGACCATTGGATTTTGAATTCAAATTTGCAGAAGGGTTTTTGCGACCTGGAAGTACCAAAATTTATGGTTTTCTGGCCATTTCTTGATATGGTTGGTGGCATCAATTATTGCAGTGTGGTCCAGGTTGCCATGGGTGATTGCTTGCAGATGTTTTGCCATGTGGGGGAGGATAGTTTCTTGGCTCAAGGTGTATTTGCAGGTGGGCAAAAGGACTATTTGGCATGACAAATTCTTGGTCCTTAGTTCATTTCTAGAGGATTGGCATAAATGAAGATCATTTTTTTGGATCTGTTCTTACCAAGTTGCTGTGTTTCTTGCCCTGCAATAACTTTTGATGTATTTTTGGTTGGTTTAGTGGGTGAAAGCTATATCCTAGCTATCTGTAGCTTGTTGCAACCCATTTTGGGTTCCCATGGTAGCTAGTGGTATAAAGTGTCAAAATTTTGACTTGTTCAAGGTTCCATTTTGTTTGGTTCTAGTGGGAAATAGAAAGCTCTGTCGCATTGCAGGAGGCTGAGTAGAATTTCTTTGCATCTTTTGTAGGTTATTGAAGTGGTTGTCTCATTTTTGGTATAGACATGTACATGCCTCATCATACTTAATATAACTATTCTCATGCTTTCAAGTCTCTCCTTGGTGTCAGTCTTATGAGTTTTAGATTTTCTAGTCCATTGTATTGGGTTGCCTCTATATATGTTCTAGTCTTTAGTTCTTGATCTAGGATCAAGTGAAAGATACTTTGGATAGGGCATACATTCATTTGACTTGTTTACAGAAGGATCTTATAAGTAGTGGATGGGCTGGAATAGTTGTATTTATGGCTTTGAGTCTTTAACAGTAGTTGGTTCATGTTTCTATACTTGCATTTGATGATTTGCCCAATGGATAATGGCACTGATCAAGGATTAGTACATTCAGTTGATTTTAGTGTTTGATGGGTTTGGGCTATTTCCTACATCTTTGAATATCAATCACCAGTAATACCCTTCACAAGGCCATTTTATACCCAATAGCAATTGAGATTCAATGAATGTCTGGTTAACATTTAGTAGTCTCTTGCTATCATCTACTTTGTTTAATCCTATCCAAAGTCCTAAAATGCCATAAGTTACTGGATTAGGTACACCCACCATGGTTTTGTAGAGCTAGAAGTGAAGAGGGCAGTCTTGTCCCTATAGTTGGTCCAACTCCCTTGCAGAGCTCTCATACTTGGAACTAACCACTCCTAACATCAGTCTCAAGGCATATTGGCATCCCTAAGTGGCGTAATAATTTTCAAACACCAACAGGGTGTCTGATTTGGATGAAATAAAATTTTATTTAGGGGTTTTTGGACCTCCTTAATATGATGCCAATCTCTGATTTGCACTAGCAAGCACCAATATTGACCTACAATAGAAAGCCACAAAATACAAAACTCCAAATTTTCTCCAAATAGACTATGCAATGGTGATGTCCAAATACCTTTATTCTACACCCACAATTGAATCATGCCAAGATTGCACTTCTTGAGAAGAGGTCTTCACACCTTGAGAGCTCTGATACCATGTTAGAGTTTTAGGTGACTCTACAACACCCCTAGGATTGAATGCAAGACTAAGATAACTTCCACAAGAGATTGGCTAGACAATTGCATTAAGATTCAAGAATGATATTATTGATCATGGACATGATTAAAATGTACATAATAGGCCTCCTTATATAGGAAAGGCAATAAGAGACAATGGTAAGGAGATGATAAGCTATCACCTATGCTAGGTGTAATCACATGTCCACCAAATGTGGATCATCCTCCATTATGTAATAAAGTATGTGCATTGGATTAGGATGATAATGTGATAAGAGCATGAAAGGTAGATCTCACACACAAAGAGGTATGTGATGACAACTATCACACCTAAAGTGGAAATTCTCCTACACCATGTGCTTGAATAAGGTGCACACTCCTAGGTGTCTCAATCACTAACTACTATGCAATGCATTATCCTAAGTAAGATTAAGTTAAGTGTAACTAGGAATATTTAATTACACCAACAATAACAAGATTTGGTATTCCTTCAACAATAATTTCAGATAATGGAACATCTTTTAAAAACAAAGAAGTTGTGAAATTCTTGGAGAAATATAGGATTCAACATCAATTTTCAACTCCTTACTATCCTCAATCTAATGGACAAGGTGAAGCATTGAATAAAATTATTGAACAAATTTTGAGAAAAATAGTTAGTAAGCATGGGAAAGATTGGCATACTCAATTGACTTATGCTTTATGGGCCTATAGGACTGGTGTTCATACTACCATAGGTACTTCTCCTTATAACCTTGTCTATGGTACTAATGCTATTATGCCTTTGGAACTAGAAATACCTTCTTTATGAATTTTGTTTCATGGGATAATTGATAAAGATGCTTTTCATGAACAATGCTTACAAGAATTAGAAATGTTGGATGAACAATGATTACATGCATTAGAACATATAAAAGCTTATCATAAATCTCTTCAGAAAAAATACAATCATAAGGTAATTGAATGAGATTTGCAATTGCTGATTTAGTCCTTTATGAGAATCAACGGAATGTGAATGCTTTATTGGGCGAAAAAGGAAAATTTAGCCCTAATTGGCTTGGACCTTTTGTTGTTATTGAAGACTTTGGTTTGGGTGCTTACAAACTTGTTGATATGGATGGTGTTTCTTTAAGGGAACCCATTAATATTATGCCTCTTAAACATTATTACCCTTAATCTCATTTGTTCTATGTGCATTTATGTATTCCTTATAAAAAATTATTTAATAAGTTATGTAGTTTTAGTAAAAATTATATATTGAATATGTTTATGCATTTTCTTTCTTTCTTTCTTTCTATTAAGTTTTATGTTGATGAAAGCATAGTAATCAAACATCGAACTAATCAGTAGAGAAAGTTTTTCATTCATCAAAAAAATAGTTTTCAAAGTTTTTGATACATAAGTGGCCAATGGCCCTATCTATCACAACATCTATTACTATGTCTCTCTAATGGCCGATGGCTCCTAGATCTCTCTACTCTATGATGGGAAGATGAATATTTGTGTGTCTATGTATGGCTCTTAGATATGCTCATACCTTGTACACATCCTCAGAGACTATATACCTCTACCATCAACTTCTCCTCTCTTTCTCTGCACATTCTCAGCTCTCGCTAGATACATACAAAGATATCAGTGTGTCTGTCGGGATCTCTGTGACCAATGGAAGACTCTCACTCATTAGCTAGTAGTCAATAGGATATAATGGTATCCTTGAGAATCTCAGATACAAAGCTCCTCCACTCTGCTATGCTAGCTGTAGAAAGAGATTTTTATCAGTCTCGTATCCTATCTATGTAAATCATATATTCAACTAGATTTCAATCAAGTTCATACCTAGGTCTCCCTCCTAGACATCACTAAAGTGCCTAGATGGTGGGGGCATGGAGTGACTACTCTCTCCATGCTCCCTATATCTTAGTCTCGGTGGTGGTGTCTCTATGTGGGGCCATGGGGGCCATCATGATCTCAGTAGTGATGCATGAGTAATAGGTATATCTATACCAGTATCACCACCCAAGGGCATGTCCTTAGCCTTCTCCTCTTCTCTCTCCTCATCCATGGGATCTTCCTCAAAGATGTGCTCCTCCTCATCTCTAATATCCTCATCCTTCTTGGTGGCTCCACTATCCTGGTGTGTCCCCTTTGTAAAGCCTGGATCACCTGTAGGATAATCCTCAAGAAAGATAGGATGGGTCCCCTCAAAAATCCAATATCTAATGTAATCTGAGCTCATGCTTGAATAGGCTACATCTGATGGTACCTCTATATCCTCTATCTTCTCTACATCACTATCCTCTATGTCTTCTATTGATGGTTGGTGAATGGCGCTGAGTCTTTGATAGTATCTTTTCAGATGAACATAGCGAGGTATTGCCTTAGGGACTCCTTGTAATAGACTGAATTGCCTCATCACCTAATCATAATAGTAGGGCATCACTATATGACTCTGATGACCCTCTAGTAGCTTATGCTACTATGAATTTCTCATCTAGAATCATGTATTAGGCCTCTCTATCATCTGATAGTAGGGTCTCCATATCACATCAGTGCTGGCAATACAATCTAGATGTACTCTCCAGGAGAGCATATCCCCAAACTACCAAACATCTCTTAAAGGATATGTGAAGGCTCTTTTTGTGCTTGCATCTACCATCACTAGAACTCCCTATGGATGAGTACATGAAAAATGCTCAAAAATCCATATCTACAGAACTGTGCATGTCGATAGACTCTCCTGCTGATACCTCACTAGCTGACCCATCTCATGGTATAGCTAAGCTAGCATGCTATGACCCCATGAGAACATGATCCTCTCTCTCTCCATCCTTCATATGAGATGTGTTAGAGATGAACAAAATATGGTACCCTTTGAGTTGGGTAACACAACCAAGGCTACTATACATAACATCACCTTCCGTACTAAAGGTGTAGGGCCTGACAGTATGGAAGATAGTAGGATCTGATTTGACATGGTTTGCATCAGTGGATGCACTCCTATACAATACTATGTGTCTACATGGATATCCTCAAAACCACACCATGCTCTAGGTCTAATGGTCTCCCCTTGGATTGTAAGCTGCAAGATCATGTAGACATCCTCTAAGGTCACTGTGATCTCGCCAGAGGGAAGATGGAAAGAGCATGTATCCTCATCCCACCTCTCTATCAGAGCCAATAGCATGGCTTGGTGTAGTCTAAGCTATGGAAGGACTGGTACCTAGTATAGTCCCACATCCCTTAGTAACTACATCCCCTCATCATCAAGCTCAAATAGTCTCTCCTTGACTTTCACTAGCAATTCTCCAAAAGGATACTCTCGGAAGGAGACTAGGTCTTACAAGCACAAACAAAGATCATATCAGTCATCTACATCATCAAATCTACAAAACTAACTAAACTAGGTCAAAGTTGACCTTAGTTAGGTCATTTTTGACCTTACTAGGTCAATGTCAACTTTATTGGGTCAAGGTCAACCTTTTTGGGTCAAGGTTGACCTCATCTAAAAAACTGACAAAAACCCTCTGGTCAATGTCAACTTTCATGTGTCAAAGTCGACCTAGATGGGTCAATGTTGACGTAAATTGGTTAGAGTCAACCTAAAAGGGGAAAAATTGACCTTTCCTATAAAAAAATAGGAATTTGGAAAGTACAAAGGAGGATAACAGTAAACTCACCTCAGGTAGTGACCGTTCGGTAGCCAGGCTGTGTCTCAGAGTCTCCAAGCATGTCGCTCAAAGTTCCTCTCTTCTTAGAATCTTGCTTCCTCATTTCAAATCTAAGAATGGTAAGAATGAGGAATTATTTCTCTCTTTTAATTATTTATAAGATCAAATTAGGGTTTTATTAGGGTTTCCTTAGGGTAAACTTGGATTTTCTTTTCTAATGCATTTAGATAGACATCTACTCTTTTCATCATAACTTGAGTTCGGTAACTCCATTTTTAGTGCCATCAATGGCATTGGAATCATGATTCAGATACCTAACTCCTTGAATTGGTTTAGGAAGGTTAGGAATCCTTTTAATTAGTTTAGGAAAGGACTTTTCAACACTCTTCATATCAAGTATATAGAGTTTTTCTCACCCTATTTCACCCTTCTGAAGTAGCACGCCAAAACAGGGGGGGGGCATAAGGGGCTCTATACACTTCTCAAATTATCATATAGTAAGATTTATGTGATTTATGGATTTCCATTAACCTTGTGTGTTGTAGGTTCTAATAATTTTCTACAGGATCTTTACATCGAGGACTTAGCTATATCCTTTTAATTTACTATGATGTTTTCTTACTTTAGCTTGCATATTGACATAGTGTCATATCTAAGATAAAGTGGGGGCTAAATATATCTTCTTAAAATGGAAGCACCTCCATCTTGATAGGTTTAACACCCTCTTTTAGTACATTTATCATGATAGACTTGCATTTAGGATGCATTTTGCACTTATCTTCTTCATTCCAGGTGAAATTAGGGTTAGGATCTTGAGTATTCTCTTGAATTTCCCTCTTCCATGGCTCTATTTTCTAGGAAAGACTTAGAAATAGGTCCTCCTAGCCTTCATCATAGTCATCATTGGATTTTATGCTTATCCCTGGCATTCTGCCCTGTTCTGATATCATTTCTAGGTCTTTGGGCATCCCCGGGATCTCCTGTCTTGATTATGATTAGATTTGGGCCCAAAATCAAATTCGCGATTGATCCTGACTAGGTCAGGATCAAGCTCAACCTTGACTAGGTAAATATCAAGGTCTAACATAACTAGGTCAGATCCAACCTTGATTTTTCCCCCCTCATTCAAATTTCTAGAATTCTTGATTTCTGGGTATCGGGCTTTTAGGATATTTATTTTCCCACCTTCGGGTTGGCCATTTCAGGTTTTAGGATGGTAAATTCTCTAATTGCATTTAATCTAGGTATATTTTCTAAAGGTTAGGACCTAATTGGGATTTAATTCTCCAAGGTGGCCCCTCTAGAGGATTGTGTCCTAGTTCACTATAAAAGGAGGCCTTCCTCTCTCATTTTCACATCAAGTTTTCAAGCTCAAGCACTCTCAAGCATGGTGATTGATCCAACATCCATTATTCACATATCTCCATTAATTTTTGTGAGCAAGAAGGTTTCAAGCAAGCAAGGAATGGTGAAGATGTAAGATAGCAAGAGGATGATATAGGAGATCAAGTCATTGTTGACATCAAGCATCTTTGTGAGCACCCATTTGGAGCAAGAGAGATCCTTTCTTCCCTGATCCACCATCATCAACTTTCAAGCATTCAAAGATTCAATCATGGGGTAACAATTATGGATTGTGAGTTTGGTAGAAGTTCTTTAGCCTTGGGGGTTTGGTATGCTTTTCTATCTCATTCAAATCTATGCATTGTTATTTCATACACATTCATGCTAGGGTTTTGATCTAGAGGATTAGATCTTGGAATTGCACTTTCACTACATACACACACACATTCTATTTCAATTGGCTATTTGTGGAGGTGGAGACCACCAAAATGGGGGTTTGACTAAGGCAAAACCCTATATAGCCACCCCAAACCCCCCTTTTCAGATATCTATAGTCGTTGTTTCAGGAATCAGAGGATAGATTTGAGTACCCTTTTCACCAAAATTTTGAGATCTGTGAACAAAATCAGAATCAGGCTTCAGAATAAAAATGTGGTATTTGACCTTTTATGAGGGTCAAACTCGACCAACTACTGGAAAGATGAAACTTTTCTGGGTTTTCTCCCTCTCAGCTTTTTGATCATAGATCTGGTTGCAAAATCTTTCAAAACCTCATACAAACTTTAGAAAATAGGTATTTCCAAATCAATTTCATAATGAGGTATGTATCTTGATCTAATTAATTTTCAAGTATTTTCATATTTACTTATGCTATGCCAATTCCAATCTCAATTCAAATGAACAAGTGTTGAATGTTAGGTACATTGCTAAGCTTCCATTTTACACCTATTCACAAGGGTATATAATTTCAACTTATTTTTGCATATTTGGTGTATTTCCAGCTCATAGGATGAACTAAAAAATGTCTCACCTTCTCCATGCATATCATGAATTTAATCAACTTCAAAAATATCATTAGGCCTATTATCTTCATCATGATGTGGATGGACTTGATCACATAGAAAATTCTCTTCAAATAATAGATTCAAGAACATAGAGAACTCAAAAATATCTTCTTCTTCTTTCTCTCTACTAAATTCATCTCTTTTAGAATCATATACTTCATCAACAAGATAGGTGTCTCTCTCATCAGGTTTATCTTTTGTTGTTTGACCAATTTTCTTATCCTTGTGAATTAGAAAATATTTTGAGTCATTGTTGTGTATATGCCTTTGATATTCCTTATCCAACAAATCTGAAATTTTTTCTGCAATGAGAAAATCTTCTTCCTGATCATGATTTCCATTTGTCTGCACATAAATCTGATCTGCTGTCAATGCTTCTTCAATCTCTTCACAAATTTCTTCTTCATATGAAATTTTATTAGGGCTCTCTATAGATTCCACAATGCATTCATTTTCCTCAACATATTCATCACAACAGATACATGTATTTTTCTGAACCTCATCTATTGTGTGTATCGATTCATCCTGGAGAAACACCTCCTCTTTGTTTGATTTTGAAATACTATTATGTCTCAATGCCTCTTCTGTAACTTGATCATTTTCTTCCATTACATCTTTGTATACAATTTTAAGAATAAGCTTTACCTAATCATAAGTTACTCTTAAACTGTATATTTTTTTAAAAACTCCTTGTGTGAAGGCCTAATATTAGAAGGTATCTCATGGATAATATCCATCATCCTTATAAATACACTTACCACATTTTCATTCTGATACCTTTCTAAGTTAATAAATGCATCCAAGGGAGACATACAAGGCTCTTCTTCCCAGATATATTGTTGATCCTCTTGCTGTTCATAACACATGTTATTTCCTTCCTCCTCAAATTTTCCAAAAAAAATTTCTTCACTTAAATCTAAAACATCATCAATTTTTTGTTTCTTTTTTGTATATTCTTCTAATCTTTGAAAAAGAAGCCTCAAATCAGGGTCATCTAGTGAGGTTCCCAACTCATGAAGTTTTATCTAAAATGTCTTGTGTGAAGGCATGATGTCTAATGGTATCTCCTGATAAATACTTACCATCCTTATGAACAAATGGGTTGTAGACTCACCTTCATACCTTTCCAAATTGAGAAATTCATCTAAGGGAGACATATAAGGTTCTTCTTCCATAATGCAGTTTTGATTTTCATCTTGTTCATAATGCACGTTATCTCATTCACTTGTATCATGAAATTCATTTAAGAACCATTTCTCAAACTCCTTCCATGATGATATGATTTGTGTAGGTAGTGACTCATATGACTCTCTTGCATTGTCTTTTAATGTCCTAACAAATAGTTTCATTGCTTCATCTTCTACACAAATCTCATAGTTCTCTATAAATACATAAAATGCATCCAAATGTTCAACTACTGATTCATCTCATTCTCCATAGAACTTTGGTACAAGTTGTGAAAACTTAGGAAACAATTTAAAAGGAATACAATGAAATTGCCTGAGATCCAATGGCCTAATACCATCTGGAATAAATAGTTTTCTCTAAAATGGTTTCTTATTTTGATACATTCTAAATATCTGAATTGGTAGTAACTTATTTCTTTATACATTAGGTTCTTGACAATAGAGTCACCACCTCTTTCAAAGTGCAAAACTTTACTTATCTCCTCTTGGGTCTTCTTCCTTAGTAGAGTCACTGATTCAAATTCTTTATTGAATAGAGTGGCCACCTCTCTTCGATGAAAATATTTCATTACTACTTTTGAGTTCTTATCTCTAGTAGATTTTTAATTACATCACCAGAGCTTCTAGGTAATATTCAACGTTTTATTTCATAGACAACTTCCTAGTAGAGTCACTAATCTATGGGTGCCCAAAAATGAAGGATTAGATTTCCTATGGACTTGCCAATCCAATGCTGGGAAATCCAATTGTTTTTGCCAATGAACAAGTTCAACCATAATAGGGGTTTGAACTTCTACAATTCCACCTCTATAGGACCAAGGCTGGTGGGCCTATACCTTAACCAAATCTATTGGTTCAAAGGATTTTTACAGTAGATAACTAAATATAAAACTTTTGGATTCTCTCAAAGTGGAAAATGAACTTGAGAGGAATCAAATTGTGAGTATCACAATTATTGAATGTTGTTTAAATGCTATAATAGAAATGCTTTTGAAAGAATGTTTTAAAATTATGTATTATTTTGTTTGAAATAAATATTGATGACTACTTTCTGATTGTAATATTTTTGAATAGAGACTTCAACTTAAGGATAATAGATCAGTGCATTTCTTCTATTGGGAAATAGAGATAGTTTCCTTTTAATCCTATGTGCAACTAAGTGAGATAGAGAACACCACCTAAATGCTCCTATCATCTACTCCTCTTTAATGTATTTGATTATTTTATTATGCTACACTTAGTCGTATTGAATTTAACCCAAGCTTAATGAGCCCAATAAGATAGTATTAATAGAACCTAATAATTCTAATTATCAAATTGAAAAATAATGGGAATAATTTCCAAACATAAAGTTTTAAAGTAGCTTTATCTTCTGTCGATTAAATCACAAAGGACTGATCAATTAGGAAAGATCAAATCCATAACTCACAATTAGAGAAAATAACTAGTTTATATTAATGCTCCATAAAGTCTTATGCACAATAGATCACTTGCAGAAAGTACAAAAGAAAATAATAAGTTTTTTACATTTTTGATGATTCTTCTCTACCTTTACATTTTATACCACATATATATGTGGATGAATGGTTTTCACACCCCTTTAGGGTGAAGAGACACCACCCTATGCTAAAATTTAAAAACTTCTTTTGAAAAAACTAATCAGAAAATTAACTAATAACTACCAATGTTTCGGATTTGGACTTGGTCAAAAAACCAAAAAACCTTGTGAAAAGATAAGCTTTTTACTGGAGATAGGAAATTTGATTTCCCAAACTGGGTCATTTTTTAGATTTTTAAAATTCAACCATCTTCAACCTCTCTTGACATCATCTTTGAAGCAGGTCAAAATTCTATCATTTTCTGAAGGCTTTGATTAGTTAGTTCTATTTATTTGTGTCATAAGTCTTCCATCCTTTAATTTTTTTAGTATGGATAAACTTACTTTTTGATAATGGATTGGGCCTCCTAAATTCTCAAAATTTAGGGTACCACCAATGGCTCTTTCTGGGGACGTATGCTCCCAGTGGGTATAGCAAGAATCCAACTATCTCTGGTACAAGTAGACCAATTGCAAAGTCCATTAGGCTATAGAGTCATTGCATATTTCACTAATCAAATCAAATCTCATTCAGTGGCCCCAGGCCACCAAAACATAGAATCAACATTTTCCTCTATCAAACACTTGATTCTGATCATGTAACACTTTGGATTTCCTAAATACAATGCCACCATTCCCATGGACAACATTCATTATTTTATTATCATGCTTTGAGTTTTGTTCAACCTTCAAAAAGTCATCAGGTACACTATATTTCTTGCTAAGTAGAAGATTCTTATGCATTTTATCATCCCTACAAGTAACTAAATTAATCTCTTCTACTTGGATGCATTTATTTACACAATCTATGCTATATTCAAGATGTTTTTTTCACTTCACAAAAAGGATTTGAAGATAACGCACATTTATGAACTTCCTTCTTATCAAGAATCTAATCAGATAGGACACTTAGTTAATTTTTAGAATCAAGCTTATATAATTTCACCTTATCTTTTCATATTTGGTGTATTTTCAGCTCATACGATGAACTAAAAAATGTCTCAAATTCTCCATGCATATCATGAATTTCATCAACATCAAAAATATCATTAGGCCTATTATCTTCATCATGATGTGGATGGACTTGATCAAATAGAAAATTATCTTCAAATAATAGATTCAAGAACATAGAGAACTCATCCATATCTTCTTCTTCTTCTTCTCTACTAAATTCATCCATTTTAGAATCATATACTTCATCAAAAAGATAGGTGTTTCTCTCATCAGGTTTGTCTTCTGGTGTTTCATCAATTTTCTTATCCTTGTGAATTAGAAAATATTTTGAGTCATTTTTGTGTATATGCCTTTGATATTCCTTATCCAACAAATTTGAATTTTTTTTTGCACTGAGAAAATCTTCTTCCTGATCATGATTTCCATTTGTCTCCACACAAATCTAATCTGGTGTAGATGCTTCTTCAATCTCTTCACAAATTTCTTCTTCATATGAAATTTCATTAGGGCTCTTTGTAAATTCCACAATGCATTCATTTTCCTCAACATATTCATCACAACTGATATATGGATTGCTTTTCTAAACCTCATCTATTGTGTGTATTTATTCAACCTGGATCAACACTTCCTCTTTTTTTAATTTTGAAATACTATTATGTCTCAATGTCTTTTCTATAACTTTATCATTTTCTTCCATTACATCTTTGTATACAATTTTAAGAATAAGCTTTACCTCATCTCAAGTTACTCTTGAACTATATATATTTTTTAAAAACTCCTTGTGTGAAAGCCTAATATTAGAAGGTATCTCATGGATAATATCTATCATCCTTATAAATACACTCACCACATTTTCATTTTCATACCTTTCTAAATTAATAAATGCATCTAAGGGAGACATACAAGGCTCTTCTTCTTAGATATATTGTTGATCCTCTTCCTGTTCATAACACATGTTATTTACTTCCTCCTCAAATTTTCTGAAAAAAAATTCTTCACTTAAATCTGAAACATCATCAAGTTTTTGTTTATTTTTTGTATATTCTTCTAATCTTTGAAAAAGAAGTGTCAAATCAAGGTCATCTAGTGAGGTTCCCATCTCATGAAGTTTTTTCAAGAATTTATTTTGTGAAGGCATGATGTCTGATGGTATTTCATAATAAATACTTACCATCCTTATGGACAAATTGGTTGTATACTTACCTTCATACCTTTCCAAATTGAGAAATTCATCTAATGGAGACATACAAGGTTCTTCTTCCATAATGTAGTTCTTATTTTCATCTTGTCCATAATACACGTTATCTCATTCACTTGTATCATGAAATTCATTTAAGAACCATTTCTCCAACTCCTTCCATGATGATATGCTCTGTGTAGGTAGTGATTCATATGACTCTTGCATTATCTTTTAATGTCCTGAAAAATAGTTTCATTGCTTGATCTTCTACACAAATCTCATAGTTCTCTATAAATACATAAAATGCATCCAAATGTTCAACTGTTGATTCATCCCATTCTCCATAGAACTTTGGTACTATTAGGAATGGGAACACTAAGAGGGGGGGTGAATTAGTGTTCAATGTATTTTATATATTTACTTTAACCTTTAAACTAAACTTAAATGAACATCCACATAAACATGAAACATGAAATCAACACATAACACCAATATGGTTATGGGGAAACCCAAATAGGTAAAAACCTCAGTGAGAATTGACACCCAATAATATTTTGTACTAGTGTTTAGTGATCCTTGTTAGAAGATCCTTAACCCTGTTAGGAGTTGCTTTACAATGTATTAAGTATAGTAGACCTTGTTAAGGGTCGAACCCTATTAGGAGTCTTTTATAATAGTCCATGTTAGGGCAGTGGATGCACTATCCTAGATCTCACTACTTAGGAGGTGAAGGCTACAACCTTCTCATCTTAGATACACACTATATCTACTAGATGAACTATCACTATGACACTACTTGTCAGATCAGTTCCTTTGATGCGCTGATGCCTTGACCTCTAGCAAAGCTCTAATACATTTTATAGACTCTTTGCACACTTCTTCACTGCTTCTCAAAACTCTATATCAACTTCCATACTAAATACATTGGGCGCATCTCATATTTATATGCACATAAAAAATAGACAACTAGGTCGGCACTTAGACCTATTACATACAACGCTTCCAAATGAATTGGCTCAAGCGTGTTTACAAACAAACATATACATATGTCAGCAATCTAAATACAATAGGTGCATATGTTGGAAAGTTGTCTATACTGATGTGTATGACTTAATATAGTGTTGTCATTATGGCAACAAAGTCATATAGCAGTTTGGAGTCAGCACACTTGAAGAGAAGATTAGGAATCAGTTAAGTGTTGAAGAGTGGAGAGTGTACATAGTTCCTGCAACTCAGAGAATCAGTGTACATGCGTACAGATGATTGATGGCATGCACCCTAGAAGTTAAGTTTGGTAGACTATATTCATGCTTATTCTATGAGCGCATGATCAGATGTGCAAGTATGAGTAAGTTATAGTCAGTTGAAGTTGCACAGCTAGTGCATGCCAAAGAAGAACAGAGCATGAAGCTGACAATTAGTATTTTGGTTTGCGATTATAATATAATGTTGTAAAGGGTATGTGCCAATTTTATTTAGGTTTCTGACATATATACTTGTTTTTTTGTAAGCACGCTTAAGCCAATTCATTTGGAATCATGTATGTAATAGGTCTAAGAGCTAACCTAGTTTTTTATTTTGTATGAGCATATAAATATAAGGTACACCCATTGTATTTAGTATGGAAGTTGATAGAGAGTTATGAGAAGCAGAGTAGAAGTTTGCAAAGACACTAGAAGATGTATTAGATCTTTTCTAGAGGTCAAAGCTTCAGCATATCAAAGGAACTGATCTGACAAGTAGTGTCACAGTGATAGTTTATCCTATGGATATAGTGTGTATCTAAGATCAGAAGGTTGTAGCCTTCACCACTTGAGCAGTGAGCTCTTGGATAGTGCATCCTCTCCCCTAACAAGGACTATTGTAAAAGACTCCTAATAGGGTCTGACCCTTAACAAGGTCTATTTTACTAAAATCATTGTTAAGCAACTCCTAATAGGGTTAAGGATCTTCTAACAAGGATCACAAAACACCTATGAAAAATATTAGTGGGTGTCAATTCCCACTGGGGTTTTTACCTATCTAGGTTTCCCCGTAATCATATTGGTGTCATGTGTTGATTTCATGTTTCATGTTTATGTGAATGTTTAATTTAGTACTTAAGCATTTAAGATTAAAGTGAAAAGTTAGAATATAGTGAACACTGATTCACCCCCCCCCTTCTCAGTGTTCCCATTCCTAACAATTGGTATTAGAGCTCTGATCCTTAGCATAGAAGTTTAACCACTTGAGGAGATCATGGAAAAAGTAGAAATGAAACATTTGAAAAGAAATCTTGAAGCTGCTCTTGAAGACTTGGACAAATCAGAAAGAGAAATTGAAGAACTAAAAGAAAAAGTCAATGATGCACAATTGGTTATCAAGAGGCTAAGAAAGGATTTGAAAGAATGCTCTACCAATGATCTAGGAGCACAGGTCAAGAATATGAATGAAGAAAATGCATCTATGAAAGAGCTACTTGAAGAATTCGATGATAAGCTGATCAACAATTAGGAAGTCTACAATGAAAAAATCTAAGACAGCCTTCACTTCAATGAAGAACTAAGGCAAGAAAACTTGGAAATCTTGGAGCTAAGGAATAGAAAAGAAAGCTTGGACTCTGAATTGAAAGTATCAAAGAATCATATTGACAAGTTACACACTAGTTCTGATTTAATAGAATCTCAGCTGTATGCAAGGAGAGCCAAAGGAGACATTATCTATATTGGTTACAATGAAGCACAAAATTAGATTGACAACATGCGAGAAAGAAAGGACTCACAAAAGGACTCTACTGATGCTAAAAAGACTAAAGATCAAACCAGAGATAATGGTGGACCACCTAAGAATAAGCACAAGAAAGTAGAATGCACTTTTTTTTGCATGTAACAAACATGGACACATTGCAAGGAATTGTATAAAGGTAAGACCTTTTAATGGTTACTATTATTCATGCAATAAGTTTGGTCATAGAGCTATGAATTGCAAGACTAGTAAGAAGAACACGATACAGTATGATCAGAGAAATTAGAATCAAACCAATGTAAGAAGTTCTTAGAATGTTACATGCCAGATATGTAACTATAATGGTCACTCAGTGAGACAATGCAGAATGGTGACTCATGTCAATGTGTCAAGGAATGTAAGACCTCCAGTCATTTTTCACTCTTGTAACAAGGCTGGACATATCTCAAGGTTCTGTAGATCAAGGATGCAAGGTCAGGAAAGCCCTAAAAAGGCCGAAGAACCTATTTTGGATCCCGAAGGAGAAGTCAAGTTTGTGAAAGCCTCAGAGGATGTGAGCTTGATTTGGATAGAAGTAAAGAAGGACAAAGTTGATGAGAATGTATTGGATGGATTCACAGTGGATGCACCCTCTACATCTGGATGAATGGTCCTCAGGGTCATAGGGGGAGCTAATTTAGCTCTAGACCCCTACATGACTGGTATACTCATCCTCAAAGAATGCACCTTTGGACTTAAGCTTTTGGAGTATAAAGGTACCTTTGTGCAAGAGTGCACATGTTGATTGTGAACATAACTTGAGTTGGAAATTTTGAAGTGATAGCCTAGTTGGCGCAACTTGCATTAATGGAAGAATTCTCACTTTAAGTACACATAAAGTTGTTTAATTACTCATTGCATTCAAACTTAGAGTGATTGAAGAGTAGAAAGAGCCTTGGAAGTTGTTGTGAAGACTTAGAGATTGATATATCAGTGATTTTTAGTGCATTCAGCTAGTTGCAGGAACCCTAGTTCGTCACGCCAATCCAGAAGTCTTCAGATTATCTTGGAGATTAGTTGGAAAGAAATTAAACAAGTAAGTCATGGCCACTCCCATAGTTTATGATGTCACTAAGAAGAAGAGATATGTATTCAAGAAGAATCCATTTAAGTTAACCCTAGATGATTTAGAGGGAGCTTTCTCCTACACACCTATGGGCATCATGCATGTCGAGGATATTAGGGCATATATCTAATGCAAGAAAGAACCAGTAGGGTTAGATAGGTTAAGGGTGCACATGGATACCATGTTGAAACCAAAAAAAACATTCATGGATGAATATGTTAAATGGAATGATCACCCTATTATTGAGCATGCTATGGCATATGAATGCTATGAGACATAATGGATAAATATTTTATTGAGCATAATTCATGATGATTTATTTTGGATAGGTGATGTGCCAGTAAGAATCACCAATGACTTGATATATGAGATGATAGGCCTTTCTAGGATAGGCTCCATCCTTCCTATGGGAAAGGATGTCAAAAATATTGTTGAGAAAACTTGTAAATCAAGAAGTGATAGGAGCGGGATGACTATTGAGCCTATTGAGCAAACTGACATAAAATTGATGTCTATGATACTTAGATAGAGATTTCATCACACCGGCATGGTGAATAGTGTGTCTATGGGCACTATTCTAGTAGCCATTAGACTTGTGAAGGAAGATACAGAGTTCAAATTGTGTGAGATCTTGCATGCACAGTTGATTGATAACATCAAGGCAATCAAGCATGACAAGACAAAGATATCTAGGTTTGGTTCATTGATCATTTACATGTACCTTCATATTGTTGGGAGAGTATCAGATTTGTATTTGGACAAGTCCATTCCAACCATGCCACATATATCTAACAAAGCATCCATAGAGAGTACATTACGATATTATGTAACATTGGAATTGAAGACCTTCAGGGTCAAGATGCAAATGAGGTATAGAATTCCAGAGACCATTGTGGAAAAGTATAAGAATACAATCTGCTTTATGGTAGAAACATATACAACTTGTATGGAAGTTGTTGAGCCAAGAACTAAGTGTATTCATCCACTTGGTTATGAGGTAAAGGAACAAGTCCTTGAAGCATATTTGTAGGTACTACTATTAGCCCCCAAAGATCCTAATGAACCTAGGTGGGGAACATATGAGGAGAAAACTAGAGAAGTAGATGCTAAACTTAACAGTGCAACAACTAAGAGGAAAGCCTCTAAGATTACATCTAAGATACTTAGAATTCATGGAGTAACACAAGAAGACCTTGACAAGGAAAGGGAGGAAAATATTTCTTTGGAAATTGAGAGTGCATCCATAGAAGATGCTAAGTTTGATGATCCTAAGTTGAAAAAGGTAAAGATTGAGAAGACTAATGATCCAAAGGATAAACAAGGTAAAATTGATGATATCAGTCCTACACCCACTATTACAGTAGATATTGATTCCATAGATGCATCTCCTAAGATGCCCAAGAGAAGAAGAAAAATTGCCACAAATCATCCTTCAGTTGTAAGTGCAGCCACAAGAAGCAAATTGAAAAATGTGCAGTCACCTCCAGAAGTAAGATTCATACCTAGTCTTCAAGTGTTAAGGACTAGAGTTGTAGATGAAGGAAGGCTAGATCAGATAGCCAAGTTCTATGACAAATATCATGAAATTGATAAGTCAGAGATTCATGAGATGTTAATCAAACACATGATAAAGTTCAAAAAGGTAGAAATTCTAGATAAGGTATGGGAGATTATGGATACCTTGAAGAGACAAGCCACTGAAGAAGACTTTAGAATAAGGGAAAAAACACTTGATTCCACTCTTCGAGTATTTTATGTTGAAGAAAAGTCACTATTGTTGAATTTGGTGAAGCCACACTTAAGGAAAAAGATGAGAACACTACACCTCATGAACAAAGACTATGAGCTAATTTCTAAGGAAACATAGAAGGCTTTTGAGAAGGTATTCTTAGAGCAGCACATGAAACCTATGTCTGTGCCCATCTCTCAAGCACCTAGTGAGCAAGACAAAGTAGAAGAGACCATCAAGATACAATCCACAAGTCCTCGAGATTTAGTGCCTATAGTGGAAGCACAAATAGAGGTAGATAAGTCTACACCCATAATAGAATCACTCAAAGATAGCACCATTATCATTGATAATGTTGAGATAGCCATGGCAGCCACTGATGCTGACTTGGATAAGTTTGAAGAAGCTTTTGTGAGCACACATGAAGCTAAAATATTATGAAACAATGCACCACCCACTCATCAAGAAGAAGCATTGATTGATGATGAAAAAGAAATAGAAAAAGAACAAAAAGAAATAGAAAAAGAAAAAATAGAAAAAGAAGAAGAAAAAGAACAAGGAAAAGAAATAGAAAAAGATGAAGAAAAGAAAGAGGAAGAGGAAGAAAAGGTAAAGGAAAGAGAGAAAAAGAATGAAATGTCAATAGTGCAAAAAGTGTTGGAAAACACTCCCATCACTCCTTCAGCTACATTGTTGTCAAGTTTGACACTTGACACATGTAGTTTTGACTCATGGAAAGAAGAAGACTTGATTAAGTTTAGTGTCTTAGCTATGGAGAAAACCAAAGAAAAGAAAGTAATGAGGAATCACCTCCTGGTAGAATTAGAAAACATGTTGAACAATCTATTTCTAGAAGATAAAAGAGTGTCAAAGATACACTTGGTTGATGATGTGAGTACATTCATCTCACATTTCAAAAGAAACTTCTCAAGCCTTAAAGAGTTTGCATTCCTAGTTGCAGAAGAAAAGTATCTAAAGAAAAGATTGAATGAATTGGTGAATAAATTTTCACTTGATCTCAGTTCCCTCAAGACTAGTCAAGCATCCTTGAAAGAATTTGCAGATCAAGGAAGAAAAATTATTGCAAAATGCATGGATCAAGACAAGCTCACCAATGATCATTTCAAGAAAATAAAAGAGGTAGAAGATATGATTGAGAAAGTGAAGATTTTAGTGAAAGACCCATCCACGGATGTGAACATGTGGAATAATTTCTACCAAAGTTAGATAGACAAAATTGAGAAGGTAAAAAACAAGATGACAAAGTTAAGGGCTAGACAAACTCAGTTGAGGAATGCTCTTGCGCCCTCACTAGACATCCTCAATCAAAACATCAAGGAGATTGATGCCACAATGGTAACATATGATCAAGGTCCTTCCATAGATTTGAAGAAGATGGAGAAGGTTTAGTATTCTTTATGTGCCCATCTCCAGATAGTAAACTCTTTGATCACTTTTTTGAAGAAGGAGATCCAGAACCTAAAGATTGCATATTTGGATGCTTTCCCTAAGTGAGTATGTGTAGATACAGTTTTTTTTAACATCTTTGTCATTAATTTCAAAGGGGAGTTGTGTATAGAATTTGGATCATACCATGTATAGGGAGATATAAGTATATGTATAGATGAAAAAAGTTTTTTGTATTAAGGACAGTTAGCAACTTGGCCATATTCCTTTGTTTCCATCAATAAAAAAGGGGGAGATTGTTAGAAAGTTTTCTATACTGATGTATATGACTTAATATAGTGTTTTCATTATGGCAACAAAGTCATATAGTAGTTTGGAGTCAGTGCACTGGAAGAGAAGATCAAAAATTAGTTAAGTGTTGAAGACTGGATAGTGTACAGAGTTCCTACAGCTCATAGCATCAGCGCACGTGCATATGGATGAATTATGGTATGTGCCCTAGAAGTTAAGTTGGTTAGACTATATTCATTCTTAGCCTATGAGTGCATAATTATATGTGCAAGTATGAGTAAGTTATAGTCATTTGAAGTTGCACAGCCAATGTGTGCCAGAGAAGAACAGAGTATGAAGCCGATAGTTAGTATTTTGGTTTACGATTATAATATAATGTTGTAAAGGCTATGCACCCATTGTATTTAGGTTTCTAACATATATAGTTGTTTTTTTGTAAGCACACTTAAGTCAATTCATTTGGAAGCATTGTATGTTATAGGTCGAAGGGCTGACCTAGTTATTTATTTTGTATGAGCATATAAATATAAGGTGCACCCATTGTATTTAGTATGGAAGTTGATAGAGAGTTATAAGAAGTAGATTAGAAGTGTGAAAAGACACTAGAAGATATATTAGAGCTTTTCTAGAGGTCAAAGATTTAGCGCATCAAAGGAACTTATCTGACAAGTAGTGTCATAGTGATAGTTCATCCTGTAGATATAGTGTGTATCTAAGATCATAAGGTTGTAGCCTTCACCACTTAAGTAGTGAGCTCTTGGATAGTACACCCTCTCCCCTAATAGGGACTATTGTAAAAGACTCCTAATAGGGTCTAACCCTTAACAAGGTCTACTATACTAAAAGTATTGTAAACCAACTCCTAGCAGGGTTAAGGATCTTCTAACAAGGATCACAAAACACTAGTGCAAAATATTAGTGGGTGTCAATTCCCACCAGGGTATTTACCTATTTTGGTTTCCACATAAACATATTGGTGTCATGTGTTGATTTCATGTTTCATGTTTATGTGAATGTTTAATTCAGTACTTAAGCATTTAAGAATAAATTGAAAAATTATAATACAGTGAACACCGATTCACCCCCCCTCTTAGTGTTCCCATTCCTAATAGCATAGCATTTACATCAAGAGAATATAACCACAACTCAAAATGATAATAGTTGGCTGCTTAATCTATTCTTCATTGGTACTCACTGGCTGTGTAACTTCATCTATCTATATCTTCCTCATACTTTCATATCTAATCATGCACTTATAGAATAAGCATGAATATAGTCTAACTAACTTAACTTCTAGGAAACACACCATAACTCAGCCATACTCAAAGTGCACTAATGCTCTGAGCTATAGGAACTCTGTACACTATCCAGTCTTCAACAGTTAACTAATTTTTGATCTTCTCATCAAGCGCGCTGACTCCAAACTACTATATGACTTTTTTGTCATAATGAAAACACTATATTACATCATATACATTAGTATAGCCAATTTTCTGACAATCTCCCCCTATTTCATTGATGGAAACAAAGGAATATGGCCAAGTTCCTAATTGTCCTTAATACAAAAAAACATTTTGTCATCTATACATATACTTATATCTCCCTATACATATTATGATCCATATTCTATACACATTCCCCCTTTAACATTAATGACAAAGTTGTTTCAAAAAATTGTATCCATACATACTCACTGAGGGAAAACATCCGGATATGCTATCTTTAGGTTATGGATCTCCTTCTTCCAAAATGTGATCAAAGAGTTTACTATCTATAGATGGGTGCATAGTGCATACTGTAGCTTCTCCATCTTCTTCAAGTCAGTGTTAGGACCATGATCATATGTTACCATTTTGGTGTCTATGTCCTTGATGTTCTAATTGAGTATATCTAATGAGGGTGCAAGAGCATTCCTAAGCTATGTTTTCCTTGCCCCAATCTTTGACATTTCTCTTTCTTCTTGCTCAATCTTTTCTATTTGTCATTGGTATACATTATTACACATGTTTACATCTATGGATGTGTTTGTTACTGAACTCTTGACTTGCTCAATCATAGCTTCTGCCTCTTTTATTTTCTTGAAATGGGCATCAGTAAGCTTATCCCAATTCATGCATTCTATAATGATTCTTCTTCCTTGATCTAAAAATTCTTTCAAGGATGCTTGACTAGTCTTAAGTGAGCTTAGGTCAAGTGCAAAGTTTATCATTAATTCATTCAACCTCTTCTTTAGGTACTTTTCTTCTACAACTAGGGATGCAGATTCTTCAAGGCTTGAGAAATTACTTTTGAAATGTGAGATGACTATACTCACATCATCAATAGAATGTATTTTTGACACTTTCTTGTCCTCTGGAAAAAAATTGTTCATAATGTTTACTGATTCTACTAGGAGGGTATTTCTCATCACTTGTTTTTCTTTGGCCTTTTCCATGGCTAGGACACTAAATTTCATCAGATCTTCTTCTTTCCATGAGTCCAAACTGGATGTGTTAGGTGTCAAACTTGACAACAATTCTTCTAAAGGAGTGATGGGAGTGTTGTCCAACACTTCTTGTTTCACCTTGATTAGCTCTACTGTCATTTCATTCTTTTTATCACTTTCTTTTACCTTTTCTTCTTCTTTCTTTTCTTCCTCTTTTTCTATTTTTTCTTTTTCTATTTATTTTTCTTGTTCTTTGTCATCATCAATAAATACTTCTTCTTGATGAGTGGATGGTGTGTTGCTACATAACATTTCAGCTTCTTATGTTCTCACAAAAGCTTCTTCAAACTTATCCAAGTCATTTTTTGTGGCCGTTGTTACAATCTCTACATTGTCAATGAAGATTATATCATCTTTTTGTGTATTGATTATGGGTGTAGACTTTATTGCCTCTATAGGTGTTACCACTATAGGTGTTGAATCCCGAGGACCTGTAAATGGTATATTGGAGGTCTTTGTTGCTTTGTCTTGCTCACTAGGTGCTTGAGTGATGGGTATAGATGGAGGTTTCATTCATTTCTCTAAGAATACATTCTCAAAGGCCTTCTCTATTTCCTTTGTTATCAGCTCATAGTCTTTGTTCATAATGTGTAGTGTTCTCATCTTTTTCCTTAAGTGCGGCTTCAACAAATTCAATATCAGTGTCTTTTCTTCAATAGAACATATTGGAAGATTGGAATCAAGTGTTTGTTCCCTGATTTTGAAGTCTTCTTCAATAGCTTATCTCTTCAAGGTATCCATAATCTCCCATACCTTATCTAGGATAGCCGTCTTCAATTCAAGAACTTTCTTCTTGAATTTTATCATGTGTTTGATCAGCATCTCATGAATCTCTGACTTATCAATTTCATGATATTTTTCATAAAACTTGGCTATCTAATCTAGCCTTCCTTCTTCTACTACTCTAGTCCTTAACACTTGAAGACTAGGTATGAATCCTACTTCTGGAGGTGGTTGCACATTTTTTAATTTGCTTCTTGTGGCTCTAGCTGAAGGGTGACTTGTGGCAGTTTGTTTTCTCCTCTTGGGCATCTTAGGAGATGAATCTGTGGACTCAATATCAACTGTAATAGTGGGCGTAGGAATAATATTATCAAATTTACCCTGTTTATCCTTTGGATCATTAGTCTTCTCAATCTTTACCTTTTTCATCTTAGGATCATTAGACTTAGCTTCCACTGTGGATGTGATCTCAATTTCCAAAGCTATCTTTTCTTCCCTTTCTTTGTCTAGGTCTTCTTGTGTTACTCCATGAATTCTAAGTATCTCAGATGTAATCTTAGAGGCTTTCCTCTTAGTTGTTGCACTATTTAGTTTAGCATCTATCTCTCTTGTCTTCAAATCATAGGCTCCCCATCTTGGTTCATTAGGTTCAATAGGAGCTGAAAGAAATACTTGAGCATATGCTTCCAAAACTTGTTCCTCTACTTCATATCCAAGTGGATGAATCCACTTTGTTCTAGGTACAACTACCTCCATGCATGTTGTATCTATTTCACCCATAAAACAAATAGTATCATTGTATTTCTCAACTATGTTTTTTGGAATTATGTACCTCATTTGCATCTTGACCTTGAAGGTCTTCAACTCCAATGTTATGTAATCTCTCAAAGTACTTTCAGTGGATGCCTTGTAAGATATCTATGGCATGGTTGGAATGGACTTGTCCAAATATGAATTTGATACTTTCCCAACTATATGAAGGTACATGTAAATGATCAAAGACCAAAACCTAAATATCTTGGTCTTATCATGTTTGATTTCCTTGATGTTGTCAATTAACTATGGATGCAAGATCTCATATAGATTGAACTCTCCATCTTCCTTTACAAGTCTAATGGCTGCTAGAATTGTGCCCGTAGACTCACTATTCACCCTACTGGTGTGATGAAACATGTATCCAAGTATCATGGACATCAATTTGATGTCAGCTTGCTCAATAGGCTCAATTGTCATCCCGCACCTATCACTCGTTGACTTACATGTTTGCTCAAAAATTTTCCTGATATCCTTGCCCATAGGAAGGATGATGCTAGACTTAGATAGACCTATCATCTCATATATTAGGTCACTAGTGATTCTTACTGGCACATCACCTATCCAAAATAGGTCATCATGAATTCTGCTTAGAAGTATTTTAATCCATTATGTCTCATAGAACTCATATGCCGTAGCATACTCCACTATAGGGTGATCATTCCACTTTGCATATTCATCTAAGAAGGTTTTTTTTAGTTTCAACATGGTTTCCATGTGCACCCTTAGTCTGTCTAATCCTACTAGTTCCTTCTTGCAATAAATGTATGCCCTAATGTCTTCGACATGCATAATGCCCATAGGCATGCGGGAGAATGCTCCCTCTAAGTCATCTAGGGTAGACTTAAATGGATGCTTCTTAAATATGTATCTTTTCTTTTTTGTAACATCAAATACTATGGGAGTGGCCATCACTTACTTGATTTATCACTTTCCAAATTTTCTTTGAGATAATCTGAAGATTCTTGAATCACCGCAATGAACTAGGGTTTCTGCAACCAATCAATTGTACTACAAATCACTGATAGATAAATCTAAAAATCTTCACAATAACTTCTAAAGATCTTTCTACTCTCCAAATGCTCTGAATTTGAATGTAATGAGTAATCAAAAAGCTTTCTATGTACTTAAAGTGAAAATTCCACCATTAATGCTTGTCGTGTAAACCAAGGTGTCACTTAGAAGTTTCTATCTTCCATTCTGTAATAAATCAACTAGTGTTCTCTTACACGAAGGTTTCTCTAATCTCCAAAAGCTTAAGTCCAAAGGTGCATATTATGAGAGTGAGTATGCCAGCCAGACAAGGATCTAGAGCTAAATTAGCTCCCCCTATGACCTTGAGGGACATTCATCCAAATGTAGAGGGTGCGTCCACTTTAGATGCATCCAATACATACTCATCAACCTTGTCATTCTTTGTTTCTGACCAAATCAAGCTCACATCCTCTGAAGATTTCACAAAAATGACTTCTCCTTCGGGATCCAACACTAGTTCTTCTATCTTTTTAGGGCTTTCCTAATGTTGCATCCTTTATCTATAGAACTTTGAGATATGTCTAGCCTTGTTACAAGAGTGACAAATGACTGGAGGCCTTATATTCCTTAGCGCATTGACATGAGTCACCATCTTACATTGTTTAGATGAGTGACTATTATAGTTACATATCTGACATGTAACATTCTGAGAGCTTCTTACATTTGATTGATTCTGATATCTTTGATTATGACACCTGTTCTTTTGTCTTGTCTTGCAATTCATAGCTCTATGACCAAATTTATTGCATGAATAACAGTAACTATTGAAATGTCTTACCTCTATACAGTTCCTTGCTATGTGTCCATACTTTTTATGTAATGCCCACCCTAGCATTTTCTTATGTTAGACTGACAAGACTATTGGTTTGACACTTTGGATTTTATGATGGACTATGATTATTATTTAGTTAGCATTTTATGAGAAATTTGAGCATATATATTTGGTTACTATAGTTTATTTGGAAATATTAAATGAGTTAGCATTTGATGATGAATGGTTAGAAATGAACTATCAGTAAAATGTTTTACATTGATTTGTGTAATGATGTTTATATTATGATCTAATCCTACTGACCCTATTATGGTTTTATGTTTACTAGTTGATGTGAGTGTAGAATGAGGAGGGGAAGTCATAGTTACTCCTATGGGAGGTCAACACGATGTCACACATTTGAAAACTAGTCCTAAACTTAGTTGTTTCTACAAAAAAAACTCTATTGCAGACACTTAGGAAATGAAAATAGAAAGACTAAAACACCCTTGATGCTCTAATCAATAAGCCTAAAACTCAAATGGAGACAATCTAATATTAGCACAAAAATGTTGAAATCTTATAAATAAGACAAATGTTACAAGATATATTGTATTCTCATAGCCAGAAAGGAAAGATGGAACATCCTATATGCAGAGAAGAAGGAAAAATATCTGCAGGAAGAACATTCATGGAACTAGCTCTCAAAAGAGAGAGTGGAACCAGGAACCAATCCTCAAAACTATGGAGGAAGGGAACCCTTCTAAATGATCTTGAAAATCATTTTATAGGAAAAAGGATTGCAACAAGCTACAGATCATTTATAGAAAAAAATTTAGGTCTACAAACACCAGCCTGACAAGAAGTAAAAGAATACAGAGAAAACCTAGAAACTTGAGAAAATCAAATCAAATCTGATATACAATTACATCGGTTTCATCACCATAGGCTAACTGCGATCACAAGTTACTACCTTCTTGTTGCAGGAGAAACAAACTTCAATGCCAAGACCAACTTGAGAAAATTCACATTTACTTTGCATGAAGATCACTGACATACTCCAAACCCTAGCCATATGTGCCAAAACAATAGTCCTTTGCATTCAAACCAGCATGACATCCTAGGAAGCAAAATTAGATCAGGATGACTGCCTAGAACCTCATCATCATCTTTGCAACTACTACCTATCCTGAAGAAATCAATTTTGAGCAACCCATTTTGTCACATATGTCTCATTGTGAAAAATATTGGTAAGACAACCCCGGGAAATATTTAAAATTTAGCTGCAACAGCTAACTGATCAACATTAAAACAAGACCGTCAATCTCAGTCTTTCCCAGAAGATCAGACAGTCCATAAAATTTGACACAACAGTAAAAAAGCCCATGAAAATTCCACAGCCACATCACCACCTCAATAACCAATAGAAATTGAGCACCTCAGCATGACTAGCATCAGACCCACCACCTTACTTACCACACCATCGGATGGTGGTCATATGATCACAAAGGGAAAGAATATTCCTTGTGATCATGTGACAACTGTAGATCATAGCTAAACTTTAAACTTGCCTAGATGCCAAAAACACTGGCCCCATTGACAAACACCAAGTCACCACCACGTTGACCAATCAAGAACAACCATGCCAGCAACGTTTGACAGTGAACCCACCAAGAAAAGCCTCTACCTTTTAGAAAATCTGATGGTTGTCACAAGATCACAAAGGGAAAGAATATTCCTTGCAATCATGTGACAACCATAGATCATGCAAACCTTAACTGCCAAACAATCAAGACCACCAGACATAACATAGACTGCTCATCAGATCGCAAAAGGTTAAAGAACTAACCGCTAGGATTGTGTGACCACACGACTGAAGAAAACACTAGGTCACAAAATGAAAAGCACTTAACCACCAAAATAAGAGATCCTATGAACACACATTCATTTGATCACTGAATAAAACACTTAACCACCTAGAAAACTAGAGATCAAGTGATTGACCAACCATGAAGAATTGGGCCCCACACAGTCGCAGTAGCGCACATAAGAAATGTTGACATCAATGAAGAGCTGGGAAGGGGTGAAAGGATGGAAAACATCCAAGGTTTTCACAATGACACAAAGGTAACAAAGGAATGTGAAAACATCAAGGGTTTTTATGCTTAAACAGTTTTGACACCACCCGATATGAAGGATCAATTTCTAACAAACCTTGAAACTCAAATATCTCCTTGGTTTTTGTGATTTAGCACATGTGATCTGGATAGGAGCATGGTGACACATTGAAGAACATGGGGCTAAGAGCATAAGCTATAAAATGTTATGGATCTCCTTCGCACATTAAAACAAGCTTGCAGGTAGGGTGGGACAACTTCATAGAACACAAGGGAAATAGACCATTTTCATAGGATTTTTACATTGACAGGAAAATGGCCTAACAAAGTCTTTTATGGAAAATTATTTGGTTGTTCCTCCAACCAACTATGGAAGTTGGAGAAGTTTCTTCCTATAAAGAAACTCCTCCAACCACATAGTTGGAGGATAAATAATTGAAGATTTTGTGTGAGGGAGGATGATAATTTTTGGAGGATTTGTTTTCTTTTGAGTTGTCTATAATTGATTTCTCTAGAATTTTTTATTGAAATTTTATGTGAGTTTGAGAGTCTCTAGTTAGTGAAGTCAAGTGTGTGGGGATTTCTTGGAGGAAGATTTACAGAAGGATATTTACTCAAGGATTGCAGTTTCGCAGAGATTCTCCAACCAAGGGAAGAGGATTCTCTGTAGGACCCAAGGTAGGGTCTAAACTGGGAAGAATCTCCATTCTTCCTCTTTGTGTATGAATGTGTTTGTATATGATATGATATTTAATTATAATATGATTGTTTTACTATGTATCCAAAATGATATGTAAATGTTTTATCCTCTGTGTATTTCTACTGTGTTTCCAGGAAGTAAATTATGTATGATTATATAGTTTTTATTTATGTACTTTGTATTTTGAAATCTTCCTGGGAAGTTAGGAATTCTTGTGGTCATGTGGGAGAATGTGTTTATCTAATATTGAATGAAATAGGGAAATATAGGAAGAAACCGACAGGGTCATGAAGGTGTAGGATTGAGATGCAGTCCCTTTTCCTACTCTTTTCCTCTTGTAGGCTTCTTTGTGAATGGTTATTTTTATTTTGATTAATTTAGTTTGAGGCTTAGGAAATTTTGATTATGTGCTATGGATGTGGTGCTAAGGTCCCTGTATTAGGTTGACCTCAGCGAACCTTTCCCAGGCACTCTCCATGCCTAAATAAATCAGTTTTTGGTGTTTCCGAGAAGTTTAAAATTTAATTTTGTAAAAGTGTTATGCAATGTCGTACGACAATGTAGTGATACTCGTACGAGACTTGGTTAGATGTCATATGGGAATGCATACATTTTTGTATGGGTTAAAATCATTTTTTAAGTGTTTTCAAGGAGTTTAAAATGTAATTTTGTGAAAGTGTCTTACAGTGTCATATGATATTGTAGTCATACCCATATGATACTTGGTCAAATGTCATATGGGAATGCATACATTGTCGTACAATTTTTTATAGAAAGTCATTTGGAGTTTTTAGGGTTTTGGGGGCTCAATAATTGTAGGATTTATAGAAATTTAACATTTAAGTATAAGTTTGATACTTTAATTTCTTATACTTTAAGTTTGATAGTTTGATACTTTGATTTCTTATACTTTAAGCTATATTTGTATAAATAAATTAGATACATTCCAGAATGGCCTGAGTGCACCGGAGGGCTCCTTAGACCTGTGAGATGGATCTTTTTGCAAGTAGTTGGTGTTTTCATGGCTTGTGTGTGTGTGGGTAGGGGACTAGGTACCTTAGGTGTTGGAACCCTAAAGTGGTTACCAGATGATCCTATGGCTAGGTTAGTAAAAAGTGATAACCTAATAATGAATCTAGGAAAGGGGGGAAATAAAAGATAATGAAAGAAAACTTATTAATGGCCACATAGTCATTTTGGAGTACTCGGACCATGGGTAACTACCAGGGAGGATCCTTATTCAGAAAGGGGGTACCGGGGTTACATGGTTTCTAGGGAGGATCCCAAAATCTAGGATATGTGATGACACTCACCTAGAAGGTATGCTAGAAACCTAACCCTTGTGATTAGTAATGTGATATCTTGTAATGTTTTGTATTTTTTTTCAAGTAAGGGTTTGTGAAACCTTAGAATGCTTAGGGCCTTGTGAGTATCTTGGTTCTATCTCCTAGCACGGGGGGTGGAACTTCACCAGTTTCACATGGTTGGGTGGCAAAAATCTTTCGAGGTCCTATTCATGCTTCATGACTTGGATGTGATCAATTCTATGCATTAATGAAGACCTTTCTATTATCATTGTACTAAAAGAAAGATGTTAAGATATGTTGTAATGCCTTCAGGCAATTTTAGTACTTACTATTGTAATGATATTCTTCATCAAAAAAATGTAATTGTAAAGCAAAGCAATGTAATTGGGAGGGATAGTTATAGGGTTTATTTTAAGGGATATTATTTCAAAGATCAAAGTTGAAATGTAAAGTGTAAATATTGAATTACTCTCTCTATCTCTCCTATGTTGCAATGAAAGAAAATGTTTATTATGCTAAGGTTAAAATGTAATTTTTTAAAGAATGGTTATTCAATGTGTAGGAGGGGGTGATGAAATTAGTATATTAAGTAGGGAGTGTAATTGTAAATGAATATTATTTTCTTCCCCTATCTCTTAAGTTCTAAAATGCGAAAGTAAAGAGAGGAAATGAAATTAAATTTGGATAAGTAATGTAAATATGTTAGTAAATGAATTCATTAAGGGAACCTTAAGGAATGTAAATGTGAAGTATTAATGATGTGATGTTAGGAAAAAAATTTGTTAGTTGTAGTTTTGGTCATAAGACTTGATTCCTTATGGGTTCCCTAGTGGGGACATTACATTTTACATGCATAACAAGTGTGGTCTATAGGCTTGCGCTCATTATTAGGTGGTTTAGTATGATCCTTGGTCTAACTTCTAGTCTCTTTAGCATCTAAGGTGCCTTCTGGTGCTTTCATTCTTTCTCACATGTTATCAATCTAATTTTGTGCTTCATCGTATTTAATGCAACTAGTATCTCCTTTAGCTCTTCTTGCATATAACTGAGATTCTATTAAATCAGAACTAGTGTGTAATTTATCAATGTGATTCTTAGCCTCTTTCAATTTAGATTCCAAGCTTTCCTTGTTGTTTCTTAGTTCTAAGATTTCCATGTTTACTTGCCTCAATTCTTCATTTAGTTGAAGGTTCTCTTTGACCTATTCATCATATACTTCTTGATTGTTAGTCAGCTTATCATCAACCTCTTTAATTTGTTCTTTTAAAGATTTATGTTCTTCATTTAGCTTCTTGATCATTGTCCCTAGATCACTGGAAGAGAATTATTTCAAATCTTTCCTTAGCCTTTTGATGACTAGTTGAGCATCACTGAGTTTATCCCTTAGTTCTTCAGTTTCTCTTTCAAAGTTGTCCATGTCTTCAAGAGCAGCTTCCAGATTTCTTTTCAGATGTTTCATTTCTTCTTTTTCCATGATCTCCTCAACTGGTTAAACTTCTTTGTTGAGGACTAGAGCTTTGATACCAATTATTAGGAATGAAAACACTGAGAGGGGGGGGTGAATCAGTGTTCATTGTATTTTATCTTTTTACTTTAACCTTTAAACTGAACTTAAATGCTTAAGTACTGAAATAAACATTCACATAAACATGAAACATGCAATCAACACATAATACCAATATGGTTACAGGGAAACCCAAATAGGTAAAAACCCTAGTGGGAATTAACACCCACTAATATTTTGTACTAGTGTTTAGTGATCCTTGTTAGAAGATCCTTAACCTTGTCAGGAGTTGCTTTACATTGTATTAATTATAGTTGACCTTGTTAAGGGTTAGACCCTATTAGGAGTCTTTTAAAATAGTCCATGTTAGGGGAGTGGACGCACTATCCTAGAGCTCACTACTCAAGACGTGAAGGCTACAACCTTCTAATCTCAGATACACACTATATCTATTGGATGAACTGTCATTATGACACTGCTTGTCAGATTAGTTCCTTTGATGCACTGATGCTTTGACTTCTTGCAAAGCTCTAATACATCTTATAGACTCTTCACACACTTCTTCTCTATTTCGCACAACTCTATGTCAACTTCCATACTAAATACAATGGGTGCATCTCATATTTATATGCGCATACAAAATAGACAACTAGGTCAGCCCTTAGACCTATTACATACAATGCTTCCAAATGAATACAATAGGTGGATAGCCTTTACATCAAGAGAATATAACCGCAACTCAATATGATAATAGTTAGCTACTTACTTTGTTCTTCACTAGCACTCACTAGCTATGTAACTTCATCTATCTGTATCTTCCTCATACTTGCATATCTAATCATGCGCTCATAGAGTAAGCATGAATAGAGTATAACTAACTTAAATTATATGGTGCACACCATAAATTAGCTGCACGCATGTGCGCTGATGCTTTGAGCTGCAGGAACTATGTACACTATCCAGTCTTCAATACTTAACCAATTTTTGATCTTCTCATCAAGTGCCCTGACTCCAAACTACTATATGACTTTGTTGCCATAATGAAAAGACTATATTAAGTCATATACATTAGTATAATCAACTTGCCAATGGGTACAAGTTGTGAAAACTTAGGCAACAACTTAAAAGGAAGACAATGAAATCCCTTGAGATCCAATGGCTTGATACCATTTGGAATAAATGGTTTTCTTTGAAATGGTTGCTTATTCTGATACATTTTGAAAATCTGAATTGGTAGTAACTTATTTCTTTATACATTATGTTCTTGACAATAGAGTGACTGTTAGAATTGGAGAGATAGGATACTGAGAGGGGAGGGGTGACTCAGTGTCCACAAAAACTTTTAACTCATAAACCTTTCTAACCTTAAACAACAAATAGTAGTATCCTTCAACTATAACTTGAATCCATTGCATGCATCATTCATTCAATTAACTTATCAAATTAAATAGCATCAAATAAATAGGATAATCATCACATAACACAAGTATTTTAGTAACGCAGAAACCCTTGTTAGAAGGTAAGAACTATGGTTGGGATGACACCCACAAATTCTTTACTACTACAGATAGAAAAGGTTTTCCTATTAGGGCTACAAGTTGTGATCACTTCTAGTGATCTTACCCTATTAGGAGTAACATTTCAAATTTATTAGATCTACCTAGTGAAAGGATTTCAACAATACTACTTGAGTGTGCACTCAGTTAAGAGATTTACAACAAAGACTGTTAGGTCTACTCTGTTAAGAGATTTTACCAAAACTCTATTACAATGATTAGAAAGTAACAGGTAAATATATGCTAGTGACAACTTAACTTGTCTGATATAGATCTATGAAATGCTTAATAGATATCACCTTTTTGTGTGAAGATCTCTACTTTGAACTGCTCAGTAGCCTTGTCTGATTCTGCTTAATCTAAATAACTCTGAATACTATTCTTCTCTTCCTGATGACTAACATTCATGAAGCTGGCTAATGCGTCAAGAAGTTCTATTCATGTTCTCAATCCTCCTTATCAAACTTCTCTCTCATGCAAACAAAAATAATATGAAATTACATTTATATAGCATACTTCTTTTTCCGCTTAACAAAGTTTAGGTTACAATATTTTAGAGAACACCTTAAGATCAATGATGTATAAAAATAACCTAGATCTAGAAAATACATAAAGATCATCATCAAAATTAATGATGGAATCTTACAATAAATGATCCTCAATCTTGGTAAAATGTTTTGTGATTCTGTTGTAACTATTTTCCTAGATAAGTGTGCCATTCCTGATTACTATGTTGTTTACTATCTTCCTTAGTAAACACTATATATTTTTCTTGGTAATTATACTAGTGCTTGTTGTCTAGTCTTCTTGGTGTTTACTACCACTCGGTATCGGTGTACACTAATCCTTGGTAGAACTACCCTATTTCTCAATGTGAAGACTTAACTAACTGGTTTGATTATGCAGTCAAGGATGGTGGATCCAATGAAGGATAGTCCAAACCTTGGAGCCAAAATAATTACACAGCAGATTACTCAACACAATAGACAACACCACAAATGTTTCAAGTAATTTTTCATTAACATGCCTGACTGTAAGGCCTTTTAGGTTAGGGCCAATTACTGTTACTAAAAAATATAGCATACAATACAATAAGCATAAGTAGGAAAAGGTTGCATTTGTTTATTTGATTAACACTACCTTGCAGGTTTTGTTAGTTTACATTATTGCATTCAATCTAGATGTCATTATTGTACTCTAAGTATTGATCAAGTATTGCAAAATTTAAAATTCATCAATGATCATTACATTGTGCATTCATACTGAATGTAGTCTACAAATGTCATTTGTAATACCTCTCCTATGCTGATACTTGGATTTTCTGATTTGGACATTCTATTGTGATGGTTAGGACTATACATTTACGTTTATGCTTTATGGATGATGTTATGTTTATCAGATGATTAATATGCTCATTTATGGTTATATCATTTATATGTTTATGAGATTTGAAAATCATCTATTTTTATATGTCTTATGGATCTAACCCAATGATTTAAATACTAACCATTATCATGATCTTCTATGTTGCATGGATATGTGACTGATGTGTTTTTATGACTTAGGACGAAGTCATAGTTACTCACTCAGTTGAGGTCCACATGATGTATCGATCCTAGTCATCTACTTGCATATATTTGATTTGTATATCCATATGTATATGTATGTATCTCTTCTTGGTGATGCAGGATTGCAGGTACCGGGTATCATCTCCAACTGGCTTCACAGGTCTGAGTGATCTCTCAAAATCCTCGATCGTTGTTTTTGTTACAGAGATATCACCAGGTTCCACAGGAAGAAACCTCACCTTTGATCCTTTTACCCTTAGGTGGGAGGTGTCGAGTTAGTCCCTTGTGTGGAGGCATTATGCGATCTTGTAGTTCGTTGATTTGTGGATCTAGTAGCTAGGTCTTGTCTTCATGGCATGTTCAAAGTTGTAAGTAGATTTTTGATAGGTATGACTTAGTAATTTATCATTATTAAAAGTTACGTATATGCATACTAGTGTGAACGAGTTGGTATGTGATTTAAATCATGAGATTTAATATCATTAATAATAAATAATATATTTTATAATAATGTTATTTTAATATTTAATATTGATAATAATGTGTATGATTTATGGTATATGTACCATAAGCATATGGGTGCACACATATGCCTATGAATACATATATTAATATATATTATTATATAATAAATTAATTATTTGTGTGAAGGAAATTATTCTTATGTTATTCTTATTAGTGGTAAATAGGATTGGTAAATTCTATTACCATGGCTAAGTAAGTTAGGAAATTAATATTTAAGAATATATTCTCTATTTTGTCATCCTTAAATTTAGGAGACAAAATAAAATAAAATTAAAACCTTATTAAATAAAATATGATTACCCCTTACGGGAATGGTTTTACAAACCATATTATTAACCATATTATTAACTATATTATTAATGGGTGAGAGGTTGGGATGGTTGTACAATTGGTTTACCCGTGCAACCACCACCTCCATTTTATTTACTAGAAGATTTCTTGTGTAAGGGAGGGGAGGAAAATATATATATATATATAGAGATATATATTATGATGGCTAGGGAAAAATTTGGGGGAGATTCAGAAAAGTTTGGCATTTGGATTTTGGAAAATAAAAGCTGGAGAGTTCATCCAGGAAGAGTTTGAGGCTTGCTGGAAAGAGACAGAGAGGAAGTATTCATCTTCATCAACCGGATTCCGCAGGACTCCAGGTTGGATTCCATCCTGAGAAATAGGTTTAATTTAATAGTATGAATGTGATTTTTAGATTGGTTGAAAGTTTCTGTATGTGTGTTATTATTGCAAAACATAGGTGTAATGTCGTATTATTATTGTATGGTGTAGGGTGAATATATTAATGTGTTCTGTAATAGTATATTATTGCAGACGGTTGATAGATTAATGTATTCTGCAATAACGTATTATTATAGAATGTTGAAGTATTAAATGTATTATTATAATATGTGAAACATCATTGCATTATTGGTAATAGTGTGTGTAGTATGATATTATTTTGTCAATCGTTTGTACATTATACAAGTGTTGTATTAGTGTAATACAAATGCTATATTATTATATTATTCCGTCATTTAATATTCTATCAATACAAACATTTTAACATTTTAATATGAATTCATTTGGTGACGTTTATACAATATAAATATTATTTTGGTTTCTGAAATATATATGTAAAAATAAAACAAATACTATATTATTATATTATTCCGTCATTTAATATTCTATCAATACAAACATTTTAACATTTTAATATGAATTCATTTGGTGACGTTTATACAATATAAATATTATTTTGGTTTCTGAAATATATATGTTTCAATAAAACATTTGAGTTATGTTTTATTTTTATTTTTAAAAAAATATAATAAAATAAAATGTCAATAACATTTAGTAAAATCATTTAAACTTTTAGTAAAATATAGGAGAAATTATAGGAGAATAATAAGGAGGAAATATAGGAAAAATTATAGGAAAATAATAAGGAGAAAATATAGGAGAAAAATAAGGAGAGATTGTAGGAGGAAAATAAAATAATGAAATACTAAATAGCCTATTTAAAAATGACTTTAAATCTATTTTGTTTTATTTTATTATTTTGTGGTAGTTTGTTTTTAGTGAATATTAAATTTGGAATATTGAAATTTCTATTAAATTTAGTTATTATTTAGTAGAAATTTCATAGTATAGTTTAGTTTATAAATTTGTGATTTTTAGATTTTAGATTTTCATAAAACCAGACTTAGCCAAGTTTCAAGATTAGTCAAATGTCAGGCCTAGACTGAAATCTAAGAAGCATTATTTTGGCGTATGGAAATTTGTGAAAACCTTAAATGTGTTTGGCAGAGGTTATGTCCAGTGCATTTAGATGCCTTAATAGGGTTAGGATGTGTTTAGGAAGTACTTTAGGGTTAGGGTTTTCTAAAGGATCAGGACATTCTAAATATCCTTAAACATTCCTAATTTCCCTAAACGTTCATAAACTATCTTATTAGTTTCTACTCTTTGATGCAGTCTTACAAATGTGTTTATGATATGTTTTACTATGTTTGTGATGTGATTGTGACATGTGGGTTAAGGGTAGGAAACCTAAGAACCCCTAAGTGAGTGGCTCTCAGTGCGGGGCCGAGGCCCTAAAGTGGCTAGACTAGGATAACCGACTGAAGAGTTATTTAACAAGTGAAAACTTAATTAAACTTATGGGAATGGGTTAAAACATTAAAAAGATTAAATGTGCCTCGCCCATGCCATTAGTGCTAGTAAAGGCTATGGATGGGAGTGGGAGAAGGTACCTATGCGTAGGTATGATCGAATGGCACTTGTCTGTACGAAAGACATTCGATTCCGCATGTGCCTACTTGGGGGCCGGGGCCCAGTGTGGCTAGTACCAGGACAACCCAAGGGGTGAGGGCTATGCAATGACACTCACTTAGGTTGTTGCTTAGGATTTTCTACCCAAACCTTAGAACCCTTGTGAAGTGAACCTCATTTGTGGAATTGTTATTCAACCCTTTGTAAAAACCTAGTAAGTTACTTCTTTGTGGGCTTGGTGTTTATCTCCTAGCACGGGGGAGTGGGCCTTTTAGGTATCCACATGGTTGGGTGGTAAATCTTTTATCGAGGTATCTTTTGGCGGATGCAGTGTTTGGAGATTCATGCTTGCTTATGTACCAGTTTTGAAGAATGAAGGCTTTGTAATTATATTTCATTTTGTAAAATTATTGTTACCTCCCATGAGGAGATGAATGTAATGTAATCATTGATGTGATTCAAAATGATGTATGGGTAGACTTAGGAAAAAGGGAAAAGGGAAATGTGAACTTTATGTTTAAGATGTATGTTGGAAAAGAAAAAGGATTTTGTAACATTCCAAGTTATGTAGTATATGTGCAATGTATTTAGATGAGTTTTATTTGATTTTAAAAAGTTATATTGTTCATAAAGGATACTTAGGAATATAGATGTTTAAATGGAAAGTTGAAATGAAAATATTTTGTATTTCTTAAAGATATGATGTAATTTGTTTTGAGAACTTTATCTTGTTCTTAGTTTACTTAATGGCCTTAAATGAATCTTGCATTAAATAAAAGGGAACCTTGGAGGAAACTAATTTTAGGTTTTGTTCATATTATTGTTTTGAAAATTTAAAAAAATAAATAAATTTTTGCTTAGGTTTTCTTTACAAAGAGAATCTTTGTTCTCTTCCCAGTTCCCTTGCGGGGCATGACATCCTTTCTTGTTTCATATTTCAATTCAATATTTAGAGTACATTGCATAATTGAAAAGAAAGATTGAATTATGGAATAGGGGTCCCATGCATTACCTTGTCTTGTCTTTGAGTCTGCTGGTTGTGTGCTAGGTATCTGCATTTAGGTCTTCATCTTTAGAGTCTCCATCTGCATTTAGGTTTTTAGGGTTTCCATCTGCATGAGAAAGAGAGAAAATGATTAGATCCTGATGGATCTAAGAAATACATGAGAATAAAATAACATAATGTAGCAATCAAGTTTTCAATACTGCATCAATCTACAAAATTAAATGAAATAAGGAAATGTACATTGACACTCACTACAAGGTAGTGTTAAAGGGACTTGTTTCTGACATGAAACCTTTTACTACTAATGATCATTGTGGTGTATGATTGTCCTTTTTTATTAACCAAGTGTCTAAATTAAAGGGACTTAGTATGTTTCCAAACTAAGAAACCTTTTTCAGATAATGTATTTCATAATGATGTTATTTGAGAGCTTAACAGATTATCTTGCAAATAACAGCTAACTAGTGTTCATATTCAGTTATTGTCAAAGATGCGGATCAAGCTGGTTTGAATACAAAACAATGCCAATTATTGCCAACTTTCCAGTTCAAGATACAAATGGTGCTGCATAAATATTGGTACAAATATGTCCTTACTATTCCTAAGTACATTTTCAAATCATAAACATATTTGTTGCTGAATACAAAAGAGTGCTTCAAGATTAAGCTATAAAATCATAAAGTGTTTACAGTTTGTTTTTATTGAGTGTCGTGAACCCGTGTTCAAACCTCATTAGTTAAACATTCTGATGTTTTTGAATGTCACAAGCACATGCTTGAACTTCATTAATAGTAAATAAACATTTTCATCTTGTTGTACTTATCATATTAAGTGCAGATTCAATATCAATGTGAATTATTTACAGTGGACAAAGCTATAGGATGCAAGCTGAACATAAAATGGAAAATATGTATAAACTGGAACAGAGTATGTGTAACCAACAAAAGAATATCATAAAGGATAGATTAATTATCTACTATGGAAATAAGAAAGTGTGTTGAGAATCTCTCAGTCATAATCACCTTCTAAGGTTTGCGAAGGTTATGAGTGAAAGATGTAATGGTTTTGTGTTTTACAGATTATATCTTTAAACATTTTTCAATCATAACCTTGCAACTTTAGTGAGTCATTAAGAGGTATTTTCATGGTTTCCTAGAACAATTGTTCAGCATGGCTGAACTCATCATATATGGTTTGCAAAGAAAAGAGTTCACGAGTTCATCAAGTTTATAGTTGTTGATTACACAAGGTTTTATTCATGTCAACAAAAGCGAGTCAACAATTTGGATGCTCTACGTTATCATAGAATATGCAGAGGTAGATACTAAAATTGATAAAGTTGCAGTTGATAGTAATTCAAAGTGTGTTGCTGTGTCAATTTTAGAAAATGACCATAAGCTACTTACTGGTGTTCCAGTTATCAAAATGTGAAGAGATTATTTTCTTTTAAGTAAACTGAAGAACTTATTTATAAACTAGTAACAGTCATGGTTTTAAGAATCAAATGAAATGACAATAGTTAAAATAGTGACTATTACTAGTTTATAAACAAGTTTATATCTATGCCAGTCATAAGTGCTTCAAATGTGTTCACAGTTGTCAATAAAACTATTGAGAACAATTTCAGGTTCACAAAATTTTGAACCCATATAGCAAAGAGAAATTAATAATCAAAACCAAGGTTGACATCATTAATAATAGTGGATGCCAAGATTGTGAATAAAAGTAACAGTGGATACTGAGGATGAGCTCAAAGAAATGCATAGAGAATGGAAATGAAGAGATATAGTAATAGTGAATGCCAAGTAGTAAGCAAGCTTGCAGTGTGTGCAAGATCAAGATGACACTAGTCACCTGATACCAATAGTGACTATTGGATATAAACTCAGCTCACAAGTTTTACCATAGTCACAACATGGTAAGCATTACACATGGTAAGTACCGCATATGGCATGTATATGTGGTGAACAAGTTTCAGGTTCATAAAGCTTCAAACCTGCATATGCTTTCAACAATAAACAACAGTTGAGCTCAAAGAAATGCATGGAGCCCATATTAAATAAAGCCATGTAAATATGGTGAACAAGAGATAAAAGTACACAAAGCCATGGAGCCATGGTTACAAGTAGCAATAGAAATTAAAATCTAATGAATAGTTCAACAGAGATATAAACAATAGATGTCGTGAAGCATGATATGGGCTCATGGCCATAAAAAGAGAACTCTCAATGTAACCAGGTTCATGCATGGTAAAAGAACAAGCTACAGTTTTACTGTTGAAGACAAAGACATAACTATGACTCATAAATCGTGAGTATATCAAAAGAAATGGTCATAAATTCAAAGCAATAGTGAAACAAATAGTTAACAAAGAGAACCCATGAATAATGCATGCTCAAACTTTGTATTTCATTGCAAAAAATCAACAGAGAGTTTGAAGAAGTAACTTATAGTTCACTGAATGAGAGAGGCAAGTAGTGCCGAGTTCTTTGTCAAAGATGCACACAAAGAAGTAATAGAGAAAGCTCAAGTCCAGCAACAATTGAAGATTTTCATAGTCAAGCCGAGCTCCTTCAACATTTTAGGAAGCTTAGGGTTTCATTTTCCCTGAGGTTTCTCCAAGAAGAATGAAGAGAACACAAATGCCAAGGAGAAAATGGAATAACTATTTGGAGTCTACCAAGTAAAGCAATGCATTCAATGCATGACAGTGCTAGCAGAGCCTCGAAAATTGAAAACATGCCACCTTGCATCCTTATCCCATTGTTCTTTGTATTGTATTGCAAGTGGATCGAAGGTCATGTTGACTTCTCCACTTTGTAATAGTTCACACTTAGATATTTTATCTAAGTTAGGAAGTAGAAGTTAGGAGATAGGGGTAGTATAATTAATATTAAATTTTTATTTAATATTAATTTATTTTACAATTTTTGGCATTTTCTTTGTAAAAAGGATTTAATTCCTTATATTAGGCCAAGAATTTAGGGAAGAGGCATGTTTTGAGGAACTTGGTTTAGCGGCACATTTTTAGGCATGCTTTTAGGCTAAAATTGAGGAGCTTAGATTTTCGAATTTGAGGCTGGGGCTGGTTATAAAATTGATTTTTGGATGATCAATTAAGGGCTGCAGATTTTGGAGAGAGGGCATATAGTGAACATATCATTCCTAGGTTCTTTGAAGGCCATTTTGTAATCATTTTGTCAAATTTTTGAAGAAATGAACCAGATTCTTTGACTCCTATTTTGTGTACTTGTTTTTCAATATCGAATCTTGTTTCATCTTTTCTAGCAAGTGTCAAATTGTTTATTATCTAAAGGAAGTGAATGAAATTCTATTCCTTCTCAAGATAATCAATTACCCCTACACCTTGTATGAGAAATGTATGTTGTTAATTGTCCAAGCTATTTGTGGTAGAACCTTGGTAGCATGAATTTATTAACCTATATGTTGAGCAGAGATTCAGATTGTTAAAGTATTCATTTATGAGTCAGGATTGAAATTCATCTTTTTTGTGAAGTGTGAATTATTCATTGGTGTATCACCCTAATCATTTTAAGTTATAGTATTCTTTCCCTTTTCCCAACAATTTGTAGATCGGGAAAGTGATATTCCATATTTTATAGGAATCAGCCTAGAATCCAGAGATTCCTCTTCATTCATAGTCTACCCATAGCTAGAAGAGGTTTCCATTGTCAGGATAGAATTGTTGTTAGCCTTAATGCCTGATTTAAGGTAACAATTCTAATCCTGAACAATTACAAAATGAAACAATTATGCAAGATCCATAATCAAATCCAATACAATCTTAACTAGTTTAGCTCTGAAGACAATCAAAAGCTGATGGAAACCCTAAGGTAGATCTAGACTTGAGCTCAAAAGACTCCAAGCAATCTCCTTGTTCCCAAGTATGAAAACCCTAGCTCTACTACAAAGGACTATCAGATTACAATCTGATCTGCAAGAACATCAATATATTTTCCACAACTTCGCCAACTCTAGCTTTGCATCTGAATTCCAAATCTACTAAGTCTCCAAGTTTTGATCTCCCAAATCTATCTGTCTAGGATCTATCCTTAAACATCTACCCAAGCCCTCCTTAAATACTAATCATCAGCCACAAGTCGGCTGGATGAAACCCTTAACTCTCCAAAATAAATAATTAAATTCCATACAAGTCGGCTTAAAAATGTATACAAACATTTAATTCTGCATGTTGGCCCAAGACAATGGCTACCAACAATTAATTCACCAATTTGGCTCAAAAAATCACATAGAACTCCAGTCGGTAAGTCATAACTACCGAGCAACAGTAAAATTACTGAGCACGCTAGGCATTGCTGAGCACTAGTATCAACTGAGCACCATAGGCATGACCAAGCAAAACTTTTACCAAGCATCAGGGACTACCAAATTCCTTCAGTGACTGAGCTTCCTTCAATGACCGAGACCATTGGTCAAGGTTGTACAACCGAGTAAAAACTAGCCAAAACACAAACACTCCATGCAGTTTACTGAGGACATAGAATGTCCCTACCTAAACCTTGGATGCCCCTACATCAAACACCCCAAGTTCCAAAACATGTTCATATGTGAGAAGAACATCTTTCAGGATTCAACACATAAATCCTAAACTGGTTCTTCACATACAAGTCCTCCACCTTTTTTTCTTGCAAAGTCTTCCACTTTAGTTTCCTCTGTCTCTTCAAGTCTTTTTTGGACAATGTATAGGTCGGTTCTTCATACTAATCATTCATTTTCTCTGGATCCACAACCTCAACTCAGCTACAAATACTCAGGCTTCTCCTACCAAGTGTTGCATCCATCAAAGGCATCAGTGAAAACTTCTTGTCATTCTTCTCAATAGTAAACACATTCTTTACATAGTCATAAATAGCTCTGCAATCATACTACCAAGGTCTACCAAGCAATATATCACAACTATTCATCTTCACAATATCACAAAGCACAAGATCCTTGTATTGTCCAATTTGAACATCAATGAAACATTGTTCTCTAACTTCGAAAGCATGAACATCTTGCAACTAGCCAAGCCTATAAGGACAAGGATTTTTCATTCTACTCAAACCAAGTTTCTGAACCAGGTCCTTAGTAATAAGGTTATTAGTGCTACCACTATCAACAATAACATCATAGAGTTTAGCTTTAGTCTTGCATCAAGTCCTAAAGAAATTACTCCTCTAACAAGGTTCATTCTTTGTACCGAGCAATGTTCGCTGAAGTGGCAAGTTCTCTGATTTAGGTTCATTATGAATGTTCTCATTCATCATAGCAGTTCATCGGTCAACCTTCTTCTGTGTAAATTCAAAAGAATGGTGTCCTTCCTCTCCATAGTTATAACAAGTATCCTTAAAGATAACTCTACCTATCTTCTTCTTTGGTTCCATAGGTTTCTATTCATCTTCTGCATCAATCAATTTATCCTTCACTGAGTGATCAATCTTTTCTTTCCCTCGGGAGTTGTTAGGATGTTTCCTCTTCAACTTATCTTCTGCCTTCATAGCATACTGATAAGCATCTTCAACAGAATCAATCTTCAGCATACCAAGCTCATCCTAAATATTGAATCTCAAACCATTCACATATCGAGCTACCTTTTCCTTACCAAGATCTTAGTGTCCAAATTGAATAGTAGGTTTGTAGAACTCCTCGGTATAATCTTCAATAGACAAATCCTTCTATTTCAGATTCTGCAACTTCTTAAACAAGTCAAGATCATAGTCAGCCAGTATGAACTTATCTTTCAACTTAGTCACCATCAACCTCCACTGATTAATCTTTGTTTCACCTTCATCTTCTTAGTCTCTCTGTAGTTCTTCATGTTATCACTATATAAAAAATTTTATAGCTTCATGCTATATTTTTTAAAAGAATCCAGTTTATAGACCTAATGGTAAGGTTTCATAGTGAAAATGCTAAGTTTGATGGAACCCCTAGCTAGTCTTAGGCCTTGTTCTAATTTCATGTTACCTTTTTTCTCACTAACATGCCAAACACCCATGTGCTAAATTGCCCCCTTTAACGATGACCACTTTATATGTTATTTTGTTAGGATATCTGATGGGGTCACTTTTAATTATTTATGTCAAAGCCTAAGTTTTGGGTAAATTTTTTAATAGTATGTTACCTTTTTAAGCTAGTGGTTGTCGTTAAACCACAAGACTGATTATTGTCAGATTGTATGACATACGCTTTAGTGACAAAGCACCATCTATCCAAGTGGGCCTGTCAAAAAAGGTATGCTAGTAGTTAAACACTAGATCACATCTACAACTATCGTTATACCATTGGATCGAATTGATAGCCTTTTAAGAAAATTGCTTTAGCAACAACCATCTAATTGAAGTCTTTTCTGATGCTGCAAGAGTTCTAAAAGCTTTTCTCCTGTGGCATTTTCTTTGATTGACATCTGTCTTAAGTGACGTCATAAGGTGGGGTCAGATTTTTCAAAGCATAAAGTTCTATTTCATCCTACAGTTGTCGTTATACCACTAAGCAAAGATGATAGCATTTTAAGCTTATGCTTTAGCGACAACAGTCTGATTCTCTTTAAAGGAGGAGATTCACAGTGGGCCCTAAGGTGCCAGGTCACATTGATGTGTTCACTTTCCATTGGTTACTGGGAGTTGTGATGTGGCAGTTGTCAAGATGATTGATATCAATGAGGAGAAGGTAAGGAGGCCCACTTGCTAGATTTTTGCAACGTGGCAGCTATTAATTTGATGGAGGAAGTATGGAGTCATTGCTTTGGGAGGTGGTAAAGTGCAATAGGTTGGGAAAGGATCTTGTGGTTGTCATTGCACCACTCAAGAAAGATGCTTGTCTTTTATGCCCACGCTTTAGCGACAAGGTGACACCTATCCACTCTGATCAAAATAAAGCTAAGTCATTTCTTTTCCCAGATGGTTAAATTGAATTGTTCTCATTGGCTAGGAACTAGTTTGGGGAAAGTAAAAATAGGGTTATGCAGCTACTTTTTCTGATTGTCTGATGTGCCAGAAAGGAAATAAAATCAATGGCTCGAATTCAAATTTTTGCTCTGTGACATTCATGTCCTATGAATGCTGAAGATGCTAGATTTCAGTAATGACAGACTTAATGAGCTACATGCAGATAAATTGTAAATGGTGTTAGGAATGAATTTTGAATTTTTGGTAGTCATTCTGTAGTAGTTGTTGTTGCATTCATGACTATGATTGTCATTGATGTCAACACAATGATCTTCTGGAGACTTGCAGAGAAGCAGATAGTGTTTTGATTAGCACACATGGGATATTACAGTTGGAGATATGTGATGTTGAGGTTATACTCTTTGATATATTATATGTCTATGGTTAAGAGTGCAGATATTAATTATTTTATTCATGAAAGTTATGAGCATTTTGGTGGAAGCAGTATTCAGGTAGTGTTCCTAAGTAGCAGTTTTTGGAAATTAGATGATATCTCCTAATTGGGATGGAATCTAGTTTTGTGTAGTTAAAGGGAAGTTTGAGACACATTTTTAGTGATGTGGTTCATAGTGTAAACTTCAAGGTTGCATGAGTGAAGACTTATTGTATCTGGAAGCTGACAGTTTTGTGTAATTTTGATGTAGCGTGTGGAAACTTTTATTTTGTAATTATGTGTCGACTCATTTGTAATTATTTGAGTATGGTATAAAGGAAGGAATGTTTTTCCTTATTTTAAGGGAGTATAAATTTTGATGTGTGATGTGGTATGCATGAAGTGGAGAAAAGAGCTAAGTATGAAAGAGAAATTATGAAGGAAGACATGTGAAGTACAGAGATCTGAAAGTGAGATATGATGTAGCAGTGAGTGCGGTTTGGCATAGTTAGAGAAGAGGTAACATATTATTATATTGAATAATGAAAATATTATTTGGACAGTGAGTTTAGTGATCTTACCTTGAAGCTATTTGGGTAGTGGGTCATTCTCTCTTCCATAACTCCTAACAGGGTCAGAATCTTTTAACAGGGATTCAAAATCTCCTAACAGAGATTTATATGTATTGAATGTATTTCATAAGACTCCTAATAGATTCCATCCTTTCACAAGGAATATTCATAGTAGTGCATCTTTTTTGGGCATCATTCCCACCAGGATTTACTCTTTGATCAAGAGGTTCCCTAGTCAACATATCTTGTGTTATTCTGTCATTGTGTATGAATATCTTTCTATGGTTGGTAATTATATTGCTTACATGGTTAAATGTTGTAATTATCTGATAAATGATTCACCCATCTCTCTTAGTTATCTTGGTGGACTTTACTTTCTAACAATTGGTATTAGAGTAGCAGGTCCTTGAAAGGAAAGTTTAACAGTTTAAGGAGATCCATGGTGAATTTCAGGAAAGAAAGCCCTAAGTTTGATGGAGTAAATTTTGACAGCTAGAAAGAAAAGATGAAGACACATCTACTATGTTTAGGACCAGGTTATTAGTTGATTACAAAGAATGATAGGACTATCACTGAAGAAGATAATCTTGAATCAAGTTCAAAAGATGAGGTAGATCTATTCATGTGTAACATACTTGCAAGGGAAGCACTTTTGACAGCACTTCCAGAGAATGAATACAGTCAGGTAAAATGTTTTAAAAAATCTCATGAAATTTGGAAAGCTTTACAATCTACTTTTGAAGGTGATGAACATGCAAAGAGAGCTAGATTACATAATTGTATATGTGCATTTGAGGATATTAGAATGATGGAAGATGAATCTATTAGAAGCTATATTGGTAGAATGTCAAAAATTGTTGCAGGGATAAAATCTTATGGAGGATCAAAGATAGATAATGAAGTGATATAGAAAACTTTGAGGACATTGAATCCTATGTTTAAGCAGATAACACCAATGATTGAACAAGTTATACCTTGTACTATGAACTTTACAAGAGAGACTCTTCTTGGAAGATTGGAAGCAACATAAATGAACCTGAGGGTATCAGGAGACTTACCTAGAATGGAGACATCATATAGTGCTCTTAGTGTTCATCCTACTTTGTCAAGAAGTACCAGTGTGAGTGGAAATTATGCTAGTAGTAGATCTAGAAATGAAGAAGACAAGAAGATTGAAGAAGGTATTGACTTGCTTGTGAAAAGAGAACCAGATGGTAAGAAAATTTTTAAATGTTGGACTTGTCAAGAATATGGTCATTTTGCATCTAAATGTCCTAAGAGAGTTAAGAAGTATAGAAATAATTTCAAGCCTAGAAGATCTAAGGAATTTTATTATGCTAATGATGAAGATCTTGAAGCTATTATTGAAAGAACTTTGAGTGAAAGTGATACTGAGAATAATGATGAAATAGGATTTATAGCAATTAAAGAAGAGAATCCTGAATCTGAAGTTAAGGAAGAAAAAACCTTAGTTTCCCAAGTTGAAAAGAAAGTTGATTGGACTATAGATAGTGGTTGTTCACATCATATGACTACAAATATGAAAAATTTCATAAATTTTAACAATTATGATGGAGGAATTGTTAGAGTTGGTAACAATGCACCTTGTTTGATTAAAGGTATAGGATCTATTACTCTTGATGGAAAGACTAATACTAATGATGTTTACTTTGTTGATGGATTGAAACATAATCTTTTTAGTGTTGGAAAGTTAGTTGATAAGGGATATCAAGTTTGGTTTATTGAGAAAACTTGTGTGATAAAGGATAAAGATGGAAATTTGATTGGAACTAGATCTAGAACCAGAGGTAATATATTTCAGTTGAATCCTACTGAGATGACATGTTTGATTACTAAGATTGATGATAGTTGGTTATGGCATAGAAGGTTTTGTTATATAAACTTTGATAACATTTTGAAAGTAAGTACTACACTTGCAGTAAGGGATTTGCCTAAAATTATGAAGCCTACTAACATGATTTGTAAAGAATGTGTGATGGCTAAGCAGAAGAGAAGTTCATTTCCTAGTAAGAAGTTCACATCAGCAGAGAAGTTGGAGATTGTTCATACAGACTTAAGCGATCCTACCAAGACTAGAGGATTCTATGGAGAAAAGTATTTTATGATTCTTGTTGATGAGTTTACAAGAATCATGTGGATTTCATTTCTAAAAGAAAAATATGAAGCATTTGATAAGTTTAAGATCATTAAGAATAAATTTGAGAATGAATTTAGAATGAAGATTAAATGTTAGAGATTTGATAGAGGTGGTGAATTTACTTCTAGAGAGTTTAACACTTTTTGTGAAGTGAATGGTATTAAGAGACAATTTTCAGCCCCTAGAACACTTGAACAAAATGGTATTGCAGAAAGAAGAAATAGGTCAGTGATAGAAGCAACAAGAGCTATGTTATTTGAGAATGATTTGGCTAAGAAATTCTAGAGAGAAGCAGTGAATATAGCAGTATATACAATGAATAGAGTACAAATCAGAGCAGACACAGATAACACACCTTATGAATTATGCTTTGGACATGCACCCTTAGTTAAGTATTTTAGAATTTTTGGAAGAAAATGTTATATAAAGAGAGATGATGATATTGGAAAGTTTGATCCTAGAATTGATGAAGGAATTTTTCTTGGATATTCTTTGAAAAGAAAAGCATATAGATGTTACAATAAGAGAACTAAAACTACTGTTGAGAGCGCAAATGTTAAAGTTGATGAGAGGTTCAAAATTTAGGAAAGAATGCTTGATTATGAATCTGATGAAGAAGCTCATCCTTAGCCTAACACTGAATCTATTGAATTATTCTATGAGACTGATAGTGAATTATTGAATGAGAATCCTGAGAAGAAACCAGAGAGGAATCTAGAGAAGAATCTATACTTGAAACAAGATCTGTGACTATGACACCAAACAAGTATCTATCAAGAAATCATCCTATTGAACAAGTTATTGGAAGTTTGGATAGAGGAGTTCTGACTCGCAATAAGGTACATTTATGTTTGATTTCTCAAATTGAACCTAAATCTACTAGTGAAGCTTTTGAAGATGAACATTGGATTAATGCTATAAAAGAAGAACTAGATCAGATTGAAACGAACAAGACATGGGAATTGGTCCCTAGACCTAAAGACAAGAATGTGATTGGAACTAAATGGGTATTCAAAAACAAGATGAATGAACAAGGAAAAGTGGTAAGAAACAAAGCAAGATTGGTATGTAAGGGATACTCACAACAAGAAGGAATTGACTATGAAGAAAATTTTGCACCAGTAGCAAGACTTGAAGCAGTAAGAATGTTTTTGGCTTATGCATCTTTTAAGAAATTTAAAGTGTATCAGATGGATGTGAAGTCCACATTTCTGAATGGTGAATTGGAAGAAGAAGTCTACATTGACCAGCCTAAAGGTTTTCCTTTGACTCAAGAAGGAGATATGGTATGTAAACTAAAGAAAGCATTATATGGACTAAAGCAAGCACCTAGAACTTGGTATGCTAGTGGGATAAGTATTTGTTGAAATTGGGATTTACTAAAGGAAAAATTGATAGCAATCTGTACACAAAAGAAATTAAAAATGGTTTGTTGGTTATAGTTATTTTTGTTGATGACATTATCTTTGGAGGAGAAGATGAAGCTAGTGACAAATTTTCTGATGAAATGAAGACTGAATTTGAAATGAGTATGATTGGTGAGATGAAATACTTTTTGGGATTACGGATAACATAGAATAAAGATGGTATCTTTATATGTCAGACAAAGTACTTGAATGATTTACTGAAAAGATTTCAAATGGAAAACTGTAAACCAGTTGGAACACCTATGGTTATAGGACAAACTATCTAGCAAAGATGAAACACTGGTAGTTGAGCAGAAGAAATACAGATCCATGATTGGAGGATTGCAGTACTTAACACACACTAGACCAAATATACAACATTTAGTTGGAATGGTAGCAAGATTTCAAGCTGAACCTAGAGAGTCACATTATGTAGTAGTAAAGGCGATACTGAGATATTTAAGAGGCACAATGGACTATGGATTGTGGTATGAAAAATCTGATGATTTTACCCTATGTGCATATACAGATGCTGATTGGGGAGGTAGTGTTGATGACAAGAAAATCACTAGTGGTGCAGCCTTTTTTCTTGGAGGAAGATTAGTTTCTTGGCTAAGCAAGAAGCATAATTGTATTTCACAGAGCACAATAGAAGCAGAGTATGTAGCAGCAACAAATAATTGTAACTAGATAATTTGGATGAAGCAAATGCTGAAGAATATTGGAATTAAGTTTGTTGAGCCTATTGTCATACATTGTGACAACACCAGCACAGTTAGTATGTCTAAGAATCCTGTATTACATTCTAAGACAAAGCATATAGAGATCAAATATCATGTTGTAAGAGAGAAAGTTACTGAGAAAGAAGTCAGACTAGAGTACATAAGCACAAAGGAATAGATAGCAGACATATTTACTAAGCCTTTGCCTAACGATACATTTGAGTATCTAAGAGGTATGCTTGGGGTTATGCCCCAGCCTACTTTTGAGTAATGATGCAGTTGGTTGCATTCGTCCAGTGGTATATGAGCCCTATCTTTCTTCTAGATTGGATGTTGGTACTTCCTCTATGGGGGAGTATATGTATCTGAACTCAATCATGAGGACTCTTTGTTAGATTAGGTGAAAAACCAATCTCCCAAGAACACCTGCATGCATAACCTTGTAACATGGAAGAAGAAAAGAACAGAAACAAGAAAAAACTATGGAGGCCAAAAAGCTAGAGACATCATGTGCACAATATTACAAATGATATTCAAATCTCTTAAGAAATACAAAGAGGTGAATCCTTATAAAAGGAATCAAAAAACCCTAAAAGGGAAAACCCTAAGGAATAATAAGATGCCTAAGTCTAACTTAAGTGTAGAGAATAATAGACTAATAATTTAATTAATTAATTATTAGCTATAATATGACTACTCTAACACCCCCCCTTAAGTGTAACTTAGGGAGAAGCTAAACAACTAAGGACTAAAAGATGCATGAAAACAAAAATGCATGAAAGAGCAATGGGTCCCGGCAACTAGGCTTGATCAGGTACCCAAGTACAAGAAATAAACTAGATGAAGGAAACAAAGCCTCCAATCTAGAGAATGTCCCAAAGAAAGGAACAAGAAAGAGCATGAAGCATCTCCGAAGCATGAAGCTGCAAACACTATCAGAAGAAACTGTTGGAACCCCCACTGAAATAGTGCATGACCAGGTAGAGAAGACAAAGTCTGAAGAGCTGATCAATCGAAGAGGTGGCGTCCAAGAGCAGGAATGAATGAGTGTCTATATAGTAGATGATCCATCTCACCGAAATGCATAGGTACCTAGCCACTGCATCCACCTAGTACATAGGAACAAAAAATGTATACGTAGATCACTCAATCGAACCAAGGAAGCAATAGAACCAACAGGTGAACCCCCCCCATAATGCTGAACAAGGAGAGGGGTGCCAGAAACATCTGCAAGAAGAAGAATCAGGAACACCAACAGTGCAACAGAAGTACAAGCACAGGATAAAGGGTGGTGTCATAGACACACAACATGGGCTAATGTCATGGAAGGTACACTCACTTGACAAAGATGGATGAGCACAAAAGGCAAAACATCATAACCCCCCATGGCACTTTATAATTGAGTGCGAGTACAAAAAAATACAATGAGTACAAGATCCCAGATATGCAAAAGTAGGCACTTTATCTCAGTGTGTTTATAGAAAAAAGGAATGCAATAGAAGAGAAGCATACAATGCTTAGAAGTCAGAAAGAAGAGTGAGCTAGAAGAACAGAAGAAGAGATCCCAGGACCTGTAGAACCCAAGTAATCCGCCAGAGTGTGAAAGTACAAAACTTAGAGGAGAGAAAACCTAGAGTAGAATCTAGATAAAAGACCCTTGCAACTAAATAACTCATTGAACTAGCTTTTTGATGATATCTGGTGAGCCCAAAAATGAGTCCGGATGAGCGAGATATGGCTCCCGAAAGGAAAAAAATAACCATCACATTTGATAGCAAAAAACACTATCAAAATAGCAAAGCCAAAAAATTTAACCTCCATAATTAGAAAGAGCTCAAAAAGAGCTTTCAGATGATATAAAGAAGTCCAAAAAAGACCTTCGTATGCTCCAGATAAAGCAAAAAAAGGCCCAAGTACCCTTAAAAAGCTTTTTTTGTAAAAACAACTCCGAGCCTGAATTTGACGGCCAAATGGTCGTCACAGCTCAAAACCCCTGGGGCTAAAAAAACCAAGGGCCCTGGTCACTTGGGTGACCAGGGGCACTACAAAAGGGGCCTGTGGCTGGGGGCTGGTCACGTGGGTGACCGTCTGCTGCAGAAGGGGGCTGAGCAGACCAGGAGCGGAGGTGGTGCTGCGGAGCAGCGGGCGGGCACTAGAGTGGCTGGGTGGTGGAGCTGCTACAGAGGGTGGTGGGGGCCATGGGTGGTGGTGCCCAGGTGGCTATTAGGTGGCACTTGGGTGGCCACTGGTGGTGCCCTTTGTTTAACAAAGGCTGCATTTTTTAAATGCATAAAAAATATTTAAAAACATGTTTTTTAAAAAAAATTTGATTATTTTTCTCAGTTTTTGTGTCGTACGGACATGAAAACTAAAAAAAATTTGCCTCAAAGCTCAGTTGTCACTTTGCTATCAGAAGAAGTTTGATGGTTATGAGAAATAGATAGCAGATTTGTAAGCTCTTCTTCAGAAGAGCAATCTTTCCTCTCCATCCTCTTCTGGCTCTTAGGGGTCTGCTTATCAGTCTTCCTCTATCTATTCTACAGCTAGACAGGATCTTGGAAAGGGTCATGCATTATGGGCTTCTGTTGCATCCCCTTCATAGGTCCCTTGGATACTAGATTCAGGTGCTTCTCACCATATGACATCTTCTCGAGAGATCTTCTCTTCTTTTGAAGATTCTCCTATTCCCCATATTATCATTGGGAATAACACTATTATGACAGTCTGTGGGAAAGGCACTATATGCATTCAGGATGGCACATTCAATGATGTTTTGTATGTTCCATCTCTATCTGCAAACCTTCTCTTAGTTTATCAGATTACTCATAGTGGGTCAGGGAAGATAGTTGAGTTCACTCCAGATTCAGTTTTCATCCGGGATAGTATGACAGGAGGTATTGTTGCTACAGGGACAGTTGATCATTCCACCCATCTCTACTCCTTTTCACACTTTGGTCCACCTTTTCCCAAGCATGACTCTCCTCCTTTGAGAGAGCATCATGTGGTACAGTCAGGTCACTTGAACCTCTGTATGGTTCCTAAGACTACTATTGTGACTGCCCTACCACCTCCTGTTGAGCTCTTTTCTGTTCAACAGGGTTCTTTCGCACTGCTTGATCCTTTAGCTCTATTCATCAAGCCACCAAGTGCAGTTGTTGAGGATTCTACAGAGGACATTCATCTCCTCTTTGATGACAGTGTCAGCACACCTATCCTATCACTTACATTGGGGATTCCCTTTCAGGATCCTCATGTCTACTCCTTTGAGCATTAGCTCAGCCTTCCAGTGACACCTCAGCTTTCAAGGTTCCCTCTATAGTGTCCACTGACTTTCACTTCTCTGCATTGGAGTCACAGTGGTTTGTTCATTGATCTAGGGGTTCTTTCATTTCGAGGGGGCTTTGGAGCCTCGACCCTCTCTCATGGGGGGGTTGGCAACACACATTGTACTTATGGCTTTGAGAGAGTCTCTTGAAGTCATTCTTTTTATCTTTGTTTTCTTTTTTCATCTCTTTTTGGAGAGGAGTTTTTCCCACTGGGTTTTCTCCTTTACTCTGGTTTATAGAGATTTCCTTGTATTGGGCACCTGATCAGGCCTTGTTGCCGGGACCCATTTCTTGCTTTCTTAGCTGTGCTAGGTTAGTTCCTCCTGAGCTATGCTTAAGGGGGGGTGTTAGAATAATAGTTATATTTTACTTTATAATTAAATCATTTCGGTTTAATTACTTAAGTCCTCTATTATTCTTTTTCACTTAAGCTATCTCTTTTAGGTGCATAATAATTAATATTTCTATTAATTATTATTGCACAACCTAACTTTTTTGGGCTTTAGGGTTTCTGTCCTTATAAGCCACTTTTGTAATTATTTATGTTATTCACTCTTAATATATTTTGAGCTCTAACATTTTTGAGCACAAGAGGGTTTCACTTTTTCTAGTTTTAGCTTCATTCTGTGTAACAGGTTTATTGCATGCAGCTGGATCTTGGAGTTGAATCTGATATTTCATCAGTTTCTACACTCTTGTGAATGTATTTTTTGAATAGTGTCTTTTGACATTGATTTTTTGTTGACATAGTGATGAAATTTCTATCATTGATGTCAATGGGGGAGAAGTGTACATGAAAAACCACTTGTACCATCTGTTGGAGAGAACTGAACAGGATAACGAAGCAAGATTTGATTGATGAAGAGGATTTGAAGAAGCAATGTTGCAGTATTGGATTTTTGGAACATTGGATTTTTTTCATCTATGTTTCCATCAATGCCAATGGGGGAGATTTTTAGGAATCAATTTTGAATGCTTGGTAGTCATTCTATAGCAGTTGTTGTTGCATTCATGACTATGATTGTCATTGATGTCAACACAGTGATCTTCTGGAGACTTGCAGAGAAGCAGTCAGTGTTTTGATTAGCACACATGGGATATTATAGTTGGAGATATGTGATGTTGAGGTTATACTCTTTGATATGTTATATGTTTATGGTTAAGAGCATAGAAAATAATTATTTTATTCATGAAAGTTATGACCATTTTGGTGGAAGCAGTATTCAGGCAATGTTCCTGAGTAGCGATTTTTTGAAATCGGATGATATCTCCTAATCAGGATGGAATCTAGTTTTGTGTAGTTAAAGGGAAGTTTGAGACACATTTTTAGTGACATGGTTCATAATGCAAAATTTGAGGTTGCATGAGTGAAGAGTTATTGTATCTAGAAGCTGACAATTTTCTGTAATTTTGATGTAGTGTGTGGAACCTTTTATTTTGTAATTGTGTGCCGACTCATTTGTAATTATTTGAGTATGGTATAAAGGAAGGAATGTTTTTCCTTGTTGTAAGGGAGTAGAAATTTTGATGTTTGATGCAGTATGCATGAAGTGGAGAAAAGAGCTAAGTATGAGAGTGAAATTGTGAAGGAAGACATGTGAAGTACAGAGATCTGAAAGTGAGATCTGATGTAGCAGTGAGTGCAATTTGGCATAGTCAGAGAAAAGGTAACATATTATTCTATTGAATAATGAAAATATTATTTGGATAGTGAGTTCAATGATCTTACTCTAAAGCTATTTGGGCAGTGGGTCCTTCTGTCTTCCATAACTCCTAACAAGGTTAGAATCTTTTAACAGGGATTCAAAATCTCCTAACAGGGATTTATACGTACTAAATGTATTTCATAATCCATACTAAATGTATTTCATAAGACTCCTAATAGAGTCCATCCTTTCACAAGGAATATTCATATTAGTTCATCTTTTGTGGGCATCATTCCCACTGGGGTTTACTCTTTGATCAAGAGGTTCCCTAGTCAACATATCTTGTGTTATTGTGTCATTGTGTACGAATATCTTTCTATGGTTGGAAATTATATTGCTTACATGGTTAAATTTTGTTGAAGTTTATAAAAGTTATAATTATCTAATAAATGATTCACCCCCTCCCCCCCTCTTAGTTATCTTGGTGGACTTTACTTTCTAACAAATGGTTGGCGACATTATATATCCCAAATTTGATTGTTGTTTCTCTTTACCTCTCTCATAAGCATTTTGCCGAGTTGGATTGTTCTCTGGCAATGATATCAAACAAAATTTATAGGCATTTGGTAGGTCATTTTTCTAAAGCTAAGAATTTTTTGAAGTTTGTGAAGAAATTGTAAGAGAATTTGTGTTGCCAGCTGGTAGTATTTAGGGTTTTCTCAGGTATTTATATATCATTTTATAGAATCCCTAGTTAAAATGCCACCAAAGAGGAACTTGTCTGAGAAAAAAGAGTATAAGGATAGGGGAGTTTTTGAATATTTGATGCAATTACTCCCACATTCTAATAATGGGGTAGCTAGACTCAAGGAATTGGTCCCAAGAAACCCTAGTGACTCAGTAGCTGAAGGACTCCATGATAGAGGAAATTGGATGAGAGATGCCAGGGTGGGGGAAGATCATAATGGTCTGATTCTGTTTAGATTAGCTTAATCACAAAGGAATTCCTATGCCCCCCTCAGCAACATATGGTAGTTTTATATTTGGAAGTTAGTGGTCCCTGGAGTTTTTATGGATGCTAAATTATTAATACAAATTGCTAAGTTTTATGACCCTGTGATAAAGTGTGTCAAAGATGTAAATGGGAATAATTTGATTAGTATCACTGATGAGGAAATTAGGGAAGTCTTCTCACTAAATGACCCTTCTATTGGGTTGGAAAAGATAGAATTTATAGAGTTTACAGAGGTTTATGAGGCTCATAGGGATTATTTAAGGGTAGGGCCTTTGAGGGATTTCATAGACCAGGTGGATCCATGTGCCTCATTAGTCCAAGTACACCAGAGCCCTTTAGGATAGATTTGTTCAGTAAAAGAGCATAGGGTTTGTATAAGTCATTAACCTTAATCTTAGGGCATGATGAAGCAACTCATATGCCAATACCATATATGTTTATGATGGTACAGTAATTACACCCCCAATTGGCATTGATTTTTGACTTTGCATCACATTTGGATAATTTGATTCATAAGGGATTAATGGGAATTAAGAACATGAAGGTTAGTAGGCTTTTTGGGTGGTATTCAATGCTTATGCACATGTTCTTGTACAAGGGTGAGCAATTTTTCAGCTCAATAGTCAACATTGTGAAGGAGAGAAATGGAGAAACCCTCCTAGACCAATTGTGGACTACAAATTTGTCATGGGATAGAATTGATGCTAGCTACATTGCATTTTATAGAGACTTTTCTTCAAGGCTCAGAACTCTATTATTTTTTGACGATCCTAGGATCCCAAGGGAGCTACTAAGGTTAATTAGACCAAAGGTGTATTGTCAAGACATTACTATAGTCCACAATTTTGGGGATATCATTCTATATCCTGTTTCTACAGTTTTTAGGGTTTATGGTTGTAGAAAGGAACCTTACATTTTGCCTTACCAAGTTCCATTAAAGGTAGGATATGCTAAGATTCTGAGGTAGGTTGGTGACCTACAGGAGAGTGCCCTTACTGGTAAAGGAAGAGGGACTTTTTCCCTTGATATAAAAATTGCCCACCAGTATGTGATTACTAAGGGAGGCTGGGTGCATTTGAAGTAGGTTTTGCAGCCCTACAAAATATCAACAGCCACCATTCAATGTCAAGGTGGTAGAGAAAGATGCACAAGAGAAGGAAGAACTAGGACCAAATTTGAAATTGTCCTTAAGCCCTACAATGATCTTAAGAATGAGTTAATCTAGAAGGATAAGTTGATTGCACAATTATCTAGACCCCAGGATCACAGGTCTCCCCAATTGGCAATCTCTGACAAGCCTACAATTGCTTCTTCATTGAGCCCAATTGTTGAATTTCCACCATCACCATTTCCAAAGATAAGCATGGATGCAAGAGTTAGTTGGGAGAAGCAGTGATTAACTAAGGAAGCTAATAAATTGAGAAAAATAAGGGTGCAAGTGGAAAAGGAAAAGGATGAACATGTGAAGGCTATAACTTTGGCAAACTAGAAGTTTGAAAAAAGAATGATAGATGCAATAATGAAATTTGCATATGATTTGAAGCCTTGAATTTTCTTCAATCATGTCAGTAGATGACATAATTTATTTATAGCTTTGAATAAGGATAAGACTAAAATGTCACCAGTTTTGAAAAAGTGGATTGAGAGGTCTCCAAATGTGAAACTTTTCCATTTGTTATCGAAAGGCCAAGAGGAACTTGATCCACTGATTAAGCCAGTACATCAAGTTGTGAAGAAAATAGTACAATATGACATTATTTTGGATAATTTGATAAGAAAATAAAGTATGTTGAAAGGAAAATTGATGCTTTCAAATTATGAACTAGTACCAATCATTCTCATAGAATGAGGATAATTTAAAGAATTGTATTAGTGGAGAGAAGAGATGGATGCACTTCTATCAAAGAGAGTGACTGGTGTCTTAAATGATAGCTATTCTTTTATTAGCACCATTAAGTTTTTAATAAATGCAAAGTCTATGTTTGATCTTCTTCAGTACAAGGTCAGCCAAATGGAGAATGAGTGGGAATAGTTATCAAGTAAGAAGGTTGAGTTTGAAAATTTTGAATTCCCAGGTGAAGATGTGTAGAATAAGTGGAGGTATCAATACATACCTCATGTTCAAAAAGTAAATAATCCATCAACCTCTTGAGACATGTGAAGGCAATTACCTTTTGAGTCATGAAGGTTGTTGAGAAGTAGAAAAAAACATTTATTACAAGATGGATAGCGAGATATTGCAATCAGATTTGTTGAAAAAAGCCAAGGACAACATTGAAGGCATAAAGCAAGGCGGCTTATTTACAAAATATCTCATATGTTTCATTAGTGTATTTATTGTAAACCAAATAGGGTTGTTGTAAAGTTTTAGGGTTAGGAATTTTGTAAACCCTAGAATGATCAGTAGCTTGTTGTATTTCCTTGTATATAAAGGATTTTCCATGATCATTCTTGGCATTGAGAGTTTAGGAGTTAAAAAGATAAATATTCTAAAACCCTAGCCCTCAATTGAGGATTGTGACTTTTTGTATCATTCTTATCAAAGAAATAGAGAAGTATAGGTTGTTGCTGCTATTTTGCAAGCTTATTGTTCATAATATGATGTATACAACATTCAAGGTTGTACTTAATACAAATCTCAATTCTTTGTCTCTCCTTTGAGTTTGTTCTGTAAATCTTTAAGTCTTTCTGAGATTTATATGTATGTGTTTGGCTTTGAGTTTTGATCTAGGATTGGATTAAATATTGCTTAGGGTGGGATACATGTTTACTGAATCTGTTTGAGGATTTTCTATAAGTAGGAAAGAGTTGATGTGTTTGTATTTATGTTTAAAGACCAGATTCTCTTCAAAAAATCTTTGTATGCATTTTGTCTTCTAATATTTTTCCCAATGGATAGGGTACTGGCATGTATTTTCCTATCTTTCCTTTGTGAGGAATAATCAAAACCTTGTAATCCTAAAACATTAAATCATTACCAGTCCTTTTACTTTTATTTACATTTATAGTTGTTCTACCCACTGATGGAGAATCAATGAATAATAGGTTGTTATTTAGTACTTTCTCACTATTATCTATTGTTAGATCTAGTATTGAGTAAGGAATAGAGTTATATCTATTGGATCAAGTGTACCCGCCTTAGTTTTGTAGAGCCAAAAATGAAGAGGGTAGTCTTGTCCCTATAGTTGGTCCAATTGCTTATAGATTTCCCACATATGGAATTAACTACTCCTTAACATTAGTCATAAGCATATTGGTATCACTCTAAGTGTAAAATATTTCTAGAACCAAGAAAATGGTGACTCTGCTAGGGAATTCTGTAAGAATTTTTACACAATAACGTAGGTACAAGTTGAGCTAAATTCCTAGCCTGCTTATTTTCAATACCAGTTAGTTACGTTATACACAAAGTTGATTCCTTTTCATTTTGCCTACCTTTCCTATTTGATAAAATCATGGAAAACCTTAGTTAGTTTGGGTGGCAACTCTAAAACATCTCTGTACTAGTGCTTAATATAAAACATCACTATCTCACCGAGTTTCAAAAATACAAGGTCCTGGAGAAATGTTTGGGGATGGGATGGAGGTATCGCGTGGGTATGATAGGATGGAAGAGAAGATGATAAGAGAATGAGGAAGGTAGATGGAAGCTTAGGAATAGTAGGTGGATAAGGGGAATGGATGGAAGGAAATGGATGGAAGATAAGCTAATAGGAAGGATGGATGGATAGAGGATAGGTGTGCCAAAAGCATGTATACCTGGTGGTCTTTGTTTCTATATCAAGATCCAAAGGAGCATGGAGGATGTGGGTGACAAATGGGATGGAGTAGATGTTGGATAGGATGTGTTGGAAGGAAGATTGCACCCAGTTGTGGAGTGGAGCTAGGTGGACGGGTTACGCATGACACCTATTTGCTAGGTTTTCATCATGGTACTTGTCCAAGGTGCTCAAATTGCCAAGTTTTCACCATTGGACAAATGTTTTTCTCTTTTTTTTTCTTTTTTTTTTCTTTTTTTTTTGATATTTTCCAATTTTTATGGATTTTCTGATTCTAGTGCTGACTTTTTGTTGATTTTTTTGGATGTTGGTACAAATTTTTTAGGATGGATGGGTTATGAAAAGGCATGGATGAGATTGGTGAGATGGGGGATATGCATGGGATGAGAGAGATGGTGGTAGAAGGAGTTTGGATGGAACGATGGAAAGTGATTAGGATAGGAGGATGTTGTCAAGACCAACATTGGCACATGTTGTGAGATGGGTGGATGAAGTGCATGGGTTGCGGAAGATAGATGTGAATAGGACAGAGGATTTGTGCTAGGAGATTTCAGGACATAGGGACCCAAAATGGATTTAGGAGATGGAGGAGAAGACTAAGTAGCTAGTGGATTAGAAACATTGGATGCCATTATGGATATTGTTGTTAGATGCATTGCATTTTTTTACTTTGGGATCCACATCATCTTTTCTTGAGCTTTGGTGGGCCTTTGTGGCCATTGGGATGCTGTGGATTTCACTTTTTCTTTGATGGGACTTTGTGGCCATTGGGATGTTGTGGATTGCTTGATTGGTTTTTGCTTTTCTTGATCATGTCATTTAGAGTGGACATGGCAATCCTTATGTTTTTGTGGATAGTTGCCTTTATGCATTTTTGATTTGGCATCCAAATTGCAAGGAGCATTGGGAAGAATATGCAAAGGTGGATGGGATGGATGAGATATGGATGAAGAGATGGAAGGAGATTGGAAGATAGTAGATGTTGGGTTGTGCCTTTGTTGATCCTAACTAGGAAGGTATGGGATGGGACCTTTATGGTGGATGAAGGATTGAGTAGGATAAGATGGAGGATGATATTTTGGGATGTAAGGCCCCAAAATAGATTTTGTATGTGGATAACATGTAATGGTAGATTTTGGGATATAGGGACCCAAAATGGATTTGGAAGATGAAGGAAGAATGTGATAGGTTGTTCTAGGATGTAATGAGGGAGGAGGAGGAGTGGCATTGTATGCTTTGGAGGGATGATGAGGATATGCAATAGGTTTTTTGGAAGGATGTTTGAATTTGGCTTTAGCTATACCAACATTTTTGGAGGAAGTTTCTTCAGATATGTGACCAATACCACATGATTTTGGATGTTTCTTGTCTTGTATGGGCTCTAGATTTCCTTGTTCATGAGAACCTAGGCCTTTACCTTGATAATTTCATTTCTTGAGCATTTTATCCAAGCAAGGATACTTTTGGCTTGGGGAATAAGATAAACTTCTAGTATTAGGTGTCGTGGTGGAAGATATGAAAATTATTTCTTCTGCTTCAAGTGGGCCACCATTGACAAATGTAAGTAGACCAAGGGGATAGAGTGCTAGTGGTGGGATAGTTGTTAGAGGATCATGAAGTGGAAGGGATGGGATGATATGATCTTGAATGGGATTGGGGGATGGTAATGGATCTTGAAATGGAGGAGTGGATGAGAGAAATGGATCATGTAATGGAGGAATTGGGATGGTAGGATCTTGAGTTGGAGGAAATTCGATTATAATCTCTTGTATTGGAAGAATTGGGATGATGGGATCTTGGATTGGGGGTGATGGAAGAAATAGAATAGGCAATATAGGGAGTGAAGGGATTCGATCTTGACTTAGTTTAATGCATGATTCAACATGCTTTTGGACAAGATCTTCATTGGATTGGATGGGTGTGAGTAGAGTGATGGGGGATGTATGGATGCACTCTTCAGATAATATGGATGAAAGGGTGGGAGATTCTACAATTGTGATGGTAGGAAGAAGGGAGAAATCATGAGGCTCATTGGACATGGCCTGGATAATGCTGGGAGGAGAAGTGGATGGGAATTGGATAGAATCAATGCATGGGAATGACTCAATGATATCAAGAGATGGAAGAGGATCAATAAGTGGGGTATATGGAAGAAGGATAGCTGATGGGAGAGGTGGATGGGCCTCATCAATGATGGATTCACATGAAGGATTGAGATGACATGACTCTTCAACTTTAGGAGATGGATTTTTTGCTGGCTTCCTTGTGAAAATCCTTGGAGACTTTTGTGATGGAGGTTGAGGTGAAGGATTAGAGTGTGTAGAAGATGAACTGCTAGGATAGTCCACACGTGCAGGTGGAGTAGTGGATTGTGAGCTTGGTTGAGGGGATGATTGTGCAGTAAAAGGAAGTGGAGGATGGCATGACTAGATAGTTCACATAAGTGGGCATGGAGGAAGCTCGTGAACTAGATTGACTAACTTGTGAGGTAGGGGTGATGGATTGAGGCATGGGATATGAAGTGGATTGAGGGATGCATGTTTCTTGTGCAAGGGAATTTGTGGTAATGTAGGTAGGAATGGAAGATGGTAGATTGAGATAGGATGGAGGAGATGGAGGAGAGAGGTAGGATAGATTGGATGGTGGATTAGAAATAGTATGGGGACTATGGTGTTGGATTGGAAGACTAGGAACTTGATTTTGAAAATGGGTTGGAGGATAAGGAGATGGAGGATTTGGATTAGGATGTAGGGGATAAGTGGGCACAGTATAGGAAGAAGGTGTGGATAATGGATTTCCCTTTTCAAAGGTATGATAAGGAGTACTAGTGTATATGTATGGAGAACTAGTGGGGTAGTTTGGAAGGATGATCAGATTCTAAGGGATTTTTGGAGCAAGCTTGCTAAGGTTTTCAAAGTATTCATCATGATCAACAAGACTATCATCATCATTAGAATAGGATAAAGTGGGAGAAAAGGTGGGATGACTGAACACATCATAAAGGAATTGGGACATGACAATTTTTAGATGAGTTGGATCAGGATGGAAGGAAAGCTAAAGATTAGATTAGGATGGTCAATAAGCTCAGATTGAGATTTGGATCAAGCTTAGGATAGGAGGAAAGACTAACTCTAAAAAGGATGGAAAGGGGATGAGGGATGACCAAGATGACTTTGCTAGCCTAGGATATGGGAGGAAAGGAGGACAATACAGGATGGAAAGGATGTGGGATGACATGAAGACCAAGATTAGGAGACTAGGATGATAGGATTGTGGAGGCTTGGGTGACCTCTAGATTGGAGGATTAGACTGACATGACAAATGATTTATTTGTAGAAATTTTTGATTGTGTATGTTCAATAGATGTTTTCACTAGTTTTGTAACTTCAAGAACATGCACAAGCAATTCCTACCTATAAGACAGGCTAGTATCACAACCTTTTCCCATAGCTTGATATCCCAAAAGAGGAATACATATGGTGAGTAATCTTGAGGTGACCTAGGAAACCACTTGGGTCAGTCCTTGCACAAATATTATGATACTTTTAGGAGTAGATTGGGTGGGCTTCTGATTAATGGCTTCTAGTAAGATCTATGGCATCCCCCCAATTAGTTTGTATGCATGTGACTCACTTAAGAGCCTAGTTGACCATGCTAAAATTATATGGATATTCACCTACCTTGGGCTACCATCAACATGCCTTATCTAAGCTTGTGGGGATAAGGTGAGAGTTTTCTTAGCACCTTATTTATATACCAGTCGGGGTATTACTGGTTTGAGGTCGTTCTCTAAAGAGGAAGCACTTCTCTCTAGATAGGCCTCGCTAGAAGTGTTGTCAATAGAACTTGATCTTTCTCTTCACCCAAGATCTGTGAAGGCAAGGGGAGAGGATATGGATACAAGTGGATTGCTTCCACGTCACTTACTTTAACAAGGTTTATGCAAAAATTGAAAAGCTCTAAGGAAGTGTTGAAAAACACTCCTTCAAACACACCAAGAAGTGTTCATTCCAAATTGAACCTATTAAGACTAAGTGTTTTCTATTCTAGAACATCAAACACTAGTGTTTAGCATGTGAGGTTCTTTGTTTTGAAATGACGATGGTTGAAAGAAATAGAGATTTGATTTGCAAAAACAAGAAAAATTTTACTCCCCTTAGCATTCAAGATTGTGTTTGATTGATTTTAAGCACCAAAAGAAGTATTCATCACATTGATTCTTTGTCCTTTAGGCATTCAAGATTGGGTGAGTTGATTTTAAGCACCAAAAAGAAGTGTGATGTTTGCCTTATTCAATTTTAACCTTTATTTATTTTAAACCCAAATAAAAAATGTGAGGTGTTGTTTGGCATACACTGTTCTTTTTAATGGACCAAAATAAAGTGAGTTAATTCTATTTTAAAAAATTTTAACCCGCATTCCCACAAAAACCTGCAATCCTACAGTAGAAAAACAACGTTCTTGTAGAGCCATACTGGCATTCCCACAAGACTGTCAGATAAACCGAAATGACAAAAAGATAGTAAAACAAAAATAATACCTATGGCCACATTCTTGCAAGTCAAATGGCATTCCTGCAAGTCAATTATCAATCCCACGTTGCAGGAATGATGGGAGAAAAATTAAGGGAAAATAATGAGGTCGTACATCTCATAGAAGGTACACAGGCGATCCCACAAATAGTCAAACAGTGATCCTGCATTGCGGGAATGAAGACAAAAATTTAAAAAAAATAGTGAATGCCTTTAAGGCTTACAATCATACATAGGCAATCTCACCTGGTCAACGGGCAATCCCATGTTGCAGGAACGTGATCCCACAAAAGGGGTACAGTTAGTCATAGGTGAAGTAGAATAGAGAGTAGAAAAAGATGAGAAATAAAAAAATATCATGGCAGGAATGCATTGCCATGATCCGTATAGGTGTTCCCATGGAGAAATCTACATTCCCGCGTCTGTACATGCATTCTTGCAAAACTGTAAATTTTCTAGAGGTGTTTGCTGTGTAAAATCCAAAAATGAGAATATCTATGCAAATGCCTCCTCTTCAGCCTTGAACCTACAAAACACCCAAAAAACCCTTGCAAAGCACTCAAACAGAAAAAAAATTTAGTATTTGGGTTAGTTTTTGCAAGTAAATGATGAAAAGATGAACAAGAATGACCCTAGAAGTGGGTCCCACTGGGTGTGCCAAAATGTAATACCTAAAATGTAGTGTTAAAGAATGAAAAGTAAACTAAACATTCAACAAAACAAATGAGATAAACACCTATGATAAGACCTACAAAATGGAAGCAAAGAAACTCAAAAGCAATATAAAACCCTTAAGTGAACCTCCAAGATGTAGAAGATTTGTCCAAAGATTTGGATGTGTGCTCAAATGTTATGCTCAAGCTTCAATGGAGAAAATGGCATGATAACTTTGCTTCAATGGTGGATGAAAATGAAGGAGGAGAGCTTCTCTTTTATAGAAAGATGAGTGAAATAGACGGTGGAGATTAAGGGGCAAAAGGGATATGAGCAATGGTGGAGATGCATCCAAGGGAGAGCACATGGATTGTGCTTTCTAAAATGCATAGCATTGTGACAAGTGTCACAATGGTGGAGGGTGAGAGGAGAGGCACCTTTGGAAGGTGTGAGAGGGGACAAGTGTGTAAGAGGTGTAAGAGGCTTTTGATTTCTCATTGGAGGATGTGGAGGTGATGTCATAAGGGGTTGACTTTGGGGTGGATTAGCATTTTCTTAATCTTGGATTATGATTGTGCAGATGCTTAGGAGGTGATTAGGCTTGGTAAGTGGAGGATTATGGAGATGTGATGGAGGAGAGGGAATGAGTGGATGATTAAATTAGCTAAGCATGGATTATTAGCTAACAGGGGAGAATTAGAATTAAATATTTTATTTAATTTCAATTGGGAGGAAAAGGGGATTTATGAATTAATTTATTTAGATAAATGTATCCATTTAAATTAATAGAAGAATAAGGATTTAATTAATTATCAGACTATAGATTTGTCATTTTGATAATTAATTGGGCTATAGTTAATTAATGAAATTAATTAACTAGGGGATGACACAAATTAATTAAATAAATAATATTTAATTAACAAGATGTCCTAGGAAAAGACTAAATAAAATTACTAAATAATGTAATCAAATTTAGGTGTCTACACCCCCACCAGGAGGACTCAAAATTTCTACCATGACAAACACCAATGCATCTACATCTCAGGGTGCTGGTATCTTTAACATAGGGGTTATACATGAAAGATGCAAATAGTTGGTTTTCATTGGCATCCCTGGATATCCTAATCCCATCCTTAAAGAAATCAGGAAGAAACTTCCTAAGTTCACTGGAAGTAATGTTGTCACTTGTGAGGAACACCTAAAAAAATTTATTGATGTAATAAATGAAATTATTTGTACAATCCCTAATAGAAGATTCAAGGGATTGGTTTAGGGCTTTTCCACATGGTAGCATAGGTTCATGGGATTATCTTAGGCATTGTTTCAAACAATAGTATGGTGATAAAACACATGAGGGTTTTATGCTAAATGAATTTAATAACATAAAGAATAATTTCAATGAGGATGTTGTTGAGTTTAATATCAGATTTCAAAAGGCTATGCATAAACTCTTGCAAGTCATCAGATTGGATGATAGAGTATGTCTTGTCACATATTTAAATGCTTTTGATTCTAAGATGGGCTACCTTTTGAGAGATAAAAACCCAAGGAGTCTTGTTGAAGCTTACAAGCTAGCTATGAACATAGAGAGTAACTAAAGAATTTTAGCAAAGTTGGGAAGAAGGGAAGATAACAAATCACAATTTTTGAATAGAAAAGATCCAAGAAAGACTATAAGTGTAAAACCTAAGGATGATGATATCTTAAAGAAAATCTTGAAACAAATTAAGGACTTGAAGCCTGGTGAGAACAAAAATAATAAAGTTATAGAAGGGGATAAGCCTGCCTTTAATAATTTCAACAAATTTCCAAGAATGCAAAACTACCCATACAATACTCAATGGAAAGATGGGAAGCCTATTCTTCCTAAAAGAAAGGATAAACCAAATCATAGGACTCTTGATCCATTACAAAGAAACTCAATGAATGTGGTAGAAGATGTCCCATGGTGTATTGTTTGTCAATCACCACAAGATCCCAATTATTGTGTCATATCCCAAAGTGTCTCCTCACAAGATGAGCAAGAATGTAATGAGGAACAACCTTATGATGACCAAGGATGTGGAATGATTTCTTCCCATGTTTGGGATGAAGTGGATTCTGCTGAAGAGGATGAAAATTAGGATGTCTTCAATTCTCAGACCAAATTTGAATCATACCACCAACAAGTTTTTTTAGATGAAGATAGTGAGCCTGATAACATCCAATGCAATGTTTTGAAAATTAAGGAGACAATTGTTCTGAGGAGGCCTTCTGATGAGGAAATTTCCTTGATAACAACTGATATGGTTACTTAAGCTAAAACAAATTACAACCTGAGAAATAGAATGGTTGGTAATCCAAATCAGAAGCCTGCTAGAATTTTCATCAAGAAAATAGACGAAGATGTAAAAACATCATAGGATAAGCCCAAGGTTGCTAATCCTATTGATAAGGTCAAAATAAAGAAAAATGCTAAACCTAACATTGTTTATAAGATAAAATCCAAACCCATAGTTGAGGTTGTTCCAAATTTGCAGAAAGAGGATGGAGTCCATGTTAAAAAACCTGCAGACATATCCATCTAGGAAATTGATAAAGAAGTTGCAAATTCAAAGCCAGATGTCTCTGATTCAAAGTATATTCCAATTGATATGAGCAAATTGTTGTCACAAATTACTATAAAAGTCCCCTTGTTAGAAATGATGAGAATAGAAGAACATAAGGAAAAGGCCCTAAATTGAATAAATGGTGTGGTATCCACTGAGTCTCAAAAAAAAGAAAGGGTTGAGAAATAGGTAGCAACTATAAATGATAAAAATGAAAATTTCTCTGAGGAGATTGTTTCTAAAATTCTCCAAATTTACTTGGATGCAAATGTTGTTAGTACTATAGTAGGAACAGTTGATCCATTCTTTTTGACTCTACAGATAAATGTGAAGTTATTAAAAAATTGTATGATTGATTCTGGAGCATCAAACATTGTTATGCCTACTGAGGTTATGAATTCACTAGGATTAAAGGTGGACATACCTCATGGTAGATTTCAAGCAATGGATTCAAGGGAAGTACCAGTTGTGAGTACCATCAAGGCTCTACCTTACAGACTAGTTGCATACCCTAGTAAATAGTTGACCATGAGTGTCTTGATAGTGGATATTCCTCCCCAATATGGGATGCTACTATCAAGAAAGTGGTGTGCTTCTATTAGAGGTAGCATATAGTGTGATGTGTCATTCACCACTTTCAACTTGGAGGGATAGAACATTAAGGTTTCTAGAGAACTCAGGACTCCACATATGATTGAAGAAGAAGAAGATACCATGAATTTTTTTCTTGACACTAACATTAATGCTTTCAAGGTTCAAGACAAAGATAATGATGAGAATGTTGAAAATACACATAGATCAGAAAGTCAAGAGGGATGGATTGATCTTGACAATTTGTGGACCATGTATTTTGATGGTGCAAATAGCAAGGAAGGATCTAGAGCTAGAATTTTACTCATATCTCCAAATGGTAAAACTTTCAAATTCTCCTTTTCTCTGCTATTCTCATGCACAAATAATGTTATAGAGTATGAAGCTCTATTGATAGATCTAAGGTTGGCATCAAGGCATGGTATAAAATGTTTAAAAGTTGTGGGTGATTCTAAGTTAGTTGTTTCCCAAGTTACAACAAAGTATGCTTCAAAAAATTAGAAGTTGAAGTAGTATAGAAATGTTGTATGGGATGAGATTGAAAGTTTCAATGCTTTTAATATTTGTTGGATGGAAAGAAGTCAAAAAAAAATGGCAGACTAATTGGCTAATGTGGCCCTTAGACCTGAAGATGTTACATTTTCTGATATTTCCAATATAGAAGTGCAAGCCAGGCCTTCCATCCCTGATAATATAGATAATTGGGAAGTTTTCTCTGATGACCAAGACATATTAAGATTTCTCCAATGTTAATCCCATTTTGGTGACAAAGAAATGGATTTCAATACTTATGTTGATATAGTAAATGGTAAGGATGTCATTTTTGGGAAAGAGGTTTTACAGTTGAAAGGGCGTTTGATAATAAGGACAAAGCTTTTTCTACTAGTACTGATAAAACCAATGAGTTGGAAGAAATAAACTTGGGCACAAGAATTTTCCCCAAGAAGGTTTATATAGGCAAGTGTTTGTCCCCAAGAACTAGAAAAAATTTGATTGATCTTCTCAGAAAATTTAGGCATGTTTTTGCTTGGTCTTATGAAGATCTCAAAGCTTATAAGGAGGACCTTTTTCAACATGAAATTCCACTCAAAGAAGGCATAAAACCTTTTAGATAGAAATTGAGACCTGTTAACCCTACCTTAGCACCTAAAATGCAAGGGGAACTCAAGAAGATGATGGATGCTAGAATAATCAAGCCTATTAGGCATTCCACCTGGGTTTCAAATTTCGTGCCTATCAGAAAGAAGAATGGTGACATCAGACTATGTGTTGATTTTAGAAATCTTAACATAAATTCTCTAAAGGATAACTATGGATTACCAAATATGGAGAACATGTTGCAAAAGGTCACTAGGTTAGAATTGATGTCCATGATGGATGGCTTTTCTAGTTACAATTAGGTTATGGTTAAGGACACAGAGTAGTTTAAAACTACATTTACAACTCCTTGGGGGACATATGTTTATGTAAGGATGCCTTTTGGGTTGACTAATGTTGGTGCCACTTTTCAAAGGGCTATGGATGTAGCCTTTGTAGATTTCATTGATAGGTTCATGGTGGTATATCAAAATGATATAATAGCATTCTCATCTAAAGAAGAACAACATTGCCAACATCTAGAAAAGATTTTCATTAGAGTATTAGAGTATGGGGTTTCTTTGAACCCAAAGAAGTGTGCTTTTGGTGTGGTAGAAGGAAAACTTCTAGGGCACATTATTTCAAAGGATGGGGTGAGGATAGACCCTGAAAGGGTGGAAGCTATTGATAAGCTATCTTTACCAAAGAACATCAAAGGAATCCAATCCTTTATAGGATAGGTAAATTTCTTGAGAAGATTTATTACAAACTTTGCAGAAATTAGCATTTCCATATCAAGAATGTTAAAAAAGGGAGCAAAGGTTGAGTGGAATGTGGAGGCAATACAGGATTTTAATGATACTAAGAGGGCTATCAAGCATGCCCCAATTTTGAAAACACAATATTACAATAAACCAATGTAGATCTTTTCCTTTGCATCTACCCATACTATTGCAGTAGTACTATTACAGAAAAATGGTGATGGTTTTGAACAACCTATCTCTTTTTTCAACAAGACCCTGCAGGCAACAAAATTGAACTATGATATCATTGAGAAGAAAGCTTATGCCTTGGTAAAAGCTATCAAAACATTTAGGTGCTATCTAATTGGAGCCATAGTGGTTGCCTATGTTCCAAGTGCTGCAGTCAAGGATATCTTGGTCCAACAAGAAATTTTAGGAAGAAGACGTAGATGGATTAATAGGATTCAAGAGTTTAATATTGACATTCACATCACAAAGTTGGTAAGAGGGTTGGGCCTAGAAAATTTGATGGCTCAAAGAAATTTAAATGCAAATCAGATAAATAAGTTGGAGGAGGATCAAAGACATTTTGTATGTAATATGGATTGTTGTGAGTGGTACAGGGATATTGTCAAATATTTGCAAAAGATGGTTTTACCCCCTAGACTAGATGACAATGAGAAAAGAACTATTAAGCTTCACTCCATAAGATGTGCCATTATAAGTGGTGAATTATGGTGGAGAAGCAATGGGGGTGTCTTACTTAGGTGTGTAGATTAGGATAAGGCCAAGCTTTTAATGGATGAAATGCATAATTGGATTTGTGGAGGACACTATATGGAAAAGACTACCACCCATAAAATAATCAGGTCAGGTTTTTGGTTTCCCTCACTTTTCAAAGATACCCGTCAGTTTGTAAAGAAGTGTGATCCTTGTCAAAGATTTACAGGGAAATTGAAATTTAGTGGAAACTTGCCTCTCAAACTTGTTACTGTTCAAGCTCCTTTCCAAAAGTGGGGTATGGATTTCATTGGTGAGATCCCTAATAAGTCCAATGGTGGACATTCCTATATCTTGGTGGCAACTAACTACTTCACCAAGTGGGTTGTAGCAATCCCTTCAAGAAGAGCAACTAGCAAGGTGGTAATAGATTTTATGATGCAAAATATCCTTACAAGGTTTGGTTTCCTAGAAACCATGGTGGTTGATAATGCAATGTGTTTTAGGTTAGATGAGTTTGTTGACTTTTGTCAAAATAATGGTATAAAAATCTCATATTCATCTCCCTACCATCCAAAGGGAAATGGCCAAGCAGAATCCAGTAACAAGAGTTTGATTAAAATTTTGAAAAGAGTATTAGATAAGAATAAGAGGGCCTGGGATTCCAAATTGTTACAAGCCTTGTGGACTGATAGGGTTACAATAAAGAAAGCAATAGGGTGTGCCCCTTTTGACTTGGTGTATGGGATTAATGAAAGGTTACCCCAAAACAATTTACTACAGATGTACTAGTTCATACAAGCATATGATGATGATGTGGAAGAAGATATGACTGTCAGAATAAATGATTGGATTCAGCTAAATGAGGTAAGAAATGATGCACATAATAAAAATGAGAAGTTGCAGGCCTAGTGCAAAGTCCTATATGACAAAAGGACTACTCAGAGAAAGTTTGCAAAGGGTGATTTGGTCTTGATGTGGAATGTAAGGTTAACAGATAAAGGAAAGCATGGGAAGTTTGACCCCATCTGGTTAGGACCATATATCATTGAAGAAAATTGGGGAAAAAATTCTTATTTATTGAAAAATCTAACAAGAGAGCTCATGGAATTGCCAATTCATGGTCAGTTATTGAAATTTTACTTCTCTTAAGTATTTTTGTGAATCTTTGTCTAAGTTTAGTTTTAGGGTTTTGTGCATTTCTATTTCCTAGTCAAAATTTTTTTCTAGTTTGCTCTTCTAGGAGATTCCATTTTTCTCATTGTATCTGTAGGAGATACACGTCCCCAAGCATGAGCCACTATTATCACTGTATAAAATTTTTTACAGCTTCATGCTAAATTTTTGAAAAGAATCCAGTTTATAGACCTGATGGTAAGGTTTCATGGTGAAAACCCTAAGTTTGATGGAACCCCTAGCTGGTATTAGGCCTTATTCTAATTTCATGTTACCTTTTTTCTCACTAACTCCCCAAATACCCATGTACTAAATTGCCCCCTTTAATGATGACCACTTTATATGTTATATCATTAGGATATCCGATGGGGTCACTTTTAATTATTTATGTCAAAGCCTAAGTTTCGGGTAAATTTTTCAATAGTATGTTACCCTTTTAAGCTAGTGGTTGTCATTAAACCACAAGACTGCTTGTTGTCAAAATGTTTGACCTACACTTTAGCGACAAAGTGCCATCTATCCAAGCGGGCCCATCAACAAAGATATGCTGGTAGTTAAACACTGAATCACATCTACGGCTGTCATTATACCATTGGACCAAATTGATAGCCTTTTAAGCATCACACTTTAGTGGCAACCATCCAATTGAGGTCTTTTTTGACGCTGCAAGAGTTCTGATACCTTTTCTCCCATGGCATTTTCTTTGATTGACATTTGTCTTAAGTGACATCATAAAGGTGGGGTCAGACTTTTCAAAGCATAAAGTTTTGTTTCATCATATGGTTGTCATTATACCACTAAGGAAAGATGATAGCATTTTAAGCTTATGCTTTAGTGACAACCATCTGATTCTCTTTAAAGGAGGAGATTTGCAGTGGGTCTTAAGGTGCCAGGTCACATTGATGTGTTCACTTTCCATTGGTTACTGGGAGTTTTGATGTGGCAGTTGTCAGGATGATTTATATTGATGACAAGAAGGTAAGGAGGCCCACTTGCTGGCTTTTCGCAATGTGGTAGCTATTAATTTGATGGAGGAAGTGTGGGGTCATTTCTTTGGGAGGTTGTAAAGTGTGATAGGTTGGGAAAGGATCTTGTGGTTGTCACTGCATCACTCAAGAAAGATGCTTGTCTTTTACGCACGTGCTTTAGCAACAAGGTGACACCTATCCACTCTAATCAAAATTAAGCTAACTCATTTCTTTTCCCACATGGTTAAATTGAATTGTTCTCATTGGCTAGGAACTAGTTTGGGGAAAGTAAAAAGAGGGTTACATGGCTACTTTTGCTAATCGTCTGATGCGCCAAAAAGGAAATAAAATCAATGGCTCAAATTCAAATTTTTTCTCTGTGACATTGTTCATGTTCGGTGAATGTTGAAGCTGCTAGATTTCAGTAATGGTAGACTTAATGAGCTACATGTGGATAAATTGTAAATGATTGGCAACATTATATATCCCAAATTTGATCATTGTTTCTCTTTACCTCTCTCATAAGCATTTTGGTGAGCTAGATTGTTCTCTAGAAATGATATCAAACAAAATTTGCAGGTGCCTAGTAGGTCATTTTTCTAAAGCTAAGAATTGTTTGAAGTTTGTGAAGAAATTGTAAGAGAATTTGTGTTGCCAGCTGGTAGCATTTAGGGTTTTCTCGAGTATTTATATATTAGTTTATAGAAGCCCTAGTGAAAATGTTGCCATAGAGGAACTTGTCTAGGAAAACAAAGTATAAGGATAGGGGATTTTTTGAAGATTTGATGCAATTACTCCCACATTCTGATAATGGGGAAACTAGACTCAAGGAATTGGTCCCAAGAAACCCTAGGGACTCAGTAGCTGAAGGACTCCATGATAGAGGAAATTGGATGAGAGATACCAGGGTGGGTGAAGATCATAATGGTCTGATTTTGTTTAGATCAGCTTATTCACAAAGGAATTCCTGTGCCCCCCTCGGTAACATATGGCAGTTTGGTATTGGGAAGTTAGTGGTCCTTGGAGTTTTTATGGATGTTGAATTATTAATACAAATTGCTAAGTGCTATGACCCTGTGACAAAGTCTGTCAAAGATGTAAATGGTAATGATTTGATTAGTATCATTGAGGAGGAAATTAGGGAAGTCTTCTCACTAAATGACCCTTCTGTTGGGTTGGAAAAGATAGACTTTACAGAGTTTATAGAGGTTTATGAGGCTAAGAGGGATTATTTAAGGGTAGGGCCTTTGAAGGATTTCATAGATGAGGTTCGATCCATGTGTGTCATCAGTCCAAGTACACCAGAGCCCTTCAAGATAGATTTGTTCAGTAAAAGAGCATAGGGTTTTTATAAGTCATTAACCTTAATCTTAGGGCATTATGAAGCAACTCATATGCCGATACCATATATGTTTATGATGGTATAGTCATTACACCCCCAATTGGCATTGATTTTTGACTTTGCATCATATTTGGTTGATTTGATCCATGAGGGATTAATGGGAATTAAGAACATGAAGGTTAGTAGGCCTTTTGGGTGGTATTCAATGCTTATGCACATGTTCTTGTACAAGGGTGAGCAATTTTTCATCTCAACAGTCAACATTGTGAAGGAGAGAAATGGAGAAACCCTCCCAGTCCAATTGTGGACTACAACTTTGTCATGGGATAGAGTTGATGCTAGCTACATTGCATTTGATAGGGACTTTGCTTCAAGGCTCAGAACTATGTTATTTTTTGACAATCCTAGGATCCCAAGGGAGCTACTAAGGTTAATCAGACCAAAGGAGTATTGTCAAGACATTACTATAGTCCACAATTTTGGTGATATCATTCTATATCCTATTTCTATAGTTTGTAGGGTTTATGGTTGCAGAAAGGCACCTTACATTTTGCCTTACCAAGTTCCATTAAAGGTAGGATATGCTGAGATTCTAAGGCAGATTGGTGACCTACAAGAGAGTGCCCTTACTGGTAAAGGAAGAGGGACTTTTTTCCCTGATATAAAAATTGCCCACCAGTATGTGATTACCAAGGGAGGTTGGATGCATTTGAAGCAAGTTTTGCAGCCTTACAGAATGTCAATAGCCACCATCAAATGTGCAGACACAGAGGGTTTCCTTTCAGGAATGTTCAAAGACAAGGTAAGGTGTGCTCTCATAAAAGACAAATTTCATTTTCTTGAAGATATAATAAGAAATGAGTTTGACCTTCAAACTCAAGAAATTATGAAGGAAAAGTGGGTGATATATAAAAAGACTATAGATTTCATTAGAAATTTTGATAAGGCTTATGACCCACTAAAGGGATTTGAGCCTTGGGCTAGAAAGGTGGATGCCCTTATAGAACATTTTGAAGGGGTCATGCATGCAGTGAATGAAAATAAAGTCATGGTCAGTAAGGTAGAGCCTGAAAGGGCCAAAAAAATCTTGAGTCAACCAAGGTATATGAAATTCACTCCTAAGGGAACATACACTATACAGAAGAAGAGTGGGTAGAGTGTCCTTATGCAAACACAACAGAGAGGTGAGGATCTTCCTTCTACCTCAACAAGAAAAAGACCCATAGATGATCCAGCAATGTAGGGACCCTCTCCTAAGAGGTAGAGACAAGAAGAATCAAGGCTAGGAGAGGAAGCTTATTCTCCTTCTCAGTCCCCCATCCAATTAGATGAACATGGGGTAGTAGAACAACTGGTATAGATGAGGAATGAGGGGAGCATCTTGGTTTCCAATGATGAATTACAAGAGAGGATTCTAGAGGCACCTAAGGAGGTTGCAATGGATCTTACTGTTGCTGAATTTGAGGGTAAACAAATGGACCCGATTTTGAAATAGGCCAATGATTCATTTCTTGCTGATGAAAAATTTGTCAAAACCAGGGCATTCTCCCAATTTTTATGGAGAATGAAAATAAATAAATACAAGGAGATTTGTGAAAAGAAAAAGGAGGAATTCCCTGATAGGGATATAATAGAGATTGAAACTAAGACAAAGCATGAACTAATGAATTAGTTTGAAAAGGTTACTCCTAAGGAAGGAAGGTCTATGGTCCATACTATAGGGGTGCTAGTTTTGCCAGAGTGGTACATTGGTGATGCAATAGTCTTTGACCAAATTAGGAAGAGTAGGATAAAGACTCTTGCTGCTACAGAACAGGCTCAACAAGCTGCTAGGGGAATTGCTTTTTTAGAAGATCATGCAACCTTGGTAATGTGGTCCCTTAAGAGGGAGGAGAAAAAAGGAAAAAGAGAGGCCCTCTCTATAGAATATGCAGGCAATCTATTGGTACAAAGGGTAGGTGATACTTCAGGTGTAGAAGCTTCAAACCTAATTTTGGAGACTGCTAAGTTCAATGTCAAGGTGGTAGAGAAAGATGCACAAGAGAAGGAAGAACTAAGGACCAAATTTGAAATTCTCCTTAAGTCCTACAATGATCTTAAGAATGAGTTAATCTAGAAGGATAAGTTGATTGCACAATTATCTGGACCCCAAGATCACAGGTCTCCCCAATTGGTAATCTTTGACAATCTTGTAGTTGCTTCTTCATCAAGCCCAATTGTTGAATTTCCACCACCACTATTCCCAGAGACAAGCATGGATGCAATAGTTAGTTGGGAGAAGCAGCGATTAACTGAGGAAGCTAATAAATTGAGAGAAATAAGGGTGCAATTGGAAAAGGAAAAGAATGAACGTGTGAAGGCTATAGCTTTGGCAAACCATAAGTATGAAGAAAGAATGACAGATGCAATAATGCAATTTTCATATGATTTGAAGCCCTCAATTTTCTTCAATCATGTTAGTATATTACATGATTTATTTACAACTTTGAATAAAGATAAGACTGAGATGTCACCAATTTTGAAAAAGAGGATTGAGAGGTCTCCAAATGTGAAGCTTTTCCATTTGTTATTGAAAGGCCAAGAGGATCTTGATCCACTGATTAAGCCAGTACATCAAGTTGTAAATAAAATAGTGCAATATGATATTATTTTGGATAATTTCATAAGAAAATCAAGTATGTTGAAAGGGGAATTGATGCTTTCAAATTATGAACTGGTACCAACCATTCTCATAGAATGAGAAGAATTTAAAGAATTGTATCAGTGGAGAGAAGAGATGGATGCACTTCTGTCAGAGAGAGTGACTGGTGTCTTAAATGACACCTATTATTTTATTAGCACCATCAAGTTGTTAATAAATGCAAAATCTATGTTTGATCTTCTTCAGCACAAGGTCAGCCAAATGGAGAATGAGTGGGAACAATTATTAAGTAAGAATGCTAAGTTTGCAAATTTTGAATTCCCAAGTGAAGATGTGTACAATAAGTGGAGGTATTAGTACATATCTCGTGTTCAAAAAGTAAATACTCCATCAACCTCTTGAGACAAGTGAAGGCAGTTACCTTTTGAGTCATGAAGGTTGTTGAGAAGAAGAAAAAAACATTTATTACAGGATGGACAATGAGATATTGCAATCAAATTTGTTGAAAGAAGCCAAGGACATCATTGAAGGCATAAAGAAAGGTGACTCATCTACAAAATATCTCATCTATTTCATCAGTGTATTTATTGTAAACTAAATAGGGTTGTTGTAAAGTTTTAGGGTTAGGAATTTTGTAAACCCTAGAATGATCATTAGCTTATTGAATTTCCTTATATATAAAGGATTTTCCATGATTATTCTAGGCATTGAGAGTTTAGGAGTTAAAAAGATAAAGATTCTAAAACCCTAGCCCTTAGTCAAGGATTGTGAATTTTTGTATCATTCTTATCAAAGAAATAGAGAAGAAGTACAGGTTGCTATAGCTATTTTACAAGCTTATTGTTTAGAATATGATGTATACAACATTCAAGGTTATACTTAATAAAAATCTCAATTCTTTGTCTCTCCTTTGAGTTTATTCTATAAATCTTTAAGTCTTTTTGAGATTTATATGTATGTGTTTGGCTTTGAGTTCTGATCTAGGATTGGATTAAATATTGCTCAACGTGGGATACATGTTTATTGAATCTGTTTGAGGATTTTCTATAAGTAGGAAAGAGTTGATGTGTTTGTATTTATGTTTAAAGACCAGATTCTCTTCAAAACATCTTTGTATGCATTCTATCTTCTAATATTTTTCCTAATGGATAGGGCACTGGCATGTATTTTACTATCTTTCCTTTGTGATGAATGATCAAAACCTTGTAATCCTAAAACATTAAATCATTACCAGTCCTTTTACTTTTATTTACATTTATAGTTGTTCTACCCAGTGATGGAGAGTCAATGAATAATAGGTTTTTATTTAGTACTTTCTCACTGTTATCTGTTGTTAGATCCAGTATTGAGTAAGGAATAGAGTTATATCTATTGGATTAGGTGTACCCACCTTGGTTTTGTAGAGCTAGAAGTGAAGAGGGTAGTCTTGTCCCTATAGTTGGTCCAATTGCTTATAGATTTCCTACATTTAGAATTAACCGCTCCTTAAAATTAGTCATAAGCTTATTGGTATCTCTCTGAGTGTAAAATCTTTTTAGAACCAACACTTTCCACCAAAGAGCAGCATGTCCTTTCAACTTTGTTTGTGCTAATCTCACTTGAAGAGGATCTTCAATTTCTTCTAGCTCAAAGAAATCTTCAAGTTCACCAATCCAATCAATCAGATTTTTGAGCTTCAAAGTAACAGAGAAATTAGAAACTTCCATTTGGTAATTACTAAATCAAGTAGCATATCTAGGAAACCAAGCAGTTCTGTATTAACCAGGTCTATTCCTCTGGTCATCACCACTAGATCTAGCAGTATCAAATTCTTCAGTAGCTTCTTCATAGCCATCCTTAGTACTTAAATTCTGAAGGTATACTAGCAACAGTTCTCATGATCTCAACAACCATATCATTCTTCATCAATTCCAACTCAAATCTGAAATTTGATTTCACCTTCTCTATGATCTGAGATTCAATAGTATCACAAAGATCTAAAATAAATATAGGGTCCAATCTTCTCAGAGGCATCCTTAAAGATAAGAGAAATCATCTACAACAAACCCTCACTGACCATCTTGTGACAATTTCCAAGTTGCATCAAGTCAGATCTCAACCTGCAACCTTGTAAACAACTAGGGCACAATTTCACAAGTTTAGTGCTTTAGATCTACAATCTAGCTTGTGCACAATCTTATACTTCAATAAGATCAACCTTGCTAGGTCAAACTTCTGCTTCAACAAGATCAAATTTCACTCCATCAGGAACAAAACTTCACTCTGATACCACCTTATGTAGTCAAGGATGGTGGATCAAATGAAGGATAGTCCAAACCTTGCAGCCAAAATAATTACATAGTTGATTACTCAACACAATAGACAACACCACAAATTTTTCAATTAATTTTTCATTAACATGCTTGACTGTAAGGCCTTTCGGATTAGGGCCAATTACAAAATGAAACAATTCTGCAAGATCTATAATTAGATCCAATACAATCTTAGCTATTTAAACTCTGAAGACAATCAAAAGTTGATGGAAACCCTAAGGCAAATCTAAACTTGAGCTCACAAGCCTCCAAAAAATCTCCTTGTTCCCAAGTATGCAACCCCTAGCTCTGCTACAAAGGACTATCAGATTACAATCTGATCTACAAGAACATCAAGAACTTTTCCATAGCTTAGCCAACTCTAACTTCACATCTAAATTCCAAATCTACTAAGTCTCCAAGTTTTGATCTCCCAAATCCATCTATCTAAGATCTATCCTTAAACATCTACCCAAGCCCTCCTTAAATACTAGTCATCAGCCACAAGTCGGCTGGATGAAACCCTTAACTCTCCAAAATAAATAATTAAATTCCATACAAGTCATCTTACAAATGTATATAGACATTTAATTCTTCATGTCAACCCAAGACAATGGCTACCAACAATTAATTCACCAAGTTGGCTCAACAAATCACACAAAACTTCAGTCACTAAGTCAGAACTACCAAGCGATAGTAAAATTACGGAGCACGCCAGGCATCACCGAGCACCAGTATCAACTAAGAAACACTTTTACCAAGTGCCAGGGACTACTAAATGTTAGGAATGAATGCTAAATGTTTGGCAACCATTCTATAGTAGTTTTTGTTGCATTCATGACTATGATTGTCATTGATGTCAACATAGTGATCTTTTGGAGACTTGCAGAGAAGCAGATAGAGTTTGAATTAGAAAATGTGGGTTATTGTAGTTGGAGCTATGTGATGTTGAGGATATAATCTTTGATATTTTATATGTCTATGGTTAAGAGTGCAGATAGTAATTCTTTTATTCATGGAAGTTATGAGCATTTTGGTGGAAGCAGTATTCAGGTAGTGTTCCTGAGTAGCAGTTTGTGGAAATCGGATGATATCTCCTAATCAAGATGGAATCTGGTTTTTCACATTTAAAGGGAAGTTGAAGACACATTGATAGTGAGGTGGATGATAGCACAAAATTTGAGGTCACATGAATGAAGATTTATTGAATTTGGAAGCTGATAGTTTTGTGTAATTTTGATGTAGCGTGCGAAAACTTTTATTTTGTAATTGTATGTCGACTCATTTGTAATTATTTGAGTGTGGTATAAAGGAAGGAATGTGTTTCCTTGTTTTATGTAGAAGAGGATAGTAGTGTATGAATATGAAGTGAAGAAAAGTGCTAAATGTGAAAGCGAATTGTGAAGGAAGACATGCGAAGTACAAAGATCTGAAATTGAGATCTGGTATAACAGTGAGTGTGGTTTGGAATAGTTAGAGAAGAGGTAACATATTATTCTATTGAGTAATAAAAATATTATTTGGATAGTGTGTTCGGTGATCTTACCCTGAAGCTATTTGGGCAGTGGGTCCTTTTATCTTCCATAACTCTTAACAGGGTTAGAATCTTTTAACAGGGATTCAAAATCTCCTAACAGGGATTCATATGTACTGAAAGTATTTCATAAGACTCCTAACAAAGTCCATCCTTTCACAAGGAATATTCATATTAGTGCATCTTTTATGGGAATCATTCCCACTAGGGTTTACTCTTTGATCAAGAGGTTCCTTAGTCAACATATCTTGTGTCATTGTGTTATTCTGTATAAATATGTTTCTATGGTTGGTAATTATATTGCTTACATGGTTTAATGCTATTGAAGTTGATAAAAGTTATAATTATTTGATAACTAATTCACCTTGCCCCCCTCTTAGTTATCTTGGTGGAATTTACTTTCTAACAATTGGTATCAGAGCGGCAAGTCCTTGAAAAAGAAGTTTAACAGCTTAAGGAGATCCATGGTGAATTTTAGGAAAGAAAGCCCTAAGTTTAATGGAGTAAATTTTGATAGCTAGAAAGAAAAGATGAAGACAAACCTACTGTGTTTAGGACTAGGTTATTGGTTGATTACAAAGAATGGTAAGACTATCATTGAAGAGGACAATCTTGAAACATGTGTTGATGATGAGCGAGATCTATTCATGTCTAACATACTTGCAAGAGAAGCACTTTTGACAGCCCTTCCGGAGAATGAGTACAATCATGTAAAATGTTTGAAAAAATCTCATGAAATCTAGAAAGATTTACACTCTACTTTTGAAGGTGATGAACATGCAAAAAGAGTTAGATTACATAATTGGATATGTGCATTTGAAGATATAAGAATGTTGGAAGATGAATCTGTTAGAAGCTATATTGGTAGAATGTCAAAAATTGTTACAGGTATAAAATCTTGTGGAGCTACAAAGATAGAGAATGAAGTGATATGGAAAATTTTGAGGACATTGACTCTTGTATTTAAGAAGACAACACAGATGATTGAACAATTTATACCTTTTACAATGAAATTTACAAGAGAGACTTTTCTTGGAAGATTGGAAGTAGTAGAGATGAACCTAAGGTTATCAGGAGACTTACCTAGAATGGAGATAGCATTTAGTGCTCTTAGTGTTCACCCTACATTGTGAAGAAGCATCAGTGTGAGCAGAGATTATGCTGGCAAAAATGGATCTAGAAATGAAGAAGACAAGAAGATTGAAGAAGGTATTGCCTTGCTTTGGAAGAGAGAACCAGGCGGTAATAAAAATTTTAAATGTTGGACTTGTCAAGAATATGGTCATTTTTCATCTAAATGTCCTAAGAGAATTAAAAAGTACAGAAACAATTTCAAACCTAGAAGATCTAAGGAATGTTATTATGCTAATGCTGAAGATCTTGAAGCTAGTATAGAGAGAACCTTAAGAGAAAGTGATAATGAGAATAATGATGACATAGGATTTGTAGCAATTAAAGAAGAAAATTTTGAAACTGATGTCAAGGAAGAAAAAGCCTTAGTTTCTCAAGTTGAAAAGAAAGCTGATTGGATTATAGATGGTGGTTGTTCACATCATATGACTAGAGAAATGAAAAATTTAATATAAAGTTAAACGAATATGATGGAGGAGTTGTTAGAGTTGGAAACAATGCACCTTGTTTGATTAAAGGTATAGGATCTATTACTCTTGATAGAAAGACTAATACTGATGATGTTTATTTTGTGGATGGATTGAAACATAATCTTTTGAGTGTTGGATAGTTAGTTGATAAGGGATATCAAGTTTGGTTTACTAAGAAAACTTGTGTGATAAAGGATAAAGATGGAAATCTGATTGGAATTGGATCTAGAACTAGAGGTAATGTATTTCAGTTGAATCCTACTAAGATGACATGTTTGATTACTAAAATTGATGATAGTTGGTTATGGCATAGAAGGTTTTGTCATATAAACTTTGACAACATTGTGAAAGTAAGTACTACACTTACAATAAGAGATTTGCAAAGAATGTGTGATGGCCAAACAGAAAAGAAGTTCTTTTCCTAGTAAGAAGTTTACATCTGTAGAAAATATGGAAATTGTTCATATAGATTTGATCGGTCCTACCAGGACTAGAGGATTCTATGGAGAAAGGTATTTTATGATTCATGTTGATGATTTTACAAGAATGATGTGGATTGCATTTCTTAAACAAAAATATGAGGCATTCGATAAGTTTAAGATTGTTAAGAATAAATTTGAGAATGAATCTAGAATGAAGATTAAATATTTGAGATTTGATAGAGGTGGAGAATTTACTTCTAGAGAGTTTAACACCTTTTGTGAAGAAAATGGCATTAAGAGATAGTTCTCAGCCCCTAGAACACCTGAACAAAATGGTATTGCAAAAAGAAGGAACAGGTCAGTGACTGAAGTAGCAAGAGCTATGTTATTTGAGAATGATTTGGTGAAGATATTCTAGAGAGAAGTAGTGAATAGAGTAGTGTATACAATGAACAAAGTACAAATCAGAGTAGACACAGACACAACACCTTATGAGTTATGGTTTGGACATGCAACCTCAGTTAAGTATTTTAGAATTTTTGGAAGCAAAATTTATATAAAGAGAGATGATGATATTGGAAAGTTTGATCCTAGAAGTGATGAAGGTATATTTCTTGGATATTCTTTAAAAAGAAAAGCCTATAGATGTTACAATAAAAGAACTAAGACTATTGTTGAAAGTGCAAATGTTAAAGTTGATGAAAAGTTCAAAATTTAGGAAAGAATTCTTGATTATGAATCAGATGAAGAAGCTCATCCTAAACCTAACACTAGATCTATTGAATTATTTTATGAAACTAATAGTGATTTGTTGAATGAAAGCCACAGTGAAGTCATTGAAGAGACGACACCTAAAGTGAGATCTAAGATAGTGACACCTAGCAAGAGTTTGTTAAAGAATCATCCTATTGGAAAAATTATTGGAAGCCTCAAAAGAGGAGTTCTAACTCAGAATAAGGTACAAGAATAGTTATGTTTGATTTCTCAAATTGAACCTAAAACTACTAGTGAAGCTTGTGAAGATGAAAGTTGGACTAATGATATGAAAGAAAAACTAGATCAAATTTAAAAGAACAAGACATGGGAATTGGTCCCTAGACCTAAAGACAAGAATGTTATTGGAACTAAATGGGTATTCAGAAACAAGATGAATGAACAAGGAGAAGCAGTAAGAAAAAAAGAAAGATTGGTATGTAAGGGATACTCATAGCAAGAAGGAATTGACTATGAAGAAACCTTTACACCTATTGCAAGAATTGAAGCAGTAAGAATGTTTTTGGCCTATGTAGCTTAAAAGAAATTTAAAGTATATCAGATGGCTATGAAGTCAACATTTCTGAATGGAGAATTGGAAGAAGAAGTCTACATTGAGCAACCTGAAGGTTTTCCTTTGACTCAAGAAGGAGACATGGTATGTAAATTGAAGAAAGCTTTATATGGACTAAAACAAGCACCTAGAACTTGGTATGCAAGATTGGACAAGTATTTGTTAAAGTTGGGATTTACAAAAGGAATAGATGATAGCAATCTATACACAAAAGAAATTGAAAATAGTTTATTGGTTATAGTTATTTTTGTTGATGACTTTATTTTTGGAGGAGAAGATGAAGCTAGTGACAAATTTGTTGATGAAATGAAGACTGAATTTGAAATGAGTATGATTGGTGAAATGAAATACTTTTTGGGATTATAGATAACACAGAACAATGATGGTATCTTTGTAAGTCAGAAAAAGTACCTGAATGACTTGTTGAAAATATTTGGAATGGAGAATTGTAAACTAGTTGGAACACCTATGGTAACTGGACATAAATTATCTAGCATAGATGAGACTCCTACAGTAGAACAGAAGAATTACATATTCATGATTGGAGGACTATAGTATTTGACACATACAAGACCTAATATAGCACATTCAGTTGGAATTGTGGCATGATTTCAAGCTGAACCTAGAGAATCACATTATGCAGCAGTAAAGAGTATACTAAGATATTTAAGAGGCACAATGAGCTATGGATTGTGTTATGAAAAATTTGATGATTTTACCCTATGTGCATATACAGATGCTGATTGGGGAGGTATTGTTGATGATAAGAAAAGCACCAATGGTGTTGGTTTCTTGGCTAAGCAAGAAGTAGAATTGTATCTCATAGAGCACAGTAGAAGCAGAATATGTAGCAGTAGCAAACAATTATAACTAGATAATTTGGATGAAGAAAATGTTGAAGGATATTGGAATAAAGTTTGTTGAACCTATTGTCATACATTGTGACAACACCAACATAGTTAGTATGTCTAAGAATTCTATATTAAACTCTAAGACAAAGCATATAGAGATCAAGTATCATGTTGTAAGAGAGAAAGTTGCTGAGAAGGAAGTCAAACTTGAGTACATAAGTACAAAGGAGCAAATAGCAGATATATTTACAAAGCCTTTGCCTAAGGATACATTTGAGTATCTGAGAGGTATGCTTGGGGTTATGCCCCAACCTAATTTTGAGAAATGATGTAGTTGGTTGCATCCATCTAGTGGTATATGAGCCTTATCTTTCTTCTGGATTGGATGTTGGTACTTCCTCTATGGGGGAGTATGTGTATCTGAGCTGAGTCATGAGGACTCTAGTGAATGTATTTTCTAAATAGTGTCTTTTGACATTGGAGTTGTTGTTGACATAGTGATGAAATTTATATCATTGATGTCAATGGGGGAGAAGTGTACATGAAAAAATCTATTTGTACTATCTGAATAGGAAAATGAAGCAAGATTTGATTGATGAAGAGGATTTTAAGCAGCAGTGTTGCAGTATTGGATTTTTGGAACATTGGATGTTTTTTCATCTATGTTTCCATCAATGCCAATGGGGGAGATTGTTAGGACTGAATGCTAAATGTTTGGTAGCCATTCTATAGAAGTTATTGTTGCATTCATGACTATTATTGTCATTGATGTCAACACAGTAATCTTCTGGAGACTTGCAGAGAAGCAGACAGAGTTTGAATTAGCGCATGTGGGCTATTATAGTTGGAGCTATGTGATTTTGAGGATATACTCTTTGATATGTTATATGTCTATGGTTAAGAGCCTAGATAGTAATTCTTTTATTCATGGAAATTATGAGCATTTTGGTGGAAGTAGTATTCAGGCAGTGTTCCTGAGTAGCGGTTTGTGGAAATTAGATGATATCTCCTAATCAGGATGGAATCTAGTTCTACATAGTTAAATTGAAGTTGAAGACACATTCATAGTGATGTGGATGATAGTGCAAACTTTGAGGTCACACGAATGAAGATTTATTATATTTGGAAGCTGATAGTTTTGTGTAATTTTGATGTAGTGTGTGGAAACTTTTATTTTGTAATTGTATGTCAACTCATTTGTAATTATTTCAGTGTGGTATAAAGGAAGGAAAGTGTTTCCTTTTTTTATGTAGAAGAGGATAGTACTATATGAATATGAAGTGAAGAAAAGAGCTAAATGTGAAAGCGAATTGTGAAGGAAGACATGTGAAGTACAGAGATATGAAATTGAGATCTGGTGTAACAGTGAGTGTGGTTTGGCATAGTTAGAGAAGAGGTAACATATTATTTTTTTGATTAATACAAAGATTATTTGGACCATGTGTTCAGTGATCTTACCTTGAAGCTAGTGGGTCCTTCTGTCTTCCATAACTCTTAACAGGGTTAGAATCTTTTAACAGGGATTCAAAATCTCCTAATAGGGATTCATATGTACTGAATGTATTTCATAAGACTCCTAACAGAGTCCATCCTTTCACAAGGAATATTCATATTAGTGCATCTTTTGTGGGCATCATTCCCACCGGGGTTTAGTCTTTGATCAAGAGGTTCCCTAGTCAACATATCTTGTGTCATTATGTTATTGTGTATGAATATCTTTTTATGGTTGGTAATTATATTTCTTACATGGTTTAATGTTTTTGAAGTTGATAAAAGTTATAATTATTTGATAACTAATTCACCCCCCCCTCTCAATTATCTTGGTGGACTTTACTTTCTAACACTGAATTCCTTCAGTGACTGAGCTTCCTTCAATGATTGAGACTATCGGTCAAGGCTGCAACCAAGTAAAAACTACCCAAAACACAAACACTCTATGTAGTTTACTGAGGACACAAAATTCCCTTGCCTAAACCTTGGATTCCCCTGCATCACTTGAAGTGCTTGCAGTTACTGACTAGAGTAGCATATGTAACCGATCGATGTCTTTGATACTAATGACAACCTTTAATGCTCAAATAGAGATAACAATCTCCCCCTTTGGCATTAGTATCAAAACCTTAAATGTATATAGACATATGATCTCAAAATACTTTCTGTCTCTGCCATATACATAGATATTTATAAAAAAAAACTTCTATTACTCCCCCACGGTGCATGCTCTCAGTAATGTGTAGTATACTTAGCATTTTATATACATATTTGGCATATACATGTTTTCCCCCTTTTTGATAGTAATGCAAAATAAGAAAATGTATACTTATAGCTTATGAAAAATGTTCTTGTGGGTTTTCTTCAATGACTCCAAGAGGTTTTCCCATTCCCCTTTCAAGTTGGTGAGAGCAATGTGCTCAAGACTGACTTGTGCATGCATGTCAAAAATGTGTTCCAACATAGAGATTTCTAGTGTTGCAACGAGCATTTGTGCCTTGACAATGTGCTTCTCAAAGGATTTTAGGTAGGGAAGCAACTTGGTTTGTAATTATGTAACTTGTTCACTGATTATTTCTTCTTGTTTCCTTAGATCTGCTCTTAACTGCTTGAACTCTTGAACTTTCAAGATATGCTTTGCAAATGCTTGAGGCTCGGTTAAGGTTGCTTGTGCACTAGCTTTGATTTCATTATCAAGTTGTTTAATCTTTTCACTAACCTTGGCAGTGAAGGTTTCCACAGTGCATAGTTTGAACAAAATTTGATAAATTAATTGAGTAATACCTTGAATTTTAGTTATTACCTCAAATAGCTTAACCTTGTTAATTGCCACTTCTTGGCTGATCCTCTTTGCAAGTTTATCTTGGATCTTAGATTCTACCTGTTCTTCTATTCTCTTGTCTACTTCGATATCTAGGGCATTTATCTCTTCAGAAAGTGTAGCAAGTTGGTCCATTATCAGAGTGTCCTCATCTATATGTACATCTGATACAACTTGTTGTAAGATATCACTTACATTCTCAAGTATTTCTTTGCTCTTTCTTTTTTGTTTTAGTTTTTCTTGTTTTTCTTTCCTTGTACACAACTCCCCATATTTTCTTAGTTCCTCATGGCTTAGGGTCCTTGGGTCACAATCCAATATAACTATGACTTCATCTAATGTGACCGGCTCTTTTCCTTTCTTTTTCTTCTTCTTCTTCTTCTTCTACGGTTCTTGAGGTGAACCTTTTATAATCGATACAATGTCCTTTACCTCAAAACTTTGTGTAACCTGCTTGAGTGACATTGTATCTGCCTTCTATTTTTCCTCGGTGACCTTTGTCTTGGTAGACTATGTCAGAGCCTCTGATGTAGTGTCTAGTTGAGTGGCCTTGGTTACATTAGGATTCTCTTGATCCTTTATTTCCATCTCAAGTGCCTCTTTCTCTTTAGGCTCATTTTTTTTAGTAGGTGTCTCTGCTCCTTATTCCCCTATTGTATCCTTTGGTTTTTTAGGGTCTAAACCCTTAGGTTTTTCTTGTGATAAAATTTCAACTACTTCCACAAGGATAGGAAGCTCTCTTGGTAATGATGTGTATGCACAATTGGTAACTTTTCCTTCATCTTGTGCAGTGTCTGGTGCAATGTTCACATCTTCATCATCATCTCTATCATCAAGATCACCATTAGTGATGTCCTCAATCAGTACATCTTCATCATTTGTCTCCTTTATCTGGATCACCACTAGATCCAATGTATCATGTGAACTACTTTTAATTTCTTTGTCAAGTGTAGTATCAATCACCTTGGTAAATGATACAGCTAATTATTTTGTCTTCTTTGCTACATTATCATCATCTATATAAATACCTTTTCCTTTAGACCTTTGTCTCTTCTTAGATAGATTAAGAAACACTTCTTTTTCAGCTTGCTCTTTTGCTACAAAAATGGATGTCCACATGAGTTGGCTAGTCTCATCAACATCTGCCAGATTTTCATCTAAAATTTTCATAGCTCGGCCTTTTACTTTGAATCTTTTATAATATGTGTCCATCTACTCCTTAATTTCATCAAGAGTTAAATTTGGTGCTACCTCAACTAGGGATTGTTCCCTCAATTTCCTCAGTGTCTAAGGCATAGGACCATTTCTGATTTATTATTTCTTCTAATGCCTTGGGCAGTGGATGTCCAAACTCCAATGGAACTCATTTAAAGCTTATCATCTTCTGGATGACAACCTCCTCAATTTTATTCTAATCCTCGGTAGACATGTTGTCAAACCGAATGAGTTCCAAATCTGTGAGATCTCCATTCTCAATTATGTCTACAGCAACCTCATCAATTGACTTGTTCTTATTACTGACAACCTTGAATTGATTATTGTCATCTTCTTCATCCTCAGGTTCTTCTCTTCCTCTAATCAATCTTCTCCTTTTCTTTGGTTCTGTAGTTGCAACCTTGGTTCCTCTTTTTGCATAAGTTTTGGTCGGTGTAGTTGCCTTAGGTTTTATTACTTTCTTAGCTCATTTTTTCTATGGTGGTGAAGCTCCAGTTGCTGACCTTTTTCATGCACCTTTCCATGCTAGCAACTACTTCTTATTTGGAGTTGGAGTGGGAGAAATGGGTATCGAATCTTTTTCCTTGCTAAACTCAGTTTCCTCACTATCATGTGCCTTGTTAGTTAACAATAACTGACCTTTGGTTGTAGGTTCAATCGATGTCTCGTTAGATGAGTTAGATACATCTCCAAACTTCTCAGTTAACACTTTCTTCATTTTCTTTTCTTTTCTTGTTATTTTGTCGATGACAACATCTATTTGTATCCTATTTTACCTCTTCATAGGTTCCAAACCTCTCGGCCTTCTTTTCCTTCGGCAAAGCTAATAATGCCTTGATTGATTTCAAACCAAAATCATGATCCATTTCATATCCCATGGGGGCTAGCCATTTAGTCCTTGGCTCTATAGCTTTAATTAATGTATGGTCAGTGTCAACTAGAAAACATATGCCCATCTCATAATTCTTGACTAGTGAGCTTGGAATTATGCTCCTCATATTCATCTTGATCTTAAAATCTTCAAAATATTCATCTACAACATTATTTTCATTATCTCCCAGACTTGTCATTATATCAAAAATTTGTGAAATAACCAGTGTGTCGATAGACCAAACTTTGTGACTAACAGAAGGAAAGAATTTCTGGAGATAGAAAAATAAACATACTAGCAATGAGCCAAACTTATAGGTATTAGACTTTTGTGACCTAGTTGTTTTCATATTCTCTTCAACCTATTCCAGGAGTAACACAACAAGGTCTATCTGATGACCCTTCTTTAGCATTTTGTAAGCCATATCCATAGCACTACATGGTACACTATTCACTCTGCTCGACTGATAGAACTTATAACCTATTACATGTGCTACAAAATTAACTTTTGGATCTACAATAGAAGCTATCTTTAATGCTCTCCCATCCCATGCTGCACCTATATTTTTCTCAACATCGGCTAGAGATGAACTTTAGAATGCTTTCTCCTTGTCAGTTGTGGGATACCCTATGACATTTTGACTCATTCTCTTTGTCACTTTGATAGGACTATCTAGCCAAAATGTGCCCTCATGATATCAACTAAGTATAGCCCATATCCATTCTATTTTAAAATTCTTTGGAAAATTTAGGGCATTAGTGAGTCCAATCATTTCTACCTATTTATGCTCTGGTTTTAACTTTTTATCATCACCACATAGTGCCTAGTATGAAACATACATTTCAAAATCTCCTATTTTGCGGTGAATGTATGATCGGATATCTTTGACCAATAAAACCCTAGGTGGTATGTTTGAAAAAGCACCTGCTAAATCCATTTTTGATGCTACTTCTAGGTGTGACTTGTACTTAGGTTCACTATAGTTTTCTGACACTATAAGATTAACTTCTTATTTCACAACTTTAGAAGTGCTCACTATGGATGCCATTATAAAAAACTAGGTTTTCGGTAAGTATGATCAATATGCTTGGTAGGGGTTTTAACTTACTCAAAATATGTCAAAGAATGTGCTCAGTTTGATTTGCAACTGCTTTGGTTGAACTTGAAATTTTTTTTTCTCAAACTCGCTCTATGAAATTATTGCTCTCTGAAATCACTTTGTGAAAAATGAACTCAGACTTCCGTGTATTTATAGCATTTTCTGAATTCCCACTTGAAACTTTATGTCATTAATACTCAACCTACTACCATCTCGATGAAAATATTCAACTTAGTGACTACTAAAAACTTCCATCAACTCGGTTAACCTTGAATAGTGATTATTGATGGGTAACCTTTTGCTCAGTCTAACTTTTATCGACTATGTGCCTTTGTTAGCTCAAGACATATAAACCATAGTGCATCTTTATTCATGCAAATTTGGTATGTGCTCATCCTATATAAGGAATTGTATGTATAATATGATCATTTGAGATGTCAGTTCTACACATACCTATATCACCTTAAGTAGAGGTACCAATGTCACCTAATCCAGTGGATGAGGTTTCCCTGACAATATTACTTGTTTCAGCATTTTCATTTGATTCCTTTCTCAACATAGTGTTCTTTATTCTCATGATATCTACAATAGTGTTTCCACTCTCAAATATATGTCCTTCTTTTGATGCTTGGTCTCTGTAGTCCTTTCTTAGATGACTGACCTTATGACAATGTAAGCACACCATTCTAGTGCTTGTCTAGCTTTGTGATTGTCCAGCCCATCTTTTCCTCACACAGTTTGCAGCAATGTGCCCATATCTACCACATGCAATATAGTTGGCCCATGTGTTGTAATAAAAAACATAAGAATTACCTTGTCTCTTCAGTTGATAAGGCTTGGGTTTTCTCTTTTGTTTTGATGTCCATACTTGCTTCATTTTTTCCTTACACTCTCATGCACTATGTCCATGTTCATTACAAGTATAAAATAATCTCTCCATAGTAGGATTGTTAGCATTTTTATTTATCTTAGCTCTACATTCATAAGCTTGATGACAAAATTTACCATAGTAATAATACTATCCATTAAACTTAGGAGTGACTGGAGGTTTACCTTGTGCTTTGCTTCTACAGACATTAGAGGTATGTCCCAGTTTTCCATAGTGATAGCATGAAAACATCTTAGGTCTTTGACTTTGATTTTTGTTGACTTGTTCAGCTTGTTTGGATGATTCTCCTTCGCTGGTATAGCCTAATCCAACTTTACTTCCAAATCTTCTTTGATTAGTCAAAAAATCATCATTCTTTTTCAAACTAACCTCATCTAATTTCATCATTTCATTATGTTGTTATTGAGTCTTTACTTCATTTCTCAGTCTCTCATTCTCTTCTTTGAGTATTGCAACATCTTCAAGTCTTCTTAACAACTTCCATTTACTCGGTTGAATTCCTGATTCACAACCATCATCTGATTAGATATTTTAAGGTGATGCTTAGTGAGTCTTTGTATCTTAGTTTCCTTTTATTGAAGTTGTTCAGTTATCTATCTTTGGTCTTCAATAGCTAGATTCCTTTCTTGCTCAGCCTGTCTAGCATTGTTCATTACATCTACCATTCTCACCATCTATGATTCTTGATTGATTTGCAGTGCTTTCACTTGTTCGGTTAAGTGAAGATTCTTTTTAGACAAATTAGAGATTATACTTTCAGATCCATTAGAAATGCTTCTTGAGCTAGATCCAATGTTACCAAATACATCATCAATCTCTTCTTCATGGTACCCAATCTCATTTTGCAGAATAGCTAGGTTCTTTCTTTCAACCAGTAATTTCTTCAGTCCATCCTTGGCTTGCTTATACTATTCAACAAACATCTATATTTGAATCTTTTGATTCTCTATTGTTTTATCCAACTTATATCTCTCCATGACTAGATATTTACCCTTCAATGGTTAAACTGCTCAATAAGACAACTGCGCTTTGATACCAATTGTTGGAATTGGAGAGATAGGGTACTAAGAGGGGAGGAGTGAACCAATTCCCACAAAAACTTTTAACTCATAAATGTTTCTAACCTTAAACAACAAAAAGTAGTATCCTTCAACTATAACTTGAATCCATTGCATGCATCATTTATTATGTTAACTTATCAAATTAAATAGCATAAAATCAACAAGATAATCATCACATAACACAAGTATTTTGGTAACATAGAAACCCTTGTTAGAAGGTAAACACTTGTTAGAAATAGGGAATACTGAGAGGGGGGGGGGTTGAATCAGTATTCTACAAACTTTTACTTTTTCCCAATTATGGATATAATAGATTATCTTAACACATGCATAACATAAGAAGATAAACAATATGGATAGCAATAAAACTAAAGAACTCATAACACATTATTTGTTCTCGAGGAAACCCTAGCCAAGGGAAAACCCTGGTGGGGATGGTACCCACAAAGATCCACTAATCAAAAGCATCATGTTAAGGATGTTGACCTTGTTAGGAGTCTATTAAATGCATATAGTGTCTTAGTCTTGATTAAGGGACTATAGGCCTTGTTAGAAGCCTCAACCCTGTTAGGAGTTGGCAGTACAAAATGTGATTACCAGATTGTGTGTGTAAAAATTGTACTTGATCTATATACACAACACTTCAGTAAAACATTAGAGGTTAGCTATAATCAAAATCATGCAAAATTGAAATCTAATCTAACCAAGTGATCTACTGCCTTCTAGTAGGTGCAAGATCGATGTTCTCTATCGAGATCAGTGACCTAGATGACACCTAAATGAAGGATTTGAATGCAATTGATTTAGATATGATATATGAATGCAATTAATCTTTTTTTTTTTGGATTTTAGATACAATAAGAATGATAAACTGATATGAATCTATGCTAATATGAAAATTGATCTATGATATGCTAAATGATGTGCAATGCTCAAAACTAGAAAGATCTCACAATAGCTTGGATTTGCAAAGATGATTCTTTAGACTCCAATTCTGATGCAGTGCAAGGTAGGAGAATCCCCAATGGAGATGTCCTAGCCCCCAGAAAATAACCACACAATAGAATATAATAACAATACAAAGATATAGATCCACACAATGCCAATACTCATAATAGAATCATCATATTTTCATCCAACATGCCCAGCTGTAAGGCCTTCCGGGTTACGGCCAAATACAATGCAATTACAATAGAAAATTCACAAGATCTCATAAGATCAAAACCAAAACCCTAGCTAGCCCAGATCCACACACTGGTAGGAACCCCCAAGGAAGATCTAAACTTGTGCTCGCAAGCCCACCAAGCAATCTCCTTGTTTCCCAAGCCGCAGCTACTAGCTCTCCTCAAAACTTGCTCCACATCCACCTCCTCTTCTCCCAAGTGGATGAATGATTAATGAATTGCCTAAAGACTTCCCCACCACCCCTATTTATACCAATCTAAGCCACAGGTTGGCCCTGAAAATAAATTAAATACAAATACCGAAATTAAATGCCACAAGTCGGCCAACAACAACAATTAAATTCCCAAAATAGATGTCTTAGTAAAATCACGATATCTCCTAGCTCTAGATGAATTAGAACTCGTTCTTTGAACCGTAGGAAGAAATATAGGTCCTCTTCAATCCCTGAAATTTTCAGCCTCTAACTCTTTTTGAAAAATTACTTATGTGACCTGTAATAGGCACCAAATTCCTAAGCAAGGCCAAACTCCTCCTAGGCCATGCTGAGAAACCAAAACCATGCCAAGTTCATTAAATGCATCAAAACAAATTACCCAAGACCAAATTAGGTCTATCCAACTCTACCAAAACCCCTCACACATTAAAATAAGTCCACACAACTCCATCAAATCTCCCAAACATGCAGGATAGCCAACTACCCTGGGATGCTCCTGCATCAGACTCCCCAGGTGCGAAAAGATGTTCTCAATAGCTGGAAGAACATCATCTGGGATTCAACACATAAATCCCTGAATGGTTCTTCACATACATGTCCTCCAAGTCTTCAACTTGCACATTATTTCCCTTGTTTTGCTGCTGCGTCTTCATATCCATCCTCGATGTCTCACAGGTTTGTTGTCCACGCTGATCTCTAACCCTTTCAGAATCTGCCAACTCAACTCGGCTACCAATGCTCAGGTTCCTTCTACCAACCTCTTCATTTTGCAAGGGAATTAGGGAATACTTCTTGCCATCTTTCACAATTGTAAACACATTCTTGACACAATCATGCATAGCCCTACAATCATACTGCCAAGGTCTACCAAGCAACAAATGACAACTGTTCATGTCCACAATATCACACAACACTTGATCCTTATACTTCCCAATCTGGATACCAACAAGGCACTGCTCCCTTACTGCCAAAGCATGCTCACCTTGCAACCAACCAATCCTATAAGGATAAGGATGTCTTGTTCTTTTCAAACCAAGTTTCTGAACCATCTCCTCAGCAACAAGGTTATCAGTACTACCACCATCCATAATCACATTACAAACTTTGCCACTAGACTTGCAATGAGTCCTGAACAAATTAGTCCTTTGACAAGATTCCCATGTCCTTTGACCCATCAGTACTCGCCGAGCTAGCAAACTCTCTCCTTGCTCAGGTTCTTCATCTTCAACCTCATCCACAACAGCAGCTCTTCTGTCACCATCCTTCCACGGACATTGATAAGCTCTATGCCCTTCTTCATGACATTTGAAACAAGTACCCTTAAATTCACCTTGACCTATCCTTCGCTTTTGATCAACAAGTTTTGGTTCAGCTTCTGCATTTGGTTTTGCCAAATAATCCTGTTTCTCCTTCCCTCGGGAACCACCTTGATTCTTCCTCTTCAACTTTTCCTCGGCCCTCAAAGCATACTGATAGGCATCCTCAACTGAAGAGATATTCAGCATACCAACCTCATCCTGAATATTGAATCTCAAACCATTAATGTATCTAGCCACCTTCTCCTTAGACAACTCTCTATGTCCAGAATGAATAGTCAACTTGTAAAACTCCTCTGTATAATCTTTCACAGTCATATCCTTCTGTTTTAAATTCTGTAACCTCTTAAACAACTCTAGTTCATAATCAGTAGGAATGAACTTAGCCTTCAGTTTAGTCACCATCAATCTCCATCTAGTGATCTTCATTTCACCTTCCTCTTCTCTATCTCGCTGTAACTCTTTCCACCAAAGAGTAGCATGTCCCTTTAGCTTGGTCTGTGCTATCCTCACTCTGAGCGGATCTTCAATATCCTCAAGTTCAAAATAGTCTTCCAACTCACCAATCCAATCAATCAGGTCTTCAGGATTCAAAGTACCTGAGAAATTAGAAACCTCCATCTTATGCTTTAGCTTCAACTGAGGTCCAGATCTATCAAACTGAACAATCCTATTTCCTCTAGGTCTCTCATCTTTCTCAGCTCTACCATTAGATCTAGTAGTCTCAAATTCTTCAGCAGCTTCCTCATAAACATCTTCAGTACCCACATGCCTAGGTATACCACCCAAGGCACTTATAATCTCAGCAATCATATCACTCTTCATCGACTCCATCTTAGATCTAAGACTGGCTTTAACCTCCTCTATTTGAGCCTTAATCTTCTCTAAGATTCATTCTTCCATAGTATCAGTAAGATCATCAATTACCCTAGGGTCCAATCTTCTCGGAGGCATCTTCCAAGATCTTCACAAACCCTCTGTAGAAAATCACCAACTAGATCCAACCTTTGCTCTGATACCACTTGATGCAGTGCAAGGCAGGAGAATCCCCAATGGAGATGTCCTAGCCCCCAGAAAATAACCACACAATAGAATATAATAACAATACAAAGATATAGATCCACACAATGCCAATACTCATAATAGAATCATCATATTTTCATCCAACATGCCCAGCTGTAAGGCCTTCCGGGTTACGGCCAAATACAATGCAATTACAATAGAAAATTCACAAGATCTCATAAGATCCAAACCAAAACCCTAGCTAGCCCAAATCCACACACTAGTAGGAACCCCCAAGGAAGATCTAAACTTGTGCTCGCAAGCCCACCAAGCAATCTCCTTGTTTCCCAAGCCGCAGCTACTAGCTCTCCTCAAAACTCGCTCCACATCCACCTCCTCTTCTCCCAAGTGGATGAATGATTAATGAATTGCCTAAAGACTTCCCCACCACCCCTATTTTTACCAATCTAAGCCACAGGTCGGCCCTAAAAATAAATTAAATACAAATACCGAAATTAAATGCCACAAGTCGGCCAACAACAACAATTAAATTCCCAAAATAGATGTCTTAGTAAAATCACGATATCTCCTAGCTCTGGATGAATTAGAACTCATGCTTCAAACCGTAGGAAGAAATATAGGCCCTCTTCAATCCTTGAAATTTTCAGCCTCTAACTCTTTGTGAAAAATTACTTATATGACCTGTAATAGGCACCAAATTCCTAAGCAAGGCCAAACTCCTCCTAGGCCATGCTGAGAAACCAAAACCATGCCAAGTTCATTAAATGCATCAAAAAAAATTACCCAAGACCAAATTAGGTCTATCCAACTCTACCAAAACCCCTCACACATTAAAATAAGTCCACACAACTCCATCAAATCTCCCAAACATGCAGGATAGCCAACTACCCTGGGATGCTCCTGCATCAAATTCGATAGTGTGAGAATGCAAATTCATGGATTTTAGAGGTGAATTATGAAGAGCTGAGCCCTTTATTTTATAGAAATCTAGGGCTTTGGAGGTGCATGGAAAAAAGCCATAAATCACTCAAATTAACTCAGCTTGATTTTTGAGTTATCTGATAATAAAGACAATTAATTCACAAAAACATGCAAAAGCTAAGTTTTAACTCAAAATAGAGTTTATCTTTAATTGATAATTGATAGTTGTCTGCTTTTATGATTGTGCATGTTTTATTTATTAATTAATTTAATAAATAAAGTGATTTATGCTCAACTTAACTAATTTTTGAAAATAAATAATTGATTTATGGGTTAATCAATTATTTAATTAAACTTTTATTAAAAACTATATTATTAAATAATGACAACTTGCTTTAATTAATTAAATAAGAATTTAATCAATTATTCATAGGATATTTATTGTCAAAATTAAATAATACAATTAATACTAGATAGAATTAACTTCAATTAAATAAGTAAGTGGCAGAATTAAATCTAATTAATTAAATATGCAAAATATTCAATTAATCAAATTTTAGGATAAATGTGATTTATTGCCAAATAATTATAAAATTAAGGATAATTATGATGATTAGGAATATTACTAGGAATGATGCAGGAGCATCTCAAGCTTAGAGCAATCTTGCATCAACCAAAAATATTCCCTATTTTCTATTATTTCCATTTTAATCTTTTCATTTGATGGTTTCATATTGTGTGAAGCTTACATGATGTTGAGGACCTATTTGGGAACCTTCTCCTATGAGCACATAAATATTGGATGGATAGTTTGAAAGTTACAGTTGTTTTACTTGTTGTCAGAACAGTATTTTCCTACAGTTTTGGAGCTGATTGTGAGATTTTGTGACCTTGATCCATAATGAATAAGACTTTGTGCACTTAGGGCCTTAGATAGGACCTAGATTAATATCTTTTACCAAATTCACATCTCCCAATTAATTATGAGTCAAAAGTTATGGCCATTTTGGCATAGGACCTATTTTCTACCAGTTTCACGTCGGAGCCGTTCCTGCAGTTTTGGTGCTGATTGTTCTTGTTGGCAACCTTGATCCATAAGGAATTTTATTTTTCACACTTAATTAGTTTTAGAGGACCTAAATTAATATCATTTCCCAAGTGTGAAAACTCCAATTCATTATGAGTAAAAAGTTATGCCCATTTTGCCCCAAGACCTATTTTCTGGCAGTTTTCAGGTGAAATGTGTGGTGTTTCTTCTTGCGATGTTCCGTGTGATAAAATGGGACCTTTCACACTTAAAGGAATGTTATTGGGTCATGTTAGGACCTAAATCCAAAAGTGCATCAATTTATATTCATTCTATCATTAGTTTTGGTTTAAATCTTCCAGACTAGACCTATAATGTAATTAAAGCCTGACTGGCCGACCTGTAGCTTAGCTGGCTATATATTGAGAGCTTGGGTAGATGTTTGGTAGTCAATTGGATGGTAGATGGGTAGTGGCATGAGATTAGAAGCATAATTGGATCCTGTGAGATCTTTTAGATTAGATGTTTTATCTAATATTGTAACAGCAGAGCTAGTGGTTTGCATACTTGGAGACAAGGAGATTGCTTGGAGGCTTGTGAGCTCAAGTTCAGATCTACCTTAGTGTTTCCATTAGTTACTGATGTGTCTTAGAGCTATACTAGCTAGGAGATTACTAAGATAGTTTGTTATTTCATTGTAATAGGCCGAAACCTGGAAGGCCTTACAGCCAGGCATGTTGAATGAAATTCTATTTTGAATCATTATCTTATTGTATTACGTTGCAATTGTTGTTGTTATAATTGGTAGTTGTAGGCTTGGATCATCCATTATTGGATCCTCCATCCCTACCCTACATCAAGGAATATTCCTTGATGTAGAATTTATGATAATCAATTAGGATTCGATGATGTTTAGATGTGCCTTAGATTAGGACTTTGATGTCGATTTCATTCAATTTGATGATGTAGGAGGTTAATGAACTTATAGCCCATTTTTGGGGTATTACATTTTTCCCCTCTTTGAATTACTGTGCGAAGTGTAGTGGTTCAAAGATAGTCTGTGTTTGATAAAGATATGAAACTAATGTTTGAAATTGATATTGATTTGATATGGAGATAATAGGTCCTGAATGACCAAAGATAATGTTCACTATAACAACAAATAAACTTATGATTGTGAAAAAGTGTCAAAATGCTTGATTCCAAACCTTAGGATTGCAAAGAAGTGAGTGACTGGTTCTAGACTCGATTGTCTTAGTAGAACTAGCAGGTATCACATCTGAATCCTTCAATTGTCAAAGAGCCAAGGAAAGAACACTATGATCTAATGGTTGCAGAAACTGATACAGTTTACAAGATTAGGAGAATACTAGATTGATATGGATCTCGATGAATCTAATATGCCCCAAGTGATGATAGATTTTCCCTGAGCGATGAGTTTTTTTAATGAATCAATAACTAGATGTGGTTGTTGTCTTGATTACTAAGGAAAGATTGATAGAATTTGATTTACAGACTTTGAATGATGTGCAATACCATGCCCCCTTCGGGATTGAAATTGAAATCTGACAAGAAAAGTCAGCGTTGATAGTTTAGAAGCATGTTAATTGATTGGAAAAGTGGTTATACCCATTCAAGAACACATTCTACATCGTTGGAAGGTCCCACAAGACCAAGTTTGACTAGGTTAAACCATGAGTTGACCATAGTTGACCAAGTTAAAATTTTGATAGTTTGATGTAAGATAATCAATTAAGTTGAATACTGGATTTCTGTGATGATTGAAGGTCGAATATGCAAGTAGTTAATAATATGAATGATCTCAGATTTAAATTTTGATCCCGAAAAAGGATTCTACTTTCTATTTCATTGGAGGAACCTTTGTGTGAGATTCAGCTCTTGTTAGACTTGAAGATGTGATTTGAAGAATCGTTTAAGCATTGAAGTTCATTTAATCATTGTGAGATTATGAAAACATGCAAAATGCAAAGAGAGATGCAAAATGAAATGCAACCTAAGACCTAGGACCTACTCACTGATCATATGTCAATTTTTTATCATCATTGAACTTTTAGGTAACTGGATAAATCAATACAATGCCCACTAGCTATGAAACCATAGACATATGAATATCAATTTGTATGCGCAAGAATCAATACAACACCCACTGGTCAACAACCATGGATATATGAATATTGATTTTATTTTTGGAATGTCGGATTAGATATAAGCACCAAGGCACAAACTCCAGGATGACCTGAATATCATGTCCATTTTGATATAGCAATTTGTATAAGCATCAAAACATAAACATCATGATGACTTGAATACACCTTGCGTTCAAACACATCAAACAGTCAAGAGATCATTCTAAATCTAGTGTGAATTACCTGTAGTGACCCTTTATCATTCACATCCTTAGGTAAGATCATGTTTCACAGTAGGAGAAAGAACTGACTCAAAAAGACAATAGTTAGATCAAAACTTCTTTGAATCTTCTGGGTATCAATGGTCAAGGTACACATGGCTATCCAATTCAAGATAGAGGCTCTTACAGTTGGACACCATTTCAATCCAGAATTTCCAAAGTTGTTAGATGTTCACATACAAGCAGAAGACAAAGAAAAGATTATGCCCCCAGCCATCACTCTCTAAATCCTATAAAGGACATCATTGAAGGGCTCGAAGGGACACAATATGCAAAAATCTCAATGCAAATCAGTAAGCATTCAAGGAGATAAAAGCATGTAAAAAAACATAGATTGTTTTTAGTTTCATGTTTGATGTTGATTGCGTTGTTGTAGATGCAAAACCCTTTCGGGAGACAAGACTAACTAATTGACTCACATGAAGCTTCAAAATGACTCTGACTAGATATGATACATCTAAGATACACCGGAGACCATAGGATATGACATTGATTGCCCCCAAGTTTGAATAGTGATAGGATATAGATGCTTGAGCAGATTGGTTTACAAACCAACTTATTGAAAACTAGAAATGCAAAAACAAATCGGGAGATATGTACAAACTAAAGCAAGACTAAAAGCTGGGAAAGACCAAGATTGCACTGATAGATGGAGCATTTTGAAACAAGTGGCACCCGTTTGCTGGGTTTTCACCATCTTGGTAGAGATTCTATTTTTGCTACCAAGGCGCCTATTTCCAGGTTTTCACCAAGGAACTTTTTTTTTTTTTCATTTTTCAATTTTTTTGAATTTTTGATATTTTTCAATTTTTTTAAATTTTTTTCAAGACATTTTACCATAGACTGAATGCCTTAGGCATAGAATTTCTTCAGATGGAGAATGTTGATTGGTTCTCAGAGCTATTCTCCTTCAGTCATTGAGAGTTCATAGGCACCAGAGCCAAAAGTAGCAGTGATTACAAAGGGACCTAGCCAATTGGGTTCGAACTTCCCCTTGCATTCTCGATGTGATTGATTTTTAGGATTCTCTCTCAAAACTAGGTCGCCAACCTAAAATTCTCTATGTCTGACTTTCTTGTTGTAGCCTCTAGACGTTCTCTTCTGATATACTTTGAGATGATCATATGCTGCTTATCTGCGCTCATCTAGTAGTTCAAGTTCTTGCAACCTAGACACTCTATAGTCATCATCAGTTACTAGACCATGCATTCTGATTCTTAGTGATGGGATTTCAACCTCAATAGGTAGTATCACTTCAGACCCATAAACTAAAGCGAAAGGTGTAGCCCCTATGGGCATTCTGATACTTGTTTTGTAGGCCCATAGAGCTGGATTAATCATGAGATGCCAATCTCTACCAGTTTTGTTTACTATTCTGTGCAAGATCTTCAATAGATTTTTGTTAGAAGCCTCTGCTTGGCCATTCCCTTGTGGATAGTAGATAGAAGACCAATGTTGGGTGATCTTAAATTCGGCACATAGATCATCGAGGTCTTTATTCCTGAATTACCCACCATTATCTATGATTATGGAATGAGGGATCCCATATCTACATATGATATAGTTCAATATGAATATAGATATCTATTTGCCCATTGCTTGTGTCAGAGGGACCGCTTCTACCCATTTTATAAAATAATCTATGGCTGTGATTATATAGGTATGTCCATTAGAAGAATGAGGATGAATCATCCCGATAAGATCAAATGCCCATTGATGGAAAGGCCATTGTGTTGTAAAGGGGATTAGATCCCTCCCTGGAGCATGAATTAAGTTGCCATGCAGTTGGCACTTTTGACAATTCTTAGCAAATTTGATAGCCTCTTTCTCCATTTCAGGACAATAGTACCCAACCCTAATAAGTTTTCAAGCTAGTGTTAAACCATTTGAGTGTGACCCACAAATACCATTATGGAATTCCTCTAATGCATGTTGAGACTCTTCCCATTCTAAACATCTAAGTAGCGTACCACCTAGACCTCATTTGTATAGATCATTACCAATGATGACATATCATGAGGCATTATAGATAAGGTATCTCTTTTCATGGCGGTTGAAGGTATCGGGAATGATTTGGTCTTGGAGATAGGAAAAGAGGTCTTTGTATCTAGATGAATCATGACCTACAATAGTGCAGATCATGTGGGTTTTGGGGGAGTCATATGTAGGATAAGAGAGTGCTTCCACTAGGAACTCATAGTGTAGCTCATGTTTAGGCTGCTGTAATAAAGTAGATAGTGTTGCCATTGCATCGGCAACCTTGTTCTTCATTCTAGGAATTTTCTCAAATGTGATAGATATGAAATATTTCTTAAGATCATCGACCATTCTCTTGTAAGGAATGAGCTCTTCATCTTTAGTTTGGTACACATCATTGACTTGATGAATAACAAGTTGAGAGTCTCCATGAATGTGTAGCTCTGTTACTCTCCATTCAATTTCTATTTTCATACCATTCAAAAGGGCTTCATATTCCACAATATTGTTCATGCAAGGAAACTTTAATTGGAATTCTTTGGGGATTGAGTATCCTTGGGGAGTTATGAACAATATGCCTACCCCAGATCCATTCTATGTATAGGAGCCATCAAAGAACAATTGCCATTCTCTAGAAGATAGGTGCATAATAGAGGAGTCTGGAAATTCCATTTGCATTGGTGTGTCATCAAACATGGGTGCATCTGCTAGTTGATTGGAAATAACTTGACCTTTTATAGCTTTTCTTTCAACATATTCAATGTCAAATTTGCTTAGAAGCATGACCCATTTAGCCAGTCTACCTGTGAGGGCAGCCTTGCTTAGTAGGTATTTTAGTAGATTAATTTTTGCTACTAGATGCATGGTATGAGCTAACATATAGTGTCTCATTTTCTATGATGAAAATATCACAGCGAGACAAGCTTTCTCAATCATAGAATAGTTTTTTTCATATGCCACCAATGTTCTACTTATATAATAAATGGCTCTTTCCTTTTTGTCTTCATCATGTTGTGCTAGCAATGCCCCCAGTGATGTGGCTATTGCGGAGACATATAAGATCAATGGCTTCCTATGAATAGGAGGCATCAAGATAGGTGGATTTTATAGATACTTCTTGATATGGTTAAAGTTGTTCTCACATTCTTCATTCCATGCAAAGGTCACACCTTTATGTAATGTTTTTGTAAAAGGCTGTGATATGTCCCCAAGCTGTGATATGAATCTTCCGATAGATTGAACTCTTCCTTGCAACATCCTCATTTGACTGATATTCATGGGAGGTTGCATCTCTATTATAGCCTTGACTTTAGCCAAATCAACTTCAATGCCCTTCTTTGAAACTATGTATCCTAAGAGCTTTCCAGAAGTGACACCAAAAGCACACTTCTTAGGATTTAGTCGGAGACTAAACTTTTCCATTCTATCTAGGATCATGCTCAAGTCCTTTAGATGTTCAGTTCTGATCATAGATTTTGCTAAATTATCATCAACATAATCTTCCATAGTTCGATGCATCATGTCATGGAAAATAGATGTCATTACTCTTTGATATGTAGCACCAACATTTTTAAGCCCAAATGGCATGACATTCCAACAAAAGGTGCCCCATGCACATGTGAAAGCAGTTTTCTCTTGGTCCTCTAGAGAAATTTTTATTTGGTTATATCCAGAGAAACCATCCATTAAGGAATACATCTCGAAATCTGCAGTCATGTCCACTATCATATCAATGTTAGGTAGTGGAAAATCATCCTTAGGGCATGCTCTATTCACATCTCTAAATTTTGTGCACACTTTGATTGAGCCATCTAGTTTAGAAATAGGTACAATATTAGAGATCCACTCTACATAGTCAATAACTCGAATGAATCAAGCATTTAGGAGCTTCTCTAATTCAGCTTTTACCAAGAGTGAAACATGAGGATGCATCTTTCTTAATTTTTTCTTGACATGTTTGACATTTGGAGCGATAGATAAATGATGCATTATGAGATTAGGATCCAATCCTAGCATATCGAAATATTTCCATGCAAATTTGATCTTCTTCTTTGTTAGGAATGTTGTAAATTTTTTCTTCTCTTCTTCTAATAATGATTGTTCTACATGTACCAATTGTGGTTCCTCTGTTGTACCCAAATTGATGGATTGAGTGGGCTCAATTAGAACTAGAGATCTGTCCTATAAATGACTTGGAAGGACATCAAATATATCATCCTTAGGCACCTCAAAGAGGTTTTCACCTTTGGATACATCTTTTATTTTTACTTTTGTAGGTTCTGAGACTGCCACAAAGTGGTTTTCAACCTCAGAACTCTTTTTCTTTTTCTTTTTATTCTTATTTTTTTGACTAAGATATTTGATGTCCAACTTAGTCATGCTAATGCTTGGTTCACTAATGGAAGTACTCATAGGCTCAACTGCATTGAGGTAGCAAGCAAGGGCATAGTCATTCGGGAAGGTATAAATGCCATGGCTCAAATTCATGGAGGTTTGATCAATAAGTTTTGGATATTTGATAGTCAAAGTAGGGAAAGATTGGGAGATAGTGTTTATAGATATGGATCTATCATCATTGGTCCTAACCTGATGTGTGACTTCAAAGGTGATACTACAACTTGAGACATCCAATTTTTGAATAGGCTCAATGTCATCGTGGGAGTCCAATTCAGCCATAGGTGGATCAGACTTGATAGGTTCATCATTTCGCTCTAGACTTACATTGGTTTGAGGTGCATATTGGTGAATAACATCAACATGTTTCTCTGTGATAAGCTCATTTGGTTCTGGGATGACTCCCCATTCATAGTCATTAGATTCATCTTCTAATTCAGGATCTCTAGGAAATCTTAGAACATGAGTAAAGTCAAGGTGAATACCCCAAGAAGGGTTACCCTCAGATTCTGATTTGTATTCATACTCATGAGAATTTGTCTCAGAATCACTACCACTTCCCTCTTCTTGATTGTTTTTGAGATTAGCTAGTTCTTGTGTTGCAACTATCTCTTGATTGATAGTAGGTTCTTGTGTTTCTACTACATTAATTCTTTTGATAGGATCATCTTTATCATCAAGAAGGTCTTTGATCTCTTTAGGAAATTTTTCATAGGGGATGAGTTTTGAACTATCTGAATCACTATCAGATGGTTCTGTTTCTTCTTTCTTAAGAAGAGGTTCCCCTAGTGTGATCTGATCTATGACATGAGAGCAATTACCTTTGAGGTGATAGGGTTTCTTCTTAAATCCTAAGCCAACTTTGTTTTTATTTTCTCTACCAGTATGTGGGAGAGGTGCCTCAAGATCTTTTCCTCTGATTCCTAGAGGCCCTTGACCTAAATATCCCATCTTAGCTATTAATTTGTCTCCTAGAGCATATGACTTGGATACTGCAGAGTCACCAGTTTGAACAACTTGGGATTCAAGTTCATCTTTGTACAGCCATGATAGCACAGCCTCATCCTCTTCAAATTCTTGTTTGGATACTTGTTCTACTACAAAATTATTTTTATATGCTTCAAGAGGTTCTTTAGAGTCTGGTTTGGATTGTTTCAAAGATTTCCCATAAGACTTAGGTGAGATAGGGAGAGATGTCAAAGATAAGACTAGCTTGATAGTATATTCTCCCATACCATTTTCTTTGATATTAACCTCTTTTGCAAGATCTTCCATTTTAGATGTGGATGCTACTTTAGTTGGTTCAATGGAAGATTCTCTGTTATTAGGTACAAGCTTATCTGCACTATCCTTCAAGGTGTTGCAAGTTGTATTCAGATCTCCAGGGATAGTAACCTCTACTCATTCATAAGGAAAATTCAAACATTGATGGTATGTAGAAGGAATAGCTTGCATTTCATGTATCCATGGTCTCCCTAGAAGGACGTTGTAGGCCAAAGGTAGATCAAGCACTTGACAGATGGTATTTTTGATAGCTAGACCCACTCTGATAGGTAAGATAATGGTGCCTTTAGAAGATCTTTCTTGTTCATCATAGGCCTTGATAGTTATTTTCTTTCTAGGATCAATAACTAATTCTAAAAATCCTAATTGTGTGATCAAGCTATAAGAACAAATGTTTAGGCCAGCGCCCCCATCTATCAACACACATTTGACTCTATGGTTATAGATCAAAACTTCTATATGCAAAGGCTGATTATGTGGGTGAATCAAGGAGTTGTCATCTTCCTCTGAAAAGGAGATATATTGCGGAGATGTAAGATGTCCAACCATAGTTTGGAACCTTTCTAAATCAAGGTCATCAAGAACATTGGAACTGAGCAAAGCTTTATCGAGAATGGCTCTATGAGCTAGAGATATTTGAAGCAACTCAAACATGGAGATTTTTGCATTAGTGTGCTAGAGTTGTTGAACAATGCTATAAGATGTAGGCCTTGTATCCTTTAGATTGGAAGATTTGGAAGCAGCCTTCTGTTTAGGAGCAGATGAAAGATTGAAGGGCACCTTAGGGACATTTGATGAATCTGGGATTTGTCCTTTCAGATGCGTTGGAGCCTGTGATCAAGTAACTACGTTAGCTAAGGAATGATCTTTGTTTCTTCATATAATTGTGATGACATTGCAACTTTTAGAGAGACATGGTTCAACCATATTGATGACAACATTATTTCCAGGGTAGGCATAGTTGACTTTTGCCCCCATATTAGGCTGAGAAGTTGAAACTTATTGACCATGTTTTGGAAAGGGTTTTGTGAATGTTGTATGATCATGATTGCTCTTGAAATTGTCAATTGTGATGTCTCCACTATCGATCAGATCTTGAATGGTATGCTTCAAGTGGTAGCAACTACTAGTTTTGTGACCTTTACTTCGATGGAAATCACAGAATTCATTTTCCTTCCACCATATCGATTTTGGGTCCTGATCATTCAGTCAGATTGGTGGTAAAGAGATGATGTTATCAGCTAGTAGAGTTTTCATAGTTGATTCTAAAGACTCTCCTAGAGGAGTAAATTTTTTATGTTTATCCCATTTTTTTAATTCTAGCTTCCTTTGAGATGGTTGAGAAGACTTTTGCTCTAAAGCTTTAATGGCTTGAGTGCCAAGAGTGAGATTGTAGGCTAGTACCTTTGATGGGGCATGGAAAGTGTCAACAATGCCATCTATGATGATGCCTTTGTTCTTGTTCCAATTTTTGTTCTTGTCTTTAGAACTGGATCCAGATTCGTACTTGTCTTTTTGAAGTGTGATTTCTCCTTTTTTTACAAGCACTTTTTCAATTTTGATAGCATTATCCACCATCTTGTCAAAAGATGTATGATCTTACATTTGTAAGGGATAATTGATTTTTGGAACAAGGTTATTGATGAAGATTTCCAATTTTTCTATTTCTAGAATAGGTCAGGCATATAGAGAGAACTTCTTCCTCCATCTCTTGAGAAATGTTAGGAATGGTTCCCCTAGATATTGCTTGAGATTACAAATATCAATCATGGTGACTGGATGTTGAATATTGTAGGAGTATTGATGGTAGAACAATTTGATCAACTCCTCAAAAATTTTGATAGTAGAAGGCAATCTAGAGAACTAGTGGATGGCTGCTCCCCCTAGAGATCGAGGGAAGAGATGCATCAGATAGGTTAGTTCATGCATGAACTCCATTGATTGTGTATAGAATTCTCTGACATGATCTTGAGGATCAAAGTGTCCATCATACTTATCATACTTCGGCATCTCCACTCTTTTTGGAAATGGTGGCATGTACAAGTCTTTGTCAAATGGAAAAGGACATAGAGCCTCCATGGAGAACTCTTTAGGTTCCTTCTCTTTCTTGAGATTGTTAAGTTCAACTTGTATAGCATGCATTTGTTTCATCATAGCTATGAGTGGATTCTCTTCCTCATGTGTAATGATGTCTTCAACATTAAAGTTGGGAGGAAGTTTAGCTCCTTGATGAGCTAATTGTAAAAAGTATGCTTCTCTATCTTCTTTCAAGAAATGCTTCATCATTCATTTGAAGTTATCATCATTTTGATATTGAGCAATTTCTTCAAGTGTGGGTTCCTGATCTGCACCATGTTGAGATTGAGCTCTTTGAGAGCCAAAATTTGTCCCTACTTGAGACATGGTAGGAGTTTGTGGACTCCCTAGATTAGATTGATGAGGGGTATGTTGAGTACCTCTGTGAGTTGATGGAGGGGGTATGCAACCATATTTCAATAGATAGTTTCCAAGACTGTCATCCTCGTAAAGACCAGAATTGATGAGTTGCTCAAGAGTTAGAGTTTGGATAGTGGTGATAGATTTCTTGTGAGAGGAAGCTCTAGTCTCCACCATCAACTTTGAGTGAAACAAAAGAATAAGATTCAGATAACTGAAGAATGAATTGAATCAAGATGATTAGATGACGCAACCTTGTCAAGGTTTGATTGATTTGAAGATTTGATTAGACATGGATGAAGGATACTGTGCCCTGGATGTATGGGTAGGTTCCCAAAATATAGCGGACAAGATATCACAACACTTAGTCATTTTGATGATTGATTGAAGATTGATAGTTATGACAAGGTTTTGACACAGGATGATAAGGACTCAAATCAATTAAATAGAAGGATGAATCAAATTCAAAAGGCCACTTTAGGAAAATGATTGGATTCTTAATAGCTACTACTCTATTCCTGACATAGTGATTCGTTCGACAGATTCTAAAACTAGGCTGAAAAGGCTAAATATCTGGCAATTTTGACAATTTTTTTTGACAACTTTCAAAAATTTCCCAAATGACACTTTGTAGACTCGTACGATAATGGGTATGCTATGAAATGATAGTTGCAAAACTCATATGAAACTTGGGTAGCAATGAAATGACAGTTGAAAATCTCATACGATAGTTGCAAGATTTTGACTTTGAGAATTTGTTGGCATGGAAACTCATATGACACTGGGTACTCAATTATATGACAGATGAGTTGTAATGAAACAACACTTGATGGAAACTCGTATGACTTTCTGACCTCTTGAGATGAATTTTGACTCCAGAAAAGGATTTTACTTCAGATTTTGCAAATTTTGAGTTTTCAGATTTGAATTGTTTGCAAATTTCAATGTCCAGATTTGAGGATTGTAACAGATTAGTCCATTTTCAATAACTGGATAGATAAACAAGCATGCAAAACAACAAGCAAGTGATTTCAAGCATGTCTGAAAATAATGAACAAGGGAAAAATCAACCTTGCGCATGAACAATCAAGTGACGTATTCATTCTGATCCTCAGAAGTGCTAATTGTGTATGTTCCAAAAATGTTTTGCAATAACGCACATATACCCTATAAAATGAAAATTTGGCCTCGCTAGGGTTTTTAATAATGGTTTGACTCTACAACTTTTATGATCCAAAGGGGTGAACTCCAATCTTGGCGCACCAGGGTTTTGACACAGTCCGAGAACTTAATCTTCAGGAGCTGCTAGGGAGATCTGACAACCCAACAATGAACCATATCCATGGAGATTTCTTCCACAAGGACATTTATATAGCGGTTGTCACTACCACGGTAAAAATGGCTATTACCACTTGAGGTTCCATCAATGTAGTTTTCCCTATGAAGGGATTGTCCACTACGGTTAACCCTCTCTAAAGGTGACTCACAATAGTATACCACAAGGGGACTTGGCTCTAGATCCAAGTTTTTTGACACCTTTTCACTTTTAACCCAAACAAAGCAAGTAGATTAATCTGACATGCTAAGACAAAGTTTTGCTTCACCAAGGTCTATGATGTCAACTCCATGTGATCTATCAACCTCTCTAGAGAGAGAATGTATCAATCAATAAGAGAAGATGAACAGACCAAGTTTGACTCACCAAAGCTCATGATGTCAACCCCACGTGATCTATCAACCTCTCTGGGGAGAGAATGTATCGATCAATGAGAGGAGATGCACCAACCAAGTTGAATGTGAAATGCACTAAGTATCCTCCCTACCTACAAGGATTCTATCATCAAGAAGGATTTTGCTAGGAATCCAATCTCTCAAGAATCATGAATAGTGTTCATAGGGCCTAATTACTATGTGAGCACAGATGTGTGTTTCCAAAAGAAAATCTACCAAAAGTACCCAAAAATCAGAAAGAGGAACACTTAATGCTTAAAGTGAATATGAGATAAGTCCACAAGGTGGAACACTTAACACCTCACACAAGTTGAAAATTAGTCCCCAACTTAGAAAATAAGTGAGTTCCTAAAAGCACAAAAGGGTTTCCAAGTGGAACACTTAATGCTTCTGTCCTGTTGACCCCTCCCCTTTATGGCACTCAGATTGCAACCATGGGGCAGAATGAGGGGCTGGCAGATTAGTGAGTCCAATATCCCAAGATAGCAATCAAGATCAATCACAAGTATCTGAGACTACTTAATGAATCCTTAAGGGGTCACAATCTAGTATCAATTATGCAAGTGTGTAAAACAAAAGAATGAAAAGAATCACCCAAGCTAGACACACAAGAGATTTATTTTAAGCCCCAAATTGAAATATTATCAGCACAAGTGGATACCTGAGATCCTCGTAACGTACTTAGTAGATTTTTACTTTATTTTAGAAAACTTTACACTTTTTTTCAATCAAAACTAGCAAGAGTCAATCAAAAATAGAGAATTCCAACTGTTAAGATTAGTTGTTAGTCAAAATCCAAAAATCAAATCTAACAAACTACCTGCAAAAATGAAACGATAGTTAAAACCTGATGCTAAAACTCGTACGACAGTGGGTTTGTTACTAGACGATAGTTTGAAAACTTGTACGACAATGGGTATGCTCCCAAATGACAGTCTAAAAACTCATACGACACTGGGTGTCTGATGAAATGACAATCCAGCTTCCAAATGACAGTAGGTGCCTGATGAAATGATACTCAGTCAACTGTCGTATGATAGCAGACTCAAAGTCATATGACTTTTGTCAGAAACTCGTACGAAGATTGTATGGACAAAAAATAAAAATTGTATTTTTGCATAGAAATTGAGGAGAAAAAGATAGAAATTGATAGAATTGAATTGGAAACCCATTTCAGGGCCCCACGGTGGGCACCAGAAATGTGTGTGTGAAAATTGTACCTGATCTATATACACAACACTTCAATAAAACATTAAAGGTTAGCTATAATCAAAATCATGCAAAATTGAAATCTAATCTAACTAAGCGATCTACTACCTTCTAGTAGGTACGAGATCGATGTTCTCAGATTGCTATTGAGATTAGTGACCTAGATGACACCTAAATGAAGGATTTGAATGCAATTGATCTAGATATGATATATGAATGCAATTAATCAAATTTATTTTTGGATTTTAGATGCAATAAGAATGATAAACTGATATGAATCTATGCTAATATGAAAATTGATCTATGATATGCTAAATGATGTGCAATGCTCAAAACTAGAAAGATCTCACAATAGCTTGGATTCACAAAGATGATTCTTCAGACTCCAATTCGACAGCGTGAGAATGCAAATTCATAGATTTTAGAGGTGAATTATGAAGAGCTGAGCCTTGATTTTATAGAAATCCTGGGCTTTGGAGGTGCATGGAAAAAAGCCATAAATCACTCAAATTAACTCAGCTTCATTTTTTAGTTATTTGATAATAAAGACAATTAATTCACAAAAACATGCAAAAGCTAAGTTTTAACTCAAAATAGAGTTTAGCTTTAATTGATAATTGATAGTTGTCTGCATTTATGATTGTGCATGTTTTATTTATGAATTAATTTAATAAATAAAGTGATTTATGCTCAACTTAACTGATTTTTGAAAATAAATAATTGATTTATGGGTTAATCAATTATTTAATCAAACTTTTATTAAAAACTATATTATTAAATAATGACAACTTGCTTTAATTAATTAAATAAGAATTCAATCAATTATTCATAGGATATTTATTGTCAAAATTAAATAATACAATTAATAATAGATAGAATTAACTTCAATTAAATAATTAAGTGGAAAAATTAAATCTAATTAATTAAATAGGCAAAATATTCAATTAATCAAATTTTAGGATAAATGTGATTTATCGCCAAATAATTATAAAATTAAAGATAATTATGATGATTAGGAATATTACTAGAAATATTCCCCGATGCAGAATTTATGATAATCAATTAGGATTCGATGATGTTTAGATGTGCCTTAGATTAGGACTTTGATGTCGATTTCATTCAATTTGATGATGGAGGAGGTTAATGAACTTATAGCCCATTTTTGGGGTATTACACAGATGAGCCCACTGCCCAAACAAGTAATGTACAATATACATTGATTACAAAAGAAGGTCAAGGTAGATAACCTTATACTGCTTGCATCAATATCTCTTCACTACTCTTTCACTATTGCTATTACATATGCATCATATATCTTGCATCATATCACTTCTTGATATATTTTCTTCTTACAATTGACAATTACATTTATACAAGTTATTAGGATTAATAACTTTCCAGTCAGCTATCATATTACAAATAACTTTATCCAAGGGTTAACATCTAGGATGTTGTCCCTTTATATTGTTAAGTCATCATTTTGATAAACAAAATAATCCCTTAACTCTTTATCAATTCTGTCTTCATATTCTATCTTGTCGGCTTGACACTGTCTTTAGTAAAACTATCATAACTTATTCCGTACATGTCGTACTAACTTGCACTCTAAGATGAGTCTTCAATAGTCATCATAGAGTCTATGTTCAAGTGCACAAGCACTAAACTTACTCCAATCAACATTGCAAACAAAAACTATCTCTAGGTTCATTGGTAAAAATACTATCTCATACTTAGACAATTTCACATTGCGCTCTATCATACTAGCTCTCTGACCTGTGCAATCTTCATGTGGATCATATGTTTCCATAATGACAACATCTATGTAACCAACTCAGCCAAATTTCCAACAATCTCCCCCTTTTTCATTGCTGGCAACATATGAGAAAATTGGCTAATTCTACAACTTCAAAATCTCAAAATTGTGGCCATAGTATAAAATATATACTATCCTTATAACTCCAAAAAAAACTTATCTCTAATAAAGTACTCCCCCTAAGAGTATCAATCCTTATCATTTTCTTATCAATTTTCTACTATATATCTCTCCCCCTTTGACAACAATGACAAAATAAAGGTAAGGAGGGTTACAAAACTATATTCTCAAAAAGATTATACCTTAATTCAATTTTGCAAAGCCGGTAGGTTTGCAACACAATCTACAAAATCAATGTTTATAGCCTCTAACTCCTTCTCCCATGATTTCTTACTAGAATCTACCACATTGAGTAGTGTGCTCAATCCATAAGATGCTATTTCACATGCTTGGAGGTTCTCAAAGTTAAACTTTTGAAAAGATGTCTTAGCTGAAAGACATTCTTCCAATTTCCCTTCAATAATGCTTAACTTCATAGAAGTGTGCTCTCTTAAAAGAGTGAATCTTTTCATTTTCCTATCTTTTTAATCTTACAAAACTCTAATTTCATCATATAACTTATGAATTTTCTTCTCAACATCAAATACCTTTACATTGGAGCTTAAAAGAAAGTTAGTTTCATTCTGAATTTCTACTTCCTTCATCTTCATCTTCTGATCTTCTTTTGCTGTCAAGGTCTCTGATTTTGTACACTAGATGTACAAAGATTTTCCTATTTCTAAATTCTTCCTCAAGTCCTTTATATAGATATCAAGATTGTTGATATCATTCCTAATATTCTAGCTAATGTTCAAAAGCATTTTGGCCTCATAGGCTGCTTGAGCTTTCACTTTTGCTATATCAGATAAATTTGTGAATTCACTGTAAAAAGTGTTCATTACTTTCTTTGCTTTCTCTAGAGGGTCAGCTTCTACAATTTGTGTAGTTACAATGCCTTGTAACTTCTCAGTAAGTTCATGCATCCTTCAAGACTTTTTACTTTCTTGTTCTTTCCAATGATCTTGTTCAAGGATGTGATCAATTCCAACTGATCATCATCATCTACTTCCTTTCCCAAATGCTCAATCATAGATCTAATCTGATTCTTCTTTCTAGTCTCAGGAGTAAGACTGATATCTTCTTTAGTGGGGATAGGTACTTGTTTTTCTATCACTGAGGGTTCTACAACTATGGTCTCTATTTTCTCTCATCCTTTGGTAGTCTCCTGCTCTTCAAAAGCCAAATTGTCAACAATGTTTTCTAGATTCTTGAATACATTATCATCAGTATCCAAGGTGATCTTTGTTCCTTCTACATTCATGACTTCATTTTCAATGTTAATGGTTGGTGGAGAGGGAATGTCCTCTTGTTCTATTTCACCTACTTGCTCTACTGCAACTAATGGTTCTCCAGCATTTTTTGAGATAACCTTAATAATTTCTTGCTCTATTTCTGAATTAACTTCTTCATATCTACCTCTCATAATCTAAATGGTTCTCTTCTTGGTTCTCAAATGGGTGCTTAAAGCTTTCATGTTTTGACTAAAGTGTGCTTCATCTTTTATTACACAAAGCTTCCTTCCAAGCTTTTCTCTAATAGATGTTTCTTCCTCTAATGCTCTCTTCTTCCTATTCACAAGTTTATTGTACAAATCATCAGGTATCTTACCCTGAATTGTATCAAGCTTCTTGTCAGACAAAATCATATGCTTTACCATTGCATTTTTTAGATTTAATCTCTCTGCATAATCATAAAGTTCATAATACTTATTCATTCTTGTAAAGTCTCCATCCTGAATGATCTACTCATTAAGCTTCTCAACTTTAGTTTTCCAAGTTTTCTTCTTAATAGAAGTGCCATCATCTTTGATTTCTACAATTTTCCTTTGAATTGGTTGCACTAATGTTTTTTGCCTTTTACCTGGTCTAGTAACACTCTCTTTTACTCATTTTATAGGTGTGGAGGAAGTGGATCTAGTGGATATCTTTTCTTCTTGATCTTTCTCAATTTCTTCCACTTTCACCTTAACTTGTGTTTCTTCTTCCTGTGCTACAATTGATGATAAAGGTGGAATAGACAAAACTTCTTTTTTTCCAATATCTCTGATTGCTGCTATTGTTTTCTTTTCTACCAAGAATTCATGCTCAATCATCCCTTTATCTTTTAGAATTTTCTTGATAGTACTCTCAACTCTTTTCTTTGACTGCTTCTCTTCAAGTAAGGTCTTCATGGATTTGAAGTTCTCCTCAAATGTTCCAAACCTATTACAATGAGTGTCCAACTTGCACTTAAGTAACTTGCTCACATACTCTTCTATCTCTACCTCAGATATCTCATAGCCCAGAGGGTCTATGAACTCTATTCTAGGTTCTACTACTTCAATGTAGGTAAAGTCAATATCAACCATGAAACATATTTCATTTTTATACTTCTCCACAAGAGACCATGGGATCCTTGATTTGCTAGACATTATATCATTCTAGTCATTTCCAATGGTGTAAGGAAATCTTCTCAATAGATGAAAAAACATATAGGTGATTAAGGATGAGAATCTAAACTGTGTATACTTGGTTTTCTTAATCTTTTCCAAATTCTCAAACAGTTGAATTCTCAGAATCTCACACATATCAACTTGTACTTTGTCAACACACATTAGATAAGCTGCATGTATCATTCTAGATGCCATGTCATCCTCTCTTGAATTTGCACAAAACTTAGTGGTTAGGATCTTGCATAAGTATCTTACATCATCTTGTTGAATCTTACTAATCACAATTCCTCTACCATTATAGGATGAATTTGTGTTTTCTATGACTATTTTCCTCATGTTCTTCTCATTTAAAGGAATGGCTCTAGTTTTAGATAGTCCAGTGACTTCATGAATCAAATTAGCTGTGATATCTATCACTCTATCTTCTAACCAAAACTTCCCATTATGAATTCTACTTAGGATTATCTTGGTACATTCTTCATTGTCAAATTCATACTGTACTGCATACTTAATGATTTCATTATCTTTCAAATGTTCAAATCCTTCTTTCAATGTCATGTCCTAATTGTAGATCTTCTGATATTCCTTAGTGAAATCACTATCACTAACAGTCTCTAGTTTGCATCCAAGATAACTTCTAACATTCTCTAGATGTAAAACTCCATTTAGTATGGATGATAAAGCTAACCTAGGATCATCTTCCAAGGGTTCTACTAGTTCCCTTTTCAACTTAGGTCTATTTTTATCTCTGACATTGTCAATTAAAGAAACATCCATGATTTCTTCTAATTCCTTCACTGATTTAAAGATCTGTTAAGTAAAATACCTTGATTTCACAATTTTAGGGCTTGTGTAGATTTGACACAAAATTCTTCTCCAAATCCTTGCAAAATTCTTCCAATCAATGCTCTTTGATCTCCTTAACACTTGAATTCTCTTTGATGATAAAATAATACTGATCATGACCTTTTATTAATTCAATCTTACTTAGATTTGACATCGCATTCAATTCTTTTGCCGCTTCTTTCCAAAAAGCTAATTCTACTAACCTGCAAAACTTAAAACTTCTTGTGATCTCGCAAAACATAATATTTTTCTTTGCGCTCTTAACCATAGCATTATAAAATCATATCCTACCTTGAATTAACTGTGCAAGACTTAGTTCATCATATATCTACTTCTACACTAATCTAAGTTCCTATTCTACTGTAATTTTCATAAATTAAGTACTTTGAGATGGGTTAGGTAAAGATTCATTCTTACTTTTTAATGCTTCACCTTCCTAATTACCTTCAATGTTGAATATGTCTCCTTGATTTGTGCTTTTGATAAACTTCACTTCATCTAAATTACTACAGCATCCTTTTTTACTATTACTTGCATCTTCATTTCTTCTTGCATGATTTCTGGGATTAGGATTAGGATGAAAAACTCTATTGTTCATTCTGCAAAACCTTGTTGTATGTCCAATCTTGTTGCATATCTAACAAACTATTCTATTTTTTCCATATCTTGGTCCAAGCTGACTGATTTGTGATCTACAGTTTCTAGCAATGTGTCCAACCTTGTTGCATCTATAACATATTACTCCATTTCTTCTATTCATATCTTTAGTAGGTGTCTTATCTGCATTGTTAGTATTCCTAAATATTCTACTACCATCATTATTCTTAATAAATTTAGGTTTCTTGCATTCAATAGCTCTATGTCCAAAACCATGACAATTATAAAAATAACCATTAAGAGGTTTAAATTGCTTACCTGTGCAATCTCTCTTCATATGACCAATAGTATTACAAGCAAAACATCTACCTTTGAATTCTCTTTGCATACCTTTGGGTGATTCCTCTTGCTTAGGTGATTGTTCTTCTTTAGGTGTATCTTCAGACTTGTCAATCTCATTAGACTTCTTCTCATCTATGCTTTCAGATATTTTTAGAACTGGTTCCTTGCTTTCTTCATTTTCTTTAAAAGTGTTGAATCCAAGACCAGTCTTATCATAGAATGGTTTTTGATAAGATATTTGTTCATCAATATTTTCACTAGTTGAATATAGCCTTTCAAGTTGTTGTTTGGATTGGGTCAGTTCAACTTTCACAATTTTATTGTATTTCTCAAGTTCAGCATACTAAAAATTGACTTTCTCAAGTTTAGATGTTACTTTACCAAGTTTGGATTTTAGTCCTTCATTTTTAGTCTTTAGACTTTCATTCTCAGATTTCAGATTTGCTTCATTCTTGCCATTTCTATCTTTCAAGCTAAGCTTCAAATTTTCTATCTTCAGTTCATGCTTAAGGATCTCATTTTATTTTTCTAAATTGTCATCACAATCTTCAATAAAAACTTCAGATTCATTTTCAGATCTCAGATCTTCCAACTTGTTTTTCAGTTTCTCAATGAGGTTCTTTGCATCATCATATTTTCTTTTCAAAGTGTCTTTTTGAATAGTAAGCAAATTAATCTTTTCAAGAGCTTCTTCAAGATTCTTTTGTAGTTGATCCATATCCATAGAGATCTTACTCAAGCTGCCAGGCTTTCCTTGAATGATTCTTTTCCGAGTAACTAAGCTCTAATACCAATTGTTAGAAATAGGGAATACTAAGAGGGGGGGGGGGTGAATAAGTATTCTACAAACTTTAACTTTTTCCCAATTATGGATATAACAAATTATCTTAATGCATGCATAACATAAGAAGCTAAACAATATGCATAGCAATAAAACTAAGGAACTCATAACACATTATTTATTCTCGAGGAAACCTTGGCCAAGGGAAAACACTGGTGGGGATGGTACCCACAAAGATCCAGTAATCAAAAGTATCATGTTAAGGATGGTTACCCTGTTAGGAGTCTATTACATGCATATAGTGTCTGAGTCTTGATTAAGGGACTATAGGCCTTGTTAGAAGCCTAAACCCTATTAGGAGTTGGTAGTACAAAATGTGATTACCAGATGAGCCCACTGCCCAAATAAGTAATGTACAATATACACTTATTACAAAAGAAGGTTAAGTTAAATAACCTTATACTTCTTGCATCAATATCTCTTCATTGCTCTTTCACTATCGCTATTACATATGCATCATAGATCTCACATCATATCACTTCTTGATATATTTTCTTCTTACAATTTACAATTACATTTATACAAGTTATTAGGATTAATAACTTTCCAGTCAGCTATCATATTACAAATAAATTTATCCAAGGGTTAACATCTAGGATGTCATCCCTTTATATTGTTTAGTCATTATTTTGATAAACAAAATAATCCCTTAACTCTTTATCAATTCTTTCTTGTTGGCTTGAAATTGTCTTTAGTAAAACTATCATAACTTCTTCCGTACATGTCGTACTAACTTGTGCTCTGAGATGATTCTTCAATAGTCACCATAGAGTCTATGTTCAAGTGTACAAGCACTAAACTTAATCCAATCAACATCACAAACAAAAACTATCTCCAAGTTCACTGGTAAAAACACTATCTCATACTTAGACAATTTCGCATTTCACTCTGTCATAATAGCTCTCTGACCTGCACAATCTTCATGTAGATCATATGTTTCCATAATGACAACATCTATGTAACCAACTCAGCCAAATTTCCAACAAAACTATGGTGGGGATGACACCCACACATTCTTTACTACTGTAGATAGAAAAGGTTTTCTTGTTAGGGTTACAAGTTGTGATCACTTCTGGTGATCTTACCCTATTAGGACTAACATTTCAGATTGATTAGATCTACCCATTGATAGGATTTGAACAAAACTACTTGAGTGTGCACTTAGTTAAGAGGTTTACAACAAAGACTATTAGGTCTACTCTATTAAGAGATTTTACCAAAACTCTATTACAATTATTAGAAAGTAACAGGTAAATATATGGTAGTGACAACTCAACTTATCTGATACAGATCTATGAAATGCTTAATAGATATCACCTTTCTATGTGAAGATCTCTACTTTGAACTGGTCGGTAGCCTTGTCTAATTCTGCTTAATCTGAATAACTCTTAATACTTTTATGCTCTTCTTGATGACTAACATTCATGAAGTTAGCTAATGCTTCAAGAAGTTCTATTCATGTTCTCAATCCTCCTTATCAAGCTTCTCTCTCATGCATACAAAAATAATATGAAATTATATTTATATAGCATACTGCTTTTTCCACTTAACAAAATTTAGGTTACAATATCTTAGAGAAAACCCTAAGATCAACGGTGTATAAAAATAACCTAGATCTAGCACATACATAAAGATCATCATCACAATTAATGATGGAATCTTACAATAAATGATGCTCGATCTTGGTAAAACATTTTGTGATTCTGCTGTAACTATTTGCATAGATAAGTGTGCCATTCTTGATTACTATGTCATTTACTTTCTTCCTTAGTAAACATTGTATATTCTTCTTGATAATTATATTGGTGCTCGGTGTCTAGTCTGCTCGGTGTTTACTATTGCTTGGTATCAGTGTACACTGATGCTGAGTAGCACTACCCTATTGCTCAGTGTGAAGACTTAACTGACTAGCTTGAAGTGCTTGTAGTTATTGACTAGAGTAGCATAGGTAACCAACCGATGTCTTTGATACTAATGACAACCTTTAATGCTCAAATAGAGATAACAATCACCACCTCTTTCAATGTGGAAAAATTTACTTATCTTCTCCTGGATCTTCTTCCTCAGTAGAGTCACTGATTGAAATGCTTTATTGAATAGAGTCGCCACCTCTCTTTGAGGAAAATATTTCTTTACTACTTTTGAGTTCTTATCTCTAGTAGAGTTTTAATTACATCACCAGATCTTCTAGGTAATCTTCAATGTTTTCTTTCATAGAAAACTCCCCAGTAGAGCCGCCAATCTATTGGTGCCCAAAAATGAAGGATTAGATTTCCTATGGACTTGCCAATCCAATGTTGGAAATTCCAATTGCTTTTGTCAACAAACAAGTTCAACCACAATAGGGGTTTGAACTTCTTCAATTCTGGCTCCAGAGGACCAAGGCTAGTGGCCCTATAACTTAATCAAATCTATTGGTTCAAAGGATTTTGATAGCAGATAATTAAATATAAAACTTTAGGATTCCCTCAAAGTGGAAAATGAACTTGAGAGGAATCAAATTGTGAGTATCACATTTATTGAATGTTGTTTAAATGCTATAATAGAAATACTTTTGAAACAATGTTTTAAAATAATGTATTATTTGGTTTGAAATAAATATTGATGACTACTTTTTGCTTGTAATATTTTTGAATAGAGACTTCAACTTTAGGATAATATATTAGTGTCTTTCTTCTATTGGGCAATAGAGACACTTCCATTTTAATATCATGTGCAACTAATTGAGATAAAGAACACCACCTAAATTCTCCTATCAACTGCTCCTCTTTAATGTCTTTGATTATTTTAGTATCCTACAATCAGTATTATTGAATTTAACCCAAGCTTAATGAGCCCACTAAGATAGAATTAATAGAGCCTAATAATTCTAATTATCAATTTGAAAGATAATGAGAATAATTTCCAAACATAAAGTTTTAAAGTATCTTTATCTTCTGTAGATAAAATCACAAAGGAATGATCAATCAGGAATGATCAAATCCATAACTCCAAATTAGAGAAAATAATTAATTTATATTAATGCTCCATAAATTCTTATGTATTGTAATGTCCCTGTGATGTAGGAGCATCCTGGGTGTAAGAGCAATCTTGTATCACCCAAAAATATTTCTATGTTTGTATTCAATAAGGGCTATCTTGTACAGAGTTGCTATTTGTAGAAACTTGCTATTTTTAGTAAGTTGGTCTTACGATCTTGGAATGTCTGATTTTACATATGGAGGTTCATCTCAGTCATATTAGCCTACCAACAAAGTTTCATGGCTAGATCAGGTGTAGTTTTGAAGATATTGAAGATTTTCAGTATTGGCAATAGGGTACAGAAACTTTGAACTCAGTTTTGCAGGCTTTAGAGGCCCTGGATGAGGTTGAAAATTTGGGTGATGGGCACTTTGTGTAGGTCAAGCCTGTAGAGTACTTTTTGGCATTTCCAGAATGGGGTTATAATAGCCAATTGGGTCAACGGGCAATGACTTATGGTCTTCGGAAGTTGGGTCACCTAAAATGGTGGAAAATAATTTTTCTTCAAAATTTCTGTTTGGGTATCAAAACTCATTTTGAGCTGAATTTGATGTAATAAATTGTAAAATAAAATAATTCTAAGTTTGGTCGGCCCTAAGGGCTAAATTTCTAGAACCTTCTCGAGCGGTGGAAATTGCCTATATAAAGAAGGCCCGTAGTGTTGTCTAGGGCAGTTCTGGGTAGTATATCTGGGTATTGATTCGAGGCTTTGTCCTATAGAATATTGTAAGGGAATGCCCATGTAGCTTTGCATATTATAATTTTGAAAGTTTGTAATTCCACATTTGTGGAGATAATAAGAAGCCAATTTTCTGTTCTTGCATATTATTGTTGTTGTTTCTCTATTTTTATTATGTGCTTGTGGTATTAAGGGGAGCACCCTTCATCAAGTGGTATCAGAGTAGGAGTTCTTGAGTGTGTCAATAGATCACCAACTATGAGGCAGTTTGCACCAGGACCGTGGTTAGGGTTTCAGTGTGCATCATGAAAATGCCTCCACGAAGAGAACGTGGTGAAAGAGCTGGTGCTGTGACACCTGAGGTTAGAGAGCTGTAGAGACAAGTACAAGCATTGCAAGAAGAGATTCATAGAGTAATGAATATTAATGTCAGAGATGAAAGCGAGGATGAAGCCGAAGAAGAATATCAAGAAGGAGAAGCTGAAATTGTGAACCAAGAGGAAGAAAGACTTTTTCGGGTGATTTCCAAGATTGGGAAAAGACCTAAGATTGAGGTTCCTACATTTTCTGGAAATCTTAACCCAGAGGAATTGATCGACTAGATCAATGAATGTGAGGAATATTTTGAGTATGAAGATGTTGAGGATCCTGATAGGGTCAAATTTGTGAAGGCCAGATTGAAAGGTCATGCGAAGATCTGGTGGCAAGAAATTCAATTGGAGTGAAATAGAAGAGGGAAAGATAAAATCACAAGATGGGATCAGATGGTGGATAAATTGAAGTGACAGTTCATTCCTGTTGATTATGAGCTTGACCTCTGTTCAGGAGTATACAGAGGAGTTTTATTGACTCCTCATCAGAACAGGCCATGCAGAAGCTGATAAGGAGAAAGTTTCCCGATACCTTAATGGGTTAAGGCCAAGCATTCAGGAGGAGTTGAATCTAGTTCGAATGAATAGTATTGAGGAGGCATACCAGTTTTCCCTAAAAGTAGAAGAAAAGTTGAACAAGAAGTTTGAGAGCAGACAAAATGGAAGAGGTCGTGGTGGAAGATCTGGTGGACAGTCATATGGTGGCCGAAATGAAGATCCAAAAAAGAAGGATGAGGCCAGTAGCAGTCAAAATTAGAGAGGAAATAATTCCAATCATTTCTAGGATCAGAGTAATAGAGATCAGAGAGGAAGAGGAAGAGGACAAGGATCTGGAAGAGGAGGCTTCTGTGGAACATGTTTTCACTGTGGAGAAGAAGGTCATAGGGCATTTGAATGTCCTCAGTGCCAAGGTAGAACAGATAGGAGAAATGAAGGCCAGGCCAAAGTTGCACATGTAGATGAAGATGCTAGATCATCAAATTCTGAAGATGCTGAAAGAGGAGAAATGCTAATTAATAGAAGAGTCTTGCTGAGTGGTGAGAATGAACCTAAACAAAGGAGGAGCCTATTTCACACTAGATGCAAGTGTGAGGGTAAATGTTGTGATGTGATTATCGATAGTGGAAGCACTGACAATTTGGTGTCAGAAGAGATGGTGACAAAGTTGAAGCTCAAGAGACAGAAACACCCACATCCATATCAGATTGCCTGGGTGCAGGATGACCACAAGGTCATGGTCAGTGAACAGTCCCTGGTAAAGTTCAAGATTGGCAGGTACCAAGATGAGGTACTATGTGATATCATCTCTATGGATGCATGTCATATGTTGTTGGGTAGATCGTGGTAGTTTGATAGATGTGCTGTACACGATGGTCATGTGAATACCTATTCCCTGACAAAGGATGGATTGCGACATAAGCTAAAGCCATTGAAGGAGACTGAAGAAAAGGTATGTGGTAATGTAAGAATAACATTTGTTGAAGGAAGAAAATTCCTAGATGGTATGAGGCATGAGCATGTGTGTTTTTCTTTAATTCCAATAGAAATAGAGAAACAACAACAATAATATGCAAGAATAGAAAATTGGCTTCTTATTATCTCCACAAATGTGGAATTACAAACTTTTAGAATTACAATATGCAAAGCCACATGGGCATTCCCTTACAATATTCTGTAGGACAAAGCCTCGAATCAATACCCAGATCTACTACCCAGAATTTCCCTAGACAACACTACGGGCCTTCTTTATATAGGCAATTTCCACCGCCCGAGAAGGTTCTAGAAATTTAGCCCTTAGGGCTGACCAAACTTAGAATTATTTTACTTTACAATTTATTACATCAAAGTCATCTCAAAATGAGTTTTGAAACCCAAACAGAAATTTTGAAGAAAAATTATTTTCTGCCATTTCAGGTGACCCAACTTTCAAAGACCATAAGTCATCGCCCGTTGACCCGATTGGCTATTATAACCCCATTCTGGAAATGCCACGAAGCACTCTACAGGCTTGACCTACACAAAGTGCCCATCACCCAAATTTTCAACCTCATCTGGGGCATCTAAAGCCTTCAAAAATGAGTTCAAAGTTTCTGTACCCTGCTGCCAATACCAAAAATCTTCAATATCTTCAAAACTACACCTGATCTAGCCATGAAACTTTGCTAGTAGGTTGATATGACTGAGATGAACCTCCATATGTAAAATCAGACATTCCAAGATCGTAAGACCAACTTACTAAAAATAGCAAGTTTCCACAAATAGCAACTCTACACAAGATAGCCCTTATTGAATACAAAAATAGAAATATTTTTGGGTGATGCAAGATTTCTCTTACACCCAGGATGCTCCTGCATCACCCTGCCAGGTAACCTATAAGAAATCAAGTCTATGACCTAAAATTACACCTAACAAATTTTTTTTTAACATTATAACTTATCATCATTACCATTTACAAGTACATTCCTTAAGGTTCCCTTAATGAATTCATTTACCATTATCAAGCAATACATTTTATTACTTAATCTAATGATATTCTATTTCTGTTTCAACTTCAATTTACATTGAGACATTGCTTTCATTCCTCATCAAAACTAATTACATTAATGAAATAATTGCATTTATTTTCTTTACTTAATTTGCATAGATATTCACTTTTAGAAATGAATTAGAAGCCCATCATTTGTCTAATGCACCAATTCCATATCCCAGAAATTCATAATAAGCTTCTTTTGAGTATATATATTTTCCCAACATTAACAAGTTTGTTAGAATTTTTACCATTTTCCAAAATAAAAGTCATAGATTCTTTAATATAGGGAGAGAAATACATGAGTCCTACCGCTACCCCCTTATTCAATCAAAATAATATGTTCAACCCACTAACCTTTTGTACATACATTCCATAAAAGAACATTTGTGAAGTAACTACAAGTATTGTTATCCTTATATGCATCTTCCATATGACATCTATACTATTACCTACGAAGTCACATTCTTCTAATATTCCCATTTTAGGATAGTTAGAAAGTTTGACTTAAATATTATTCATATAATTATTCCATTCATAATAACTCCTCATTCCTATATACTAGCAATGTTGTTAGCTTCAACTTCTATTTCACACACAAAATGCCAACAAGTAAATAATTACTACATAATTTTGTTTAATATCATGTTCTTTCCTTATAGTTGATGATTTTTCATTGGTTCATTTCACACCACTTATGAGGATCATATATATAATTCAGAAATCCTACCATATAATCAAACATTTCTCCTTTCACTTTTTGTGTATTTTAATCCTATTTATTACAAAACCTTGGGGACATAGGTCCTTTACCCAAGGGTTTCCTCTAGCTAAGCACATTCTCCTTATTGACACATTGATTTTCCCTTATGAATTGTAACCTTTTAAACATTTTTCTTGAGAAAGAAGGGAGAGAGACATCTGATTCAACAATAGATTTAATTTCTTACTAAAGAGGTTATATAAAAGAGAGGTGATTCTTGTTCTTGCCATATTTTGAAATATCAGATATTACCTAATTTCAACACATTATCTCATTTTCACAAAAATGTAAGTTTGTAAGCTCCTAAGTTCTCAAGGAAGGGATAAAGATACATCTACCAAACATGTTTTAAAACCATCCAATATTACAATCCTTTCCATCATAATCATCCCTTATTTTCCACCATAAGTACAACATGTTTCAAATCTATCTATCTTTAAATAATCAAACATAACAATCATAGGGTTATCTAGCATTTATAGGGAAGTAGAGTTTATAAATTTCCATACTATTTTGGTAGTCCTTCATAAGATCGGGAGATAAGATAAACAACTTTCCTTACAATTCTTTAAGATTTTCTTAGAACAAGGATAAGAACACAACACCCAGAATTCTTGACCATATGAATCTTATAATGCAAAACATAAATAATCTTTTCAAATAATCCTTTCTTTCAAAATATTATGGTAGAAATATAGAATACATACCTTTTATGTCTAGTGCTCAAGTTTGTTAACATAAAGAAAACATAAAAAGAAGACACACAATGTATTCAAGTTTGGTAGGCCAGAAGAAAATATCAGATGGGGAAACACAATAGACTCAAGTATTGTGAGTAGGCCAAGTATGATTCCCAAGGTTCTTAGTAGAACAAACTAGGGCTTATATTCTATCCCTATCATAATGGTTAGAATCAGTTGCCTCCTCAGTGCTAACTTTGTTTTCGATGGGTTCTAGCTTTAGCCAAATCAGTCACTAGAGTTGTCTTATTTGAGACTCCTATGAGTCATAATTCATGTTTCAATTCCTCACATCCTCTACATGGAACTTTCATGTTGAGATGATGAGGGAGAATATTAATCTCTCTCCTAAGATCCTCTATGGTGCTGGAAAGCATCTAGGAAGAATGTTACAACATAAGTATAGCCATTGAGTTGACATAACCTAATAAAAAGAAGAAGGAACTAAATTAAACGCAAATAGATCCTAGAGCTCCCAGTGTAGCAACCTAGGGCTCTGATACCAAATGTAATGTCCCCACTAGGGAACCTATAAGGAATCAGGTCTATGAACTCAAATTACAACTAACAAATTTTTTTTAACATTATAACTTATCATCATTACCATTTACAAGTACATTCCTTAAGGTTCCCTTAATGAATTCATTTACCATTATCAAGCAATACATTTTATTACTTAATCTAATGCAATTCTATTTTCGTTTCAACTTCAATTTACATTGAGACATTGCTTTCATTCCTCATCAAAACTAATTACATTAATGAGATAATTGCATTTATTTTCTTTACCTAATTTGCATAGATATTCACTTTTAGAAATGTATTAGAAGCCCATCATTTATCTAATACACCAAGTACATTTATCCTTACATTTTTCATTTGTTTTCTCGTTAACCTTATTTATGCACTATCATCACATAAACCATCTATTAAAAGTCCTTACTTTACATTTTCATTTCAAAGATCATAATAGAAAAAGCATAAAGTACTTAACCATCTATTACTAACCAAAATAAACCATTCACTAAATCATTTCTTTCCACAAGTCTAACTTCCCAAAATTATCATCTATAACCTTGTATAAATCTAGTTAAGAATTGAGATTAGAACCTAGTTTAAATAACCTTACATCATACACATCAAACTTATACATTTAAGAAATCACATCTCATTACTAATTTCTATAACGTACATGTTTCATTTCCCTTGCTATTTCACCTGGAGATACCCTTCAACCCTTAGCACATCTTTTCACTAACAAAATGAGTTTCATTTCAGAAGTTTTCATCTATTGCATTGCCAATACTTACATAGAATCATTACTTTCAATTTCATTTTAAAATGCATAAGAGAGATAGGATAGGAATTACTTAAACATAATCCATGTCTAATTACCAATATTCAATCATCTTTTGAAATTCCTAAAACTACCCTTCCCAAATACATAACTTCTTTCTTACAATTTCAACACAATTACAATTACAGTTGTTGCACATTGGCCGAAGGCATACAAAAAGATAATTACATCAAGTTTCCCAAAGGCTGACAATACATCTTTACATGTTGATAAAAAAGGATAGAGATACATGATAAAAGAATAGAATGTTCATCACTGAACAACTCAGAATCCAAGGCATGAAACGAACCACTAACAATACCTCAAAAGAGATTTCCCATCCAACCATGTGAAACTGGTAAATTTCCACCCCCCATGCTAGGAAATAGAACCAAGGTACTCTCAAGACCTTAAGGAAATCTAAGTGTCAAATACCAATAAATCCAAGACTCAAAAGAACAAGAATAAAGCACATAGAATATCATCATACTATAACACCAAGGTTAAGGTTCTAGGAGACCACCTAAGTGAGTGTCATCACACAACCTGTATATTGGGATCCTTTCTAGAAACCATGTAACCTCATTCCCCCCTTTATGAATAGGGATCCATCCTGGCAGTTATCCCTGGTCCCGATACTCCAATCAGGTCTGTGTGGCCATTATTATGTTTTATTTCATTATCTTTTGAATCCCCCCTTCCCAAGTTAATTTTTTAAGGTTATCACTTTTCATAAATCCACACATAGGATCATCTAGCAACAACTTTAGGGTTCCAGAACCTATGGTGAGTCACTCAGTTAAGGTTCCTATACCCTTACCCCATCACAAGCCACAAAACTAGATAACACTTCCAATTCCTAATTCATAGGTTTAGGAAACTCCCCTGTGCACTCAAGCCCTTACAACAAGTCCTAACCTTAGCCATATACATAACAGAAACTATTGGAAGAATTTCTATTACAAGACATCTCAAGGAAAACATAAAATTTTTCACATGCACAAGTAAAACTTCCCAAGGCTCATTTATAAGTCTAAGGAACCCTCTCATGCACACCGGCCACCGAGACAAGTCCTAGCCTCATAAACTAAACTCAAATCTATGCCAAGTGCAAAATCATCACAAGTAAACCATATAACCTCAACAAAACAAGTAACGAAAATATTTAAAGTTTACACAAAATTCATATGCCAAAACACAATGCTCTGCAAAATCTCACGTGCCTGACTAATAACTAAGTCTGATTTTTTTGAAAAACTAAAAATCTAGAAGTTACACCTTAACTCCTATGAATCTGGAACCTATCTCAATCATCTCAGGAGGTACCTAATTTCTTTATGCAAGTATAAGTTAAAGTATAAGAAATTAAAGTATCGTGACTTATACTTAAATCTTGAGACCTACAAAATTTGAGTCCCTAAAACCCCAAAACTCCAAACAACTTTCTACAGAAGCTTGTATGACAATGTGCATTCCCATATGACATTTGACTAACTATCATATGGGTATGACTACAATGTCGTACGACACTGTAAAACACTTACACAAAATTACATTTAAAACTCCCTGAAAACACTTAAAATTGATTTTTAACCCATACGAATTTGTATGCATTCCCATACAAATTTTGATCAAGTGTCATACGAGTATGAATACAATGTCGTACGACACTACATCACACTTTTACAAAATTAATTCAAAATTTCCCAAAAAGACCTAAAAATGACTTTTTAAGGCATGGAGATTCCCTGGGAAAGGTTCCCTAAGATCAACTTGATACAGGGACCTTAGAACCACATCCAAAATACATCCTCAACACTACCTAAGTCTTAGATAATATTGAATCAAATTAAAAACATAAATTCACAGAGAAGGCCTACAAAAAGGAAAAATGGGAAAGAAGGACTGCATTCTTTCCTAAAAAATCCCAAACCTTCCTAAAATTCCCTAAATCATTACATAAACCTCACAAATAGAAAAAGGAAGTATCACAACAAATCCCAATCTCCTAGGAGATATCTTACTATTAAAACTATACAAACATTTACATAATTGCTTTCCAGCAACACAATAGAAATACATAGACAATATAACACTTAAATTTCCTTTTTATTTCATAGTAAGATATCACATAACAATCAAATAACATAGCATTTAAAAAAAAAAGCACACACATAGGAGAATTGGAGAATTCATCCCAGTATAGACCCTACCTAGGGTCTTGCAAAGAATTCTCTTCCCTTGGCTGGAGACCTTCTTGGAAATCCACAAGCCTTGAGTAGATAGCTTCTTGGCAAGCTTCCTCTGGAAATCAAAACCTATAAATCCAATCCCACTTGTCCTCACCAAACAAAAACTCTCAAACTTAGACATCAAAAATAAAATTCTAGAAAAAATCCATTCAAAGCATTCCAAAAATCTTCCCAAAAAATCCTTTCCTCAAACCACACAAAATTGAAATATTTATCCTCCAACTATGTGGTTGGAGGAGTTGCTTTACAAGAAGAAACTTCTCCAACTTCCACAGTTGGTTGGACAATAAACAAATCATTCCCATAAGCACTTAACAAAGTTTTAATAAATTTAATTAAAAATAATGTCAAAATAAATCATAACAAGAACACTCAACAAATAATTTTCAAGAAAACCACATAGCACACATGGAAACCAACTAGCCTAACTTCTAGGAGGTCTTGAGTTCAACTCCCTCCTCGATAGCTAGTTTTACTACAAAGAGCATTTATTTTTTATTATTACTATTATTAATATTATTTTCACTTTTTTATTTAATACATTTATTTAATACACTTCATTGAATTCACTTTAAATAACATATCACTAAAATAGTCAATAAATCTATACAAATATTATTATTTAAATATAAGCATGGGTATATGCGTGTGCACCCACACATACACATACTTATATAACATACAACCAATATAACACATATAAAATAAATATATATACATATACTTACAAGGATAAATCTAACCACATCATAAATCAGAGAACAACGTTGAATCATAAATCACAAGACCACATCACATACCGCATTCAAATTCCCCAACTAGGGTAACCTCCTAAACAGAAATCTAAGTCCACGAGTAATCTTGAGAGAATCTTGGTAATATCTCCACACAACAACAGTTCAAGGATTTTTAAGGCATGCTCAGACCTATGTAGCTAGGTGGAGTTGATGCTTGGTACCTACATCCTATATGCAACTAGTTACTTTTTTATACAACTAGTTACTTTTTTATGAAGGGTGCTCCCCTTAATACCACAAACACATAATATAAATAGAGAAACAACAACAATATGCAACTAGTTACTTTTTTTTCTCATCCAGCCTATGGTAAACTTATAGGAGAATCACTAATATCAAAATTACACACAAGATGGAATACACATCCCTTTTCAAATAATACAACCTAAGATACTTTTTTAGGATTCTATTATAACAATTTATTCATGGTGTAATACAAAATATATTTTGAAGAAATTTTAACATGATTCATTAAACTAGAGTTTCATCAACATTACTTATTAACTAGCTATTTAACCAATTCCATATCCCATATATTCATAATAAGCTTCTTTCGAGTATATATATTTTCCCAACATTAACAAGTTTGTTAGAATTTTTACCATTTCCCAAAATAAAAGTCATAGATTATTTAATATAGGGAGATAAATACATGAGTCCTATGACTACCCTCTTATTCAATCAAAATAATATGTTCAACCCACTAACCTTTTGTACATACATTCCATAAAAGAACATTTGTGAAGTAACTACAAGTATTGTTATCCTTATATGCATCTTCCATATGACATCTATACTATTACCTATGAATTCACATTCTTCTAATATTCCCATTTAGGATAGTTAGAAAGTTTGACTTAAATATTATTCATATAATTATTCCGTTCATAATAACTCCTCATTCCTATATACTAGAAATGTTGTTAGCTTCAACTTCTATTTCACACACAAAATGCCAACAAGTAAATAATTACTACATAATTTTGTTTAATATCATGTTCTTTCCTTATAGTTGATGATTTTTCATTGGTTCATTTCACACCACTTATGAGGATCATATATATAATTCATAAATCCTACCATATAATCAAACATTTCTCCTTTCAACATTTGTGTATTTTAATCCTATTTATTACAAAACCTTGGGGACATAGGTCCTTTACCCAAGGGTTTCCTCTAGCTAAGCACATTCTCCTTATTGACACATTGATTTTCCCTTATGAATTGTAACCTTTTAAACATTTTTTTTGAGAAAGAAGGGAGAGAGACATCTGATTCAACAATAGATTTAATTTCTTACTAAAGAGGTTATATAAAAGAGAGGTGATTCTTGTTCTTGCCATATTTTGAAATATCAGATATTACCTAATTTAAACACATTATCTCATTTTCATGAAAATGTAAGTTCGTAAGTTCCTAAGTTCTCAAGGAAGGGATAAAGATACATCTACCAAACATGTTTTAAAACCATGCAGTATTACAATCCTTTCCATCATAATCATCCCTTATTTTCCACCATAACTACAACATGTTTCAAATCTATCTATCCTTAAATAATCAGACATAACAATCATAGGGTTAGCTAGCATATATAGGGAAGTAGAGTTTATAGCTTTCCATACTATTTTGGTAGTCCTTCATAAGATCAGGAGATAAGATGAACAACTTTCCTTACAATTCTTTAAGAGTTTCTTAGAACAAGGATAAGAACACAACACCCAAAATTCTTGACCATATGAATCTTATAATGCAAAACATAAATAATCATTTCAGATAATCCTTTCTTTCAAAATATTATGGTAGAAATATAGAATACATACCTTTTATGTCTAGTGCTCAAGTTTGTTAAAATAAAGAAAACTTAAAAAGAAGACACATAATGTATTCAAGTTTGGTAGGCTGAAAGAAAATATCAGATGGGGAAACACAATAGACTCAAGTATTGTGAGTAGGCCAAGTATGATTCCCAAGGTTCTTAGTAGAAAAAACTAGGGCTTATATTCTATCCCTATCATAATGGTCAAAATTAGTTGCCTCCTTAGGGGTAACTTTGTTTTCAATGGGTTCTAGCTTTAGCCAAATCAGTCACTAGAGTTGTCTTATTTGAGACTCCTCTGAGTCATAATTTATGTTTCAATTCCTCACATCTTCTACATGAAACTTTCATGTTGAGATGATGAGGGAGAATATTAATCTCTCTCCTAAGATCCTCTATAGTGTTGGAAAGCATCTAGAAGACTGTTACAACATAAGTATAGCCATTGAGCTGACATAACTTAATAAGAAGAAGAAGGAACTAAAAGAAATACAAATATACCCTAGAGCTCGCAATGTAGCAACCTAGGGCTCTGATACCAAATGTAATGTCCCCGCTAGGGAACCTATAAGGAATCAGGTCTATGACCTAAAATTACAACTAACAAATTTTTTTTTAACATTCTAACTTATCATCATTACCATTTACAAGTACATTCCTTAAGGTTCCCTTAATGAATTCATTTACCATTATCAAGCAATACATTTTATTACTTAATCTAATGAAATTCTATTTCCATTTCAACTTCAATTTACATTGAGACATTGCTTTCATTCCTCATCAAATCTCATTACATTAATGAGATAAGTGCATTTATTTTCTTTACCTAATTTGCATAGATATTCACTTTTAGAAATGAATTAGTAGCCCATCATTTATCTAATACACCATGTACATTTATCCTTACGTTTTTCATTCTTTTTCTCCTTAACCTTATTTATGCACTATCATCACATAAACCATCTATTAAAAGTCCTTACTTTACATTTTCATTTCAAAGATCATAATAGAAAAAGTGTAAAGTACTTAACCATCTATTACTAACCAACATAAACCATTCACTGAATCATTTCTTTCCACAAGTCTAACTTCCATGAATCATCATCTATAACCTTGTATAAATTTAGTTAAGAATTGAGATTAGAACCTAGTTTAAATAACCTTACATCATACACATCGAACTTATACATTTAGGAAATCACATCTCATTACTAATTTCAATAACGTACATGTTTCATTTCCCTTACTATGTCACCTGGAGATACCCTTCAACCCTTAGCACATCTTTTCACTAACAAAATGAGTTTCATTTCAGAAGTTTTCATCTATTGCATTGCAAATACTTACATAGAATCATTAATTTCAATTTCATTTTTAAATGCATAAGAGAGATAGGGTAGGAATTACTTAAACATAATCCATGTCTAATTACCAATATTCAATCATCTTTTGAAATTCCTAAAACTACCCTTCCCAAATACATAACTTTTTTCTTAAAATTTCAACACAATTACAATTACAGTTGTTTCACATGGCCCGAAGGTGTATAGAAAGATAATTACATCAAGTTTCCCAAAGGCTTACAATACATCTTTACATCTTGATAACAACAGATAGAGATACATGATACAAGAACAAAATCTTCATCACTGAACAACTCAGAATCTAAGCCATGACACGAACCATGAACAATACCTCGAAAGAGATTTTCCACCCAACCATGTGAAACTGATAAAGTTCCATCCCCCATGCTAGGAGATAGAACCAAGGTACTCTCAAGACCTTAAGGCAATCTAAGTCTCAAATACCAATAAATCCAAGACTCAAAGGAACAAGAATAAAGCACATAGAATATCATCATACTATAACACCAAAGTTAAGGTTCTAGGAGACCATCTAAGTGAATGTCATCACACAACCTATATATTGGGATCCTTCTTGGAAACCATGTGCACTTAGGCCCTTAGAACGAGTCCTAACCTTAGCCATATACATAACAAGAACTATTGGAAGAATTTCTATCACAAGACATCTCAAGGAAAACATAAAACTTTTCACATGCACAAGTAAAAATTCCCAAGGCTCATTTATAGTTCTAAGGAACCCTCCCGTGTGCACTGGCCACCAAGACAAGTCCTAGCCTCATAAACTAAACTCAAATCTATACCGAGTGCAAAATCATCACAAGTAAACCATATAACCTCAACAAAACAAGTATAACTTAAAGTATAAGAAATTAAAGTACCGTGACTTATACTTAAATCTTGAGACCTACAAAATTTGAGTCCCTGAAACCCCAAAACTCCAAATGACTTTCTATGGAAACTCATAGGATAATGTACATTCCCATACAACATTTCACCAACTGTCGTATGGGTACGACTACAATGTCGTACGACACTGTAAAACACTTACACAAAATTACATTTAAAACTCCCTGAAAACACTTAAAACTAATTTTTAACCCATACAACTTTGTATGCATTCCCATATTACTTTTGACCAAGTGTCATATGAATATGAATACAATATTGTATGACACTACATCACACTTTTATGAAATTAATTCAGAATTACTCGAAAAGACCTAAAAATGACTTTTTAAGACATGGAGAGTGCCTGGGAAAGGTTCCCTGAGATCAACCTGATATAGGGACCTCATAACCACATCCAAAACACATCCTCAATACTACCTAAGTCTTAGATAAGATTGAATCAAATTAAAAACATAAATTCATAGAAAAGGCCTACAAAAAGGAAAAATGGGAAAGAAGGACTGCAACCTTTCTTAAACCATCCCAAACCTTCCTAAAATTCCCTAAATCATTACATAAACCTCACAAATAGAAAAAGGAAGTATCACAACAAATCCCAAACTCCCAGGAAATATCTTACTATTAAAACTATACAAACATTTACATAATTGCTTTCCAACAACACAATAGAAATACATAGACAATATAACACTTAAATTTCCTTTTTATTTTGTAGTAAGCTATCACATAACAATAAAATAACATAGCATTTAAAAACACAAGCACACACACAAGAGAATTTTAGAATTCATCCCAGTATAGACCCTACCTAGGGTCCTACAGAGAATTCTCTTCCCTTGGCTGGAGACCTTCTTGGAAATCTACAAGCCTTGAGTAGATAGCTTCTTGGCAAGCTTCCTCTGGCAATCAAAATCTATAAATCCAATCCCACTTGTCCTCACCAAATAGAAACTCTCAAGCTTAGACAACACAAATAAAATTCTGGAAAAATCCATTCAAAGCATTCCAAAAATCTTCCCGAAAAAATCCTTTCCTCAAACCACACAAAATTGAAATATTTATCCTCCAACTATGTGGTTGGAGGAGTTTCTTTACGGGAAGAAACTTCTCCAACTTCCACAGTTGATTGAATAATAAACAAATCATTCCTATAAGCACTTAACAAAGTTTTAATAAATTTAATTAAAAATAACTTCAAAAGAAATCATAACAAGAACACTCAACAAATAACTTTCAAGAAAACCACATAGCACACATGGAAACCAACTAGCCTAACTTCTAGGAGGTCTCGAGTTCAACTCCCTCCTAGATAGATAGTTTTACTACAAAGAGCATTTATTTTTTATTATTACTATTATTAATATCATTTTCACTTTTTTATTTAATACATTTATTTAATGCACTTCATTGAATTCACTTTAAATAACATACCACTAAAACAATCAATAAATCTATACAAATATTATTATTTATATAAGCATGGGTATATGTGTGTGCACCCACATATACACATACCTATATAACATACAACCAATATAACACATATAAAATAAATATATATACATATACTTACAAGGATAAATCTAACCACATCATAAATCATAGAACAACGTTGAATCATAAATCACAAGACCACATCACATACCGCATTCAAATTCCCCAACTAGGGTAACCTCCTAAATAGAAATCTAAGTCCACGGGTAATCTTGAGAGAATCTTGGTAATATCTCCACACAACAATAGTTTGAAGATTTTTAAGGCACGGTCAGACTTGTGTAGCCAAGTGGAGTTGATGCCTGGTACCTGCATCTTGCAACACCAACCAACATGCATATATACATATATATAAATTGATGAAGGGTGCTCCCCTTAATACCACAAACACATAACAAAAACAAAGAAACAACAACAATATGCAAGAACAAAAAATTGGCTTCTTATTATCTCCACAAATGTGGAATTAAAAACTTTTAGAATTACAATATGAAAAGTGACATGGGCATTCCCTTACAATATTCTATAGGACAAAGCCTCAAATCAATACCCAGATCTACTACCAGAATAGTCCCGAATTGCCTAAGACAACACTACAACCTTCCTTATATAGGCAATTTCCACCACCTGAGAAGGTTCCAGAAATTTTAGCCCTAAGGGTAGACCAAATTTAGAATTATTTTATTTTTCATTTTATTACATCATAGTCAACTCAAAATAACTTTTGAAACTTGAATAGAAATTTTGAAGAAAAATTATTTTTTCCATTTTAGGTGGCCCAACTTTCGGAGACCATAAGTCATCACTCATTGACCCGATTGACTATTATAACCCCATTTCAGAAAGGGCATGGGGAGCTCTACAGTGGTTGAATCAAGAAAGCTTCATTCAACCAAAAATTCAACCTCATCTAGGGCCTCTAAAGCGTTCAAAATTGAGTTCAAAGTTTATGTACCCTGTTTCCAAAATTGAAAAGTTTCAATATCTTCAACACCAGACATGATCTAGCAATGAACCTTTACAGGCAGGCTGATATGACTAAGATGAACCTCCAACTGTGAAATCACAACATTTTGAGATCGTATGACCAACTTACTAAAAATAGAAAGTTTCCATAAATAGTAGCTCTGCACAAGATAGCCCTTATTGAAAAGAAACCACAAATATTTTTGGGTGATGCAAGATTGCTCCTACACCCAGGATGCTCCTGCATCAGACACCCGGGGTAATTTGAGAAGTGACCCTATCATGACTCAGGTGTGTAGAGGAAAACAAAGATGGTTAACCTCCTCCTTTGTTAGCCATGATGAATCTTCAATAGGTCATCCTTTCCATTTGACCAAACACTCTTCATATGTCTTGTTCCTTGTGCTTCTGCCAACACGACTATCCAGTATGTCTTTAATATCCTTAATATTTGAATTGGTTGCTAGAATACTCCACTGTGCTACTGTAACCTTATCTTCAACACCTCCTTCATGATACTCTATGAAATCTAAAATGTTAAACACTGGTGAAATATTCAGCTTAGTAGGAAATTCTACCTCATCTTCATTTCTTGAATCATGCTTCTTCAGTATCTTACATGGCCCAAACTTCTTCATTTTCAACTTGTTATATGTACCAACCAAAAATTTCTCCTTCCACAAATGAACCATGACTTCATCTCCAACCTAAAATTCCTTATGCCTCCTTTTCTCATCTGCCTTAGCCTTATACTGTGCATTCATCTTGGTAATATGCTTCCTCACCTCCTCATGGATGTTCTTCAAATGTTATGCAAAATCCTCAACTTTGGCACTACTTATTTCTCCTTTATCTATCTTTCTCAACTCAGATGCATTTATGGGACTACTCCCATATACAATCTGGAATGGTGATTTACCAGTGCTCCTGCGGACAGAATTATCATATGCAAATTATGCCTGTGGTAAAATCAAATCCCATCCTATTGGCTTATCTCCAACCAAACATCTCAGCAAATTTCCCAAACTCATATTCACCACCTCTATCTATCCATTAGTCTATGGATGATGTGATGAACTAAACTTCAAACCTCTCTTCAACTTCTTCCACAATGTATGCCAAAAATATTCAATGAACTTAGTGTCCCTATTTGAAACTATACTTTTTGGCAAACCATGTAGTCTCACTACTTCTCTGAAAATTTTTTTTGCTACATGAATAGCATCATTCATCTTCTTGCAAGGAATAAAATGTGCCATCTTTGAAAATCTATCAACCATCACAAAAATTGAATCATGTCCCCACTGTGTCCTGGACAAACCAAGAACAAAGTCCATACTGATATCCTCCCAAGGCTTCTCTGGTACAGGTAATGGCTGATACAACCCTATATTCTACTTCACTCCTTTCACCATCTGACATACTTTGCAATTCTGTACAAACTTCTTGACATCTTGCTAGAACTGTGGCTAATAATAATTCTCACTAACCAAAGAAAGGGTTTTATCATGACCAAAATGTCCAGCCAATCCTTCGCTATGCTTCTCCTTGATGAGATTCTCCCTCATAGAACTTCTTGGAATGCACAACTGACTTCCTCTGAATAGCATATCATCTTGAATGATCAAATCTAGCCACTTTGTCCTATCTAGCGTAACAGGTTCTATAAAAGCCTTCCAAGCTTCACCAAAATCAGGATCCCTTGGATACAAATTCTTGAGTTCCTTGAACCCAACCACCTCAATCTGCATCTCTGTCAGCAATAGTTTCCTTCTGCTAAGTGTGTCTGCAACCCTATTAGACTTTCCACTTCTGTGTTTCAAAACAAATGTATAACTCTGCAAAAACTCAACCCATTTCAAATGCCTTTGATTCAACTTTCCTTGACTATTCAAATATTGCACAGCTTGATGATCAGTATACAAAACAAACTCTTTAGGAAGCAGATAATGTCTCCACTTTTTCAATGCCTGAACTATAACATAGAATTTTAGATCATAAATAGAATATTTTCTCTTGGCATCATTCAACTTCTCACTGAAATAAGCAATAGGTTTACCTTCTTGGCTCATAACAGCTCCTATTGCAATACACCTTATTAAAATCAGAAAGTGCTAAAATAAGTTGTTTTGTAACTTTCTATTTCAACATTTTAAAACCCTTATCTACCCCATTAGTCCACTTGAACTCTTTTCTATCCCCTCTCATTGTTTCAGTCAAGGGTCCACAAATACTACTAAATTTTTTGATAAAATTTCTATAAAAACTAGCCAAACCATGGAAAGATCTTACCTCAGTAGCACTCCTTGGAGTAGGCCATTCAAGGATAGCCTGTACTTTCTTTGGGTCCATTTTCAAACCTTCTGCTGAAACTACAAATCCCAAATACACTAATTCCTTCTTCACAAAACTGCACTTCTTCAAATTAATCAACAATTTCTCATCTCTCAACTTTTCAAACACCATATGAATATGCACCATATGTTCCTCCAATGTCTTACTAAAGATCAAAATATCATCTAGGTACACAATGACAAACTTACCCAAAAAAAATTTCGGAACCTCATTCATGAGCTACATGAAAGTGCTTGGTGCATTGGTTAGCCCCAAAAGCATGACTAAGCACTCATATAGACCTTCCTTTGTTTTGAAGGTGGTCTTTCATTGATCTCCTTCTTTGATCTAAATCTGGTGATATCCACTCTTCAAATCTATCTTTGAGAATTACACAGCACCACTCTAACAATCTATAATATCATCCATTAATGGAAATGAAAACCTATACTTGATTGTGATCTTGTTTATTGCTCTAGAATCTGTACACATTCTCCATTCTCCATTCTTCTTTGGTACTAATACTACTGGTACAACACATGGACTCAAGCTCTCCCGAATCAACCCCTTCTACAATAGCTCATGTACTTGTCTGTTCAACTCTTCACTTTCTGTTGGTGTCATTCTATGTGCTACCTTGTTTGGCAAATTGGCTCCTGAAATCAAATCCATCTGATGACTGATCTTCCTTACCGGTGGTAATCCATCAGGTACATTATCAAATACAATATCTTGAAACTCATTCAACAAATCTGTAACCTCTATAGGTACATCCTCTACTTCCTCTTTACCAGCTTTTGGAATTAAAGAAAAACACACATGCTCATGCCTCATACCATCTAAAAATTTTCTTCCATCAACAAAAGTTATTCTTGCATTACCACATTAATTTTCTTCGGTCTCCTTCAATGGCTTTAGCTTATGTCACACTCCATCCTTTGTCAAGGAATAGGTATTCACATGACCATCATGTACAACATATCTGTCAAACTACCATGGCCTACCTAACAACATGTGACATGCATCCATAGGTATGATATCACATAGTACCTCATCATGGTATCCACCAATCTTGAACTTTGCTAAGCACTATTCATTGACCATGACATTGTGGTCGTCCTACACCTAGGCAATCCAATATGGATGTGGGTGTTTCTATCTCTTGAGCTTTAACTTTGTCACCATCTCTTCTGAAACCAAATTGTTAGTGCTTCCACTATCAATAATCACATCACAACATTTTCCCTCACACTTGCATCTAGTGTGAAACAAGCTCCTCTTTTGTTTAGGTTCATTCTCACCACTCAACAGGACTCTTCTATTAATCAGTGTTTCTCCTTTTTTAGCATCTTTAAAATTTGATGATCTAGCATCTTCATCTACATGTGCAACTCTGGCCTGGCCTTCATTCCTCCTATCTATCCTTCATTGGCATTGAGGACATTCAAATGCCCTATGACCTTCTTCTCCATAGTGAAAGCATGTTCCATAGAAGCCTCCTCTTCCTGAACTTTGTCCTCTTCCTCTTCCTCTCTGATCTTTATTGGTCTAATCTTGGAAACAATTGGAATTGTTTCCTTTCTGATTTTGACTGCTACTGGCCTCATCCTTCTTTTTCAGATATTCATTTTTCCCTCCATATGACCATCCACCAGATCATCCACCATGACCTCTTCCATTTTGTCTTCTCTCAATCTTCTTGTTCAACTTTTCCTCTACTTTTAGAGAAAACTGGTATGCCTCTTCAATACTGCTCATTCGAACCAAATTCAGCTCCTCCTGAATGCTTGGCCTCAACCCATTAAGGTAATGGGAAACTTTATCCTTGTCAGCTTCTACATGGCCTGTTCTGATGAGGATTCGATAGAAATCCTCTGTATACTCATGAATAGATCTTCCTGCCTACTTCAAACTTTGCATCTTCTTTAGTAGGTCAAGCTCATAATCAACAGGAATGAACTACCTCTTAAACTTATCCACCATTCGATCCCATCTTGTGATTTTATCTTTCCCTCTTCTATTTTTCTCTAATTGAATCTCTTACCACGAGATCTTCGCATGACCTTTCAGTCTAGCCTTCATGAAATTGACCCTATCAAGATCTTCAATATCTTCATACTCAAAATATTCTTCACATTCATTGATCCAGTCAATCAACTCCTCTGGGTTCAGATTTCCTAAAAATCCAGGAACCTCAATCTTAGGTCTTTTCCCAATCTTAAAAATGGCTTGGAAAAGTCTTTTTTCCTCATGGTTCACAACTTTGACTTCTCCTTCTTAATGAAGGGTGCTCCCCTTAATACCACAAACACATAATAGAAATAGAGAAACAACAACAACAATATGCAAGAACAAAAAATTGGCTTCTTATTATCTCCACAAATGTGGAATTACAAACTTTCAAAATTACAATATGCAAAGCCACATGGGTATTCACTTACAATATTCTGTAGGACAAAGCTTCGAATCAATACCCAGATCTACTAACCAGAACAACCTTAGACAACACTATGGGCCTTCTTTATATAGGCATTTTCCATCACCTGAGAAGGTTCTAGAAACTTAGCCCTAAGGGCCGACCAACTTAAAATTATTTTATTTTTCAATTTATTATATCAAAGTCAGCTCAAAATAACTTTTGAAACCCGAACAAAAATTTTGAAGGAAAATTATTTTCTGCCATTTCAGGTGGCCCGACTTCCAGAGACCATAAGTCATCACCAGTTGACCTGATTGACTATTATAACCCTATTTCAGAAATGCCACAAAGTGCTCTATAGGCTTGACCAACACAAGTGTCTTCCACCCAAATTTTTGACCTCATCTAGGGCCTCTAAAGCCTCAAAACTAAGTTCAAAGTTTTTGTACCTTGCTGCCAATACCGAAAATCTTCAATATCTTCAAAACTAGACCTGATCTAGCCATGAAACTTTTCTGGTAGGTTGATATGACTAAGATGAACCTCCACATGTCAAATCAAAACATTCCAAGATCATAAGACCAACTTACTAAAAATAGCAAGTTTCCATAAATAGTAGCTTTGCACAAGATAGCCCTTATTGAAGATAAAAATAGAAATATTTTTGGGTGATGCAAGATTGCTCTTACACCCAAGATGCTCCTGCATCTGACACCAGGGGTAATTTGAGAAGTGACCCCGTCAGGACTCAAGTGTGCAAAAGAAAACCAAGATGGTTAACCTCCTCCTTTGTTAGCCATGATGAATCTTCAACAGGTCATCCTTTCCATTTGACCAAATACTCTTCATATTTTCCATTCCTTGTGCTTCTACCAAAATAACTATCCAGTATGTCTTCAATCTCCTTGATATCTAAATTGGTTTCTAGAATACTCCACTATGCTGCTGTAACCTTATCTTCAACACCTCTTTCATGATATTCTATCAAATCTAAAATGTTAAACACTAGTGAAATATTTAGTTTAGTAGGAAATTCTACCTCATATGCATTTCTTGAATCATGTTTCTTCAGTATCTTACATGGCTCAAACTTCTTCATTTTCAATTTGTTATATGTACCAATTGGAAATCGCCCCTTCTGCAAATGAACCATGACTTCATCTCCAACCTAAAATTCCTTATGCCTCCTTTTCTCATCTACCTTAGCCTTATACTACATATTCATCTTGGTAATATGCTTCCTCACCTCCTCATGGATGTTCTTCAAATATTCTGCAAAATCCTCAGCTTCAGCACTACTTATTTCTCCTTTATCTATCTTTCTCAACTCAGATGCATTTCTGGGACTACTCCCATGTACAATCTGGAATGGTGATTTACTAGTGCTCCTGTTGACAGAATTATTATATGCAAATTATGCCTATGGTAAAATCAAATCTCATCCTATTGGCTTATCTCTAACCAAACATCTCAACCAATTTCTCAAACTCCTATTCACCACCTCTGTCTGTCCACTAGTCTGTGGATGATGTGATGAACTAAACTTCAAATTTGTCTTCAACTTCTTCCACAATGTATGCCAGAAATATCAAACGAACTTAGTGTCTCTATCTGAAACTATGGTCTTTGGCAAACCATGTAGTCTCACTACCTCTCTGAAAATCAATTCTGCTATATGAACAATGTCATTAGTCTTCTTGTAGGGAATGCAATGTGCCATCTTCAAAAATATGTCAACTACTACAAAAATTGAATCATGTCCCCACTGTGTCCTTGGTAAACCAAGAACAAAGTCCATACTGATATCCTCCCAAGGCTTGTCTAATATAGGTAATGGTTGATACATCTCTATATTCTACTTCACTCCTTTTTCCATCTAACAGACTATGCAATTCTATACAAACTTCTTGACATCTTGCTGCAACTGTGGCCAATAATAATTTTCACCAAAAGCAAGGGTTTTATCTCAACCAAAATATCCATCCAACCCTCCGCTATGCTTCTCCTTCATGAGATTCTCCCACATATAACTTCATGGAATGCACAACTAACTACCTCTGAATAGGATATCATCCTGGATGATAAAATCCAGCCATTTCATCCTGTCTAGAGTAACAGGTTCTTTACAAGCTTTCCAAGCTTCACCAAAATCAGGATCCTCTGGATACAAATTTTTGAGTTCCTTGAACTTAACCACCTCAATCTGCATCTCTGTCAGCAATAGTTTCCTTTTGCTATGTGCATCTGCAACCCTGTTAGACTTTCCACTTTTGTGTTTCAAAACAAATGTATAACTCCACAAAAACTAAACCCTTTTCAAATGTATTTGATTCAACTTTCCTTGACTATTCAAATATTGCAAAGCTTGATGATTAGTATACAAAAAAAACTCCTTAGGAAGCAGATAGTGTCTCCACTTCTTCAATGCCTGAACTATAGCATAAAATTCATGATCATAAACATAATATTTTCTCTTGGCATTGTTAGCTCTTTTTCATGTAGAATCGCCAATATAGCTATTAAGCTTGACTCTCAGGTTCCCAATTCCAGATTATTACAGGGAAAAGGCTAATTGATAAGGACCAAGTCCTTCTTCTACTTCGGGCTCCACAAACCCAGGTGGGTGTACTTATCTTCAGACTCACTACTTCACAATGAAATCCTTGTAGTGGATTAGGGATTCTCACAATGACTTGCTAATGTATCTTGCTACAACTGATGTAGAGCTTAGAAAGCCAATCCATGATGTTAACAAAAGAAAAAATTCATTGCAGAAAAATGGCAAAAGTGACAAGGGTATACACCCTTGTTCTCTTCGAGCTTAAAACTCAGGTAGGTTAACCTATTTGATTCACTTCTACAAGGAATCACCAAAAGCACTTGCACTATTCAATGCAATTGACAAACATTTATGTTCTTGAACTAGAAATGGAAAAGTGATTTGAAAAGATTTTGATTACAAGTCTGGTCAAACCAGTGCCTAGTCCTAGGCATTGAGTCAGAAAATGCACATCAACAGGAAACTTCAAATCTTATACAATTGAAATTCAAACAATGTACCTTGCACACCATTCTTTCTTTCCCCTATTTGGACATCAAATTCTCATGAAACATCAGATTATCATCAACAATCTTCAAGATATTACACTCCCCTTGAAAGAAACTTGAGAATCATTACACCATTTACCTTGTAAACAGGTATACAGAGATGCCTTAAAAATTGATATACAACAATTTGATATAACACAAAGAGACATCAGAAAAATATGAGAAAGGATTTTCACTGTACTTCATTAAATCATCCTGTATCTATACATTCAATCACAAAAAACCTTTGAATCAGAACTCTGACATGAAACGTAGAACTTGCATTAATGGAACTCAAACTTGCAGAGCTCTGCTCATGCAAAAAGATTGGAACCCCTTACAAAGAATTGAAATCAGAATAAGGAGAGGAGAAAACTCAAAATTCATCCACAAACTAACACTTGTTATCCTCTAAACCTCCTGCTAATGAATCACCCAACTCTGAACTGAAAATTTGATCTCCATCATTCTCTCCTGAAAGCACTTGTTTTCATCTCCTCAAACTGACTTATGAGTCACCGGATGCAACAAATGAGATATTTTCAAAATATCTTCCTAGCCCCCTATTTTGTTCAACTACAAATAACATGAAACCAGTTAGACCTGCACTGAAATTGATCCCAAAAATGGAATCCTCACATCGAGACCTTTCTGACGGTATATAATACTTGCTATCTAGGCGAAAAATAAAGCGCCCAGCTATTAATTTAGCTCTCCCGTGCTCTGTAATTCTGAATGTTTGAATTTTAATATTGTCAAAAATATATAACAATACATTTATAATTTTGATTTTTAGCCTTGATGTGCACAGGGAAAAAGAATAAAATATTGTCTTTTATTGCCCCTGTCAGGACCCACTTGACACATGGCAAGCCCAGATTGGCCAGCCTGCCACCTCATCTGCCATCTCATCACCTAATTGGATGCCACATGTCAGCCTATCACATGTTCACAAGGGCTGAATTTATCCCTTGTGGTCATGAAACCACTTGACATGTGTCCATCTCTGACCAGTCACCACCACCTACAAAATTTGTTGTCTCGGGTTCGGTCAGCATAGAAATTGAGGTAGGCGCATGAGCTTGTGTGTGCATAGCTTTTGCTGCTTCTATTTACCATACATTGGAGTGCTTTTCCCTTTAAATATTCAAAATATGTGAAACATGAAGAATGTGGGATTAAATCCCCTACACACTACTCATGCCCAACATTTCCCTCATATCCGCTTGTTCATATTTACTCCTCCATAGGCACTGGTTTTCCTTGTGAAGACTCGGTCATTTCTAAAAATAGTCTCCAACTCTCTTCTAATTTCACACTTATTTGTTTCAACTACACCATCCTCTATCAAATATGCATCGGCCTTCATAGAGTTGCTGACCAGTTCTTCCACGTAAAGTCCAGGATGATGTTTTGAAGACAAATCCACAGAAACCCATATAATAGAAATTTCTCCAGGTAACTAGCTAATCTGTGCATTGGGCATCTTTAAACTATGATTGCACTGACCCTTACTCATGTATGCATCGACACTTACCTCTCTTGTCTTTCACATAGGGAATTCTCTTGTTTGTGTGTGTGTTCTCTCACTCATGTATTAGTTGCATTCTTTGAATCACTGGTGCGCTTGATTTTGACACCTATGCATACAACATACTAAAACACATGCTTAGATTTATAGGTGCTAAGTGCGTATACTCCCTCTACTATTCTTTTCACACCATGCTACCAGTCCATTCAAAGTTTTGACTACTCACCCTTCACAAATCTCATTCACTTAATACTTGGTGCCTTCTTCTATTCACGTTGCCTCTTTCCTTCACCATTAGCATTTTAAGTGAGTTGGCTCCTTTGTTTATGTGCTAAATGCCCTCATTGGTTTTCATGTGGGATTCTCCACTTTGTTGACTGCTACCATTTCACTCCTTGAAGACTCGAACCACAGAAAGCAGTCAAACTTTCTCCTACTTCTCCACGATCCTTACAAAGTAGAATCATCGAGCAATTTGCTGATAACTGTTTGGAGCAAGCAATTCCCCTTTTGGCTCTCCTTCGCCAAGTAGGAGACAAACTTTGGCTCACTTCTAGAAACCTCAAATACAATCTCAAAAATGCAAGCAGAAATAAGCCAACTGCAGAGAAGTGCAACTATTGTTGCCATCTGCACTATTGTCCCAAACACTATAAAAACTTGACAATATGTTCTTCCTCAAGATACTCCTTGGCCAATTAAGTTCAACTATATAGCATGTTTCTCATCAAAACCACTTGCAAAATTACTATAGCTAGGCGCATCTAGTTTATCAGCTACGTGCCCTTGATGGATTGGCACTATTATCTCATCTGCTATGCACCCATTTTCAAACATTTGCACTGGCCTTCAAACATATTGCCAATTTGTCTTATTTGCTCATGTGTGAGTTGTCTTTGCATTCTTTGCAAAAAACATTTCATTTGATGTGTGGGCTGTCCATACACTGGCCGATGCAAGTGTTCCCCCCTTGTTTTGTAGCATGACACTCACATACATATGCGTGAGCCCTTACTTATTCTTTGACTATCTCCACCTAACACTAAGCAGAGATTCCACATTTTTTATACTAAGCTCCCCACTCTATCTATGCTCGGTCTTTCTTTAGATCGTGCTTCCATTGTGCACAAGCCTCCATCAATTACTTGGCACATGCTCCATGTATTCTTAAACAAAGGCGTGAGTCTCCATTACAACAAGGGCTCCAAAAAAATAATTTTATGCAAGGCATGTTTACTTAGCATATAAAAATGTGCCTTCTCAAATAAACTTCGGTGTGCTGGTAGCTCCTTGGCATTCGGTCGCCTTCAATGACATTATGGAAGGCTCAACATATGTGTAGATACAAAAGAAAAATTCTTCCAAACATGTTTCTTCATGCAATGGTTCTTAATGATTTCCTTTGCATCACTGGCAACTGGCTTAATCACGAACAACTATTCTCCGATTGATCTCTTGGTGACAAATAAAGAAATTGCCAGCATGAACATTAAGATGTGATGCTAATGAAAAATAGTAAGAACAATAGAACACTTCTGTACTGTACCCAAAACAAAAACACTATCAAAACTACAACATTAGAATCAACTGAATAATTTCTCTTAACTACCTTGTTGCATTGGCCTCAAAAGAGCACATGCTATCTTTGAACGGGTGACCATTTTGTAAGAAAAGTTAGGTCCAAGATGGGCCCGGCTAAAATTTTTTTTGAATTCAAACACCAGATCCTTGAAACAACCTCAAACACCTTGTATGCCCTTTGCATACTTTTGAATCCATTTTAAATCAAACTTAGATTGTTGAAACATTGAAATTCACATTTTATGCAAATGGAAAGGGCTCACAAAACTGACCAAACGGATTCACCAAGACTCGTCATCTCAGGTCATGGAATTATTTCATGTTTGGAAAATAGGGGAGTAGTTGGATTGTAATTTAGATCACCTAGGAAAAAGATACAAGTTTTCAAAGTAGGCTTTTGACAAAAGTTTGCATAGTGCACCCTGTCCAAACAATGAAAACTGCAAATGGAATCGCATTGGGAAACTCATCCAATGGATTCGTCATGAGCTACAAACCAACCAAGATGAAGAAAAAATTGTTTAAAATATAGGGACATGACCATCATTTCACTTCCAATCACCAGGCAAAAGGTACAACTCTAGAAATAAGGCCTCTGAGAATAACTGAACAAGTGTATTAGTGCAAAACTAAGAAAATACCTCCGGAAGGGGATGAATAAATATGGTCAAAGCTTATCACAGGGACCTAAAACCTAACACATAGAGAGTATGCAATGTGTACAAAAAGATGCGAGGCTCAAATTTTTATGACACTTTCCAGGGTGCATATTATTCAACCTCAAATTGACCCTTCCCGATGATTTCTACACTTAGCAATTTTTTGATTTTGAGAACCCCTAGGAATGAAATGACGAAAACCCATTTCAATACCCGAACTGGAGGTTCAAATTGACTTAATGGGACATATGAAAGGTGTAGAACATTTAATTCTAATGATAGGAGCTAAAAACCACCCAATCCATATATGCACTTTTAGACCAAAAATGAGCACTTAATCAAGAATTCAACATGATACCTCAAAACTGCATTTTGAGTACCAACATTGGCTCTATCTGGGGATGGTTAAGCATAAGATCAGCAAAAGAATCTTAGAATCTCTTGGAAGAGCAGACCACCCCAAAAACTAGCTTCTCCTTATCACTCCAAAAACAACTTCATCTTCTTATTCCTCCAATCCATTATTCGGTTATGAGGCTTCTTTTTCAACACTTAAAACCAGTTCCACAAGTAGGCTCTTTTATTCAAAGAAAACACATGACACAAAGCAAAGCAACTGTACAAGTATTTACAAAACTTTCAACTAAAATCAATGCTTACCCTAGTCAAATACATGATTTTCATTTCCATACAACGGAGGTAAACTCAAATCATATGTTTCATCCAGCTAGTTAAATACATCATAATTAATCTTTAGCATATCATATGAAAAGTGATTAATACACTCACCATTATCTAGCAAAGGAAAGCTATCAGGATGCCATGAGTATTGATCATTTTGTAATGTCAAAGCATCACATTCTTCATTTTCACTGTCATGCTGAAAATTGGAACATTCCAACTCCACATCATGGCTAGAAACACTAACATTCTGAGCATTAGTTTGCAAAATAAAATACAACGTTTCTATCTCATCACTTTGCAAACTGAGGTAAAACCTCTCAACACAAGAATCTGATTGCATACAACTGGAAAGAACTTGCTGATCACAAACTACATCAACAACATTTAGAAGGGAAAAAGCTTTGTCAATGAATGAATAACCGATCATTAGCAAATCTGAGAAAACACTTTCAGATTTACTATACTCTTCGGCATCAAAATGTAAACCAGAATCACAGTTAGCAAGCTCATGTAAATTTGAAAACTCATTAACACACTCATCATTGTATTCATAAAAAATGACATTATCAACATCATCACAATGAAATGCACTTGAATCTTGCTGACTAAAAATAGGAGAAGAGACATCAAGATGTGTTTCACTCATCATGCCATCATCTGAATCACTTTCATCAAAACTTATGTCAATCAGGCATGGAAATTTTGAAATAAACTTAGTACCATACCTCTAAAATTCAGCATCCAAAAGACTTAAAATCTGCTCACTACTTATCCAGCACTGAACATCACATTTCACTTCCTCATTCTCACTACTGATGCTGTACATCCCTTCTCCATCCGAAACAAGGACCGAATTTACTTGTCTCACATCACCTTGTGTGAAGTAACTACTACAAGAACTAACATCTGCATTATATCCATGTTTTTCATGTTCACACAAAACATCATTAGACTGAAACAAATAGTCATTAACATCATGTTGAGAAAAGGGGAAATCCACAAGCTCAAGGAAATTACTATCAACTGAATATTCACTTTCCCTTCCTTGACACTAATGAATTTCATCATCAGCACAATAACCGGCACTATAATCATCACAAGATTCAGCATCCTCACATGAATTAGACTCAACTTGACTAGATTCAGTTTCTAAAATTGAGTCCATCCATTCTTTAACATCTTCTAGTGCTTCATGTTTTAAAGATGCAGTCCAACTGACGGATTCGGGTATACTGAGTTCAAGAAACATCTCAGCATATTGGCAATCTTGAAAACCAAGATCCTCAGGAAGTTTACTACAAGCAATAAGAAATTTCTTGTAGTATGAAAATGTTAATTCTTCCTCCCTTTCTCCTATTGCACATCTTAATATCAATACACAATTATGTTGAATCTTTTGATTTATCAAATAAAATTCATCTTTATAGCTCTCTAAATCTGACTGAGAATTTTTAGATCTGGAAGCATTTTCTTGATCTATCACGGCTAGGAACTCCATCTTACAACACCGACAGGACAACAAAACTTATTCTCATGACAATATTTCTATCCAAACTCATGCAACCATTGACTTCAAAAAATGAACATATCTCTGATATACTTTTAGCAACTGGATCTTCTATTCAGAAATATGACATGAACTTTCAAACTAATTTCCCTTTTATTTAGTGACTGACTCACCTATTTAGGGACTAATTTATACTTTGACAAGATTACCTGGAAGTGCTATTGCTGGTGTAAAATATTGATCTAAAACATCTTTCAAATCACCTTTCAAATATTCATAGAGCTGCCACCTCTTTTTAGAGGATAGGATCTGAATCAGCTGAGAGATTTAATCTCAGATCTGAACCTTCATTACCGAACCAACAAACACAAAGCAACTTCATAGGATAACACTATTTTTCAGGATCATAAAATACACTACAAGAACATACTAATCAAACAGAGATTCAAAGTTGCCACTCACATTCAGTGAGATCATATAATAATTTAAAAAGAAAAGACTCTATATCCAAACTAGATCGGACCCTGGGATGATTTAGCCAAGCAAGGAATTGAACATCTTCAACTTGTTGTCATTTATTGCTTCCCTAGCAGAGTCACCAATTTGTTATCTCTTTTTCATGTAGAATCACCAATATAGCTATTAAGCTTGACTCTCAAGTTCCCAATTCTAGATTCTTATAGGGAAAAGGCTAATTGATAAGGACCAAGTCCTTCTTCTACTTCGGGCTCCACAAACCCAGGTGGGTGTACCTATCTTCAGACTCATTTCTTCACAATGAAATCCTTGCACTAGATTAGGGTTCTCACAATGACTTGCTAATGTCTCTTGCTACAACTAATGCAGAGCTTAGAAAGCCAATCCATGAAGTTAACAAAAGCAAACAATCATTGCAGAAAAATGGCAAAAGTGACAAGGGTATTCACCCTTCTTCTCTTCGAGCTTAAAACCTAGGCAGGTTAACCTATTTGATTCACTTCTACAAGGAATCACCAAAAGAACTTGCACTATTCAATGCAATCGACAAACATTTATGTTCTTGAACTAGAAATGGAAAAGTGATTTGAAAATATTTTGATTACAAGTCTGGTCAAACCAGTGCCTAATCCTGGGCATGGAGTCAAAAAATGCACATCAATAGGAAACTTCAAATCTTATACAATTGAAATTCAAACAATGTACCTTGAACACCATTCTTTCTTTCCCCTATTTGGACATCAGATCCTCATGAAACATCAGATAATCATCAACAATCTTCAAGATATTACACTCCCCTTGAAAGAAACTTGAGAATCATTACACCATTTACCTTGTAAACAGGTATACAGAGATGCCTTACAAATCGATATACAACAATTTGATATAACACAAAGAGACATCAGACAAATATGGGAAAGGATTTTCACTGTACTTCATTAAATCATCCTGTATCTATACATTCAATCATAGAAAACCTTTGAATTAGAACTTTGACATGAAACCTAGAACTTGCATTAATGGAACTCAAACTTGCAGAGCTCTGCTCATGCAAAAAGAATTGGAACCCCTTACAAAGAATTGAAATCAGAATAAGGAGAGGAGAAAACTCAAAATTCATCCATAAACTGACACTTGCTATCCTCTAAACCTCCTGCTGATGAATCACCCAGCTCTGATTTGAAAATCTGATCTCCATCATTCTCTCCTGAAAGCACTTGTTTTCATCTCCTCAAACTGACTTATGAGTCACCGGATGCAACAAATGAGATATTTTCAAAATATCTTCCTAGCCCCCTATTTTGTTCAACTAAAAATAATGCAAAAATAGTTAGACCTACATTGAAATTGATCCCAAAAATGGAATCCTCACATCGAGACCTTTTCGACGCTATATAATACTTGCTATATGGGCAAAAAATAAAGCCCCCAGCTATTAATTTAGCTCTCCCATGCTCTATAATTCTGAATGTTTGAATTTTTTATATAGTCAAAACTATATAAAAATACATTTATAATTTTGATTTTTAGCCTTGATGTGCATAGGAAAAAGGAATAAAATATTATCTTTTACTGCCCCTGCCAGGACCCACGTGATACGTGGCAAGCCCAGATTGGCCGGCCTGCCACCTCATCTACCATCTCATCACCTAGTTGGATGCCACATGTCAGCCTATCGCATGTTCGCAAGGGCTGAATTTGGGCCTTGTGTTCATGCAACCACTTGACATGTGTCCATCTCTTACCAGTCACGGCCACCTGCAAAATTTGTTGTCTCGGGTCCCGTCGGCATGAAAATCGAGGCAAGCGCATGAGCTTGCACATGCATAGCTTTTGCTGCTTCTATTTACCATACATTAGAGTGCTTTTCCCTTTAAATATTCAAAATATGTGAAACATGAATAATTTTGGATTAAATCCCCTACACACTACTCATGCTTGACATTTCCCTCATATCCGCTTGATCATATTTACTCCTCCACAGGCACTGGTTTTCGTTGTGAAGACTCGGTCATTTCTAAAAATAGTCTCCAACTCTCTTCTAATTTCACACTTATCTATTTCAACTGCACCATCCTCTATCAAATATGCATTGGCCTTCATAGAGTTGCTGACCATTTCTTCCACGTAAAGTCCAGGAGGATGTTTTGAATACAAATCCACAGAAACCCATATAACAAAAATTTCTCCAGGTAGCCAGCTAATCTGTGCATTGGGCATCTTTACAATGTGATTGTACTGACCCTTACTCATGTATGTGTCAACACTTACCTCTCTTGTCTTTTGTGCAGAGCATTCTCTTGTTTGTGTGAGTGTTCTCTCACTTATGTACTAGTTGCATTCTTTGAATCACTGGTGCGCTTGATTTTGACACCTATGCATACAACATACTAAAACACATGCACAGATTTATAGGTGCTAAGTGCATATACTCCCTCTACTATTGCTTGCACACCATGCTACCAGTCCATTCAAAGTTTTGACTATTCACCCTTCACAAATCTCGTTCACTTAATACTTGGTGCCTTCTTTTATTCACGTTGCCTCTTTTCTTCACCATTAGCATTTTAAGTGAGCTGGCTCCTTTGTTTATGTGCTAAATGCCCTCATTGGTTTTCACATGGGATTCTCCACTTTGTTTACTACTACCATTTCACTCCTTGAAGACTCAAACCATAGCGAGTAGTCAAACTTTCTCCTACTTCTCCATGATCCTTACAAAGTAGAGTCATCGAGCAATTTGCTGATAATTGTCTGGAGCGAGCAATTCCCCTTTTGGCTCTCCTTCCCAAAGTAGATGAAACCTTTGGCTCACTACCAGAAACCTCAAATACAATCCTGAAAATGCAAGCAGCAATAAGCCAACTGCAGAGAAGTGCAACTGTTGTTGCCATCTGCATTGTTGTCCTGAACATTGTAAAAACTTGACAATATGTTCTTCCTCAAGATACTCCTTGGCCAATTAAGTTCAACTATACAGCATGTTTCTCATCAAAACCACTTGCAAAATTACTATAGCCAGGCTCATCCAGTTTATCAACTGCTTGCCCTTGATGGATTGGCGCTATTATCTCATTTGCTATGCGCCCATTTTCAAACACTTGCACTGGCCTTCAAACATATTGCCAATTTGTTTTATTTTCTCATGTGTGAGTTGTCTTTGCATTCTTTGTGAAAAACATTTCATTTGATGTGTGGGTTGTCCATACACTGGCCCGTGCAAGTGCTCCCCCCTTTTTTTGTGGCATGACACTCACATACATATGCATGAGCCCTTACTTATTCTTTGACTATCTCCACCTAACACTAAGTAGGGCTTCCATGTTTTTTATGTTAAGCTCCCCACTTTATCTATGCTGGGTCTTTCTTTAGATCATGCGTCCATTGTGCAAAAGCCTCCATCAATCACTTGGCACATGCTCCATGTATTCTTAAACAAAGGCATGAGTCTCCATTACAACAAGGGCTCCAAACAAATACTTTTATGCAAGGAATGTTTACTTAGCATATAAAAACATGCCTTCTCAAATAAACTTCAGTGTGCTTGCAGCTCCTTGGCATTCGATCGCCTTCAATAACATTGTGCAAGGCTCAACATATGTGCAAATAGAAAATAAAAATGCTTCCAAACATGTTTCTTCATGCAATTGTTCTTAATGATTTCCTTTGCATCGCTGGCAGCTGGTTTAATCACAAACAACTATTCTCCGATTGATCTCTTGGTGACAAATAAAGAAATTGCCAGCATGAACATTAAGATGTGATGCTAATGAAAAATAGTAAGAACAATAGAACACCTCTGTACTGTACCCAAAACAAAAACACTATCGGAACTGCAACATCAGAATCAACTGAATAATTTCTCTTAACTACCTTGTTGCACTGGCCTCAAAAGAGCACATGCTATCTTTGAAGGGGTGACCATTTTGTAAGCAAAGTCGGGTCCAAGGTGGGCCCGGCTAAATTTTTTTTTGAATTCAAACACCTGATCCCTTAAATGACCTCAAACACCTTGTACGCCCTTTGCATACTTTTGAATCCATTTTAAATCAAACTCAGATTATTGAAACATTGAAATTCACATTTTCTGCAAATGGAAAGGGCTCACAAAACTGACCAAATGGATTCACCAAGACTCATCATCTTAGGTCATGGAAGTATTTCATGTTTTGAAAATAGGGGAGTAGTTGGATTGCAATTTAAGTCACCTGGGCAAAAGATACAAGATGCCAAAGTAGGCTTCTAACAAAAGTTTGCATAGTGCACTCTTTCCAAACAACGAAAACTGCAAATGGAATCGCATTGGGAAACTCATCCAATGGATTTGTCATGAGCTACAAACCAACCAGGATGAAGAAAAAATTATTTAAAATATAGAGACATGACCATCATTTCACTTCCAATCACTGAGCAAAAGGTACAACTCCACAAACAAGGCCTCCAAGAATAACTGAACAAGTGTATTAGTGCAAAACTAAGGAAATACATCTAGAAGGGGATGAATAAATATGGTCAAGACTTATCACAGGGACCTGAAACCTAACACATAGAGAGTATGAAATGTGTACAACAAGGCACTAGGCTTATATTTTTATGACGCTTTCTAGGGTACATATTATTGAACCTCAAAGTGACCCTTCCCGGTGATTTCTACACTGCAATTTTCTGATTTTGAGACCCCCTAGGAATGAAATGATGAAAACCCATTTCAATACCCGAACTGGAGGCTCAAATTGACTCAATGGGACATATACAAGGTGTAGAACATTTAATTCTAATGATAGGACCTAAAAACCACCCAATCCATATATGCACTTTTAGACCAAAAATGAGCACTTAATCAAGAATTCAACACGATACCTCAAAATTGCATTTTGAGTACCAACAGGTATCATTTAACTTCTCACTAAAATAAGCAATAGGTTTACCTTCTTGGCTCATAACAACTCCTATTGCAGTACCACTAGCATCACAGTCTACTTGAAACACCTTATTAAAATCAGGATGTGCTAAAATAGGTTCTATAACTTTTTGTTTCAACAATTGAAAACTCTTTTCTATCCCATTAGTCCACTTAAACTCTTTTCTATCCCCTCTCATTGTTTTAGTCAAGGGACCACAAATACTACTAAAATTTATGATAAACTTTTTGTAAAAGCTAGCTAGACCATGGAAAGATCTTACCTCAATAGCACTCCTTGGAGTAGGCCATTCAAGGATAGCCTGTACCTTCTTTGGGTCCATTTTTAGACCTTCTGTTGAAACTAAAAATCCCAAATACACTAAGTCTTTCTTCACAAAATTGCACTTCTTCAAAATAATCAACAATTTCTCATCTCTCAACTTCTCAAACACCATACGAATATGCATCATATGCTATTCCAATGTCCTACTAAAGATCAAAATATCATCTAGGTACACAATGACAAACTTACCCAAAAATTCTTTTAGAACCTCGTTCATGAGCTGCATGAAAGTGCTCAGTGCATTGGTTAGCCCAAAAGGCATGACTAACCACTCATACAGTCCTTCCTTTATCTTGAAGGTAGTCTTCCATTCATCTCCTTCTCTGATCTAAATCTGGTGATATCCACTCTTTAGATCTATCTTTGAAAAATACACAGCTCCACTCAAACAATCCATAATATCATCTATTCATGGCAGTGGAAACCTATACATGATTGTGATCTTGTTTATTGCTCTAGAATCTATACACATCCTCCATTCTCCATTCTTCTTCGGTGCTACTACCACTGGTACAGCATAGGGACTCAAACTCTCTTGAATCAACCCCTTCTACAATAACTCATGTACTTGTCTGTTCAAATCTTCACTTTCTGTTGGTGTCATTCTGTGTCCTACCTTGTTTGGTAAACTAGCTCCTAGAATCAAATCCATCTAATGAATGATCTTCCTTATCAGTGGTAATCCATTAGGTACATTATCAGATACAATATCCTGAAACTCATTCAACAAATTGCAACCTCTATAGGTACATCCTCTACTTCTTCTTTACCAGCTTTTGGAATTAAAGAAAAACACACATGCTCATGCCTCATACCATCAAGGAATTTTCTTCCATCAACAAATGTTATTCTTGCATTACCACATACCTTTTCTTCAGTCTCCTTCAATGGATTTAGTTTTTGTCGCACTCCATCCTTTGTCAGGGAATAGGATTCGCACGACCATCATGTACATCACATCTTTCAAACTGCCACGGTCTACCCAACAACATATGACATGGATCTATAAATATTACATCACATAGTACCTCATCTTGGTACCTACCAATCTTGAACTTTACTAGGCACTATTCATTGACCATGACCTTGTGGTCATCCTGCACCTAGGCAATCCAGTATGGATGTGGGTGTTTCTATCTCTTAACTTTGTCACCATCTCTTCTAACACCAAATTTTTAGTGCTTCTACTATTGATAATCACATCACAACATTTACCCTCACACTTGCATCTAGTGTGAAATAGGCTCCTCCTTTATTTAGGTTCATTCTCACCACTTAGCGGGACTCTTCTGTTAATCAATGTTTCTCCTCTTTTAGCATCTTCTAAATTTGATGATCTGGCATCTTCATCTACATGTGCAACTCTAGCCTGGCCTTCATTCCTCCTATCTATCCTTCCTTGGCATTGAGGACATTCAAATTCCCTATGACCTTCTTGTCCATGGTGAAAACATGTTCCATAGAAGCCTCCTCTTCTTGAACCTTCTCCTCTTCCTCTTCCTCTCTAATCTCTATTATTTTGATCTTGGAAATGATTGGAATTGTTTCCTCTAATTTTGACTGGTACTGGCCTCATCCTTCTTTTTCAGATCTTCATTTCTGCCTCCATATGACTATCCACTAGATCATCCATGACAACCTCTTCCATTTTGTTTGCTCTCAAACTTCTTGTTCAGTTAGTCCTCCACTTTTAGGGCAAACTGGTATGCCTCTTCAATACTATTCATTCAAACCAAATTCAGCTCCTCCTGAATAATGGGCCTTAACCCATTAAGGTAACAAGAAACTTTCTCGTTATCAGCTTTCGCATGGCCTATTTTGATGAGGATTCGATAGAACTCCTCTGTATACTCCTGAATAGATCATCCTGCTTGCTTCAAACTTTGCATTTTCTTTAGTAGGTCAAGCTCATAATCAATAGTGATGAACTATCCCTTCAATTTATCCACCATTCGATCCCATCTTGTGATTTTATCTTTCCCTCTTATATTTCACTCTAATTGAATCTCTTACCACCAAATCTTTGCATGACCTTTCAGTTTGGCATTCACAAATTTGACCCTATTAGGATCCTCAATATCTTCATACTCAAAATATTCTTCACATTCATATATCTAATCGATCAATTCTTCTAGGTTAAGATTTCTTGAAAATGCAAGAACCTCAATCTTAGGTCTTTTTCTGATCTTGGAAATGGCTCAAAAAAGTCTTTCTTCCTCCTAGTTCACAACTCTAACTTCTCCTTCTTGATCTTCTTCTTCAGCTTCATCCTCGCTTTTGTCTCTAACATTAAGATTCATTCCTCTATGAATCTCCTCCTGCAATGCTCACACTTGTTTCTCGAGTGCTCTAACCTTAGGTGTTACAACACCAGCTCTTCCACCACATTCTTTTTGTGGAGGCATTTTCACAATGCATGCTAAAACCCTAACCATGGTCCTGGTGCAAACTGCCTCACAGTCGGTGATCTATTTACACACTCAAGAAATCCTACTTTGATACCACTTGATGAAGGGTGCTCCCCTTCATACCAAAAACACATAACAAAAATAGAGAAACAACAACAACAATATGCAAGAACAGAAAATTGGCTTCTTATTATCTCCACAAATGTGGAATTACAAACTTTCAGAATTACAATATGCAAATCCACATGGGCATTCACTTACAATATTCTATAGGACAAAGCCTTGAATCAATACCCAAATATCCTACCCAGAACTACCCTAGACAACACTATGGGCCTTCTTTATATAGGCATTTTCCACAGCCTGAGAAGGTTCTAGAAATTTAGCCCTAAGGGCCGACCAACTTAGAATTATTTTAATTTTCAATTTATTACATCAAAGTCAGCTCAAAATTACTTTTGAAACCCAAACAAAATTTTTGAAGGAAAATAATTTTTTGCCAATTCAGGTGGCTCAACTTCCAGAGACCATAAGTCATCACCCAGGATGCTCCTGCATGAAAACTCTTTGATCACATTTTGGAAGAAGGAGATCCAAAACCTAAAGATAGCATATTCAGATGTTTTCACTAAGTGAGTATGTGTAGATATAGTTTTTTAAACACCTTTTTCATTAATGTCAAAAGGGGAGTTGTGTATAGAATATGGCTCATTATATGTATAGGGAGATATAAGTGTATGTATAGAAGATAAAAAGTTTTTTTGTATTAAGGACAGTTAGAAACTTGGCCATATTCCTTTGTTTCCATTAATGACAAAGGGGGAGATTGTTGGAAAGTTGGCTATACTAATGTATATGACTTAATATAGTGTTTTCATTATGGCAAAAAATTCATATAGTAGTTTGGAGTCAGTGCACTTGATAAGAAGATCAAAAATTGGTTAAGTGTTGAAGACTAGACAATATAAAGAGTTCCTGTAGCTCAGAGCATCAGCACACATACGTATGACTGAGTTATAGTGTGCACCTTGGAAGATAATTTAGTTAGACTATATTCATGCTTAGTCTATGAGCACATGATCACATATGCAAGTATGAAGAAGATACGGACAGATGAAGTTACATAGCTAGTGAGTGCCCGTGAAGAACAGAGTAAGTAGTTGACTATTATCATTTTGAGTTCTGGTTATATTCTATTGATGTAAAGGATATGTGCCTATTTTATTTAAGTTTCTGACATATATATATGTTTATTTGTAAACACACTTGAACCAATTCATTTGGAAGTGTTGTATGCAATAGGTCTAAGGAATGACCTAGTTGTTTATTTTGTATGCACATATAAATATGAGATGCGCCCATTGTATTTGGTATGGAAGTTGAGATAGAGTTGTGATAAGTAGAGAAGAAGTGTGTGAAGATTCTATAAGATTTATTAGAGATTTTCAAGAGGTCAAAGCATCAACATATCAAAGGAACTAATCTAACAAGCAGTGTCATAGTGACAGTTCATCCAACAGATATAGTGTGTATCTAAGATTAGAAGGTTGTAGCCTTCACCACTTGAGTAGTGAGCTCTATGATAGTGCATCCACTCCCCTAACAAAAACTATTGTAAAATACTCCTAACAAGGTCTAACCCTTAACAAGATTTACTGTACTTAATACATTGTAAAGAAACTCCTAATAGGGTTAAGGATCTTCTAACAAGGATCACTAAACACTAGTACAAAATATTAGTGGGTGTCAATTCCAACCAGGGTTTTTAGCTATTTGGGTTTCCCTGTAACCATATTAGTGTTATGTGTTGATTTCATATTTCATGTTTATGTGGATGTTCATTTCAGTACTTAAGCATTTAAGCTCAATTTAAATTCTAAAGTATAAAGATAAATATACAGTGAACAGCGATTCACCCCCCCTCCCTCTTAGTGTTCCCATTCCTAACATGTTGTTGTTGCACTGGATAGGATGAAGCTTTTTTCTACTAGGGAATGATAGGGATTTGTGGCTATGATTAGAAGTATTACTATTGTGGAGGAGGCTAGTGGAAAGATGTAGCTTGTTGATAAGATGGCCCTTGATATACTTGGCTTTGTGCTTGGTTGATGTAGGATGGATGCATTCCTGCATTGCTTAAGGGTGGAAATAATGTAGGGAAGCAAAGAGGAGGTGGTTGGGAAAGGTAGCTTGCAAGATGGGATGAACTATGTTGCTGAGGTGGTGGAACTTACTGAGAAGCATTGGGTGGTGTGAATAGATGGTTTGTGAATGGGAAAAAGGATGAAGCTAGCGGAGGTTGAGATGGTTTTTTTTGTGTTTCTTGAGAGAAGGTGGCTTGTTGGTTTTTTGGCATGGATGTGGTGAAGTGGGTTGGTATTCCAAAGGCTTGCATTTCTTCTTTAGTGAGGCCCCATCGAGAACTAGTGCATGGTGGGAACTGTGATGCAGAGGATGCTAGAAAGGTGGATGTGATGGGAGTTTGGGACATGAATGGTGGATTTGAAAAACCCATGGAAGGAATACCTATGGTGAATGCATTTTGTTGGGCTTGTGCCTAGGTAGATGTTTTCTAGGGGTGGATGAAGATTCTTGTGTTCCCCATGAAAAGGGTGATGCTAATGTGGAAGTTTGCTGGGAGAACAAGTAGAATGATTGTGTTGCCCTCAGAAATGATGTCGTGGGTGTAGGAGCTTGTGAAGTGAATGGAAAGGATGATTGCACCCCCCTTGGAAGGAATGGTGTGGATGCAAAATCTTTTGAAGTGAAGGGGAAGGATGATTGCATCTCTCCCAGGAAGAATGGTGTGGATGCAAAGGCTTGTTGGAAAGATGAAGGAAATGACTATGTTGCCCTTGGAAACAATGATGTTTCTTGGCCCATGGAAGGTGGTAGAACTTCTTGTGTAAAGGCTTGTGTGGGAGGTGGCATTTAGTTTTGTGAAAATCTTTGGGTAGGGATGATGGATTGAGCTACTATGGAAGATGACGGTGCACCTATCAAAGGAAATGGAGTGGATTGTGTCGCTTGTTTTTTAGGACTTGTGAAACTGCTTTGAAAAAGAGGAGGGATGGGTGAAGCTACTTGTGATATGTGGAGAAGTGGATCAAGGATTTTTTGGATGATGGGGGTGTATACTTCTACTAGGATTTGGATGTTGTCGATGGGGATGTGAGGTTGGAGATATGGTGGAATGAGAGTACCCTCCTGTGTGAAGTTAGCCCACATGTTTCTTTGATTCTGAGCAATGAGTGCACTAATCATTTGTGCATTCCCCGGATGAATCATAAATGTTTCTATCACAAAAGAAGTTGGGGGGATATTGGGATCATCCCATGCATTAATAGTTTTTTGAAAGGGATCATAAGCTACCATCACACTGGTAGAAATATTGGGGTTGAATGAACTAGGGACTTGATAAGGATCTGTGTTCCTTCATTTTCTAGATCTTGTCTTGATAGGCATGGAGTGGAGATGTAGATGCTAAGATGGATGCAAGATGTTCCTAAAAGACTCTAAAGAATGATGGATGCAAGCCTAAGAAACTTCTAAGGATGGTGGATTTCTAGAATGCAATGTAAGTATTAGTGAGATCCTTGGATTTGGATCAAGGATGGCGGAAGATTGGTGGGAGATGGTGAAAGATTGGTGAAATGCTTGGTGATGAGGGGGTATTGGTGGGATACTCTGATTTGGATCAAGATTTGGTGGATGATTGGTGGGATGCTAGTGGAAGATTACTAAGTGTCAAAAAATAAGATGTTGTTTTCTCGATGGAGGATCAGTAATAGGATTTGGTAAACCAAGGATAGACTAATGATCTTTGGTCAACAAGATTCTCATCAATGCAAGCCAATCTCTTGCTCAAGATGATGAGGTTGTGAAAGGAAAAGTTTGATTTCCTTTAGACAATGCTCTATGAAAGGGGGTGATTTCTAATTTAGGATGAGGATTGAAAAAAACTCAAAGGTTTTGAACACTAAGTGCTTGTGGATTTGGATGACTGGGTTTGGTGCAAAGATCATGGGTTTTGATTTGGATAATGGATTCTAGATTTGGATCAAGGATTTGGGATTCTAATTCTAGATTACTAATGGAAATATAGTGAAGGATGATGGAAAGATGCTATTTCTAAGAGGGTGACTTAGATACAACTAGGAAGATGATGACAAATGAAACTAAGAAGGACTCTAGGATGCAACTAAGGTTTGATGGTGATGCAAGGATGAAACTAGGATGAGCTAGGATGAAGGACTGTCGAGATAGGATTTTGGATCTGAAGGTAGAATGGACATGAGATGGATCTAGGTAGTCTTTTCTTTCAAGATTGACATAAAAATGATTCACTCAGAATTAGTAAGAAAACTACTTGACTCTTGCATTATAGCCCACATTATCAAGCTTTTCTTGATATTTTTCTTCGGCTTGGGTTGCTTACACAAAAGATTGATGAATTTTAAGATTTCTCTCTACAACTTTCTTCTCTTGATAGGCTTGGGATGTGGGAAGTTTAGCCTTTGGGTGTTTGTTCAAATCAAACATAACTTGGGGAGATTTTTGATAATTGTATTGGGACAAAAGCTTCAGGTATCTAATTTTGAAGGATTCTTCTGCAAGTTTTTCTAAGTATCTCAAATCAAGTTGTAGATCAATTTGATGTTTCCAATGGAAAAGGACAGACTTGACAAAGACTTTTGAAAAATTAATCTTGCAAGGGATAAGACAACCTTGTGAGATACAAGCAAGATGGAAAACTCCTGAATCTGAAAAAGATTTGAAAAGGTGTATGTTCCAACAAATGTTTTTACTGAGCCTTTGACTATGCAAATCACTTCAAGAAGATCTACCTAAGGGAGGTGAGTATCAAAATCCTTGCCCACATCTTGATACCCTCTGTAATGGGATACATATGGTGAGTATTCTTAAGGTGATCTGGTAAACCCCTTAGATCGGTCCTTGCACAAGGATTCTGATACCTTTGGATGTAGATAGGGTAGCTTCTATTTTATCAAGCTTGTAATTTTTTCATGGAGTCCTCCTAATTGTTTTGTACACACATGAATCACTTAAGAGCCTAGTTGACAATGTCAAAATAGTAGGGATTATTACCTACCCCAGGCTACCATCAACATGCATCACCCGAGCTTGAGGGGATGTAAGTGAGAGTTTTTTGAGAGCTTTATTTCTATACCGGTTGAGGAAGGTACTAGTTTGAGATCATTCTCCAAAGAGGAAGTGCTTTTCTCCCTAGATAGGCCTTGCTTGAAGTAAAACAAGTGAACTTGTTTGAGTTCAAGTGTTTTACGTCACTTATTTTAAAAAGGATTTTCAGAAATGGGAAACTCCTAGATGCACATCATGAAGATTCTTTTCCCAAATTGATTTAAGTGTGTTGAATTGAAAAACTTGAAGACACAAGTGTTTAGGATTTTGATTTGTTCTTTCTCTCTTCAAAAAGTTAAAACTTTCAAGTAATTGCAAGTTCTTTATTTGGGCTTTCAAGATTGAGTTTGCATGTTTCTTTAGAACTTTGAAGTGTGCTTTGTTTTGATTTTAAATCATTCAAGATTGAGTTTTGTTTGAACTAAACTTGAAAGAGGAAGGAATAGAGATTATTTTCTTTATCTTTTGAATCATTCAAGATTGTGTTTGATTTGGACTCAAAGTAAAAATGACTTCTTTGGACCTTTGGTTTTGCATTCAATACTTTTGTGTGTTAGTTTGTATGTTTTATACCCAAAATGAGATTCCTAGGTTTAGTTTGATGCATGAAAACTTAGGAAAAAATCAATATTTTGCAATAAGAGACTTGTTCAAATCAATATAAAATCTTTAGGACTGATTTAGGAAATTTTTTAAATCTTTAGGAATGTTTAGGAACTAATTTGGAAAGATTAGCAAAGATTTTGATTGATTCTTGTTCCTAGTTTGCATTGAGACTTTTAACAAAACTTTGATATATTGTAAATGAAGTTATTTTTAGCTCTCTTTGATGCATTTGAGTTTGATTTGGGACCACTTTGGATGATTTTTGAGTTGATTAGGAACCACTTAGATTTGCAATGCAAACTTGATGTTCTTTTTATGCTCCCAAAACATGAAATGTTCCTACTTTGCATGGATGCATTCTAAAATCCCTAAATTTGCATGGTTTGAAGCTCTTTTTTGTTAGCAATAGTCCCAAGAGATAACTGAGATGGTTAGGGGGGGGTGAATAAGTTATCTACAAGTTTTTTTTAGGAATGGGAACACTGAGAGGGGGGGGGGTTTGAATCAGTGTTCACTATATTTTAACTTTTAACTTTAATCTTTATGCAGAACATAAATGCTTAAGAACTAAATTAAACATTCACATAAACATGAAACATGAAATCAACACATGAAACCAATATGGTTACAGGGAAACCCAAATAGGTAAAAACCCTGGTGGGACTTGATACCCACTAATAATCTGCACTAGTGTTTTGTGATCCTTGTTAGAAGATCCTTTACCCTGTTAGGAGTAGCTTTACAATGCTTTTAGTATAGTAGACCTTGTTAAGGGTTAGACCCTATTAGGATTCTTTTACAATGATCCCTATTAGGGGAGTGGAATCAATATCCTAGAGCTCACTACTCAAATGGTGAAGGCTACAACCTTCTAATTCAGATACACACTATATCTACAGGTGGACTATTCACTGTGACACTGCTTGTCAGATCAGTTCCTTTGGTGCACTGATGCTTTGACCTCTAGAAAATATCTAATACATCTTATGCTAACTTTGCATACCTCTTCTCTACTTAACACAACTCTATTTCTACTTCCATACCGAATACAATGGGCACACCTTATATTTATGCGCTTATACAAACAAAACAATTAGGTCGGCCCTATAACTAATTACAAACAATGCTTCCAAATGAATTGGCTTAAGCATTCTTACAATTATACATATAAACATGTTGGAAACCTAAATACAATGGGTTCATGGCCTTTACAACATTAAATTATAATCACAAACCAAAAATCTAACTATCGGCTCCATGCTCTATTCTCTGCTGGCACACACTGGCTGTGCAACTTCAACTGACTATAACTTTCACATCTTTGCATATCTACTTATGTGCTCATAGAATAAGAAATAATATAGTCTAACTAACTTAAATTTTAGGCTGAATACCATAATTCATCTATATAGACATGTGTTGATGCTCTGAGCTGCATGAACTTTGTACACTGTCCAGTCTTCAACACTTAACTGAATTATAATCTTTACACTAAGTGCGCTGACTCCAAAATATTATATAAATTTGTTTCCATAATGAAAACACTATATCTAGTCATATACTTTAGTATAGAAAACTTTCCAAAAATATCCCCCTTTATCATTGATGGCAACAAAGGAATATGGCCAAGTTGCTAACTATACCTTTACACAAAAATTTTTGTCTTCTATACATCTTCTATACATAGCCTTATATCTCCTATACATATATACTCCATATTTTATACACAACTCCCCCTTTGACATTAATGACAAAGGTGCCTCAAAAAATTGTATGTACACTTACTCATTGAGGGAAAACATCCATATATGCAATTTTGAGGTTCTGGATCTCCTTCTTCCAAAAGGTTTTCAATGAATTGACTATCTGTAGATGGGCACATAATGCATATTGAATATTATCCATATTCTCCAATTCTATGCTTGAACCTTGATCATAGGTTATCATGGTCGCATCAATCTCCTTTATGTTTTGACTGAGAATGTCTAGTGAGGGCTCAAGAGCATTCCTCAATTGAGTCTATCTAGACCTTATCTTCTCCATTTCTTTTTGTGTCTTCTCAATTATGTCCAACTAACCTTGATAGACATTGTTACACATGTTCACATCAGTGGATGTGTCTAGCACTGAATTCTTCACCTTCTCAATTATTTCCTCTACATCTTTGATCTTCTTAAAATGGGATCGGTGAGCTTATCTTGATCCATGGATTCTGTAATTACTTTCCTTCCTTGATCTACAAATTCCTTCAAGGATGCCTAAATAGACTTAAGTGAATTTAAGTCAAGTGCAAAGTTTCTCATTAGTTCATTAAGTCTCTTCTTCGAGTATTTCTCTTCTGCCACTATGGTTGTAGATTCTTCTAAGCTAGAAAAATTGACTTTGAACTATGACATGACTATGCTCACATCATCAAAGGAATGTACCTTTAGCATTTTCTTATCCTCTGGCAAAAAACTATTCAAGATATTCACTGATTCTACCAAGAGAGGATTTCTCATGACTTGCTTCTCCTTTGCTTTCTCCATAGCCAAGACGTTGAACTTAATTAGGTCTTCTTCTTTCCAAGAATCCAAACTGCTTGTATCTGGTGTCAAACTTGACAACAATGTAGAGGAAGGAGTGATGGGAGTGTTGTCCATCACCACTTCTTGTTTTACTATGACCAGTTCAACAACAGTTTCATCTTTTCTTTCTTTTTCCTTTTGTCCTTCTTTCTTCTCTTCTTCTTTCTCATCAGAAACATCTTCTATGAGTACTTCTTCTTGCTGAATGGGAGGTGTACTACTACATAGGATTTCATCTTCCTCAGTACTGAAAAATGCTTCCTCAAATTTTTCCAAATCCTTAAAAGTAGTCACCATGGCTATTTCCACATTATCTATGATAATAGTGCTATCTTTGTGTGATTCTGTCATGGGTGCAGACTTGTCTACTTCTGTTTGAGTTTCTTCTATGGGTGTTGAGTCCTAAGGACTTGTCATTGGTACATTAGTGGGCTCTACCACTTTGTCTTCCTTATTGGGTGCATGAGAGATGGGTGTAGTAGGTGGTTTTATCTATTGTTCTAATAACACCTTCTCAAAAGCCTTCTCTATTTCCTTCGTAATTAGCTCATAGCCTTTGTTCATGATGTGAAGAGTTCTCATCTTAGTCCTTAGGTGTGACTTCACCAAATTTAATATCAGTGCCACTTCTTCTTTAGAACATACAGGTAGAGTATCTTCTAATACTTTTTCTCTAATCCTTAGATCTTCTTCATTTTCTTGTCTCTTTAGGTTTTCTAAAATATCCCATACTTTATCTAGAATTTCTATTTTCAACTCAAGGATTATCTTCTTGAACTTGATCATGTGTTTGACAATCATACTATGTATTTTTTATTTGCCAATCTCACTGTAAGATTCATAGAACTTCCCTACTTGATCAATCCTACCCTCATCAACAATTCTTGCATTCAAAACTTTAAGGCTAGTTATGAGTCCTACCTGAGGAGGTGCTTGAGTGTTTTTCTTGCTCCTTAATGCTCATGAGGATGGATGACTAGTGCTAGCTTCTTTCTTCCTCTTGAATAAAGGCTTGTACTCCAAAGGAGTGGTAAGATCAATAATGTCTATGGGCGCAGAAGGATTATTATCTTCTTTACCCTTCTGACTGTCATCTGATTCAATTTTTCTTCTTCAACTTAGGATCTTCTTGTTCTTCCTCTGTTGTTGCACCTTTCAATTCTAGGGAAATATTTTCATCCCTTGCTTTATCAAGGTCTTCTTGAGATACACCATGTATTCTCAAGATTTTAGATGTGACCTTTGCAACCTTTCTTTTTGTTGTAGCACTATTTAGCTTAGCATCAACTTCTCTAGTCTTTTCTTCATAAGTTCCCCACCTAGGTTTATTATCATCTTTAGGGGTTGATAGAAATACCTATGCATAGGCTTCAAGAACTTGTTCCTCTACCTCATACCCAAGTGGATGAATCCACTTAGTTCTAGGCTCAACAACTTCCATACATGTAGTGTCTATTTCCACCATAAAGCATATTGTGTCTTTATACTTCTCCACAATATTCTTAGGAATCCTGTACCTCATCTACATTCTTGCTTTGAAGGTCTTCAATTCCATGGTTACATAGTCTCTTAAGGTTGTCTCAGTGCATGCCTTGTTTGATATCTATGGCATGATTGGAATGGACTTGTCTAGATACAAGTCTGACACTTTACCAACTATATGAAGGTACATATAGATGATTAGGGACCCAAACCTAAATATCTTTGTTTTTTCATGTTTGATAGCTTTGATGTTTTCTATCAACTATGCACGCAAGATCTCACACAAGTTGAACTTTCCATCTTCTTGGACAAGTCAGATGGCTACTAGAATAGTGCCCGCAGACACACTATTCACCCTGCTGGTGTGATGAAATCTATAACCCAATATCATTGACATCAATTTGATGTTTTCTTTCTCTATAGACTCAATGGTCATGCTGCACCTATCACTTCTGGATTTTCATGTTTTCTCCACCATTTTCGTAACATCCTTACCTACTAGAAGGATGATGCCTATCATAGAGAGGCTTGTCATCTCATGAATTAGGTCATTTGTGATTCTAACTAGAACATCTCGAATCCAAAAAAAATCATCATGGATTCTGCTCAATAAGATCTTTATCCATTCCATCTCATAGAATTCATATGTCATAGCATACTCAACAATGGGCTGACTATTCCATTTGGTATATTCATCCATGAATGTTTTGTCTGGTTTCAACATTGTGTCCATGTGCACCCTTAACCTATCTAGTCCAACAAGTTCCTTCTTACAATAGATGTAAGCCCTTATGTCTTCTACATGCATGACACCCATCGGTGTGTGGGAGAAAGCTCCCTTTAAATCATCTAGGGTTGATTTAAATAGGTGCCTCTTGAAAATGTATCTCTTCTTTTTAGAAACATCAAAAACTATGGGAGTGGCCATGACTTACTTGTTAATCACTTTCCAACTGAACTTAGAGATGATCTAATAGCTTCTGAATTGGTGCAATGAGCTAGGGTTACTGCAATCGATCAAATGCACTAATAACTACAAAAAATATCTGATAGATCAATCACCAAGACTTCACAACAACTTCCAAGGCTCTTTCTTCTTTCCTATCACTTTGAATTTGAATACAATGAGAAATCAAATGACTTATGTGTACTTTAAAGTGAAAAATCTACCATTAATGCACATTGCGTAAACCAGGCTGTCACTTCAAAATTTCAAACTTGAGCTCCACAAATAATCAGCTTGTGGGCTCTTGCATGAAGGTTCCTATACACTCCAAAAGCTTAAGTCCAAAGGCACATACTCTGAGGATGAGTATACCAGCCACATAGGGGTCTAGAGCTAAATTAGCTCCCCTATGACCCTGATGACCATTCATGTAGATGTAGAGAGTGCATCCACTTGGGATGCATCCAATACATTCTCATCAGCTTTTCCTTATTTCCTTTTGACCAAATCATACTCGCATCATCTAAGGCTTTCACAAACTTTACCTTTGCTTTAGGATCCAAAATTGGTTCTTCGGTCTTTTTAGGGCTTTCTTGATTGTACGTCCTTGATCTACAGAACCTTGAGATATGTCTAGCCTTGTTAAAAGAGTGACAAATGACTTGAGGTCTATTATTCCTTGGTGCATTAACATGAGTCACCATTTTGCATGTTCTAGCTGAGTGACCATTATAGTTACATATCTGACATGTAACATTCTAAGAACTTCTAACTTTTGTCTGATTCTGATTTCTTTGATCTTGCTGAGTCCTATTCTTCTTACTAGTCTTACAATTCATAGTTTTATGACCAAATCTATTGCATGAATAATAGTAACCATTAAAAGGTCTTACCTCTGGATAGTTTCTTGAAATGTGTCCATGCTTGTTACAAGAAAAACAAGTGTCTTCTACTTGCTTGTGCTCATTCTTAGGAGGACCACCGTTGTCTTTGGTTTGATCTTCAGTCTTCTCATCATTAGTAGAGTTATTTTGTGAATCCTTTCTTTCTTGCATATTGTCAATCTAATTTTTTGCTTTATTGTATCCAATGTAGCTAGTGTCTCCTTTGATTATTCTTGCATACAACTGAGATTCTACCAAATCAGCATTGGTGTGTAATTTTTCAATATGATCCTTTGACTTTTTCAATTCAAATTCCAAGCTCTCTTTGATATTCTTTAGCTCCAAGATTTCTAATTTAGCTTCCCTTAGTTCTTCATTGAGTTGAAGGTTCTCCTTGACTTGTTCATTATAGACATCTTGATTGTTCATCAGTTTGTCATCAAATTCTTCAAGTTGACTTAATAAGGATGCATTTTCTTCACTCAACTTCTTGACTTTTTCTTCAAGTTCACTATTAGAGTGTCCTTTCAAATCCTTTCTTAGTCTTTTCATAACTAATTGAGCATCACTAAATTTTTCTTTTAGTTCTTCAATTTCTCTTTTTGAATTGTCTGGGCTTCAAGAGTGACTTCAAAATTTTTCTTCAGATGTTTCATATTTGCTTTGTCCATGATCTCCTCAATTGGTTAAACTTCTTTGCTGAGAACCAGAGCTTTGATACCAATTGTTAGGAATGGGAACACTGAGAGGGGGGGGGCTGAATCAGTGTTCACTGTATTTTAACTTTTAACTTTAATCTTTATGCAGAACATAAATGCTTAAGAACTGAATTAAACATTCACATAAACATGAAACATGAAATCAACACATGACACCAATATGGTTATGGGGAAACCCAAATAGGTAAAAACCCTGGTGGGACTTGATACCCACTAATAATCTACACTAGTGTTTTGTGATCCTTGTGAGAAGATCCTTTACCCTATTAGGAGTAGCTTTACAATGATTTAAGTATAGTAGACCTTGTTAAGGGTCAGACCCTACTAGGAGTCTTTTACAATGATCCCTGTTAAGGGAGTGGACTCACTATCCTAGAGCTCACTACTCAAATGGTGAAGGCTATAACCTTTTGATTCAGATACACACTATATCTGTAGGTGAATTGTTCACTGTGACACTACTTGTCAGATCAATTCCTTTGGTGTGTTGATGCTTTGACCTCTAGCAAAGCTCTAGTACATCTTATGCTAACTTCACATACCTCTTCTTTTCTTAACACAAATCTATTTCTACTTCCATACTGAATACAATGGGTGTACCTTATATTAATGTGCTTATTCAAACAAAACAATTAGGTCGGCCCTATAACTAATTACAAACAATGCTTCCAAATGAATTGGCTTAAGCGTGCTTACAATTATACATATAAACATGTCAAAAACCTAAATATAATGGGTGCATGGCCTTTACAACATTAAATTATAATCACAAACCATAAAGCTAACTGTCAGCTCCATGCTCTATTCTCTACTGACACACACTAGCTATGCAACTTCAACTAACTGTAACTTTCACATCTTTGCATATCTACTTATGTGCTCATAGACTAAGCAATAATATAGTCTAATTAGCTTAACTTCTAGGGTGCATACCATAATTCATCTGTAAACATGTGCATTGATGCTCTGAGTTGCATGAACTCTATACGATGTCCAGTCTTCAAAACTTAACTGAATTCTGATCTTTACACTAAGTGCGCTAACTCCAAACTGCTATATGACTTTGTTGCCATAATGACAACACTATATCTAGTCATATACTTTAGTATAGACAAATTGCCAATAGTTTCAATTCTTTATCCAATTAAGTATACTTATACATAAAGCATAAACATAATGAATGAAGACTTGAACACAACACAATATTTTGGTTACGGGGAAACCCAAATAAGTAAAAACCCTAGTGGGAATTGACACCCACTAATATTCTACACTAGTGTATTATGATCCTTGTTAGATGATCCTTAACCCTGTTAGGATTTTCTTTACAATATATTTAGTACAGTAGACCTAGTTAAGGGTCAGACCTTGTTAGGAGTCTTTTACAATAGTCCCTGTAAGGGGAGAGGATGCATTGGCCAAGAGCTCACTACTCAAAGGGGTGAAGGCTACAAACTTTTGAATAATAGATACACACTATATCTAGATCTTGGTGAAATGCACTTAGACCTACTATCTAGATCAGTTCCAATGTCTAGTAAAAACACTTTACTTGGTCACATAGACCTTCTTCCAATGGCTCAACACTTCACACACTCTACTTTTCTCTTCTTAATCAACTATGAATGACACTCAAGTAATCACAAATGAATGTCTATAAATATCTTTCCTCCAAATGATATAATCAAGTCATCTTGCTAGAACCATCTTGAAATCATATTAGAGAAGCCATAACAAACTTCAATAATAAATCAGGCAGCTCTACTATACACGCAACACATTTTGGGACCTGTCCAATAAGATAATTGTAGATGCACGCTACACATTGTCGGCTCTACCAAAACAACTGGATCTTTCTCCTCAAGCTGAATTACTTCATGCACTCTTAACCTAACATCACTAACTCTTCTCCAAGCTCAAATCCAAGGGCACATACTGAAATGATAGGCGCAACTCCAGAACCAATATAATCTATGTCGGTTCTTCTGAACAAACACAGGAAACTGCTACTGGTGAATAGTGACTGCATAACTTCACTTCTACTAATCATCAAACTCTGCGTCCATGAATGTAACATTACTAACATGTCTTCAAAATATATCCAAGCACACAAGGCTTCATGATAACTATATGGACAACCATACATAGAACACTGACTGTTACTCTAATAGGAACACTGCTGACATAAGCTGCTATATAACTATCTATACTAATAGTTAACCTCTGTGCCCATGATATCATGATAATATCATGTCCATGCTACATATACTAAAAGATCACTTCATAAGTATTTCATGCATACTACTTTCCATATGTTTTCATCAATGAAAAACATACAGTCAGTACTGGCCTACTGGCAAATCTCCAACAATCTCCCCCTTTGGCATTGATGGAAACATATGGAATGAAAAACTTGACCAATCCAAATGAATAATTCTTTTATAGAATTATCCATTTCCTCTTCCAAACTCCCCCAAGGATGAATCCTCCATCTACTGCAATATTCTTCAACATTCTCAATTTCCTCAACTAAATTATTGTCATAACTGAATACTACTCCCCCTTAGTATATTACTCCTCTTTTTACTTCTATTTTTCATGACTATATATTACTCCCCCTTTGACATCAATGGTAAAGGGTGCCAATTAGTTTAAGCACTGGTACTACTCAAGAAGTAGAGTAGTCAACTATCCATTAGTCCCTAAGGAATGATGCTTTTTCTTCTTCTAAGCAGAATCAAGGAAAGGAATTACTCCCAACTTATCCCTGAGATACTCAAAAGTATCCTTTAGCAAGGGCTTTGTGAATATGTCTGCCAACTGATCTTTAGTACTCACATAGTCTAGCTTGACTTCTTTCTCTACCACTTTCTCTCTTAGGAAGTGATCCTTGATCTCAATGTGCTTTGTCTTTGCATGCATCATAGGGTTCTTGACATATTGATAGTGTTAGTGTTATCACAGTGAATAACAATATGATAATCAATTTGAATTCCAAAATCCTTTATCATCTTCTTGATCCAAACAATTGTATAAAATTCAAGGCTGCCACAACATACTCCACTTCTGCTATTGATTGAGAAATACAATTTTGTTTCTTTCTTGTCCAAGTGACAAGTCTATCACCAAGAAACACTGCTCCACCTAATGTACTATTTCCATCATCAATGCATCCTGCCCAATTTGCATCAGTGTACACATGAAGCTCAACATTTTCTAAATTAGGATACCATAGACCATAGTCTATAGTACCTTGAAAACATATGAATATTCTTTTTACTACCATGAGGTGACTTTGTTTAGGCTCTATTGAAAATCTTCCAACTATGCCAACTGCATTAGAAATATCAGGTCTAGTCTGAGTAAGATAAATAAGTTTTCCAATAATAGACTTGTACAATGTTATATCTACTACTAGTGAGTCATATTCTCTTGTAAGCTTGCATCCTATGTTCATAGGTGTCCCTACTAGCTTGCAATCATTCATCTTGAATTTCTTCAATATTTCTTTCACATACTCAGACTGATTAATGAAAATACCTTTCTTTATCTACTACACATTTAGCCCAAAAAATATTTGATAGGTCCAATCATACTCATCTCAAATTTATTTTGCATCTCCTTAGAAAATTCAGCACTAAGTTTTTCATTTCCTCCAAAGATAATGTCATCAACAAATATAGCTACAAGTAGTAAACCTTTAGATGTCTCTCTTATGAATAAATTACAGTCTACTACTCCTTTCTTGAATCCAATCTTTGTTAGATATCCATCTAGTCTCTCATACCATGCTCTAGGGGCTTGCTTAAGTCCATAGAGGGCCTTCTTCAATCTACATACCATATCAGGTCTATCTGATAAAGTGAATCCTTTCGACTGCTCAATGTATACTTCTTCTTTCAAATCTCCATTCAAGAATGCTGATTTGACATCGATCTGATAAACTTTGAAGTTTTTGACTATAGCATAAGCTAGAAACAACTTAATAGCTTCTAATATGATCACAGGTGCAAAAGTGTCTAAATAATCAATGCCTTCTCTTTGCGCATATCCTTTACATGCTAACCTTGCTTTATTTCTGACTACTATACCATCTTCATTCATCTTGTTTCTAAATATCCACTTTGTTCCAATCACTTTTTTATCACTAGGTCTTGGCACCAGTTCCCAAGTGTCATTCTTAATAATCTAATCAAGTTCTTTTTTCATAGCACCATGCCAATCCAAATCATTACATGCATCTTCAATACTTAAAGGTTCAATCTAAGATAGTAAACATACCACTTCACTACTAGCTAAGTTCTTTGCTTGTGATCTTGTTAAGACTTTGCCACTTTGATCTCTAATGATGTCTTTCTTGGAATGGTTTCTAGATGTAAACTTTGGAACTTTAGGTGATGCTGACTCATCAGCCTTAGGAGTATCTTCTTCACTTGTCTCAGGTTCATTGAATAACAGATCAATACTATCAACCATTTCTTCAATAACTATCTCACTAGCGGAGGGTCTAGATTCTTCTTCAATCATGGGTGATTAATCATGGTATCTTTCTTGAACCATATACTTTTCATCAATCTTAACATGAGAACTTTCAATGATCTTCTTCAATCTTAACTTGAAACATCTATAAGCTTTACTTTTAGTAGAGTAACCAAGGAAAATACCTTCATCACTTCTTGCATCAAAATTGCCTACTACTTCATCCCTCTTGATGTAGCACTTGCTTCCAAATATTTTGAAGTATTTTATTATGGGATGATTACCAAATCATAGCTCATATGGTGTGTTGTCAGTGCTAGGCCTCAATTGAATTCTATTGATGGTGTAGACTATTGTATTGACCACATCTCTCCAATAGGTGTGTGCAACTTTTCCTTCAATCATGATGGTGCACACTATATTAAGGATGATCCTATTCCTTCTCTCTGCAATTCCATTCTGCTGAGGGGTTCTAGGTGCACTCAATTGTCTCTTTATGCCATGTTCTTCATAGTACACATAGAATTAGTCAAAGGTGAATTCTCCTCCTCTATCCAATCTTAGACATTTTATCTTTAGTCCAAATTCATTCTCAACCTTACCTTTGAATATTTTGAACTTCTCAAATTCTTTTGACTTACCTTTCAAGAATGCAACCCACATCATCCTAGTATAATCATTAAAAAAAAAGAAATACCTTTCACCATAGTATGATCTTGTTTGAGTTGGACCACATAGGTCTATATGAATCAGATCCAACTTGTTCTCTACTGAATTTTTCTTACTTCTGAATGATTTTATCACATGCTTTCCCATCACACATTCCCTGCATATAGTATCAACTGGCTTTGCTATGCTAGGTAGATCTCTTATTGCCTTTACATTTCTTATCTTTACTATGTTATCAAAATTGATATGACATATTCTTTTATGCCACAACAAACTGTCATCAACTTTAGCAACAAAACAACTTGCTTCTGAATTGAGTTGGGAAACATTACCTCTAGTCTTTGAGCTTGATGCAATCATAACACCATGCTTGTTGTTAATGATGCATTTTTCATCTTTGAACTCCAACTGATAACCTTTTCCAAGTAACTATCCAACACTAAGAAGGTTATGTTTCAAACCATCTACATAGAGAACATCATCAGTACTATTCTTTCCATCCAAGGTGATGGCTCCTCTACCAACTATGGGTTTAGGAGTGTTATCTCAAAATCTAACCATGCCATCATTGTATTTTTCTAGATGAACAAATTTATTTTTATCACCTGTCATGTGATGTGAACAACCACTATCTATAATCCAGTCTGTTCTTATATCAGCTTTGGAAATCAATGCTAGCTCTTGTTTCTCTTTCTCATCTTCATGATTTGTCTTATTGTTCATTTTCTCTATGATAGCAATAAAAACAATTTATTCTTTAGCTGAATCATCATCTGAAACTCCATCTCCAACATAGTAACATTCCTTAGAGTATTTAGGCTTGTAACTTTCTAGCTCTTAAGGGACATTTAGATGCAAAGTGACCAATCTTATCACATGAAAAGCATTTAAATGGTAATTGACCTTCATATTTCCCTTTTCATTTCTTTTCTCTTTTGGAAATCATAGAAATGAAATCATCTATTATTTTCTCATCATCATCACCATTATCAAAATTACTAGAAGTGTTCGTAGATTTCTTACCATGAACTGTTGCTTTGAAGGCTATCTCAGTTTTAGGTTCTATCTTCAATCATGAAATCTCAAAAGCTGAGATTTTTCTGATCAAAGTATCTCTCTTGAAATTTGATGTAAGCTACATGGTCTCATCAAGGATGTTGATCTTGTTTTCATATTCTAGAGTGAGAGTAGTCATCAATTTGTCCATAATGTCTTCCTATGAGATCTCTCCACCATTTTTCTTGATTCCAGCAACTGCTTCATTGATCCTTTGATTGTAAGGTCTGGTATTTTCTTCAAGAAGCATCTCTAATGCATTGTATCTTTTCTTCCATGTCTTTCTATGTGCATCCTTTTCTTGTTTGTCCCCTTCAAATCTATCTTCTAGGTACTTCCATATTTTATGGGTTGTATCTACCTTCTTTATTTCTAAAAATTCACTATCAGATAGGGTGCTGATAAGGGCTTCTTTGGCTATTGCATTCTAATGAAATAATCCCTTTTTCTTATCAGTAGCATCATCCTTTGCAAGGTCTTCTAAAGTAGGAATCTTGATTGCTTTGATAGTTACATCAAAAACTTCAAAAGAAATGCACTGCAAATGAGTCACCATCTTGTTCTTCCAATCAAGATAATTCTCTCCATCAAACTTAGGAATTTCTTTTCTAAAGAATGCCATCTAATCAACCTCAAGCTGTTAAAATTTCTCTCTAAGCTACTTGGCTCTGATACCAATTAGGAATAGTCCCAAGAGATAACTGAGAGAGGGGGGGGGTGAATTAGTTATCTACAAGTTTCAATTCTTTATCCAATTAAGTATACTTAAACATAAAGCATAAACAAAATGAATGAACACTTGAACACAACACAATATTTTGGTTATGGGGAAACCCAAATAGGTAAAAACCTCGATGGGAATTGACACCCACTAATATTCTACACTAGTGTATTATGATCCTTGTTAGAAGATCCTTAACCCTGTTAGGAGTTGCTTTACAATATATTTAGTACAGTAGACCTGGTCAAGGGTCAGACCCTGTTAGGAGAATTTTACAATAGTCCCTATAAGGGGAGAGGATGCACTATCCGAGAGCTCATTGCTCAAAGGGGCAAAGACTATGTAATACCCCAAAAATGGGCTATAAGTTCATTAATCTCCTATATCGACACATCAAATGAAATTGATACAAAAGTCCTAACCTAAGGAACATCTTCACATTGAAATCCTAATTGATTTTATCTTAATTCTGAATCAGGGAATATTTCCTAACTATTCCTAATTTATCTAATTATCTTTAATTAAATATTATTTGGTGATAAATGTTATTATTTATCCTAAAGTTGATTAATTGAATATGATGAATATTTAATTAATTAATTTAATTATGCCACATAATTATTTAATTAGATTTAATTGCATTCATTCCTAATTAATATTATTTTTATTTTGACAATAAATCAAAATTCTTACAAACAATCAATTGGATATTTATTTAATTGATTTAAAATCAAAGTTGTCAAATTTAATGATTTAATTGGAATAAAGTTTAATTTAATAATTTATTAACCCATAAATCAATTGTTTTAATTCAAAATCAGTTAAGTGGAAAATAAATCACTTTATTTATTAATTTAATTCATATTAAATCATGCAAAATCACAAAAGCAGTCAACTTTAAAACAATTGCTAATTTCAATTTGTAAACTTTCTAAAACTCAACATCTGATGATGAGTTGAAAAAGAGAACTAAAGCTCTATTTTGAGATAAAAACTGCTTTTGTATGATTTTATGAATTAAATATTCTTAATTTCTTGTTAACTCAAAAATCAACTTGAGTTTATCAAGAGTGATTTATGGCTTTTCTCAATGCATCCTCAAGCCCTGGATTTCTATAAAATCAAGGCTCAGTTCTTCCCAATCAACACCTCAAAATTGCATCCTCACTCTCGTGAATTCGTGACTGAAGAATCAATCTTTTGTGAATCAAGGCTATTGTGAGATTTTCATTTATTGTTTTGAGCATTCATAGTTTCATATCATAGATTTTAATATTCATTCATAGCATTTCTTAGATTAAATCTGCATTCAAACTCAATTTCATACATTCTAGCTTAGATTCATACAGTTTCTCATTCTTATTGCATAGAAAATAGAAAAATATAGATTAATTTGCATTCATATTTCATTGCTTTCATCATCTTAAATCCTTCATTTAGGTGTTGCATTGTGACTGATCTTGATTCCAATTTGAGAACATCATACTCACACCTACTAGAAAGCAGTAAATCGTTTGGTTAGCATAGTTTCAATTACTTGTAGATTTTGGTTTTTGCTAACCTCTAATGTTTTACTGAAGTGTTGTGTCTACAGCTAGGTACAAAATTTACACACACATTTCTAGCACCCACCATGGGGCCTTGAAATAGGTTTCCATCACATTTCTATCAATTTCTTGTCATTTTCTGGTTAAAACTATGATTTTTATTTTCTATTCGTATATTTTTCATATGACTTTTGTCAGAAAGTCATTTCAGGAGGTACCCACTATCGTATGATAGGTTCAAATTTCAAGGCTCATATCAGAGAGTACACACTATCATTTGGAAGCTTGATTGTTGTATGAGAAGACACCCATAGTTGTACAAGTTTCTAGACTGTCATCTGGGAGGTAACCCACTATCGTATGAGTTTTGACTCCATAATTCAATTGTCATTTCAGCATTTTTGGTAGTTTTTCAGATTTAATTTTCAAATTTGGACTAACAGCTAACCCTAACTATTGAAATCTTTTGTTTTTGACTGATACTTGTTGAATCTGATTGGAAAAAGTGCAACTAAATTGCTAAAATAGGTAAAAATCTACTAAGCATGTTGTGAGGAATTCAAGTATTCTTCTCAAGCTGATAACATTTCAATTTGGATTAAAATGAACTCTCACGTGTTAGGCTTGTGTGATTTTCTTGCTTTCATATCACAGACTTCATTTTGGGCTATAAAATGAACATAGATTTGCTTTCTACATATCTGTTACACATAGTAAATAGGCCTTATGAACACTATTTGTGGATGATCTTGAGAGAGTGGGCTTCTTCCACTTGTTCATGCATGTGAAGCTCTTCTTGACAATGGATCCCCTTTTAGGTAGGGAGGTTATTGAGAGAGTCTCACGTTCTACTAGATTCATGTGTCTTCAACTTTTGATTGATACATTCTCTCTCTAGAGGGGTTGATAGATCATAAGAGATTGATGTCATAAATCTTTGTGAGATAATCTTGGTCTTAGCATGTTGGATTAATTTGTCTACTTTATTTTGGTTAAAAGTGAAAAGGCTAGAGGACTATGCTCTACTCCCTTTTTGGGTAGTATCAGAAACTCAGATCCTTGAATCTCGAACCAGTCTCCATGTGGTATCTTTTGTGAGTCACCTTTAGAGAGGGTTAACTATAGTGGACATTCCCTTAATTGGGTCAACCATGTGCACAAAACCTCAAGCGGTAGTAGCCATTTTCACCGTGGTCACAACAGTCACTATATAAATGTCCTTGTGGAGGAAATCTTCATAGGTGTGGTCTCTTGTTGGGCTATCAGATCTCTCTAGCAGTTCTTGATTGATTAATTTCTTAGACTATGTCAAAACCCCAGTGTGCTTGGATTGGAGTTCACCCTCTTGCAATCACAAAAGTTGCAGAGTCAAACCATTACTAGAAACCCTAGTGAGGTCAAATTTTCATTTTTCTAGGAATATGTGCATTATTGAAAAACTTTTTGGAACATACACAATTAGCACTCCTAGGGATTAGTAGATTCAATCACTTGATTTTTCATGCATAGGGTTTCTTTGTCCCATGTTCATTATTTTCAGACATGCTTGGAATCACTTGCTTGCTATTTTGTGTGCTTGTTTACCTATTTGGCTACCGAAAATGAATGATCTCAGAATAATCTTCAAACCTAGACAGAGAAATTTGTGAACAATCTAAAACTAAAAATTAAAAATTTGCAAAATCTAAAGTAAAATTTCTTTCTAGAGTCAACAGTCATCCCACCAAGTCAGAAAGTCATATGAGTTTTGGAAATTATCATTTCAGAACCCCTTTATTTTCGTATGATAGCTTGTATAGTGTCGTACAAGTTTTGCCACCAGTCAAAAACAAAATCTAAAAATCTTGCATATTAATTCTCATGTGAGTTTTTCAACTATTGTATGAGTTTGTCAATTATCATTTCATAGCATACCCGCTGTCATATGATCCTACAGAAAGTCATTTGAGAAATTTCATTGCCAAAAAGTTGTCAAAATTGTCTGAGACCCAGGTTTTATAGATCATTTCTAGAATCTGTTGAACAAATCACTGTGTAAGGAATAGAGAAAAAACTACAACAAATTCATTCATTTTCCTCAAGTAAGCCTTTGAGTCTGATTTTGCCTTCTGATTTATCAATTTTAGTCTTTTTCATCATGTCAAAACCTTGTCAACATTTCCTTCAAATTTGATCTTTTTACTAAATGGTTAAGTGTTGTGAGCTCATACCTTCTATCTATTGGGTGTCTACCCACACTACTGTGGCACAATATCCTTCATTTACATCTGATCTAATCTTTAATCACTTCAATCTTGACAAGGTTGCGTTATTTGATCTTCTTGAATCAATTCATTCTTCAGTTGTATTCATCTTATTCTTTTGCTTCACCCAAGGTTAATGGTGGAAACCAGAGCTTCGTCACACAAGAAATCTAGAGAGGTATCCCATACAATACCTCTAAATACTCTCTAGGCCCCAACTCTTGAACAACTCTACAATTTTGGTCTTTACAAAGACAACGGTCTTGGAAATTTTTGATTAAAAACTGGTTACATACCCCCTCCTTCAACTCACGGAGGTAATCAACAAACCCCTCCTCAATCTAATCTAGGGAGCCCTAAAACTGGTAACATGTCTCATGGAGGGACACATCATGGGTCTCAAGGACACCAATCTCAACACTGTATGGATCAAGAACCTACACCTTCTGAAATTGCTCAATATCAAAATGATGATAACTTCAAAAGGATGATGAAGCATTTCTTGAAAGAAGATAGAGAAGCATACTTTCTAGAGCTAGCTCATCAAGGAGCTAAACTTCCTCCAAACTTTAATGTGGAAGATATCATTACACATGAGGAAGTAACTCCTATCATGGCTCTAATGAAACAGATGCATACCATGCAAGTCAAACTTAACACACCTGAAAAAGAAAAGGAACCTAAGGAGTTCTCCATGGAGGCTCTATGTCCTTTTCCATTTGATAAAGAGTTGTACATGCCGCCATTCCCTAAAAGAGTGGAGATGCCTAAATATTATAAGTATGATGGAAACTCTGACCCTCAAGATCATGTCAAATAATTTTGTACTTAATCTATGGATTTTATGCATGAACCAAGCTACTTAATGCGTCTTTTCCCTTGATCTCTAGGAGGCACAACCATTCATTGGTTTTCTAGAATGCCCCCTACTATCAAAAATTTTGATGAGTTAATCAAATTGTTTTATCAAAAATACTCCTAAAATATTCAACATCTGATCACCATGATCGACATCTACAATTTGTAACAATATCCAGGTGAACCATTCCTAACATTTCTCAAGAGGTGGTGGAAGAAGTTTTCTCTATGAGCTAGACCCATTCCCAAAACTGAGAAGTTGGAAATCTTCATCAACAATCTTGTTCCAAAAATCAACTACCATTTACAAATGCAAAATCATACATCTTTTGACAAGATGGTAGATAATGCGATCAAAATTGAGAAAGTACTTGTGAAACAAGGAGACATCACACTTCGAAAAGACAAGTATGAATCTGGATCTAGTTGTAAGGACAAGAACAAAAATTGGAAAAAGAATAAAGGCATTGTCATAGATGGTGTTATTGATAATATCCATGCCCCATATAAAGCACCTACTTTTAATCTCACTATTGGTACCCAGGCCATCAAAGCTTCCAAAGCTAAAGCAACAGATTCCAACAAAAAGTCATCTAATTACAAACCTTGGGCTACACATCCTAATCGTAAATTCACTCCTCTTGGAGAATCCTTGGAATCTGCCATGAAAAATCTATTGGTAAACAAAATTATCTAATTTCCTAAGATAAAATTCTTTGATCCTAAACCTAAACTAAAATGTTGGAGAGAGAATGATTTCTGTGAATTCCATCGCAATAAAGGTCATAAGACTAATAACTGTGTATGCTTGAAACACATCATACAAGACAAAATTGATAATGGAGATATCACAATTGACAATCATAAGAGTAATAATGATCATACAACATTCACATAACCATTTCCTAAACATGGTAAAGAAGATTCTTCTTCTTAGCCTAATATGGGTGTTGTAATACCCCAAAAATGGGCTATAGGTTCATTAACCTCCTACATCTTCAAATTCGAACGAAATCAACATGAAAGTCCTAACCTAAGGCACATCTGCACATTATCAAATTTTAATTGATTTTATCCTAAATTATGCATCAACGAACATTCCTAGTAATATTCCTATTTATCCTAATTATCTTTAATTTAATTATTATTTGGCGAAAAATCCTATTTATCCTAAAGTTTGATTAATTGAATATTCTAAATATTTAATTAATTAGATTTAATACTACCACTTAATTATTTAATTCAATTTAATTAAATTTATTTGTAAGAATTTTCAAATAGCAAATATTGAACCAAGGATCTAGAGGTTGAAGAAAAGCACAAGAGAGAAAATATGAATGCAAGGATGGATTGAATAGATCCAATGAATTTCTCAATGAATTATTAATATTTACATAATAGGCCTCCTTATATAGGAAAGGTGATATGAGAGAATGATAAGGAGTTGATAAGCTATCTCCTATGCTAGGTGTAATCACATGTCCACCAAATGTGGATCATCCTCCAAAATGCAATAAAGTATGTGCATTGAATTAGGATGATAATGTGATAAGAGCACAAAAGGTGGATCTCACACACAACGAGGTATGTGAAGACAACTATCACACCAAAAGTAGAATTTCTCCTACACCACGTGCTTAATAGATGTGCACACTCCTAGGTGTCTCAATCACAAATTACTATGCAATGCATTAACCTAAGTAAGACTAAGTAAAGTGTAATTAGGAATAATTAATTACACCAACACACCCCCTTAAGTGCAACTTAGGGGAATGCACTTAAACTCACAATGCAAGATGGGTCCCGACAATTAGGTCATGTTAGGTACCCATGTACAAAAGACATGAAATGCATAACTCTCATAAAGTGGAGAAAGAGGGAAAACCTCATTGGAAAAACTCTCCCCCAAAAAGAGAGAAGAAAACAAGATGCATGGATGGATGGAGTACTCAAGACCCCCCAAGAACTACATACATCATGTATATACAAAGAAATAGCCCCCCATAAGAAGGATAGTTGGACACATGATATCCCCACCATAATGTAGAAGCTCCCATGTTGATGAAGAGTACCTGCAAACAATAGATCAACCAATGCTTACAAGAAACATGTCTCCCCTTAGGAAGAAATAGATTCATCAAATGATGAAGAAGATGTAGGTCTCCATGTAGGAATCTTTGAAGACTGATTACGAATCTCCAAGCTCAAAGAATCTATCACTTCATGTGACAAATCAAGTGAAGAAGGAGAAGAATCAAGTACAACAATCTCCAAAGAAGGTGAAGAAGTGTCCCCATCTACGATGAAACTATCATCAAGGGAAATAGAAACCCCTTCATGTATGTGTTCCAAATTTGCATCATGAGAATCAACAAATGTTGAAGATGCATCCAAGTAGTCATCACACTCTGCAAGATCTGAAATAATATGAACATCCTATTGAATAGTAGAGCCCATGTCTAAAGAAGCAGGAGGAGGAGGAGTAGGAAGATCAACACTTGTCTCAACAACAAAATGATTCAAGTGCCCAAAGTTCTCCTCATAATTATCCCTTGGCAAAGGGATGGGTACATCATGAATATCATCATCATTATCAACAAAAGTGGAAAAAGAATACAAGCGGGATGTATGATCAACAACTCCCATAGCTATGACATTTCTAGTCTCCATGTCCCTAATGTAGACATAATCAAGAGTGAACTCAACAATTTTACCTTGTGCCCCATGTTTGATTTGGTAAATAGAAAGGAGATTAGTGGTCAAGGATGGTACACAAAGAACATCATTAAATGTCCCTTCTCCCATAGGAATAGAACCTTTCCCACAAACTCTCATGAATGTGTTGTTACCTATCAAAATATTAGGAGAATTACAAGGCTCAATAGAAGAAAACATATCCATAGAAGATGCCATATGATGTGATGCACCTGAATCAAGAAGCCATTTATCTTTCTAAGGATGTGTGGAAGCCATGAGTGCTTGTCCTTTACCTTTATCTTTGGATGATGATGGAGATGTAGAAGTTGCCAAATGTGTAGAAGGAGTAGACACTGATGAGGGAAACTTAATGTTGTGTTTCTGAATAATGTGAGTTAGCTCATCAATCTTCTTTTGAAAATACTTATGCTCATCATGTCCTAACTTTTGACAATATGCACATTTATCTCTCTTTCTTCTAGATGATTCCTCTCTTGAAGAGGACTTGGATTCAGTACTTTTTGGTGAAGAAGATTAATTACCTTTTTCATGAGGCTTAGGATCCTTATTGTGTTTCTTTCCTTTTCCATTAGAAGCCTTTGAAGTAGACTCACTTGCAAATTGACCCATGTGTGCCAACTTTGCTTGTTCCCTTGTGAGTTACGCTGCAAATTCATCAAGAGAGGGAAATTTGTATGCACTACCAAGAGCATCCATAGTAGCATAGAATGTAGAAACAAAGATAGAATATTCAAGACCAAGCTTGGAAATAATCGAAAAGATCAATTGTTCATCCCCTTTAACAATGCCACATGAAGAAAGCTCCAATCTAATAGTATTGAACTTAGAAAAAAAATCTTGAATATTGTCAAAATCCCTAGGATTGAGACCTATGAGATCATTCTCTAATCTAAATTTTCTCATCCTATCAGGTTTACCAAAGAGTCCTTCCAATGTGATCCAAGCATCATGAGGATTTTTGTAAGATTCAATATGAAAGAGCATGTCACAAGAGATGGATGATCTAAGAGAACCAAGTGCTTTATCCCTTCGATCAAACCATTTTCACCTTTCTACAGCACTTGTTTGAGGTTCTTGATCCTGCCCAAGAGTCATTCTAAGCAATCCAAGACTCAACAAATGATCACTTAAAGATACTTTCCATTCATGATAGTTATATGGAGTGAGAATTTTAACCTTTGAATTATCCATATTGAAACTAAATAATGACTGATAACTACTAATAACTCTTTCAAAGGACTAATGCAAATCAGAAAACTAAAATCCAAGGATTAACCAAGTGCAATTATGGCCCCAAAATGACCTATTGCTAAAAGTGATATGTCTACCCAAAAATCACTCAAATCTGATTCAGATCTGGAAAGTAGATGAAAAATCATGCACTTTCAAAAAAAATTTCACCTCAAAATGTTACCATATGTGCCCAAACGAAGCCCTAGAAGTTGTAGAAATTAGGAACAAACAAGAATAGTCAACAAGATCTGAAATTTATAACAAATGAACCCACCAAAATGAAAAATCAACACCACCACTAGAAACTTCAGGAAATTCTACCCAATTTCAAAAAAAATTGCACCCGATTTGGAGCCCGGATGACCAAGTTATGGCCTCTCAAAGTTGGACTGCAAAATAAAAAATGCAAATGGTGAAGGTAGAGAATTTTCAAACCCTGCTGATGTCAAAAATTCACTAGGTTAAATTTGACAGTCATACGGCCATAAAAAAAACCTAATTTTGCCCTGCAGTGATGGCTAAATGACCATCAAATTTAGGACCGTGTGTAGGATGACGTCAACAAAAAATTACCCTCTATCCTTATGTGGCAGGTGACTGGATGCTGACATGTCAGATCCATACAGATGAGGTGGCACCATACCTTACATGGTAGTTGATGTGGCAGGGGGCCACATGGCACTGTGTGATTGGTGGCTGGCTACGCACTATGTCCTTCGGCCACGTGGCGGCTACGTTGGTGCTGACTGTGCCTCCGCGCGGGCAAGTTGTGGATCAGGGTAGTAGGAGAGGAGCCACCAGTGGAGCTATGTGGGGATGGTAGATCGGGTCACTTGGATGGTGGAGGAGATGGCATTTGCTAAAATGTGACTACACAGTTCTTCAATCGGTGGTGGCAGTGATCGCGTGGAGGAGCTACGTTCACGGGCAGTGGTGTTTGGATCTGAGGTGGCCGCCGATGGATCTACAATGGTGGGCGTGATCTGCACAGTGAGGAGGAGTGGCATTCTAGTGGTGGGTAGGAGCTATGGGGCTTGGGTGGTGGAGCCACTATAGAGGACTTATATATAGTCCCACATGCGATGCTCTTTGGGCATTTAAGCCCTTTTAATATGCAAAGTCGCTCAATGCAAAATAAAAGAAGAAGCTCGGTCTGTAGCTTGGCTCAAATTTGGGCTTGAGCGTGGGCCGTGGGCCCACTCTTTGGTGTGTTGTAGAGAATTCTTTGACTAGGGGACGTACCACCCCATATTTTTTTTACCAAAAAAATATTCTGATAATAAAACAGAATAAAAAAAAAATTATTTAAAAAAAATCATACGAGAGGGTAGATCGGGCCGTATGGTCTGATTTGCAAAATGTTTTTTCCTTGGATTGGACTTTTGCCAAATATAGGTGAATTTATAACCGATCTTAACCAAAACAGCCTCCTGGACGCAATGGTGAGGTCAGATCTACTCCAAGACGTGTCTATCACACGCTGGTTGCCAAATCTAAGATTTGGACCTTCAAAGCTTGCATCAAGATCTCTTCAAATCGGTTGATCTAAAATGCTCCAATAGCTCTGATACCATGTAAGAATTTACAAATAGAAAATATTGAACCAAGGATCTAGAGGTTGAAGAAAAACACAAGAGAGAAAATATGAATGCAAGGATGGATTGAATAGATCCTATGAATTATTAATATTTACATAATAGGCCTCCTTATATAGGAAAGGTGATATGAGAGAATGATAAGAAGTTGATAAGCTATCTCCTATGCTAGGTGTAATCACATGTCCACCAAATGTGGATCATCCTCCAATATGCAATAAAGTATGTGCATTGGATTAGGATGATAATGTGATAAGAGCACAAAAGGTGGATCTCACACACAAAGAGGTATGTGAAGACAACTATCACACCAAAAGTGGAATTTCTCCTACACCATGTGCTTAATACATGTGCACACTCCTAGGTGTCTCAATCACAAATTACTATGCAATGCATTAACCTAAGTAAGATTAAGTAAAGTGTAATTAGGAATAATTAATTACACCAACATTATTCCTAAATTGTATTATTTTATTTTGACAATAAATCTAAAATCTCATGACTAATTGATTAAATTCTTATTTAATTAATTAAAGTCAATTATCAATATTTAATAATATAGTTTTTGAATAAAAGTTTGATTTAATAATTTATTAACCCATAAATCAATTGTTTTAATTTTAAAATCAGTTAAGTTGAGAATAAATCACTTTATTTTTAAATTAATTTATAATTAAATCATGCACAATGACAAAAGAAGTCAACTTTAAAACAATTACTAATTTCAATTTGTAAACATTCTAAAACTCAACATCTAATGATGAGTTGAAAAGAACTAAAGCTCTATTTTGAGATAAAAATTGCTTTTGCATGATTTTATGAATTAAATATTCTTAATTTCTTGTTAACTCAAAAATCAACCTGAGTTTATCAAGAGTGATTTATGGCTTTTCTCAATGCATCCTCAAGCCCTATATTTCTATAAAAACAAAGCTCATCTCTTCACAAAGGTTTGCACAATTTTTATTTGGCAATCAAGACCTCGAAATTGCATCCTCACTCTAGCAAATTCATGATTGAATAATCAATCTTTCGCGAATCAAGGCTATTGTGAGATTTTCATTTATTGTTTTCAGCTGTAATGCCCCTCCAACCCTATCAAGTCTTGATTATGTTCACTTGAAATTAGGAAGGACTATATGTGAGAATGATCCTTCTTGAGATGGTTTCTTCCTAATCATTATAACTTGACATGTTAATGTGGGAAATAATAATATTGTGTAAGTATGTTCCTTTATATCTTCATGTGTATGTTAGTGATAGGATCACCTGATAGACTTATATGTTTCTTTTAGAAATGCTCATGGTTACCTTAGGTTAATTGATTATAATCACTTAAGGGTTAGATCTGTTATCTTCTCTAATAATGTTACTTGGGATTAGAGATGATTAATGCATTTAGGGTTATACGATTTGTTTATCTTGATTTGATAATGGGACATCTTGAGTACATGTCTGATGGTTAAATGGGTTTGCAAAAGATAATAGATGGTTTATATTTACATGATTATGTTATGATTCATTATTGTTATACAATATAAAAAAGAGATCATTTTTTATACTAACCACACTAATCCAATCATGCCTTGTTAATGTGACTGTCTGATGTGACTATCAGAAGAGGGGAGATAGTCGTAGTTACTCCTATAGGAGGTCTACACGATGTCACACTCTCCCTCCTTGTTTGCAATTTCTTGTACATATGTACATATATATTGGTGTACTTGGTTGGTGTTGTAGGATGCAGGTACCAGGCATCGACTCCACCTGGCTACACAGGTCTCTGCATGCCTTTAAAATCCTCAAACTATTGTTGTGTGGAGATATTACCAAGATTACTCTCAAGGTTACTCGTGGATTTAGATTTCTATTTAGGAGGTTACCCTAGTTGGGGGATTTGAATATCATTCATGTTATGGTCATGTGAATTTTGATGTGATGTTGTTCTGTGATTTTGGATGTGAGTTAGAATTATCCCTGTTAGTACATGTATATATGTTTATTTTATGAGTTATATTGATTGTATGTTATATAGGTATGTGTATATGTGGGTGCACACGCATATACCCATGCTTATATACATAATAATATTTGTATGGATTTATCGATTGTTTTAGTGGTATGTTATTTAAAGTGAATTCAATGAAGTGTATTAAATAAATGTATTAAAAAGTGAAAATAATATTAATAATAGTAATAATAAAAATAAATGCTCTTTGTAGTAAAACTAGCTATCTAGGAGGGAGTTGAACTTGAGACCTCCTAGAAGTTAGGCTAGCTAGTTTCCGTGTGTGCTATGTGTTTTCCTTGATAGTTAATTATTGAGTTTTCTTGTTATGGTTTTATTTTGAGACTATTTTTAATTAAATTTATTAAAACCTTGATTAAGTATTTTATGGGAATGATTTATTGGTTATTCAACCAACTACGGAAGTTGGAGAAGTTGCTTCCCCTAAAGCAACTCCTCCAACCACATAGTGGGAGGATAAGTAATTGAAGATTTTGTGTGTGGTGGGGGATAATTTTTGGAAGATGGATTTTCTTTTGAGATTATCTGTGATTGATTACTCTAGAAAATTTTGGTGAATGTTTATGTGAGGTTGAGAGTTTTTGGTTGGTGAAGTTGTTTGTGTGATGATTTCCTGGAGTTGATTACCAAAGGAGTATTTTAGGAGGATATCTACTCAAGGTTGGAAATTTTGCAGAGAGTCTCCAACCAAGGGATAGATGATTCTCCGCAAGACCCCAGGTAGGGTCTCACCTGGAAAGAATCTCCATTATTCCCATGAGTATGAATGTGTATATGAATGATCTATTACTCGATGAGATTATGGTTGTTTACTTTTTGTTTGGAATCGAGAACTATATATATGTTTTATTTTTTGTGTATTTGAAATGTGTTTGCGGAAAGTTATTTTATGAATGTTTGTATGTTCACTGTGGTGAAACCTCCCTGGGATGGTAGAAGTGGTTTCAATCATGTAGGATAGTGTGTTATGTTGTTATTGAATGTATTATGAATGCTTCTAGAATTTAGAATTGTTATATCAACCTTACTGGTCCATGTCAGTTTATGCACCACCTTTTCTTGTCTAGATCTAGAATGGTTTTGTTAGATAGATAAGATAGATTGATGAGTTGGTTTTGAAGGGAAACTGGGAGATCTCAAATGGGTCATGCTTAGATTAGGCAATCACAATCCCCATAATGCCTAGTTTTACCCATAAGACATAGTTGACTGTCACGTTTTCCAGTTTCTGTTAGTCTAGTATTAACCGAGCAAGTCGGTTTAGTGTTAACCGAGCCAGGTCAGTTTAGTGTTGACCGAGCCAGTCGGTTCAATGTTAACTGAGGGAGGTTGGTGTATTGTTAACCAGAGGTGGTCAGTGTAGTGTTAACCGAGGGAGGTCGGTGTAGTATTAACCGAGGGTGGTCGGTGTAGTGTTAACCGAGCAAGAGAGGAATGCTAGTGTGAACCGAGCTAGATAGGAAAAATAGGCTTTTATACTTTAAGTTATATTTGTATAAAGGGTTTAGGTACCTAATGAGATGATTGAGATAGGTTCCAAATTCATAGGAGTTAAGATGCAATTTCTAATTTTGAGTTTTCTTAAAAATCAAACTTAGTTATTTTCAAGCACGTGAGATTTTGTAGAGCATTGTGTCTTGGTATATGAAATTTTATGTAAACTTTAAATATGTTCATTGCTTTTTTTTTTTGGATTATATGGTACATTTAGATGCTTGAATAAGGTTAGGATGTGTTTTAGGGTTCGGGTTATCCAATGGACTAGGACTACTCTAAGGCCTCCTAAATGTTCCCCAAACATTCCTAAACTTTCCTATTCTTTTCTATGCTTCGATTCTTGTTCTTGAAAGTGTTTACGATGTATTTTATTTCATGTATGATGTATTTGGGATGTGTGAAGTTTTTTACACCTATGTACATTCATTACTTATTTTTTTGAGGTTATATGGATTACTTATGATGATTTTCCACTTGTCATATACTTGAGTTTAGTTTATGAGGCTAGGACTTGTCTCAGTGGCCTATGTGCACGGGAGGGTTCCTTAGACCTATAAATGAGCTTTGGAAATTTTTAATTATGCATGAGAAAGGTTATATGTTTTGAGGTGTCTTGTGATAGACATTCTTCCAATAGTTCCTATTACGTATATGGCTAAGGTTAGGACTGGTTCTGAGGGCCCGAGTGCACAGGGGAGTTTCCTAAACCTATGAATCAGGACTTGGAAGTGTTATCTAGTTTTGTGACTTGTGATGGGGTAAGGGAATAGGAACCTTAAGTGAGTGGCTCACCATAGGTTCTAGAACCCTAAAGTGGTTGCCGGAGGATCCTATGGGTGGGTTTGTAAAAAGTGATAACCTAAAAAAGAAAATTAACATGGGAAGGGGGGATTCAAAAGATAATGAAAGAAAACATAATAATGGCCACACGGATCTGATTGGAGTATCGAGACTAGGGATAACTACCAGGGTGGATCCCTATTCATAAAGGGGGGACCGGGGTTACATGGTTGCCAGGGTGGATCCCAATATACAGCTTGTGTGATGACACTCACTTAGGTGGTCTCCTAGAACCTTAACCTTGGTGTTATAATATGATGATATTTTATGTGATTTATTCTTGTTCTTTTGAGTCTTGGATTTATTGGTTTTTGGGACTTAGATTACCTTAAGGTCTTGAGATTACCTTGGTTCTATCTCCTAGCATAGGGGGTGGAACTTTACTAGTTTCACATGGTTGGGTGGCAAATCTCTTTTGAGGTATTGTTCATGGTTCACATCGTCGCTGAGATTCTGAGTTGCTCAGTGGTCAAGATTATGTTCTCATATCATGTAGCTCTATCTTTTGTTATCAAGATGTAAAGATGTATTATAAGCCCTTGGGCAACTTGATGTAATTATCTTTCTATATGCCTTCAGGCAATGTGCAATAATTGTAATTATGTTTGTAAAAGGAAATTGTAAGAAATAAGTTATGTATAGGGGAAGGGAAGAATTATGAATTTGAAAAGGGGATTGAATATGGTTAAATCAATGAGTAATTTCTTACCTTATATCTCTTCTAAATTTTAAATGAAATTAAAAGTAATGGTCCTATGCAAACCTTTGTAATGAAAATACTTATGGATGTAAACTTCTTTAGAAGGGAACTTGTTTTGATACTTGGTTAGTGAAAAGATGTGCTAAGGGTTCAAGGGTATCTCCAGGTGAAATAATAAGGGACAAAGGAACATGTATGTTATCGAAAGAAGTAATGGGATGCAATTTCTTAAATGTATATTTCAATGTGACTGATGTCAGGTCATTCAACTAGGTTTAATATAAATCCTTTACTAGATGTTTACAAGGTTATGGTTGATAATTTGTGGAAGTTAAACTTATGGAAAAAATGATTCATGTAATGATTTATGTTGGTTTCCAATATATGATTAAGGACTCTTAATGGAAAATCTTAAATGAGTTTGATGGTGCCTTTGAGTTGAGCATAGTTATGTTTAAGGGGTAAATTAATATGAAAGAATAAATGTTCTTAGTGGATGTATAAGTAACGTGTGCTTGTTTCACTTCTGAAGGTAAATTACGTGTTAGTCAGTAAGGGAAATTAATTCCACTAGTTCATTAATGTAATTGGTTATGATATGAAATGGAATTAATGTTAATTGAAGTTCTAATGCAAATAGAATTTGTTAGATTAAGTAATTAAATGAAATACTTGTTAATGGTAATTGAATTCATTAAGGGAACCTTAAGGAATGTACTTGTGGATGGTAATGATGATATGTTAGAGTGTTAAAAAAAAATTTAGTTGTAATTTTAGGTCATATACCTGATTCCTTATGGGTTCCTTGGCGGGGACATTACATCAGCATTCATAGTTTCATATCATAGATTTTTATATGCATTCATAGAATTTCTTAGATTAAATCTACATTCAAACTCAATTTCATACATTATAGCTTAGATTCATACAGTTTCTCATTCTTATTGCATAGAAAATACAAAAATATAGATTAATTTGCATTCATATTTCATTGTTTTCATCATCTTAAATTCTTCATTTATGTGTTGCATTGTCACTAATCTTGATTTCAATCTGATAACATCATACTCACACCTACTAGAAGGTAGTAAATTACCTGGTTAGCATAGTTTCAATTACTTGCAGATTTCAGTTTTTGCTAACCTCTAATGTTTTACTGAAGTGTTGTGTCTATAGCTAGATACAAAATTCACACACACATTTTTGGCACCCACTGTGGGGCCCTAAAATGGATTTCCATTCTATTCTATCAAATTTCTATCATTTTTATCGAACCCACAACCACAATGTTAATTTTTGTGAGTTTTGTGATAAATTTCTGGGCTATTTTTCCAGAAATTTGACTTATTTTTTTATTGGTACATGCACATATGACATGATATAGATCCAAAATTTATATTTATGAAAATTTATTTGAGTTATATTTCATTTTCCATTGGTTTGGATTAATTTCATTTTGATTTTCAAAAGTTATGATCATTTTAGTGAAGACTGGTCTAAACCTGATTTTATGAAATCTGACTAATGTTTTTATTTGTACATGCACATATTACATAATAAAAATCTGAACTTTATATTTATGGAAGTTTATTTGAGTTAGCTTTAATTTTTTGTTGGTTTGGATTAATTTTGTTTTGATTTGAAAAAGTTATGATCATTTTAGTAAAGACTGGTATGAACCTGATTTTATGAAATATTACTGATGTTTTTATTGGTACATGCACATATGACATGATATAGATCCAAAATTTATATTTATAGAAAGGTATTTGAGCTAGCTTTCATTTTCCATTGGTTTGGATTAATTTTGTTTTTATTTGCAAAATTTATTATTGATTTGGTATAGACGGGTCAGAATCTGATTTTTTATGACAACAAGTTTTTCGATTATCAAATGACATATTATCTTTGACTAACCTGATTTTCTACCATGTAGGGTTGAAAATTTGCATTTCTTTTTTGATGGATTTTTATAATAGTGGGTTTCATGTGCAAGAATAAGTAAGTTTTTCATAATAGTGGTTTGCAGGTGCAGGTACATCCTGTGGGTACAAAAGATAGAAGACAAATGCTCAAAAATTGCTAAAAAAGGTAAAATATACTAAGCGTGTTGCGAGGAACTTAGGTATTATATTACATCTCATAGCACTTATTTTGGGACATAAAACAAACTCTCTTGTGTCAAGCTTGAGTGCCTTTATAGCTTTCATAATTCAGACTTCAGTTTTGGGCTCTAAAACGAACATAGATTTTCTTTTTGCATATCTATTACACATAGTAAATAAGCCCTATGAACACTATTTGTGGATGATCTTGAGAGAGTGGGCTTCTTTCACTTGTTTTCATGCGAAGCTCTTTGTTGTCATATTTTTGACACATTTTGAAAGCCTAGTTACTAGATGAGCTACAATAACCTAGTTTGCATTATTAGGTGATTTGGATTAAATTTGTGTTCATTTCATTGCAATACATGGAAAAGAAAAGGAAATGAATGACATCTACATCTACACATACATCTATCTACATCACTTTTTTCTAAGCAAAAAATTAAAAAGAGATGAAAAGGAAAGAGCATCTATCTAGGCTCACATCGGTCGTGAGCATAGCCTTTACCAGAAATGAATAGATGAGTGTAAATATACATAAAAAGATGTTGCATTGGGGTACCTGACATTGCCTAGTTTTGAAGTTTGAAGCTTGGTCCTATCCAGAAGCTCCTATGATCCAGAACCTGCAAGAAGAAGAGGGGGATTTGGTTAGATCCAATGGATCTAAGCAATGGCTGATACCACAATACAGTAATGCATATACACACTCAGCCATGTACCTCTAAAAAAAGGTTGTGTTCAGGGCATGTGCATGAGAAATCATCCAAAAAACTAAGAGGCACCATGTTTTCACTGACGTGTTTGTTTCATGTGCAGATACAAGGGAGCTGATCCATAATGATTCTATGAATGACCTGGGCCCTTGATGTAGATCATGATAGGAAAAATCCAGGTTTACTATCAGGTGATTGCATCAAGGGCCAAGAGCACACACAGTGTGTACATATAGGGAACATTCAGATGATCCAGCATTAAGAACTTAAAGAATTACAAAGGGTTTCATAGCATCGGGAACATAATAGAGCTATTTGTAGAGTACACAAGCCTATGAGCTAGACATGGCACTTTGTTGCATAGATGTTCAAATTGCACAATTATCAAGGGAACACAATCCACATATTTAGAAAGAAGTACAATAGATGATATTTAAAGATGAACTCAATACATTGCATTTAGGGCACACATGTGTTTCAAATCTACATATACATGATGCTATGGCATGATTGTGATAAATCTGCAATATAAAAGGGACTTCCCATGCCCTAATGAAATAGGTGATAACATGTAAGATGATAGTGCACTAGAATTCACATAATATCATCACTACTATGGTGGTGGTGACATCAATCAATGGAAAATGTGTACAACAGTAGGTTACAACACCAATAATATACCATTTTGACTTATGGAACAATAACAATACATGCCATGCCTCACAAGCCTCCAGGTTCATGACAATGGGAAAATGCTTCAGTTGCAAGTGGCCAGCAAAATACAATTGGTGAAGGCCAGTGGCAATGCTCTATCTATATGAGAGTAGAGTGTATTCAAATAATATCAATACTAGCAGTGATACCCGAGTTTTCATAATAGTACAGGAGGCATGATGTATTCAATATGGTTTCCTATATTCAAACAAGGACATAGTGTCATGCCCTCAAAAACAAAGGAGATCTTAATGAAGTTCACAGGCTATATGGTATGCTGCCATAAAATAGGAGTGAGACCGTGCCACAATGCCATTGCTTTAAGGTATTAACAAAAATAATTAAATATATGCAAGTAATCAATACCATGCCATGCCCTAGCTTTAGTGCTCTTGGGCTATTGAAAATAAGAAAAAAATAAGGAAGGAACAACAAATTAAAATGTAGAGAACACGGTGCAATATGTGTTGAATAACAGTGATAGGGCCCGTGCCCTAGTCTTTTGAAATTGATAATAGAAAAGGATAATAAAATGGTGTGAAGTGCCAGAATAGAGACATGGAGCCACAACACAAATGAAACAATAGTGATTATGTATTGATGCCCAGTGCCATAACAGTAAGGCCTCAATGCTTATCTTTTAGGATACCAATGCAATAACAGAGGGATCAATCAAGTTCAGCACCCAACATTAATACAAACATATACAAAAGGGGTTTGATACCCTCACAACAGGAGGAATATAATCGAGGGCTCCAGCAAATACAAAAGGGTCTATGCCCTAGCCCACATTTCATAATCACCAAATAGCAATGAATATCGAGAACCCTATTTGCTAAATAGATAACAGAGATAATATTATCTTGGGCAATGTGCTAAGCATGTCGTGCCTTCAAGAATCCATGAGTGGCTAGTATATACAATAACAAAGAAAACACAATACAACTATGCCATAGTCTTTTTGACTAGAGGAAATTAGTACTTTTAAAGAATTATATTGCAAAACGCTAAGTTTCACAGGCTGTGAAAAAGATGAAGGAATAATATATGCCCTAGTCTACAATACAAAGAGGTGCCAGCTTTGATAAAGGTTTATAAGCCAACAGGTTCCTCTATCAAAGGTTGTTCAGAGCCTAAATAAAACATGGTGAGCAAGCACTTCAAATGTGTATGCCATGTTTCTCATATAATGCAAAGCTATCAAATGTTACAGCAGACTGGTGTCCTCGAAGGAAACAATCAATGCAGAGAAAACAATAACTGGTAACAAATAATGCAAATGATGCACTCGAGTAATGAGAACTTGATGCCCTAATTAGATGAAATAATGAATAGCATGCCTCATAGTTCTCAGGCTGCATTCAAGAAATAACTAGTAAATAACACGGTGTCGTGCCCTAATACCATCAAATTCACAAATGGAGAGTTCAATCAAGCTCGGTGCTTTTCAAACATGCAAAGAAATGTAATAGCACATGCCCTCATACATATAGAGGTAGAAGAAAATGTCAGAAAATAGAAGTGCTCAGAAATCGACACCTACCTCAATCATATTGTCGGTTTCATAGGTTTTTGTTTCCCAAATCAGAATAGAAGTTTCCATTCAAGACTGCAGTGAGTTTAGCATGTTGCCAGTTGCCGAGCTGTGAAAGCCACGATTGTAGAGGTTCCCATTTTTGAAGAAGAGTTTCAATAATAGTATCTTTTTGTCTCCCCTTTGCTAAAGAGGGCTAGTTTTATTTCAATTAATATGTTATCTTTTTTTGAGATAATATATTAATTTCTTTTGATGCCCTAGGTTTCCTTAGAGAAGTCATTCTTGACTTAGGGGATGAGTGTTATTACAATTATGTATTCATGTATAGTGAGGGGATATTATTTTTGTTTAGAATATTTATGCCATATAGATATGTTTAAAATGTAAATATTATAGGTTTTCTCCTCTTTTTGAGTTGAGGTTACCTTTAATATATTTAGGATCCACTTTGGCTTGATTTTTAGTAAAAAGGGGGAATATTTTTAATGTAAAGTCATTGCAAGGGGCTTATTGTAAATTTTGACATGGTGTTTTATAAGCCTCATGAGAATATCATTATTATGCATGAGTTAGTGGGTGATGGGATTTCCTTTGACTATCCTATTTTTAGGGTCCCCACTTTTCCCGTCCCCCCTAGATTCTCAAGAATTGGGCATCCGAATTTCAAAGTGATGGGATTATGGTCCTAGTGGTAGATTTTCTATTCTTGGTGAGGAGTGATCTTCATTGCAAATTCTATAGATTTTCTATATATGCCTCTCACTTAGGTGATAGTAGGTTGGTTCTTCATTCCCTCATTCTTAGGAGGTGAATTTTGTAGCTCTTGTGAAGCAATCTGATATTGTAGCTCCTTTTATTCTAGCTAATAATAAAATTGTTCCCTTCTTTTCTATAGTTTGTGAGTTAGTTGATGAGCTAAGTGTTATGTATTGTGATTGATTTTGATCCTTTACATGATAGTATGTTCATTTGATTGTTTTGAAAGCATTGATTTACTTGGAGGTTTTCAAATCTGTGTGCATCTATCTATGTTGAGTTGTGAAAATTATCTTTCCTTCTCATTCACATTCAGCACCTGATTGTTTACTAAGAAGAAAAAGTCAGACTTGGAAGAGCTGTGGAGTTCTTATTATGTGTTGGGGTTACATTATGAGTTTGTTTTCAGTTTGTGGATCTATCCAATTTGGTGAATCACCTAAGTGAGATTTAGTTTCAGTTTTATGCAATCCCTCTATCCCTTTCCCTTCAAAGTTAGCGTAGTTTAGGTGATACAAACGGGGAAGCTGGCCCTTAATCTGGAGGTCTATTCTCAAGAAGTAGTCCCACATCTTGAGAGTATTCCCATGTTTCACAGGATTTCTAGGTTTCATACTTAGCTATAACGGGTGCAATCCCTAGTGACAACACTCTTCTTGATGAAGGATCCCCTTGTAGGTAGGGAGGTTACTAAGAGCATCTCACGTTCTACTAGATTTGTGTGTCTTCAACTTTTGATTGATACATTCTCTCTCCGGAGGGGTTGATAGATCATAAGCACTTGACGTCATAGATCTTTGTGAGATAATCTTGGTCTTAGCATGTCGGATTAATCTGTCTACTTTCTCTTGGTTAAAATTGAAAAGGCTAGAGGACTATGCTCTACTCCATTTTTGGGTAGTATCAGAAACTTAGATCCTTGAATTTGGAACTAGTCTCCATGTGGTATCTTTTGTGAGTCACCTTTAGAGAGGATTAACCATAGTGGACATTCCCTTAATTGGCTCAACCATGTGGATGAAACCTCAAGTGGTAATAGCCATTTTCATTGTGGTAGCAACAACCACTATATAAATGTCTTTGTGGAGGAAATCTTCACAGGTGTGGTCTCTTGTTGGGCTGTCAGATCTCCCTAGCAGCTCCTGATTGATTAAATTCTCAAACTATGTCAAAACCTTGGTGTGCCTATGTTGGAGTTCATCCTCTTGAGATCACAAAAGTTGTAGAGTCAGACCATTACTAAAAACCCTAGTGAGGCCAAATTTTTTTCATTTTCTAGGAATATGTGCATTATTGAAAAACTTTTTGGAACATACACAAGTAGTATTTCTAGGGATTAGCACAATAAGTCACTATTGCTTGTTCATGCGCAAGGTTTCATTTTCCCTTGCTCATTGTTTTTAGATGATTGCTTGCTTCCCTTGCTTGTTGTTTTGTGTGCTTGATATCTTCTTGGTTACTTGAAATGAACTGTTACATGGATCTTCAAAATTTGTATAACAATCTGATACTAAAACACTCAAAAATTGTAAAACTGAGCAAAAATCCTTTCATAGAGTGAGAACTGAATATTCTATCAGAGAACATCCAGTGCTGTGTCTCAAAATTTGTCTCAAAATTTGTGCCTCAAAATCTATGCCAGAACTGTCAAATTGTGTCCTTTTATCATGTGAGATTTCAATTTATGAGCATTCTTTCATGTGAGACAACATATTCTCACATGCAACCTAGTACTTCCTTTCACAAGGCAGCATTCTATCATGCGAACCTATTCCAAAATTTTCAAAATAGTGAGTTGATTCTTGTCACTTCTAGTCTCCCTTAATTGATCTAGATTATAGTAGGTCACTTCCTCCACTATTGCTCAGCATCCAAATGAACTTAAATGGTATCAAGTTGCACAAAATGACTCTTGGTCTTCTTTCTTCCACATCTCCCATGTCTTCCTAGTCTCCCATTTCCATCCTTTCTCCTATTCCTTCATGCTTCTTCCTCTTCTTCCTAAAACTCTTCACATCTTCTTGACTCTTTTCCTCTTATTATCTACTCTACTTTCTTCTAGTCATCTCTTCTATCACTTCCATGATTGATTCCTCCTCTTCTAGAACCATGAATTTCAACTATCTTGTTATGGAACCTCTCTTGAAAATGGATGATCTCGAACTCATTGCTCAATTTGAAGAGTATTATTCCAAAAATCCCATGAGTGATAAATTTATGATGAAAATAAAATAAAAATTGATTGAATCAGATGCCTTTGTTAGGATCATACGCATGGTCATGTCATGACCTCCTTCTTCCAAATGTCTTTCATCTTCTAAGTCTTTTCATTCTTCCTCATCTTCCAAGTCTTCTTCCTCCACTAGGTCTTCACCTTCCTCTTCTCCATGATCTCGTGCCTCTTCTACTTCTCCCAAGAGTCTTACTTCTCTTCTCAAGACATACCATAATGAGCAATGTGACAATCCTTATGATACATCTTCCATGAAGAGTGACATACCCATCTTTGATGACTATGATGATGAACAATATAATGATACCTATGAAACCTCTATTTCTAAGAGTCCTCCTAGTCATGTGCTCATGCTTACTAAAAATGGGTCATCACATTAGATATATCATGATGGTGATCCATATGATTCTGATTTTGAAAGAGACTTTGATGATTTTTGTGAACAATACCTAGATGATACATCTACTTCACTTGAGGAAGAGAAAGCTTACCATGCTGATTATAAATGTCCATACTATAAGAATCTCTCCTCTAAGAACTCTCATGCTGAAAATAAAGATTACACTCTCAAGAAAAATAATATTAATGTTGAACCTTTTTCTTGTGATGGTTCCCTTCCATCCCCTACTTCCTCCAATACCCATACATTTCCTAAAGCTTTTGAGTCTTTCAAATCTTTTGCAAATATTTCATCCACCAAAGGTCCTAATACTTTTCATGCGGTTTCCTATAGTTATCCTCAAGGGATAACTCTTCAAAAAATTCAAGCTAACCTTCACTTGGCTTCAAATACTTTCAATAATACTAAACCTAAAGAGCCTAAGCCTGTATATGCTTTAATGCCCACTTCAGCTAGTCCTCCACCATCTCTTCCAAAGTCTTCCATACAATTCCAACATGCTTCCTTGTCATTAGAAGTGGCTCCATGTCAAGAGGACTCCAAAAATGATAAAGAAAAGAACATAAAGAAAGATCAAGATCAAGAAACCTCCATGTCATACAATCCTTTTCATGATGTCACTTATCCATTCCATGGTTCTTTTGATCCTGCATGCCCTTTCTCATTCATCCCACCATGTCTTAAGTCATATCCTAAGAAAGATCAAGCTACCACTTACACCATTGAGCTTATTGACATTCAAAATAACCTTAGTACACTTGTGCTTTTCAAAGATGATACTTCCATTAAGGTTGGTAAAAATGGTGTTGTTACTTCCAATGTTAAGCCTATTGAAAATCAAGAGAAAAATTGTGTGCTTATGCTATCCAAAGATCCTTGTCAAGATCAAAGGTTTCCATCTTCTTATTCTACCACTCCATGTTCATTTCCACTTTCTACTCTTCCTAATTCTCACTCTAAAGGTGTTGATATCCTTGGTTGTCATATAAATGTTGATGAACTTGTTGATTATCCTTTTGCATCTTCCACTTCCATCCTTGGACCTCTTCCACCACTACTAAGGGCTTCATGTCTGCCTTCCATCTTGGTCCTTATATCCCTTCACTTTCCCCTCCTAACTCTCCTAATTCATCTTCTATCTTGGGTCCTTATGTCCCTTCACTTTCCCCTCCTAACTCTCCTAATTTTCCTTCCATCTTGGGTCCTTATGTCCCTTTACTTTCCCCTCCTAACTCTCCTAATTCACCATCCATCTTGGGTCCTTACATCCCTCCATCTCCCATCTTTCCTCAAGATCAACATAGATGCATACCCTTGAATCCTTTTCATCCACCCACCCATTTAAACCTGTCATATCCTCCTTCTTCATCCACATGTCCCAAGTTCTTTGGAAGTAACTTGAATGTTCAATACAAGAAAAAGAAGCAATACAAGAATCCATCAAAAAGAGAAGATCACCATGTCTCCTCTAATTGACATGGAGGCATAAAGTCAAAAGAGATATCTAAGAAAAAAACTACAAGACAAGTATGGTTTCCAAAATTCATCATTAAAGATATTCTCTCTAGATCATTAAAAAGAAATGAAAAGCCTATGGCTATATGGATTCCAAAGTCTCTCTTGAAAGAGTCTAGTGTTGAGCAACAAGTGAAGTTGACATTCAAGCTTCCAAAGACTTCCACTTCATCTTCTTCCAAAAACATTCTTCCATTCCATGCGCCTAAACCACAACCTCTGCTATCCATTCACCATATTCCTTCATGTATTCCTTCATTCACATTTCCTCCATCCTCTCACCACCCTTCAAGGTGTGTGTTGATGTTGATCTTTCCTTCCTTTCCATCTACCCTTTCACAATCCTTCTACCTTCTATCCTTTTTCCTCATTTGCCTATTCCTCCTATCTTCCAACCTCACTCGCTTTACATAAAACCTTATCCTCCATTTTTCTCTTCCATCTCCCTTTCCCTATCAGCATCTTTGAGTGTATCATTTTGAATCCTTGGCATATCATGGTTTATTCTTTCAAGGAGCATTATCTAAAAAGCTTGCCTTCTTCCAATTTTTATTTTTATTTTTAAAAAAGAAAAAAAAATGAAATTGAAAATGTGCCTTGGTGAAAACCTGGAAACAAGCACCTTGGTAGAAAAAGTAAAGGTAGAAAAAGTAAAGAGAAATAAATTTGTCCTATGGTGAAAACCACTCCCTTGTGGCACCTTGGATAAGTACCATGATGAAAACCTGGCAATCAAGCATCATGCATAGTTCTTCTACATATTTCATCCATTCCATCTTCTCTCTTTGATCTTGACAATGTTGACCTATACACAAACATTTGGCTATCTTGTGAGCAATCTTACGATGAACTTGCTTTCATTCCATTCCTATTTAGCCTTCATATTTATTTTCCTCCATCCATTCTAGCCTTTCGCTATCCTTTTCCCCTTTGGTCTTGATCTAATAAAAAAAAGAGTAGAACACGATGCTTTGAAACCTCTTGACATGTCTACTCCTTTGGACTACATCCTTTCCTTCTTTGGCATTACGCTTTTGTGACTTATCCTATGATGGCTTTTCATTTCTTGTCCAAATTTTCTTTACATGACAATTTTTCCCTAGCTTGGATACCCTTGAGGATTTCTTCCCTTCATTCTCCTTCATTCTCGTCTTCCATCTCTTCCACTAGCTTGCTAATCCCTCTTGTTCTCCACCTTGCTAGACATTGGGACTACACGACGTGATCTTGCTTGGGAGTTTGATGCCCATTCTTTCTGGGGGCATCTTTTGTACATACTAATTAGTACTACCTATTGAGGTTGAAATCCCATCACTAAGCATCAGAAAGTATGGTCTAGTAATTGATGATGACTATAGAGTGTCTAGGTTGCAAGAACTTGAACTACTAGATGAGCAGAGACAATCAATGTATGTGTTGGCAATTTGGCTAATGTGGATGCATAGATGTTGTCATTATGGCAACATATGATCTCTATTGAGAGCACAAAATCTGGAATGCAAGTATGGCAAGTTGAAGGAAGAAATTGTCTATGGATACAATGATCCTGATAGAGCCCCGATGAAGATTTAGTTGGCGACGTCCACTGGAGCAATATTTTTGTTTGTGTAGTTAAATAAAGCTTCTAGAGAGTATAAGGATACCCCATCTCAGTGGGCATAAAGTTTGGAGTAGTACAGACAAAGTTATTTGAAGTTTACCGAAGACAATTTTTGCTGATAGAACAATTTCGGAGACAGTATTAGCGAAAGAGTTAAGGGATTATTTTTGCTTGTCAAAATAATGACTTAACATTATGAAGGGATGACATCCTATATTTTTACTCTTGGATAAAGATTTTGGAAGTTGACCATGTAAATTTATTAGCTTTAATAACTCATATATTAGGCATACTTGAAATGTAATAAAAGTAGAGTGTGATATGTAAAAAGAAAGAAAAGATAACTTGTGATAGTTGTATATTGTGATAGCAGCAAAGGCTATTGGTGCAAAGTTGTAAGTAGTACCACATTATAGTTAGAAACATTTTGTATTACCTATTTGGGCAGTGAGGTCAGCTGGTGATCAGGTTTTGTAATCTAACTCCTAACAGGGTTAAGGCTTCTAACAAGGCCTAAAGTCCTTTAACCAGGATAGATCTACTATATATTGTAAATTGACTCCTAACAGGGTCCAATATCCCTAACAGGATACTTTTGATTAGTGATCTTTGTGGGTACCATCCCCACCAGGGTTTTCCCTTGGCCAGGGTTTCCTTGAGAACATATCATGTGTTATGAGTTCTTTCTATTTACTACTATGTTTGTTAATCAGCTTGATAATCTTTGTATGCACTAAAGTAATCTATTATATCCATAAGTGGGCAAAAGAAAAATTTTGTGAAATATTGATTCACCCCCCCCTCTCAGTATTTCCTATTTCTAACAATTGGTATCAGAGCTCAGTTACTCAGAGAAGGAACATTCAAGGAAATCTTAGCAACTTGAGTAAGATCTCTATGGATATGGATCAACTTCAAAAGAATCTTGAAGAAGCTCTTGAACAGATTGATATGCTTACTGATGAAAGAAACTCATTAAGAAGAAAATATGAAGATGCAAAGAATGCTATTGACAAATTAAAAGGTAAGATTGAAGATCTGAAATCTGATATGCTTGTTAAAGATTGTGATGAATTAGAAAAAGAAAATGAGATCCTTAAGCATGAGTTGAAGATAGTAAATCTGAAGCTTAGTATGAAAGATGGAAATTTGAGATCTGATAATGAAAAATTGAAAATTGAGAATGAAGATCTGAGGTCAAGACTTGAAAAGGAAACATCCGAATCTGAAAAAGTAAAAGTGCAGTATGTGGAACTTGAGAAGTATAATAAAATTGTGAAAGGTGAATTAACTCAATCGAAACAACTTGAAAGGCTATATTCAAATAGTGATAAGATTGGAAAACAAATTTCTTTTGAAGAACCATTCTTTGATAGGACTGGATTTGGATTTAGTATGTTTAGAACAATCCATGAAAGTAAGAAGCCAGATTTGACGACATCTGAAAGTGTGGAGGAAATAAAGCTAGATGAGAACACATTGGAAGATCCACCTAAAGAAGAACCACCTAGAGAGAAAGAAGAATCAAAGCAAGAAGAATCAAAATAGGAAGAATCATCTAAATGTATGCAAAGAGAATTCAAAGGTAGATGTTTTTCTTGTAATACTATTGGGCACATGAAGAGAGATTGCACAGGTAAGCAATTTAAACCTCTTAATGGACATTGTTATAATTGACATAGTTTTGGACTCAAAGCTAATGAATGTAGAAGACCTAAAGTAATTTTGAATAATTATGATAGAATGATTGGGGATACTAACAATGCAGATAAGAAATCTATTGAAGAAATAAATCAAAGAAAAGTGGTAGTATGTTTTAGATGCAACAGAGTAGGACATATTGCTAGAAATTGTAGGTCATAGATTAACCAGCAAGGACATAGATTTGGAAACAATGGAATCATTTGTCAGATATGCAACAAGTTTGGACACTCAACAAGATTTTGCAGAATGAACAATGGAGGTTATCATCATAACCCTCACCCTAGAAACAATGCAAGAAGGAATGAAAATGTAGGAAACAAAGAGAAAGGTTGTTGTAACAATAAAGATGAAGTAAAATTTGATAAAGGCACAGATCAAGGAGGTATATTCAACACTGAAAGTAGTTAGGAAGGTAATGTAACTAATGGTAAGGATGAATCTTTACCTGACCCTTCTTTAAGTACTTAAATTATGTAAGTTTCTATAGTTTAGGACTTAGGATTAGTGTAGATTAGGAATTTTCATGAGTTAAGTTTTGTGTAGTTAGATATAGGTTTATTATGTTGTACTAATGCTATGGTTAAGTGTGCAAAATAAAATATTGTGTTTTGTGAGGTCGCAAAAAGTTTTATGGTTGCAGGTTTGCAGAATCAGCTTTTTGAGGTTTTAGCTGCAAAATGAATGAATGCGATGTCAGATCAAGTTAATGTGAAGTGTTATAACGTCAAAATCAAAGTTATCATGATTAAAAAGTGATTAAAAAGAGATTTGAAAGAATAAAAAGGGAGTTGAGGTCGATTTGAAGAAGTTTGGAAGTAGTTTGCAGTGACGATCATACCGAAACCCTAGATTTGCAAACTTGAGGTATTTTTTGATTATTAATTAGTTGATAAGATGGATATTTCTATGGTTCATAATGTTAAGGATAAGAATAGACCTAAGATTAAGAGAGAACTAGTAGAACCGGCTGAAATTGATGACAGACTAGCACTATCATCCGTACCAGACGGTGTATTACACATTGAGAATGTTAAAGGATATTTAGGTTGCAAGTTTGAAACTTTGGGAGATGTATATTTTAGTGATGATTATAGGAAATTGTACAATCAAGACATGTCAGTTAAACCAGCTTATGGGCACCTAGAGAACAATGAAATTATCAAATATTCCATGAAGTATGAATTCATTGATGAGGAATGTACCAAGATCATTTTAAGTAGAATCCACAATGGGAAATTTTGGATGGAGGATAGAGTTATTGATATAAATGCCGACCTAATTCATGATGTTACTGGATTATCAAAATTTGGTGAGATTCCACTGAATGAAAATAACATGAGAAAGATTGTTTTAGACAACACTGGATCTAGTTATAATGGTAGAGGAATTGCGATAAGTAAGATTAAGCAAGATGATGTTAGGTACCTTTGCAAGATCCTAACAACTAAATTCTATGGTAGTTCAAGGGAAGATGACATGGCTATAGGAATCATTCATGTAGCTTATCTTATGTGTATTAAGAAGAAACAAGTAGACCTATGTGAAATTTTGAAAATTCAATTATTTGAGAACTTAGAAAAGATTAAGAAGGCTAAGTACACATAGTTTAGGTTTTCATCTCTAATAACCTATATGTTTTTCCATATTTTGAGAAGATTTCCTTACATAGTTGATTGGAGTGACAATGTGAACATAATGGAAAGAATAAACTTAGTCTACATGAAGTACCTTTTTGATAAAGTTAATGACAGTGTGAAGCTTGTATTGAAGACTTTTTAGAATATTGTTAAGAACAAATCTAGGATTCCTCAATCATTAGTTGAAAAGCATAAAGATGACATTTGTTTTATGGTAGACACTGATTTCACCTACATTGAAGTAGTTGAGCCTAGAATGGAATTCATAGACCCTCTTGGCTCTGAATTATCTGAAGCATAAACAATAGGATATGTGAATAGATTGTTAAAGTGTGAGTTGGATGGTCATGAAAATAGGTTTGGAACCTATGAAGAGAATTTCAATTCTATAATAAGTTTGAGAGAAAAGAAGCAATCTAGTAAGAGAGTTGAATCTACTATGAAGAAAATACTGAAAGAATCAGGTATGTCAAGTCATGAGTTTGAGATAGCTAAGAAGACTGCAGAAGCTTTGAAGCAAAGTGAAAATCTTGTAATTTCACCTGAGGCATATAGTGCAGATCTTGTTGATCCTATTGCAGTAAAGGTAAAAGTTGAAGTACCTGAAAAAGATGAAGAAGATAAATCTTTTTCTCCTATTCCTAGAAAAAGAGTAAAAGTGAGTGCAACAAGACCCAGCAAGAGACAGAAAGTAATTGTACCACCTGTACCTATAAATGTAGCAGTAATTAAAGATGATGATGTAGTTTCAATCAAGAAGAAAACTTGGAAACCAAGAATTGAAAGAGTTAATGAAGATATATTGAAGCATGGAGACTTCACTAAGTTGAATAAATTTTATGATCTATATGGATCATTTGACAGATTGAATTTTGAAAATGCAATGATTACACATATGATTGTGATAGATAAGAAACTTAGCACTATTCATGGTAAGATCCCAGAAGATTTGTATAATAGACTTGTGAATAGAAAATATAGAGCACAAGAAGAGGACATAAAGATGAGAGAACATGTAATCAGATAGTTCTGTGAAGTTGAGGATGAAGATCATTTGAAGAGATTCTTGAAGTCTCTTGGAACTTTATTGAGAACTAAGAGAAGAACAATCCTTATAATGGGAGGCAAAAAGGAGGAAGTACAAAAAGAGACAGAGCAAGCAATAATGCAAGTTCTTGTAGATATAGTTGCAGAAAAGCATGTTGAATCAGACCCTTAGCAGAAGCAATCAGAGGAACCACATGGAGAGGAAGTTGGTATTGAAGAAGTTCCATATTCTTCACATATCAATATTGGCAAAGAATCAATGGACATTGAAGGAACCAAAGTGACACTAGAGTCAGATGATGTAGTATTTCATGATCTAGGAAACATTGTTGACAATTTGGCTTTAGAAGAGCAAGAGAAGATTATAGAATCAGAAAAGGATACAGAGGCAGTGGAAGCACCAGCAATATCAGAATCAGTTCCAGTAGAATAGACAGTTAAAGGTAAACAAATTTTGATAGAGGTCACTACCCCTAGTGCACTTGACAGTAAGAAGAGACAAATTGGTTCAATTTTTGAAGACCTTGGAAAAGAAGTTGTAGATGATGATCAACTTGAGTTCATCACATCTCTTAATAAAATTATTGGAAAGAATAAGAAGGTGAAGGACCTTGAAGGAAAAGTTAGAGTTTTGATAGAGAAACTTGAGAGTGTGATCAACACTAAGGTATCTGAATCAGATCCACTTGAAAAAGCTAAAACAGTAATAAACTCTTTTGACTCTAAATTTTCTAACTTAAAGGATATTGCTAGAATAAAAGTTTAGGAAGACTTTGAAGCAGAAATGCAACAAATTTTAAGTGTGAATATTCGAAATGATACTGGTAATTTGGATGTATGCATAAAGAATTTGAGGAAACATTTTGAGACTAGAAAGAGTTTCTATATACAATGCACAAAATTAGAAATCCTAATAGCTGAAGAAGATAAGAAGATCAGAGAGAAGATAGATGCAATTATAGCTAAAACAAACACCTTGTCAAGCCCAAATGTAAAGATAAGTTCTGTAGAGAAGAACATAAGGAAGTTAAATAATGAAATCAAAATGTTAGTAGAGGAGAAGAAGAGAAAGATGCTTAGGATTAACATCTTGAGAGAGCACATCTCAATCAAGACCTCAATTGTTGAAGACCAAATTGAGCAGTGTCTTTCAGCAAAGACATCTTTTCAGAAGTTTAGCTTCAATTCCCTGCAAGCTTGTCAGACAGCAGCATAGGAATTGAGTACTCTACTCAATGTTGCTAAATCCATTAGGAAGATATGGGAGAAAGATTTTGAATCATGGAAGTCAAAGTTTGGTGACTGTGTTGCAAGCCTACCGGCTTTGCAATAGTTGATAACAAGGTATAAAGTTTTTTTTGAAATTTTTGTACACCCTATCTTTGTCATTGTTGTTAAAGGGGGAGAGCTAGAAAAAAATTGAATATATGTTGAGGAAGGATACTCATAGGGGGAGCTATTCTATGGAGTACAATATTTTATATGTGTTGTATAACTTTTGGCCACAATTTTTGTGTAAATACTTTGAAGTTTTGGTTGCACACTTAGCCAATTTTCCCATATGTTGCCACCAATGACAAAGAGGGAGATTGTTGGCAATTTGGCTAATGTGGATGCATAGATGTTGTCATTATGGAAACGTATGATCTCTATTGAGAGCATAGAATCTGGAATGCAAGTATGGTAAGTTGAAGGAAGAAATTGTCTAAGTATGGATACAGTGATCCTGACAAAGCACTCGATGAAGATTTAGTTGGCGACGTCCACTGGAGCAATATTTTTGTTTGTACAGTTAAATAAAGCTTATAAAAAGTATGAGGATACCCCATCTCAGTGCGCATAAAGTTTGGAGCAGTACGAACAAAGTTATTCAAAGTTTACCGAAGACATTTTTTGCAGACAGAATAGTTTCGGAGACAGTATTAGCGAAAGAGTTAAGGGATTATTTTTGCTTGTAAAAATAATGACTTAACATTATGAAGGGATGACATCCTAGATTTTTACTCTTGGATAAAGATTTTGGAAGCTGACCATGTAAAGTTATTAGCTTTAATAACTCATATATTAGGCATACTTGAAATGTAATAAAAGTAGAGTGTGATATGTAAAAAGAAAGAAAAGATAACTTGCGATAGTTGTATATTGTGATAGCAGCAAAGGCTATTGATGTGAAGTTGTAAGTAGTACCACATTATAGTTAGAAACATTTTGTATTACCTATTTGGGCAGTGACCTCAACTGGTGATTAGGTTTTATAATCTAACTCCTAACAGGGTTAAGGCTTCTAACAAGGCCTAAAGTCCTTTAACTAGGACAGATCTACTATATATTGTAAATTGACTCCTAACATGGTCCAATATCCCTAACAAGATACTTTTGATTAGTGATCTTTGTGGGTGCCATCCCCACTAGGGTTTTCCCTTGGCCAGGGTTTCCTTGAGAACATATCATGTGTTATGATTTCTTTCTATTTACTGCTATGTTTGTTAATCAGCTTGATAATCTTTGTATGCACTAAAGTAATCTGTTATATCCATAAGCGGGCAAAAGAAAAAGTTTGTGAAATACTAATTCACCCCCCCTCTCAGTATTTCCTATTTCTAATAGTATGATCATCTCAGAGTATATCAGAAGAGAATGTCTAGAGGCTACAACACAAAAGTCAGACACAAAGAATTTTAGGTTGGCAATCTAGTCTTGAGAAAAAATCCTAAAAATCAATCACATAGACAGTGCAAGGGGAAGTTTGAACCCAACTGGCTGGGTCCCTTTGTTTGTAATCACTACTACTTTTGCCTTTGGTTCCTATCAACTCTCAATGAATGAAGGATAACAGCTCCAAGAACCAAACAACATTCTCCATCTAAAGAAATTCTACACCTAAGGCATTGAGTCTATGGTAAAATGTCCTGAAAAAATTATAAAAATCTGAAAAAGTCCTAAAAAAATGAACATTTTGGTGAAAACCTAGCAATAGGCACCTTGATGATTCACAAAAAAATTTAAAAATATCAAAAGTAAAAAAAAATTGGAAAAATGAAAAATACAAAAAAATGAGAAAAAAAAAAAGTGCCTTGGTGAAAACCTGGAAACAGGCGCCCTGGTAGCAAAAATAGAATCTCTGCCAAGATGGTGAAAACCTGGCAAATGGGCACCACTTGTTCAAATTGCTCCATCTATCAGTGCAATCTTGGTCTTTCCCAACTTTTAGTCTTGCTTTAGTCTGTACATATCTCTCGGTTTGTTCCTACATTCTTGTTTTCAATAAGTCAGTCGGTACACCAATTGGCTCATGCATCTGTATCCTATCAATGCCTAACACTTCAGAGAAATCAATATCATATCCTATGGCCTCCAATGTATTTTAGACATGTCATAGCTAGTCAGAGTCCTTTGAAGCTTCATTTGAGTCAGTCGGTCTATCTCCTCTCGAGAAAGGATTTTGCATCTACAACAACACAATCAAACACAAACTAAAAACAATATGTACTTCATGCTTTTATCTCCTTGTATGCTTACTGATTCGCATTGAGATTTTTTTTTTGCACATTTTTTCCTTTCAAACTCTTTGATGAAGTCCTTTACAGGATTTAGAGAGTGATGACTTGGGGCATAATCTTTTATTTGTTTTCTGCTTGTATGTGAACATCTAACAACTTTGGAAATTCTGGATTGAAATGGTGTCCATCTATAAGAGCCTTTATCTCGAATTGGATGGCCATGAGTACCTCAACCATTGATACTCAAAAAACTCAAGGAAGTTTGATCTCACTATTGTTTTTTTGAGTGAATTCTTTCTCCTACTTTGAAACATGATCTTACCTAAGTATGTGAATGATAAAGGGTCACTACGGGTAATTCACATTGGATTTAGAATGATCTCTTCACTATTTGATGTGTTTGAATGAAAGGTGTATTTAGGTCATCATGGCATTTATGTTCTAATGATTATACAAATTGCTATATCAAAATGGACATGATATTCAGGTCATCCTGGCATTTGTACCTTGGTGCTTATATCTAATCTAACATTCCAAAAATAAAATCAATATTCATATGTCCATGGTTGTCTCACCAGTGAGCATTGTATTGATTCTTGAGCATGCAAATCGATATTCATATGTCTATGGTTTCATAACTAGTGGACATTGTATTGATTTATTCACTTACCTAAAAGTTCAATGATGACAACAAATCGACACATGATCAGTGACTAGGTCCTAGGTCCTAGGTTTGCATTTCATTTTTCACTTTACATGATCTCACAAATTGCTTGAACACTTAAATGATTCTTCAAAAAAAAATGCTAAACATGACTACAAGAGCTGAATCTTACATGAACGTCCATCTAATGGAATAGCAAGTTGAATCCTTTTTCAAGACCAAAATTGAAATCTGAGATCATTTATATTATTTACTACTTGCATAATCAACCTTCAATCAGCATAGAAATCCAAAATTTAATTGATTATCTTACATCAAACTATCAAAATTTCAACTTGGTCAACTATGGTCAACTCATGGTCAAACCTAGTCAAACTTGGTCTTCTAGACCTCCAAATGATGCAGAATGCATTCTCAAACATGTATAACCACTTCTCAAATCAATTAACATGCTTCTAAACTACAACACTGACTTTTCTTGTCAGATTTCAATTTTAATCCCGAAGGGGGCATGTTATTGCACATCTTCAAGTCTGTAAATCTAAATCTATAATCAATCTTTCAGTAATCAAGACAACAACCACGTCTATTGCTGATTCATCTAAAGTCCTCATCTCTTGGGGAAAATCTATCATCGCTTGGGGCATATCAGATTCATCTTGATCCATATCAATCCGGTATCCTAAATCGATCTTGTAAACTGTATCAACTTTTCGTAACCATCAGTTCATTAGTGTTGTTTCCTTATTTCTTCATAATTGATGGGTTTAGGATGTGATACCAATATGATTCATACAAGGACATTGAGGTCTGGAATTGGTCACCCACTTCTTCACAATCATAAGGTTCAAAATCAAGTGTTTTGAAACTTTTTCATAATCACCTGTTCATTGTTGATATAGCTAGCATCATCTCAATTCCTAGTCATTCTGGACCTGGGTCGGCATCTTTTTCCAATCTTTCAAATCAGTTTCTATCTCAAAATTGGTTCATCTTTCAAATCAGTTTCAGATCTCAAACATCTTTATCATACATAGACTATTCTTTGAACCACTACACTTCGCACAGTGATTCAAAGAGGGGCAAAATGTAATACCCCAAAAATGGGCTATAGGTTCATTAACCTCCTACATCTTCAAATTCGAATGAAATCGACATCAAAGTCCTAACCTAAGGCACATCTGCACATTATTGAATTTTAATTAATTTTATCCTAAATTATACATTAGGGAACATTCCTAGTAATATTTCTATTTATCCTAATTATCTTTAATTTAATTATTATTTGGTGATAAATCCTATTTATCCTAAAGTTTGATTAATTGAATATTCTAAATATTTAATTAATTAGATTTAATACTGCCACTTAATTATTTAATTGAATTTAATTAAATTATTCCTAAATTGTATCATTTTATTTTGACAATAAATCTAAAATCTCATGACTAATTGATTAAATTCCTATTTAATTAATTAAAGTCAGTTGTCAATATTTAATAATATAGTTTTTGAATAAAAGTTTGATTTAATAATTGATTAACCCATAAATCAATTGTTTTAATTTTAAAATAAGTTAAGTTGAGAATAAATCAATTTATTTTTAAATTAATTTATAATTAACTCATGCACAATCACAAAAGCAGTCAACTTTAAAACAATTGCTAATTTCAATTTGTAAACTTTCTAAAACTCAACATCTGATGATGAGTTGAAAAGAACTAAAGCTCTCTTTTGAGATAAAAACTGCTTTTGCATGATTTTACGAATTAAATATTCTTAATTTCTTGTTAACTCAAAAATCAACTTGAGTTTATCAAGAGTGATTTATGGCTTTTCTCAATGCATCCTCAAGCCCTGGATTTCTATAAAAATAAGGCTCAGCTCTTCACAAAGGTCTGCACAATTTTTATTTGGTAATCAAGACCTTGAAATTGCATCCTCACTCTGGCAATTTCATGACTAAAGAATCAATCTTTCATGAATCAAGGCTATTGTGAGATTTTCATTTATTGTTTTCAGCATTCATAGTTTCATATCATAGATTTTTATATGCATTCATAGCATTTCTTAGATTAAATCTGCATTAAAACTCAATTTCATACATTCTAGCTTAGATTCATATAGTTTCTCATTCTTATTGCATAGAAAATACAAAAATATAGATTAATTTGCATTCATATTTCATTGTTTTCATCATCTTAAATCCTTCATTTAGGTGTTGTATTGTCACTCATCTTGATTTTAATATGAGAACATCATACTCACACCTACTAGAAGGCAATAAATCACCTGGTTAGCATAGTTTTAATTACTTGCAGATTTTGGTTTTTGCTAACCTCTAATGTTTTATTGAAGTGTTGTGTCTATAGCTAGATACAAAATTCACACACACAAGTGCTAAAGTCAATTATGCATACTTTGAAAATAATGTTGTCATCAATATGGTTGAGTCATGTCTATCTGAGTGTTGCAATGTCATTATAATTGTAAGAAGAGATAGAGAAAATCAATTAGCTAATGTAGTTACTTGATTACAAGCTCAAGCACACCTACAAGGACAAATACCAGATTCATCCAATGTCCCTAAGGTGCCTTTCAATCTTTCATCTGCTTCTAAACATAAGGATACATCTAAATCTTCAAATCCTAAAGACACAAGGCCTACTTCATACAGTATTATTCAACAACTCCAGCACACAAATGCTAAAATCTCCATGTTTGAGTTGCTTCAGATATCTCCAGCTCATAGAGCCATTCTAGACAAAGCTCTACTTGGATCCAATGTTCCTAACTACCTTGATTTAGATAGATTCTAGACTATGGTTGGTCATCTTATGTCTCCATAGTACATTTCCTTTTCAGAGGAAGATGATAACTCCTTGAGTCATCTGCATAACCATCCCTTTCATATTGAAGTCTTGATCCAAAACCATCATGTCAAACATGTGTTGATAGATGGGGGTGCTGGTCTAAACATTTCTTCTTTCAGCTTGATTACATAATTGGGATTTTCAGAAATGGCCATGGATCCTCGAAAGAAGATAACTATCAAAGCATATGATGAGTAAGAAAGATCTTCAAAAGGAACAATTATCCTACCTATCAGAGTAGGTCCTATCATCAGAGATACTATATGTCAAGTTCTTGATCTACCTTTGGCTTACAATATCCTTCTAGGGAGACCTTGGATACATGAAATGAAAGCCATTCCCTCTACATACCATCAGTGTTTGAAATTTCCTTATGAAGGAGTAGAGGTGACGATTCCAGCTGATCTGTATACAACTTGCAATACCTTGAAAGAAAGTGTTGATAAACTTGTTCCTAATAATAGAGAATCTTCCACTAAGTAGCTAGATGTTGCTTCAACATCCAAGATGGAAGACATTGCTAAAGAGGTTAAGATCAAAGAAAATGGTATGGGAGAATATACTATAGAGCCAATCTTATCTTTGATGTCTCTCCCTATCTTGCCTAAGTCCTATGGACAAACTCTGAAACAGTCCAAACTAGAGTCTAAAGAACCTCTTGAAGCATATAAAGGAAATTTTTTTTCAGAATAAGTATCTAAATAGGAGTTTGAAGAAGATGAAGCTATGCTCACATGGCTATACAAAGATGAACCTAAATCTCAAGTGGTTCAAAAATGTGATGCTAAAATACTGAATATCCCTTCTAAGTCATATGGCTGAGGGGAAAAATTGATCACAAAAATGGGATATAAAGGAAAAGGACCTCTAGGACTATAGGGTAAGGGTCTTTTGTTTCCTCTTGATCATCATGGCTGAGAAAATAAGAATAAAATAGGTCTAGGATACATGAAGAAGCCTTTTTGTCTTAGCAAGAACTCCCCACATGTATTAGAATAGATTGAGCCCTCTGTAGTGAATCAACTAAAGGGAGAAACAATAGAACAATCTGATAGTAATGATTTAGACACCACTGAAGATCTCATTCCCTATGAGTGTTTTCCTAAAGGAATAAAAGACCTCCTTGAAGCTGAAGATGATCTAATAAAAAGAATTAATGTAGTAGAAACACAAGAACCTACTATAGAGTAAGAGATAGTTGCACCACAAGAACCAACTAATCTCAAAGAAAATCAAATATCCAAAGAGGAAGGTGGTAGTTACTTTGAGATAGATTCCCATGAGTATGAATTCAAATCAAAATCTAAGGGAAACCCTTCTTGGGGTATTCATCCTAACTTTACTCATGTTCTTAGATTTCCTAGAGGTCTAGATGAAGAAATAGAAGATGAATCAAATGACTATGAATGGGGAGTCATTCTAGAACTAGATGAACTTATTACAGAAAATCATGTTGATGTTATTCACAAATATGCACCTAAACCCAATGTAAGTCTAGAGAAAAATGATGAACTTATCGAGTCTGATCCACTGATGGCCAAAGTGGACTTCCATAATGACATTGAGTCTATTCATGAATTGAATGTCTTAAGTTGTAATATCACCTTTGAACTTGAGCATTGGGTTAGGACTAATGATGATAGATCCATATCCATAAACACTCTTTCCCAATCTTTCACCACTTTGACTATCCAATGCCCTGACCTTCTTGACCTAACATCCACAAACTTGAGCCAAGGTATTTATACCTTTCCCAATGACTATGCCCTTTCTTGCTACCTAAATGCAATTGAGCCTATGAGGACTTCCATTGGTGAACCAAGCGTTAGCATGACGGAGTCGGATATCAAGTATCTTAGTCAAAAAAATAAGAATAAGAATAAAAAGAAAAGGAGTTATGAGGGTGAAAACCACTTCGTGGCAGTCTCATAACCTACAAAAGTAAAAATAAAAGATGTATCCAAAGGTGAAAACCTCTTTGAGGTGCCTAAGGATGAGATATTTGATGTCCTTCTGAGTCATTTATAGGACAGATCTCTAGTTCTAATTGAGCCCACTCAATCTATCAACTTGGGAATAGCAGAGGAACCACTATTGATCCATGTAGCACAATCTTTATCAGAAGAAGAGAAGCAAAAATTTACAACATTCTTAACAGAGAAGAAGATCAACTTTGCATGGAAATACTCAAATATGCCAGGGTTGGCTCTTGATCTTATTATGCACCATTTATCTATAGCTCCAAATGTTAAACCTGTTAAGAAAAAATTAAGAAAGATGCATCCACATGTTGCACTCTTGGTAAAAGCTGAATTAGAGAAGCTACTAAAAGCTGGATTCATCCGTGTTATTGATTATGTTGAATGGATCTCTAATATTGTACCTATTTCTAAACCAGACAAATCTATAAGAGTGTGCACAGATTTCAAAGATGTGAACAAAGCATGCCCTAAGGATGATTTTCCACTACCTAACATTGATATGATAGTGGACATGACTGGAGGCTTTGAGATGTATTCTTTGATGGATGGTTTTTCTAGATATAATCAAATCAAAATTTCTCTAGAGGATCAAGAGAAAACTGCTTTCACATGTGCATGGGGTACCTTTTGCTGGAATGTCATGCCATTTGGGTTTAAAAATGCTGGTGCTACATATCAGAGAGCTATGACTTCTATTTTTCATGACATGATGCATAGGACTATGGAAGATTATGTTGATGATACTTTAGTAAAATCTATGATTAGAGCTGAACATCTAAATGACTTGAGCAAGATACTAGATAGAATGGAAAAATTTAGTCTCAGACTAAATCCTAAGAATTGTGCTTTTGGTGTCACTTCTAGAAAGCTCTTAGGCTACATTGTTTTAAAGAAAGGCATTGAAGTTGATCCCGCTAAAGTTAAAGCTATCATGGAGATGCAACCTCCCAAGAATATCAGTCAAATGAGAACATTGCAAGGGAGAGTTCAATCTATTAGATGCTTCATATCTCAGCTAGCAGACATATCACAACCTTTTACAAAGACATTACATAAAGGTGTGACCTTTGCATGGAGCGAGGAATGTGAAATTTTTTTTAATCATATCAAGAAATATCTATAAAATCCTCCTATCTCGATGCCTCCCATTCAAGGGAAGCCTTTGATCTTATATGTATCCACTACAGATACATCATTGGGGGCATTGCTTTCATGGCATGATGAGAACAAGGAGGAAATAACTATATACTATATCAGTAGAACATTGGTGGCATATGAAAAGAACTATTCTATGATTGAGAAAGCTTGTTTAGTTGTGATCTTTACGTCATAGAAACTGAAACACTACATGTTAGCTCATACCACTCAATTTTTAGCCAAGATAGATCCATTGAAATACTTACTAAGTAAAGCTACCCTCACAGGTAGATTAGCCAAATGGGTCATGCTCTTAAGTGAATTTGACATTGAATATGTTGAAAGAAAAGCTATAAAAGGATAGGTAATTGTTGATCAATTGGCTGATGCACCTATGTTTGATGATACTCCTATGAAAATGGAATTTCTAGATTCCTCTATCATGAATCTTTCTTCTAGAGAATGGTAGTTATTCTTTGATGGCTCCTATACATAGAATGGATCTGGAGCAGGTATATTGTTCATAACTCCTCAAGGATACTCAATCCCAAAAGCATTTCGCATCAAGTTTCCTTGCACAAACAATATTTTTGAATATGAAGCCCTTTCGAATGGTATGAAAATAGCAATTGAGTGGAGAGTAACAGAATTACACATTCATGGAGACTCACAACTTGTAATCCATCAAATCAATGATGTGTATCAAAGGAAGGATGAAATGCTCATTCCATACAAAAGAATGGTAGATGATCTAAAGAAATATTTCATATCTATCACATTTGAACAAATACCTAGAATAGAGAATAAGGCTACTGATGCAATGGCAACATTATCTACTTTATTATAGCAGCCTAAACATGAGATACACTATGATTTCCTAGTGGAAGCACTATCTTATCCTGCATAGGACTCCCCTGATACCCATATGATCTACACTATTGTAGGTCATGATTCATCCAGATATAAAAACCTATTCTCCTATCTCAAAGACCAAATCATTTCTGATACCTTTAACTATCATGAAAAGAGATACCTTATCCATAATGCCTCCCAATATGTCATCATTGGTCACAATCTGTACAAACGAGGTCTAGATGGTATGTTACTTAGATGTTTAGAATGGGTAGAGTCTCAACATGCGTTAGATGAAGTCCATGATGGTATTTTTGGGTCACACTCAAATGGTTTAACACTAGCTCAAATGCTTATTAGGGCTGGGTACTATTGGCTTGAAATGGAGAAAGATGCAATCAAGTTTGCTAAGAACTGTCAAAAGTGCCAAGTACATGGTAACTTAATTCATGCTCTAGGGAAAGATCTAATTCCCTTTACTACACAATGGCCTTTTCACCAATGGGCATTTGATCTTATAGGATCCATACATCCTCATTCTTCTAATGGACATACCCATATCATAACAACTATAGACTATTTTACAAAATGGGTAGATGCAGTTCCTTTAACTCAAGCAACTAGAAAATAAATTTCAATGTTCATCTTGAACTATATCATAAGTCAGTATGGTAGTCCACACTCTATAGTCATAGATAATGGTGGGCAATTCAAAAATATAGACCTATATGATCTATGTGCCAAATTCAAGATTACACAACATTGGTCATTTATCTACTATCCTCAAGGGAATGGACAAGCAAAGGCTTCTAATAAGAATCTATTGAAAATATTGCACCGAATAGTTAATAAAATAGGAAGAGACTAGCATCTCATGATCAATCCATATCTCTAGGCCTATAGAATAAGTATCAGTACATCTACTGGGGCTACACCTTTCTCTTTACTTTATGGGTCTGAAGCGGTACTCCCTATTGAGGTTGAAATCCCATCACTAAGAATCAGAATGCATGGTCCAGTAACTGATGATGACTACAGAGTGTCTAGGTTGCAAGAACTTGAACTACTAGATGAGCACAGACAAGAAGTGTATGATCATCTCAGAGTATATCAGAAGAGAATGTCTAGAGGCTACAACAAGAAAGTCAAACACAGAGAATTTCAGGTTGGCGATCTAGTCTTGAGAGAGAATCCTAAAAATCAATCACATAGAGAGTGCAAGGGGAAGTTTGAACCCAAATGGTTGAGTCCCTTTGTAATCACTACTACTTTTGGCTTTGGTGCCTATCAACTCTCAATGACTAAAGGAGAATAGCTCTGAGAACCAATCAATGTTCTCCATTTGAAGAAATTCTACACCTAAGGCATTCAGCCTATGGAAAAATGTCTTGAAAAAATTATAAAAATTGGAAAAAGTCCTAAAAAAATGAACATCTTGGTGAAAACCTAGCAATAGGCACCTTGATGATTCACAAAAAAAAAGTAAAAAATAACAAAAGTACAAAAAAATTGAAAAAATGAAAAATACAAAAAAATGAGAAAAAGAAAAAGTGTCTTGGTGAAAACTTGGAAACAAGCGCCTTGGTAGCAAAAATAAAATCTCTACCAAGATGGTGAAAAATCAACAAATGGGTGCCACTTGTTAAAAAATGGTCCATATATCAGCACAATCTTGGTCTTTCCCAGCTATAAATCTTGCTTTAGTTTGTACATATCTCTTGGTTTGTTCCTGCATTCATGTTTTCAATAAGTCGGTTGGTACACCAATTGGCTCACATGTCTTTATTCTATCAATGCCTAACACTTGGGGGCAATCAATGTCATATCCTATTTTCTCCAGTGTACCTTAGATGAGTCATGTCCAGTTAGAGTCCTTTGAAGCTTCATCTAAGTCAGTCAGTCAGTCTCCTCTCCAGAAATGGATTTTTCATCTACAACAACACAATCAAACATCAACACAAAATGAAAACAATCTGTGCTTCATGCTTTTATCTCCTTGTATGTTTACTGATTCACATTGAGATTTTTGCATATTTTGTTCCCACGAGCTCTTCAATGATGTCCTTTACAGGATTTAGAGAGTGATGATTGGGGGCATAATATTTTCTTTTTTTTCTTCTTATATGTGAAAATATAACAACTTTGTAAATTCTGGATTGAAATGGTGTTCGTCTGTAAGAGCCTCTATCTCGAATTGGATGGCCATGAGTACCTCAACCATTGATACTCAGAAAACTCAAGGAAGTTTGATCTCACTATTTTATTTTTGAGTGAATTATTTCTCCTACTGTGAAACATGATCTTACCTAAGGATGTGAATGATAAAGGGTCACTACGGGTAATTCACACTGGACTTAGAATGATCTCTTGACTATTTGATGTGTTTGTCACACAAGGCATATTCTGGTCATCATGACGTTGATGTTATGATGCTTATACAAATTGCAATATTAAAATGGACATGATATTCAGGTCATCCTGGCATTTATGCCTTGGTGCTTATATCTAATCCAACATTCTGAAAACAAAATCAATATTCATATGTTTATGGTTATATGACCAGTGGGAATTGTATTGATTCTTGTGCATACAAATTGATATTCATATGTCTATAGTTTCCTAGCTAGTGGACATTGTATTGATTTATCTGGTTACTTAAAAATTTTAATGATGATAGCAAATGGACACATGATCAGTGACTAGGTCCTACGTCCTAGGTTTGCATTTCATTCTACATTTCATTTTGCACTCTGCATGATCTCACAAATTGCTTGAACACTTAAACTATTCTTCAAAAGAAAAAATGCTAAACATGACACAAGGACTGAGCATTGTATGAAGGTTCCTCCAATGAAATAGCAAGTAGAATCCTTTTTTTAGGATCAAAATTGAAATCTAAGATCATTCATATTATTAACTACTTGCATAATCAACCTTCAATCATCACAAAAATCTAGAATTCAACTTAACTAATTCTCTTACATCAAACTATTCAAATTTTAACCTAGTCAAACTTGGTCTTCTGGACCTCTAAATGATGTAGAATGCATTCTCAAATGTCTATAACCACTTAAATCAATTAACATGCTTCTAAACTATTCAACACTAACTTTTTTTGTCAGATTTCAATTTTAATCCTGAAGGGGGCATGGTATTACACATCATTCAAAGTCTGTAAATCAAATCTTTCTCTTAGTAATCAAGACAACAACTATGTTTAGTTGCTAATTCATTTAAAGTCCTCATCGCTTGGGGCAAATCTATTGCAATCTAGTATCCTAACCTATCTTGTAAACTGTATCACCTTTTCATAACCATCGGTTCATTAGTGTTATTTCCTTGGTTCTTCGTAACTGATGGGTTCAGGATGTGATACCAATATGATTCATACAAGGACATTCAGGTCTGGAATCAGTCACTCCTTTGCAATCATAAGGTTAAAAATCAGGTGTTTTGGCACTTTTTCATAATCACCGGTTCATTGTTGTTGTAGTTAACATTATCTTTGGTCAATCATGACCTAAATCTTAAATTTTTAAATCTTTCAATCGGTTTCTGTCTCAAAATCAGTTAATCTTTCAAATTAGTTTCATAAATATTTATCATACACAGATTATTCTTTGAACCACTATGCTTTGCACATTGATTCAAAGAGGGGCAAAATGTAATACCCCAAAAATGGGCTATAGGTTCATTAACCTCCTATATCAACACATCGAATGAAATTGATACAAAAGTCCTAACCTAAGGCACATCTTCACATCAAAATCTTAATTGATTTTATCTTAATTTTGCATCAGGGAATATTTCCTAAATATTCCTAATTTATCTAATTATCTTTAATTAAATATTATTTGGTGATAAATGTTATTATTTATCCTAAAGTTGATTAATTGAATATGATGAATATTTAATTAATTAATTTAATTCTACCACTTAATTATTTAATTAGATTTAATTGCATTTATTCCTAATTAATATTATTTTTATTTTGACAATAAATCAAAATTCCTACAAACAATCAATTGGATATTTATTTAATTGATTTAAAATCAAAGTTGTCAAATTTAATGATTTAATTGGAATAAAGTTTGATTTAATAATTGATTAACCCATAAATCAATTGTTTTAATTCAAAATTAGTTAAGTGGAAAATAAATCACTTTATTTATTAAATTAATTCATATTAAATCATGCACAATCACAAAAGTAGTCAACTTTAAAACAATTGCTAATTTCAATTTGTAAACTTTCTAAAACTCAACATCTGATGATGAGTTGAAAAAGAGAACTAAAGCTCTATTTTGAGATAAAAACTGCTTTTGCATGATTTTATGAATTAAATATTCTTAATTTCTTGTTAACTCAAAAATCAACCTGAGTTTATCAAGAGTGATTTATGGTTTTTGTTAATGCATCCTCAAGCCCTAGATTTCTATAAAATCAAGGCTCAGCTCTTCACAATCAACACCTCGAAATTGCATCCTCACTCTAGCAAATTCATGACTGAAGAATCAATCTTTTGCGAATCAAGGCTATTGTGAGATTTTCATTTATTGTTTTGAGCATTCATAGCTTCATATCATAGATTTTTATATTCATTCATAGCATGTCTTAGATTAAATCTGCATTCAAACTCAATTTCATACATTCTAGCTTAGACTCATATAGTTTCTCATTCTCATTGCACAGAAAATACAAAAATATAGATTAATTTGCATTCATATTTCATTGCTTTCATCATCGTAAATCCTTCGTTTAGGTGTTGCATTGTCACTAATCTTGATTCCGATATGAGAACATCATACTCACACTACTAGAAGGTAGTAAATCACCTGGCTAGCATAGTTTCAATTACTTGTAGATTTCAGTTTTTGCTAACCTCTAATGTTTTACTGAAGTGTTGTGTCTACAACTAGGTACAAAATTCACACAAACATGCTACAACCTTTTGAATAATATATACACACTATATCTGGATCTTGGTGAACTGCGCTTAGACTTGCTATCTAGATTAGTTCCAATGTATAGCTCAAACATTTTACTTGGTCACATAGACCTTCTTCCAATGGCTCAACACTTCGCACGCTCTGCTCTGCTCTTCTTAATCAACTATGAACCACACTCAAGCAATCACAAATGACTACCTATAAATATCTTTCCTCCAAATGATATAATCAAGTTGGCCTATTAGAAATACCTTGAAATCATATTAAAGAAGCCATAACAAACTTCAATAATAAATCAATTGGCTCTACTAAGCACACAACACATTTTGGGACCTGTCCAATAAGATAATTGTAGATGCATGCTACACACTGTTGGCTCTACCAAAACAACTGGATCTTCTCCTCAAGCTGAATTACTTCATGCACTCTTAACCTAACATCACTAACTCTTCTCCAAGCTTAAATCCAAGGGTGCATACCAAAATGATATGTGCAACTCCAGAACCAATATAATCTTTGTTGCCTCTTCTGAACAAACTATTGGTGAATAGTGACTGCATAACTTCACTTCTACTAATCATCAGACTTTGTTTCCATGAATGTAACATTACTAACATGTCTTCAACATATATCCAAGTGGGCAAGGCTTCATGATAACGGTACAGACAACCATACATAGAACACTGACTGTTACTCTAATAGGAACACTACTGACACAAGATGCTATATAACTATCTGTACTAATAGCTAACCTCTATGCCCATGATATCATGCTGATATCATGTCCATGATACATATACTGAAAGATCACTTCATAAGTCTTTCGTGCATACTACTTTCCATATGTTGTCATCAATGACAAACATATAGTCAATACTGACCTGCTAGCAAATCTCCAACATTTTTGTCCAACTGAAAGAACTTAGGGATGATTTTGATTGATTTTAGGACCAATTAGGAAGATTTTAAGTTTATTTAGGACTGATTAGGAATGAATAGGAAACATTTTCAAATTCTTTGATTTTAGGCACTCAAGAGTTGGGTTTAGTGTTCATTTTAAGTATCCAAATGAAATTTTTGAAGTTCTAATTAATAAAATGAGTTGATGAGACTTAGGGTCTTAGGTATTTACTAACATTAATTCCTTCCAAGGTTACCTACAAAATATTGTGTTAAAAACTTAAAACAAGCAGTCAAAAGGGCTTGAAAACCCTAAAAAACCAACTTTTTCTTGGCCTAAATCCTTACAAGACCTCCCTATTTTCCATATGAGTAAATAAGGGCAGGTTATCTGATGGTTCTTACTTGTACAAGTTATTTTCAGGCCTACTATGAGTAAGGATTCCCCATAGTATGAGTAAACAGGGCCAGTGAGTCAAAAATAAGCAAAAAATGGCTAAAAAGCTCCCATACAAGTTGTGGGTGGTCCTAGTATGAGTTTGGATCTTATATCATACTATAAAGTACACAAGGGAGTCTACTTTTACAAGTATTCACTTAGAACAGGATGAGATTGCTGAAAACTTGAGTTTTTTGCTTGGAAAACCCTAAAAAATGTAGTTTCAAAGGCATGTAGGGTCCCACCGGGTGTGCCAAAATGTGATTAGTGCAAACCTAATCTATCTTGAAAGGTGAAAAAATGTCAAAAATTAGTTAAAAATCATATACCTAACATATTACAGAAATTTATTTACAAAGTCATCAAAAATAGAGCTTAAACGGGAGCACCCTATCACCGTTTGATTTGCTCTCGCTTTAGGGATGTAGGTGTGCTCTCAAATCACTTGGAGAATATCTTTAATGATGATTAGGAGATATTAGGATGGGTTAGGGACCATAAGAACCCCATAATGGCACAAAACCAAGTATAGAACACCTATTTTTCCCCTAAGGCCTTAAGGATCCTAAAAGGCACAAAATGCAGATTATGCTATGAATGCCTATTCTAAGTTTATTTTAATCCAAAATAGATGTGATATGATAAAGAAACTATGAAAAAAAATGAAATAAACTAAGTTAATCCATTATTGCTAATCTATGATGTGTGTTAAGAAAGCTTGAAAATGATGAAAGCTAACAATTATATGCTAAAAGCTTAAGATCTAGGTTTAAACTAGCATTATAACATTACTATGAAATGAAAGGTGAATTGGTGTTTTTCTCTTAGGAAAAAAATGTATTTATAAGATTTGGGAAGGGCTTGGGTTAGAAGGATGAGTTAGGGTTAGGGGTAAGGTTTGAGGTAGAGTAAGAGGTATGGTTTGGGGTATGGTAAGGTTTAGCTTGGGTTAGGGGTTGCTCACACATGTGTGAGAAACACTAGGGAAGTGTGCAAGGGTAACATGTGTGGAAAAAGAGACATAAGTCTCTTTATGAGGTGGTAAGGAGCCTTAAAGAGTGTGTAAGAGGCTTAAATGAGTGTGTAAGGCTCATTGAGGGAAGGGTTTGACCAAAAGTCATAGAAGACTTGGATTACCTTAGGAAAAGTAGTATTTCTCCTAAGTAGGCTTAGGAAAGATTTAGGGAAGATTGGAAGGGTTAGGAAAGGCTAGAAGGTTCTAGGTTTTGGAGGCTTTAAATAAATATGAAATTTATTTAGGGATTGTGACATCATTTATTGAATATTGATTTAATAAAGATAGGAAAATCATTTAAATTTGATTTAAATGCTTTGGGGAGGGATTCTTTAATTAAATATGCTTAATTAAAATAAAGGGATTTAATGGCATAAAAATATATTAATTAATTAAATAAATAATTAATTAACAAATGATGATGTCATTAGGGGTTTTTAGAAAATAAAAATACTTTTATTTTCTAATGGATTTTTAGGTGTCTATAGTTTGAAGTGTAGAGTTATGATTCTGAGATCGATCTCAAGCATCACATGTCCTTGATGAACTACAACTAATTTGAATAAATTTTATGACTTGAAGATCTATGATTTGAGATCACTGAGTTACTGATTAGATATGTAAGATGATTAAATTAGTAATATGTTGTCATTGATGTCAACTAGTTTTGACAACACTTATCTTGTAAGTTACTATACCCAAACATCTATAGAAAAAAGAAGAAAAGAGATGAAGAATAGATATATCTACATGAGGAAGATGGATATGACAGATGAGGATAAGGAATATATTGGGTAACTTATGAATGAGTCTATGACCTTATGTTATTGACTTGATTATGTTGCATTCATCTATGATGAAGGATAGAGAAAAATGCACAAAGAAGTGTGGTTAGTTAAAGAAGCATTTCAGTATACACCGACATAGTGTAGTGTATACCAAGAATAGTACAGACCATGCTTGTGTTCACCGATGCATTTCTTTGTTAACCGAGCAGAAGAAAAGAACTAAATGACTAGTTTAGCCAACATAAGTTGATGAGCTATAAAGTGTTATGATTATGAGTTGAAGATAATGTTTTTTACAAACATTGATGGCTAACATAATTTGAAGAAGATCTAAGGAATTGAAATAAAACATGTTACTGACACATCAGCCAAGGAAGGTTTAAGCAGCAAAATCAACAAAGGAGATTAAGTGGCAAAATATGATGGATGGAATTAAAATGATTTACTTGTCTATTTAAGAGAATAAGATTTCATGATGAAATCATGCTAGAAGAAGGAGACTACAAAGATATCATGTGAATAGGCTTCATGCATGCCTGATTAGACTGGTTAAGGAGAACTGAACTACAGAGATTACCAAGTGTCAAAAATCTATTACCGAGAGACAATAAGTTACTGAATATTGATTGAAACATAATTGATATATTGATCAGAGGATTTGAATGAGCTTAACATAGATTTGATAATCTGCAATCAAATTTGTGTTGTAATTAGATCACCTTCTATTACATTTTAACCATTGTAAACAGATAAATCTCTAAACAGAGTGGACTAGAAAGTCTTGTAATATCATTCATAGAGTGTACATTTGTTATCTTGTCAACCCCATAGTGAATGCTAGTTGGATGATAACGGTTGGTCTAAAATCCTCTAACAAGTTCACACCTCACAGTGTGTTTCTAACCTTTAATAGGGTTGGGTCTTCACTGACCTCACTTCAGAAGAGTGAACAATTTTTGGGTTGTCAGTCCCAGGTGGTTTTTCCCTTTACAAGGTTTCCATGTTTAATCTCTTGTGTTATGTGTTGACTATGATGATTGTTTGTTGTCATACTTTACATGTTTCATATTAGATTTGATTGGTAATCACTATATGTTATTAATTGGTAATCGATAAAAGCATAGATAGAATACTATTTTATGTTACCGAGCTGCAGAAGTTTTAGTAAATTGTTTTTGGGTATACATTTTGTGATTGGGACTGTGGATAACTTATTCACCCCCCTCTCAGTTATTCTAACAATTGGTATCATAGATTTGGTTGCTTGGAACAAAGTTTTAAGGACTTCAGCACAAAGTGTTAGGAATGAATGCTAAAGTGTTTGGAAGCCATTATGTAGTAGTTCTTGTTGCATTGATGACTATGATTGTCATTGATGTCAACACAGTAATTTACCGAAGACTTGCAGAGAAGCAGACAAAGTTTGGATTAGCACACATGGGTTATTGTAGTTGGAGCTATGAAACATTGAGGATATACTCTTTGATATGTCATATGACTATGGTTAAGAGTGCAGATAGTAATTCATTGATTCATGGAAGTTATGATCATTTTGGTGGAAGCAGTGTTCAGGCAGTGTTCCTGAGTAGCGGTTTATGGAAATCAGATGATATCTCCTAATTGGGATGGAATCTGGTTTTGTGTAGTTAAAGGGAAGTTGAAGACACATTGATAGTGATGTGGATGATAGCATAGACTTCAAGGTCACATGAGTGAAGATTTATTATATTTGGAAGCTGACAGTTTTATGTAATTTTGGTGTAGCGTGTGGAAAATTTTATTTTGTAATTGTATGCTGACTCATTTGTAATTATTTGAGTGTGGTATAAAGGAAGGAATGTATTTCCTTTTTGTAGTGTGGAAAATGTGTAACATGTGGAAATGTGGATTGTGATGTAGTATCATGAAGTTGTAATGCGAAAGTGTGATGATGTATGCATGAAGTGAAGAAAAGAGCTAATATGTGAAGGAAGACATGTGAAGTACAGAGATCTGAAATTGAGATCTGATGTAATAGTGAGTGTGGTTTGGCATAGTCAGAGAAGAGGTAACATATTATTCTATTGAGTAATGAAAAGATTATTTGGACAGTGTGTACAGTGATCTCACCCTGAAGTTGTTTGGGCAGTGGGTCCTTCTGTCTTCTATAACTCTTAACCAAGTTAGAATCTTTTAACAGGGATTCAAAATCTCCTAACAGGGATTCATATGTACTGAATGTATTTCATAAGACTCCTAACAGAGTCCATCCTCTCACAAGGAATATTCATATTAGTGCATCTTCTATGGGCATCATTCCCACCGGGGTTTACTCTTTGATCAAGAGGTTCTCTAGTCAACATATCTTGTGTCATTGTGTTATTGTGTATGAATATCTTTCTATGGTTTGTAATTATATTGCTTATATGGTTTAATGCTATTGAAGATGATAAAATTTATAATTATCTGATAACTGATTCACCCCGCCCTCTCAGTTATCTTGGTGGGCTTTACTTTTTAGCACAAAGATCTCAAAATGTATAAGAGGGAAGTGCCAAAGATGAACAAGGATAACTTCACAATATGGCAAAGCCAAATGAAGTTGCATATATCTAGAATTGGGAATTTTTCCCTCACACTAATGGAGAATGGCTACATTGCACCACCCACTGGTCCCTTGACCCTTGATCAACTATGAGATATGCATGAACATAATGTTACTATGATGGAGATTGCTTATTCCTTTATAGATGCTGAATTTGAAGATATTAAAGGTTTTTACTACTGCTAAAGATATGTGGGATAAACTTGCTCAAGTTTATAATGGTGATGTGAGTGTCAAAAGAGCCAGAGCTGAAATCTTAAGGGGAAGATTCGATGATATGAAGATGAAGGAAGGAGAAAATATTGTGCAGTACACAAATAGACTAAAAGAGGTAGTTCATGCTATTAGAGCATCTGATGGTGTTATTAATGAAGAGATAGTGGTAAGAAAAGTTCTCAGAACCTTATTGCCAGTTTATGCAATCAGAATATCTATAATTCATGAAAATAGGTCTGCATTTGGTAACAACCTTACTCTTGACAATCTGATTGGTAATCTTACAACCTTTGAACTTAACAACTTTGATAATAGTGTTGTACCATCTGTTGAATCTTCTTTTATGTCTTATTTGAAGATTGGTAAGTCTAGTAGCAGAAATAAGAATGATGATAGTGATAGTAATACTGATGATGACCTTGATGAACTTGAAGCTCTTATGGCTAGAAGGTTACCTAAAGGTAAAGGAAGATATAGAGGTAAATTTCCTTTAGCATGCTTTAACTGTAAAGAGGTTGGTCATATTGTTGCTAGATGTCCACACAAGAAAGATGATGATAGAAACAAAGACCAATCTGGTGAACAAAACTATGGGAGAAGAGGCAACAGAAGTTACTGAAACTATAATAGAGACAACCAAGACAATAATGATATAGGCAAGGTGTGCTACATTGCAAAAGAAGATTTCATCGATACCGACACTGATGAAGATGTGGAGGTAGTATTTTTTGCAATGAAGGATGACTCGGAGGAAGATGAAAGGTATGTAGAGATAAAACTTATCTCTAAGGTTAATAAAAATGATACATGGATCATAGATAGTGGCTATACACATCACATGAATGGTGATGAAGAAAAATTTAATCATCTTGAAGAATACAATGGAGGATCTGTTAGAATGGGTAATGATGCACCTTGTATGGTTAGAGGAAAAGGATCCCTGATGATAAATGATAAAATTGGATGTGACAATGCTTATTGGGTAAAAGGACTAAACTATAATTTTCTAAGTGTGGCACAACTGAACAATTTAGGCCACTAAGTTGCTTTTGAGAGAAAGAAAGTGAAGATATTTGATGATGAAGGAAGACTTATTGGAACTGGAACACAATCAAGAGGTAATTTGTTTTATCTTGATAATGATTAGTCTTCTTGTTTAATGATGAAAGATGAAGATGCATGGTTGTAGCATAAAAGGTTATGTCATGTGAATTTTGATAACATGATTAAGATCATTAAAAAGAAAAAGGTTAGAGGTCTACCTAACTTATCAAAGCCTGATCATGTTATGTGTCATGAATGCCAGAAAGGTAAAATGAAAAAATCTAGTTTCAAAAGAAAAAATTATTCCACAAAGAAAATACTTGAGTTAGTGCATACCGACCTATGTGCTCCTATGAGAACTCAGAGTTATTATGGAGACAGATATTTTATTATTTTTGTTGATGATTACACTAGATTAATGACAGTCATGTTCTTGAAAGAAAAATCAGAGGCATTTAAGATGTTCAAATGGTATAAAGAAAAAGTTGAGAAAGAGACTGGTAAAGAATTGAAATTCTTAAGATCGGATCAAGGTGGTGAATTTATTTCTGATGAATTTACTAACTTTTGTAATGAGCATGGTATTAAAAGATAGGTCCCTGTGTTAGCTATTTTTCTTGCAGGGGGAAATAACTAGACCATAAACCCGATCTCTCCCTTTTGATGCTCTTTTCCTAGCAAGAGAAATACTAATTAACAAGGATGATTTCCTTCTTCACTTCGGGCTCCATGGACCCAGGTGGGTACACCTACAAACATCTACCTCAAATGATAATTTCTCTACAAATCATAAGCAGGAATAAACATGGATTAGATAGAACACTGATGTCCTGTGAAGGGGTTCACTACTCTGAGTGAATCAGGGGATGGCTTCCAGCCCATCATACTTGATCTATCATTCCACACACTAAAATAGAAAAGGAAATAGGTTGATTGATTTTAAAGATTTGGATGCAAGTCTAGTGTAAAACCAGTTCCTTATCCTAGGGTGCAGAGTCAAATTGAGAAAACATCCACAAAACTTGATCAATTCAAAAACACTTGAAATCAATACCCTACCTACAGACTACCATTTTCATTGGAAACACATGATCATCAAATCTATACATTATTTAAATTCTCAGAGATTATCCATCTAGATTTACTCCTTCCTTGAAGGAAACTTATGGACAAACTCACAATGTACCTTATAAATGACAAATTGGACATTGCCTTACAAATCCAATTCATACGAACTTCCAAAACACATAGAGACATCAGAATACTTGCAATGAGATTCTAGTCATATTTTATTGATAAAACCTATTTCAATTACCCTTAAATTGACACTACATCTAGACTAAAAACATCAATTTCATAAGAGGACTTGCATTAATGGAACTTGCTTTGATTTCTCCCTTGGAGAACCAAAATTCTGAACCTTGAACCTTGAAAGAATTGCAAAATAAGAAGGAGAAGGGGAACCTTCCAAAAGGAATCAAGAGAGGACACTTGTTAGATTCTTCATCTGATGAATCATCCCTCTGAACTGAATGAACAATCTGCTCTTTTCTCCTAAGAACACCTATCTTCATCTCCTCAAACTAACCCATGAGTCACTGGATTCAACAAACTCAGATATTTCCAAAATATCTCCCCGGCCCCTATTTCATTCAACTACAAATATCTAGAAACCAACAGGACCTGCATCAAATCTGATCTCAAAAATGGATTCCTTGTTCTCTCACCTTTCCGATGATATATAACACTTCATATTTCGGACAAAAAATAAATCTCTAGGCCCCTTTTTCGTGAATAGATTTGGCATTTAAAATTTAAAATTTGAATAATATAGTTCAGACTATATCAAAATTTTAAATATTTTCTCAATCTACAATTTTATATTATTTATTCCTCTAAAGGCACCAGGAATAGCCACTTGTCAAGCTCTCATTGGGTGCATAGACAAACCATAGGTTAACCACTCCATTTGGAGAATTGGCGAATGTGTGTAACCTCCAAATCTCCAAATTAATTCACTAACCGCGGTTACCTTTGGCGATTTGGTGAATAGCTATATTCTCTAATTCTCCAGATTCAACTTCGACCATGGTTAACATCTGGAGAATGGGTGACTAAGCCCATTCTCCAGTTCTCTAAATGTTTTCACTTGACTGTCACGAATTCAGAGAACTGGTGACCAAGCATTCTCCCATTCTCTAAATTTTTGCCTCTAACTGCCAGCCATTCGGATAATTCACAAGCAAGTGACAAGTGTCCATCTTTGACTACCACCGCCATCTGCACTCTCTTGCAAAATTTATTTCTGTTTGGGCATGGAAACCGAGGTGGGCGGCAAGTGGGTTGTGTGAGCATGGCTTCTACCATTTGATTTACTTTATATATTTGCTTCGTTGTATTTATTTACCATAGGCTGCATCTACAGGGTGAATGTGGGACAATGGTTTTCATGGTTTTAAAGATTCTTCATAGCACTTTCCACTCAAAATATTTGGGGGTCCCACCGCCATAGATACAACCAGCCAAGGGCCCGCCAATAGCCACTGGGCTTCTATTTACAATGCCTTGTGAGTGTTGGGATATTTAAATACAAATGAAACCCTCCTCCCATGCAATGTGGGATAAACATTTTGAAAGCACAGTGCATATGTGACTCACCAAGCACATGCAGTGAGCATTTCCTTCTAGCATTAGGAATGAATAAGACAAGGGCATAACAAGGTAAGATGCTTGTGAGGCTTTTAAACTTCTCCCTGGACCTTAGACTCCATTCTTGCCAAGTGGCTCTCCTCTGCCATTGGATTTGGACATCATGTTGTTAATTGGCTATCTCTATGTTGTGTGAATGTCTCTTTAGTTATAAGCAACCCCATTTAATATTCACGCAAGGCTCCTATTACTCACACACTGGCAGCTTCACTTTGCACTTGCGCAGGAAGCTATTAGTTTCAGATTGCACTAGCACCTCAAATTGGAAGGCCCCAACTTAACGTGAGTGCCCCCAGATTGCTTATCCTTATGCATTATGCATCCTCAATAACACCACACGTTCCCAGACATCCTCCTTTTAATATTCCCTGCTACACACCTCGTACGCAAGGCCATCAAATGTATATACTAGGCCCTTACTTTTGAATGTGTCTCCCATTAAAATATATGCTGGCGTCTCCTTGACTGGCTACCTTTCCTACCTACATTGGACACCCTCCTATCATCACGTAGGCAACTCCATTAATGGTTTGGCCTCCAATTTGAAAGTGTAGGTCCTTCCAAAATGTTTGAAACCTGCTCTCATTCCTACAAAACACCATACAATGGCATTGACTCCTTGCTATTGCATGAGTTAATGGTGTGACTGGTAGCTCCATTAACTTTCTCAATGGCTTCTTTTATGCTGGTAGCCCCCTTTTAAAACATGAGCCCCGCACTAACTTGCGTAAGACTCCCCCAATTCTTTGCGCAAGTGCTTGACTTGCGTTCAAACATGCTGGCCTCTAATTGATTTGCAATGCTAGTTTCTAACATTAATATGCTAGATTCATTTCAATGAGTTTGCACAAGGTCCTTATGCTTGTACAAGCCTCTCTATTTTCTCATGCTGGCATCTTCGTGCCATTGAGTGGGCTCCATTTTTCATTCACTGGGTATGCAACGTTCAAACTTGCAGCACTCCCATAAATGCGTGAGGCCTCTTTTATCTGCTAGCTTCTCAAAACTTTCATGATAGCCTTCATCATGGTAGGAAAGTGAGCTCCCTCATATGCATGGGTCTCGCATTGAGTTTGCTAGCACTGGAGATTATAAAAATCTCCCAACATTTAGTGAAAAGTCCCCTAACATCTTACACAGGGGCCTCATTCTCCATAATTAACATTGGCTATTTTGGTTGCTTGAAGTACACTGCTGGTTCATTAGTTTGCTAGCATGAAGCTCCAAATTGGAAGGCCCCTTTACCTTCTACGTATGGCTTCCCCTATTCTTGTGCAGGTTTTTCAAAATGGACATGCCATTTGCGATGACAACCCCTTAACTTTCACGCAAGGCACATACTCATTGTGCACCATACAGAAGCTCCAAAAATAAATTGAATTTTCCTTTGATTAAACAAAAAACATTAAAATCACTGCAAAACCACCGTTGTTGTAGCTATCAAAACACTTTTTGACTTCCACCACTATTTTCAAGTATTCCTTGTTTATTTTCCAGACAACATTTATATCGCTTCAAAACTAAAGCCAAATTTTCTTTCCCTTTAGGAAAAGCAACGTCTCCCGCAGCAGTCCCATTCGTCTCTAAATAGTATGCACCTTTACAAACACAACTTTATAATATAAATGATGGCGACCAACAAATGATGTGCCCTTTTCATGGTGTTGACCATCCTCTTAACAACCTTGTGGCACTGGCTCATTGAGCACATGCTATCTTTGAAGGGGTGACCATTTTGTAAGCAAAGTCGGGTCCAAGATGGGCCTGACTAATTTTTTTTTGAATTCAAACACCCAGACCCTGAAAAGCTCCAGACATCCCCAGGACGTCCCAAAATTGAAGAACGAACAAACCCAGATCGCTAAAAGATCAAAAAACCTTGTTTTGCAAAAGCGCCAAAATCATGAGAACAGGCCCAAAAATTGGCTTTAAAAACTAACTAGGACCACTGATAAAAAAATTTCATCTGACCGACATAAACTTTGAGATACATAGAATTACCTTGCAAAACAACGTCCCATGATGACAACCGAGGCAAAAGTTACAAGCCTTCAAAGTTGCTTGTTTCATTCTATTCTTGCAAACACACTCTCAGAACCTGATAAACTGCATCTGGAATTAGCCTTGAAAAGTGCACGAATGGATTGGCAAGATGCTCGAATCAAAATGAGATACAGTACAACTTGTTAGAAATATAGGACAACAAGAATTTTAACAATAGGATCATCCTGTGAAAATTTATTAGTAGGCAAAGAAGGCTCTAACAAACTTGCAAAAAACATAACTGGGCAATTTGCACTTTTTGCAAACAGAAAGGGTCTAGCAAATTGACCAAATGAATACATCAAGAGCCACAATCTTACAGCATGGAAGTATTTTATGTCTACTAAACACTGAGACAAACATACTGATGACCCGGTCAACAGGGCATGATTTATTCACAGTCAAAGTAGGGCTCTGGAAAACTGGTGAATAACCAAACAGTGCAAAACACGAAAGCTGCAAATGGAATCAGCTTCAATTTCTCATTAGATGGATTCATCATGAGCTAAAAAATGATATGGGTGGAGTAAAACTTTTCTATAATGCATGGGAATGATTAAACCTTTCTACCAATCCACTGGGTACAAGTTATAACATGTCAAACAAGGTTCCCGATAAAACTAGGAAAATGGCCAAGTGTAGAAACTAAAAAACACCTCCGAAAGGGGATGAATAAACGGGGTCAAAACTTATCAAAGAGGCCTAAAAATTGACACATAGAGAGTATGCAACATGTGGAACAAGACCCCATGCTCATATTTTCATGATGCTCTCCTGGGTGCAAATTACAAGCTGACAAAGTATCCCTTCCCAGTGACCTTCACACTTAGCAATTTTCTGATTTTGAGACCCCCTAGGAATGAAATGACGCAAACCCATTTGAATATGCCATCTAAGGACTCAAAAAAAATTGATAGGATGAATGCAAAGCAATGAACACATATACCTCAAGATATGACCCCAAATACGCCCATACTAGCATGCAATACAAAGCCAAAAATGAGCACTTAATCAAGAATTTTACATGGTACCTCAAAACTACATTTTGAGTACCAACATTGGCTTTGTCTGTGGATGGCTGAGCGTAAGATCAACACAAGAATCTTAGAATCTCCTGGAAGAGTAGACCACCCCCAAAACCAGCTTCTCCTTATCACTCCAAAAACAACTTCATCTTCTTATTCCTCCAATCCATTATTCGGTTCTGAGACTCCTTTATTGAAAGAAACTACACTACTGCTGAAAGGAAAGCAACTATACAAATGTAAAAACATTCACAACTGAACTACAAAAGGCTCCCAACAAGCGTCAGCCTTTACCTTTATCAAAAACCTGGTTCTCATCCCCATAATTTGGAATCAAACTAAAAATTTCACTTGCATTTGCATGGTTAAATTCGTGAAAAATCCCAATAAGAAAATCAGGTAATAAGCAATCAACATCCTTGAAATTATCCAATGTGTGAGTATGACACTCCAACCATTCATGCTGATCCTCTTCATATATAAATTTATCAACTTCAAAAATGTTACTGACTTGCAAAGGAAAACTACAATCTCCTTCTGTTATATTAGGTAAACTAATATAGGAGTTTAATTCATAACAAGGAAGCATGGAAAAGTGTTGATCACAACTTTCAGACTTATCATTTTTAGTACATGCCTTTGCATAAAAAAAAAATCTCTCATACTCACCTTCGTGAAAATAGTGCAAATAACCCCGAGGCTCTTCATATATCACTTCCTTATCATCTGGCTGAGATGATCCTAAAAAATCAGATTCACACGTATTTGCACTATTTGGTTCTTGAACTGTTTCAGCTTCAAAACACATTTGTCTTTCTTCACAATCCTCAAACAATGGATTAGAGATCAAGTGGAAATCTTTCTCATAAAAATGCAAGCATGAAGCCGGTTGGTCTAATTCAATCTCTTCATCAAACAACTCATTGAAAAACTCATCAAACATTTCTTGACATTCACTATCATGAGCATTCTTAGCTGAAAAAGAAAATTCAAAATTTGGAACGGAACAAGACTCGTCATTTGTATACATATCAACATTATGCACTTTACAACTTTCCTCAAAAGGACAAATCAATGAGCCCCCACATGAAACCTCAAGTGGACTACCCATGGTGCTTTCAACACCACCAAAATATTCAGTAATACCATCTGAATCTATACTTCTAAAATCAGTCCATTTTTCATAATTTGAACTATCATGCTCAACTTCATTTTCTGACCAGTTATATCCTAACGAATATAAATCATCCTTTCCCATACTGAAATCAGATTCACATTCCTCATCAGATGAACATTCATCATCAGCCAAAGAAAATTTACAAACATTATCTCTATCCACTCCACTTGATGAACTTTCAGCATACACTTCATTGGAGACAAAACTATGCGAACGATGAAATACATTTTCAGATTCCATTAAATGGTCCACACCTTTATTTGCTGAAAACATTGTGATCTCTTCTTCATTCAGACCTTCACTTTCTACTTCATTCTCACGTTTAGAAAATACATACGCAATGTAATCTTCATGTGGCTCTTTATTAGATCCACCATGCTGATCATAATCTTTTGGGTCACATGGTGCATGTACATCAAATGGATTAAGAACACTATCGACATTACTTGTATTAACATTTACATCAGCATCATGGGAAAGTTGTATAGGCATATATTCCTTCTCTAAGGCACAACTGCATGCGGATGTTCCCAAGTCAATTTCATCATGGGGCTGTATAAAAACGAAAGTTTCATCCACAATGTCCTGCTGCTGAATCTGAGTATCAAACATAATCTAATTTATACTATCCAATTGTACACCAACAGGAACATCCATCTCATCATGATACTTGAAAACAAGAGGAATATCTAAATCTCTGCAATCATCATTGTGTGCACACCTATGATGGGGGAAATCTTCGTGTAGTTTTGGCAAACCAAATCTTTTCATTCTGTCAATGTCTGAAGCCATTTGAAAAGCTTGATATAAACATTTTGATTTCTTATCCCTCAACAAGAAACTCATCTTCTCATTTAATGTAGCAAGGTAAATGACAAGACATAATGCATCATGGGGTCTGCACTTTTTTGGAATTCTCTTCCATGTTTTTAGGAGTCTAAGATTAAATGCGAACACTAACTCCTCATTCTCAATGTGAATACCAATCAGATCAACTAATAGACTGTACTCACTTTCCCATTCTTTAAAATTCTCATTAAATGTTGATGCAAATTCCTACCATGAGCTAATTGATTGAGGGAACAAAAGAGAAAACCATTCTCTAGCTTCTCCAACCAAAGATTGCACAAAAAGTTTCATAACTACATCCTCACAGCTAATTTCATAATCTTCCATTAAGTCAAGGAATAGATTCAAATGTTTTTCAGCGGATTCATCTTTCCTACCTCTGAACTAAGGCAATTTTTTTCTAACATCTACAGGTATGACATTTGTGAATCCAGGAATACCTTCAAAATTTAAAGTTGGGTGTGATGGGAAAACAAGCTTTCTTCTTCCTTCCAGCTGTACCGCCATGGGAGACATAGAAATAATGGATGACATAGAAGGTTGGGACATTTCAATTGATTTCCCCAAATACTTAAACCTTGTATATATACTTAAAACAAATTAAGCTGGCATCACAATGCAGATTTCATTCATTCAAATGCTTGACTACACTTTGAAAGAATGTCACACACCATTACAATAATACAACTGTAACTAACCAATCAACTAGTGTGCAAAATTTTACTCTTTTTCCCTTTACCAATAGTGCTAGAAATCACCAAATAGGGACATTATTACTTCTAAACTTAATGTCAAGCTGTGAGAATAGCTGGATTTTCTTTCCCTTTAGGAAAAACAACATCTCCAGCAGCAGTCCCATCCGTCTCTAAATAGTATGCGCCTTTATGAACAAAACTTTATAATATAAATGTTGGCGACCAACAAATGATGTGCCCTTTTCATGGTGTTGACCATCCTCTTAACAACCTTGTGGCACTGGCTCATTGAGCACATGCTATCTTTGAAGGGGTGACCATTTTGTAAGCAAAGTCGGGTCCAAGATGGGCCCAGCTAAAAAAAATTTGAATTCAAACAATCAGACCCTGAAAAGCTCCATACATCCCCAGGACGTCTCAGAATTGAAGAATGAACAAACCCAGATCACCAAAAGATCAAAAAACCTTGTTTTGCAAAAGCACCAAAATCATGAGAACAGGCCTGGAAACTGGCTTTAAAAACTAACTAGGACCAATGATAAAAATCCATCGTCTGACCGACATAAACTTTGAGATACATAGAATCACCTTGCAAAATGGCATCCCATGACGAAAATCAAGGTGAAAGTTACAAGCCTTCAAAGTTGCTCGTTTCATTCTGTTCCTGCAAACACACTCTCAGAACCTGATAAACTACATCGGGAATTAACCTTGAAAAGTGCATGAATGGATTGGCAAGATGCTCGAATCAAAATGAGATACAGTACAACTTGTCAGCAATATAGGACAATAAGAATTTTAACAATAGGATCATCCTGTGAAAAGTTATTAGTAGGCAAAGAAGGCCTCTGACAAACTTGCAGAAAACATAACTGGGCAATTTGCACTTTTTGCAAACAGAAAGGGTCTAGCAAATTGACCAAATGAATACATCAAGAGCCACAATCTTACAGCATGGAAGTATTTTATGTCTACTAAACACTGAGACAAACATACTGATGACCCGATCAACAGGGCATGAGTTATTCATAGTCAAAGTAGGGCTCTGGAAAACTGGTGAATAACCAAACAATGCAAAACACGAAAGCTGCAAATGGAATTAGCTTCAATTTCTCATCAGATGGATTCATCACAAGCTAAAAAATGATAGGGGTAGAGTAAAACTTGTCTATAATGCATGGGAATGATTAAACCTTTCTACCAATCCACTGGGTACAAGTTATAACATGTCAAACAAGGTTCTCGTTAAAACTAGGAAAATGGCCAAGTGTAGAAACTAAAAAACACCTCCGGAAGGGGATGAATAAACGGGGTCAAAACTTATCACAGAGGCCTAAAAATTGACACATAGAGAGTATGAAACATGTGGAAAAAGACCCCATGCTCATATTTTCATGATGCTCTCCTGGGTGCAAATTACAAGCTGACAAAGTACCCCTTCCCAGTGACCTTCACACTTAGCAATTTTCTGATTTTGAGACCCCCTAGGAATGAAATGACGCAAACCCATTTGAATATGCCATCTAAGGACTCAAAAAAACTCGATAGGATGAATGAAAAGCAATGAACACATAGACCTCAAGATATGACCCCAAATACGCCCATACTAGCATGCAATACAAAGCCAAAAATGAGCACTTAATCAAGAATTTTACATGGTACCTCAAAACTGCATTTTGAGTACCAACACCCTGCACCAAGGACACCTCAACAAAATGGAATAGCTGAAAGAAGGAATAGATCAATTGTTGACTATGCAAGAACACTGATGTTACAAAAGAATGTTGCTCAGACATACTAGAGAGAAGCAGTTAGCACAACTGTTTATGTTCTAAACCGAGTACAACTAAAGGACACTAATAAGACACCCTGTGAGTTATGGTTTGGCCACAAACCCATTGCAAGTTATTTCAAGATTTTTTGAAGTAAATTATTTATTCTAAAAGATGAAAGAAATGGGAAGTTTTACTCAAAAGGTGATGAAGGGATATTTCTGGGATATTCCACTAAAAGTAAATCATACAAGTGTCTTAACAAAGTAGCTAATAAAATGATTAAAAGTACTAATGTTCGGGTTGATGAGTTTGATGATAATAATGTAGAGGAAATCACAAAGGAACTAGAATACTATAGTAGATTCACTTACATTCAACAACCAGAGTACCTTCCGACACCACAAACAGTGACAATTGGTCAGCAGGAAAACAATACCGACAAACAGGAAAGAGAAACCGATGAGCAAGAAGCACCTACCGAGCAAGAAAATGAACCTACACAGGATGAACAAGAAAGAAGAGATCAGATATTTGAAAGATTTGTCAAAATACATCATCCTGAGACACAAATAATTGGAGACAGACAAGCTAGCATGCAAACAAGAAGTAAAGAAAGACAAGGTACATGTCTAGTTTGTGAATATGAACCGAAGAATGTAAAGGTTGCATTAGAAAATGATGAATGGGTTAATGCAATGAAAGATGAAATAGAATAGATAGAGAAGAAAAAAACTTGGATTTTAGTACCCAAACCTAAGGACAAGAATGTTATTGGTACTAAGTGGATATTCAGAAACAAGCTTAACGAGAATGGAGAGGTAACAAGGAACAAAGCTAGGTTAGTATGCAAGGGATATGCACAGGAGGAAGGAATAGATTATGGTGAAACTTTTGCACCTATTGCTAGATTAGAAGGAGTCAGAATGTTACTTGCATATGCTGCACACAAAAATTTCAAATTTTACCAAATGGATGTTAAATCTTGTTTTATGAATGGAATACTTGAAGAAGTCTACATAGAACATTCTAAAGGATTCATTGATCCAGGCAACAGAGATATGGTATGCATATTACATAAAGCTTTATATGGTTTAAAGAAAGCACTGAGAGTCTGGTATGAGAGGCTACATAACTATTTGCTAAGTATTGGATTTGTTAGAACCAATGAGAATAGTAATCTGTACATGAAAGGAAATTTTGATGATACTATCTTGATTGCTGAGATATTTGTGGATGACATAATATTTGGAGGAAAAGATCATATTTGTAAGTCATTTGATGATGAAATGAGAAGTGAATTTGAAATGTCTATGTTTGGAGAGATTAAGTTCTTTTTAGGCCTACAAGTGATTCAGCAGAATGATGGTATATTCATCACACAATCTAAATATATAAAGGAAGTATTGTAGATATTTGGCATGGAAGATGTTAAACCTATGTGAACACCGATGGCTACTAGATGTAAAATGACTAAAGAGGATGGAACTACTGAGGTAAACCAGTGATGCAGGAGCATCTCGGGTCCTTGGCAATCTTGTGTCACCAAAAAGAATTTTGATTTTTGTCTGTGTTGCTCAGTTTCTGCTTTGACCAAGTTGGTCAGTTTCCTTTGGTTACCGAGTGTGGTCGGTTATCTCTTGGGCGGTCGGTTAATTCACTGGCTCTCGGTGTTGTCTTCCTGCTACTTGATTATCTTGCTTACCGATGGGTTTAGTTTTGTTTCTTGTTGTGGCTGACTTGTGCATTTATATTGGATCACAAAATTAATGTTGGAATCCATCATTAGGAAGCATGTGGTCCCAAATTTGACAGTTACTTTTGTTAATTATGGATCTGAAGCCCGACTCAACTCGGTAGCTTCCTGTATAAATGTAGATGTTTGGTGGTAGTTTAAGAGATAGTTTTAGATAGAATATAGAGGGCATTAGATTAGAGATTTGTAGCAGATCCTCATGTTGGTACTCAAAATGCAGTTTTGAGGTACCATGTAAAATTCTTGATTAGTGCTCATTTTTGGCCTTGTATTGGATGCTAGTATGGGTGTATTTGGGGTCAAATCTTGAGGTCTATATGTTCATTTCTTTGCATTCATCCTATCAAGTTGTTTTGATTTCTTAGATGGCATTTTCAAATGGTTTGGCGTCATTTCATTTCTAGGAGGTCGTGAATGCAGAAATTGCTAAGTATGAAGGTCACTAGGAAGGGGTACTTTGTCAGCTTGTAATATGCACTCTGGAGAGCGTCATGAAAATTTGAGCCTAGTGTCTTGTTGTACACATTTCATACTCTTTATGTGTCAGGTTTAGGCCTCTGTGATAAGATTCGACCCCATTTATTCATCCCCTTCCGGAGGTGTTTCCTTATTTTTGCACTTGTGCACTTGTTCAATTTTTCTCGGAGGCCGTATTTGTGGAGCTGTATCTTTTTCCTTGTGATTGATCATTGCATGCCATTTTTGGCATCGTACTATAGGCATGGGAGTGAGTCATCTTGCTAATTTTTATCCCCCCATGCACCCATTTGACCTATTTGCCAGTGCCATTCCATTTGCAATTTGTTAGAATTCTCTGTGTGCTTTGTTCAGAGTTCTAAGTAGCCTACTTTGAGGTCTTGTAGTTTGTGCCTTGTGCAAGGTCTGACATAATTAAAAGTTGTTTCATACTATAGACCTAGAAGACTACTTGTCTGTGGATTTTGAAGCCTCTACCAATCCATTTGACCATTTTCCCAGGCCAATTCCAAACCTAATTTCTATGATTTTGAATGTTTTAAATCTAAATATATCTAACAGGCTGACTTTGGTGATTAATTATAATCAGTTGTTTGATCTTTTTGGTGAGTTCGTTATGGAGTCATGTTCCTTGTATGAGGGAGAACCAATGCCTGAGATTTTGGTTATGGAAAGTTTCAATGGGTCAATTTTAAAAGCCAGTTCTGAGGTCAGTTGATGTTACTTGATAACTTTGCAAAGGTTGAAAGGGTAAATGAATTTAAGGTTATCTACATGTTTTGATGCCGACCCATATCCTGATATCTCTTTTGATATGGTTGGAAGGAATGATGGTATCCATATGTCTTGAAAATGCTTCTAGTTTTCCTTAATGTTATTGCCCAACACAAATGCTCGAAGTTTGTTGACAAGTGTTTAAACATGAGTTAAAAATGGTGCATGAGCTTAGTTTCAGCATTCTAAGTCTTCAATGTATAAGAATATTAGAGAGTTTTTGTTGGAGGAAAATATTCAGGAGTTAATTCACCATGATAGTTGCAGGAGTGATAAGAGCTTTTCAAACTTGGTCATCTGATGCAGTGGCAGAGCAGGGAGAACATGAATGTTACTTCTGTCGATACTATTGGGAGGCATTAGAACAAATTTCACCCTTTCATGGAGAAGAGACCAGCATTAACAAAGTAAGGAAGACTCATATATCATGGTGCCAGCATGAATGCCATTTGGGTGCACATGGTTTGTTGTAGATGCCAATGTGAGAGGAGCTTTGTGTGAGCAGCCCACAATAAAATGGAGAGTGTGCTCACTATTTGTGAAAGGCCAAAGGTGTATTGGGGACTTACACAACAAACAATGGAGGCATATTTTTCACATGAGAATCCTATACAATGATATAAGAAATAGCCCATACAATGGATTTTGAAAACGTGGATTTGCAGAAAATAAAAAATAGTCATATTGTGGGGGGCATAACTTTTTATTGAACCGTTGGATCGAGCTCATTTTCTGATACGTTGTCACAAACCTAGTTATCTTGATTCTCACCAGAGTGATTTTCCAAATTCTTCTTGGTTCGCAAGTTACAGTCACCTGAGTGAGACACTATCAAAACTGCCCATTAAAACTTCAAGACCAATTATCCCACACTGGCTGGGTGAAGGATTATTTTTGTGTTTATATACAACAGCACTCCAATGCATTGTAAACAAGGAAACAAGAGGCTCTTGCTGTGCCCCTTGGTTTGAGGATTTGGTGCGGTGGTGGGCCCCATTATTTTGAGACAAAGTGCAAAGAAAGTTTAAAAACTCTCAGCAATTTAATCCCACATTCATCCAGAATGGGGAAATTGTAATGAATATATGCAAGTCCACTCACATGATGAAGTAAGAAGAAGAGCTGGAGGCTATGCTCACATGACCCTTCACAATGGTGCATCAATTTCTGTGCCGCTGACCAGTGGTAAGTAAATTTTGTAGGAGATGAGGTGGCGGTGACTGGTCAGAAGTGGACACGTGTCAAGTGGTCGCATGATCGCAAGGAGGAACTTCAGCCCTTGCGAACATGCGACATGCTGACATGTGGTAGCTCGATGAGGTGGCGGTCAGTTCAGTGACATGGCAGTGTGATGCAGAGTGGACAAAGGTGGTGGTGACTGGTCAGAAGTGGACACATGTCAAGTGGTCGCATGATCGCAAGGAGGAACTTCAGCCCTTGTGAACATGTGACAGGCTGACATGTGGTAGCCTGATGAGGTGGTGGATGAGTCAGTGTTGAGGTGGCACCTGGTGGATAGTGCAACCAATTCGATCCTACCACGTGTCACGTGGGTCCCACTGTAGGGTTTAAAAAAGTAATATTTTATTCTTCCCGTGCACATTCAAACTTGCAAAAATCAAATTTAAAAACATAAATTTATATAGTTTGAACTATATAATAATTTCAAAAATTGAAGTTGCAGACTTGTGAGAGAAATTAATGGTTGTGGGCTTTATTTTTCGCCCAAATATCAAGTATTATATATCATTGGAAAGGTGAGAGAATGAGGATTTCATTTTCAGAATCAGATTTGATGCAGGTCTAGCTGGTTTCAAGATGTTTGCAGTTGAACAAAATAGGGGTCAAGGGATTTTTTATGAGATATCTTGTTTGTTGCAATCCATTGACTCATGTTGGCGTAGGTGAATAGGTGTTTTTAGTGGATGAGGGCATATCATATTTGTTGTTCCAGACATGGTGATTCATTTAGTGAGTAGTTCAGAGTTCGACAAGTGTCAAGTTGTGATGCTTTTTGGTGTTTCCCCCTTCTCTTCTTATTCCCATTTCTGATCTTTTTGTAAGGGTTCCAATCTTTTTGCATGAGCAGGGCTCTCGAAGTTTGAGTTCCATGAATGCAAGTTCTGAGTTTCATTTCAGAGTTCTCATTTTGAGTTTGTTGTGATTTGAATGGATAGATATAGGTGATTCAATGAAAGACAATGGAAATCCTTTCTTGTATTTGTCTGATGTCTCTTTGTGTCTTTGTCAAATTGTTGTATATTGATTTGTAAGGCATCTCTGTATACCTGTTTACAAGGTAAATGGTGCAATGACTTTCAAGTTTCTTTCAAGGAAAGTGTAATATCTTGAAGATTGTTGTTGATAATATGATGTTTCATAAGGATCTGATGTCTAGATAGGGGGAAGAGAGAATGGTGTACAAGGTGTATTGTTTATTTTTAGTTGTATAAAATTTGAAGTTTCCTGTTGATGTGCATCTCATGACTCCATGCCCAGGATTAGGCACTGGTTTGACCAGACTTGTAATCAAAATCTTTTCAAATCACTTTTCTATTTCTAGTTCAAGAACATAAATGTTTGTAAGTTGCATTGAATAGTGCAAGTGTTGTTGGTGATTCCTTGTAGAAGTGAATCAGATAGGTTAACCTGCCTGAGTTTTAAGCTCGAAGAGAAGGGTTAATACCCTTGTCACTTTTGCCATTTTTCTGCAATGATTGTTTGCTTTTGTTAACATCATGGATTAGCTTTCTAAGCTCTACATCAGTTGCAACAAGAGACATTAGCAGGTCATTGTGAGAACCCCTAATCCACTGCAAGGATTTCATTGTGAAGTAGTGAGTCTGAAGATAGGTACACCTGCCTAGGTTTGTGGAGCCTGAAGTAGAAGGACTTGGTCCTTATCAATTAGCCTTTTCCCTATAAGAATTTGGAATTGGGAACCTAAGAGTCAAGCCTAATAGCTAAATTGGCGATTCTACATGAAAAAGAGCTAAAAAAATGGCGACTCTACTGGGGACTATAATGTGAATATACAGTAGATTTGTGTAATACTATCTATTGTACTTGTTACAGACCAGTTTATGAAATTTAATCTCATACATGTTTTGGGTGGTGGCTCTATTTGTAATTGGAGAATCCTGGTTGTGTTGTTCCAGTGTAATTTGTGATTATCAGTTGTTATTTGATGTTTAAGATTAGCAAGTTTAAGACGTTTGTTTCCTTGCTTGGCTAAATCAATATTTGAATCTAGTTTTATGAAAGAGAGTCAGAAAAAGAATCTAAAATTTGTTCAGATCTCTGTGTATGAATAGCCTGGAAGTATTTATATTTGCAACAATTTGAAAAGGGATTATGTGACTTTGCTGGTTGGAGTGATTCTCCAGAATTAAAAAAGAAGAAGCTACAAGTCTTATCCAGGTAATCCCAAGTTTTTATACGATAATAAAAGTCCCTTGATAGGTGAGCAAAGCGCTAAGAAAAGGGAAATTTGTTTCAAAGTTTGTCATACGTTCTAGTTGAAATTTTGATTTCAAGAAATCAGGAGTATGCTATGCTATAGTTTTGTGAAGATAATGGTTGTATAAAATCAGATAGAAATATTTGTGACAGAATATGACGTGTTGATCACATAAATGGTTAAAATAGAAATTTCAGCATTCATGGAGCAAGATTTTTTTTCTAGATTTGAAGTTTATGAGCAGCATCTTGGAAATGATAATGTAGAAAAGGATACTGCATTGAGTTGGCAAAGAGTCCAAGAGGAAGCCCTATTGATTTTGAGAAAAAGGGTAGGAGAAAGAAACAATGAGTCAACATTTTCATTTTATCAAAGGTTTTCTAGTATAGTTGATAAGCTTGTAATGGATATTGATTTCCCAGAATTAGAGTGGGTACAATTATTTGTAGAGCTTTGTGTGCCAGAATCCTATGATTTGTCAGCTTCTTGTACAGAAGAAACAACTAAATGTGTTAGAAGATGGATAGATGAAATTGAAAATGTTGAATCTGAACTTAGTTGTGTTGATGTTGAGTCTACTTGTGCTAGTAGTGTTGAATATAATGCCGACAATGAAGTCTATGAACAACAAGACAATGAGGAAGAATCTGTAACTGGAAATGATTCCTTTGAGTTTATAGAGTTCCCGTATTCTCAGCTTGTAGATGATGACTTCTTTTTTCAGCTTGAAAATGACTCATGTGAACAACAAGAGTTTGAGTATGATGCAGATGAAAGTGATACTGAGTCTTTTACACAAAATGAGATAAATCAAGAAGTCTTGTCTCTTGTTTCCAACAAGGAAGATGTATTCAACATTGAGTAGGAGATCAAAGAAAATGGACAAGAGGTTCAATGCCTGCTCAGTAGTGAGAAGATTTCACAACTCCTAGATGCTGATTTTCAGAGGTATGTACACACATTTGATTCTAGAGTCTCATGCCCGATAGACATATGTTTTGATAAAGAGGGTATTAATCAGGGCATCAAATGTGAGAGATATGATGAGTTCCTTTCCCCTATTTTTGAAGTTCATGACATGCAGATTAAGAGTACATATGATTATGATAGATTTGCTACTGTCATGTATGATGAGTATGAAGATGTATGTGCTACTGTAGATTCAGATTATCATGAGTCTAATGTCATTGATCCTCACATATGCCATGATGCTGAAGGAAAAGATGAATCTAAATGTGTATTCTCAGATTTACAAGTAAATGATGAACCATTATTTGACAATGCCTTCCCACGTTTACAAGATGCTGATAGGAGTTATGATAAGCAAGATTTCTCTGATTTATTGCAATCTGATTTTTGTTTAGAGACATTTTTTTTTAGTTTGCAAACTGATGTAAAAGAAGCCTATCCTATGGTGCAAACTAGTGTTCAGAATGTGGATGTTTCCAGCCATAATGTTGAGTTGGAATGCTTCACTTTTCGGCATGGCAGTGACAATGAAGAGTGTGATGGTTTAATGTCACATAGTGATCAGTACTCATGGAATCCTGATAGCTTTTCCGTACCAGATAATGGTGAGTTTGCTGACCATGTTTTGTGTGCTGAACTGATGAAGAATGTGAGTATTGTTAATCAAGCAGATGTGAATGATACTTACAGCTTGCCTGAGTGGGATGGAAATGAAAATCATGTATTTGACCGAGGTAAGCATTGATTTCAGTTGAAAGTTTTGTAAATACTTGTACAGTTGCTTTCCTTTCAGCAGTAGTGTAGTTTGCTTTGGAATAAGGAACCAGTTTTGAGGAGCTTGTTGGACCCAATTTAGTAAGTTTTTGAGAAGTTGGAGCAATAAAAAGAAATGAAGTTGTATTTGGGGTGGTCTACTCTTCCAGAAGATTCTGGTAATCTTGTGATGATCTTACACTCAGCCATCCCTAGACAAAGCCAATGTTGGTACTCAAAATGCAGTTTTGAGGTACCATGTAAAATTCTTGATTAGTGCTCATTTTTGGCCTTGTATTGGATGCTAGTATGGGTGTATTTGGTGTCAAATCTTGAGGTCTATATGTTCATTGCTTTGCATTGATCCTATCAAGTTGTTTTTAGTTCTTAGATGGCATTTTCAAATGGTTTGGTGTCGTTTCATTTCTAGGAGGTCGTGAATGCAGAAATTGTTGTGTGAAGGTCACTGGGAAGGGGTACTTTGTCAGCTTGTAATATGCACCCTGGAGAGCGTCATGAAAATTTGAGCCTAGTGTCTTGTTGTACACATTTCATACTCTTTATGTGTTAGGTTTTAGGCCTCTGTGATAAGATTCGACCCCATTTATTCATCCCCTTCCGGAGGTGTTTCCTTATTTTTGCACTTGTGCACTTGTTCAATTTTTCTCGGAGGCCCTATTTGTGGAGCTGTATCTTTTTCCTTGTGATTGATCAGTGCATGCCAGTTGTGGCATCGTAATATAGGAATGGGAGTGAGTCATCTTGCTAATTTTTATCCCCCCATGCACCCGTTTGACCTATTTGCCAGTGCCATTCCATTTGCAATTTGTTAGAATTCTCTATGTGCTTTGTTCAGAGTTCTAAGTAGCCTACTTTGAGGTCTTGTAGTTTGTGCCTTGTGCAAGGTCTGACATAATTAAAAGTTGTTTCATACTATAGACCTAGAAGACTACTTGTCTGTGGATTTTAAAGTCTCTACCAATCCATTTGACCATTTTCCCAGGCCAATTCCAAACATAATTTCTATGATTTTGACTGTTTTAAATCTAAATATATCTAACAGGCTGACTTTGGTGATTAATTATAATCGGTTGTTTGATCTTTTTGGTGAGTTGGTTATGGAGTCATGTTCCTTGTATGAGGGAGAACCAATGCCTGAGAGTCTGGTTACAGAAAGTTTCAATGGGTCAGTTTTAAAAGCCAGTTCTGAGGCCAGTTGATGTTACTTGATAACTTTGCAAAGGTTGAAAGGGTAAATGAATTTAAGGTTATCTACATGTTTTGATGCCGACCCATATCCTGATATCTCTTTTGATATGGTTGGAAGGAATGATGGTATCCATATGTCTTGAAAATGCTTCTAGTTTTCCTTAATGTTATTGCCCAACACAAATGCTCGAAGTTTGTTGACAAGTGTTTAAACATGAGTTAAAAATGGTGCATGAGCTTTGTTTCAACGTTCTAAGTCTTCAATGTATAAGAATATTAGAGATTTTTTGTTGGAGGCAACTATTCAGGAGTTAATTCTCCATGATAGTTGCAGGAGTGATAAGAGCTTTTCAAACTTGGTCATCTGATGCAGTGGCAGAGCAGGGAGAACATGAATGTTACTTCTGTCGATACTATTGGGAGGCATTAGAACAAATTTCACCCTTTCATGGAGAAGAGACCAGCATTAACAAAGTAAGGAAGACTCATATATCATGGTGCCAGCATGAATGCCATTTGGGTGCACACGGTTTGTTGTAGATGCCAACGTGAGAGGAGGTTTGTGTGAGCAGCCCGCAATAAATGGGAGAGTGTGCTCACTATTTGTGAAAGGCCAAGGTGTATTGGGGACTTACACAACAAACAATGGAGGCACATTTTTCGCATGAGAATCCTACACAATGATATAAGAAATAGCCCATACAATGGATTTTGAAAACGCGAATTTGCAGAAAATAAAAAATAGTCATATTGTGGGGGGCGTAACTTTTTATTGAACCGTTGGATCGAGCTCATTTTTGGATATGTTGTCGCAAACCTAGTTATCTTGATTCTCACTAGAGAGATTTGCAAAATTCTTCCTGGTTTGTAAGTTACAATCACCTGAGTGTGAAACTATCAAAACTGCCCATTAAAACTTCAAGACCAATTATTCCACATTCGCTGGGTGAAGGATTATTTTTGTGTTTATATACAATAGCACTCCAATGCATTATAAACAAATAAACAAGAGGCTCTTGCTGGGCCCCTTGGTTTGAGGATTTGGTGCGGCTGTGGGTCCCATTATTTTGAGACAAAGTGTAAAGAAAGTTTAAAAACTCTCAGCAATTTAATCCCACATTCATCCAGAATGGGGAAATTGTAATGAATATATGCAAGTCCACTCACATGATGAAATAAGAAGAAGAGCTGGAGGCTATGCTCACATGACCCTTCACAATGGTGCCTCGATTTCTATGGCCATGACCAGTGGTAAGTAAATTTTGTAGGAGATGAGGTGGCGGTGACTGGTCAGAAGTGGACACATGTCAAGTGGTCACATGATCGCAAGGAGGAACTTCAGCCCTTGCGAACATGCGACAGGCTGACATGTGGCAGCTTGATGAGGTGGTAGTCAGTTTAGTGACATGACAGTGTGATGCAGAGTGGATAGAGGTGGCGGTGGCTGGTCAGAAGTGGACATGTGTCAAGTGGTCGCATGATCGCAAGGAGGAACTTCAACCCTTGCAAACATGCGGCAGGCTGACATGTGGCAGCCCGATGAGGTGGCGGATGAGTCAGCATTGAGGTGGCACTTGGTGGATAGTGCAACCAATCTGATCCTACCACGTGTCACGTGGGTCCCACTGTAGGGTTTAAAAAAGTAATATTTTATTCTTCCCGTGCACATTCAAACTTGCAAAAATCAAATTTAAAAACATAAATTTATATAGTTTGAACTATATAATAATTTCAAAAATTGAAGTTGCAGACTTGTGAGAGAAATTAATGGTTGGGGGCTTTATTTTTTGCCCAAATATCAAGTATTATATATTGTTGGAAAGGTGAGAGAATGAGGATTTCATTTTCAGAATCAGATTTGATGCAGGTCTAGCTGGTTTCAAGATGTTTGCAGTTAAAGAAAATAGGGGTCAAGGGATTTTTTATGAGATATCTTGTTTGTTGCAATCCAGTGACTCATGTTGGGGTGGTTGAATAGGCATTTTTAGTGGATGAGGGCATATCATATTTGTTGTTCCAGACATGGTGATTCATTTAGTGAGTAGTTCAGAGTTAGACAAGTGTCAAGTTGTGATGCTTTCTGGTGTTTCCCCCTTCTCTTCTTATTCCCATTTCTGATCTTTTTGTAAGGGTTCCAATCTTTTTGCATGAGCATAGCTCTGCAAGTTTGAGTTCCATGAATGCAAGTTCTGAGTTTCATTTCAGAGTTCTCATTTTGAGTTTGTTGTGATTTGAATGGATAGATATAGGTGATTCAATGAAAGACAATGGAAATCCTTTCTTGTATTTGTCTGATGTCTCTTTGTGTCTTTGTCAAATTGTTGTATATTGATTTGTAAGGCATCTCTGTATACCTGTTTACAAGGTAAATGGTGCAATGACTTTCAAGTTTCTTTCAAGGAAATTGTAATATCTTGAAGATTGTTGTTGATAATATGATGTTTCATAAGGATTTGATGTCCAGATAGGGGGAAGAGAGAATGGTGTACAAGGTGCATTATTTATTTTTAGTTGTATAAGATTTGAAGTTTCCTGTTGATGTGCATCTCATGACTCCATGCCCAAGATTAGGCACTGGTTTGACCAGACTTGTAATCAAAATCTTTTCAAATCACTTTTCTATTTCTAGTTCAAGAACATAAATGTTTGTAAGTTGCATTGAATAGTGCAAGTGCTATTGGTGATTCCTTGTAGAAGTGAATCAGATAGGTTAACCTGCCTGAGTTTTAAGCTCGAAGAGAAGAAGGGTGAATACCCTTGTCACTTTTGCCATTTTTCTGCAATGATTGTTTGCTTTTGTTAACATCATGGATTGGCTTTCTGAGCTCTGCATCAATTGCAGCAAGAGACATTAGCAAGTCATTGTGAGAACCCCTAATCCACTGCAAGGATTTCATTGTGAAGCAGTGAGTCTGAAGATAGGTACACCCACCTAGGTTTGTGGAGCCTGAAGTAGAAGAAGGACTTGGTCCTTATCAATTAGCCTTTTCCCTGTAAGAATTTGGAATTGGGAACCTAAGAGTCAAGCCTAATAGCTAAATTGGTGATTCTACATGAAAAAGAGCTAACACCTCACATGTTTGAGGATTTTTGTAATTCATTGTAATATTAGGCCCTAACCGAGAAGGCCTTATAGCTTGGCATGTATGATTCAAATTGATGATAATTTGATAGATCTAGTATTCTCTCTCTCACTCTTTTTGTTTGTTGCTTCTACGTGTGTGTTGAAGGCTTGGATCATTAGGGTGCACCATCCTTTGGCCCCTCTTGCATCCCTACCTTGCATTAGGTGGTATCAGACCAAGGTGAGATCTTGATCTAGGTCTGCGGATCTAGGTTTGTAGGTACCTCTTGAAGCACTAGTGAATTGTTGTGGGGTAGCAGATTGTGATCTAACCTACAATTGTAGAGGGTTGTCAAGATGGTTCGTGGGAGGTGAGATACAGATCCAGGATTGGTAGATATGCTTAGACAAATTGCTGCTAGGTTAGAAGTAGTGGAGACAACCCAAAGAAGAGGTAGACATCTTGAAGATGTTAGTGATGATGAAATTGAAGAAGAAGTTGTAAATGCCAAACCTACTCCTATTATGGATCAAGGTGAAGAAATATTTTTGAAGGCTTTGAAAATTCTAAAGTCAACACCACATTTTAATCCCCCTAAGTATAGTGGAAAGATGGATTCTGATGAACTGGTGGACTGGATCACTGAGATGGAAAAGTATTTTGAATATGAAAATATCCCTGAGGATAAGAAGGTGAAGATTGCAAGCACAAAGTTGAAAACTCATGCATCCTTATTGTGGGACCATCTGCAATTGGATCAGAAGAGGAAAGGCAAAGACAAAATTAAGGTATGGTGTAAAATGGTCAATAAATTAACCTAGTTCGGTGAATGCAAAGTTTGAGATAGAAGGATAGCTCGGTAAAAGTGTATACTGAGGAATTCTATAGATTAGATATTAGATCTAGACATGATGAAGATGATGTGGAAATAATTGACAGATACCTGAATGGTTTGAGAGTTTCCATCCAAGAGGAGATTAGCATGGTCAAATTGGAGAACATTGAAGAGGCTTATCAATTTTCTTTGAAAGCTGAAGAGAAATTGAATAAGAGACATGAGAAAAGATAGAGAGGTTGAGGTGGTATATTCCCTAGAGGAAGAGGTAGATCTAATGGTGAAAATGGTAGATCTGAACTAGAAAATAAAAATCTGGATAAAGGCAAGACCGAGTGGAAAGGTGAAAGTTCTAGAGGAAGTGGCAATAACTATCGAGGTGGTTATGGCAGAGGACATTTCTGAGGAACTTGTTATAGCTATGGAGAGGAAGGACATAGATCTTTTGAGTGTACTCAAGCTAGTAAGAAGGCTGGTAGCAATAGAAATGCTATGGTGCAAGAAGAGTCACCGAATGAACCTGAGAAGGAAAATAACTTAATGGTAAGGAGAGCACTATGGAATGAAAGAAAGAAGGAAGATTCAATAAGGAAAATTTTGTTCAAGACCAGATGTAGAGTCTCTAAGAAATTTTGGAAGGTAATCATTGACAGTGGTAGCTCAGAGAACCTGACATCTGAAGAGATGGTCACAAAATTGCACATGGAAAGGTTGGTACATCCGAAGCCCTATCAAACTTCATGGATCAAAGATGAGCATACACTCCTAGTAAGTGAACAATGTTATGTGAATTTGAAGATTGGGAAGTACTATGATAAGGTATTATGTGATATCATGCCTATGGATTGTTGTCATATTTTTTTTGGTAGACCTTGGCAATATGATAGACATTCTATATATGATGGGAGATTGCATAAGTATACTATTGTGGCTAATGGAAAGAAACAAATATTGTTACCATTGATGGAAGAACCTATTAGTAATGTTTTCACATTTGTGAAATTTTTCTTGATGGAAGGAATTTTTTTAATTCTTTGAAGAGGAATGATGTATGTTTTTCTATGATTCCTAATAAGCTGAGTAAGAAAACAGAGGATAATGTCCCTGAGGAGATTGATAAGTTACTCACCGAGTACAATGATATCATTTCTGATAATGTACCTAATGGTTTGCCACCAAAAAGAAGTATCGATCATTGTATGGATCTAATTCCTAGAGCTAGTTTACCGAATAAGGCACCTCATCGGTTGACACATACTGAGAATCAAGAATTGAACCAACAGATTCAAGAGTTGCTGGAGAAAGGTTTGATTGTAGAAAGTTTGAGTACTTGTGTAGTACCTGTTGTATTGGCACTGAAGAAGAATGGAGAATGGAGAATATGTACTGATTCCAGAGAAATCAATAAGATAATAGTGAAGTATAGGTTTCCTATACCGAGAATGGATGACATAATGGACAGTTTGACTGGAGAAAAGTATTTCAAAAAGATTGATTTGAAAAGTGGGTATCATTAGATCAGAATCAGAGAAGGTGATTAATGGAAGACTACTTTCAAGACAAAAGAAGGTTTGTATGAGTGGTTGGTTATGCCTTTTGGTTTAACTAATGCACCGAGTACTTTTATGAGGCTAATGAATGAAGTTTTGAAGAAATTCTTGGGTAAATTGGTGATTGTATATCTTGATGATATTCTAATATTCAGTAAGACCAAAGAAGAACATTTGTTTCATGTTAGACAAGTTTTGTAGAGATTGTAAGAGGAAAAGTTGCTAATAAATCTAAAAAAGTGTTCATTCATGAAGGAAGAGATTGTGTATTTGGGATTTATTATTTAAGCTAATGGTTTGAAGATGGATCCTGAAAAGGTTGAAGCTATTTTGAATTGGCCTACACCTATGAATGCTACTGAGGTAAGATCATTTCATGGTTTGGCAAGTTTTTACCGAAAGTTCATAAGGAATTTTAGTTCAATTTGTAATGCTATGACTGAGACTATGAGAGGAGACAAAAGAGAATTCAAGTGGACACATGGAGTTGATAGAAGTTTTGAGGCTCTGAAGCAAAAGGTTGTTGAATTACCTATTTTGGCATTACTTGATTTTAGTAAAGTATTTCAAGTAGAATGTGATGCAAGTGGAAGTGCAATTGGAGCTATGTTGAGTCAAGAAGGTAAACCTATTGCTTTCTTTAGTGAAAAGTTGAATAATTCTAGAAGGAATATTCTATGTATGATCAAGAATTCTATGCTATTGTTTAAGCACTAAAGAAATGGAGGCATTATTTCATACCAAGTGAATTTGTGTTGTATACTGATCATAAGGCTTTACAATATTTGGGTAGTCAAAACAAGTTGAATGAGAGACATATGAAATGGTTTGAGTATTTGTAGAGTTATACATTTGTGATAAAGCATAAGAGTGGAGTCACTAACTAAGTTGCTGATGCATTGAGTAGAAGAAGATCTTTGATGACCAAGATGAAAATTGAAGTTCTTGGTTTTGATGAGATGAGAGGTTTGTATGAAAAAGACCCTAATTTGTCTGAGCCATGGAGAAAGTGTAGAGCACCTATTCAAGATCAACAAGACACTAAATGGGATGAATATTTCATTCAGGAAGGTATGTTGTTTAAAGGTATACAGTTGTGTATATCGAGAGAAGTAATGAGAACTAATTTGATAAAAGAGAAACATAGTAGTGGTTTAGCTGGACATTTTGGCATTGATAAAACATGGAATTTGCTGAAGGAGAAGTACTATTGGCTGCATTTATATAAAGATGTTCAAAATTTGTGAAAATTTGTGGAATTTGTCAAGTTGCAAAAGGAGTAAGTCAGAATACTAGATTGTATACACTGATTGTTGTTCCTGAGAAACCTTGGATTGATATCAGTATGGATTTTGTTCTTGGCTTACCAAAGATAGTAAGAGGTAATGATTCAATAGTTATTGTTGTGGATAGATTTTCTAAGATGGCACATTTTATACCTTGTAGAAAGACATCAGATGCAGTACATGTAGAAAATCTTTTCTTTAAGGAAATTGTTAGATTGCATGGATTACCGAGGAGTATTATCTCTGACCGAGACAGTAAATTTGTTGGTTATTTTTGGAAAACACTTTGGAAGAAATTTGGCACTAAGTTGAAGTATAGTTCTACATTTCACCCACAAAATGATGGACAGACTGAGGTTGTGAATAGAAGTGTTAGGCCACTTTTCTAGTTCATGCGAAAATCTTATGAAAATGGCCTATTTCCCTGTAAAGTTTTGTTGTGTGCCCTTAGCCCTGGGTTCTTCAAAGGTTATGTGTCACTGATTCTCTAGATCCTATGGCGGTTACATCTTTCATTTAGTGATCTGGTGATGGTGTTGTCACGCATTCTCCAGGTCTTCTGACAGTTTCAATTTTCATTCAGGGACCCAACGACTGTTTATTGTGCAATCTCTTTGTGCCTAGTGGTTAGCGGCCAATATCTAGCAATCTAGTGACTATGTGTCATGTGATCTCCCAAAGATTGGCAGTTATATGTTAACATCTCATGATCCTCCAGGTGGTTAGTCATGCATTCACTTGATTCTGGCAGTTAAGTGGCTAGCATTCAGTGACTTGGCTGGTGGTTTGCTTTGCTTTAGTCGTGTGGTCATGTAATGGTGGGCCTGGTATTCTTAGGTGGAGTGACAACATAGAAGATCTATGGTTGCCGCATGATCATGAGCAATATTCCTCCCCTTTGTGATCATGTGACCACCATCTGATCTTCCAAATGGGTAAGGCTTTTCTCAGTGTGGGTCCAGTGTTGGTGACCAGGCAGTTGCAATAGTAGTGTGGCGACAGGTGGCATCACAATTACGGAGTTAGAGGTGGGATCTGAGCTGTTCAATGGTCCTAATAAATTTGTGGTGGCCCAAAAAAATTTTCTTCTTGTCACTGGCTCGCGTGATGTTTTAGCGGTAGCGCTATTCTTTCTGTGAATTGGAGAAATGACTTCAGTCGCCAATTTGCCAGATGACTTAAAAGGGGGTTTTTAACATGTGCAGTCGTGTGTTTGCTGGATCTAGCTGGGGTTTGGATTTTCATTCTACGAATGGGATTTTCCTTTTTCATGTGTTTTTTGAATGTAACCTGAGGTGCCGAGATGAGTTAGGGTTGCTGAGCCCGTGAAAGATAAAAGGATCAATGGTTGTGACTTATTGTTGATCTGATTTTGAATGAGAGCCACCGATTGAGGGGTAAAATAGTAAGGTAACCGTTGGAATTCAAATTCAAATCTTTGAGATGTCTCCAGTGACTAAAAGGACTGAAATTGATGACAGAAAAGGGGCAAAAGTTGGTGAAACTGATATTCTCCACCGTTCTCGTGTGCTTCAAGATGTGAGATGATTGCAGAGGAGAATTTTCAACGTAGAGAAATTAATGAAATAGTACCCTAAAGTGTATTGCAGAGGTCAAATGTGGCCAGTTTTCTTGAGGGTTTGATGATGATTTGGTACTTGGACCAGTATAGGGCTATTTGATTGATGATTTAGACTATTTGGGCTTGCATGTTGTGGCTTGGTCCCTGTCTTGTCTGTGTTTATCCCTCGGTGGGGTTAGGTGAGTTTGAATTTTTAGTGGGAAATGATCATGTGCTTGCATTGTAACCCTGGTATAAAGGGATTTTTGTGATCATTTTCTGATTATTGGGAGTTAGATTTTAAAACTTTTCCAGTTGTGAGTCTTCTGCCCAGTCAGGATTGTAACATTTTGGCATTTGATATTTTGTTGATGATAGAGAAAAAGTTGCAGGTCTAAGCTGTAATTTGCAAGCTTGACTCCTCTGGTTTGATTGTTTATACTTAAGGATTCTTCATACTTAATGCAAATACATGACTCTTATCTCTCCTTTGTGTCAACTTAGATAGGTTCTGAACTTTCTAGTTCTCTGCATATTGTTTTATGTGTATGTATCTATTCTTAAGTTCTAATCCAGGATTAGATGAAATGATGCTTTAGATGGGACATAGATCTATCTAATTGTCTATGTAAGGATACCTTATAAGTAGTAAAGGGGATTGTAGGTGTGTTTATGGCTTTGAATCTCAGCTATTGTCTGGTTTGTGTAGCATTCTTGTTCTAGGAGATCTTGCCCAACGGATGAGGCACTGGCCTAAATGATTATCTCATTATCAACAAATATTGATTGTTGTTGTTATGATCTCAAAATCATAAATCAAGAACCATTCTATAAGTTTTCAGCATTTGGTTGTTTGTGGTTCTACCCTATAGCAACAGAGAGTCAATGAGTGTGTGGTTAACACTTAGTACTTTCTTACTATCCTATTATCTATTATTCAAACCTAGTTCTTGGTGTATGAAGTAAATTTTATACTAGGTTAGGTGCACCCGCCTTGGTTTTGCAGAGCCAGAAGTAGAAGAGGGCAGTCTTGTCCCTATAGTTGGTCCAGTTACCCTAAGACCTCATAGAAATTTTGGAGCTAACCATTCCTAAGATCCATTTGAGGGTATACTAGCAGCCTTTTAGAGCATAAGTGTCATTTTGGAAACCAACAAGAAGTTTGTGAAATCTTTTGAGATGTTTAGTTGGAGACACACCAAGTAATTGAGATTCTATGTTAGCACAAGTAGAGTTTGCATATAACAATTAAATGAATAGAAGCACTAGAAAGACACCATTTGAGATTGTGAATTACACACAACTGAGAGGAATATTTGATTTAAGAGACATTGCTAATGAGAAAAAGAGAAGTGCTAAAGGAGTAAAGTTTGCTGAATATATGAAGACATTGCATGAAGATGTGAAGCTGAAGTTGGAAGACAGTAATTAGAAATACAAAGACAGAGCCGATAGATCAAGAAGAAATAAAATTTTTGATGTTGGTGATGAAGTGATGGTTCATTTGAAGAAAGGTCAGTTTCTTGTTGGAATGTATGGAAAGCTGAAGATGAAGAATTTTGGACCTTGCAAGATTCTAAAGAAATTTGACAGTGGAAATTCATATGAGATTGAGTTACCTAATGACATGGACATATCACTAATTTTCAACATTGCTGATTTATATGAGTATCATGAGCCTGATGAAGAAGTAACAGTACCGACAGAATATCCTAAGAAGCAGAATTATGAAGTTGAACAAATTTTGAAGGAAAGAGTTGGCAAGAGTACAAGAGGAAAATAGTACATGGAATATTTGGTTAAGTGGAAGAATAGACTGATGGAAGATAGTTCATGGATTTCATAGTTTGAGTTAGATGTATCTCAGACCAGACCTAACAAATGATTCTGAGAATCATTTCAAAACAACCCCAGGTGTCTGATGCAGGAGCATCTCAGATCCTTGGCAATCCTATGTCACCAAAAATAATTTTGAGTTTTGTCTGTGTTGCTCAGTTTCTACTTTGACCAAGTTGGTCGGTAGTTGGTCAATTTCCTTTGGTTACTAAGTGTGGTCAGTTATCTCCTGGGTGGTCGATTAATTCACTAGTGCTCAGCATTGTCTATCTGCTACTCAGTTATCTTGCTTACTGAAGGGTTTAGTTTTGTTTCCTATTGTGGCTGACTTGTGCATTTATAGTGGATCATGGAATTAATGCTAGAATCCATCATTCGGAAGCATGTGGTCCCATGTTTGACTATTACTTCTATTAATTATGGATCTAAAGGCTAACTTAGCTTGGTAGCTTCTTATATAAATGTAGATGTTTGGTGGTAGTTTAAGAGATAGTTTTAAATAGAAGATAAAGGGAATTAGATTAGAGATTTGTAGTAGATCCTCACATGTTTGAGGACTTATGTAATTCATTGTAATATCAGGCCCTAACTAGGAAGGCCTTACAGCCCGACATGTATGATTCAAATTGATGATAGTTTGATAGATCTGACATTCTCTCTCTCACTCTTGTTGTTTTTTGCTTCTGCATGTGTGTTGCAGGCTTGGATAATTAGGGTGCACCATCCTTTGGCCCTTTTTTCATCCCTACCTTGTGTTAACCAGACACTGTATCAATCAATGGTTGGTAAGTTAATGTATGTAGTTCACAGTAGACCTAATATAGCACATGTTGTTGGAATAGTTACTAGATTTTCTGCAAACCCTAGAGAGTCACACATGGTTGCTACAAAGAGAATCTTAAGATACCTAAAGAAAATAGAAGATTATGGACTATGGTATCCTAAGAAAGGAAATTTTGAACTTAAGGTATACACTAATGTTGATTGGGCTATAAATGTGGATGATAGAGAGAGTACCACTGGAGGAGCATTCTTATTTGGTGAAAGACTTTTTACATGGACAAGTAAGAAACAATCTTGCATTTCCCAATCTATGGTTGAAGTAGAGTATGTTGCTACTGCTACAAACTACTCAAATATTGCTTATATCAAGCAAGTGTTGGAAGGTATGAATGAGGTAATCACTGAGCTGATGATTACATATTGTGACAACACTAGTGCAATTAAAATTTCAAAGAATCCTATGATGCACTCTAAAACAAAGCACATATCTATTAAGTATCACTACTTAAGGGAACAAGTACAAGAGAAGCAAGTGAAGCTAGAATTTTGTTACATCAAAATAATAACTTGCTGACATATTTACAAAGCCTCTACCGAAGGATACATATGAATACTTGAGGACTAGACTTGGGGTCTGTCCCCTGTCTACCAATCACTAAGGTGATCTGGAGGTTGCATCATCCTAATCTTATCAGAAGATCATACATGTTGATGTAGTAGAGTTCACACTTTGGACTTCTGTCTAAGGTTGTGAAAGGTTGTAGAACTAGAATAGATTTGCACATCTGTATACAGAGATATAAAGAATGCACCAGACAACAAAGAGTTACATGGCTACTATAGAGCTGTATATTTTTATTGTTCTTTGGAATTGTTGTCAAAGGGAGAGAGATCTCAATATGAAGCCAAAGACAAAGGGAGAGAGATATAGAAAAGAGAGAGCACTGAAGATCAGTTACTAAGAACTGAAGAAAACCTATGAGTTGAAAAGATCATATCTGTAGAAGTCATTCTGCACTTGCAAATGCTTTTATGTAACATAGTGATTAAACATATTAAGCTAGGGAGAGCTTGTACGGAGTTACATCATTTGTTGATAGAGTTGTAGAATACATGTTTGGTATGTGTATGGCATATTTCATATTTCTTGTGTTGCCATCAATGCCAAAGTGAGAGATTGATGAACTATAACTTATTTGAATAAATTGTATGACTTGAAGATCTATGATTTGAGATCACTGAGTTGCTGATTAGATATGTAAGATGATTAAATTAGTAATATGTTGTCATTGATGTCAACTATTTTTGATAATACTTATATTGTAAGTTACTATACCCAAACATCTGTAGAAAGAAGAATAAAAGAGATGAAGAAAAGATATATCTACATGAGGAAGATGGATATGACTATTGGAATTAGAAGAGATAGGTAATAAGAGGGGAGGGGTGAATCAGTGCCTTCAAAAACTTTACTTGTAAATCTTTCAGATCTATGACTGTAAAGAGTGATAACCTTTGCAAAATAGCTTGTATCTAATTGCATGTATCAATCATTCATTTAACTTAGGAAAGTAAACAAGATGAAATCTAAATAGAAATAACATAACACAAGTGTTTTGGTAATGCAGAAACCCTTGTTAGAAGGTAAAAACTACAGTGGGGATGAAACCCACAAATTCTTCACTACTGTAGATAGAAAAGGTTTGCCTGTTAGGGTTACAAGTTTTGATCACTTATGGTGATCTTACCCTATTAGGAGTAACATTTTAGATTAGCTAGATCTACCTAGTTATAGGATTTTAACAACACTAATGAAGTGTGCACTTGGTTAAGAGATTTACATAAGACTGTTAAGTCTACTTCATTAGGAGATTCATCCAAAAATTCCATTACAATTGTTAGAAAGCAATAGGCAATTATCTGCTAGTTGACAACTCAATTTTCTGATATAGATCTTATAAGTTCTGTCAAAATATCACCTTGACTGTGATGAATCTCTACTCTAAATTTGCTCGATAGCCTTTTCTAATTTTTCTTAATCTGATATCCTCTACAATCTACTCTGTTAACCGATAGACTTGAAGTTAGCAAATGCTTCAAGTTATCCTTGATACATATATCTGTTCTTGCATCAGTTCTTGTTGGACTACAACTGATTTGGAATCTGATTGAAGAATATGTGATTAAAGATCACTGAGAAGTTGCTGATTAGATATGTAATATGATTAAATTAGTATTATGTTGTCAGTGATGTCAACTAGTTTGACAACACTCATCTTGTAAGTTACTATACCATGACATCTGAAGAAAAGTGGAAAAGAGATGAACACAAAAATCTACATGAGGAAAGATGTACATGATAGATGAGGATAAGGAACACATTGAGTAACTTTTTGATGAGTCTATGACTTGATGATATTGACTTTATTATGTTGCATTCATCTATAATGAAGTATAGAGCTGAAAGACACAAAGCAGTGTTGTTGGTAAATGAAGCATTTTTAGTATACACTGATGGAGTGTAGTGTATACCGACCGCAAGTATTCACCAAGAAGTGTTCACCAACACATTTCTTTGTTAACTAAGTAGAACAAAATGAATTAAATGATTAGTTTAGCTGATAAGATTGATGAGCTAGCAAGAGTATAACATCGAGGTAACAGATAAAGTTTGTTACGCAGATCAACGGCTGACAAAATTCAAAGAAGATCTAACAGAGAAAATTGAAACATGTTATTGACACAATTATCGAGAAAGTTTTAAGCAGAAAAATCTATGAATGAGGTTAAGCGGAAAAATCTTATGGTGGAGAAGAAAATGATTTACTCATCTATATAAGAGAACAAAATTTAGTTATGAAAGAGAGCTAGAAAAGAAGAAGAAGCTACAGGAATTTCATGTGAACAAGCTTTCATGCATTCTGATCATACTGGTTAGTGAGAATCGAGTTGCAGAACAATTACCGAGCTACAAAGAGTAGTTACCAACGGATAGTAAGTTGATAAAGTATTGAATCTAAAGTGAAATATTGATCAGAAGGATTTGTATGGACTAAATATTGATCTGTAATCTGCAATTGAAATTGTATTAAGGCAGGTCATTTTACTATTACATATTTAACCATTCTATACAGTGTAAATCTCTTAACCGAGTGGACTCTGAAAGTCTTATGATGTATCATTCATAGAATGAACATTGTTATCCTATCAACCCCATAGTGAATTCTGGCTGGATGATAACTTCTAGTCTAAAATCCTCTAACAAGGTCACACCTGACAGTGTGTTTGTAACCTTTAATAGGGTTGGGTCTTAACCAACCTCACTTCAGAAGAGTGAACAATTTTGGGTTGTCGGGCCCAGGTGGTTTTTCCCTTTACAGGGTTTCCACATTAAATCTCTTGTGTTATGTGTTGATTGTGATATTTGGTTGTTATCATACTTTGCATGTTACATGTTAGATTTGATCGGTAAATTGTTATAAGTATTAGACTAGTAATCGGTAAAAGAACAGATAGTGAGAGTTATTATTGCTTACCGATGAGTAGAAATTGAAGAAATAGTTTTGAATTATACATTTGATAACTGATTCACCCCCCCTCTTAGTTATTATAACAATTGGTATCAAAGCCTTGGTTTCTTGGAACATATTTTTAAGGACTTAAGCATACAGGTCTCAAGATGTATAAGAGGGAAGTACCAAAACTAAACAAAGAGAACTTCGTAGTATGGAAAAGCAGAATGAAGCTGCACATATCTAGAATTGGGAACTTTGCACTAGAGCTGATGGAGAATGGATACAAGTAACCGCTCACTGGTCCCCTAACTATTGATCAACTGAAGGATAAGCATGAACACAATGTTACTATGATGGAACTTGCTACTGCCTGTACTGATGCTAAATTTGAAGATATCAAGACATGCACAACTGCTAAAGGAATGTGGGATAAATTAGCACAAATCTACAATGGAGATCCGAATGTCAAAAGAGCCCGAGCTGAAAGTATGAGAGGCAGATTTGATGATATGAGAATGAAAGAAGGTGAGAATATTGTCCAATATTCAAATAGACTCAAAGAGGTGGTACATGCTATTAGAGCATCTGATGGAGTAATTGATGATGAAACAGTGATAAGAAAGATTCTCAGAACTTTTCTACTAGTTTATGCAATTAGGATTTCTGCAATTCATGAAACAAGAGCTACATCCAATCTCACTCTTGACACTCTGATTGGTAAACTTACAACCTTTGAATTAAACAATTTTGATAACATTGTTGTTCCTTCTGTTGAATCTACTTTCATGTCTTCTCTGAAGATTGGAAAGTCTAGCAGGAATGGTAAGAATTGTGATAGTGATGACAATACCGATGATGAACTTGATGAGCTTGAAGCACTTATGGCTAGAAGATTGCCCAAAGGAAAATGAAGGTATAGAGGTAAGCTACCATTAGCATGCTTTAAATATAAAGAAGTCAGTCACATCATTGCTAGATGTCCATAGAAGAAAGATGATGATAGATCCAAAGACCAATCTAATGGAAGCTATGGGAGAAGAGTCAATAGAGGTTACCAACACAACAATAGAGACAACCAAGGCAAAAAAGGCAAAAAGGTATGTTACATAGCTAAAGATATTGAAACTGAATCTGATTCTGATGATGATATAGAAGTTGTATTTGTTGCTATGAAAGATGACTTAGAAGAGGAAGAGAAACATGAAGAGATAGCCTTGATCTCTAAAGTAAGCAGAAATGATACATGGATCATAGATAGTGGCTACACACATCATATGACTAGTGATGTAGAGAAGTTTGATCATCTTGTTGAATATAATGGAGGATCTGTGAGAATGGGAAATGATGCACCTTGTATGGTAAGAGGTAAAGGCTCACTGATGATCAATGATAGATTACAATGTGAAAATGCATACTGGGTAGATAAACTAAACTATAATTTGATAAGTGCGGCTCAACTAAACAACTCAGGCCACCGACTGGCTTTTGAGAGCAAAAAGGTGAAGATTTATAATGATGGAGGAAGAATTGTTAGAACTAGTACACAATCCAGAGGTAATCTATTCTATCTTGATATGGATCAGTCTTCTTGTTTGTTAATTTAAGGATGAAGATGCTTGGTTGTGGCACCGAAGGTTGTGCCATGTGAACTTTGACAACATGATCAAGATTAGTAGAAAGAAAAGAGTTAGAGGATTTCCTAACTTAACAAAACCTAATCATGCTATGTGCCATGAATGTCAAAGAGGTAAGATGACTAAGTATAGTTTTAAAAGCAAAGACTATTCAACAAAGAAGATACTTGAGTTGGTTCATACTGATCTGTGTGGTCCTATGAGAACTCAGAGTTATTATGGTGATAAATATTTTATTCTTTTTGTTGATGATTATACTAGACTGATGACTGCTATGTTCTTGAAAGAGAAATCTGAAGCTTTCAAAATGTTCAAGTGGTATGAAGCTAAGGTAGAGAAAGAAACTGGAAAGGAAATAAAATGTTTAAGATCTGATAGAGGAGGTGAATTTGTCTCTGATAAATTTACTAAATTTTGCAATGAGCATGGAATCAAGAGGCAGGTATCTGCACTGAGGAAACCTTAGCAAAATGGCATTACTGAAAGAAGGAATAGGTCTATAATTGACTGTACTAGAACATTGATGATACAGAAGAATGTTGCTCAGACATATTGGGGGGAAGCTATCAACATAGCTATTTATGTTCTTAACCAAGTACAACTGAAGAAGGACTCAAACTGAACACCTTATGAACTATGGTTTGGACACAAACGTACTATAAGTTATTTCAAAATTTTTGGAAGTAAATGCTTTATCTTAAAAGATGAAAGAAATGGAAAATTTGATTCTAAAGGAGATGAAGGGATATTCCACTACAAGTAAAGCATGCAAATGTTTGAATAAGGCTACAAATAAGATTGTTGAAAGTACTAATGTTTGTGTTGATGAGTTTGATGATAAGTACACTCAAGAAAGTACAAAGGAACTAGAAGACTATGGTAGATTCACTTACATTGAATATCCTGAGTATCTATCGACACCATAGATAGTGACAACCGATCAGTAAGGAAACAATGCAGTACAACAGGCACCACAAACTGATGAACATGAAGAAGCTATCAAGCAAGAAAATGACCCTGAGTAGGATGAACAAGAAAGGAGAAATCAAGTCTTGGCTAGTTTTGTCAGGAGACATCATCCTAAAACACAAATCATTGAAGACAGACATGCTGGAATGCAAACCAAAAGAAAAACAAGACAAGGTACATGTTTAATTTGTGAGTTTGAACCTAAAACTGTGAAAGTTGCATTAGAGAATGAAGAATGGGTTAATGCAATGAAAGAGGAAATAGAACAAATAGAGAAGAACAAAACTTGGTCCTTAGTACCCCGACCAAAAGATAAGAATGTTATCGGTACTAAGTGGATATACAGGAATAAATTGAATGAAAATGGTGAAGTCACAAGAAATAAAGCTAGATTAGTATGCAAGGGATATGCACAGGAAGAAGGTATTGACTATGGTGAGACATTTGCACCTATTGCTAGATTAGGAGTTAGAATGCTACTTGCATATACTACACATAAGAAATTCAAAGTCTATCAAATGGATGTGAAGTCATCATTTTTGAATGGTATACTTAAAGAAAAAGTCTACATTGAACAACCTGAAGGATTTGTTGATCCTGACAATAAATACATGGTATGTAGATTACATAAAGCTTTATATGGACTAAAGAAAGCACCAAGAGCATGGTATGAAAGACTACATACTTATTTGTTAAGTATTGGATTTGTAAGAACAAGTGAGAACATCAATTATATGTGAAAGGTGATAGTGATGATACTATTATCATTGCTGAAATATTTGTTGATGACATTATCTTTAGAGGTTTAGATCTTGTCTACAAGGCATTTGCTGATGAAATGAGAAAGCAATTTGAAATGTCTATATTTGGATAGATTAAGTTCTTTCTTGGACTACAAGTGATTCAACAAAGTGATGGAATCTTCATCACATAATCTAAATACATAAAGGAAGTACTAAAGACATTTGGCATGGAAGATGCTAAACCTATGGGAACACTAATGGCTACTAGATGTAAATTGAAAAAGGAGGATGAAACTACCGAGGTAAACTAGACACTGTACTGATCCATGATTGGTAAGTTAATGTACATAGTTCATAGTAGGCCAAATATAGCACATGGTGTAGGAATTGTTGCAAGATTTTCTGCTAATCCTAGAGAATCACATATGATAGCTACAAAAAGGATCTTAAGATACCTAAAGAAAATAGAGAATTATGGATTATGGTATCCTAATGAAGGGAAGTTTGAACTAAAATTTTACATTGATGCTGATTGGGCTGGAAATGTGGATGACAAAAAAAAGCACCACTGGAGGAGCATTTTTCTTTGGTGAAAGACTTGTAACCTAGACAAGTAAAAAGCAGGCTTGTATTTCTCAGTCTACAGCTGAAGCAGAGTATGTTGCTACTACTACTAACTATTCAAACATTGCACATATCAAACAAGTGTTGGAAGGAATGAATGAGGTAATCACTGACCTGATGATTATATACTATGACAACACTCGTGCTATTAATATTTCAAAGAATCCTATGATGCACTCTAAGACAAAGTATATATCTATTAAGTATCATTACTTAAGAGAACAAGTGCAAGAGAAGAAATTTAAGTTAGAATTTGTTACATCTAAAGAACAACTTGGAGATATTTTTACAAAGCCCCTACCAAAGGACACATTTGAATACTTGAGGACTAGACTTGGGGTCTATCCCCTGTCTATCAGTCACTAAGGTGATCTAGATGTTACATCAACCTACTTTTATCAGAAGATCATTCATGTTGATGCAGCATAGTTCACACTTTGAATCATGTTCAAGGTTGTGATTAAGTTTGAGCACTTGAACCTATGAGATATTAGTATACTGAGATACAAAAGAAGTACTGAACACCACAAAGAGTTACTTGGCTACTACAAAGATGATTATTTGTTTGTTTCTTTGGCACTGCTGTCAAAGGGAGAGATAAAAAATATGAAATGGAGAGTTAAACAATATGAAAAGGAAAAAGCACCGATGGCAATTATCTAAGGGAGAGACAATTTGAATAAGATAGAATGACAATTATCTAAGGGAGAGACAATCTGAATAAGACAGAGTATTAAAGATCAGTTACAAAGAACAAAAGCAAGAATAGGAGAATTGAAAAGATCACAACTACAGAGAGGTAAAGTTGTACTATTTAATGCTAGTTTAGTAATGTAGTGATTAAACATATTAAGTCTATTCGACTTACAACATTTGTTCACAAAGTTATAGAATGTATGTTTGGTATGTGTATGGTACGCTTCATATTACTTAAGTTGTCATCAATGCCAAAGGGAGAGATTGTTGGACTACAACTGATTTGGAATCTAATTGAAGAATATGTGATTAAAGATCATTGAGAAGTTTCTGATTAGATATGTAATATGATTAAATCAATATTATGTTGTCATTGATGTCAAATAGTTTGAAAACACTCATCTTGTAAGTTACTATACCGAGACATCTGAAGAAAAGTGGAAAAGAGATGAAGAATAGAGAAATCTACATGAGGAAAGATGTACATGACAGATGAGGATAAGGAACACATTGAGTAACTTGTTGATGAGTCTATGAGTTGATGATATTGACTTTATTATGTTGCATTCATCTATAATGAAGTATAGAGCTGAAAGACACAAAGCAGTGTTGTCGGTAAATGAAGCATTTTTAGTATACACCGATGGAGTGTAGTGTATACCAACCGCAGTATTAACCAAGCAGTGTTCACCGATGCATTTCTTTGTTAATTAAGTAGAATAGAATGAATTAAATGATTATTTTAGCCAATAAGATTGATGAGCTGGCAAGAGTATAACATCGAGGTAATAGATAAAGTTTGTTACATAGATCAACGACTGACAAAATTCAAAGAAGATCTAATAGAGAAAATTGAAATGTGTTATTGACACAAGTACCAAGAAAGTTTAAAGTAGAAAAATCTATGAATGAGGTTAAGCAGAAAAATCTGATGGTGGAGAAGAAAATGATTTACTCATCTACATAAGAGAACATAATTTAGTTATGAAAGAGAGCTAGAAAAGAAGAAGAAGCTGCAGAAATTTTGCGTGAACAAGCTTTCATGCATTCTGATCATACTGGTTAGTGAGAACCGAGCTGCAGAATAATTAATGAGCTATAGAGAGTAGTTACCGATGGATAGTAAGTTGATAAAGTATTGAATCTAAAGTGAAATATTGAGCAGAAGGATTTGTATGGACTAAATATTGATCTGTAATCTACAATTGAAGTTGTATTAAGGCAGGTCATTTTATTGTTACATATTTAACCATTGTATACAGTCTAAATCTCTTAACCAAGTGGACTTTGAAAGTATTATGATGTATCATTCATAGAATGAACATTGTTATCTTGTCAAATCCATAGTGAATGCTAGTTGGATGATAACTTCTAGTCTAAAATCCTCTAACAAGGTCACACCTGATAGTGTGTTTGTAACCTTTAATAGGGTTGGGTCTTAACCAACCTCACTTCAAAAGAGTGAACAATTTTGGGTTGCCGGTCCCAGGTGGTTTTTCCCTTTACAGGGTTTCCACGTTAAATCTCTTGTGTTATGTGTTGATTGTGATATTTGGTTGTTATCATAATTTGCATGTTACATGTTAGATTTGATTGGTAAACTATTATAAGTATTAGATTGGTAATTGGTAAAAGCACAGACAGTGAGAGTTATTATTGCTTACCGACGAGAAAAAATTGAAGAAATAGTTTTAAATTATACATTTTGATTTGGGACACTAGATAACTGATTCACACCCCCTCTCAGTTATTCTAACAGTTCTTACCAAAAATGATGTAAACATACATTTATATAGTGATCTGCTTTTTCCACTTTAACAAATTTAGGTTACACAACTTAATCATAACCCTAAGATCTACGGTGTATAGAAATGACCTAGATCAGACTATTACATAAGATATAAATTACATTTAATGAATATCATAATATTAAGTATTCCTTGATCTTGGTAAAACATTTTTTGATCTGTTGTAACTGTTTGCATAGAAGAATGTGCCATTTCAGATTACTATGCCATTTTCTATGATCCTCGGTAAACACTGTATAAACTACTCAGTGTATACTATGATGCTCAGTGTTTACTATTTTTCAGTGTCAGTGTCTGCTAGTGCTCGGTAAACTATCTGATGCTCGATGTGTAAGCTTTACTGACTAGTTTGTCTTGCTTCTAGTTACTGATTAACTCAATGTAAGTGACTGACCGATATCTTTACTAACTTTTGATACTAATGACAACCTTGAATTCTTAATAGAGATAACAATGATAGATGAGGATAATGAATACATTGGGTAACTTATGAATGAGTCTATGACCTTATGTTATTGACTTGAATATGTTGCATTCATCTATGATGAAGGATAGAGAAAAATGTACAAAGTAGTGTGGTCAGTTAAAGAAGCATTTTAGTATACACCGATGTAGTGTAGTGTATACCAAGAATAGTATCAACTGACCTTGTGTTCACCGATGCATTTCTTTGTTAACCGAGTAGAAGAAAAGAACTAAATGACTAGTTTATCTGATAGAAGTTGATGAGTTGTAAAGTGTTATGATTACGGAGTTGAAGATAATGTTTTTTATGAAGATTGATGACTAACATAATTCAAAGAAGATCTAAGGGATTGAAATAAAACATGTTACTGACACATCACCCAAGGAAGGTTTAAGCGGAAAAAACAACAAAGGAGATTAAGCCACAAAATCTGATGGATGGAATTAAAATGGTTTACTTGTCTATTTAAAAGACTAGGATTTCATGATGAAATCATGCCATAAGAAGGAAACAATAGAGATATCATGTGAACAAGCTTCATGCATGCCTAATCAGACTGGTTAAGGAGAACCAAACTGTAGAGATTATCGAGCATCAGAAAGCCATTATCGAGAGACAGTAAGTTACTGAATATTGATTGAAACAGAACTGATATATTGATTAGAGGATTTGAATGAGCTTAACATAGATCTAATAATCTGAAATTGAAGTTATATTGTAATCAGATCATCAGCTATTACATTTTAACCATTTTAAATAGATAAATCTCTGAACAGAGTGGACTAGAAAGTCTTGTAATGTCATTAATAAAGTGTACATTTGTTATCCTGTCAACCCCATAGTGAATGTGTTGGTGTCCAAAATGATGCTTATGCTCTAATAGGCTGTCAATACACCCTCAGATGGATTTTAGGAATGGTTAGCTCCAAAATTTCTATAAGGTCTTAGGGTGACTAGACCAACTATAGGGACAAGACTGCCCTCTTCTGCTTCTGGCTCTGCAAAACCAAGGTGGGTGCAGCTAACCTAGTATAAAATACTCTTCATACACCAAGAACTAGGTTTGATAATAGATAAGTGGATAGCAAGAAAGTGATGGATGTTAACCACACACTCATTGACTCTCCACTACTATAGGGTAGAACCACAAACAACCAAATGCTAAAAACTTAAAGAATGGTTCTTAATTTATGTTTTTGGATCATAACAACAATAATCAGTATTTGTTAACAAAGAGATAGTCACTTAGGCTAGTACCTCATCCATTTGGCAAGATCTCCTAGAACAAGAATGCTACACACACTAGACAATAGCTGAGATTCCAAGCCATAAACACACCTACAATCCCCTTTACTACTTATAAGATATCCTTACATAGACAATTAGATAGATCTATGTCCCATCTAAAGCATCATTTCATCTAATCTTAGATTAGAACTTAAGAATGGATACATATACATAACATAATATGCAGAGAACTAGAAAGTTCAGAACCTATCCAAGTTGACACAAAGGAGAGATAAGAGTCATGTATTTGCATTAAGTATGAAGAATCCTTAAGTATAAACAATCAAACCAGAGGAATCAAGCTTGCAAATTATAGCTTAGACCTGCAACTTTCTCTCTATCATCAACAACATACTGAATGCCAAAATGTTACAATCCTGACTGGGCAGAAGACTCACAATAGAAAAGTTTGAAAATCCAACTCCCAATGTTACAAAATGATCATAAAAATCCCTTTATACCAGGGTTACAAAGCAAGCACATGATTATTTGAAAATCAAAATTCAAATCCACCTAACCCCACCGATAAATAAACATAGATGTGACAGGGGTGAAGCCACAATAATGCAAGCTCAAAACAGTCTAAAATTTACTGCAAACTAGCCCTGTACTAGTCCAAGTACCAAATTACCATCAAACCCTAAGAAATCCGGCCCAAAAGATCTTTTCAACACACATAAGGGTATTGTTTCATTTATTCCGTCATGGCAAGGCATTCCTCTGTAATGATCATGGCAGCCAGGACCACATTGGATCGGTGGAGAAGATCAATTTCACCAACTCAAGCCCTTTCTGTCATCAATTTTGGTCCTTTCTGGTCGCAAGAAATGTCTTTAAGATTTGAATTTGAATACCAATGGCTAAGTCTTGGTGCCAGTAGCACATCGGCGGTCCTGATTTGATTAGAGATCAGAAATTAAGTCTTGACTGTAGATCCTTTATCTTTCCCAGGCTCAGCAACCTCAACTCATCTCGGCACCTCGAGTTACATTCAGTGAACACACGACAAAGGAAAACCCCAGTCGTGGAATGAAAATTCAAACCCCAGCTAGACTTTGTGAACACACAACTGCACATGTTGAAAATCGCCCACTAAATCATCTGGTGAATTGGTGACAAATGAACTTTCACCAATTCATGGAATGTTTCCTGCCTCAGCTAAAAACTCTAGTGACCTCACGATCGTTATTCACTGAATTGCCAAATGAACTAGCAAATCACCCTTATATCATGCAAACTAGCAAACACATAGAAAAATTTTCAGCACCGCTAACTTCTTTATCCACTCTGCCAAACACATTAGACCCCACATCCTAACTCCAGAACTATGATGCCACCTGTCACAACACCATTCGTTGAATACCGCCCCATCACCAACACTGGACCCATGCTCAATAAGTCTTCAAAATTGAATGGTGGGAGCATGATCGCAAGGAATTTGACACCTCTCATTAGATCATGCACCAACCACTAGATTTGCCATGCCATCTTCTCCGTAGAATCACTCGGGCCCACTACAAACCAACCCATCGGCATCAAATTGGATGGTGGGTGTATGATCACAATGGGAAAGAATATTCCTTGTGATTGCATGCCAACCGTAGATCTTCAATTTCTATCACCATGCAATGAAAAGAACTAGGACCCCACAAACCAACTGCCAAGCACTCAGCAATTACGCGACCAACCATTCGCCAGTTCGTGAGATGCTAGCCGCTAACTGCCAAGGATGAGGAGATTGCACAACTGAAGAGAAAAGACCGCTCACCAAGTCACTGTATGTTAAGAGAATAACCACCATAAACTAGTGAACAGGAGAAAACCACTAGGTAGCCAAACACAAACTAGGACCCACCATTCCACGATCACGTGACTAAGGAGAAAAAGACCACCCACCAGGTTGCTAGATGCCAGCCGGTAACCACCAAGCATGAGGAGATCTCATGACAGCACAGTCGCCAGATCATCGAATAAAAGGTGTAACCACTCAAAGACCTAGAGAAAGCATGACTAACACCAAGCAAATATTGGGCCCCACCACTCATCGCACTTGCGCAGTTAAGAACATAGTCGAAAACACACAACATTTTTGACACAGAGAAAGACCGAAAACACACAAAGTTTTCGATGCCAAAGGATAAGCACACAAAAGTAGGAAGCACAGGGTTGAAAACAATGAAGGTTATCGGTAAAAGATCGAAAACATCATGGGATTTCAAAAATACTATGGGTTTTCAACACTTAGGCAAATTTTGAAAATGCTTCCAGCAGGCCCTAGAATTTGAATAACTTATTGGGTTTGGCAAATCAGCACATGCAAATTTGGACCAGAGTAGGGTGACACATTGAAGAACATAGGGCAGGAGGCAACGAAGAACACTTGCAAGGAAAATAGGTCATTTTCAAAGGATTTTGCAATGATAGAAAATGGGCCTAACAGTGGATCTAGTTGGGGATGATGGGTAACTTGTGCCCATGCGAGAATTTAGAATCATTGGGAGAGCAGATCACCAACTGGACAAAAAGAGGGAACTCAAAAACTGGCAACCAAACTGGGAAAAGAAACACATAATAGGAAAGGGAAACTGTACAAAGATTTACAAATATGTACAACCAGGCTCAAGGCCTCAAAAGAAAACTAGTAACCCTCCTGCATCAAAAATCTAGTTTTCATCCACATATGCAACTAGCCACCTAAAAATTTATTGACCACCTTGCTGCAAACATATGTGAATATTCATGGGCTGAGGAATAGAACTATAATGATAACTGCCCATGCTTTTCAAGTCATAGCCACCATATTCATATTCAAATTCTAAGAAGTAGGGAACATCATTTGCTTCTTCCTAATGACTGGAAACAAAAATGTGATCTAGTAATGCATCAAAAAATGAAACATATTGAGCATCATGCATTACATTAGAATTACCTGGCTGAAGAGGACTTGCATCCTTTGATTTACCTTCATGTATTTCTTCAGCCACTAAGAAACTTGGCTCTTCAATGATATCTTTATGAATTGGACCATGAACTAAGTGAAGGTCCTCTTCACTATCATATCTGGAAAAAGAAGGAAAAGAAATTGAACAAAAGACTTGTTCATCACTGCAATCTTGATGATAGGAAAACACACTATCATGTCTTTCTACCTCCTCTTCTGCAGAGTCACTACCAGAGGGGGAACCTAATATACATGGATCTTCATGGTCACTTTGAACACTAACCTCATTATCAGTGTCAAAGTGTATATCACAAGGGAGCTGCAAATCAAAGTCCAAAGAAGGGGCATACCTTTGGAACTGTTTAGCCAAGAGTGCTAAAATCATTTCACTGCTTAGTGGACTCTGAGCTTCAACATCATTTTCTTCTTCATCAGCTACATCCCTATCATTGCAAACATCATTCTTATCCAAGATGAGAATGGAGACATATGGTCTTAGATCATCTTGTATGAAGCAATCTATGCAGGAATCATCATTTGCATCATACTCAATATCTTCCTTCTCACACAAAACATCATCACACCGGGATAAGAAAATTGCCTTCTCATGTTGCCAAGAAGAAAAATCTGCAAACAAAAAGGAAACACTGCCATCCTTAGATTCATCTTCAACACTCTCATATGCACTGATCTCAGAATCAACTTCATAATCAACACTCTCTACATAGTGAGAATCCACATCAGAAACACTGGCCTCCTCATGAGCATTGTCAGGAGCCACCAATCTTAGCAATCTTATATCCTCTGCTAACTGCCAGTTCACCACTTTCAACCTTGCTAATTCCTTCTTGAGAGTAGCCACTTTATCAAAATGCTCAACAAACTTAGCTCTCAACACATCCCAAGAAGGGATTGAACATGAAGGCAAGGACAAGAACCACTTCCTTGCACCATCAGAAAATGTATGCACAAATAACCTCATGGCAATATCTTCATGTTCAACATCCATATCTCCAAAAAGACCCATAACAACATCAACATGCTGGCTTGAAGAAATAGATCCATCAGCTATGAATCTAGGAAAGCACTTCCCATCCTTAGCAGAAAACTAATTAGGGGCACCTTCAATGCCATCAAAACAAAAGGGCCTACATTCCTCCATGAGGAACTACCCAGTACAACTCATCCCTCTACAATAGTGCTCTACACTTGATAGGGAAACATTTAAACAAAAGAATACCTAGAAGTTCTACAGTAGAAGACCTTGCTGATTGGAAAGCAGGCTAGATCCGAAGCTCACCTTGAAGCCCAATCAGATAACCTTGTCATGTAGAGCTGCCACCTCCTTAGAGAGGAAATATTTTCTTTTCTTGAATCTTCTTCCAATCAACACAAAACTACACTAGGCATACACACTATTTATTAGAAGGAACACTGATCAAATAGAGAAAAATAGAGCCACCACTCACAACTAAGTGAGAAGATTTTGCAAATGCTAATGCTTGTATCTAACTCTTTTCTAGACTCTCCCTAGCAGATTCACCATCTTGTTGGTGTCCAAAATGATGCTTATGATCTAACAGGCTACCAATACACCCTCAGATGGATTTTAGGAATGGTTAGCTCCAAAATTGCTATGAGGTCTTAGGGTGACTAGACCAACTATAGGGATAAGACTGCCCTCTTCTACTTCTAGCTCTACAAAACCAAGGCGGGTGCACCTAACCTAGTATAAAATACTCTTCATACACCAAGAACTAGGTTTGATAATAGAAAAGTGGATAGCAAGAAAGTGTTGAATGTTAACCACACACTCATTGACTCTCCACTACTATAGGGTAGAACCACAAACAACCAAATGCTAAAAACTTAAAGAATGGTTCTTAATTTATGCTTTTGGATCATAATAACAACAATGAGTATTTGTTAACAAAGAGATACTCACTTAGGCTAGTGCCTCATCCATTGGGCAAGATATCCTAGAACAAGAATGCTACACACACTAGACAATAGCTGAGATTCCAAGCCATAAACACACCTACAATCCCCTTTACTACTTATAAGATATCCTTACATAGACAATTAGATAGATCTATGTCCCATCTAAAGCATCATTTCATCTAATCCTGGATTAGAACTTAAGAATGGATACATATACATAAAACAATATGCAGAGAACTAGAAAGTTCAGTACCTATCCAAGTTGACACAAAGGAGAGATAAGAGTCATGTATTTGCATTAAGTATGAAGAATCCTTAAGTATAAACAATCAAACCAGAGGAATCAAGCCTGCAAATTATAGCTTAGACCTGCAACTTTCTCTCTATCATCAACAAAATATTGAATGCCAAAATGTTACAATCCTGACTGGGCAGAAGACTCACAACAGAAAAGTTTGAAAATCCAACTCCCAATGTTACAAAATGATCATAAAAATCCCTTTATACCAGGGTTACAAAGCAAGCACATGATCATTTGAAAATCAAAATTCAAATCCACCTAATCCTATGCATCTCAAGTTTGGATTTGTCTTCTCTTTTATTTCCTTCCTTCTTCGATTCAACCTTTGTAGGACATGAGGTATGGATTGAATATGTTAGTTACTTTATGTCTCTGATAGATTATGGATCTATTCATATATTATAATTATTTATTATATCTGTACTTTTAATTTCTATGGTTATTTTAAAGTTTTGAGTTTTTGTTTGTAAGAATTGGCATGTGTTTTCCTAGGGTTTTTAGCAACCCATTTTTGGAGATCTATTATTATAATAATTTAAATTGAATCTAGGGTTTTAATAAATTGATTTTCTGGAAGTAAAATTCATAGATCTCAAATGGGTATCTCTTTGATTTTATTTTTAGGGTCGAATTAATGCCTTATTTTTGACATTTTGGCAGACTATGCCTGTCCATTCTCGATTCTGAATTTTCTGTCAAATGTATTCATATGCTACAGGCTGATATGATTATATAAAAGTATAAATTTGATATAAAAGATTCTCTTAGGTCTTATCTTTCATTTCCAATTGGTTTGGAGAATTTTTATTATGTTTTGTGAAAATTACAACCGTTTTAGTGAAGGCAGGTCTGAACCCTAACCAGAATTTTCTGTTTTAAACTAGAAGTCATAACTTTCTTTCCCACCATTGTATCTTCCTAAAAATAAAATTGAGAGTCCATAATTATGTTATCTAAATCTCCAATAAATATATTTCTTTTATTGTTTGTTTTGTGGAAGATATGGATGACTATTCTATGATGACTATTCTTTGCATTTAATCCTTGCTTGAAATAATTCAGTTTAAGAACATCATTAAGTTTTAAGGTTTCGTATGGTCACCAGAGGCTATTAGAATGTTTTTTTGGTTAATTGGATCTATGTATACTCTGAATATGTTTATAATATCACTTGGATGTCTTCTTATATGTTTGGAACATTCTGTATGCCATATTGGGTTTAGGGTTGTCAAGTGGACTAGGGACAACATATGTTTTCCTAAACTCAATCAAATGTTGTTATGAAATTGATATGAATTCTTGATGATGGATCTATTATGCTCTTATGATTTTTATATGTATGTTAGGGAACCTAAGTACACTAGGTGAGTGGCTCATAGTGAGGGGCCGGGGCCCTAAGTGGCTAGTACCAGGATAACCTACTATGAGTTATTTAATCAAGTGATAACCTAAATAAATGAATTGGGAATGGGAGATTATTGGAATGGGAAATTACACACTAATCAAGATTAATTGTGCCTCGCCCATGCCTTTAGTGCTAGTAAAGACTAAGGATGGGAGTGGGAGAAGGTACCTATGCGTAGGTACGACTGGATGACCTTGTCTGTACGAGAGGCATTCGGTTCCGCATGTGCCTACTTGGGGGCCGGGGCCAAGAGTGGCTAGTACCAGGACAACCCAAGGGGTGAGGGCTATGCGATGACACTCACCTAGCTTGTAGCTTAGAGTCTCTACTAAATTTGATCATGCCTCTGGTAGTCCTTGTGGTCTTCTTGTCCTCTTGGGTTGCCTGGCGGGGCGTTACATCTGGTATCAGAGCCCTAGGTTTCTACACTGGTAACTCTGGGTCTCATAGCTCACCTATGCATAACCTTGAGTATCTTAACTTTGTCTCTTTTTGGATTATGTTGTTATGCTAAAACTTGAATCTTAGGAAACGAAGGCTACCTTTCGTGTTCTTATGTTGTATTGTCTTACAAGGGCACACCCATTCCTCTATGATTGAGTTATATTTTAACAATTATTTATGTTTTTGCATAATGAGATCAATGATGTGTTAAGTGGATGTTTCCTATAATATTAATGGAATGGCAAAGAATTCTTGAGACTTGTGTTTGTTTTTTTCAAAGGTACTGGTATCTCTAGAAGGGTCAAAAGTTAAAGGATGCTAAATGTTTTGAATCTTAATTATGGTAGTAGATAATATTACCCCTTGATCATACCTATAATATAATGTTGTGCACTCTATCTTCTTACAAATACCTAGTTGAATTTTATCCTACTCAAGGTATCTTAGAAATAGATTTCTTTTGGATCTTTAAAGAATGAAATGATTGTGGTAGTACTTGATAGGAATGATAGGGCAATAATTAGATTACATGGCTAATAATATGTACCTAGGAAAGAAGTGAAAAAATAATAATAATAATAATAATAATAAATAAATAAATTAGGAACAAATAATTTACTGTCATATGCATTTCTCTCTCTCTTTCTCTCTCCCCTCTTAAGAAATAAGTTTTGCATGACTAAAATTGTTTACACAAGGCAATAATATATTAGGAAAATTTGTAAATACTCAATTAGGAAACCCTTGGGTGAAGGACCTATGTCCCCAAGATTTTATCATAGGCTATAATTCACATTTTCATTTAGGAAGAGCAATTTTTATCCCTATCTTGGTAAGAAGTTATATCCTTTCTGCATATCTTATTAAATTGCACAAAAAGGATTTAAGATAACATAATCAAGAAATTCTAGGGAAGAGTATGTGCGATGATGGATTATCTGTACTAATGATGGAAGTTATTTTTATTAAATATAAGTCTTGCAAAATGCCTAGTGAATAGTTAGGATCCTAGATGGGTATTTTGGAAACAAATTCATGTTTTGTATACATTGTGATCAACACCATAGTAGTAAGAAATTAACAACATTAAGTGATTGATCAACTATGAATAAGGAGTTGTTGTGGTAAATAAATGTTATAGAAATGTACCTTACTCAATTTCTACTTAGAACTGATGTTATCTCAAAATTTTAAAGTGTACGAGGGTAATGTTTCAAATAGGTAAAGGGTAGAAATTAAAGTTATGTAAAGTAGTTAATGTTATTAATTTAGATGTTGTGGTTATGAAGATAGTAGTAGGACTCATATACTTCTTTCTCTCTTAATGGATCTATGATTGTTATGCAATAAAGAATTTGAAATAACTCTTAATAAAATGCCATATGGAAATTGCCTGACATGCAAATTAGGGAAAAGTGCATAGATAAATAGTAAGCTTTAAGAAGGGATCCCAACTTAATGAATAATAGTGCAATAAATTGTAAATTGTTTAGATCTCCTCTAGGGGGTGAATGTGTTTTTGGAAATCAAGCACTAAAACTATTGTGAAAGATGACTTAAAATATGTATATTGTAAAATTTGTTTGTCTTATGTCATTGGAATTCTACTTAAAGCTTTGATGGAAAGGAATATTTCTTATAAAACTATGTGTTAATGAAAATGGTAAGTTTCAAGTATCTAGATTGTTTTATTTTCATGATTACAAAAGTAAATAAAAATTATTTGATGTATTCCCTTCATGATCATAACAAATATAAATGTTACATATCTCTCTATGTTTGGTATTCATAGCTTGTAAGGGACACAAATTTTGGACCCTATTTGTAATAAGGTCTCACAAGTTGTATTATGTAGGGTTAGATTATGTCTCAAAAGGGAAAATATATCATAAATTCTTTCTTTTTTTATACTGGTTACCATAGATAGGAACTTTGATATTGTGAAAGGAAGTGATAATCTTAGTTGGTAAAACATGCAATTTCCTAATATATTGATATTAGTGAGTAAACATGAATACCTTAGAGTTTCGACTTGATAACAATAATTTTGATGCAATTTCAAGTATCTTGTTAACAAACTTACAGCATAAAGTGATAGACTCACATAGGTAATTCTTTTCGAAAGTCATTACTAATTGAATTGAGTTAATCTACACTAAAGTTGTAATAAGATAGGATTTACCAAAACTCTTGATAGGAGAAGAATGTGTGCAGTCATTAAATTAGGATCTAGAATAGTAATAATATAATTCTGTTAGATAATGTGTGATATATAGTTCACATTTCCGACTTCCAGGAGTAAGTCGAATCTTAGTGGGGGAGGATGTAATACCCCTCTAACCCTAATATAAGTTTTGTGTTTTTGAAAGAATTAAGATCCTTCGATGTTTTCTTACAGCTTAAGTTGTATATGATACTTGTTTGATCTATTCCTATAGTTGTTTATAATAATTTCATAAGCTAGTACTCAATGATTCTAATATCAGACATACTATCTAAAGGTATCATTCTTGTATGTATTTATCTCCATGTATGTATTGAGTACCTAAAAGACCTTTATGAACATAGTTAGGATGTTATATGATATGTACTTGATAGATATATATAAGTGGTTATTTATATTTTCTTCTATTAAGGTTACCTTGGATGAATCTTGTATCTCACTTGATGATTTGATTATGTTAATTTATTATTAGTATTGATAAGAGACTAACACAATGCTTGAGATTCTAACCTTCATTATGATGATGCTACATGCTTTGAGAGTATATATATACATGATGTGTTTTCATGATTCAGGACGAAGTCATAGTTACTCACATAGCTGAGGTCCACACGATGTATCGATCCTAGTCATCTGTCTGCAATGTTTCCTTTTATATGTATATCCGTGCATATGTATTTCTTCTTTGTGATGCAGGCTTGCAGGTACCGGGCATCGACTTCACCTGGCTTCACAGGTCTGAGCATGCCCTCAAATCCTCGATGGTTGTTTTTATGGAGATAGTACTAAGGCCCCTACATGAGTCTTCCTTTGTCATTATTCCAATTTGGGAATATTAGGGTTCCTTCTTTGTCAGTCAACCTTTGGGTCAAAAACCCAGATCCAACGCACCCGGTTGGGCATGGTTGTAGTTAGTGCCTTGTGACCACTTGAATTCATTTGGTTTTATGATTTGTTTACTCATTTTATTTATTTCTCCTTCTTGGTATGATTCTTAGTTAATCTTTCTATGTTGTGTTTCAGGAGTTTGGCTTGACTTTCTTTGTTGACTTTGGTTGACCTTGTTTGATCTTATGGTTTTCTCGATATGTTTCATAGATGATTTGTATGGCCTCTTTGGATGATTAGATTTATTTTGAGGCATGTATTCTACCTCAGTGTTATATCCTATAGCAATTATAAATAGGTAATAATTTATTGTGATCTATTACTTCATAATCTTATAGATTATAGTGTTTGGTATTTGGCATGTATCTATATATATATATATATATATATATGGAAATATATATATGGGTGCACACATATATGTATTTATATATATATATAATTTATATGTGATTATATGTTAATTATTGTAGATATTGTTGATGGTGTATATTTTGGGATTAATGTAAAGTATAATATTATTAATAATTAAATATTAAATAATGCGAGGTATATTATTCTCAATTGTTAATTATTAATAATGAGGATAGGTTATATATATAGAGATTGATGTAATTAATGATGGCATATGCATATATGTTAGGATAATATTACATATGTGTATGAATGAATACAAATAATCTTTTATTGTATATTTGAGTAATATAGTTGTATGATATTAAGTTATTTTATAATACCCTTTAGTTAAGAGTTAGTTGGGAGTTGGTTACTTTTCCTCTCAACCTTTGGAAATCTATTTATATGCACTACTTTCTCATTTGAAGAGGGGGGATTTTGGGGCTGAAGCATTGAGGAGAGGATGGCCTTACTTTTCATGGAGATTTTGGAGAGAAAACTTGGAGATGTGAGGGAGAGTTTGTAAGCATATGTCTTTAAGAATTTTTGGTTATCTTTGCTTTTGGGAGAGAGACATTTTTGTGAGAATTTTAATAGTTGAGAGAGGGATTCTTTGCTATGGAATTATTTCTTTCTTTCATGGAGATTTCTGAAAGTGGATAGGGTTTGAAGGATGCATCTCAAGTTTGGATTTGTCTTCTCTTTTATTTCCTTCCTTCTTCGATTCAACCTTTGTAGGACATGAGGTATGGATTGAATATGTTAGTTACTTTATGTCTCTGATAGATTATGGATCTATTCATATATTATAATTATTTATTATATCTGTACTTTTAATTTCTATGGTTATTTTAAAGTTTTGAGTTTTTGTTTGTAAGAATTGGCATGTGTTTTCCTAGGGTTTTTAGCAACCCATTTTTGGAGATCTATTATTATAATAATTTAAATTGAATCTAGGGTTTTAATAAATTGATTTTCTGGAAGTAAAATTCATAGATCTCAAATGGGTATCTCTTTGATTTTATTTTTAGGGTCGAATTAATGCCTTATTTTTGACATTTTGGCAGACTATGCCTGTCCATTCTCGATTCTGAATTTTCTGTCAAATGTATTCATATGCTACAGGCTGATATGATTATATAAAAGTATAAATTTGATATAAAAGATTCTCCTAGGTCTTATCTTTCATTTCCAATTGTTTTGGAGAATTTTTATTATGTTTTGTGAAAATTACAACCGTTTTAGTGAAGGCAGGTCTGAACCCTAACCAGAATTTTCTGTTTTAAACTAGAAGTCATAACTTTCTTTCCCACCATTGTATCTTCCTAAAAATAAAATTGAGAGTCCATAATTATGTTATCTAAATCTCCAATAAAGATATTTCTTTTATTGTTTTTTTTGTGGAAGATATGGATGACTATTCTATGATGACTATTCTTTGCATTTAATCCTTGCTTGAAATAATTCAGTTTAAGAACATCATTAAGTTTTAAGGTTTCGTATGGTCACCAGAGGCTATTAGAATGTTTTTTTGGTTAATTGGATCTATGTATACTCTGAATATGTTTATAATATCACTTGGATGTCTTCTTATATGTTTGGAACATTCTGTATGCCATATTGGGTTTAGGGTTGTCAAGTGGACTAGGGACAACATATGTTTTCCTAAACTCAATCAAATGTTGTTATGAAATTGATATGAATTCTTGATGATGGATCTATTATGCTCTTATGATTTTTATATGTATGTTAGGGAACCTAAGTACACTAGGTGAGTGGCTCATAGTGAGGGGCCGGGGCCCTAAGTGGCTAGTACCAGGATAACCTACTATGAGTTATTTAATCAAGTGATGACCTAAATAAATGAATTGGGAATGGGAGATTATTGGAATGGGAAATTACACACTAATCAAGATTAATTGTGCCTCGCCCATGCCTTTAGTGCTAGTAAAGACTAAGGATGGGAGTGGGAGAAGGTACCTATGCGTAGGTACGACTGGATGACCTTGTCTGTACGAGAGGCATTCGGTTCCGCATGTGCCTACTTGGGGGCCGGGGCCAAGAGTGGCTAGTACCAGGACAACCCAAGGGGTGAGGGCTATGCGATGACACTCACCTAGCTTGTAGCTTAGAGTCTCTACTAAATTTGATCATGCCTCTGGTAGTCCTTGTGGTCTTCTTGTCCTCTTGGGTTGCCTGGCGGGGCGTTACACATTGCACCTACGCAGTTAAGAACATGGTAAAAAACACACAACATTTTTGACACAAAGAAAGATCGAAAACACACAAAGTTTTCGACACCAAAGGATAAGCACACAAAAGCAGGAAGCACAGGGTCAAAAATAATGAAGGTTATTAGTAAAAGATTGAAAACATCATGGGATTTTGAAAATACTGTGGGTTTCGATACTTAGGAAAATTTTGAAAATGCTTCCAACAGGCCCTAGAATTTGAATAACTTGTTGGGTTTGGTGAATCAGCACATGCAAATTTGGACCAGAGCAGGGTGACACATTGAAGAACACAGGGCAGGAGGCAATGAAGAACACTTGGAAGGAAAATAGGCCATTTTCAAAGGATTTTGCAATGATAGAAAATGGGCCTAACAAAATGCTGGTTGGACAATAACGGTTGGTCTAAAATCCTCTAACAAGGTCACACCTCATAGTGCATTTGTAACCTTTAACAAGTTTGGGTCTTCACCAACCTCACTTTAGAAGAGTGAACAATTTTTGGGTTGTTGGTCCTAGGTGATTTTTCCCTTTATAGTGTTTCCACGTTAAATCTCTTGTGTTATGTGTTGACTGTGATGATTTTTTGTTGTGATAATTTACATTTTGCATATTGGATTTGATTGGTAATCACTATAGGTTATTAACTGGTAATCAGTAAAAGCACAGACAGAATACTATTTTATGTTACCAAGCTACAAAAGTTTTAGTAAATTGTTTTTGGATATACATTTTGTGATTGGTACTATGGATAACTAATTCACCCCTCTCTCAGTTATTCTAACAGTCCTACCCTATATCTCTTGTGTTATCAATGCCATCTCTACAACCTCTCAAAGGTTCCCTAGAGTGGTCATATGAACATGTCTAGATATCCATTCATTGAGTCCCTTGACAAAGTGATAAACTCAAAAATTCTCATCCTTCATATAATCCACATATGGTAGAAACTCAAGGAACTAAATCTCATACTGTAACATTGTGAGTCCCCTTTGCCAAAGATCATTGAAATTATCGATGCAAAACTCTCTAAACTATTTTGACAATTACATGTCCCTAAACCTCTCCAAGAAAGCCTTCCAAGTGACAGTATCCATAACCAAGTTATTTTTATATTCCTCTTGTCTCCACCATGTAGATGTGCCTCCTCTCAAAAGGTAAATTACAAATCATGCCTTCAAGTGGCTTCCATAAGGACATAACCCAAAGCACTGATTGAAGCTACATGGTTTGCCACAGAGTATAGCTTCAAATAGGAACACTAAGTTCATTGGATATTTCTAGCATACATTGTGGAAGAAGTTGAAGATAGCTTTGAAGTTTAGTTCATCACATCATCCACAAATTGATGGACAGATAGAGGTGGTGAATAGGAGTTTGAGAAATTTGCTAAGATTTCTGGTTGGGGATAAGCTAACAGGATGGGATTTGATTTTACCATAGGTAGAATTTACATATAATAATTTTTTCAACGGGAGCACTAGTAAATAACCATTCTAGATTGTATATGGGAGTAGTCCAAGAAATGCATCTGAGTTGAGAAAGATAGATAAAGGAGAAATAAGTAGTGTTGAAGCTGAAGATTTTGTAGAACACTTGAAGAACATCCATGAAGAGGTGAGGAAGCATATTACCAAGATGAATGCATAGTATAAGGCTAAGGAAAATGTGAAAAGGAGGCATAAGGAATTTTAGGCTAGAGATGAAGTCATGGTTCATTTTTAGAAGGAGTGATTTCTAATTGGTACATATAACAAATTGAAAATGAAGAAGTTTGGGCCATGTAAAATACTAAAGAAGCATGATTCAGGAAATGGATATGAAGTAGAATTGCCTATTGAGCTGAATATTTCACCACTATTTATCATTTTAGATTTGACAGAGTATCATGAGGGAGGTGTTGAAGATGAGATCACAACAGCACAATGGAGTATTTAAGCAACTAGTTCAGATACCAAAGAGATTAAGGATATACTAGATAGTCGTGTTGGCAAAAACACCAGGAACAGGACATATAAAGAATATTTGGTCAAGTGGAAAGGACAACCTCTTGAAGATTCACCATGGCTAACAAAGGAGGAGGTTAACCATCTTGGTTTTCCTCTACACACCTGAGACGTGATGGGTTCACTTCTCAAATTACCCTAGGTGTCTAATGTAGGACCATCTTGGGTGTAAGAGAAATCTTGCATCACCCAACAATATTTTTGTTTTTGTATTCAATAAGGGCTATCTTGTGCAGAGCTGCTATTTATGGAAACTTTTTATTTTTAGTAAGTTGGTCATCCAATCTCAGAATGTTCTGATTTCTTCCTTGGAGGTTCATTTTGGACATATCAGCCTGCCAGTAAAGTTTCATTGATAGAGCAAGTCTAGCTTTGTAGATATTGAATATTTTCGGTATTGGCAATAGGGTACAAAAACTTTGAACTTAGTTTTGAAGGCTTTAGAGGTCCCGAATGAGGTTGAAAATTTGGGTGATAGGCACTTTCCCAAGTGAAGGCTGTAGAGCACTTCGTGGCCTTTTCAGAATGGGGTTATAATAGTCAATCGGGTCAACTGGCGATGACTTATGGTCTTTGGAAGTTGGGTCACTTGAAATGGCGGGAAATGATTTTCCTTAAAAATTTATGTTTGGGTTTCAAAATTTATTTTGAGCCGACTTTGATGTAATAAATTGTAAAATAAAATAATTCTAAGTTTGGTTGGCCTTGTTGGCTAAAATTCTAGAACCTTCCTAGGTGGTGGAAAATTGCCTGTATAAGGAAGGTTGTAGTGTTGTCTTAGGCAATTGGGGACAGTTCTGGTTAGTAGATTTGGGTATTGATTTGAGGCTTTTTCCTATAGAATATTGTAAGGGAATGCCTGTGTGGCTTTGCATATTGTAATTCTGAAAGTTTGTAATTCCACATTTGTGGTGATAATAAGAAGCCCATTTTTTGTTCTTGCATATTGTTGTTGTTTCTCTATTTATGTTATGTGTTTGTGGTATTAAGGGGAGCACCCTTCATCATTTCATCACCAAAAAATCATAAACATTGAATAAAAAACATGGAAACTCTACTTTGATGGTTCCTACACCCAACATGGCTTAGGAGAAGGCATATTGTTGATCACACCTCAAGGCTCCACAATTCAAAAATATTACAAGATTCTTTTTCCATGCAATAATAATATTTTTGAATATGAAGCATTTTTCATAGGCATTAAAATGCCTTTATAATGGAAAGTGGTAGAATTACAATTCTACAATGATTCACTAGTCATAAATCAAATTAATGATGAGTACCAAACAAGAGATGCCAAGTTGATGCTCTATAAAAATATGATAGATGACTTGAAGAAGTACTTTTTTTTTATCACATTTGAATAAGTGCCAAGATAAAAGAACAAAGAAGTAGATGCCATGGCGATATTATCATTTCTCTTACAGATGTCAAATCAAAGCGTGATATATGAATGTAAGGAAACTCAGGTGCGGAAACAACTTCCTACGCTAATCTCTATAGGAGAGTATTGTGCAAATTCTTATAAATCCTTACAATTTCAGATTCGTTAACTACTTTAACAAAGATATTGCAACCACATATAATGCATATAGAAAAATAGAGAATGACACAATGATATACCCTGGGGAAAACCTTTCAGTAAAAAACCCCAGCACTCCAAAACCTGCACAATGTATTATCTTCAACACAAAGATTACAATACACTTGCAATGCAAGTTCTTTCAAGAAATGAGAGAAAAAGCCAACAAGACTTAAATTTTTTTTATATCTCTCCCATAGGAGCAGCATCATATATATAGACTCCTCTGGACCCAAAAATAGGCACAACCACCAAGACCCATGCACAAAGCCACATGTACACAGGTGTTACATGCAATCCCAAGAATAGGCGTCCATCCCTAGAATAGACTATGACAGCTTGTCATAGAATCCACCAAAAATAATGGTCACAAGAGAAGTCTAAGAGAATCTATCATACCAACCTATTTTTGGCATATTCTCTTACACACACCAACCACTTCTTCTTGGGCACCCAAATAGGCCCAAGTCATAAGATGCTCTTACACCTGTCATAGCACATTCCTCAAATAGTTCTTACGCGTCATAGGAATCCATCATGACCATTTCAGTCATGATCTCCTTACGCACAAGATGCTGACACATCAAGTGGAGTGACACATCAACATGCCAACTAGACATGTACACTCACACTTAATTACATTATTTGCAAAAAATACATTTACAAAACAAATAATAAGAATAGGAATTATCCAAGGTTGAGACACCTTATTCCTAACAATGAATTCTTGGTAGAAGAGTTGGAATAACCTACATTTGACCTACCTAGCTCCCAAATCATTTGCATATTAATTGGACATGACTCTCCTTATTATGGATGCATTTATACTTACTTGAAATATCAAACCTTATCCTTGGACCAAACCCAAAACTGAAGAAGAAACTTTATAAGATAAGTCACTCGTTATACCCTTGTGTTGGACACATTGTATTGTAAGAGTCTTGACAGAATAATTCTTAGGTGTCTAGAGGAGGCAAAATCAAAATTAGCTTTGCAAGAAGTCTACAAAGGAATATATGGATCAGATTTGAATGGGTTAATCTTAGCTAAGAAACTTCTAAGAATGGGGTACTATTGGAATAGGAATTATCCAAGGTTGAGACACCTTATTCTTAACATTCTCCCACTTGTCGAACACCTTGTAAGAGCAATAGGAACATAGTAGGAACTTTAACTGGTATAGGCCAAAAGGCCCATAGACTCTAAACACCATCTGAACTTCTTAGTGCCCACTGGCTTCATTAATGCATCTACAACATTCTTCACAGTATCTACCTTCTCCAAATTTACCTTTCCATCTTCCACCATATCTCTCACAAAGTGAAACTGCACATCAATGTGCTTCATTCTGGCATGGAAAGTTGGATTCTTTGCAAGGAAAATAGCACTCTGACTGTCACACCAAATAGTAATCTATTCTACATCAACACCAACATCAGAACATAATCTTCTAAGCCAAATGGCTTCTTTACAAGTGTGAGTAGCAGCCATGTACTCAGCTTCTATAGTGGACAAAGAAACCATAGGTTGTCACTTAATCATCCAACTAATGGCACCACCAAACATAGTGAACACATAAGCACTGGTGGATCTCCTGCTGTCAATATCACCTACCCAATCTGAATCCACAAACCCATGAATAAACACTGAATGTAGAGATCCAGAAGAGTTACCATGATAACATATGGAGTAATCTGATGTACCCCTCAAATATCTAAATACTCACTTAACTGCATCCCAATCTACCCGTCCAGGATTAGCCATAAACTGACTCAGGACTCCCACTACTTGAGGAATGTCTGGTCTAGTACAGACCATAGCATACATAAGACTACCAACTACACTAGCATAAGGTACTCTACTCATGTCCTCCACCTCACTAGGATATTTTGGACAATCATCTATAGATAACTTTGTTCCCATAGAAATAGGAACACATAGTGGTCTACAATCTGCCATGCTGAACTTGTCCAACACAAACTTCACATACTTACTCTGACTCAACGAAAGTTTTCTATTAGACCTGTCTCTACTAATTTCCATACCCAAGATGTACCTAGCTGCCCCAAGATCTTTCATCTCAAACTGTGCTGACAACTGAGATTTAAAATTAGAAATCATACCCTTACCCTTCCCAAATAGCAACATATCATCAACATATAATGCAACAATAAGAAGGCGATCATTTTCAACTCTGAAATAAACACAATGATTTGATTTTGATCTTACAAATCCAATTGACAACACAAAGGCATCAAACTTGAGGTACCACATCCTAGGAGATTGCTTCAAACCATATAGAGATTTCTTTAATCTACAAAATAAGGATTCTTTACCTTTAACAATGTAGTGCTCAGGCTGTGACATATAAATCTCTTCCTCCAAATCACCATGAAGGAAAGCTATCTTCACATCCATCTGTTCTATCTCTAAATCATATGATGTTGCAAGAGATAATAGAAATCTAATGGATGTCAACTTTGCAACAGGAAAGAATATTTCACCATAATCTATTCCCTCTACCTGTGTATACCCCTTTGCAACCAATCTAGCTTTAAACCTTTCAACACTGCCATCTGCACAAAATTTCTTCTTGAACACCCATTTACAGCCAACAGATTTTCTCCCTTTAGAAAAAGGTACAAGGTTCCAAGTTTTATTTTTCTCCAATGAAGCCATCTCATCATCCATAGCCTCAATCTAGGAACCTGCATCTTCCATGCCCAAAGCCTCTTTCACAGATCTAGGCTCATCAGTGTTAGTAATCAAAGCAAAGGCACAACTGGAATCTAACATAGAATAACCAAACCTTTCTGGTTGCTTTCTTTCTCTCGTGGATCTCCTCAAGGGATGTGGTTGAGGTTGTTCTTCCTCTTCTTCTGAACTATCAGAGCTACTAGAGCTCTCCTCATCATTAGACCCAACATGGTCTCTCTGTTCAGTCTTCTCAAGGGTAGGAGGCAACTGAACAACATCTTTTTCCTTTTCTTTTTCATCTGGTTGTAGCACAATAGGAGAAGATGTTAGCTCTCTAAAAATAACATTTCTACTATACAAAACCTTACTAGTCATGGGATCCCAAAGCTTGTATCCTTTCACACTAGCACTGTATCCGATGAAAATACATTTAAAAGCTTTATTTTCTAACTTAGATCTTTTCTCCTTTGGAACATTTGCATAAGCTTCACAACCAAAAACATGAAGATGTCTAATTGAAGGCTTCTTACCAGACCACACCTCCATGGGTGTCTTACCAACAAGGGCTGATGTAGGAGATTTGTTAACCAGATAGCAAGTAGTGGCCACAGCTTCGGCCCAAAACCTTTGTTCTAAACGAGCTCCACTAAGCATACTCCTAGCCTTCTCCATCATTATCCTATTCATTCTCTCTGCAACTCCATTTTGCTATGGGGTATAAGGAGTTGTCTTATGCCTCTCGATACCTCATTCTTTACAGAACTCTTCAAACTCTGCTGAGCAAAACTCACCACCATTGTCAGTTCTCACACACTTAATCTTCTTACTAGTCTGATTCTCTACAAGAGCTTTAAATTCCTTGAACCGACTAAAGACTTGTGTCTTACTTTTAAGGAAATAAATCCATGTCCTTCTACTGTAATCATCTATGAAAGATACAAAAAATATAGACTTGGAGATTGAAGGAACTTTTACAGGACCAAATACATCAGAATGAATAAGATCCAAAACATCAGAAGATTTGTGAGAAATAGAGTAAAACTAAACATGATTTTTTTTACCATAGACACAGTGTTTGCAAAAGTCAAACTTGAGATTGCAATCATTTAACCCCTCAACAAGATTTTTATTTTTCTGGGTTCTGAGACCCATTTCACCAATGTGGCCAAATCTCATATGCCACAACATTGTCTTTTCTATAGGAAGCTTACCTTCCAAAGTGTTTGCACTACCATCAGAACCAATAGCCATAGACTTCTTCATTGCTTGTTCAAATGGTGAGGATGAAGAACTATTACATAGAGGAATACATGCATCTAGCTGAAATAAGGTACCTCTCCTAGTACCCCTTGCAAGCACTATCGATCCTCTGATCATCTTGCATCCTTCTTTCAAAAAAACAACTTGCACACCTACATCATTCAGCATACTTATAGATAATAGGTTTCATGCCAAACCTGAAATGTGCATAACTCTGTTGATTCCCTTTACTCGTCCATCAATAAATTTGATAGTGACCCTTCCGCATCCAACTATCTTTAGGTGAGAATCATCACCCAAGTACACCTTTCCCCCATCAAACTCTTCATATTTTGAGAACCAGTTTTGATGAGAGGTCATGTGAAAGGATGCACCTAAGTCAACCAACCACACATCATCAGATGCATGGGCTGCCAAAGCTATGATAAATGCATCGCCATCTTCTTGAGATCTTTTTGAAGCTGAATCTGAACCTTTCTTCTTCTTCTTCAGCTCTTTGCAGTCCTTACGGAAGTGCCCAGATTTATCATAGTTCCAACATTTTGCCTTGGACTTATTGGAAGTCTTTGACTTCCCATGGGATTTGGATCTACCCTTATTGTTAGACTTATTGTCATTTTTCTTCCCTCTTTTAGTGGATCTCCCACGAACAGCAAGGGCTTCTTTTTCTAAAACGGAAGCCTTTCTTTGCATCTCCTCTGATAGTAACAAAGACACCACATCATCCATTTTGAAGGTGACTAAAGTTCTTCTGAGAGCCATCATAAGATGGTCCCATTAATCTGGTAAAGAACACAAAAGTGTGTAGCAATGATCCTCCTCCTCTAACTTGACACCAGCTGATGTCAATTGTGCAGCTAGCAGATTAAATGCATTTAAATGATCCGTTAAGGATCCACCTTCCTCCATTTGTAGAGAGTACAACTTCTTCCTTAGGAACAACTTGTTCACCAGAGATTTGGCTTGATACATGGCCGCAAGTCTTTCCCACAAACTATTTGCGGTTTTCTCATCTAGAACATTCAGAAGGACTGCATCGGTTAAACAGAGTCTTATGAGACCCTTAGCTTTACGGTCTTTGATATCCCAATCTAATTGAGCTATAGTTTCTGGTATTGTAGCACTTGAAGTCACTTCCTATAGGTCACGATCTTCCAACATGTCTTCCATCTTGAGTTTCCACAACTCAAAATTAGTGCCATTAAATTTCTCCACCTCCATTCTTCCATATGATGAACTTGCCATCTCAATCTGCAAATAAGATTCAGAATGCTCTACAAAAAACTCCCACTCAAACTTGAGATTAGCTCAAAAAACCCCACCCAACAACTAGGATCAAAAGTTGATCAAGCTCTGATACCACTTGTAAGGAAACTCAAGTGCGGAAATGGCTTCCTATGCTAATCTCTATAGGAGAGTATTGTGCAAATTCTTATAAATCCTTACAATTTTAGATTTTTTAACTACTTTAACAAAGATATTGCAACCACATATAATGCATATAGAAGAATAGAGAATGACACAATGATATACCCTAGGGAAAACCTTTCAGTAAAAAACCCCAGCACTCCAAAACCTGCACAATGTATTATCTTCAACACAAAGATTACAATACACTTGCAATGCAAGTTCTTTCAGGAAATGAGAGACAAAGCCAACAAGACTTAAATTTTTGTTATATCTCTCCCATAGGAGTAGCATCATATATATAGACTCCTCTGGACCCAAAAATAGGCACAACCACCAAGACCCATGCACAAAGCCACATGTACATAGTTGTTACATGCAATCCCAAGAATAGGCGTCCATCCCTAGAATAGACTATGACAGCTTGTCATAGAATCCACCAAAAATAATGGTCACAAGAGAAGTGTAAGAGATTTTTTCATACCAACCTATTTTTGGCATATTCTCTTACACACACCAACCACTTCTTCTTGGGCACCCAAATAGGCCCAAGTCATAAGATGCTCTTACACATGTCATAGCACATTCCTTAAATAGTTCTTATGCATCATAGGAATCCGTCATGACCATTTCAGTCATGATCTCCTTATGCACAAGATGCCGACACATCAAGTGGAGTGACACATCAACATGCCAACTAGACATGTACACTCACACTTAATTACATTATTTGCAAAAAATACATTTACAAAACAAATAATAAGAATAGGAATTATCCAAGGTTGAGACACCTTATTCCTAACAATGAATTCTTGGTAGAAGAGTTGGAATAACCTACATTTGACCTACCTAGCTCCCAAATCATTTGCATATTAATTGGACATGACTCTCCTTATTATGGATGCATTTATACTTACTTGAAATATCAAACCTTATCCTTGGACCAAACCCAAAACTGAAGAAGAAACTTTATAAGATAAGTCACTCGTTATACCCTTGTGTTGGACACATTGTATTGTAAGAGTCTTGACAGAATAATTCTTAGGTGTCTAGAGGAAGCAGAATCAAAATTAGCTTTGCAAGAAGTCTACAAAGGAATATATGGATCAGATTTGAATGGGTTAATCTTAGCTAAGAAACTTCTAAGAATGGGGTACTATTGGCTATCCATGGAAAAATATGCATGTCATTTTGCCAAAATATGCTAAAAATATCAATACCATGGAAATTTAATTCATGTTCCAGCACAAGAACTACATCCAATGACCACACTGTTGCCCTTTTATCAATGGGGATTAGATTTAATCAAGGTGATTTATCCACCATCATCAAATGGTCATAATTTCATAATTACATTAATAGAATATTTCACCAAATGGATAGAAGTTGTGCCTTTGTCTACTACAACGGGGAAAAAATTCAATCTTCATTTTGAACCACATAATTTTTAGATATGGTATTCCTCATGCCATAATCATAGACAATGCCAAGCACTTCAAGAACAAGGACATAAATGAGTTGTACAAGAAATTTCATTTAATTCATCATTCATCTTCCATTTATTATCCACAAGGAAATAGACAAGTAGAAGAAACTAATATGAATATCCTAAATATATTAAAAAGAATAGTGGATAACTTAGGAAGATATTGGCACATTCAACTAAATCCAACTTTATGGGCATATCACACAAGTGTGAGAATACCAAATGGAGCTACACCTTTCTCATTAGTATATAGAGCCAAAGTAGTATTACCTCTAGAAGTAGAGATTCCATCTTTACAGATTTCATTACATGGATTATTAACAAAAGAGGATTATAGAGTCACAAGACTCCAAGAGCTAGAGTTACTTGATGAGTGTCAACAACAAGCATATGATCATATCAAGGTGTATCAAAATAGAATGTCAGGAAACTACAACAAACACATCAATCCAAGGGAATTTCAAGTAGGTAACCTTGTATTCAGAGAAAATCCTAAGAATAAAAAAAATGAGAAAGAAAGTAAAATGGAAAGAAAATTGGTTAGGACCGTTCATCATTACAACTTCCTTTGGGACAAGGACATACAAATTAGCTGATTGTGATGGAGAAGAATTGTAAGAACCTATTAATAGCATACAATTAGAGAGGTTTTATACTTAAAAGTAGTTGAAAGAGTATCAGTTGGGAAGAGTATCATAATATTAGATGAGATAGAATCATATTAACTTTGTACAAAAAAAAAGTGAGCCTAAAAAAATTCCAAAAATAGTGATAAATTGATCCTGAGAAAAGAAAAAATAAAAATAAAAAAGAAATAAATCCAAAAATAGTAAAAAGAGTTCCTAAATAAATAAAAAATAGTGGAAAATTGAGCATGAAGAAAGTAAAAACATTCAAATATGAGTCCTGACAAAAAAGTTATCTTGGTGAAAACCTAGCAAATAGGCACCTTGATAATAAAAAATGAATACAAAAAGAGAAAATACAAAAAAAAAGTAAAAAGAAAAAGTGCCTTGGTAGAAAAAAAAAAAAGCATATAAGAGAGAAAAAAGAGCAATAAATTCAATTGGTGAAAACTTGGTAAACATGCGTCATTTGAAAGTCAATTCAAGTCTCATTCCTCTATCTACATTTCCTTGTCATCCTTGTATATATTGCATTCACAATCATTTGTACATTTTGCATGATAAATCCCAGAGTTACATTTGTAAATACCCAAGGCTTTCGTCATGATTTGGAAAATTTTCTAAATCTAGCATCACTATGGAATCAAACTGGGGACATTTCATCCTAAATCAAAGTGATTCATCAAAAAGACACCAATTAACACAAATCAATGCATCTAACTACAATTGTGACACTTAGACTTTTGATTCAAATCCTAATCCAAAATTTGATCTTACAATGATTAACACTTTGATCCTCGATTTCACATGCCTTTATCTTTATGAGGATTAAAAATAACAAACAAATATTGAAATGGATGAAGTTCTACTTGAAATATGGATTTGAAAAGTAATGGAAAATTTGTTTTGAAGTATCACTTGATTGGTGAAATCATGTCTTTTTAGAAAATTGATGAAGTCTTTGACTAGAAGAGCGATGATAAAAGAATGATATTTTGTTGATTTTTGCATGAGTGTCTAAAGATTGAAGCTCCAAAGTATGTAACATTTGTCTATTGACATGATCATCAAAGAATAATTGAGGACATGTACATATGGAGAGACTCAAATCTTTATCTTTTTACACAACAAGATACCTTGACCATTTTGATCTTCCATATATTAATGGCAAAATATACTTGCAACATTGAATATGATGATAGCAGTATTTGGACTATCTTGGTTGAAAATCTAACAAGTGAGAGTTGTACCAGCTTCATGGGTGCAATTCAAAAGGAAAGAGGTATTCATATCATCATGGTTTAACCAGTGAGGATTGTACCAATTTCAGTTTCAAATAGTTCAATGATGAAAATAATATCCTTTTTTGTTGAAAAGAGATAGCTAGTTTCATTCATTTTAGATTAATTTGCATGTTAGTTTTCATTTGGATCCTTTTTCTCAAAATGCATAAAAAGAAAAAGGGGGTAGAGTTAAGTAAAATAAAAAAAGGTTCATCTTTCCTTTACTTGATTGAATATGTTGGAAAAAAATAAAAAACATTAAGTTCATTGCATTCATTAACCATTATCCATTCTTCATTAGTCCATTAAATTGCATTCATTTACCATTATCCATTATTTATTATTAATTAAATTGTATCATTAAATCTATTAATCATTATTCATAATTAAGTCCATTAACCATCAAGTCCATGTTAAGCATTCATTGCATTTATTATCCATTTAAGATTCATTTAAGTTGTATCATAGATTCATTAAACATCATTAAGAAGCATATCATATAAGAGGAACATTAATCATTAATCATTAATCAAATAAAATCATTAAAGAAGTAAATAAAATCATTTCATTAACATTTTGCGTCCATCTAATTTATATCATATATAAGACATCCATTCAAAGTAAGTAACGTAAAAATATTCATTATAGTTTTGCATCATAAAAACACAAAATAAGCATATAGATAAAAACATGTAGAACTACATATATCATCAGAAAATCAATGTCCAATATATAAATGACATCAAAAGTAAAGAATGCCCATAAAATATCCATCAAAGTCCATGGAGTATATCAATATTTAGTCCTAAATCAAAATGATACATGTGATACATCATATTGTAGAAAATCAATTCTCAACTAGTACCACCTGTTGGAAATATTCAAGACTTAGCCAAGTTATTGAGAGGAGGGGTGAATCAGTAACTTCAAAAATTTTAACAAATTAAGATCTTAACCATATTTCAAATAACATTTAGATCAATAATCTAGCTGCATGCATGAGTAAAAGAATAAAACATTCATAACACTTTGAGCACAGAGATTTGGTGACCCAAAAACCTTCCAAATAGAAAGTAAAACTGGGGTGGGGATGATACCCACAAAACTTCAATACTGCAGTATAAAGTTTGCCGGTTAAGGTTTACAATGATCACTTCTGATGATCTGCCCTATTAGGAGCAATAAGGACTGCTAGGTCCACCTTGTTAGAGGATTTACAAACATACAATGAAGTATGCACTTGGTAAAGAGATTTTACAAAGACTGTTAAGTCTACCCAGTTAAAGGATTTTAAGCTGATTCACCTGTTAGGATGAAACAGTAGATCTCTTACTTGCAACTATACTTGCTGATTGAGATTCTTTGATGTACTAATCACCTTCTGTGATGGATATATCTCTGCTGCTTCTTATACTATTGTAGCCCTTTGTAATTCGCTTATCTTTAACTTTTTCTCTTTTTCATACTTCTCGCTACTTCACACCTTGGATATGATACAAAACATTATTTATATATCAATCCAAAACAATTACAAAATAATTACAAAGTTGGCTCTTAAACAAGCTAACACAAATATTACTGAGTCAGCCCAAATATAGTTACTCAGTTACTACAAACTAACTCAGTGACTTTCTGATACTTGGCATCCACTGCGTTACTCGGCATCATCATGCTCTCGGTAGAAGTGGAGGCTCGATCCATACTAACCACTCGGTTGTAGTTTCAAACTTGGTATATACTGGAGACTCGGTAGATATAGTGTCACTCATTAGAAACTGAATTCCTTGTTTACCATGTTGGCAATCAGTAAAAACTACTCATCTCATCACTCAAGAATGATAACTTGGTATGCACTGCGAAGCTCAGTTTTCTCGATAAACACTATTCTGCTGCTCGGTAAACACTATCCTGTCTGCTTGGTAAACACTGTCTCATTTTCTCAGTAAACAGTGTCCTATTTAAATAAGTGTTGTTACTAATGACAAACATACTTAATGCCAACACCACCTCCACCTCCACTTGTATTTGATCCACCTACACCTGTATCAGGACCATCTATGCCTATACCTCTGCTATAACTTGGTTGTGTACCATGCTGAGCCATAGTAGCCATGAAAGTCTATATAATAGCACTAAAATGAGCCAATTGACCCCCTTATCTTTGTCATTCCATCCTACAATGATTGCACATCCTAAACCAAGGTATATGGTGCCTACACTATCTATGCTAGTGGAAATGGGGAAAATGGGACAACTTGTGGAAATGGTACCTTCTTGACTATCATGGGTCTATGCAAACCCCAACCTGTAACCCTCAATTAATGGATAGCCCTCACTACTCCTCCTCTCATCTGAACTCTCCCAATGCCACCACCCCGCATCCACACACCATCACCTCTAATAGGAATCTGATCAATAACCTTCCTATCAACCTGACCACCTCTCCCATCATCATCATCATTATCACCATCACCATCAAATCTATCATTAATATCTAGAATAGGCCCTATAGGATTAGTAAACCAAGGGAAAGCATGTTGACTGAACCACTAAGTATAGTCATTTGTCACCCCTGCATTGACAATGTGATCTCTCATATCCTAGGCTAAGTGAGGTAAAGAAAGGATCTCATCTTGAGATACCTGATAATCTATCTGAGGAACTCACAAGGATCTCTCAACCTCTACTTGAGCATACAAATTCAAACCTTGTGGTATACCCTATATATGATGAAGCTGATAGAATACCCTATGAAAGAATAACCTCTCAATAAACAAGGGTGTTTGGATGATCATCCATCGAGGCATAAACATAAATGGAAACTCTACATCATCCTCTCTTCAGGCCTCACATCCAATATAAGGTCTCCATATGACCTGATCAATATCATATTACATATGGCCCTGACAATTAACCTTGGCCAAATGAGACTAGACAACAATACCCTCATAAATATAAGCATATGGCCACCTAGAATTCCTAGCTCAAGCTACAATAGGCCTAGTAAAATACATATACTCCTAGGTCCATATCTATAACAATATCACACTGAAAGATAAGGTTGTTGTTAGAATGTTTTAGAATAATTGAGAGGGGGGTGAATCAGTTATCCTTAGGTCCATATGTACCAATTGAAATTTCCAGAAATTCAATAATATTAGATCTAATCAACTATTCAACTCAATCTCTATAGCATATATCAAAAACATACAACATGTACTCCACTATCCAAAAGCAATTAACTTATAGAATATAAGAACATTTACATCAAAACATTCACACAAGTATAACACCAAGATTTATAGTGGAAACGCAACTTTGAAAAAACCACATTGTAACATGCTACTAATTGTCACTCTTCTGAAGTGAGCTCTATGAAACGCCAACCCTGTTAAAGGTTTACAAACACACTATTAGGTGTGACCCTGTTAAAGGATTTAAAATACTCTATCAAAAGTGGAATGGTTAGAGGACTTAAGAACATTTCATTAGAATGTCACCTTGATTAAAGGATTTATACATTAACTATTTGGTCAACCTTAATTAAAGGATTTAGACTAATACAATGGTTAGAAAGTAACAGTCATTTATGATCTAAAAAACATACAACTCACCATGAAAATATAGATCCACTTCACACATATATGTTGATTTACTAGCTGATCTCAATTTTCATCTCCATCTATGATCTTCTCAAAATTAACTTCAAGCAATCACAACTCTATTTAGCTCCTTCACAATTTCACCTTCAACCTTCTGGTTAGACTTATTAGTCAATTATATCAACCTCTTCTTCCTCCTTCATAACCTCATAATTAGGTTTTCCTTTATACCTCTTCGATTAGATAGATCCATCTTTTATCACTTAATCTCCTCTATAGACCTTAGGTTTAGCTCAGATTCATCGAATCCTTCCATCATTATGTTCTTCATCCTTCCTTCTAGATACATCTCCAAACTTCTCTTTATTGGAAATATAGATGCAGTAACTGAGAGGGGGGAGTGAATCAGATAACCACAAAAATATTACCACTGATCCCTTAAATATCTTAACAAATTATTTACTGTGCCACTCGGTAAATATACAGAGAATGCTGAAACTTGATCTTTGAAGTGTGTAATAATTAAACTATTCTTAAGCATTCATCACTGATTAACTTACATGAATAAAGAAAATAACATGAACACAAGAGACACCAGATTTACCGTGGAAACCCAATATGGGAAAAATCACCAATGTAACTAGTTACTATTTTTCACTCTTCTAAAGTGATGCCTGGTTAGAAGCCAACCCAGTAAAAGGATACAACACACACTGTTAGGTGTGACCTTGTTTAAGGATTTAATCACCCTGCTACGAGTGGGCTTGTAAGAGGTCTTGAAACAATTGAATAGAACTGTCACCTTGTTAGAGGATTTACAAAATGGTTGTTAAACCAACTCAGTTAAGAGATTTTGATATCACTGCTACAATTGTTAGAGAGTAACAATGAAATGACCTGCAACTAAATTGCTGAATATAGATCTCTATTCTACTTCACTAGATCCTTACTGATCAAATAAATCTTTGTTGCTCCTCAAGGATATCTGACCATCCTTCAAAATTTACACATACCTTTCTTCAAAATGATTTCTGCATGCTATATCTCTTTTATTCACCACTTGACCTTCTATATATATGCTATTTCATTAACATTTAGATTGTCAAGTTGGCACTAATAATTATTATAACAGTCAGCTTGGATAAACAAACTGTAATAACAAAATTCTTTGAAGGGCTAACCTTGCTCGGTAAACATTAATCCTAAAAATATTTCCTTCGGTGACCGAGAGAGCTCGGTAACCACTAATTTTCCTTCGATAACTGAGGAGACTCGGTTAACACTGTTACCCTATCATGTTTCCTTTAGACACCTGAGAGAACTCAGTAGACACTAAAAATTGCCTAGCTGACCGACTGAGCTCGGTAGATATTGAGAACCGCTTAGTTGACCGACTGAACTCAGTAGATACTGAGAACCACTTAGCTGACCGACTAAACTTGGTAGATACTAAGAATGATAATTGATATGACATTTGTGTGACATCAAAGACAACACATAGCTAATCCAACAATGTCCTTTAGACAATTATATCCAACAATCTCCCTCTTTGGCATTGATGGCAACACAACATGTCATAGCACAATGAAATTTCATAGAGAAACCTAGAGTAAGAAACATATCCTTAGCTTCATTATGATTCCCATCATCTTCAAACTTCTTTCTCTGACTGAGAACTCTCCCTCTTAACTTCTCAAATTATTCTTCTTAGAAATTTCTTGAAATGACAGCAAACTCTCCCTCTTTGACAACACATGCCAAAGACAACTTACACAGTTTCGATAAATATCAATGTACATTATGTACTAATTCATATGCAATGATTCCTTGACTATGTTGCATCAACTAATTAATCTTCAACATGTTCTGGTTGATGCATCACTAAAACTTTATTTAGTGAACCTCGAACAGGGGAGTGACCCCTAACTTGCCTCTTAGATACAAGAATGCATCCTTAGGTAGTGGCTTGGTGAAGATATCTGCAATTTGTTCTTTTGTATGAATATATTCCAATCTGATTTCCTTGTCCTGCACCAATTCTCTGACAAAGTGATATTTAATTGCAATGTGCTTGGTTTTGGAATGCATTACTGGATTCTTTGAAATATTTATTGCACTTGTATTATCACAAAACATAACAACTGGTTCTTTGATCTCAACCTTCATGCCTTCCAAAATCTATTTAAACCATATAATATTAGAGCAATTTACTACTGCAGCAACATATTTTGCTTCTGCTATGGATTGGGATGTGCAGTTTTGCTTTTTACTAGTCCAAGATACTCACCTCTTGCCAAGAAAGAATGCTCCACGACTTGTACTCTTTTTGTCATCAATGTTTCCTGCCCAATTAGCATCAGTAAACACTTTTAAATCTAGATTGCCTCCAAATTTATACCACAAGCCATAATCTTCAGTTCCCCTTAAATACCTCAAGATTCTTTTGATTGCCATCATGTGATTTTCTCTGGGTTTAGCCGAGAATCTTGCCACTATACCAACTGCTAGGGCAATATCAGGCCTTGTGTGTACTACATACTATAATTTTTCAGTCATTGATCTATATAAGGTCTGATCTACTTCTTTTGAATCATCATCTTTGGTAAACTTCAGTCTAGTACACATGGGTGTACCAACTAGTTTTGAATCTTCCATACCAAATTTCTTAAGTATTTCCTTGATATATTTAGACTAAGTAATGTAGATACCATTTTTGTTCTGCTAAATCTGAAGTCCAACAAAGAATTTTATTTGACCAAACATAGACATTTCAAATTCTTTGTTCATATGCTCTAAAAATTCTTTGCATTGATCATCATTTCCTATAAACACAGTATCATCCAAAAATATTTCTGCCAAAACAATTTTGTTATCTGATCCTTCTTTGATGTATAAATTACTTTTATCATTAGCTCTTTTGAAATCAATCTAAGTAAGATAGTTATGTAATCTTTCATACCATGCTCTAGGAGCTTGTTTCAGACCATACAATGCTTTGTGTAATTTGCAGACCATATCCCTTTTGTTTGGATCAATAAAACCTTCAGGTTGCTCAATATAGACTTCTTCCTGAAGAATACCATTGAGAAAAGTAGATTTTATATCCATCTGATATACCTTAAATCCTTTATGTGCTGCATATGCAAGTAAAGTCCTCACACCTTCTAATCTTGCAACAGGAGAAAAAATCTCTCCATAATCTATTCCTTCTTCTTGAGAATATCCTTTACATACCAATCTTGCTTTGTTTCTTGATACTTGACCATCTTCATTCAACTTATTTCTGAAAACCCATTTTGTCCCGATTACATTTTTATCTTTAGGCCTAGGTACAAGAGTCCATGTCTTATTTTTCTCTATTTTCTCTATTTCTTCATTCATAGCCTCAATCCAACTTTCATTTTCTAATGCATCTTTGATATTTTTAGGTTCAAAATCAGCAAGTAAACATGTACCTTTTAGTTTACTTCTTGTCATAGTACCATTTGATTTATTTCCAATAATCTGATCTGGTTTATGATGCTTTCTGACATACTTGGCTAATACAGGTTCCTTGCTTCCTGAATGAGTTACATTGTCATCTTCTTCATCTTCAGGTTTAGATTGCTCGGGCTCGGTAGATACTTGCTTGGTAGCTTCAGACTGAGACTCAGTACTTTGTGACTCGGTCTGAACTTCTTCTTGTGACTCGGTTACTTTACTGGGCTCGATAGATGTAGTCTCCTTATATGTGTCTGGAAATGTATTAGGCTTGATGTAAACAAATTTTATGTAGTCCTCTAGTTCCTTTTTTCTTTCTTCTTCAGTCTTTTCTACAAACTCATCAATTCTCACATGTGCACTTTCAATGATTTTGTGAGTAGACAAATTTAGACATCTATATGCCTTACTTTTGCAATAATATCCCAAAAATATTCCTTCATCACTTTTTACATCAAATTTTCCTTTTCTAGATTCTTTTAAGATGTAACATTTACTACCAAATACTTTTAGGTAACTTACATTTGGTTTGTAGCCATACCATAGCTCATACGGAGTCTTGAATGTGTCTTTTCTCAGCTGTACTCGGTTCAAGATATGAACTGCAGTGCTCATAGATTCCTTCTAGTATTTCATAGCAATGTTCTTTTCAATCATTAGAGTCCTTGCACAGTCCATGATAGATCTGTTCCTTCTTTCGGCTATTCCATTCTACTAAGGAGTTCTCGGGGCTGATACCTATCTTTTGATTCCTCTTTCAATGCAAAAATTATTGAATTCATGGGAGATGAATTCACCACCTCTGTCTGATCTCAAGCATTTTATTCTTTTTCTTGTTTCCTTTTCTACTCTTGCTAAATACCATTTGAACTTTTCAAATGCTTCAGACTTTTCTCTTAAATACATAACAGTCATCATTCTAGAGTAATCATCAACAAAGAGAATAAAAAAAATTTCTCCGGTATAGCTCTCAATTCCAATAGGTCCACATAAATTAGTATGCACAATTTCCAAAATATGTTTAGACTGATAGTTTTTACTTTTAAAACTAGACTTTCCCATTTTACCAATTTGACAATTCTTGCATAGACCAACATCAGGTTTCTTCAAAGTAGGAATACCTCTTACTTTCTTGAATTTGCTTATTTTCATCATGTTGTCAAAATTTACATGAAATAACCTTTTGTGCCATGACCAACTTTCTTCAATTTGAGCAATAAAACATGAGTAATCACCAAGATCAAGATAAAATAGGTTACCTTTGGTTTGTTTGCCTGATCCTATTAGTTTTCCTTTGTCATCCAGCAATCTTGCTTTTCCATTCATGAATTCAACCTTGAATCCAATGTTGATTAGTTGTGTTACACTTAGAAGATTATGCTTTAGTCCTTCTACCCAATATGCATTATCACATATAATTTCTTTGGTTAATGAAATTCATCCCTTTCCTTTTATACAACAAGGTTCATTGTTTCCAAACCTTACATTACCACCATCAAAGTTTTCAAAGTGTTCAAACTTGGTCCTATCACCAGTCATATGATGTGAACATCCACTGTCTATAATCCATGTATCATTCTTGCTTATATGAGAGATAAGTGCCATCTCATCTTCATCATTATCAGATTCATCTTTTACATCAATGAAAACAATTTCTTCTTCACTATCATCTGAATCTTTAGCTAAAAAACATGTTTTCTTACCTTTATCCTTGAATGATTTGAAATTTTTCTTGCCATTGTACTTGTAATTTTTCTTCTCATCTTTGCTTTGCTTGTTTGCACACCTAGCTGCAATATGACCAATTTCTTCACATGAAAAATAGATTAAGGGAGCTTTACCTTTGTATTTTCCTCTGCCTCTTGAATACTTCTTTGCAAGTAATGCTTCAATAACTTCAAGATTGCTATCAGAACTTTCCTCTGATTCTTCTTCACTTTCTGATTGGATTTTCTTCCCTTTCTTGAGTGAAAGTTTGGCCTCAAAAGCCGATTCAATATTTTTAGAAGTTGGAACATAATTGTCATAGTTACCCAGTTCAAAGGTTGTCAGTCTTCCAACTAAGGCATCCAAAGTTATATTGTGATTTTCTTCGCATCTTCTTTCTTGAATAGCAGAAACTCTTATTGCATAAATAGGAAGTAATGTTCTAAGAACCTTACTTATAACAGTTTCATCATCCATTTTTCCTCCAGAAGCTCTGATTGCACTAACACTTGTCTTGATCCTTTCAACATATTTTGCAATGTTTTCTTCTACTCTCATTTTCATTTGATCAAATTGTCCTCTTAGGCTCTTTTCTTTGGCTCTCTTCACATTGTCATCACTGCCATAGATTTTCTTTAGCTTGTTCCACATTTCATGAGAAGTTGTGCAGTCTTTGATTTCATCAAATTCTTCATAGATAAGAGCTTATGCAATGTCTATCATCATAGTGTATGGTTCTTCTTCTCTGCAATGTCTTCAACAGTTAATGTGCCAGTAGGAATTGTATATTCTTGATCAATATATTTGCATCCTGAATCACTAATGGAAGCTAGATGTAGTCTCATGAGACCTTTCCATGATAAAAAGTTATTTTTGTTAAGCCTTGGAATTTCTCTTTTGTAAGACATCCTGATCTTTAGCTTAGGTCCTTGAAACCCTTCTTGTAAGCACCAAAAGCTCTGATACCAATTGTTGGAAATATAGATGGAGTAACTGAGAGGGGGGGTGAATCAGTTAACCACAAAAATATTACCACTAATCCCTTAAATATCTTAACAAATTATTTACTGTGCCACTCGGTAAATATACAGAGAAATGCTAAAACTTGATCCTTGAAGTGTGTAATAATTAAACTGTTCTTAAGAATTCATCACTGATTAACTTACATGAATAAAGAAAATAACATGAACACAAGGGACACTAGAATTACTGTGGAAACCCAATATGGGAAAAATCACCAATGTAACTAGTTACTATTTTTCACTCTTCTGAAGTGATGCCCGGTTAGAAGCCAACCTAGTAAAAGGTTACAAAATACACTATTAGGTGTGACCTTGTTAGAGGATTTAATCACCCTGCTAGGAGTGGCCTTGTAAGAGGTCTTGAAACAATTCAATAAAACTGTCACCTTGTTAGAGGATTTACAAAATGGTTGTTAAACCAACTCAGTTAAGAGATTTTGATATCACTGCTACAATTGTTAGAGAGTAACAATGAAATGACTTGCAACTGAATTGCTGAATATAGATCTCTGTTCTGCTTCACTAGATCCTTATTGATCAAATAAATCTTTGCTGCTCCTCAAGGATATCTGACCATCCTTCAAAATTCACACATACCTTTCTTCAAAATGATTTCTGCATGTTGTATCTCTTTTATTCACCACTTGACCTTCTATATATATATGCCATTTCATTAACATTTAGATTGTCAAGTCAGCACTAATAATTATTATAATAGTTAGCTTGGATAAACAAACTGTAATAACAAAATTCTTTGAAGGGCCGACCTTGCTCGGTAAACATTAATCCTAAAAAGATTTCCTTCGGTGACTGAGATAGCTCGGTAACCACTAATTTTTCTTCAATAAACAAGGAGGCTCGGTTAACACTGTTATCCTATCATGTTTCTTTTAGACACCTGAGAGAACTCGGTAGACACTAAAAACCACCTAGCTAATTGACTGAGCTCGGTAGATACTGAGAACCGCTTAGCTGACCGACTGAACTCGTTAGATACTGAGAACTGCTTAGCTGACTGACTGAACTCAGTAGATACTGAGAATGATAATTGATATGACATTTGTGTGACATCAAAGACAACACAGCTAATCCAATAATGTCCTTCAGACAATTGTATCCAACACTCTTTAAATCCATAAGAAAATTATTTACCATGCATTAAATTCTCCATACAATTCATTAATAATGTCAACACATTTTACATATCCCAAGAATTCAACTATGTCAACTGGAAATCTTAATTCTTTCTCCAAATGTAATTTAATGACACTCAGTCAATACTGTGTTCTCGTCCTTGGTCATCACTATGTATCTCAGTCACCACTACAAACTATCTTCCTTGGCAAACATTGTCTTTTCTTGGCAATTTCCTATTGCTTGGCAATTACTGATTTTCAATGAACACTAGATTTACTCAGCATATACTAGCACTCAGTTGAGACTAACATCGCTCAGCTTAAACTAGATTTCTTCAATTTTTCTCAGTTAAGCCTACCTCTCCAATATTTCTTCTTACTTAGATTAACAATGCCTTATCTTATCAATGTGTCAACTAATCAAGTACCCATTGAAGTATCAAATAACTCAACCTTTCCTTAGGTTCTCTTGTTATCTCCTTTCCCAAATCCTCTTCATCAATCAATAGATATGGTACTCTCCTAGATAGAAATTATCTTAGTAGTTAAGGTTTGACATCAATGAAAATATAACAATTGTTTCAATTTTAGTTTCCAAAAATCTCCATCTTTGGCATGTATGGAAACACCACATGAATAACACATGATTTACCAAACAATCAATAAAAATCTATGCATTATATTTTTGTATTATCCTTAGCTTCATTCTGATTCACAACTTTCTTTTTCCTAACCACATACACAATTACTCCCTTTGAATCTTTTCTGTATCTCTCTTAGGTTTCATTAAATCTTCTCCCTCTGTGTTTTCATCTGAATCTCTCCCTCTTTGACAACAATGCCTAAGTTGTATCTATCACTTCCATCTTCCATATGTAGATGTCTTTATCTCAGTTCTATATGATGTATTCTCCCTTTGTCATCTTGCTTATGACAAATTAGTATCTTTGCTTTACTTCTCACAACTCTAGGTAGATCCTAAAGTGTGACCTCTTCTACATCAATTTATCAAATATTTTATTTTAGCACACTTGATGTAGTTCTTGTTGGCAAGTTGGCTATACTAGTGTATATCACTTGATATAGAGTTTTCATTATGGCAACAAAGTCATATAGTGTTTTTGATTCAACACACTTGATGAGAATATCATAAATTGGTTGTGTTTAAGACTGGATAGGGTACAGGGTACCTGAAGCTCAGAGCATCAATGCACATGGGTACAACCAAGTTATGGTATGCACCCTAGAAGATAAGTTGGTTGGAGTATATTCATGCTTAGTCTATGACAAAGTTATAGACAGTTGAAGTTACACAGCTTGTGTGTGCTAGACAAGAGCAGAGTAAGCAGATGACAATTGGCATTTTGATTTGCCATTATATTATTATGATGTAAAGGCCATGCACCTATTTTAGTTAGGTTTTCAACATGTAATTATGTTTTTTTGTAAACATGTTGAGCCAACTCAATTGGAAGTGTTGTATGTAATCAATTAAATGGTCGACCTAGTTATTTGTTTTGTATGCACATATAAATATGAGATGTTCCCATTGTAATTGGTATGAGAGTTGATATAGAGTTGAGATAAGAAGAGAAGAAATATGAAAAGAGTCTATAAAATGTATTAGAGCTTTGCAAGAGGTCAAAGCATTAGCACATCAAAGGAACTAATCAGACAACCAGTGTCATAGTAACAGTTCATCCAGTAGATATAGTGTGTATTTGAGATCAGAAGGTTGTAGCCTTCACCACTTGAGAAGTGAGCTCTAGGAAAGTGAGCCCACACCCCTAACAGGGTTTATTATAAAACACTCCTAATAGGGTCTAACTCTTGACAAAGGTCTACTATACTTAATATATTGTAAAGAAACTCCTAACAGGGTTAAGGATCTTCTAACAAGGATCATAAAACACAACAATACAAAATATTAGTGGGTGTCAATTTCCATCAGGGTTTTTACCTATTTGGGTTTCCTCATAACCATATTGGTGTTATGTGTTGATTTCATGTTTCATGTTTATGTGGATGTTCATTTCAGTACTTAAGTATTGAATTTCAATTTGAGATTAAGTAAAAAGACAAAATATAGTGAGCACTGATTCACCCCCCCCCCCTCTTAGTGTTCCCGTTCCTAACAATTAGCATTAGAGCTCTGGTCCTTAGCAAAGGAGTTTAACCACTTGAGGAGATCATGCACAAAGAAAAAATGAAACATCTGAAAAGAAATCTTGAAGCTGCTCTTGAAGACCTGGATAGATCTGAAAAAGAAATTGAAGAACTTAAAGAAAAATTTAGTGATGCTCAAGTAGTCATCAAAAGGCTAAGAAAAGATTTGAAAGAATGCTCTACCAGTGATTTAGGGATTACGGTCAAAAAGCTCAATGAAGAAAATTCATTTCTAAGAGAATAAATTGAAGAACTAGATGATAAGTTGACTAACAATTAGGAAGTCTATGATGAATAGATCAAAGAGAACCTTCAACTGAATGAATAATTGAGGTAAGCAAACATGGAAATCTTGGAGCTAAGGAATAACAAAGAAAGCTTGAAATCTAAATTGAAAGAGGAAAAGAATCACATTGATAAATTGCACACCAGTTCCGATTTGATAGAATCTCAATTGTATGCAAGAAGAGTTAAAGGAGATACTAGTTGCATTGGATACAATTAAGCACAATATTAGATCGACAGCATGCGAGCAATAATGAAAGCACTAGAAGACACCTCAGATACTAAGGAGACTAGAAGTTAGACTAATGATCATGTTGAACCATCTAAGAATGAGTGCAAGCCAGTAGATCAAACCTGTTATGCATGTAACAAGCATGGACATATAGCAAGAAACTATACAAAGGTAATACCATTCAATGGTTACTATTATTCATGCAATAAATTTGGTCATAGAACTATAAATTACAAGACAAGTCAGAAGAAGAAAACTCAACATAATCAAAGAAATCAGAATCAACCAAATGTAAGAAGTTTTCAGAATGTTACATATTAGATATGTAACTATAATGGTCACTCTACAAGACAATGTAAAATGGTGACCCATGTAAATGCACCAAGGAATATAAGGCCTCTAGTCATTTTTCACTCTTGTAACAAGGCTGGACACATCTCAAAGTTTTGTAGATCAAGGACGCAAGGTCAGGAAAGCCCTAAAAATCTTGAAGAACCAGTATTGGATACCGAAGGAGAAGTAAAGTTTGTGAAAGCTTCAGAGGATGCAAGCTTTATTTGGTTAGATTCAAAGAAGGATAAGGTTGATGAGAATGTATTTGATGCATCCCCAGTGGATGCACCCTCTACATTAGGATAAATGGCCCTCAGGGTCATAGGGGGAGCTAATTGAGCTCTAGACCCCTACATGGCTGGTATACTCACCCTCAAAGTATGTGTCTTTGGACTTAATCTTTTGGAGACTAGAAGAACCTATGTGAAAGAGTGCACAAGCTGATTGTTTGTAGAATGAAAGTTAGAAAATTTTCAGTGACAACCTGGTTTACATGGCAAGCATTAACGACAGATTTTCTACTTTAAAGTAAACAAAACTTTGTCAATCTCTCATAGCATTCAAATTCAGAGAAATTAGAGAGTAGAAAAGTCCTGGCATTTGATTATGAAGGATTGCAATTTGATTTAGCAAGTGACTTGTTGTGCATTTGATTAGTTTCAGAAACCCTTGTTCGTCACGTTGATTCAGAATATCTTGGAAACCATTAAGAAAGTGATTTACAAGTAATTGATAGCTACTCCCATTGTATTTGATGTTGCAGAAAAGAAGAGATATGTATTTAAGAGGCACCTGTTCAAATCCACATTGGATGACCTAGAAGGGGCATTCTCCCACACACCTATGGGTGTTATGCATGTCAAAGACATTAGGGCATACATATACTATAAAAAAGAGCTACTAGGATTGGATAAAATTAGGGCACACATGGAAACAATGATGAAACCAGACAAAACCTTCATGGATGAGTATGTGCAGTGGAATAATCACCCTATAGTGGAGTATGCTATGACATATGAGTTATAAAAATTAGAATGGATCAAGATTCTACTGAGAAGGATTCATGATGACCTATTTTGGATAGGTGAACTACCGGTCATAATTACTAGTGACCTTATTCATGCGATGACAGGCCTCTCAAAGGCAGGTGTTGTTCTTCCAGTAGGAAAGGATGTAAAGAAACTTGTTGAGAAAACATGAAAGTCAAGAAGTGATAGGTGTGGAATGACTATAGAGCCTATTGACCAAGATTACATCAAATTGATGTCCATGATACTAGGATATAGGTTCCAGCACACCAGCAGGGTGAACAATGTGTCTACGGCCACAATTATTGCAGCTATAAGACTTATGAGAGAGAATGGAGAGTTAAATTTGTGTGAGATCCTGAGTGCACAATTGATAGATAACATTAAGGCCATCAAGCATGATAAGACCAAGATATTCAGATTTGGGTCTTTGATCATATATATATTCTTCCATATTGTTGGAAAAGTGTATGATTTATACCTACACAAAACTATTCCTACCATGCCATAGATATCCTTCAAGGCATCTATTGAGAGAGCTCTAAGAGATTACATGACTTTGGAATTGAAGACATTCAGGGGTAAGATGTAGATGAGATATAGAATACCAGAGTATTGTAGAAAAATACAAAGATAGTATTTTTTTCATGGTTGAGATTGACACAACATGCATGGAGGCAGTTGAGCCAAGGACAAAGTGGATTCATCCACTTGGATATGAGGTTGATGAACAAGTCCTAGAATCATATGCACAAGTATTGCTTTCAGCCCCTAAAGACCCCAATGAGCCAAGATGGGGAACCTATGCAGAGAAAACAAGAGAAGTAGATGATGTATTAAACAGCTCAACAACAAAAGGGAAGGTTGCCAAGATGACTTGAGAAATTTTGAGAATTCATGGTGTATCACAAGAAGACTTAGACAAAGCAAGGGAAGAGAAGATTTCTTTGGAAATTGAAAGTGCAACAACAAAAAAGATAGAATCAAAGGATCCTAAGATGAAGAAGGTGAAAATTGAGAAATCTGATGTTCAAAAGGGTAAAACTAATGTTACTCCTTCTACGCCCAAGGAAACCATTGACCTTACTAATCCTCCTAAGTATAAGGCAATGCATAAGAGGTAGAAAGAGATTATCACTAGTCATCCATCCTCATGAGTAACAAGGAACATAAGGAATACTCAAGCACCTCCCAAAGTAAGCTTCAAACCTAGTCTCAATGTGTTAAGTACAAGAATAATTGACGAAGGTAGGATTGATCAAGTAGGAAAGTTCTATGAGAAATACAGTGAGATTGAAAAATTATAGATACATGGAATGATTGTCAAACATATGTTGAAGTTTAAGAAGATAGTCCTAGAACTAAAGACTATGATTCATGATAATGTGTGGAACATCTTAGAGTTCCTAAAGAGATAAGCTATTGAAGAGGATATAAGGATAAGGGAAAAGATCTTAGATGAAACCCTCCCAATATGTTATTTAGAAGAAAATTCATTTTTGTTAGATCTGATAAAGCCACATCTCATAACAAAGTCAAGGACCCTGCACATAATGGACAAAAACTATGAATTGGTTGTTAAGGAAACATAAAAAGCATTTGAGAAGGTCTTCATGAATAGGCACATGTATCTAGCTACTGCACCCAAAGCTCAAGTACCCACTATGGTTGCAAAAGAGTCAAAAACTACTAATGTACCTATGATAGGTCCCTAGGACTTTGCACCTGTAGTTGAAGCAATATCAGAGGAAGATAAGTCAGTGCCCATATCAGAGACATTCAAAGATGAATCAATTTTTATTGATAACGTAAAAGTCATTTTGGTGGCCACATAAATGGATTTGGATAAGTTTGAAGAAGCCTTTGTAATCACTCAAGAGGCTGAGAACTTATGTAGTAACACTCCTCATCAACAAGAAATATTGATTGAGGACATAACAAAAGAAGAAGAAAAAGAAAAAGAAGCTAAAAAAAAAGGGATAAGAAGAGGTAAAAGGAAGTAAGAAAAAATATGAACCATTAGTTGAAATGATCAAGGTAAAACAAGAAGTGATGGATAACACTCCTATCACTCCCTTGGTAGCATTTTTGTCAAGTTTGACACCTAACACAACTAGTTTGGATTCATGGGGAGAAGAAGACCTGATCAAGTTCAGCCTCTTAGCTATGGATAAAGCCAAGGAGAAAAAGGTCATGAGGAATCCCCTCCTTGTAGAATTAGTAAACATCTTAAACAACTTGTTACTAGTAGACAATAAAGTGTCCAAGGTACACTCCGTTGATGATGTGAGTACAGTTATTTCATATTTCAAGAGTAATTTCTCTAGCCTAGAAGAATCTAAATCCCTAGTTGTAGAGGAGAAGCATTTAAAGAAAAGGCTATGTGAATTGGTTAGAAACTTTGCACTTGACCTGAGATCACTAAACACTGGTCAAGCATCCTTGAAGGAGTTTTCATCAAAAGGGCATAAAGATTATTGTTGATTGTATGAATCAAGACAAGCTCACTGATGATCATCTCAAGAAGATACAAGAAGCATAAACAATGATAGAAAGTGTAAAGAAATTAGTAGAAGACCCCTCTACTAATGTAAACATGTGTAGAAATGTATATCAAGGGTAGATTGATATGATTGAGAAGGTAGAAAAGGAGATGTCCAAGATAAGGGCAAGGCAAACACAACTAAGGAATGCTATTGCACCCTCATTGGATATACTTAATTAGAATATCAAGGAGATCGATGCCACCATGGTGACATATGATCAAGGTTGTTGGAAATTTGGCTGAGTTGGTTACATAGATTTTTTCATTATGGAAACATATGATCTACATGAAGATCACATAGGTTAGAGAGCTAGTATGTCAGAGCACAGTGCAAAATTGTCTAAGTATGAGACAGTGTATTTTTTCCAGTGAACCTAAAGACAGTTTTGATTGGTGATGTTCATTGTAGTAAGTTCAATTCTTGCACACTTGAACATAGACTATATGGTGACTATTGAAGGCTCACCTTAGATCACAAGTTAGTATGACATGTACGGAAGAAGTTATGACAGTTTTACTAAAGACAGTGTTAAGCTGACATGATAGAATATGAAGATAGAATTGATAAAGAGTTAAGGGATTATTTTGTTTCTCAAAATAATGACTTAAAAATATAAAGGGATGACATCCTAGATGTTAACCCTTGGATAAAGATATTTTTCAATATGATAGCTGACTGGAAAGTTATTAATCTTAATAACTTGTATAAAGATATGTAAAAATGTAATGTAAAAGGAGTAATGAATATGCAAATGTAATAGCAAAAGTGAAGAGTAGTGAAGAGATATTGATGCAAGCAGTATAAGGTTATGTACCTTGACCTATTTTTTAATCAGTGAATATTGTATATTACTTGTTTGGGCAGTGGGTTCATCTGGTAATCACATTTTTGTACTGCCAACTCCTAATAGGGTTGAGGCTTCTAACAAGGCCTATAGTCCCTTAATCAGGACTGATACACTATATGTATGTAATAGACTCCTAACAGGGTCAATATCCTTAACATGATACTTTTGATTAGTGGATCTTTGTGGGTACCATCCCCACTGGGGTTTTCCCTTGGCTAGGGTTTCCTTGAGGAAAAATTGTGTTATGAGTTCTTTAGTTTTATTGCTATGCATGTTGTTTAGCTTTCTATGTTATGCATGCGTTAAGATAATCTGTTATATCCATAATTGGGAAAAAGTTAAAGTTTGTAGAATATTGATTCACCCCCCTCTTAGTATTACCTATTTCTAACAATTTGTATCAGAGCTTAGTTACTCAAAAAAGAATCATTCAAGGAAAGCCTAGTAGCTTGAGTAAGATCTCTATGGATATGGATCAGCTATAGGAGAATCTTGAAGAAGCTCTTGAACAGATTGATATTCTTACTGAAGAAAGAGATACTCTAAAAGGAAAATATGATGATGCAAAGAACCTCATTGAGAAACTAAAAAACAAATTAGAAGATCTGAAATCTGAAAAGGAATCCAAAATTCACATTGAAGATTGTGATGACAACTTAGAAAAAGAAAATGAGATCCTTAAACATGAACTGAAGATATAAAATCTAAAGCTAAGTCTAAAAGATGGAAATGGAAAGAATGAAGCAAATATGAAATTTGAGAATGAAAATCTTAAGCTTGAAAATGAAGGGCTAAAATCTAAACTTGGCAAAGTAACATCTAAACTTGAGAAAGTCAATTTGTAGTATGTTGAACTTGAGAAACATAATACAATTGTGAAAGGAGAACTAACTCAATCTAAGAAGCAACTTGAAATACTATATTCAACTAATGAGAAGATTGATGAACAAATATCTTATCAAAAACCATTCTATGATAAAACTGGTCTTGGATTCAACACTTTTAAAGCAATTGAAGAAAGCAAGGAACTAGATCTAAAAATATTTAAAAGCATAGATGAGAAGAAGTCTAATGAGATTAACAAATTTGAAGATACACCTAAGGAAGAAGAACCACCTAATAAAGAGGAATCATCTAAAGATATGCAAAGAGAATTCAAAGGTAGATGTTTTTCTTATAATACTGTTGGTCATATGAAGAGAGATTGCATAGGTAAGCAATTTAAACCTCTTAATGGTTATTGTTATAATTGTCATGGTTTTGGACATAGAGCTATTGAATGCAGAAAACCTAAATTTGTTGAGAATAACAATAATAGTAGAATGTTTAGAAATACTAACCATGTAGATAAGAAACCTACTGAAGATATGAACAGAAGAAATGGAGTAGTATGTTATAGATGCAACAAGGTTGGACACATTGCTAGATATTGCAGATCATAGATCAATTATCCTGGACCAAGATATGGAAACAATGGAATAGTTTGTCAGATATGTAACAAGATTGGACATACAGAAAGGTTTTGCAGAATGAACAATAGAGTTTTTCATACCAATCCTAACCCTAGAAGTCATGTAAGAAGAAATGAAGATGGAAGCAACAGTTAGAAAGGATGTTGTAGTAACTCAGATGAAGTGAAGTTTTTTAAAAGCATAGATCAAGGAGACATATTCAGCACTGAAGGTAGTCAAAAAGGTGAAGTATTAAATGGTAAGAATGAATCTTTACCTAACCCATCTCAAAGTACTTAATTCATGAAAATTAAAGTAGAATAGGAACTTAGATTAGTGTAGAATTTGATATATGATGAATTGAGTCTTGTGCAGTTAATGAAAGGTATTATATGATGTTATAATGCTATGGTTAAGAGCACAAAGAAAAAAATTATCTTTTGCGAGATCGCAAGAAGTTTTAAGTTTTGTAGGTTAACAAAATCAGCTTTTTGGAAAGAAGCGGCAAAAGAATTGAATGCAATGTCAGATCTAAGTGAGATTGAAATGATAAAAGGTCATGGATGGTATCATTTGATCATCAAAGAGTAGTGATTGGAAGCATTTTTTAAGGATTTGGTGAAGAATTTTTGTGCCGAATCTATGCTAGCCCTAAATCATTAAATCAAGGTATTTTACTTGGAAAATCTTTAAATCAGTTAAGGAATTAGAGGAAATCATGGATATTTCTTTGATTCACAATGTCAAAGATAAGAATAGAGCTAAAATGAAAAGGGAACTAGTAGAACCCTTGGAAGATGATCCCAGGTTAGCTTTATCATCCGTACGAGACAAATTTTTACATCTAGATAATGTTAGAAGTTATCTAGGATGTAAACTAGAGACTATCAGTGATAGTGACTTCATAGAGGAATATTAGAAGATCTATAATTAAGACATGTCATAGAAAGTAGGGTTTGAGAATTTGAAAGATAATGAGATCATTAAGTATTCTTTGTAATATGAATTTGATAATGAAGAATGTACCAAGATAATCCTAAGCAGAATTCACAATGGAAAGTTTTGGTTAGATGACAGAGTGATAGACATTATAGATGAATTAATTCATGAGGTAACTGGACTATCTAAAATTGGAGCCATTCCTTTGAATGAGAAAAACATGAGGAAAATAGTCATACACAACACAAATTCATCCTACAATGGCAGAGGAAATGTAATTAGCAAGATACAACAAGATGATGTTAGATACTTGTGTAAGATCCTAACAACCAAGTTTTGTGCTAACTCAAGAGAGGATGACATGGTAGTTGGAATGATACATGTAGATTATTTGATGTGTATGGATAAAGTACAAGTTGACATGTGTGAGATTTTGAGAATTTAGTTGTTTGAGAATTTGGAAAAGATAAAGAAGACTAAGTATTCACAGTTTAGATTCTCATCTTTAATCACTTATATGTTCTTTCATTTATTGAGAAGATTTTCATTCACCATTGGAAATGACTAGAATGATGGCCAAACTATAATGGAAAGGATTAACCAAGTGTATAGGAGGCATGTTATTGATAAAGTAAATGAAACTGCAGTGTTGGTAATTAAATCATTTCAGAATTTGATGTCTAGCAGATCAAGGATCCCATAGTCTATTGTGGAGAAGTATAAAAATGAGATATGTTTCATGGTTGATACTAAATTTACTTACATTGAAGCAGTAGAACCTAGAACAGAGTTCATAGACCCTCTTGGCTATGAGATATCTGAGATTGAGACAAAAGAATATGTGACCAGATTACTTAAGTGCAAGATGGATACTCACTATAACTGGTTTGGAACCTTTGAGGAGAACTTCAACTCCACAAAGACCATCCTTGAAGAGAAATAGTCAAAGAAAAGAGTTAAGAGTACAATTAGGAAAATGCTAAAAGATACAAGGATGACTGAACATGAGTTCTTGGTAGCCAAGAAAACAACAGTAGCAATTAGAGATATTGGACAAAAAGAATTTTTGTCTGTACCACCTCTATCATCAATTGCAGCAGAGCAAGGGGAGACACAAATTAAGGTAAAAGTGGAAGAAACAGAGAAGGATCAAGAAACAAGAATATCCACTAGTTCAACCTACTCCACACCTAGCAAAATAATAAAAGAGATTGCTACTAGACTGGGTAAGAGGTAGAAGACATTGGTGCCACCAGTTCAAAGGAAAGTTGCAAAAATCAAAGATGATGAAAGAACGCCTATTAAGAAGAAAACTTGGAAACCTAGAGTTGAGAAGGTTAATGAATAGATTATTCAAGATGGAGACTTTACAAAGATGAACAAATATTATGATCTCTATGATTATGCAGAAAGACTGAATCTAGAAAATGCAGTGGTGAAGCATATGATTTTATTTGATAAGAAATTTGATACAATTCAAGGTAAGATACCTAATGACTTGTACAAGAAACTTGTAAATAGAAAGAAGAGAGCATCAAAAGAAGACAACTATTAGAGAAAATATTGTAAGAGTAATTTCTGTTGTGAGAGATGAAGACCACTTCAATCAGATTATGAAGGATCTAAGCACCCATCTAAGAACCAAGAAGAGAACTATTCAGATTATGGGAGGTAGATATGAAGAAATTAATATAGAAATAGAGAAAGCAATCATTAAGGCTATGACAGAGAATGCTAGAGAATCATCAGTTGTAGCAAAATCCAAAGATCAAGAAGAAGAAGAAGAAGAACAGGACATTCCCTCTCCACCAGCCATAAATATTGAGGATGAAGACATGAATTTTGAAGGAACTAAGATCACCTTCGATAGTGATGATAACTTATTCAATAATCTTGAAAACATTATTTGCAATTCAACTTTTGAAGAGAAGGAGAGTACCAAAGGAGAAGAGAAGACAAAAACCAAAATTGTAGAACCTAAAGTGACAGAGAAGCAAGTACCTGTTCCCACTCTAGAAGATATTAGTCTTACACCTAAGACTGGCAAGAAAACTTAGATTGGTTCTATGATTGAGAATTTGGGAAAGGAAGTAGATGATGATGATTAGATGGAATTGATCACATCTTTGAACAAGATCATCGAAAACAACAAGAAAGTAAAGAGTCTTGAAGGATGCCTAAAGGAGCTTACTGAGAAGTTACAAGGCATTATTACTACACAAATTGTAGAAGATGACCCTCTGGAAAGAGAAAATAAATTAATGAATACTTTTTATAATGAGTTTACAAATCTATCTAATATAGCAAAGATGAAAGCTCAAGTAGCTTATGAGGCCAAAACACTTTTGGACAATAGTCAAAATATTAGGAATGATATCAATAACCTTGATATCTATATAAAGGACTTGAGAAAGAATTTAGAAAGAGGAAAATCCTTGTACATTTAGTGTACAAAATTAGAGAACTTGGTAGCAGAGGAAGCTCAGAAGATGAAGATGAAGGAAGTAGAAATTTAGAATGAGACAAACCTTCTTTCGAGCCCTAATGTGAAGGTATTTGATATTGAGCAGAAAATTCACAAGATTTATGATGAAATAGGTGTTTTGCAAGATGACAAGGATAGGAAGATGAAGAGATTCACTCTTTTCAGAGAGCACATTTCTATAAATTTGAGCACTATTGAAGGGAAACTAGAAGAATGTCTTTCAACCAAGACATCTTTTCAGTAGTTTAGTTATGAAAATCTCCAAGCATGTGAGATTGCATCTTATGGATTGTGCACACTACTCAGTGTGGAAGATTCAATTAATAAATCATGGGAGAAAGAGTTATAGGCTATAAAGATCAATTTTGCAAATTGTGTTGCAAACCTACTAGCTTTGCAATATTGAATCAAGGTATAACTTTTTGTGAACATAATTTTGTAACCTTCCTTACCTTTTTTTGTCATTGTTGTCAAAGGGGGAGAGATATATAGTAGAAAATTGATAAGGATACATACTCTTAGGGGGAGTGCAGTATATAGAGAGGATTCATGAAGTCATAAGGACAATATATATATATATATATATATATATATATATATATATATATATATATATATATATATTGTATTATGGCCATAATTTTGAATTTTTGGAGTTTAAGAGTTAGCCAATTTTCTCATATGTTGCCACCAATGACAAAGGGGGAGATTGTTGGAAATTTGGCTGAGTTGGTTACATAGATGTTGTCATTATAGAAAAATATGATCTACATGAAGATCACACAGTTAGAGAACTAGTATGTTAGAGTGCAATGCAAAATTGTCTAAGTATGAGATAGTGTGTTTTTGCAAGTGAACTAGAAGACAATTTTGATTGGCGATGTTGATTGGAGTAAGTTCAGTACTTGCACACTTGAACATAGAATATATGGTGACTATTGAAGACTCACCTCAGAGTGCAAGTTAGTACAACATGTATGGAAGAAGTTATGATAGTTTTACTAAAGATGGTGTTAAGCCGACAGGATAGAATATGAAGACAGAATTGATAAAGAGTTAAGGGATTATTTTGTTTATCAAAATAATGACTTAAAAATATAAAGGGATGTAATCCTAGATGTTAACCCTTGGGTAAAGATATTTTTTAATATGATAGCCAACTGGAAAGTTATTAATCTTAATAACTTGTATAAATATATGTAAAAATGTAATGTAAAAGGAGTAACGAATATGTGAATGTAATAACAAAAGTGAAGAGTAGTGAAGAGATATTGATGCAAGTAGTATAAGGCTATGTACCTTGACCTATTTTTGTAATCAGTGAATATTGTATATTACTTGTTTGGGTAGTGGGCTCATCTGGTAATCACATTTTTGTACTGCCAGCTCCTAATAGGATTGAGGCTTCTAACAAGGCCTATAGTCCCTTAACCAGGACTAAGACACTATATGCATGTAATAGACTCCTAATAGGGTCAACATCCTTAACATGATACTTTTGATTAGGGGATCTTTGTGGGTACTATCCCCACCGGGGTTTTCCCTTGTCCAGGGTTTCCTCGAGAACAAATAATGTGTTATGAGTTCTTTAGTTTTATTGCTATGCATGTTGTTTAGCTTTCTATGTTATGCATGCGTTAAGATAATTTGTTATATCCATAATTGGGCAAAAGTTAAAGTTTATAGAATACTAATTCACCCCCTCTCTCAGTATTCCCTATTTCTAACAATGGTCCTAGCACAGGTTTGGAGAAGATGGAGAAGCTATAATATGCACTATGTGCCCATCTCTAGATTGTTAATTCATTGATCACATTTTGGAAGAAGGAGATCCAAAACCTACAAATAGTGTATCTAGATGTTCTCTCACAATAAGTATTTGTAGATATAGTTTTGAAGCACCTTTGTCATTAATGTCAAAGGGGGAGTATGTATATAATATGGGTTATAGATATGTATAAGGGGATATAAGATAGAAGTTTATGACAAAAGCTTTTTGTATTAAGGAACAGTTAGCAACTTGGCCATATTCCTTTGTTGCCATCAATGACAAAGGGGGAGATTATTAGAAAGTTGGCTATACTAGTGTATATGACTTGATATAGTGTTTTCATTATGGAAACAAAGTTATATAGTGTTTTGGATTCAGTGCACTTGATGAGAAGATCAGAAATTGGCTAAGTGTTGAGGATTGGATAGGGTATAGGGTAATTGAAGCTCAAAGCATCAATGCACATGTGTATGACCAAGTTATGGTATGCACCCTAAAAGATAAGTTGGCTGGAGTATATTCATGCTTATTCTATGAGTGCATGATCAGATATGCAAGTATGAAAAAGTTACAGATAGTTGAAGTTACACCACCAGTGTGTGCCATAGAAGAAAAGAGTAAGCAGCCGATTGTTGGAATTTTGATTTGTGGTTATATTATTATGATGTCAAGGCCATGCACCTATTTTAATTAGGTTTTTGACATGTAATTATTATTTTTTATAGACACGCTTGAGCCAATTCAATTGGAAGCATTGTATGTAATCGGTTAAAGGACCGACCTAGTTATTTGTTTTGTATGCGCATATAAATATGAGATGCGCCCATTGTAATTGGTATGAGAGTTGATATAGAGTTGAGATAAGTAGATAAGAAGTATGTGAAGAGTCTATAAGGTTTATTAGAGCTTTACAAGAGGTCAAAGCATCAATGCATCAAAGGAACTGATCTTACAAGCAGTGTCATAGTAATAGTTCATCCAATAAATATAGTGTGTATCTGAGATTAGAAGGTTTAAGCCTTTACCACTTGAGTAGTGAGCTCTAGGATAGTGAGTCCACATCCCTAATAGGGTTTATTGTAAAAGACTCCTAATAGGGTTTGACCCTTGGAAAGGTCTACTGTACTTAATACATTGTAAAGAAACTCCTAACAGGGTTAAGGATCTTCTAACAAGGATCATAAAACACTACTATAGAATATTAGTGGGTGTCAATTCTATTGGCATTAAGTAGAATTTCCACTAGTGACAACACTTATTTGCATTCTGGGTGCAAACCGAGCAGACAGTGCAAACCGAGTAGACAGTGCAAACCAAGCAGACAGTGCAAACTGAGAAGACAGTGCAAACTGAGCAGAGTGTGCAAACCGAGCAGACAGTGCAAACCAAGCAAATAGTGCAAACTGAGCAGATAGTGCAAACCGAGAAAAAAGTGCAAACTGAGCAAATAGTGCAAACTGAGCAGACAGTGCAAACTGAGCAAACAAGTGCAAACCAAGCAGACAGTGCAAACCGAGCAGGACAGTGTAAACCGAGTAACATCATGTCTATCAAGTCACCAGTATTTACCAAGTTCAAAACCTACCGAGTGGTCAGTATGAACTGTGCCTTCACTTCTATCGAGTGCATGATGATGCCGAGTAATGTAGTGGATGCCGAGTATCAGAAAGTCACCGAGTTAGTTTGCAGGAACCGTGTAACCATACTTGGGCCGACTTAGTAGCACTTATGTTTATTTGTCAAGCTGACTTTGTAATTGTAATTGTAATTAATTGTTTAAGACTTGTATATAAACAATGTTGTAAAAATGTCAAGATGTATGTAATATGCATGTATGTGAAAAAGAAAGAAAGGCAGAGATAAGCGAATTACAAAGGGCTTCAGCAGTATAAGGAACATCAAAGACAAATTCATCATAGAACGTGATCAGTACATCAGTGAATCTCAACCAGCAATCCAGTTGCAAAGCAAGAGATCTACTGTTTCATCCTAACAGGTGAATCAGTACTAAATCCTTTAACCGGGTAGACTTAACAGTCTTTTGTAAAATCTCTTTATCGAGTGCATACTTCATTGTATGTTTGTAAATCCTTTAACAAGGTGGATCTAGCAATCCTTTTTGCTCCTAACAGGGCAGATCATCAGAAGTGATAAAATTGTAAGCCTTAACCGGCCAACTTTATTCTACAGTATTAAAGCTTTGTGGGTTTCATCCCCACCCCAGTTTTACTTTCTTTTTGGAAGGTTTCTAGGTAACCAAATCTATGTGTCATTATTGTGAATGCTTTTAAATTTCATGCTTTCTGTATGCAAAGGTTAAAGTAAATTACATGTTAATACATCTGTAATTGAAGAAAAATTTGGAGTTACTGATTCACCCCTCCCCTCTTAGTAACTCGGTTAATTCCTGAATATTTCCAACAATTGGTATCAGAGCAGCATTGGTTCTCAAGACAAAGCTTAACTAGCTTGAGCAAAGATCCAGGACAATGGAGGTATTCAAACTGAACAAGGTGATTGAAAATGAAAAGCTAGATCTAGAAATGGCCATAGCTAAACTTAAAGAAGCAAAAGAACATCTTTCCCAATCCCTAAGAAGAAGGAAGGAACTTGCAAATCAGATGAATGATCAGAATTACATTGAAGAAAAGATTGAAGATCTTTTTCCCTCTAATAGCTTAGATGAAGCAAACAATGCTGTCAAAGAACTCCTAGAAAAGAATGGGTCTCTGCAGGAAGAAGTGAGAAAATTAAAAAGAGAACAAGAGCTACACTCTACAAGATTTTGTGAGATCTTGGAACAAAGAAACAAGTTGAAAGATGAATTAGATGGAAGGAACATTGAAGTCCAAAATAAAACCCTTCAGCGAGAAAACCTAATTGATCAGATCTCTCATACAAATGAGGAAATTCTGAATCTAAGATCAGAAATAGAAAACACAAGAGAAGAACTAAGATCTGAAAAGGAAATCAATCTAAGATTAGTGGATGACCTAAACACTAAAAAACAAATCAATGAAGGAATGCTGAAAAGCCAAGAAGACTTGAATCAGCTGTATGAGTGAAATCTTCATAGGCAAACAGGAAAAGCAGGACTTGGATACAAAGGAGAAGGTGAATCTTCTAAGCAAGGTACTCAAAGGAATCAGAAACCTACTTGTAATCACTGTGGTAAAATAGGACATACTTCAAATAAATGTTGGAGCAATAAAAAGGTAGAATTCAATGGAAAATGCTACCACTGCAATCAACCTGTCACAAAGCAAATGAATGCAGGGAAAAACCAAGATTCAGAGGTAATTGTCACAAATGCAACAAACAAGGTCACAAGGCATCCAAGTGCAGATCCAAAATATTCAATCCAGCAGAACAAATTATGAAAGAAATGTTTGGATGGGACTACAACACCTAGTGTAGATGTCATTACTGTGGAGAATATGGACACATTGGCATGAATTGCATAAAACATCATCTAAGGAAAAGAGATACTACCGTAAGATGCTTCAAATGCACTAAACTCGGTCACATAGCCAGAAACTACATGAATGCTAGTGAATTTGAAGATGGAAAGAAGAATGAAGCAACTAAGGTTAGGAAACAGGTGAGACAAAAATGGATTCCTAAATCTACCGAGAAAACTAGTCCAAGTAATGGAATGGGTGGCTCTACCGACTCAAACTAAATTTCCAAGAAAGCACTGGAACTGTATTCTCATAAACCAATCTCAAGCAGTTCCAGAACTGAATTAAAAGAAAGATCTAAATCAGCATGCAAGATGCAGTAAGATCACAGGAAGGTCGGTATCAGTCTTTACCGAGCAAGGTCGGTACCAGTCTTTACCGAGCGAGGTCAGAGCAATATGAATTCTCAAGTTCACCAAGTTGCGAAGTCTTTACCGAGCAATTAATTCTTAGTGGGTGACAGTCTGTCAGAATTCATACCCTAATTTGTACTGAGCATTAATGACAGAGTTGTAAACAAAAGGCAAGTAATCAAACTCATTCTTCACCGCGAACCTTTAGCACTTTGAGAGCAGAAAATTTCAAGAGCAACCCAGCGATTCATTACTTTTGTGAAAGGAATTTTTTGTGAGCTACCATGGCATCATCCAGCACTTCAGTGAAGAAAGGATCATAAATGTTAGTCCAAGGGGAATGGAAAGCACCAGATTTCAAGATCGTGCCTGCAATTGCAGCAGCCCTAGATCCGAACGGAGCTCAATCTCAGATTCCTCCTAAGGTACTACTTATTAATGATATCCGCAATCATTTCAACTGTTCAATTCATGAAATGGGGAACCTAGAACTAGATATTGTGCGTGAGGAACTATGTGTGGATGGTACTCTTAAACTCGAGCACAAACATCTAGAAGATAAGGGTTTAGTTCACATTGCACATCTACCTCAAAACTTTCGAGAGAAATGGGTTAGATACATTCTCAGCCGTGTACATGATGGCAAGATTTGGCTTGAGCAACCCATAGAGATCACCAAGAAGATGATTCATCAAATCACCGGTCTTCCCATGTTCAACAAAGCAAAAACTACCAAAACCCTAGGTCAGACGGAACTAGAGAAGAAAACCCTAGCCAAATGGGATGGTAGAGGCATGAAAGTTAGCAGCATTACCGATGCTGAACTGAAGTTTGGTACACACATAATTGCCCATAAGATTTATAGTTCAAGTTGACAAAATAGTGTCTCCTATGAAGCTATTGACCTAGCATACAAAGTGGTCAAGAATAACTTAACATTTGACCTAGCAGACTTATTGTTAAAGTAGTTTAACAAAAATATGGAAAGCATTCAAACTTCCAAAAACAATCCATGTAAGTTTGGATCCTTATTGGTCTGTTTATTCTTCTATGTTCAGAAATTCTTCCCTTCTAAAAGAAAAGTTGTATGGAGAAAAGATGTGCGAGTCCTTTATGAAATAAATGAATACATCTCAGAAATGGGTGAAAATTTTGAAAGCATCATGGATAATTATTTTGAGTCTTTCAAAGAGAAAATGAATGACAGATTCCAGATTCCATAGAAGTTGGTGGAAGATTACAAGGATGACATTTGTTTTATGGTTGATTGTGACAATGTATATATTCAAGCAACTAAATCGAGGACTGTATATGTAAAACCTCTTCCTTATGAGGTAAATATTGATGAAACCAAGAATATCATTGAAGCTCTTCTTAATCAGCCTGTCAATCCCAAAGCTCCATATTTTGGAACATATGATGAAGCTAAGGTGAGAATTGAACTAAGCATAAAGCTTCCACAGGCAGTAAACAAAGGAAAGAAGAGGATAGCCAAAATGCAAATGCTAACCGAAGACAAAGGAGAAAAAGATGAAGAAGAAGAGGAAAAGGATGAGAAAACAGAGGAACCAGAACCTGCAAAGAAGAAAGGAAAGGTATTCATCACTAAGGCACCTAAGCCTCCCACTATTGTATTTACAAGGAGAAGTGCAAGAGGTAAGGTAGATAAAGATAAGGTAGATAAAGACATAGTATTCAAAAGGCCTCCTCTAAAATTTCAAGAGAGGATCAAAATTTTTAGAGATGGATCAGGATCTGGAGTAAGTAACATAAAATCTTTTAAATATGAAACCAAATCAGAAATAGAACAGAAGGAAATAGAAGATGCTGTTATTGAAAAGATGAGACAGTGGAAATACTCTCCTGAAGAAATAGCCCCACAGGTTCTAGGAGTTCTATTAGATACAATATAAATGAGATGGAGCAATGCCAAGCAAATTGTAAAAGACATATTTGATCAAACCCTGAGACAGTTAATGCCGAGCTTGAAAAATGATGAAGTAAAGAAGGCATTGAAGGACAATGAAAGTAAGATGACATTAAAGTTAAATACTTGTTTGATTCTGATCAACAATATTGGATCGGTTGTGAAGGCTGCAAATGCCACATGGAAAAACATATACCATCTTCACCAACTAAGTATTGAAACAGTCATAATAAAAGACATTGAAGATGACAGTGATGAACAAGAAGAAGCCACTGAGGTAGATGATACTGTGAGAATAGCAGCAGAAGTCATTGCATCACTTCCTACCTCTCCAATAAAAGCCTCTACATCCAGCCCGGAGACACCTTCAAGCATGGTTGTGACAACTTCAATATTTGTCCAATCATCTATAGCAACAATAGAAGCAACTACCATTTCTTCTACCGAGTTGTAGTCTCCCACATCATCAAGTTTTCCAGCAGTAAGTTTTCCAATTTTTGAATCTACAAGTGTAAATATTTTAAGTTCTCCAGTAGAAAGTATACCAGTCTCTATAGCCAGCCCTACTATATCTACTGTCACTACTACTAAGGCATTAAGCACAGATAAGCCTAAAGCTCAACCGAGCATAAGATTTTTGGGTAAGAATATAGTATAGGATATAGACTTAGATGAAGAAATAGAGATTCCAACATTAGATTTTGCAAATCTATCAGCAGACCAAATGCAAAATATAGGTGAAATCCTTCAAAGGAAAGCAAAGCAAAAGAAGCTTAAAGAGGAGAGAGACAAGGAATATCAAATCATCAAGGATGCTAAGGACATTTTGTCTGATGCATTAGGTATTAAAGTAGACTCCTCCCAACATGTTTTGCTACAATTAGCAAAAGCAGTTAATAAATACAATGAGGATCCATCTGGGATAGAAAAGTTAGTTGAAAGAGCCGAGAAGAGATTCAACAATAAAGTACTTGAGCACATTGCTCAGCACATAGCTATTAACCAAGTAGAATTGTCTTCAGTTTTGTCAAACATTGAATCTACCTATTCGAATGCTACCTCTCTTTTGGCCAGATTGTGCAACATTGCCGAGTTCACAAAGGATGTCACGGATAAAATGAATAAAATGGATGAGGATATGAAGATTAGCATACAGAAGCTGCAACTTGAACCAAGTTCAAGCTCTGCTCATCACATGAAAATCTCATACCTATCAAATATGCAGTCAAATCTACTGAAAGAAGACACAAGGATCCGGTCCACACTACTAGACATCCAACACATGATCCTTCCCATCATGAATACAATGTATAAGCACATTGAACATTACAAAACATTGATTCATGACAATTAGTTCTCTATAGCAGATCACATGATTGAACTCTTTGCAGAAGTCCAAATTGCAATCCAAACATGCAAGATTCTGCAAGAAAGTTGGGACAGAACCCTGGCACTAATAATGAAGGTACATTCTGATTTTCTATCAAATTTTGGATTCTCTCTATAAATCACTTGTATATGCACCTTTGGCATTATCGCCAAAAAGGGGGAGATATATGTATAGAAGAAGATTTGTATAGAAAAAGTTAGCACATTGAAAGGGGGTGACAATGTATAAAGCCCTATAACAAAGACAAATTTTGAAAAATCAAAATAAAACTCAGCATGATTCATGTATATAATTTTTGGCCAATAAGTGTTTTTGTCACTAATGCCAAAGGGGGAGATTGTTGGCATTAAGAAGAATTGCCACTAGTGACAACACTTATTTGCATTCTGGGTGCAAACCGAGCAGACAGTTTAAACTGAGTAGATAGTGCAAACCGAGCAGACAGTGCAAACCGAGCAGAAAGTGCAAACTGAGCAGACAGTGCAAACCAAGCAGACAGTGCAAACCGAGCAAACAAGTGCAAACTGAGCAAACAGTGCAAACCGAGTAGGACAGTGTAAACTGAGTAACATCATGTCTACTGAGTCACCAGTATTTACTGAGTTCAAAACCTACCGAGTGGTCAGTATGAACCGTGCCTTCACTTCTACCGAGTGCATGATGATGCCGAGTAATGCAGTGGATGCCGAGTATTAGAAAGTCACCGAGTTAGTTTGCAGGAACCGTGTAACCATACTTGGGCTGACTTAGTAGCACTGATGTTTATTTGTCAAGCTGACTTTGTAATTGTAATTGTAATTAATTATTTAAGACTTGTATATAAACAATGTTGTAAAAATGTCAAGATGTATGTAATATGCATGTATGTGAAAAAGAAAGAAAGGTAGAGATAAGCGAATTACAAAGGGCTTCAGCAGTATAAGGAACAACAAAGACAAATTCATCACAGAAGGTGATCAGTACATCAGTGAATCTCAACCAGCAATCCAGTTGCAAAGCAAGAGATCTACTATTTCATCCTAACAAGTGAATCAGTACTAAATCCTTTAACCGGGTAGACTTAACAGTCTTTTGTAAAATCTCTTTACCGAGTGCATACTTCATTGTATGTTTGTAAATCCTTTAACAAGGTGGATCTAGCAATCCTTTTTGCTCCTAATAGGGCAGATCATCAGAAGTGATCAAATTGTAAGCCTTAACCGGCCAACTTTATTCTGCAGTATTAAAGCTTTATGGGTTTCATCCCCACTCCAATTTTACTTTCTTTTTGGAAGGTTTCTGGGTAACCAAATCTATGTGTCATTATTGTGAATGCTTTTAAATTTCATGCTTTCTGTATGCAAAGGTTAAAGTAAATTACATGTTAATACATCTATAATTGAAAAAAAATTTGGAGTTACTGATTCACCCCTCCCCTCTCAGTAACTCAGTTAATTCCTGAATATTTCCAACAAATTCCCACTAGAGTTTTTACCTATTTGGGTTTCCCCATAGCCATATTGGTGTTATGTGTTGATTTCATGTTTCATGTTTATGTGGATGTTCATTTCAGTATTTAAGTATTGAAGTTTAGTTTGAGATTAAGTGAAAAGAAAAAATACAGTGAACACTGATTCACCCCCCCTCTTAGTGTTCCCATTCCTAACAGTTCTCCTAGTTGACTAGGAACCTCAATTAGGCGAATCACCCCTAGTTTACCTCTAATATATTCATGAGAATCCTTAGGTAAAGATTTTGTGAATATGTCTGCTAATTGTTCCTTTGTATTCACATATTCCATTCTCACTTCTTTGTCTTTTAGTATATAGCATTTACTCCCAAAGACTCTAAAATAATTCACATTAGGTGCATAACCATACCATAACTCAAAAGGTATAGAATGTGTACCTTTCTTGATTTGTACTCAGTTTAAGGTATAAATAGTTGTACTTACAACTTCTCTCCTGTATTTCTGTGTAACATTCTTTTCAATCATCAGTGTTCCTGCACCATCAATAATTGGCCTGTTTCTTCTCTCTTCTATGCCATTCTGTGAAGATGTTCTCGATCTAGACATCTATCTCTTGATCTCTCTATCATTGTAGAATAAATTGAACTCATTTGATATAAAATCTCCATCTCAATTAGATCTCAAACATTTCAAGCTTCTACCTATTTATTTTTCAACTTTTTCCGAATACCACTTAAACAACTGAAATGCATCATATTTCTCTTTCAAAAACATTACAGTCATCATCCTAGTGTAGTAATCAACCAATAGAATAAAACACTTATCACCACAATAACTTTGTACACCCATAGGTCCACAAAGGTCAGTATGAACCAATTCCAAAATATTCTCAAAAGTATGTCTTTCTCTGAAAACTAGACTTTGTCATTTTTCCCAATTGACACTATTTACACATCACATTATTAGGTTTATTCAATCTTGACAAACCTTTAACTTTATTCTTTTTTCTAATAGTTACTAGATTGTCAAAATTCACATGACATAGCCTCTTATGCCATAACCATACATCATCAAATTGTGGAGACAAACATGTTTCTTCAGATAGGTCTAGATAGAATAAGTTACCTCCTATCTATTCTCCACTTCCAATTAGTTCACCAATGGAATAAAATATTTTAGCCTTTCTGTGATGATAATTCCACTCAGTAGCCAATACTATTCAACTATGCAACACTCAAAAAATTATAGTTAAGGCCTTCAACCTAATAATCATTTTGACATGTGATCTTATCTATCAGCTTAATTGATCCTTTACCTCTCAGAGGACATGATTCATCATTACAAAACTTATCACTTCTACCTTTGTAATGATGTAGGGTTTAAAATTTACTTTTATCACCAATCATGTGATGTGAGAAACCACTATCAATAATCCATTTATAACCTTTACTCACATAAGAAATAAGTGCAATCTTCTCATCTTCATCAGAATCATCTTTCATATCAACATAAACAATTTCAATATCACATTCATTAGATTCACTAGTGTCACTGTCAGTTTCCTCTTTAGCAATATAGAAGGATTTCTTACCTTTGTCTTTGTAGTCTCTATACCTTTGATGATCTCTATCATTTCTCTTTTCTTTGTACTTTCTTTCTCTTCTCTCATCCTTGTCAGTCATGTTAGGGCATCTTGCTACAATATGGCCAACTTTGTTACATGAAAAACATATTATAGGAAGTTTACCTTTATATTTCCCTTTTCCTCTTTGTAGTCTTCTAGCCATGAGTACCTCAAGATCATCTAGTTCCTCATCAAAAGTGTCACTATCACTATCACTTTTCACACATTTTTCTTTTTCCTTCTTAGACTTATGCAGTACCATTTGTGACTCGAATGCAGATTCAACATTAGGAACATTGTAGCTACCATAGTTAGATAGCTCAAAAGTAGTAAGCTTTTCAACAAGACTTTCTAGAGTTAGAACATTACCAGGGTTACATCTTGATTCATGAATTATAGAAATTCTGATAGCATAGATAGGAAGAAAATTTGTTAATACCTTACTAATAATAGTCTCATCATCAATGTTTCCATTATCTCCTCTTATAGAATTCACTATTGATGACCTGCAACTGATTGAATAACTTGATGAATTGAAGAAATAGTGATTAGAGATCACCGAGCTATTAAAGTGATATGTAAGATAATTAAATCAGTCAATATATTGTCATTGATGTCAACTAGTTTTATCTATACTTATCATGATAGTTAAAAATATATGAACATTTGTAGAAGGAAGAAATTGTGAAGAAAGGAGATATCTAAATAAGGAAAAGATGGATATGATAGATAAGGATAAGGTATACATTAGGTAACTTATTGATTAGTCTATGGCATTATGTTTCTGACTTGAGCATGTTAAATTATTCTATTATGAAGAAGAGATCAGAATTGAAAAAGTAAATGTGGTCGGTAATTGAAGATTTATGTATACACCTAGTTAGTCTTGTGTATACCAAGTGACAATAATAACCAAGTTAGTTATCACCAATGCATTTAGTATTAACTGAGTATGGATGAAAACATTAAATGTTATAATAGCTGACTAAAATTGATGAGTTGGAAATGGCTTATGATTCTGAGGTAAGAGATGAAGTTTGTTATAAGATCCACGACTAACAAAGTTTAGAGATGATCGAAGGGAAGAGAATGGAATGTGTTATTGACACTATGTACAAGGAAATGTACCTTCATATAATTAGTATTGAACAATAAATTAAATATAAACTAAATAAACCACAATATAGAAACTATTTAGCAAATAAAGAACAATTAAGCATTCTATGGCTCTCTAACAAAGAGTGTTAATGTGAAGCTCTCAGCAAGATACCATTAATGACATTCCTAGAATGAGAAATGATTATGATAAATAAAATTCTAATAATTAATTCAAATTGAAATGCTAAATTGCTCCTAAATTGCCTTTCTAGCTATAATTCTCAAGAGGTTAGATGTACTTCTTAGATTTGCGGTTATGAATGTTAGAAATAGGAAATACTGAGAGGGGGGGTGAATCAGTATTTCACAAACTTTTACTTTTTCCCACTTATGGATATAACATATTACTTTAGTGCATACAAAGCATAAGAAACTAAATAGCATACATAACAGTAAATGTAAAGAACTCATAACACATGATATGTTCTCAAGGAAACCCTAGCCAAGGGAAAACACCAGTGGGGATGGTACCCACAAAGATCCACTAATCAAAAGATATCCAGTTAAGGATGTTGACCCTATTAGGAACCTGTTACAATCATATAGTGTATCAGTCCTGGTTAAGGGACTATAGGCCTTATTAGAAGCCTCAACCATGTTAGGAGTTGTAGATACAAAACCTGATTACCAAATGAGCTCACTACCCAAAAAATTAATACAAATGTTTACTGATTACAATATGGTACTACTTACAAATTCACATCAACAACTTTCACTGCTATGACAAGTTACATATAATACATGTTACATTTCAAGTATGTTCAGTACATCTTTATTTATACAAGATAAAAACATAATATCTTTCTCCTATCGGCTTGCATATCTTTATCCAAGAGTAAACATCTAAGATGTCATCTCTTTATAATATTAAGTCATTATTTTGACAAGCAAAATAATCCCTTAATTCATTTACTAATTCTATCTTCAAAATTGCTCTGTCGATTATACTCTATCATCGGTAAAATAATCATAACTTTGTTTGTACTATCTATACTCTTTTGTGCACTAAGATGGGGTATCCTAAGACACCATAGAGTCTATGTTCAATTGTGCAAACTTTGATCATGCTCCAGTGAACGTCACCAAAACAAACTGTATCGGGTGCTCTGTCAAAAACATTGTTTCATACTTAGACAATTTTAGTCTGCGATCTTCCATACTTACTTTCCATCTTATGTGATCTTCATAGGGAAGATATGTTTCCATAATGCCAACATATATGTACATACCTTAGCCAAATTGCCAACAATCTCCCCCTTTGTCATTGGTGGCAACATATGAGAAAATTGGCTAAGTCTACAAGTCAAAATCTCAAAATTTGTATCAAAATTGTGGCCATAGTATAAAATAAGTATACTATCCTTATATCTCCTCAAAATATACACATAATCTATAAAACTTCATAATAATCCATAGAACTCCCCCTATGAGTATCCTTCCTTATCATATATAGACAATTTTCTAAGTATCTCTCCCCCTTTGACAACAATGACAAAATAAAGGGTGGAAAGGGATATACAAAATTGTGTCCAAACTTTTACCTTAGTGTCTTATTGCAAAGCCAGTAGGCTTGCAACACAGTCTACAAAATCTATCTTCCAAGTCTCAAAATCTTTCTCCCATGCCTTCTCTATTGATTCTGCTACATTGAGTAAAGTACTCAATCCGTATGCTGCAATCTGACAGGCTTGAAAGGATTCAAAATTGAACTTCTAAAATGATGTCTTAGTAGTAAGACATTCTTCTAGCCGCTCTTCTATTATAGTCAACTTGATTGAGACATGCTCTCTCAAGATTTTTATTCTAATACTTTTCTTGTTCTTTTCATCATTCAAAATCCTTATCTCATCACATAATTTTCTGATCTTTTTCTCAAGTGCACTGATCTTTATGTTTAGGTTGGCCAAAGAGTTTATCTCTACTAAAATTTCATCTTGCTTCTCTTTTATCTTCTTCTCTTCCTCAATTAAAATATTTTCAGATTTTGTACACTAAATGTACAAACACTTTCTAGTCTCAAGATGTTTCTTTAAGTTCTTAATGTGTCTGTCAAGGCTATCAATGTCATTTTTGATATTCTGACTTATATTCTACAACATCTCAGCTTCATAAGCTGCCTGAGCCTTAACCTTAGCAATATCAGTCAAATTAGTGAACTCAACATCAAAAGAATTAATTACCATCTTTTCTCTTTCAAGTGGATCTGAATCAAAGACTTTTGTAGATATCACACTCTGTAGCTTCTTAGTCAAATCTTTCAGACTACCTTCCAAATTCTTAACTTTCTTATTCTTACCAATAATTTTGTTCAAAGAAGTGATCAACTCTAATTGATCATCGTCATCAACTTCCTTGATCAAATCTTCAATCAATGTTCCTATTCCTTTCTCTTTTCCAATCTTAGGAGTAAGACTGATGTCTTCTTGTGGTTCATTAGGTGTATGGGCCTCTGTTTCCATTTGCACTTTAGTTTGTGTAGTCTCTATTTGAATACTCTTTTCTTGCTCTCCCAAATCCAAATTGTCAACAAGTTATCCAAATTGTTGAGTACCGCATCATCTAAAGTAACTTTTGTTCCTTCAATGTCCATAGATTCTATGCTATTGTTTATAGAAGAAGATGGAATATATTCAATTTCAATTACCTCTGTTGCTACCTCTACTTGTTCTAAACTCTATTTCTCTACTAGATCTACAACTGATTAATCATTTCTATCTTTTCCTACTACCTGTTAGGAATAAGGTGTCTCAACCTTGGATAATTCCTATTCTTATTATTTTTTTTGTAAATGTATTTTTTTGCAAATAATGTAATTAAGTGTGAGTGTGCATGTCTAGTTGGCATGTTGATGTGTCACTCCACTTGATGTTTTGGCATCTTGTGCATAAGGAGATCATGATTGAAACGGTCATGATAGATTCCTATGACATGTAAGAACTATTTAAGGAATGTGCTATGACAGGTGTAAGAGCATCTTATGACTTGGGCCTATTTGGGCACTGAAGAAGAAGTGGTTGGTGTGTGTAAGAGAATATGCCAAAAATAGGTTGGTATGATAGATTCTCTTAAACTTCTCTTGTGAACATTATTTTTGGTGGATTCTATGACAAGCTGTCATAGTCTATTCTAGGGATGGATGCCTATTCTTGGGATTGCATGTAACAACTATGTACATGTGGCTTTGTGCATGGGTCTTGGTGGTTGTGCCTATTTTTGGGTCTAGAGGAGTCTATATATATGATGCTGCTCCTATGGGAGAGATATAACAAAAATTTAATTTTTGTTGGCTTTGTCTCTCATTTATTGAAAGAACTTGCATTGCAAGTGTATTGTAATCTTTGTGTTGAAGATAATACATTGTGCAAGTTTTGGAGTGCTGGGGTTTTTTACCGAAAGGTTTTCCCTAGGGTATATCATTGTGTCATTCTCTATTTTTTTGTATGTATGGTATGTGGTTGCAATATCTTTGTTAAAGTAGTTAATGAATCTAAAATTGTAAGGATTTATAAGAATTTGCACAATACTCTCCTATAGAGATTAGTGTAGGAAGCTATTTCCGCACCTGAGTTTCCTTTCAAGTGGTATCAGAGCTTGATCAACTTTTGATCCTAGTTGTTGGGTAGGGTTTTTTGAGCTAATCTCAAGTTTGAGTGGGAGTTTTGTGCAGAGCATTCTAAATCTTATTTGCAGATTGAGATGGCAAGTTCATCATATGGAAGAATGGAGGTGGAGAAATTTAATGGCACTAATTTTGAGTTGTGGAAACTCAAGATGGAAGACATGTTGGAAGATCATGACCTATGGGAAGTGACTTCAAGTGCTACAAGACTAGAAACTATAGCTCAAGTAGATTGGGATATCAAAGACCATAAAGCTAAGGGTCTCATAAGACTCTGTTTAACCGATGTAGTCCTTCTGAATGTTCTAGATGAGAAAATAGCAAATAGTTTGTGGGAAAGACTTGCGGCCATGTATTAGGCCAAATCTCTGGTGAACAAGTTGTTCCTAAGGAAGAAGTTGTACTCTCTACGAATGGAGGAAGCTAGATCCTTAACGGATCATTTAAATGCATTTAATCTATTGGCTACATAATTGACATCAGTTGGTGTCAAGTTAGAGGAGGAGGATCATTGCTACACACTTTTGTGTTCTTTACCGGATTCATGGGACCATCTTATGATGGCTCTTGAAAGAACTTTAGTCACCTTCAAAATGGATGATGTGGTGTCTTCACTGCTATCAAAGGAGATGTGGAGAAAGGCTTCCATTTCAGAAAAAGAAGCCCTTGTTGTTCGTGGGAGATCCATTGAAAGAGGGAAGAAAAATGACAATAAGTCTAACAATAAGGGTAGATCCAAATCCCATGGGAAGTCAAAGACTTCCAATAAGTCCAAGGCAAAATGTTGGAACTGTGATAAATTTGGGCACTTCCGTAAAGACTACAAAGAGCTGAAGAAGAAGAAGAAAGGTTCAGATTTAGCTTTAGAAAGATCTCAAGAAGATGGTGATGCATTCATCACAGCTTTGGTAGCTCATGCATCTGATGATGTGTGGTTGGTTGACTTAGGTGCATCTTTTCACATGACCTCTCATCAAAACTGGTTCTCAAAATATGAAGAGTTCGATGGTGGAAAGGTGTACTTGGGTGATGATTCTCACCTAAAGATAGTTGGATGCGGAAGGGTCACTATCAAATTTCCTGATGGATGAGTAAAGGGAATCAACAGAGTTATGCACATTCCAAGTTTGACATGAAACCTATTATCTATAAGTGTGCTGAATGATGTAGGTGTGCAAGTTGTTTTTTCAAAAGAAGGATGCAAGATGATGAGAGGATCGATAGTGCTTGCAACGGGTACTAGGAGAGGTACCTTATTTCAGCTAGATGCATGTATTCCTCTATGTAATAGTTCTTCATCCTCACCATCTGAACAAGCAGTGAAGAAGTCTATGGCTATTGGTTCTGATGGTAGTGCAAACACTTTGGAAGGTAAGCTTCCTGTAGAAAAGACAATGTTGTGGCATATGAGATTTGGCCACATTGGTGAAAAGGGTCTCAGAACCCTAAAAAATAAAAATCTCATTGAGGGGTTAAATGATTTCAATCTCAAGTTTGACTTCTGTGAACACTATGTCTATGGTAAACAAAATCATGTTCAGTTTTACTCTAGTTCTCACAAATCTTTTGATGTTATGGATCTTATTCATTTTGATGTATTTGGTCCTGTAAAAGTTCCTTCAATCTCCAAGTCTATATTTTTTGTATCTTTCATAGATGATTATAGTAGAAGGACATGGATTTATTTCCTTAAAAGTAAGACACAAGTCTTTATTCAATTCAAGGAATTTAAAGCTCTTGTAGAGAATCAGACTAGTAAGAAGATTAAGTGTGTGAGAATTGACAATGGTGGTGAGTTTTGCTCAGTAGAGTTTGAACAGTTCTGTAAAGAACAAGGTATCAAGAGGCATAAGACAAATCCTTATACCCCATAGCAAAATGGAGTTGCAGAGAGAATGAACAGGACACTAATGGAGAAGGCTAGGAGTATGCTTAGTGGAGCTGGTTTAGAGCAAAGGTTTTGGGCCGAAGCTATGGCCACTGCTTGCTATCTGGTTAACAGATCTCCTACATCAGCCCTTGTTGGTAAGACACCCATGGAGGTGTGGTCTGGTAAGAAGCCTTCAATTAGACATCTTCATGTTTTTAGTTGTGAATCTTATGCACATGTTCCAAAGGAGAAAAGATCTAAGTTGGAAAAAAAAGCTGTTAAATGTATTTTCATTGGATACAGTGCTGGTGTGAAAGGATACAAGCTTTGGGATCCCGTGACTAGTAAGGTGTTGTATAGTAGAAATGTTATTTTCAGAGACCTAACATCTTCTCCTATTGTGCTACAACCAGATGAAAAAGAAAAGGAAAAAGATGTTGTTCAGTTGCCTCCTACCCCTGAGAAGACTGAACAGAGAGACCATGTTGGGTCTAATGATGAGGAGAGCTCTAGCAGCTCTGACAGTTTAGAAGAAGAGGAAGAACAACCTCAACCTCAGCCCTTGAGGAGATCCACAAGAGAAAGAAAGCAACTAGAAAGGTTTGGTTATTCTATGTTAGATTCCAGTTGTGCCTTTGCTTTGATTACTAACACTGATGAGCCTAGATCTATGAAAGAGGCTTTGGGCATGGAAGATGCAGGTTCCTAGATTGAGGCTATGGATGATGAGATAGCTTCATTGGAGAAAAAAAAAACTTGGGACCTTGTACCTTTTCCTAAAGGGAGAAAATCTATTGGCTGTAAATGGGTGTTCAAGAAGAAATTCTATGCAGATGGCAATGTTGAAAGGTATAAAGCTAGATTGGTTGCAAAGGGGTATTCACAGGTAGAGGGAATAGATTATGGTGAAATATTCTCTCTTGTTGCAAAGTTGACATCCATTAGATTTTTGTTATCTCTTGCTGCATGATATGATTTAGAGATAGAATAGATGGATGTGAAGATAGCTTTCCTTCATGGTGATTTGGAGGAAGAGATTTATATGTTAGAGCCTGAGCACTACATTGTTAAAGGTAAAGAATCCTTAGTTTGCAGATTAAAGAAATCTCTATATGGTTTGAAGCAATCTCCTAGGATGTGGTACCTTAAGTTTTATGCCTTTGTGTTGTCAATTGGATTTGTAAGATCAAAATTAGATCATTGTGTTTATTTCAAAGTTGAAAATGATCACCTTCTTATTGTTGCATTATATGTTGATGATATGTTGCTATTTGGGAAGGGTAAGGGTATGATTTCTGATTTTAAATCTCAATTGTTAGCACAGTTTGAGATGAAAGATCTTGGGGCAGCTAGGTACATCTTGGGTATGGAAATCAGTAGAGACAGGTCTAATAGAGAACTTTGGTTGAGTCAGAGTAAGTATGTGAAGTTTGTGTTGGACAGGTTCAGCATGTTAGATTGTAGACCACTATGTGTTCCTATTTCTGTGGGAATAAAGTTATCTGTAGATGATTGTCCAAAATCTCCTAGTAAGGTGGAGGACATGAGTAGAGTACCTTATGCTAGTGGAGTTGGTAGTCTTATGTATGCTATGGTCTGTACTAGACTAGACATTGCCCAAGCAGTGGGAGTCCTGAGTCAGTTTATGGCTAATCCTGGATGGGTACATTGGGATGTAGTTAAGCGAGTATTCAAATATTTGAGGGGTACATCAGATTACTCCATATGTTATCATGGTAACTCTTCTCGATCTCTGCATTCAGTTTTTATTCATGGGTTTGTGGATTCAAATTGGGCAGGTGATATTGATAGTAGGAGATCCACCAGTGCTTATGTGTTCACTATGTTTGGTGGTGCCATCAGTTGGATGAGTAAGTGACAACCTGTGGTTGCTTTGTCCACTACAGAATTTGAGTACATGGCTGCTACTCATGCTTGTAAAGAAGCCATTTGGCTTAGAAGATTGTGTTCTGATGTTGGTGTTGATGCAGAACAAATTACTATTTGGTGTGACAGTCAAAGCACTATTTTCCTTGCAAAGAATCCAACTTTCCATTCCAAAATGAAGCACATTGATGTGCAGTTTCACTTTGTGAGAGATATGGTGGAAGATGGAAAGGTAAATTTGGAGAAGGTAGATACTGTGAAGAATGTTGTAGATGCATTAACAAAACTAGTGGGCACTGAGAAGTTTAGATGGTGTTCAGAGTCTATGGACCTTTTGGCCTATAGCGGTTAAAGTTCTTGTTATGTTCTTGTTGCTCTTACAAGGTGTTCAACAAGTGGGAGAATGTTAGGAATAAGGTGTCTCAACCTTGGATAATTCCTATTCTTATTATTTGTTTTGTAAATGTATTTTTTTTGCAAATAATGTAATTAAGTGTGAGTGTACATGTCTAGTTGGCATGTTGATGTGTCACTCCACTTGATGTTTCAACATCTTGTGCATAAGGAGATCATGACTAAAAAAGTCATGATGGATTCCTATGACACGTAAGAACTATTTAAGGAATGTGCTATGATAGGTGTAAGAGCATCTTATGACTTGGGCCTATTTGGGCACCGAAGAAGAAGTGGTTGGTGTGTGTAAGAGAATATGCCAAAAATAGGTTGGTATGATAGATTCTCTTACACTTCTCTTGTGACCATTATTTTTGGTGGATTCTATGACAAGCTATCATAGTCTATTCTAGGGATGGACACCTATTCTTGGGATTGCATGTAACAACTATGTACATGTGGCTTTGTGCATGGGTCTTGGTGGTTGTGGCTATTTTTGGGTCCAAAGGAGTCTATATATATGATGCTGCTCCTATGGGAGAGATATAAAAAAATTTAAGTCTTGTTGGCTTTGTCTCTCATTTCCTGAAAGAACTTGCATTGCAAGTGTATTGTAATCTTTATGTTGAAGATAATACATTGTGCAGGTTTTGGAGTGCTGGGGTTTTTTACCGAAAGGTTTTCCCCAAGGTATATCATTGTGTCATTCTCTATTTTTTTGTATGTATGGTATGTGGTTGCAATATCTTTGTTAAAGTAGTTAACGAATTTGAAATTGTAAGGATTTATAAGAATTTGCACAATACTCTCCTATAGAGATTAGCGTAGGAAGTTGTTTCCACACCTGAGTTTCCTTACACTACTAAGTTTGCTAGCACTTGCACAACTGCCTATTCATTTTTAGTCTTTACTTGTTCATACTGACCTCCCATTATTTGTATAATTCTTCTTTTGGTTCTTAATAGGGTTTCAATTGGCTTGAGGATCTATTTAAGATGGTCATCATCTCTTATCTCACAAAACTATCTAATCACATTCTCTCTCATTTTAGTATCTTCTTCTTGTGCTCTCATCTTTCTTCTCACAAGTCTATTGTACAAATCTTCTGGTATCTTTCCATGAATAGTACCAAATTTCTTGTTTGTCAAAGTCATATGTGTAACCATTGCATTCTCAAGATTTAATCTGTTAGAGGATCCATATAAATCATAGTATTTTTTCATTTTGGTAAAGTCTCCATGTTGCATTATATCTTCATTAACTCTTTCTATCCTTGGTTTCCATGATTTCTTCTTTATTGTCACTTCATCATCTTTTAACTCTACAACTCTTCTACGTACTGGTGGAACAATTATTTTATGTCTTTTGCCTGGTCCTGAAGCACTTGCCTTCATTCTTTTTCTTGGTGTTGAAGAAAAGGGTTTCTCTATCTGACTAATTTCTTGTTCCTTCACAAGTTCTTCAACCTTTACCTTAACTTGAATAGGTTCTGCACTTGATGCCAAAGGTGGGATTGATAGTATCTCACTTTGCCTTATTGCTTCTATAGTCTTTCTTGCAATATCAAATTCCTACTCACTCATACCTGATTCTTTTAGAATTTTGTTTATTGTAGACTCCACTCTCTTCTTTGATTGTTTTTCTTCCTTAAGTGTCTTTGCTGAATCAAATTTTTCATCATATGTTCCAAATTTGTTGCCATGAGCATCAACTTTACTTTTCAACAATCTACAAACATATCCTTCTATTTCAACTTCAGAGATTTCATAGCCAAGAGGGTCTATGAATTCATGTCTAGGTTCTATTGCCTCAATGTAAGTGAAATCAGTATCAACCATAAAACATATATCATCTTTGTATTTCTCAACTAGGGATGGAGGAATTCTTGATCTATTTACCACAATGTCCTGAAAAGTTTTCAACGCTAACTTTACACTATCATTAACCTTCTCAATAAGATGTTCATATAAACTTTGTTGATTCTTGCCATAGTATTCTCACCATCATTCCATTCAATAGTGTAAGGAAATCTTCTTAGCAAGTGGAAGAACATGTAAGTAACCAATGAGGAAAATCTAAAGTGAGTGTATTTAGCTTTCTTTATCTTTTCCAAATTCTCAAACAATTGTATTCTCAGAATTTCACACATATCCACAGGCTTCTTCTCCACACACATCAAATAAGAAATGTGTACCATACCTACTGGCATATCATCTTCTCTAGAGCTTCCATAGAACTTTGTTGTCAAAATATTACACAAGTATTTTACATCATCTTTCTTAATCTTACTAGTGACTATACCTCTGCCATTGTATACTGAACCGGTGTTTTCAATCACAATCTTTCTCATGTTTTTCTCATTCAGTGGAATTGCACCAACTTTTAATAATCTAGTCACATCATGAATTAGGTCTACAATTATGTCTATAACTCTATCTTATAACCAAAATTTACCATTATGTATCCTACTCAAAATGATCTTAGTACACTCCTCATCATCAAATTCATATTTCATAGAGTACTCAATGATTTCATTGTTTTCCAGATGTTCATAACCTTGTTTCACTGACATATCCAAGTTGTACAATTTCTTATATTCACCATTAAAATCACTCTCCCTTAGGGTTTCATACTTGCATCCAAGATAAATTTTAACATTCTCTAAATGAAGAACTCTGTCTGGTATGGATGATAAGGCTAAACTAGCATCTCTTTCTGAGGGTTCAACTAGATCTTTCTTAGTTCTAGGTCTATTCTTATCCTTAATGTTGTGAATCAATGACACATCCATGATTATATCTAATTACTTAAGCTGATTCAAGATCTTAGTCGGATAAATACCTCAAATTTGCAAAATTAGGGCTTTCGCTAGATTAGCGCTTCAAAATTTTGCAAATCACTTCCAAACTTTTTTCTTCACTTCCAAATCACATCTAATCACTTGATAATCATAATAACTTCAATTTCAATCTTTTATTACTTATCATTTACTCGATCTAACATCGTATTCAATTATTTTGCCGCTAAAATGGCAAAAAGCTGATTCTATAAACCTGCAACCATAAATCTTCCTATGACCTCACAAAACATAATATTTCTTTTTGTGCACTTAACCATAGCATTAGTATAACATAACAAACCTTCATCTAACTGTGCAAAACTTAACTCATTCAAAATCTAATTCTATACTAATTCTAAGTTCCTAAACTACAAAAATTTACATAATTTAAGTGCTTAAAGAAGGGTTAGGTAAAGACTCATTCTTACCATCAGATACATTACCTTCCTAATTACCTTCAATGTTGAATGTACCTCCTTGATCTGTGCCTTTAACAAATTTTACTTCACCTTCATTGCTACAACAACCTTTTTCTTTATTTTTTGCATTTTCATTCCTTCTTGCATAGTTTCTAGGGTTAGGGTTATGATGATAACCTCCATTGTTCATTCTGCAAAATCTTGTTGTGTGTCCAATCTTGTTACATATCTAACAAGTGATTCAATTGGTTCCATATCTAGGTATTTGCTGATTGATTTGAGTCCTACAATTTCTAGCAATATGTCCAATTTTGTTGCATCTGAAACATACTATTCCATTTCCTCTTTTCATGTCTTCAATTGATCTCTGATCTACATTGTTAGTATTTCTAGGCATTATTCTATTGAAATTATTGTCAATAACTTTAGATCTTCTACATTCAATAGCTCTATGTCCAAAACCACAACAATTATAACAATAACCATTAAGAGGTTTGAATTGTTTACCTATACAATCTCTCTTCATATGACCAATAGTATTACAAACAAAACATCTACCTTTGAATTCTCTTTGCATACCTTTGGATGATTCATCTTGCTTCGGTGGTTCTTCTTGCTTTAGCGTATCTTCTTGCTTTGGTGATTCTTCTTGCTTTGGTGATTCTTCAGATTTGTTCTCATCTAACTTCTTTTCTTCACTGCTTTCACATTCATTCAGATCTGGTTTCTTGCTTTCACTAACTATCTTCAATACATTAAATCCAAGACCAATTTTGTTATAGAATGGTTTTCCATAAGATACTTGCTTATCAATCTTTTCACTATTTGAATATAGCCTCTCAAGTTGTTGTTTGGATTGAGTCAATTCACCTTTCACAATTTTGTTGTATTTCTCATGTTCATCATACTGCAATTTGACTTTATCAAATTCAAATGTTACCTTGCCAAGTTTAGATTTTAGATCTTCATTCTCATTCTTCAAGTTTTCATTCTCAGATCTTAAATTGTCATTTCCATCTTTCAAGCTAAGCTTCAGATTTGCTATCTTCAATTCATGTTTAAGGATCACATTTTCTTTTTCTAAATCATCACAATCTTCAACAAGAATTTTAGATTCCTTCTCAGATTTCAGATCTTCTATCTTACCTTTCAATTTGTCAATAAGACTCTTTGCATCATCATACTTTCTTTTCAAAGTGTTTCTTTCATCAGTAAGCATATCAATTTGCTCAAGAGCTTCTTCAAGACTCTTCTACAATTGATCCATATCCATAGAGATCTTACTCAAGCTGCTAGGCTTTCCTTGAATGTTTCTTCTCTGAGTAACTGTGCTCTAATACCAATTGTTAGAAATAGGAAATACTGAGAGGGGGGGGTGAATCATTATTTCACAAACTTTTACTTTTGCCCACTTATGGATATAACAGATCACTTTAGTGCATACAAAGCATAAGAAACTAAATAGAATACATAACAGTAAATGTAAAGTACTCATAACACATGATATGTTCTCGAGGAAACCCTGGCCAAGGGAAAACCCAGGTGGGAATGGTACCCACAAAGATCCACTAATCAAAAGATATCCGATTAAGGATGTTGACCCTATTAGGAGCCTGTTACAATCATATAGTGTATCAGTCCTGGTTAAGGGACTAAAGGCCTTGTTAGAAGCCTCAACCCTATTAGGAGTTGTAGATACAAAACCTAATTACCAGATGAGCTCACTTCCCAAACAAGTAATAAAAATGTTTACTGATTACAATATGGTACTGCTTACAACTTCACATCAACAACTTTTGCTGCTATCACAAGTTACATATAATACATGTTACATTTCAAGTATGTTTAGTACATTTTTATTTATACAAGATACAAACATAATATCTTTCTCCTGTCAGCTTGCATATCTTTATCCAAGAGTAAACATCTAGGATGTCATCTCTTTATAATATTAAGTCATTATTTTGACAAGAAAAAATCCCTTAATTCATTTACTAATTCTGTCTTCAAAAATGCTTTGTCGGTTGTACTCTATCATCGATAAAACACTCAGAACTTTGTTCATACTATCCATACTCTTTTGCGCACTAAGATGGGGTATCCTAAGACACCATAGAGTTTATGGCCAAGTGCACAAACTTTTATCATGCTCTAGTGAACATCGCCAAAACAAACTATATCGGGTGCTCTATCAAAAACATTGTTTCATACGTAGACAATTTTAGTCTACAATCTTCCATACTTACTTTCCATCTTATGTGATCTTCATAGGGAACATATGTTTCCATAATGACAAAACCTATGTACATACCTTAGCCAAATTTCCAACAATGAATTATGATTGATTTTAGCCTTCCTTTTATAGATTTAGGCAAGGGTAGGGGGTGTAGTAGAGTTGATCATGATTAAGCTTGAGTTGAGTCTTTGGTTCCACCCTTTGAAGACAATTTAAATATTTTTTCCTCAAAGCTTGGGACAAGTAGACAAGATGTTCTTTTGGAATGATTGATTGAGATTGAATTCAGCTTGATCCATGTGAGTTCATTTCCTTAAATCTCATTGGTTGAGGATTTTTCCTCCCATGTGGTGTTGAGAGAATTTAGGATTTAATCAATTAATTTTAATTCATTTATTTAGCCATGTGCACCCCTTGAATGGGTTGATTTGATTTAATTCAAACTATACAATTAATTGAATTAATTGCACATTGATTTAATTTCACTTTATTTAATAGTTTTTAATTGATCTTTTGGCTTTAAATTTTGAATTATATTGAATTAAGACTTGATTTTAATTTTGATTGGCCAAATGCTTATTTTGATTCAATTGCTTTGATTTTTCCTTGATTAATCACTTGAATGATCCTGTCCACTTTTAGGTGATTACAAATGCCCCTCTTTGAGTTGACATGTGAAGCGTGTCAATTTAAAGAATATCTTGATTTTATTGATGAAAGATCTTGATTTAACTGATGAAAGGTTTTGATTCTGTAGATGGTCGATCTTGATTCTTTCGATGATCTATCTTGATGTCTAATAGAAGATGTAGATATTGATGATGTTTGATGTAGTTTTGATGGTCTTTTGATTGATTTGAAGCTCTTGATGATCAATCTGATGTTAGATTACTGATGTGATACCTGATTTGATCTGATTTGATGTTTTTTTCCCCTTTCAATTGATTAGCAAAAATTTTCCTGATAAAGAATTATGCACTGATTTGATGGTCATTCTCCTAATTTGATGATGTTGTTGAAGATTTGATTATTTGATGGTATGCCACCTCAGAAATGAAATGAAATTGATATATGTTTGAAAATTTTGATGGTTTAGGTCAATTTGTGTTGATTGTGTTAATTAATAATGAGTTTCAATTTTATTTTCGATAATTTTTTTGTTTCTGAGTGATGACAAATGCCCTTGATTTGGCAGGTTTGATGAAAAATTTGGGTTCCTGGGCCCTCTTTGGTGAAAAATTTCCTTTTTAGGTCAAGAATACCCTTTTTAGGTTAAAAGGGCTTATATAAAGGGGTAAAAAGTCAATTTACTATTCATTTTTACTTTTACCTTTTGACTTTTGATCTCTGACTCCTTTTGAATTTCTAATGATATATGTCCCTATTCATGAGCATAGATTCCAACGTGGGCAATGGCACTAGCGACCATTGAACTACTGACCTCTGGTGAGTGTCTGAACTTCTTCGTTTTGTCATTTCATGCATTTAATGTCTAGAAATCAAATTTTTCCTTGTAAAACTCTTTATTTTTTCTTTTTTTCTTCTAAATAGCACTTTTTTCATTTTAAACAGCTCTTTTACCCTTGAAATCTTCCACACATTTAACCAGTGCTTCCACGCTTCAGAACAACGCATTTACATGGTTGTTCTTGGCCCTAAACCATTTTTTCATTTTCAAATAGCACTTTTGATGTTGATTGCACTTTTGTGATTTAGAATTGCACTTCTGATTTTTTAAACATCGCTTTTAAATTCTTTTTGCACATTTTCCAAAAATGGCACTTCTAAACTATTAAGTAGTGCATTTACACTCTTAAACAACGCATTTGCATTTTAGCACTTTTAAAGCCTAGAATAGCGCTTTCACCCTTTTAGGAAAAAAATTTAATTGACTTAGTCAACTTTCAACTTGTTCAACATCATTGATCAACTGATTGGTTAAGGTAAAAAACTTGATGTTATCATGAGTCGTAAGGTTTCAGTATAAGTCAGTCATAATTTGAATGTTGGATTGTTAACTTAGATTTAGATGATGGCTGATGATGAATTTTCTATTCTATCTAAGTAGAAGCATGAAAATTGATTTTGGTTTGATATTTGTAACTCTTTGATTGACTTAGGATAATCCAAGTGATAATTGATTTTAAAACTAATGTGATTGAACTTTCTTTTTGCAGGAGGTGCTCAAGTCATTGGGCGTCCATGGTATGTACCCTCTACCGTTAAGTATGATTCTAGACTTGAGTGTTGCCAATCATAGACATATTAGTGTGTGGTTTTTCTTTCCTTTTAGCTCTTCCTTGATTCTGAGTGAATCAGGTTCTTATTACTACTATGGTTGAGCGTTGGCACTCAGACCATAATACTTTCCATCTTCCTATGGGTGAGCTTACTATCACTCCTAATGATGTGTATCACATCCTATGGTTGCCAACTAGAGGCAAGTTGGTCTATTATGACTCTATTTATGATGGTTCTACATGTTGATAGCTTTTCCTAGATCATACCATTAGTGATGATCATATTCAGTGGGCTCAGTTCCTTTCCTTCCTAGTGTTACCAGCAATTCTAGGTACTTTGATTGGTGGCTTCCTTCTGCCTGACAAATGTGGTCATGGGTTTGAAGTTGGATGGGGTCCTATCCTCAAGGTTTGATAGCTTATCCCCATAGATTTGATTTGGGTTCATGTGTATCAGCTTAGTTGTATCATGAGCTTCATACAATTTTTTACAGATGTTCCTCTACACTTACTACAGGAGCAATCTTGTTATAGCTCTGGACTTGGGAGCACATCTCAGTGACACATCCTGTTACTACATGACAATGAGCTCTAGGTTGGCCTTTTTCCTAGATGTATGAGGGCATGGTTATTTAGACCCACATGGGTAAGCTTGATTATTGGCATCATGTCATTGATGACATGGATACTATAGTATGGAGGGCATATATTGGTTGTGCAGCTTGGCCCGAGGATGATTTAGAGCTACCTTATATGTTTTGTCCTTAATGCATGATCAGTCATTCCACTTTTATTATTGAGAGATTCTACTTCAGGAGAGTTTTGTGTTAGTATGGGCACAGGTAGGGTATGCCACAAGGAGTAGAGATGTATGCTCAAGTGTAGGCAGAAAGATCATTATGGGGTCCCTGTGTAGATTATGGCACAATAGTTAGGGAGATTTGAGACCTTGGATATCTACTTTGGTCTATGACAGATCATATCATGGATGCTAGGATCACCAAGGATTATGGTGAGTGGTTGCATCAGTACCTGTTCCCTAGATTTATAGATCCTTTTGAGTGAGTTCTTGGGATTGATGAGATATTAGATGGTGGAGGTGGTGATGTAGGTGATGGTAGTGATGATGATGGTGATGATGATGGTGGAGATGGTCGTAGAGGTAGGATTTGAGAACGACATGGATGATGCGGTCATCAAGTAGCTAGAGTAGGTAGAGTACATATTCTAGTGATCATTGGTACTCCTATTCCTCTAGCGAGTGGTGGTCAAGGTAGAGGTGGTGTGGATAGAGCACTACATCAGGTTGCCAGGGATCCAGCCATGAGACATGGTTGACATAGGGCTAGATGACATAGAGAGGTTGAGGCACAGGTGGCTTAGGTTTTGTTAGATCAAGCACAAGGTCCTCCTGCTCAACAAGGTATACCTCTCATTATTCCACAGGCTCCAAATTCTTAGGGACCTATTTCTTCTTCTTCTTATACTTCTTCTTTGATGCCATCTTCTACATCACATCCTTCTTCTTCCAATTGTGTTCCATCCTTGGGTGTTCCATCTTCTTTGATGCCTTCTTCATTCATACCTCCACTACAAAATTCTATAGTACAAGCTCCTACCCCAGCCTTAGCATCAAATATTGTATCTCTTCAGACTTAGATATCAGTGGTACAGTAGCAGGTTTCTCAGTTGAGTTCGATGATGCAGACCTTTATGGCTTCTATGAGTAAGCCAGGATTACAGGTGAGATTGAGTCATCCTCCAGATAGTGCTCTTGGTCCTGATGGTACTGATGGTGCTGGTGGTTCAACTAGTTGAGATACTTATGTTTCTTTGATGATATATGATCTCTCATTTTCTTTGTTTTTATCGAGACAATTGACTCTTATTGTATCATTTGATTTGATCTATATTATTGATGCTAATACTTATACTTTGATAGACATTGATTATCTTGATATTGTTCTTATGATCATTTGATGGACTTTGATACTCTACTTATTTCATGATGATTTTATAGACTCTAATACTTATTTTGATGGATTTTACCATATATGATGTCATAATGTGTTGGATTTCCTTTTCAGATGTTTTAACATGATATGTAGATCTAGATGGTTCTATCTCCTATATTCTTTGTTTTGTGTTTTTTAGATGCAATTTTTGAAATGTATGCATATGTCCTATTACTATTTTAAATAGTTGTCTTATGTATGACATAGAATAGATGGATAAATGCAATCAATATATAGATGTATTAGATGGATTTAATGAATAATGTATATGGATGTTTTTATGAATGCAATATGATACAATGAAATGATATGAAATAATGAAATGTGATATGGATATGTAATGTTTAATGATTTATATGATATAGATGATGGTACAATCCAACGCAAGGCAGGTGCCAAGAGGGGCCAAACAATGGCACACCCTAATGAACCAAGCCTACTCAACACATGCGGAAGCAAATAAACAACAATAGTGAGAGAGAATGTAGAATCTAAAATATATTTCATCAAATAGAATGATACATGCCAGGTTGTAAGGCCTTCCTGGTTATGGTTTGATATTACAATGAATTGCATAAGTCCTCAAACATGCAAGGATCTAAAAAATCTCTAATTTTATCTTCTATCCAAAACTACCTACTCAAATTCTAAACCAACAACTACATTTATACAAGAAGCTACCGAAATGAGTCATCCTTTAGATCCACAATCAATAGAAGGAATGGTCAAATATGAGACCACATGCTTCCCAATGATTGATATCAACATTAAATCCATGATCCAACATAAATGCACAAGTCAACCACAACAGAAACTAAAACTAAACTCGTTGATGAGAAAGATAACTGAGCAACAAACAAGCAACACTGAGCACTAGTGAAACAATCAAACACCCAAGAGATAACCGACCACACTCAGTAACCAAAGGAAACTGACCAACTACCGATGAACTCGGTCAAAGTAGGAACCAAGAAACATAGACAAACTCCAAAATGTTTTTGGTGACACAGGATTGCCAAGGACCTGAGATGCTCCTACATCAGACACCTAGGGCTATTTTGAAATGATTCTCCAAATCATTTGGTAGGTTTGGTCTGAGCTGCATCCAACTCAAATTGAGAAATCCATGAACTATCTTCCATCGGTCTATTCTTCCACTTTACCAGATATTCCATATACTGATTTCCTCTTGTACTCTTGCCAACTCTTTCCTTCAAAATCAGTTCAACTTCTTCATTCTACTTCTTAGGATATTCTGTTGGTACTATCATTTCTTCATCAGGTTCATGATACTCATAGAAATTAGTAATGATGAAAATAGGCAATATGTCTATGTCATTAGGTAACTCAATCTCATATGCATTTTCACTATCAAATTTCTTCAAAATCTTGCAAGGTCCAAACTTCTTCATCTTCATCTTCCCATATGTTCCAATAGGAAACTAGCCTTTCTTCAAATCAACCATCACTTCATAACCAACATCAAAAGTTTTATGTCTCCTTGATCTATCAGCTCTGTCTTTGTATTTCTGATTATTGTCTTCTAGCTTTAGCTTCACATCTTCATGCAAGGTCTTCATATACTCAAAAAATTTTACCCCTTCAACACTTCTCTTACTTTCATCAGAAATGTCTCTCAAATCAGATATTCCTCTCAGCTGTGTGCCACTCACAATCTCAAATGGTGTTTTTCCAGTACTCCTATTCACTAAATTATTGTATGCAAACTCTGCTTGTGCCAACATAGAATCCCAATTACTCAGTGTGTCTCCAACTAAACATCTCAAAAGATTTCCCAAACTTCTATTCACAACTTCGATCTGTCCATCAGTTTTTGGGTGAAATGTAGAACTATATTTCAACTCAGTGCCATATATCTTCCAAAGGGTTTTCCAAAAGTATCCAACAAACTTACTGTCACGGTTAGAGATAATACTCCTCAATAATTCATGCAATCTGATAATTTCCTTAAAGAAAAGATCAGCTACATGTACTACATCTGATGTCTTCCTACAAGGTATAAAATGTACCATCTTCAAAAATCTATCTATAACAACAAATATAGAATCATTAACTCTTACTATCTTCGGTAAGCCAAGAACAAAGTCCATATTAATGTCAATCCAAGGTTTCTTAGGAACAACAATTGGTACATATAATCTAATATTATGACTTCTTTTGCAACCTGACAAACTCCACAACTTTTCACAAATTTTTGAACATCTCTATACAACTGCGGCCAAAACTACTTCTCCTTAAGAAAATTCCATGTTTTATCAATACCAAAATGTCCAGCCAAACCACTACTATGTTTGTCCTTTATCAAATTAGTTCTTAGTACTCCTCTCGGTATACATAGTTGAATACCTTTAAACAACATACCTTCTTGAATTAAATATTCATGCCATTTAGTATCTTGTTGATCTTGAATAGGTGCTCACTTTCTCCATGGCTCAGAAAAATCAGGGTCAAACTCATAATAATTTCTCATCTCATCGAAACCAAGAACTTCAATTTTCATCTTGGTCATCAAGGATCTTCTTCTACTCAATGCATCAACAACTCGGTTGGTGACTCCACTCTTATGCTTTATCACAAATGTATAACTCTGTAAATACTCAACCCATTTCATATGTCTCTGATTCAACTTATTCTGACTACCCAAATATTGTAAAGCCTTATGATTAATATACAACACAAATTCACTCGGTATCAAATAATGTCTCCATTTCTTCAGCTCTTGAACAATAGCATAGAATTCTTGATCATACATAGAATATTTCCTTCTATTATCATTCAACTTTTCACTAAAGAAAGAAACATTTTTACCTTCTTGACTCAACACTGCTCCAATTGCACTTCCACTTGCATCACATTCTACTTGAAATACCTTACAAAAATTAGGTAATGCCAAAATAGGTAATTCAACAACCTTCTACTTCAAAGTCTCAAAACTTTTTTCAGCTCCATGTGTCCACTTGAATTCCCTTTTACCTCCTCTCATAGTCTCAGTCATAGCATTACAAATTGAACTAAAATTCCTTATGAACTTTTGGTAAAAACTTTCCAAACCATGAAATGATCTTACCTCACTAGCATTCACAGGTGTAGGCCAATTCAAAATAGCTTCAAAAATTTCAGGATCCATCTTCAAACCATTAGCTTAAATCAAAAATCTCAAATACATAATCTCCTCTTTCATGAATGAACACTTTTTCAAATTTATCAACAAATTTTATTCTTTCAATCTTTGCAAAACTTTTCTAACATCCAACAAATGTTCTTCTCTAGTCTTACTGAATATCAGAATGTCATCAAGATATACAATCACAAGCTTACCAAAGAATTTCTTCAAAAATTCATTCATCAGCCTCATAAAAGTACTCGGTGCATTAATTAAACCAAAAGGCATAACCAACCACTCATACAAACCTTCTTTTTTCTTGAAAGCAGTCTTCCATTCATCACCTTTTTTTATTCTGATCTAATGATACCCACTTTTCAAATCAATTTTGGTGAAATACTTTTCTCCAGTCAAACTGTCCATCATATCATCCATTCTCGGTATGGGAAACCTATACTTCATTGTTATCTTATTGATTGCTTTGGAATCAATATACATTATCCATTCTCCATTTTTTTCAGTGCCAATACAGTAGGTACTACACAAGGAGTCAAACTTTCTCTAACCAAACCTTTCTCTAGCAACTCTTGAATTTGTCAGTTCAATTCTTGATTCTCAGTAGGTGTCAACAATGAGGTGCTTTATTCAGTAAACTAGCTCCAAGGATTAGATCCATACAATTATCAATGCTTCTTTTCAGTGGAAAACCATCAGGTACATTATCAAAAATGATATCACTATACTCGGTGAGTAACTTATCAATCTCCTTAGGGACACTTTCCTCTATTTTCTTACTTAGTTTGTTAGGAATCACAACAAAACATACATTATTCTTCTTCAAAGAGTTAACAAACTTTCTTCCCTCCATCAAAAAAACTTTCACAGATGTGAAATCATTACTAACAGGTTCTTCCATCAAAGGCAACAAGATCTGTTTCTTTCCATCAGCCACAATAGTATATTTATGTAATCTTCCATCATATATAGCATGTCTATCATATTTCTAAGGTTTACCCAACAAAATATGATGACAATCCATAGGCATGATATCACATCACACCTTATCATACTACTTTCCAATCTTCAAATTCACATAACATTGTTCACTTACAAGGAGTGTATGCTCATCTTTGATCCATGAAATCTGATAGGGCTTCAAATGTACCAACCTTTCCAACTGCAATTTTGTGACCATCTCTTCAAATGCCAGATTCTTTGAGCTACCACTGTCAATGTTTAACTTCCAAACTTTATCAAAAACTCTACATCTAGTCTTGAACAAACTTTTTCTTATTAGATCTTAATGAAGGGTGCTCCCCTTAATACCACAAACACATAATAGAAACAAAGAAACAACAACAATTTGCAAGAACAGAAAATGGGATTCTTATTATCTTCATAAATGTGGAATTACAAATTTTAGAATTACAATATGCAAAGCCACATGGGCATTCCCTTTACAATATTTTGTAGGAAAAAGCCTTGAATCGATACCCAGATCTACCTAGAACTACTCTGAACTACTGTGAGCTGCCCTAGACAACACTACGGGCCTTCTTTATATAGGCAATTTCCACCGCCCAAGAAGGTTCAAAAAATTTAGCCCTTAGGGCTGACCAACTTAGAATTATTTTATTTTTCAATTTATTACATCAAAGTCAACTCAAAATAACTTTTGAAACTCGAACATAAATTTTGAAGGAAATTTATTTTCTACCATTTCAGGTGGCCCAACTTTTGAAGACCATAAATCATCACCTGTTGACCGGATTGAATATTATGACCCTAATTCAGAAAGGGGGCGAGGAGCTCTACAATGCTTGAATCAAGAAAGCTTCATTTAGCCAAATTTTTGACCTCATCTGGGACCTCTAAAGCCCTCAAAACTGAGTTCAAAGTTTCTATACCCTGTTGCCAATACCAAAAATCTTCAATATCTTCAAAACTAGACTTGATCTGGAAATGAAACTTTACTGGCAGGATGATACAACCAAAATGAACCTCCACCTATGAAATCAAAACATTCTAAGATTGTATGACCAACTTACTAAAAATAGAAAGTTTCCATAAATAGCAGCTCTGTACAGGATATCCCTTATTGAAAAGAAACTAGAAATATTTTTTTTGGGTGATGAAAGATTTCTCTTACACCCAGGATGCTTCTGCATCAGATCTTCCTTCTTTCTTTCATTCCATGGTGCTCTCCTTACCATTAAGTTATTATCTTTCTCAGGTTCATTCGGTGACTCTTCTTGCACCAAAGCATTTCTACTGCTATTGGCCTTCTTACTAGCATGTGTACATTGAAAAGATCTATGTCCTTCTTCTCCACAATTGTAACAAGTTCCTCTGAAACTTCCTCTACTATAACCACCTTGGTAGTTATTGCCTTTGCCTCTAGATGAACTTTCACCTTTCCACTCGGTCTTGCCTTTGTCTAGATTTGTCTTTTCTAGTTCAGATTTACCATTTTTACCACTAGATCTACCTCTTCCTCTAGGGAATCTACCACCTCAAACTCTTTTTCTTTGCTCATGTCTTTTGTTCAATTTCTCCTCAGCTTTCAATGCAAATTGATAATCCTCTTCAATGTTCTCCAACTTGACCATACTAATTTTCTCTTGGATGGAAACTCTCAAACCATTCAGGTATCTACCAATTCTTTCCACATCATCTTCATCATGTCCAGATTTGATATCTAATCTATAGAATTCCTTAGTATATTCCTTTACTGAGCTATCTTTCTGCCTCAAACTTTGCATTCACCGAACTAGGGTAATCTGATAATCACAAGGTAAGAACTTTCCTTTCAATTTGTTCACCATTTTATTCCATACCTTGATTTTTTATTTTCTTTTCCTCTTCCTATCTAGTTGCAGATGTTCCCACCATAAGGATGCATGAATTTTCAACTTTTTGCTTGCAATCTTCACCTTCTTGTCTTCAGGTATATTTTCATATTCAAAATATTTTTCCATCTCGGTGATCCAGCTCACCAATTCATCATAATTTAGCTTTCCACCATACTCAGGAGGATTGAAATGTGGTGTAGACTCTAGACTTTTCAAATCCTTCAAAATTATTTCTTAACCTTGATCCATAACAGGTGCAGGTTCTGCATTTGCCTATTCTTCCTCAACTTCATCATCACTAACATCTTCAAGATGTTTGCCTATTCTTTGGGTTGTTTCAACAAATTGTAACCTAGTAGCAATCTGACTTAGCATATCTCCCAATCCTAGATTTGCATCTTGCCTCCCACAAACCATCTTGACAACACTTTGTAATTGCAAGTCCGATCACAATCTGCTACCCCACAACAATCAACTAGGGCTTCTCAAGAGGAACCTAAAAACCTAGATCCGCAAACCTAGATCAAGATCTTACCTCACTCTGATACCACCTGACACAAGGCAGGGGCTAAGAGGGGCCAAATAATGGCACACCCTAATGAACCAAGCCTGCTCAACACATGCAGAAGCAAATAAACAACAATAGTGAGAGAGAGAATGCAGAACCTACCATATATTTCATCAAATAGAATGATACATGCTGGGCCATAAGGCCTTCCTGGTTATAGCCTAATATTACAATGAATTGTAGAAGTCCTCAAACATGTGAGGATCTAAAAAATCTCTAATTATATCTTCTATCCAAAACTACCTCCTCAAATTCTAAACCAACAACTACATTTATAAAAGAAGCTATAGAACTGATTCGACCTTCAGATCCAAAATCAATGGAAGGAACAGTCATATCTAGGACCACACACTTCCCAATGATTGATATCAACATTAAATCCATGATCCAACATAAATGCACAAGTCCGCCACAACATAAACTAAAACTAAACCCATCGGTGAGCAAGATAACTGAGTAGCAGACAAGCAACATCAAGCGCCAGTGAAACAACCCTAAACCTGTTGGTGTTTGAAAATTCTTATGCCACTTAGGGCTACCAATATGCCTTGAGACTGATGTTAGGAGTGGTTAGTTCCAAGTATGAGAGCTCTGCAAGATAACTGGACCAACTATAGGGTCTTAAATGCCCTCTTCTACTTCTGGCTCTACAAAACTAAGGCGGGTGCACCTAATCCAGATAAAACTCCACTCGCTACACACCTTATACTTCTGGATTTATAAAGGAAATCATAGTAAAGGACTACTAAATACTAACCAGGTATTCATTGAATCAACTCTACTATGTAGGGTATTACAACAATCAACCAAACAACAGTTAAAGCTTGAAAATGGTGTTGCTATTCAAAGATGTAGGAAATAGCCAAAACCATCAAGCATTGGACTCAACTGAATATACTAGCCCTTGATTAGTGCTATTATCCATTGGGTAGCACTCAAAAACAAATATAGAACATGAACCAACTACTGTCAAAGACTCAAAGCCATAAATACAACTATTCCAACCCATCCACTACTTATAAGATCCTTCTATAGAAAATTCTAATGAATCTATGCCCTATCCAAAGTATTTTTCACTTGATCCTAGATCAAGAACTAAAGACTAGAACATATGCAAAGGTAACCCTATGCAATGGACCAGAAAATCCAAAAATCATAAAACTGACACCAAGGAGAGACTTGAAAGCTTGAAACAATTATATTAAGTATGATGAATCATGTACATGTCTATACCAGAAATGAGACTACCACTTCAATAACCTGCAAAAGATGCAAAGAAATTCTATTCAGCCTCCTACAATGTGAAAAAGTTTTCTATTTCCCCATGGAACTGACAAAATTCAGAACCCCCCATAGGAACCGAAAGAATTTAGAACCCTTACATAGTCAAAAAATAAAAAATTTATACCACTAGCCACCTTGGGAATCTCAAAGAGATTGCAATAAGCTTAGGGTGACTAGGGCCAGGGTTACAATGGCTAACCATAGTAAAATTTCAAAAAACCATTAGAGGAAAAACCAGCACCAGCCTGTCAGACCAAGGATGATCTTCGCACTTGAGAAGAATCTCTAAGAAGGACAGGAAGATCATAAATTTACCATGCAAATCAAACTGAACAAACTTGCAAAAAGCCTCGAGCAACAAAATCTATCCATCACCATATGGTTAAAATCCCTACAAATGATCATGGAACACCCTAGACCACACCATAATCAACTGGCACCACCAAACAAATCAAATCTAGCCGTGAAAGCATTCAGAACCAGTACTTCTTGGTCGCAGGAAACCCTCTATAGTTTTAAATTTGAAAAGCAATGGTCAATCGACAAAATTTAAAATGTGGCTATAGATCTCTTCCTTTTCCTAGCACATCGGGTGGTCATACTTAATTCACGACAGTCACTGGCCCCTCAAAAAGTCAACAACCCTATCACCAATCAACAACCAATCAAAAAAGAACACCTCGGCAACACCGGCACTCTGGACCCACCTTAACTCCACAACCGTGATGTCCAAACAGTGGTCACATGATCACATAGCCAAGAAATGGGCTATGCAAACATGCGACACACCTCCACATCAACACCATGTCACCACTTTAACAAAAACTACCACCACCGCTACACAACGTGGCACCCCTATCACATGATCGCATGGCTAAAAGATGACCCTTGCGATCATGTGACAAGGCCACAAGACTGCCACCTCATCCTCCCAGTCTGATAGCGGGACCACAACACTTCCACCACCAATGGGCCCAGGAACAAGTGTCAACCAGTCGCATGATCGCATGTTAGAAAACTCTGACACGCGATCATGCGACAACCAACCATAGGCTGCCACATAACCACCAGCGGGACCATCGCCGAAGAGGCCTTACCTTTTAAAACCATGAAGACCTGAGCCCATCATTACAAGATTGTGTGACAAAGGCAAAGTAAACTACCAACCAGGTTGCTAGATGTTAAGGGCTTAACTACCAAAATTAGGAGACTAGGAGATAACCATGAGTCGCTAGATCGTGGAATGAAAAACTTAACCGCCAGTTAGTTGAACATCACAAAGAACTAGGACCCACGTAGACAGGTGGAAATCGGTCACAACTTCGTAAGAAATAAACATCATGCAAATTTTCTAAGTGAACAAGTGATAGCCCATTGATTCTGTCCAAACTTTAACCACATCAGGCAATGAGAAGAACTGTGTCCCACCAACTGATCGCACTTGCGCACCTAGGATCGATGAACAAGGAGTGCCGACCAAAGGGAAGAAGTGCGAGGTCAAAAACACATAGGGTTTTTGATGAAAGATTAGAAACACACAGGGTTTTCATGCAGATCAAAAGGTAGCAGGGAAATCGAAAACATCGTGGATTTTCAAAAACATTGTGGGTTTTCAACACTTGGGCATATTTTGAAATTATTTCCTACAGACCTTAAAACTTGAATATCTCCCTGGGTTTTGCAATTCAACACATGCAATTTGGACTGGAGCAAGGTGACACATTGAAGAGCATGGGGCTAAGACCACAAACCATGAAATCAAGTGGATTTTCATCACACATTAAAACTATGACTTGCAGTCATGGTAGGACAACATGACAAAACATTTGCAGGGAATAGGCCATTTTCATAGGATTTTGCACTGACAGGAAAATGGACTAACACCTCCCAAAAATGTTTAAATCTTATTTAAATATCATTCCCCTATTTATTAATTATTTAATTAATAAATTGACCAAAAATCCCAAAATAAATAATTTATTTATTTTTTGCCCAAAACCTTGCCAAATTCCTAAAAACCACTAACCTCTTCCAGAATCTTCTAATCCCTCTTTAATTTTGATTAAAGGCTAATCCCATCAATTTCTAACCCTAATCCCAACTCAAAATATTTAATTAAGGTTAAATGTTAATCCTCAATCCCTAAATTACCCTAGGAAAACTCTACACTCTTCTAGAACTTTCCTAATCATTCCCTAAAGCCATTTAGGGGAAATTACCTACTTTCCCTAAGCTAATCTAAGTCTCCTTTGACTCCTAGTCAAACCCTAACCCTAATGAGCCTCAAAATTCATTAAAGCCTTGAAGATAAATAAATCTTTATTTATTTCCTAAATTCCTATTATCCCTAGAAAAGCCTAGACTCTTCTAGAAAGTCTTCATCCTTATCCCCTTTGACTCAAACCCTAACCTTACCCCAAACTCTAACCTATCCTCCTAACCCAACCCCTTAGGAAATCCTATAAATACCCTCATTTCTAAGAGCAATCCATCCAATTTCATTTCAAGTAATAGTAATCTTATAATGCCATTTTCATGTTAGATCATAGCTTAAAATCAACTAATTGTTAGATTTCATTATTTTCTTCAAGCTTTTTTAGCACACCATAGCTTAGCAATAATGGATCAACTTAGTTTGCTTCATTGTTTTGCATAGCTTAGCATAATATCACACTTCATTTGGATTAAAATCAATCTAGTATAATCATATTTGTTTCTTAAATCTCCATTAAAGCATTCTTGAGTTCTTGAGGCCTTATGGGCAATTTTGGGTGTTCTACCCAATATTGTGCCATTTTTGGGGTTTTCATGAATATCAATCCATCTTAGTATGCATTAGAATATGCTCCAAGTGCTTAGAGAGCACACCCACATCCCATAAGAAAAAATAAATCAAACAGTGCCTGGGTGCACCTATTTAAGCTCTATCTGAGGTGGCTTAGCTTAGATGTTTTTGTTTTTGAATTGATATAATGTTAGATTAAAACCTAATGTTTTCTTGTCTTAGCATTTCAAAATAGATATAGATAGCCTAGTCTACATTTTGGCATGCCCAATGGGACTCACTTCGCAAGTCTTTCAATTTTTGGAGTTTTTGGCAAAGTTTGAAGTTTGAAGATGGAGGAGGTAGTTTGACCATCTTTCTTGTCTAAAAGCCCATTATTCCTCTATTTTGTCTATTCATTCTTCTTCCCCTTGCAAAATCTTGGCCTTTTCTTCCAAAAAATCCCTAAGAAAATCTCATTTTGACAAAAAAGTGTATTTTCTGTGTAAAAATTTTGTTTAAAATATTTAAACTTGTCAGAGGATCACATCTGGTAAATCCAGGATAGTATCCGAGATTCCTGGATCGCATCTAGAGACTACACCATTCCTGGATCACATCTGGTGACTACACCATTCTTGGATCACATCTGGTAAATTTAGGATAGAATCTGGTAAATTCAAGGTAGCATCTGGGATTCCTGGATCGCATCTAGGGACTACACCATTCCTAGATCGCATCTGGTAAATTCAGGATAGCATCTGGTAAATTCAGGGTAGCATCTGGTAAATTTAGGGTAGCATCTAGTAAACAAGATAACATCTGGTAATACTTCAATTTGGGGTAAAAATGAATAAAACAAAGGCACAAAACATCTTATTTTAGTGCTTATAATGAATCCCCAAATCACTCTTGAATGCATTAAAGACTAAAACTTGCAAAATATAAACAAACAAAACCAATCCAATCATTTGCATCCTTGCAACATCAAGGTTTTAAATGCATTCATGCAAAGTTAGGAACACTTCACTTTAGAAACTTAAAAAGAACTTCAAGTTTCCATTTCAAAAGGTTCAAAATCAACACTAAGTGCACACAAAATTCTAAATCAAAAAGCATCAATCAGGGATAAAATGAACTTCATTTGCAAATATTTTAAAGTTCTTTTAAAATCTCATGCAAACTAAGAGTTCTAAATGGTTGCCAAAACTATCCTAAAAGCTTTGTTATTTGTTCCAAACAAATGTCTTGTTGCAAAATCTTGAATGTTTCCTAGGTTTTTCATGCATCAAAACAATCTAGGAATATCATTTTTGGGCTTAAAACATGCAAACTAGAACACAAAATCTTGAATGAAAACCAAAGTGCAAAGAGTCATTTTTACTTTGAGTCAAAAATAATCTTGAATGATCTAAATTGGAAAGAAAAGAATCCCTATTCCTTCCTCTTTGCATTTCAGTTCAAACAAACTCAATCTTGAATGATCTAAGGTTAAAACAAAGCACATCTTCAAAGTTCTAAATCAACATGATAATTCAATCTTGAATGCCCAAGTCAAAGCAACTGCAAATGCTTGAAAGTCTTTTGGAGAAAGAACAAATCAAAGCCTAAACACATGTGTCTTCAGTTATTCAAATTCAAACATCACTTAATCAATTTGGGAAAAATAACAACTTGCTTGATGTGCATCTAGGAGCTTTACATTTTCTATAAATCCTTGTTAGAATAAGCAACATAGAACATTTGAACTTAGACAAGTTCACTTGTTTTACTTTTAGTGAGGCCTGTCCAGGGAGAAAAGCACTTCCTCTCTAGAGAACAACCTCAAACTGGTATCCCCCCTATTCGGTATATAAATAAAGTGAAGGAAAAAAGTACTCACTTATATCTCCTAATCCATGGGTGTTTGTGCCAAATACAGTGACAGGGGATGGTAAATATTCCTCCCCCAGCATTGTTGGCTAGGCTCTTAAGTGAGTCACAGGCGGTCAACATAACCAAGTATGGAGACTCCACAGAACTATTAAAAACTTGATAAAATAGAGGCTACCCTATCTACATCCTAAAGTATCAAAATCCTTGTGCAAGGACCGATTCCAAGGGGTTTACCGGGTCACCTCAAGATTACTCACCATTTGTATTCCCTTCTAGGGGGTACCAAGTTGTGGGCAAGCAATTTTGATACTCACCTTCCTTAGGTAGATCTGCTTGAAGTGCTTGACAGTCAAAAAAACTTTGTGAAAACATTGTTGGAACATACACTTTTCAAAGCTTTATCGGAGTCAGTTATCTTATTTGTATCCCACAAGGTTGCTTTGTCCCTTGTGGAGATTTCTTTTCTAAAAATCTTTGTTGAAATCTATCCTTTTCCATTAGAAAAACATCAAACTAATCTACAACTTGGTTCAAGATACTTAGAACAGCCATGTCAGTCCAAATCCTCACAAAATCCAAAAAATGTCCAAAGCTTTCAGAATCTCAAATCATGGTCTTCCAATCATATTCAATCCAGTCTTGTCATCCTTTCCTCCTATCTTAGGTTAGCAGAGTCATATTGGTCATCCCCCATCCCCTTGTCTATCTTCCTCTAGAGTCAGTCTTCTTCCAAACTTGAGTCAAATGCAATCCTAGTCTGATCCTATCAGTCATTCCAATTTGAGTCTTAGTCTTCCAATCCATCTTCATTCTTCATTCCTATTCAAGCCATGAAAACCAATCAAATCAGCCACCTGCAAACAGCTTCTCAAGCTCAAAAACAAACTCCACTAGGTACAAAACAACCTCTGCAATTGACCACAAAGCCCCTAGACCACACTACAACAACAAGCACCACCAAACCAATCAAATCTGGCCATGAAAGCATTCAATCCTGGTACTTCCTGTCGCAAAAACTCTCTGCAAGTTTGAAATTGAAATCCAATGGTCACCCCCAAAAGTTTAAAACCCAACCATAGATCTCATCCTTTTCTCAGCACATCAAGCAGCCTATGTTTAAGTTCACAATAGTCATGGGCCCCTCAAAAAGTGAACAGCTAATAAAAAACTAGCACATCAGCAACACAGGCATAGTGGACCCACCCAGCTCCGCAACCACGATGCCTGCAGTGGTCGCATGATTGCATAGCCAAAAATTGGGCTATGCAAACATGTGACAAGCCTCCATGTCAATTCCACCCTGTCACCCGCCAGCCAATCAGGAATGCCCATGTCACCAAAAACACCGGCCCCACTAACAAAAATCTAAATCACCACCTTGTAGCCACTAGAACCCTGCCACCTCAGCATCCAGAGGATGCCACCTCACCACCCACCATTGGGACCATAGCACATGTGTCAACCGATCACATGATCACATGTCAAAAAAGTTTGACACACGATCATACGACAGCCAACCATAGGTCACCACATAACCACCAGTGGGACCATCACCGAAGAGGCCTTACCTTTAAAAGCATGAAGACCCAGGCCCACCATTATGTGATTGCATGACTAAGGAAAAGTAAACTGCCAGCCAAGTCACCAGATGTTAAGGGCCTAACCGCCAAGAATCAGTGACCAATAGATAACCACAAGTCACTAGATTGTAGAAAGAAAAACTTAACCACCAGGCAGTTGAACATCACTAAGAACTAGGACCCACACGAATAGGTGGCAAGTGGTCACATGATCGCATGTCAAAAAATTTTGACATGCGGCCATGCGACAACCAATCAGGAAGAGCTTGCAAACCTGGACCCACTTCACTCCCATACAAGAAAATCAAATGGCTATCACAAAATCGTAAAGGTTAAACATCATGCATCTTTACCATGTGAACATACAACAACCACTAATCTTGTCCAAACTTTAACCACACCTGGAAACTGAGAAGAACTAGGCCCACCAACCAATCACACTTGCGCACATAGGAAACATTGTCAAAGAGGAAAGAGTGCGAGGTTGAAAACACATAGGGTTTTTGGTGAAAAGTCAAAAACATCTAGGGTTTTCGATATTGACACAAAGCAAGAAAGGGATGAGAAAAAACATAGGGTTTTTATGCAGACCAAAAAGGTAGCAAGGAGACCGAAAACATCATGGGTTTTCAAAAACATTGTGGGTTTTCGACACTTGGGCAGATTCTGAAATTATTTCCTGCAAACCCTAAAACTTGAATATCTCCTTGGGTTTTATGATTTAGGAGATGCGATCTGAACTAGAGTAAGGTGAAAACATGAAGAAAATAGGGCTAAGGGCACACACCATGAAACATTATGGATTTTCAATGCAAGATGAAACTGTGCAACAAGGTGGGATAACTTCAAAATTTGTAGGGAAAAGGCCATTTTCTCAGGATTTTGCATTGATAGGAAAATGGACCAACACTTCCATCTCCTTCTATGGTCATATCCCAATCACCACCATCCCCTCAAAACACTTCACACTACTTCCCTTATCTAAAACCTCCATCCACTTAACCTCCAAAACCCTTTCAAAACCAAACACCAAGTCTTCCAATCCTTTTCCCCATTCCTCCATCCTATCTCAATCCACCATCTTCTATTCCAAACCACATTTCCAAAAATCCCCTCCCACAAGTAGAGTGCATCTTTCAAACCACTTCATATCCCGTACCTCAATCCATCACCTCTACTTCTTCAGCACCATCATCCCCTCAAATAGGTTCACCATCTTCCACCCTATCATCATGTGAGGACTATCCTAGCTATCCATCTCCTCCATCTTCTAATCCTTTTTCACCATGAAAGTCTCCAAGGAGTTTCACAAGGAAGCCAACAACAAATCCCACTCCTAGAGGTGAAGAGCTGAGCCATCTCAAAACTTCATGTGAAGCCATCGTTGATGAGGCCCATCCATTACTCCCATCTATCATCTATCTTCCATACATTGATCCTTTTCCATCTCCTAGCATCATTGAGTCCCTTCCATCTGAAGTTTTCATCCAATCCCCACCAACATCACCTCCTCCTAGCATTATCCAAAGCACATCCAATAAGCTCCATGATTTCACCCTTCTTCCTACCATCATAGCTATAGAATCCTCCATCCTTTCATCCATACCATCTAAAAAGTTCACCCCTCTTCCTGCCATCACAGCTGCAAAATCTCCCATCCTTTCATCCATACCATCTGAAGATTTCTTCCTTCTTCCAAACATCACAGCTACATAATCTCCCATCCTTCCATCCACCGCATCTGAAGAGTCCATCCATGCATCCCCCAACACTCTATTCACACAAATCCTATCATGTAAAGATCTTTCCCAAAAGCATGTTGAAATACTCGCAGAAGAAAATCAAGATCCAATCCCTTCACTTCCCCATCACATGTTCTATTACTTCCATCACCCCCAATCCAAGATCCTACAATCCCAATTCTTCCAATCCAAGATCCTACAATCCCTATTCCTCCATCTCAAGATCTGTTACTATCTCCCAATCCTAGTCAAGATCCCATCATCCCATCCTCTCCTCTTGAGGATCTTCCAATCCAAACTATCCAGATGCCAGCACTCTATCCTCTTGGTCCACTTACATTTGTCAGAGGTAGCACACTTGAAGCAGAAGCAATAAGTTCTATATCTTCCATCAGGGAACCAGAAATTGTATGTTTATCATATTCCCCAAGTTAGAAATATCCTTGTTTGGATAAAATGCTCAAGAAATGGAATTATCAAGGCAAAGGCCTAGGCATCCATGAACAAGGAAATCTGGAGCCTATCCAAGACAAGAAACATCCAAAGTTATGTGGAATTGGTCACACATCAGAAGAAGGCACTTCCTCCAGAAATGTTGGTACAACTAAAGCTAAATTCAAAAATCCTTCCAAACCCACCATCACAGCTTCCAAAGCATACAATGCCATTCCTCCTCCTCCATCATTACAACCAAAGACAACCTATCACATTCCTCCTTCATCCTCCAAATCCATTTTGGGTCCCTATGTCCCAAAATCTTTGAGCACATATCCTCTACATACCCAATCCATTTTGGGACCCTACATCCCAAAATATCATCCCCCATCTTATCCTACTAAGTCTTTCATCCAAAATCCAAGCATCCCTAGTCGGGATCAACAAAGGCACATGCCCACATATCCTATCTACCAATCTCCTTCGATCTCTCCATCCATATTTCCTCCATCCTACACATCTCCTCATATTCACTCCGATGCTCCCCACAATTTGGATGCCATATCCAATATGAATAAATGGAAATATCCACAAAAATCCAAAGATTACCATGTCCAGTCTAAACGACATGCTCAAGAAAAGAAAAATCCAATCAAGCAATCTAATGCACTCCTATGGCCACAAATGCCCAGAAAAGCACAAGAAAAATCCACTACATGGACACAAAGGCCCAGCAAAGGAAAATCAAAATCTGATGCATACCAATGGCCACAAAGGCCCACCAAAGCTAAAACAAAAATGATGTGGATCCCAAAGCAAAAAGATGTAATGCATCTAAAAGAAATATCCATAATGGCATCCAAAGTTGCTAATCCCCCAATTACTCATTCCTCTACTCCACTTCCTAAATCCACTTTGGGTCCTTATGTCCCAAAATCTCCTAACGCAAATCCTCCGTCACATCCATGTCTATCTTCCACATCCTATCCACTTCATCCACCTTTTCCACAACATGTGCCAATGTTGGTCCTGACAACATCTCCGTATCATGATCACTTTCCATCTTTCCATCCAAACACTTTCTACCACCATATCTCCCATCTACCTCATCCAATCCATGCCTTTGTATAATCCCTCCATCCTAATAAAGATGTACCAACATCCAAGAACATCAGAAAGATTAGCAAAGAAAGTCAGCAACAAATCAGAAGATCAGAATCTAGTTAGTAGAAAATCAAAAAATCCATAAAAATTGGAAAAATCAAGAGAAAAATATCAAAAAAAGAAAAAAGAAAAGAAAAAGAGAAAAAAATTCATCCTATGGTGAAAACTTGGAAATTCAAGCACCTTGGACAAGTACCATGGTGAAAACCTGGCAAATAGGCATCATGCATAGGCTCCCCCCAATTCCTTTATGTAGTTGAGGGCCATTCCCTTCTATCACCATCTTATCTATCATCTCCTCCATCCATTTTTCTCTCACCTCCTTCATCCTCCTTTGGATCTTGATGAAAAAATAGAGACTACTAGGTATACATGCTTTTTGACACCTTCTTGGCATCCATCTCACTTTTTAGCTACATATCCTCTATCCAATCCATTCATCCTAGCTTCCAACTACCTTCCTCATCCTCTTGTCAGCATATCTTCTATCCAATCATACCCCATCCTACTGCCTCTAAATGAATGAACTATCCTAAGAAGGGGGCATCTTATTCCTTGGTAACATATTCCTTGGAGACTATCTTTCATCCAAAATCTTCCATCTCCCAAATCCTTAAGCAAATCCACCATCCAATCCTTGAGCATTCCTCTATCTAGATCCGTCAGTGGTTCCTCCAGCATTCCATCTTCTAATCCTCAAGAAAATCTACCATCCAATCTCCCCAAACATTCCTCTATCTAGATCCCTTAGCGGTTCCTCCAACATTCCATCTTCCAATCCTTAAGCAAATCCACCATCCAATTCTTGAGCATTCCTCTATCTAGATCCCTCAGTGGTTCCTCTAGCATTCCATCTTCCAATCCTCAAGAAAATCCACCATCCAATCTCTCCAAACATTCCTCTATCTAGATCCCTTAGCAGTTCCTCCAGCATCCATCTTCCAATTCTCTCCACATCCTCTAGTTATCCAACATCCAAGATCAAGCCAATCCATCCAATCCAAATCCTTAGTCTTGTTCCTAGTCTTGTGGCAACCCTTGATCTCAATCTAATCATCATTGTTGGGATATGTCCTTCCCAAATAAGTCATTTTAGGACACATCTACTGTTAGTCCATCTTGGCTTTTTCAACCCAACTGGAGCATTGTCTTGCATATCTTTGGAGTTTTAGCCTCACCCTCAGGTTCTTTGTACATCCTAATCCTGAGCTTCTGTACATACAAATTGTAAATATCCTCATGTCTTATTGTACATATCCTTGTCAATCCTACATCAACAGTATTTGATCATAAATCTTGTCCTACCCAACCTCGCACTTCAGTAACATCAATTATTGACTATCCTTGATCATCATGACTATCTTTGAACTGCATCATTTGCCAATCAACAACACAGCATTCTCCCCATGAGCATAGGGTGCACACAGATGTATGCTTCTATTTTGTCTGACCTAAGCCTAATCATGGGTCCCCTTAGTTGTATCCTTCCTATCTGACCCAATCTTCCACCAAGCACACTAGGTCCGTGTCGATGTATCCTTCCACACATTCAGACCAATCTTCCCACCATCAATCAAATCAAATCTCTCTCCTTGGTAAAGGTTGTCTTTTGGAGTTATCATTTTGACCTTGGATTTTTTTCCTTTGGGTCTTGTTAATCTTTTACGGCTTCTCATTGTTCTCTACTCAAAGTCACCATGATCCTTTATATCATGGTGCACTATGCATGAGGATAATCTAGGGCAAGGTCTTCTAATCTTTTTCTTCTTCCTGTGAGTCAGTTGTGTGTTTGTGGTTTCTTCAGCATCATTTCCACCATGCCTCCTTCAGGTTTCATGTGTGATGTTGGGGAAACTCTGTGTGTCTTTTTAGCGCTAGTCCTATGCAACGCTGGTGACAAGGCCTCATGATCTTTGTATCCTTGGTAGGTCTCTAGCATTGCTATATCAAACTAGGTTGTGCTCTCCACATTTGCACTTGGAGCTTCCCCAAATCCCCTGCATTCTGCATCATATAGATTAATCTTGCATCTTGCATCCTCATTTAGCTACATCCTACATTTTGCATTCCATCTCATCTTGCATTCACCCATCTTTGCTCTTGGAAGCTTGGTTATTTATCCTCCCTTCTTCCTTTCTTCTTTCCTTATGTTTCCTTTCGAGAAAATTCCACAAAATTTCTTCTTTGCGTTATTTTCTCGAGGGGGCACAACCCCTTATTCCTCTAAATTCTAACCTAGGGCATCTTATTTTCTTGTCTTTGATGTCACACCACTTACGACATCACATCAAAGAGGGGAAAAATGTAGACACCTAAAAATCCTTTAGAAAATAAAGTATTTTTATTTTCTGAAAAACCCCTAATGACATCATCATTTGTTAATTAATTAATTATTTAATTAATTAATTCATTTTTATGTTATTAAATCCCTTTACCTTAATTAAAAATATTTAATGAAGGAATCCCTCCCAAAAATGTTTAAATCTTATTTAAACATCATTCCCCTATTTATTAATTATTTAATTAATAAATTGACCAAAAATCCCAAAATAAATAATTTATTTATTTTTTGCCCAAAACCTTGCCAAATTCCTAAAAACCACTAACCTCTTCTGAAATCTTCTAATCCCTCTTTAATTTCAATTAAAGGCTAATCCCATCATTTTCTAACCCTAATCCCAACTCAAAATATTTAATTAAGGTTAAATATTAGTCCTCAATCCGTAAATTACCCTAGGAAAACTCTAGACTCTTCTAGAACTTTCCTAATCATTCCCTAATGCCATTTAGGGGAAATTACCTACTTTCCCTAAGCTAATCTAAGTCTCCTTTGACTCCTAGTCAAACCCTAACCCTAATGAGCCTCAAAATTCATTAAAGCCTTGAAGATAAATAAATCTTTATTTATTTCCTAAATTCCTATTATCCCTAGAAAAGCCTAGACTCTTCTAGAAAGTCTTCATCCTTATCCCCTTTGACTCAAACCCTAACCTTACCCCAAACTCTAACCTATCCTCCTAACCCAACCCCTTAGGAAATCCTATAAATACCCTCATTTCTAAGAGCAATCCATCCAATTTCTTTTCAAGTAATAGTAATCTTATAATGCCATTTTCATGTTAGATCATAGTTTAAAATCAACTAATTGTTAGATTTCATTATTTTCTTCAAGCTTTTTTAGCACACCATAGCTTAGCAATAATGGATCAACTTAGTTTGCTTCATTGTTTTGCATAAATTAGCATAATCTCACACTTCATTTGGCTTAAAATCAATCTAGTATAATCATATTTGTTTCTTAAATCTCCATTAAAGCATTCTTGAGTTCTTGAAGCCTTAGGGGCAATTTTGGGTGTTCTACCCAATATTGTGCCATTTTTGGGGTTCTCATGAATCTCAATCCATCTTAGTATGCATTAGAATATGCTCCGAATGCTTACAAAGCACACCCACATCCCCTAAGCAAGAGCAAATCAAACAGTGCTTGGGTGCACCTATTTAAGCTCTATCTAAGGTGGCTTAGCTTAGATGTTTTTGTTTTTGAATTGATATAATGTTAGATTAAAACCTAATGTTTACTTGTCTTAGCATTTCAAAACAGATAGCGTAGTCTACACAACCTAATGCAATGATTCTATGTAATGAATTTTTATGATTTAAATGATGAACACGCTTAAATGAATGCAAGTGAACTAATGAAATGCACTTTGTTTTTTATTTTTGATTTCCAGCACACTCAACCACATATAGTTTTTGATGATTCTTTGATTTTTGATTTGACTACACCCACTTTCTTTTTGTCAACCTTCCCTCTTGCAAATTAAATTAAGCTAAGAAAGGCAATATACATTAAATGCATTTAATATAAGATGTATGCAACTAACTGTCATTATTCAAAAAAAATTGGAGCTTATAATCATCATTGAGCATTTTTGGAATCCCATTTTAGTACAACCATCACTAGTTCAACTATGATGATATGAATACTTTTTTCACCTCTTGTTTTTATTTCCCATCTCTTATCTGGTATGAATATTACTGATTGAAATCAACCATGAGAGTGTGAATATTGATTTTGTCAGATTCTATGTTGCAAGTGGATTTTGGTATTATGATATTGAAGATCAAAATATCCAAGGTATCCTTTTGCGTAAACAAACAAAGATCTCAATTTTATCCTATATACAAGTCCTTGATGATTCTTTGATGATCATGTCCTTAGAAAAGTAATACATGATTTAGAACTTTGATCTTAAGACAATCATTTAGCAATCAATAAAAATATCACACTTTCATCATAGCTCATCTCATTAAGAAATTTCATCGATTCACTAGAAAGACATGGTTTCATCAATCAAGTCAACACTTAGAGAAAAATTTTGCAATGTTTTTCAAATCCATATTTCAAGTATAGTTCCATCCATTTCATAGTTTTAATCATGATAAAGATAAGGCCATGTAAGATCTCAGATCAAATTTTTCTTTTGATTCAAATTGGATTTAGGATTGAAGATTTGATGATGTGTTTCACTTACTTTTTTGATGACTTGATTCACTAATTGATTGAAGTTTTCTTTTGATGAATCCTTCCTCCTTTTAAGTAGATTTCTCCCAATTTGATATGATTACAAAGTTGGACTTAGGACAATCTGCAGATTAGGTGACCAAAATCTTTAGGTACTTGCAAATGTAACTGTGGGGTTTTATTATGTAATATATACAAATGCTAGCGAATGCAATATTTACAAGGTGACCTTCTAGGCATGTGACTGACTTGGACTTTCAATGGTGCTTGTTTACCAGGTTTTCACCAATTGAATGAATCTTGCTTTCTTTTTCTATTTTTAAAGCTTTTTCTCTTTTTTGTTTTTTTTGCTACTAGGGTGCCTATTTGCTAGGTTTTCACCAAGATACTTTCTCTTTTTTCAAATTTTTTTTTCATATCATCAAGGCACCTATTTGCTAGGTTTTCACCAAGACAACATTTTTTTGAGGATCCTTTTTGAATTTTTTTAAATTTCTTCATGCTCAATTTTCCATTGTTTTTGATCTTTTCTGCTTTTCAAATTTGATTGTTCTTTTCTTCTTTTCAAATGTTTTTGGTATTTTCAAGATCTCTTTTGACTATGTACAATAAAAATGATGCTTTCCATCTGATTTCTAATACTCTTTATACTCTTTCATCTACCTCATGTATAGAACCTCTTTAGATGAATGCTATTGATAGGTTCTTGTAGTTCTTCTCCATCACAATCTACTAGTTTGTAGGTACTGGTCCCAAAAGATGAAGTGATAAAAAATGGTCCTAACCAGTTTGTTTCCCATTTTCCTTTATTTTCCCTTTCTTCTTGGTTCTTGGGATTTTCTCACAAAACTAGGTCACCTATTTGAAATATTCTTGACTTGATATGCTTCTTATAAGTCCTTGACATTCTATTTTGATATACCTTCAAATGATCAAATCCTTGTTGTTGTTTCTCATCTAGGAGTTCTAATCCATGCAACCTAGCCACTCTATAATCTTCCTCACTTATCAAACCATGAAGAGATACCCTTTAGGATGGAAGTTTTACCTCTAAAGGTAAAACTACTTCTGTTCCAAAGACTAAGGAAAAGGGTGTAGCTCCCATTGGTGTTCTAATGCTCATTCTATAAGCCCACAAGGTTGGGTTTATTTTTATGTTCCAATTTCTACCTAAATTTTCCACCGTTCTCTTCAATATCTTCAAGATGTTTTTATTCATTGCTTCTGCTTGTCCATTACCTTGGGGATAATATATTGATGAAGAATGATGGATCATGTGGAAATTTGTGCATAATTCCTTTAGATCCTTGTTTTTGAAGTGCTTTGCATTATTCATTATGATGGCATGAGGTACGCCATATCTAAAAATGATGTGGTTTAGGATAAACAAAGATATACATTTTCTTGTTGCAATTGATAAGGGTACAACTTCCACTCGTTTGGTAAAGTACTATGTTTTCATGATGATGAATTTATGACCATTTGAGGATGGTGGATGAATCATTCCTATTAAATCTAGATCCCATTGATAAAATGGCCAAGGTGTAGTCATCAGATGAAGCTCTTGTATGAGCACATGTATCAAGTTTCCATGAAATTGACACTTTCTACAAGTTTTTGCAAAATGACAAGCATCTCTCTCCATCATAGGCCAAAAATATCCTATCCTAAGAAGTTTCTTAGCTAGGGTTAGTCCATTGGAATGTGACCCATAAATTCCCTCTTGGATTTCTCACAAGGCTACGTTCAATTCCACTTCCTCTAGACATTGAAGGATCATTCCGTCAAGACTCTTATGATACAATGTTTTTAATATGAAGGTATATCGAGAGGCTTGGTGGATGAAGCTTTTCTTTTGGTTTTTGGTTTGGTCCATTGGTAGGATTTGGTCTTTTACGTAGGTGTAAGTAGGTCCATACCAAGGGGATTCATGTTTAGTTAGCATGCAAATGGTATAAGGATGGGTGGGATCAAATGTGGGTTGTTCCACTTCTTCTACCAGGAATTCATATCTGGCGCTTTGATCTGGTAGTTGTAGAAGTGATGCCAAAGTTGCCATTGCATCTGCTGCTCTATTTTTCTCTCATAGTACTTGCTCAAATGTAATAAGAGTAAATTACTTCTTAATATTTTCCACCATGTTTTTGTAGGGCACCAACTTTTCATCTTTTGTTTGATATTCATCATTAATCTAATTAATGACTAGTTGAGATTCTCCATAAACCTCTAGTTCTGTCACCTTCCATTCTAATGCCAACTTGATTTTAATAACCAAGGATTCATATTCTTCTATGTTATTAGTGCATGGAAATAGAAATTTATAAGACTTTGGAATTGTAGATCCTTGAGGAGTAATCAAGAGTATGCCTTCTCCTGATCCATGTTGAGTATATGAACCATTAAAATATAGTTTCCATGTCTTTGCCTCAACATTCACAATCTCAGAATCTAGAAATTCTACTTGAACTAGATAATCATCTTGGAGTGGTGATTCTACTAATTAGTTAGCAATGAATTTTCCTTTGATAGATTTGCGGTCTACATACTCAATGTCAAATTCACTCAACATCATCACCCATTTGGCTAGCCTTCCATTTAATGTTGTTTTGCTAAGTAAATACTTCAAAGGATCAATCTTTGCAATGAGTCTTATTTTATGAGCTAACATATAGTGGCATAGTTTTTGGGAAGCAAAAACCATAGCCAAACATTCCCTTTCAATGAATGTATAATTCAACTCGTATTTGACCAAAGTTCTACTTATATAGTATATTGCTTTTTCTTTGCCTAATTCATCTTCTTGTGCCAAAAGTGCCCCCAATGAATGCTCTATTGCTGAAATATATAGGATCAAAGATTTTCCTCTAATAGTTGGCATCAAAATTGGAGGGTTCATGAGGTATTTCTTCAACATGCTAAAGGATTCTTCACACTTTTCATCCCATTTGAAAATTGTATCTTTATGCAAGAGTTGGGTGAACTAATGACATTTTTTCACTATTTGGGATATAAACCTCCTCATGGATTGAGTTATTCCTTGTAGTGACCTCATCTAGCTTATTTTTTTAGGTGCTTCTATCTCCATGATGGATTTTACTTTAGAAAGATCCACCTCTATTCCTTTTGCCAATACAATGTAGCCTGGCAGTTTTCCAAATTGGACCCCAAATGCACACTTTTTAGGATTGAGCCTTACTTTAAATTGCTCTAATTTGTCAAAAAATTTCTCTAAAATTGGTAGATGCTCCTCTCTTGAATGAGATTTTTCTAATATGTCATCTATAGAATCTTCCATGAACTTATGCATCATATCATGGAATATTGTGGTCATGGCCCTTTGATATGTTGCCTCAACATTCTTTAGACCAAAGGGCATAACATTCAAGCAAAAAGTACCCCATGCACATGTGAATGATATTTTATCTTGGTCCTCTAGTGCTATCTTTATTTGTCTATATCTGCTAAATCCATCCATGATTGAAAATATAGAATGTCCCACTGTTAGGTCCACAATGCCATCTATACTTGGAAGAGGAAAGTCATCTTTAGGACATGCCAAGTTTAAGTCTCTAAAATCTATGCAAATCCTGATGGACTTATCTTCTTTTGATATTGGCACTATGTTTGAAATTCATTGGGCATAATCAATAACTCTGATAAATCCTACCTTCAGCAATTTCTCCAACTCTATTTTTACTAGCAAGGCTATATGTGGATGCATCTTCCTTAACTTTTGTTTGACTGGTTTGGCTCCTTCTTTGATATTTTAGTGATGCATTATTGAGTTTGGATCGAATCCCGATATATTGTCATATGACCAAGCAAAATTGACTTGCTTTTCCTTGAAAATTGTTATGAATTATTTTCTTTCTTCACTAGATAAAGATGCCACTAGGTGTATGATCTTTGGCTCTATTTCTGACCCAGTCTTTATCTTTTCTATAGTCTCAATCAAAATTGGAGATGTCTCTTCATAATGTTCAAGTAAATCATCCAAAATTCCTTCCTTAGGTTCCTCAGTTGGGTTTTCACCTTTGGAAACACCCTTTATTTCTTTCTCTGTTTGCTCTAATGCTGCCACTATCTGGTTTTCAACATTAGATTCTTTTCCTTTTTTACTTTTTTTTTGTTTCATTTTTAGGTGGATTGAAAGTTTGGATACTCCTCTTTATCATTTCCTCCTGATATTCCATAGTAGAAGAAGGCTCAACCACATTGAGGTATTGGGACACCACATTTTCATTCAAAAAGGATGGGAGGATGGTTGGCTCAATGGAATCCCATTCGATTAATTCCAGGTATATGAGAGTTAAAGGATCAATACTTTGGCTTGGTTCAATAGGATTTAGAGATAAGACCTCATTTGATGGTTCATACATTGTATCATTCAATTCTATGACATGTGCCTCTTCTAAATGTTCCAAAGAAGTAGGGTCAAAGTCTTCCTTGCTAGACTCCTCTAAGGTTTCTATTTGATAAAAGTCATGTGGATTAAACCTAATGTTTGATTCCTCCATATTAGGTCTCCATGAAGGTACATAGGGTTCACCTACCCATTGATTTATTGCAATCTCTTGAATTTGAAGGTTCTCTAAAACCACTTGATTCGAAGTAGATGCTTGATTTGGACTTGATTCTACTATTTGTCCTTTGTTTTTGCTAGAAGTGTATGTATGGATCACATCTATCTCTTTATCATGGCATGACTCACTTAACAATGAATCCCATTCCCATTGATTAGAATATTCATCACTATGGGATTCTAATTTCAATATCTGATCATAGAATTTAGGATAGTGTTTTTGAGTGTACCCTTGTTCAAGATACCATAATCCTATTTTCTCCTTGCTATCTCTCCATGTCATTTCTATAAGTTCAATGAATCCTTCATTCTTCATGCCCAAAGATCCTTGGCCTTTGTATCCCATCTTTCTCATGATTTGTAAGCCTTTCCCATATTGATGTGTGGGAATGCTAATATTTTGGATATGTTTGACATGGAAACTTGTTTCTTCATCCTTGTAAAGCCAATTTATGATCTCTTTATCATCCTCATCCATGGATGATGAAGTGCTAACCCTCACAAAATGATAATTATATTTATGGGGTATATTAGGTGGTCTTCCATAGGACTTAGGTGATAATGGAAAGTTCATCATAGATAGGGAGTATTCACCTACTCCTTTTTGTTTGATCTTGCATTGTTCATCAAAATTCTTCATCATTTGGTCCATTTTCTGATAGTGGGCCTCCTTGGTGTATACTTGGACAACTTTAGCTAGATCTTCTTTTGGTTTCTCGATAATATTATCCTCACTAAACTTCTCTTTTCCTTTATTTGATGTAGCGAGGTTAGTGGGTTTTGGTTTGTCTTCAATAACAACTTCTTTTTCTATCTTTTCTTTTTCCCTCAATAATGGAATGTCTTTAGAACTTTTCCCTTAGTCCATTTGACTAGGTATAGATCCCTCTGCATTGTGTGGAACTAGAGAATCATTTATAGGCTTGATGTTGTTACAATATTGGAATGGGTTTGAGTTCCCACTTACCATTATTTCCTACCCTAGATAAGGAACCTTTAAACATTGATGGTAAGTAGAAGGAACGGCCTGCATTTCATGGATTCGTGACCTTCCTAACAAGATATTATAGGTCAACTTTAAATCTAACACTTGGAAAACTATTTCCTTTTGCATAGGACCAACTCTTATGGAAAGTATCATGACTCCTTTTGATGCTTGTTCTTCATCATCGTAATCTTTGATCATTATTTTTTTCTTTGAATCAATAGCTTCCTTAGAAAATCCTAAAGCTTAGACCAAGTTTAGGGTACATATGTTTAAACCAGCTCCCTCATCAATAAGCACTCTTTTCACTTGATGTTTGTGAATAAGAACCTCTATGTGTAAAGGTAAATTCTATGGATGGTTCAATGACATGTCATCTTGTTCTGAAAATGACAAGCAATGAGGAGAAATGAGATGTCCCACCATATTTTCAAACTTGTCCACATCTAGGTTTAGTGGCACATTGGTTTCCACTAAGGCTTTTTCAAAAATTTCATTGTACATAGGTGATAACTTGAGAAGCTCTAAGATTGAGATTTGAGTGGGACTCCTTTTTAATTGATCAACCAAGTTATATTGGTTTGATGATGAAGGTTCATTTTGGTTGGGTAGAACAATTCTTGGCACATTATCGGGTAGAGTGATTTTGGAAATGTACCTTCATAGAATTAGTATTGAATAATAAATCAAATAGAAACTAAATAAACCACAATATAGCAACTATTTAGCAAATAAAGAACAATTAAGCATTCTATGGCTCTCTAACTAAGAGTTTTAATGTGAAGCTCTTAGCAAGCTACCATTAATGACAGTCGTAGAATGAGAAATGATTATGATAAAGAAAATGCTAACAATTAATTCAAATTGAAATGCTAAATTTCTCCTAAATTACCTTTCTAGCTATAATTCTCAAGAGGTTAGATGTAATTCTCATATTTGTGGTCATGAATTATGAATTATTTTAGCCTTCCTTTTATAGATTTAGGCAAGGGTAGGGGGTGTAGTAGAGTTGATCATGATTAATTTTGAGTTGAGTCTTTGGTTCCACCCTTTGAAGACAATTTAAATATTGCGTCCTCAAATCTTGGGACAAGTAGACAACATGAGCAGACAAGATGTTCTTTTGGAATGAGTGATTGAGATTGAATATGGCTTGATCCATCTGAGTTCATTTCCTTAAATCTCATTAGTTGTGTTGGAATTAGGAGAGATAGGTACTGAGAGGGGAGGGGTGAATCAGTGCCTTCAAAACTTTACTTGTAAAACCTTTCTGATCTATAACTGAATACTGTAATAACCAATCAAAATAACTTGGATCTAATTGCATAAATCAATCATCTAGTTAACTTAAGAAAGTAAACAACATGAAATCAATATAAAATCACATAACACAAGTATTTTGGTAACACAAAAACCCTTGTAAGAAGGTAAAAACTACGGTGGGGTTGACACCCACAAATTCTTCACTACTGCAAATAGAAAAGGTTTGCCTGTTAAGGCTACAAGTTTTGATCACTTCTGGTGATCTTACCCTATTAGGAGTAACATATTAGATCAGCTAGATCTACCTAGTTATAGGATTTAAACAACACTAATGAAGTGTGTACTCAGTTAAGAGATTTACATAAGACTGTTAAGTCTACTTTGTTAAGAGATTTATCAAAAACTCTATCACAATTGTTAGAAAGTAATAGGCAATTATCTACTAGTTGACAGCTCAATTGTCTAAAATAGATCTATAAATGCTCATCAAAATATCACCTTATCTATGATGGTTCTCTAATGTGATCTTCTTAGTAGCCTTCACTAATTCTACTCAATCTGATATCCTCTGTACTTTGCTCTACTCGGTAAACTGATTGTCTTGAAGATAGGCAATTTCTTCAAGTGCTCCGTGATTCATATATATCAGTTCAACAACCTCATAAAAATGGTGCGAACAAACAAAATATACATTGTTCTATTTTTGCCACCTAAGCAAAAATTAGGTTACAAGAATAATCATAACCCTAAGATCTACAGTGCAAAATAACCTAGATCAACTATTACAATAAGACAAACCTTACATAAAATGAATATCAATTTATAATAAATGCTCCTTGATCTTGGTAAACTATTTTACGATCTATTGTAACCATTTGTATAGCATAATGTGCCATTTTAGATTACTATGCCATTTTTTGTGATCATCGGTAAACACTATATAATCTACTCGGTGTATTCTGTGATGCTCGATGTTTACTGACCATCGGTGTCAGTGTCACTAGTGCTTAGTTAACTGTGTGATGCTCGGTGTAAAGGCTTTACTGACTACTTTGTCTTACTTCTAGTTACCAACCAACTCAATATAAGTAATTGACCAACCTATTTACTATCCTTTGATACTAATGACAACCTTAAATGCTCAATAGAGATTAACAATCTCCCTCTTTGGCATTAGTATCAAAACTTCAAATGTATATAGACAAAATATTTCTATATATTCCTTATATCTCCGCCATATACATATCCATAAAAAGTACTCCCCCTCGGTGCATGCTCTCGGTAGTATGTAATATACATATCAAAGTATACTTATTTGGAATATACATGGTTTTCTCCCTTTTTGATAATAATGCCAAATGCAAAAAAAATATATAATGTATACTTACATCTTATCAAAAATGTGTGAATGGGTTTTCTGTATAGACTCCAAGAGGTTGTCCCATTCCTCTTTCAAGTTGGTAAGAGTGATATGCTCAAGACCGACTTGTGCATGCATGTCAAAGATATTATCCAACATCAAAATCTCTGGTGTTGCCACAAGTTCCTCAGCTTTGACAATATGTGTTTCAAAAATCTTCAGGTAAGGAGTGAATTCTTTTTGTAACTTTGTAACCTGATCAGTGATTTGTGCTTCTTGTTTCCTTAAATCTGCTATCAGCCGCTGGAGTTCCTGAACTCGGTTAATATGCTTTAAGAAAGTAGTTGGCTCGGTGATAGCTACTTGTGTACTCAACTTTATCTCTTCTTCTAAACCTTTTATCTTTTCACTGATTTCTACAGTGAAGGTGTCTGAAGTACAAAGCTTGATGAGAAATTGACAGATTATCTGGGTAATAGATTTTACCTCAATAATGACCTCAGATAATTTTACCTTGTTTAGTGCTACTCCTATGCTTATCCTTTCTACCAATTTGTTCTGAATATTTGATTCTTCCCATTCGTCTATTCTTTTGTCTACATCTATATCAGGGGCATTGATTTTGTCGACGAGTGTGGCAAGTTGATCTAAGATGGGAGTATTCTCATCAATATTTGTTTCCAGTACTATTTGTTGCAGAATATCCCTTACATCATTTAACACTTCTTTATATTTGTGTTCTTTCCTTAACTTCTCTTGTGCCACTTTCCTTGAACATAACTCCCCATATCTACTTAGTTCCTCAGGGCTTAGGGTTCTCGGGTGACATTCTGGTATAATGATAACTTCATCAATGGTGACTGACCCTTTGGCTTTCTTCTTCTTCTTCTTCTAGGCAAGAGGTGACTTCTTCTCACTTATGAAAATAGATTTTTCTTCACTTCTCAGAGTATCTTTCCCAGTTGACATTGTATCATCCTTCTTCTACTCCTCAGTAGATTATGTGGGAGTCTCAGTTGTAGTGTCAGGTGGGTTCACCTTGGTAGACTTTGTTTCTTTTGGTTCCTTTGTTTTTGTAGATTGTGCCTCTATTTTTTTAGGCTCCTTTGTATTTGCAGGTCGCTTGGGTGCTTTTATTTCAGTTGCATCTTTGGTTGGCTCAGGATGAGAAGCATCGGGTTGTACTTGTGAAATTATTTCAACTACCTCTGTAAGTACAGGTAGTTCACCTACTAGAGATGTACACATATTATCAGTGTCTAATGCTTCATCTTTGTATGGTGCAATTATTACATCTTTGTCATCCTAATCATCAGGATCACCATTGGTGATATCCTCAATGAGTGCATCATCATCAGTTTTCTTTTGCAAGTGGATCTTAACTTGATCTGGTGCATCCTGTGAAATTTTGATTTCTTCCTTTTGTTCGGTGATATCAATTACCTTGATAACTGATATACTAGTGTCCTCTATTCTCTTACCTTTGTTATCATCAATGAAAATACCTTTATCTTTTGAACTGTGTCTCTTCTTAGACATTTTTAGGAATGCTTCCTGTTTAGCTTTTTCTTCTTCTTTCAAAATTGATGTCCATAGAGAATCACATATGATATCCATATCATCCACATTCTCATCGATGATCTACATTGCTCTATTCTTGACTAGAAATCTAGCCTGATACTTTGTCATATATTCACTTACCACAGCATAGCTAAAGTGTGAGGCTACACGGCTTAGTGACCATTCTCTTTTCATTTTCTTTTTATCTAGTGCAATAGCCCATCTCTCACTTATTTTGTCATCAAGTTCCTTCGGCAATTGACATGCGAATTCCATTGGTACTTTCTTGAATTTAATCATCATTTGGATGATAGCATGTTTGATCTTTGTTTTGTCCTCAATTGACATTTTGCCAAATTTACCTATGCCTAGATCGTTGAGATTTCAATTCTCAATTATATCTTCAATTATTTCTTCTATTTTACTTTCCCTATTACGAACTAACTTGAATTGATCAGGATCATTTTTAGTGTCAGTCTCCTCTATATCCTCTTTTTCTTTGGTGGCTCAACTACCTTCTTATTCTTTCTCTTTATGTATTTCTTCATCAGTGTAGCTACTCTTCTTTTTGCTACTTTTACTGCTTCTTCTTTCTCAGTAGATTGTGCTATAGTTGATGAATGTGTCCTCATTCCTTCATGTTTTGGTAGCTGAATTTCTTCTTTGTCATTGGTGGGAGGAACCAATGTGTGATCCTTTTCTTTATCTGACTCGGTCTCCTCACTGTCATAGGGCTTGTCAGCCAACTATAACTGACCTTCGGTTGCCTCATCAACTGGTGACTCCTTAGGTGAGTCAGATACATTTCCATATTTTTCTTGGAGATCTTTTCTCATTTTCTTTGCCCTTCTAGACATTTTTTCAATCTCTATGTCCGTTGTGATTCTAGACTTAGCTTCCTCATATACAATAAACCTAATGGCAGTGATGTCTATCAGTAATGCTAGCAATGCATTGATAGATTTCAAAGAAAAATCATGATTCATTTCATAACCCATCGGTGCTAGCCATTTTGTTCTCAATTCTACTACCTTTATCATTGAATGGTCTGTGCTGACCACAAAGCATATGTCATCTTCAAATTTACTTACTAATTCCTTTGGAATTATACTTATTTGTTGCATTTTTGTTTGAAATTCCTTGAAATATGCATTGAATTCCTTGTTCAGATTATCTCCTAGACTTTTCATCATTTCACTAATTTGAGCAGTTGTCGATTTGTCTGATTGATAGTTTACTTTACCAATACCTGGTACATATTTTTGTAGATAGAGAAATGTACAAATAAGCAGTGATCCATACTTACATGTATTGGACTTCTTTTCTTTTATTGTCTTCATATTGTCATGCATTTGGTGTAGTAGTAGCTCGGCAAGATCAGCCTGGTGATCTTTCTTCACAATTTTGTAGGCCATGTCCATGGTACTATAGGGTACACTATTTGGTCTGCTTGATTGGAATATCTTGTACCTAATGACATGAGCTATGAATTTTACCATTGAATCTTTGATAGTTCCAATTTTTAGTTCCCTACCATCCCATTGAGCTCCAGTGTTCTTTTCTATGTCAGGATGAGACGAACTTCAAAAAGCTTTGGCTTTGTCAGTTGTAGGGTACCCAGTAACCCTATTGATAATCTTCTTAGTGACCTCAACAAGTTTATCTAACCAAAATTTTCCATCATGAAATCTTCTTAACATGATTCTTATCCAGTCATTATGGAAGGATTGTGGGAAGTATGTGAAACACCATAACCCTGACTCCTCAATCTTCTTGTATTCAGATTTAATCTTACCATCCAGTCCACATACTTGCTAATAAGCTACAATGGTCTCAAAATCAAATCCTTCACCAATCTTGTAGTGAATGTAGGTCCTAACATATTCTGTTAACAAAACCCTATCTGGAATACTAGAAAATGCACCCATATTGTCTGTTTGTGCTACAACCTTGGGATGAGGTTTGAATTTCTCCTAGGAAAAGTGTGCCCTAAAAATTAATTCTACTTCCTCCTCAATGTTCTGTGATTTTCTTGTGGTCGATGTTGATGCCATAAATTATTTCTAGGGTTTTGGCAAACAATAGATAACCAGTGTCTGGTAGGCAGATGAACTTGTTATCGTCAAAGAATTGTCATCGGTTCGATCTACAATAGCTTTGAATCTTTCCTAAAAATCTTTAGCTTGAACTCTTCTCTATAAAATCTCTATTCTTCAAAATTGCAATGTAACAATGAACTTTGTTTCTGTGTATTTATAGGTTTTTTGATATTCCTAGTCAAACTTTGATGCATTAAATGTGTGACCTAACTTTCGGTATGAAACAACTGTCAGCTCGGTAATGTCTACAATATCTTTTTCTTGGTTAACATAGAATTTCTTCATCAGTTTGCAATGTTGCCAGTTAACCTTGTATAGTGATTACCGACAGGTAACCAACTCACTTTTCTTCTTTTACCGACTATGTGACATTTGTAAATTTATAACACATAAACCATGGTGCATCTTTATTCATGCAGATTTGGTATTTGTACATCATATATAAGGAACTGTATGTAAAATGTGATTATTTAAAATGCCAGTTCCATACTCTTAAGTGGAGGTACTGATGTCACCCAATCTAGTGGATGAGGTTTCACTGATAGTGCTACTTGACTCAAAATTCTCATTAGATGCCTTCTTCCACATTATGTTCCTTAACTTCGTAATATCTACAATGTTATATCCACTCTCAAATATATGGTTTTCATCAGGTGCTCGGTCTCTATAGTTCTTTCTTACATGACCAACCTTGTGACAATGCATACATGCCATTCTTGCATTTTTCTAGTTTCTTGATTGTCCAATCCGACTCTTTCTGTAACATTTTTTTGCAATATGTCCATACCGACCACTTGCAGTACAATTAGTCCATGTATTATAATCCCAAACATATGATTTACCTTGTCTCTTCGGTTGATATGGCTTTCGTTGTAGTTTCTCTTTAGGTGTCCAGACTTGTTTCATTTTTGCCTTGCAGTCCCTTGCAGTGTGTCCATGCTTATTACAAGTATAGCATATTTTCTCATCAATAGTATTATTAGAAATGTCATTCTTCTCAGCTCTGCATTCATAAGCTAGATGTCCAAACTTACCACAATAATAACAATATCCATTGAATTTTGGAATGACAGGAGGTTTACCTTGTGCGTTGCTTCTGCACACATTTGATGTATGTCCTAGTTTTCCATAGTGGTAACATGTCATTACTTTAGGTTTCTGAGTTTGATTGTTATTGAATTTTTCATCTTGTTATGACGATTCTCCTTCACCGATGTATCCTATACCGGCTCTACTTCTGAATCTCCTCTGATTAGTTAGAAAATCATCAATTTTTTTAGAACTGTCCTCAGCTATCTTCATCATCTCATTGTGTTGCTTTTGTGTCTTTATTTCATTTCTTAGTTTTTCATTATCTTCTCTGAGTATTGCAACATCTTCAAGTCTTCTTGATAATTCTCCATTTACTTGGTTCATTTCTTGATTAACTATCATCATCTGATTTGATACTTGGAAGTGATGATCAGTGAGTCTGTATTTCACTTTCTTTTGCTTGAAGTTGTTCAGTCATCAATCATTGGTCTTCAATAGCTAGATTTTGATCTTGTTCATCTTGTCTAGCATTGTTCATGATTTCTGCCATTCTCACCATTTGAGATTCATGACCAATTTGAAGTGCTTTCACTTGCTCAGATAGATGCTGATTCTTTTCAGATAACTCAAAGTTTATGCTTTCGGATCCATCAGAGATGCTTCCAGAGCTTGATCCAATATGATCAAATATTTCATCAATAGGTTCTTCATGATAACTAATTTCATTTAGCTGAATTGCAAGGTTCTTTCTTTCAACTAGTAATTTCTTCAGTTCTTCATTGGCTTGTTTATACTATTCCACAAACATCTGCATTTGTATTTTCTAATTCTCAATAGTCTTGTCAAGCTTGTATCTCTCCATGACTTAGATCTTTACCCTTCAGTGGTTAGACTATTCAACAAGAGAACTATGCTTTGATACCAATTTTTGGAATTAGGAGAGATAGGTACTAAGAGGGGAGGTGTGAATCAGTGCCTTCAAAACTTTACTTGTAAAACCTTTCTAATCTATAACTGAATACTGTAATAACCGATCAAAATAACTTGAATCTAATTGCATAAATCAATCATCTAGTTAACTTAAGAAAGTAAAAAAAATGAAATCAATATACAATCACATAAAACAAGTATTTTGGTAATGCAAAAACCCTTGTAAGAAGGTAAAAAATGCGGTGGTGATGACACGCACAAATTCTTCACTACTGCAGATAGAAAAGGTTTGCCTGTTAAGGCTACAAGTTTTGATCACTTCTGGTGATCTTACCCTGTTAGGAGTAACATATTAGATTAGCTAGATCTACCTAGTTATAGAATTTAAACAACACTAATGAAGTGTGTACTTAGTTAAGAGATTTACATAAGACTATTAAGTCTACTCTGTTAAGAGATTTATCAAAAACTCTATCATAATTGTCAGAAGGTAATAGGCAATTATCTGCTAGTTGACAACTCAATTGTCTAAAATAGATCTATAAATGATCATCAAAATATCACCTTATCTGTGATGGTTCTCTGCTCTGATCTGCAGTAGCCTTCACTGATTCTGCTCAATCTGATATCCTCTATACTCTGTTCTGCTCAATAAACTGATTGTCTTGAAGTTAGGCAATTTCTTCAAGTGCTCTATGATTCATATATATCAGTTCAACAACCTCATAAAAATGGTGTGAACAAACAAAATATATAGTGTTCTATTTTTTCTCCCTAAGCAAAAATTAGGTTACAAGAATAATCATAACCCTAAGATCTACGGTGCAAAATAACCTAGATCAACTATTACAATAAGACAAACCTTACATAAAATGAATATCAATTTACAATAAATGCTCCTCGATCTTGGTAAACCATTTTATGATCTATTGTAATTGTTTACATAGAATAATGTGCCATTTTAGATTACTATGTCATTTTCTATGATCGTCGGTAAACACTGTATAATCTGCTCGGTGTATTCTGTGATGCTCGGTGTTTATTGACCATCGGTGTTAGTGTTGTTGGTGCTTGGTTAACTATGTGATGCTTGGTGTAAAGGCTTTACCGACTGCTCTGTCTTACTTCTAGTTACTGACCAACTCAATATAAGTAACCGACTGACCTATTTACTATCCTTTGATACTAATGACAACCTTAAATGCTCAATAGAGATTAACAGGTTGAGGCTTTTTCCTCCCATGTGGTGTTGAGAGAAATTAGGATTTAATCAATTGATTTTAATTCATTTATTTAGCCATGTGCACCCCTTGAATGGGTTGATTTGATTTAATTCAAACTATACAATTAATTGAATTAATTGCACATTGATTTAATTTCACTTGATTTAATAGTTTTTAATTGATCTTTTGGCTTTAAATTTTGAATTATATTGAATTAAGACTTGATTTTAATTTTGATTGGCCAAATGCTTGTTTTAATTCAATTGCTTTGATTTTTCCTTGATTAATCACTTGAATTATCCTGTCCACTTTTAGGTGATTACAGACACATCTGCTGAAGAAGCTTGAAGCAGAAAAATGGACGATGGAGATTAAGAGGAAAAATCTAATGGCTGATATGAAAATGATTTACATGTCTATTTAAGAGACAAGAGATTTATTGGTGAATTATGTTGGATGATTAGAGACTATAAATATTTTGTGTGAAGACATTTTTCATGCATACCTGATCAAATTGGTTACAGATAGAACCAAGCTGAACTACAGGCATAACCGAGCATTAGAAACATATACTATTAGAAAGGAAAGACCACCAAGATAACTGAGAGGGGGGTGGTGAATTAGTTATTTGATAATTAAACCATTTATCATCATTAACTTCAATATCAACTTCAATAGCTTTAAACCATATAATTAATGCAGTAACCAACCATAGAAAGATAACCATACACAATGACACAATAACACAAGATATGTTAACTAGGGAACCTCTTGATCAAAGAGTAAACCCCGGTGAGAATGATGCCCACAAAATGATGCACTAATATGAAAGTTCCTTGTTAGAGGATGGAGCCTGTTAGGAGTCTTATGAAATATGTTCGGTACATATGAATCTCTATTAGGATATTTTGAATCCCTGTTAAAAGATTCTAACCCTGTTAGGAGTTATGGAAGACAGAAGGACCCACTACCCAAATAGCTTCAAGGCAAGATCTCTGAACTCACTGTCCAACAAATCTTAGGATTATTCAATAGAATAATATGAAATATGTTACCTCCTTCACACTATGCCAAAACCACACTCTCTTCTACACAAGATCACAAGTTCAGATCTCTCTACTTCGCAAGTCTTCCTTCATCACTGAATTAGCTCTTTTCTTCACTTCATGCATACATTCGCATCACAAATTTCATAATTTCATATCACAACTATTACAATCCTCATACATAACAATGAAAACATTCCTTCCTTTATACCACACTCAAATAATTACAAATGAGTCAGCATGTAAATATGAAATAATAATTTCAACACGCTACATCAAAATTACATAAAACTGTCAGCTTCCAAATAAAATAACTTTCCAATCGTGTGACCTCAAAGTTTTCACTGTGAACCACATCACCACCAATGAGTCTCAAACTTCCCTTTAACTATGCAGAATCAGAGTCCATCCCAGTTAGGAGATATCCTCCTATTATCAAAAACTGCTACACAGGAATACTGCCAAGATACCGCTTTCACCAAAATGCTTATAACTTTCATAAATAAATGAACTTCTTTTTGCACTCTTAACCATAGGATAATAACACACCAAAGAACATACCATCAATTGTGCATAACTCAATCTATAATATAACATGTGCAAAAAACAAAATTGTGCCTGCTTCTCTGCTAAAACTCCAGATTAACATTGTGTTGAGATCAATGACAATCATAGTCATGAATGCAATAACCACTGCTACAAAATGACTACCAAAGGCTTCAGCATTCATTCCTAACAATCTCCCCTATTGAAATTGATGGCAACATAGATGAACAACATCCAATGTTCCAAAAACCTAATCACTGCTGCTCAACTGCACTGTTACTCATCATCAATCAAATCTTACTTCATTATCCTATTCAATCTCTCAACAAATGTAGTTCCTCAATGTTTCCTTAATGTTTTTCATGATTCTCTCCCCCATTGACATCAATGATATAAATTATATCACTATGTCAAATAATGGCTCAATGTCAAAAAACACTTTTCAAAAAATACATTCACAAGAGTCCTCAATGACTTATCTCAGATACACATACTCCCCCATAGAAGAAGTACCAACATCCAATCCAGAAAATAGATAGGGCCATGAACCACTGGACAGATGCAACCAACTACATCATTACTCAAAAGTAGGTTGGGGCATAACCCCAAGCATACCTCTTAGATACTCAAATGTATCCTTAGGCAAAGGTTTAGTAAATATATCTACTATCTACTCCTTTGTGCTTATGTACTCCAGTCTGACTTCTTTTTCTGCAACTTGATCTCTATATGCTTTGTTTTAGAATGTAAAATAGGATTCTTAGACATACTAACTATACTTGTATTGTCACAATATATGACAATAGGCTCATCAAACTTGATTCCAATGTCCATCAACATCTACTTCATCCAAATTATCTGATTACAATTATTTGCTACTACAACATATTATGCTTCTGCTGTACTCTATGAGATATAATTTTGCTTTTTGCTCAACCAAGAAACTAATCTTCCTCCAAGAAAAAAGGCTCCACCATTGGTACTTTTCTTGTCATTAATGTTGCCTCCCCAATCAGCATCAGTATATGCACATAGGGTAAAATCATCAAAATTTTCATACCACAGTCCATAGTCCATTGCACCTCTAAGATATCTCAATATCCTTTTTACTATTGCATAATGTGACTCTCTAGGTTTAGCTTGAAATCTTGCTACCATTCCAACTGAATGTTGTATATCTGGTCTAGTGTGTGTCAAATACTGCAATCCACCAATCATAGATCTATATTTCTTTTGCTCAACTTCTGGTGTCTCATCTTTACTAGATAGTTTATGTCCTGTAACCATAGGTGTTCCAACTAGTTTACAATTCTCCATACCAAATCTTTTCAACAAATCATTCAAGTACTTTGTTTGGCTTATAAAGATACCATCTTTGTTTTGTGTTATTTTTAATCCCAAAAAGTATTTCATTTCTCCAATCATACTCATTTCAAATTCTTTCTTCATTTCATCAACAAATTTGTCACTAGCTTCATCTTCTCCTCCAAAAATAATGTCATCAACAAAAATAACCAAAACTAACAATCCATTCTCAGTTTCTTTTGTGAATAAGTTACTATCAGCTATTCCTTTTGTAAATCCCAATTTTAACAAATACTTATCTAATCTAGCATACCAAGTTCTAGGTGCTTGACTTAGTCCATACAATGCTTTCTTTAGTTTACATACCATGTATCCTTTTTGAGTCAAAGGAAAACCTTCAGGCTTCTCAATGTAGACTTCTTCTTCTAATTCACCATTTAGAAATGATGACTTCACATCCATCTGATACACTTTGAATTTCTTAAATGCTGCATAAGCTAAAAATATTCTTGCCACTTCAAGTCTTGCCATAGGGGCAAAAGTCTCTTCATAGTCAATTCCTTCTTGCTATGAGTATCCCTTACATACTAATCTTTCTTTGTTTCTAATTACTTCTCCTTGTTCATTCATCTTGTTCCTGTATACCCATTTAGTTCCAATCACATTTTTGTCTTTAGGTCTAGGGACCAATTCCCATGTCTTGTTCTTTTCAATCTGATCCAATTTTTATTTCATAGCTTTAATCCAATGTTCATCTTCACAAGCTTCATTTTTAGACTTAGGTTCAATTTGAGAAATCAAACATAAATGTACCTTCTTTCTAATTATAACTCCTCTATCCAAACTTCCAATAACTTGCTCAACAGGATGATGTCTTGATATATACCTCTTAGGTGTAATAGTCACTGATTTTTCTTCAACTGTAGATTCTTCTCTATTTTCTTTAGCATGACTTTCATTCAACAATTCACTGTCAGTCTCATAAAATTGTTCAGTAGTTTCAATGTTAGGCTGAGGGTTAGTTCCTTCATCAGATTCATAATCAAGCATTCTTTCCTGAATTTTAAACTTCTCATCAACTTTTACATTTGCACTTTCAACAATAGTTTTAGTTCTCTTATTGTAACATCTATATGCTTTTCTTTTCAAAGAGTATCTAAGAAAAATTCCTTCATCGCTTCTAGGATCAAACTTTCCTATATCATCATCTCTCTTAATATAACATTTGCCTCCAAAAATTCTAAAATACTTAACTGAGGGTGCATTTCCAAACCACAATTCATAAGATGTCTTGTTTGTGTCTTCTTTGATTTGTACTCTATTCATTGTATCTACTACTATATTCACTACTTCTCTCCAAAATGTCTTTGCCAAATCACCTTCAAATAACATAACTCTAGCTGCTTTAGTCACTGATATGTTCCTTCTTTCTGCGATACCATTTTGTTTAGGTGTTCTAGGGGCTGATAACTATCTCCTAATACCATTTGCTTCCAAAAATTGTTAAACTCTTTAGATGTAAATTATCCACCTCTATCAGATCTCAAACATTTAATCCTCATTCCTGATTCATTCTAAACTTTATTCTTCATGACCTTAAACTTATCAAATGCTTCAGATTTTTCTTTCAAAAATGCAATCCACATCATTCTTGTAAAATCATCAACAAGAATCATAAAATACCTTTCTCCATAGAATCCTCTAGTCCTAGTAGGATCACTCAAGTCTGTATGAACAATCTCCAACTTTTCTATAGATGTGAACTTCTTGCTAGGAAATGGACTTCTTTTCTACTTAGCCATCACACATTCCTTGCAAATCATGTTAGTAGGCTTCATAATCTTAGGTAAATCTCTTACTACAAGTGTAGAACTTACTTTCACAATATTATCAAAGTTTATATGACAAAACCTTCTATGCCATAACCAACTATCATCAATTTTAGTCATCAAGTATGTCATCTTAGTAGGGTTCAATTGAAATACATTACCTCTGGTTCTAGATCTAGTTCCAATCAGATTTCCATCTTTATCCTTAATCACACAAGTTTTCTTAGTAAACCAAACTTGATATCCTTTATCCACTAACTTTCCAACACTTAAAAGATTATGTTTTAATCCATCAACAAAGTAAACATCATCAGTATTAGTCTTTCCATCAAGAGTAATAGATCCTATACCTTTAATCAAACAAGGTGCATTGTTACCAAATCTAACAACTCCTCCATCATAATTGTTTAACTTTATGAATTTTCCTTTATCATTAGTCATATGATGTGAACAACCACTGTCTATTATCCAATCAGCTTTCTTTTCAACTTGGGAAACTAAGGCTTTTTCTTCTTTAATATCAAATTCAGAATTTTCTTCCTTAATTGCTACAAATCCTATGTCATCAAAGTTATCATTATCACTGTCACTCAAATGTCTTTCAATTCCTACTTCAATTTCTTCATCATTTGCATAATAAAATTCTTTAGATCTTCTAGGCTTAAAATTGTTTCTATACTTCTTAACTCTCTTAGGACACTTAGATGCAAAATGACCATACTCTTGACATGTCCAACATTTAAAGATTTTCTTACCATTTGGTTCTCTTTTCACAAGCAAGGCAATACCTTCTTCAATCTTCTTATATTCATCAGATTTGGATCTACTACTACTAGCATAATCTCCATTCACACTTAGACTTCTAGACAAAGTAGGTCTGATGCTAAGAGCACTGAATGTTGTTTCCACTCTAGGTAGTTAACCTGATAATCTCAGATTCATCTCTGTTGCTTCCAATCTTCCAAGAAGAGTCTCTCTTGAAAAGTTTGGTGTACAAGGTGTCACTTGTTCAATCATTTGTGTAGTCTTCCTGAATACTAGTGTCAATGTTCTCAAAATCTTCCATATTACTTCATTCTTTGTCTTTTCACCTCCACAAGACTTTATTCCTACAACAATTTCTAACATCCTACCAATATAGATTCTAACAGATTGATTTTCCATCATTATTATGTCTTCAAATGCACAAATCCAATTATGTAACCTAGCTTTCTTTGCATGTTCATCACCTTTAAAAGTAGAATGTAAAGCTTTCCAAATATCATGAGATTTAGTTAAACCTTTTACCTGACTGTATTCATTCTCTAGAAGTGCTGATAAAAGTGCTTCTCTTGCAATTATGTTACACATAAAGATATGTACCTCATCTTTAGTACTTGTTTCAAGATTGTCTTCTTCAATTATAGTCCTTTCATTCTTTGTAATCAACTAATAACCTAGTCCTAAACACAAGAGATGTGTCTTCATCTTTTCTTTCCAGCTGTCAAAATTTACTCCATCAAACTTAGGGCTTTATTTTCTAAAATTCACCATAGATCTCCTTAAGTTGTTAAATTTCTCTTTAAAGGACTTGTTGCTCTGATACCAATTGTTAGAAAGGAAAGACCACCAATATAACTGAGAGGGGGGGGGGGTGAATCAGTTATCTGATAATTAAACCATTTATCATCATTAACTTCAATATCAACTTCAATAGCTTTAAACCATATAATTAATGTAGTAACCAACCATAGATAGATAAGCATACATAATGACACAATGACACAATAACACAAGATATGTTAACTAGGGAACCTCTTGATCAAAGAGTAAATCCCGGTGGGAATGATGCCCAAAAAATGATGCACTAATATGAAAGTTCCTTGTTAGAGGATGGACCTTGTTAGGAGTCTTATGAAATACATTCAATACATATGAATCTCTATTAGGAGATTTTGAATCCCTGTTAAAAGATTCTAACCCTATTAGGAGTTATGGAAAATAGAAGGACCCACTACCCAAACAGCTTCAAGGCAAGATCTCTGAACTCACTGTCCAATAGATCTTAGGACTAATCAATAGAATAATATGAAATATGTTACCTCCTTCACACTATGCCAAAACTAAACTCTCTGCTACACAAGATCACAAGTTCAGATCTTTGTACTTTGCAAGTCTTCCTTCATCACTGAATTAGCTCTTTTCTTCACTTCATGCATACATTCGCATCACAAATTTCATAATTTCATATCAAAACTATTAAAATACTCATACATAACAAGGAAAACATTCCTTCCTTTATACCACACTCAAATAATTACAAATGAGTCGGCATGTAAATACAAAATAATAATTTCAACATGCTACATCAAAATTACATAAAACTGTCAGCTTCCAGATAAAATAACTTTCCAATCATGTGACCTCAAAGTTTGCACTATGAACCACATCACCACCAATGAGTCTCAAACTTCCCTTTAACTATGTAGAATCAGATTCCATCCCGGTTAGGAGATATCCTCCGATTACCAAAAACTACTACACAAGAATACTGCCAGAATACCGCTTTCACCAAAATGCTTATAAATTTCATAAATAAATGAATTTATTTTTGTGCTCTTAACCATAGGCTAATAACACACCAAATAACATACCATCAACTATGCATAACTCAATCTAAAATATAACATGTGTGAAAAACAAAACTGTGCCTGCTTCTCTGCTAAAATTCCAGAATAACACTGTTTTGACATCAATGACAATCATAGTCATGAATGCAACAACCATTGCTACAGAATGACTGCCAAAGGCTTCAGCATTCATTCCTAACATATACACTGAGTGAAGTAAGTTGGAAGATATAATGAAGTGAATTGATTATTAATCAGATGAGTTATTTTGAGCTTAGCATAGATCTAAATACTTAAAAATTGAGTTGTTTTTGAATCAGATCACTACTGTATCAATTTAACCATTGTTACAACAAAATATATTAACTGAGTGGACTTAACAGTAGTTTTTATTTCCATATGACATTCAAGGAATGTTAAATGTTGTCTTGTTGACCCCATAGTGAATGCTGGTCAAAAGTTAACTATTATTGATAAATCCTCTAACCAGGTCACACCTTACAGTATGCATTGTAACCTTTAACAGGGTTGGCTCCTAACTGAGCTCACTTCAAAAGAGTCAAATATTTTGGGTTACCAGTCCCAGGAGGTTTTTCCCTTAGTAGGGTTTCAACGTTAAATATTTGTGTTATGATTGTTTTGCTATCATACTTTACATATTGCATATTTGATTAATCATTAAAGATAGTTTTGGATATTGCTGGTATTTGGTAAATGAATAGAAAGATAGTTATCTTATCTTACCAAGTTGTTTGATTTGTTGAAAAAGTTTGAAAAATTACATCTAAGAGTTTGGGACTATAGGATAACTAATTTAACTGATTCACCCCCCTCTTAGTTATCTAACAATTGATATCAGAGCATATTGGTTTCTTGGAGGAAAGTTTCAAGGACTCGAGTATCACAAGATATATAAAAGGGAAGTGCCTAAGTTGAACAAAGATAACTTCTTGACATGGAAAAGTAGGATGAGATTGCACATATCTAGGATTAGAGAATCTTCTCTTCAAATCCTAGAAAATGGATACATACAACTGACTATTAGACCTTTGACAGTTGATCAACTAAGAGATATACATGAACACAATATAACAATGATAGAGATAGTTGCTGCCCTATCTGATGTAGAATTTGAAGATGTCAAAGAATACAATGAAAGAAATGTGGGACAAACTTGCACTAGTTCATGGAGGAGATGTAAATGTACTGAGAGCTAGAGCTGAAAGCCTTAGAGGTAGATTTGATGATATGAAGATGACAGAAGGTGAAAACATCACATAATACTCTAACCAAATCAAGGAATTAGTCAATGTTATCCAAGGAGAAAGAGGTGTTATTGATGAGGACATTGTTGTGAGTAAAATTCTTAGAACCTTTCTACCTATCTATGCTATTAGAATCTCTGCTATTCATGAAATGGGATCTGCACTAAACAATATTCTTACACTTGATAGTCTAATTGGTAAGTTGACTACTATTGAGCTAAATAACTATGATAATAGTATTATACCAAGTGTTGAGTCTACATTTATGTGATCCTTAAAGATTGGTAAGTCAAGCAGTAAACATAACATAAGAAATGAAAGTGGCAGTGATAGTGAAGATGAGCTTGATGAGCTTGAAGCACTTATGGCTAGGAGACTTCAAAAAGGTAAAGGAAGGTATAAAGAAAAGTTACCTTTAGAATGCTTTAATTGTAAGGAGATTGGACATATTTCTGCTAGATGTCCTAATAGGAAAGATGAAGATAAAGACAATGACTGATCTAGTAATGGAAAGTTTGGCAAAAGAGATAACCAAGATTACAAGGGAAACCGACACTATGACAGAAGAAACAACTAAGACTTAAAAGACAATGGCAAGAAGGCATGTTACCTTGTTGGACATGATGATGATGATACCAACACTAACATTGATGAAGATGATAAGGTGGTATTCATAGCAATGAAAGATGATTCAGAAGAAGAAGAAAGCTATGTTCAAACACCACTTATATCTAAAGTTAGCAATAATGATACATGGATTATTTATTATGGTTGTACACATCATATGATTGGTGATGAGGAAAAATTTGAATATCTTGAACACTATAATGGAGGATTTGTTAAAATGGGAAATGATACACCTTGTCTAGTGAAAGGAAAAGGATCTATCTTGTTGAATAATAAGATTAGAAGTGAGAATGCATATTGGGTGAAAGTACTTAACTATAATTTGTTGAGTGTATCACAATTGAATAATTTAGGTCACCATGTTTCATTTGAAAGAAGAAAGCTGAACATCTATGGTGAAACTAGAAAGTTGGTTGGTACTATTGAATAATCCAAAGGTAATCTATTTTATCTTGACAATGCTGAAACTTCTTGTTTGTTGGCTAGAAATGAAGATGTGTGGTTGTGGCATAAGAGACTATGTCATGTGAACTTTGATAACATGGTTAAGATCAATAAGAAGAGAAGAGTTAGAGGTTTACCGAGTCTAACTAAACTTGACCATGTCATGTGCAATCAATGCCAGAAAGGAAAAATAACCAAATCTAGTTTTAAAAGCAAAGACTATTCTTCTAAAGGTATTTTGGAGTTGGTACATACTGATGTATGTGGTCCTATGATAACTCAAAGTTATTATGGTGACAAATATTTCATTTTATTTGTTGATGAGTACTCTAGGATGATGACAATTATGTTTTTGAAAGAGAAATCTAAAGTTTTGAAACTATTTAAGTGGTATAAAGCTAAAGTTGAAAAGGAAACTGGAAAATATTTAAAATTCTTAAGATATGATAGAGGAGGTGAGTTTATTTCTAATGAATTCACTAATTTTTCTAATGAGCATGGAATTAATAAACATGTTTCTACACCAAGGACACCACAGTAGAATGGTATTGTAGAAAGAAGTAATTGATCTATAGTTGATTGTGCAAGAACACTGATGATTGAGAAAGATGTTGCACAAATGTATTGGAGAGAAGCTGTTAGCACTATTGTATACACATTGAACTGAGTTCAACTAAAGAAATATACAAATAAGATGCCTTATGAGATATGGTTTGGATACACACCCAATGTAAGTTATTTTAAGATTTTTGGAAGAAGATGTTACATTCTGAAAGATGATAGAAATGGTAAATTTGATTCTAAAGGTGATCAAGGAATATTCCTAGGATATTCTACTAAGAGAAAAGTATACAAATGTTTGAACAAGGCTACTAAAAAAATGATTGAAAGTGCTAATGTGAAAGTTGATGAGTTTTCTAAGAAAAATGATGAAGAAAGTAGGAAGGAACTAGAAGACTATGGTAGGTTTACATATATTGAGCATCTAGAGTATCTACCCAAGCCATAGGCTAAGTCTATCGAGAATTAGCAAATGCAAATCGAGAACCAAGATGATGCTAACAAGGAAGAAAATGAACCTAAACTGAATCATGAGAAAAGAAGAGAGAAAGTACTGGCGAGATTTGTTATAAGACACCATCCACATAACCAAATTATTGGAGAAAAGCAAGCTGGCATGATGACACAATGTAAGTTAAGATAGAACACATGTTTAGTTTGTGAATTTGAGCCTAATAATGTTAGAGATGAACTTGAGAATGATGAATGGATTAAGGCAATGAATGAAGAAATTGAACAAATAGAGAAAAACACAACATGGACATTGGTACTGAGACTGAGTGATAAAAATGTAATTGGTACTAAGTGGATTTTTCAAAACAAGTTGAATGAGAATGGTGAAGTAACTAGAAACAAAGCAAGACTTGTATGCATGGGATATGCACAAGAAGAAGGTATTCACTATGGTGAAACTTTTTCACCAGTAGCAAGACTTGAAGAAGTTTGAATATTACTTGCATATGTTGCACATAAAGGATTCAAAGTATATCAAATGGATGTGAAATCAACATTTCTAAATGGAATTCTTGAGGAAGAGGTCTACATAGAACAACCTCAAGGTTTTGTTGATCCAAATTAGAAAAATGTTGTATGTAGATTGCACAAATCACTCTATGGACTGAAACAAGCACCCAGAGTATGGTATAAAATATTACGTGCTTATCTTATTAGTATTGGCTTTGTGAGGACAAGTGACAATCATAATTTGTACATGAAAGGAGAAAATGATGACAATATTTTGATTGCTAAATTTTTTTTTGATGATATAATATTTGGAGGACATGATAATATTTGCAAATATTTTGTTGATGAAATGAGAAAAGAGTTTGAAATGTTAATGTTTGGAGAGATTAAATTATTTCTAGGTTTATAGATTATACAACAAAATGATGGTATTTTCATAACACAATCAAAATACATCAAGGAAGTGTTGAAGACTTTTTCCATGAAAGATTCAAAACTAGTAGGTACACCGATGGTCATAGGATGTAAGTTGACAAAATATGATCAATCAACGAAGGTAAATAAGACACTATATAGATCAATGATTGAAAAAATGATGTATGTGGTACACACAGTAGGCCTAATATAGCACATGCAGTTGGGATTGTAGCATGATTTTGTGCTATTCCTAAGGAATCACATATAACTATTGTTAAAAGGATTTTGAGATATTTGAAGAAAACTAAAGATCATAGTTTATGGTACAAAAAAGAAGGCAATTTTGAACTACAAGTTTACATTGATGTATATTGGGCTGGAAACATTGATGACTAGAAGAGTATAACTAGTGGAGCATTCTTTTTGGGAGAAAGACTTGTAACATGGATAAGTAAGAAACAAGCATGTATTTCTCAGTCTATTGCTAAAGTAGAGTATGTTGTTGCTACTGCTAATTGTTTAAATATTGCATGGATAAAATAATTTTTGTAAGGAATGAATGAGGTGATCACTGATCTAGTGATTATATATTGTGACAATACAAGTGCTATAAACATTTCCAAGAATCCCATGATGCATTAAAAAACAAAGCACATATCTATTAAGTATCACTACTTGAGGGAAAATGTACAAGAAAAGAAAGTGAAATTGGAGTTTGTGAAGTCTAAAGAATAACTTGCTAATATATTTACCAAGCCCTTACCAAAGGACACTTTTGAGTACTTGAGAACTAGACTAGGGGTCCATCCCTTGTCTATCGGTCACTAAGGTGATCAAGAGGCTACATCAACCTATAATTTATCAAAAAATCATTCATGTTGATGCATATAGCTCACACTTTAGGATTTCTAAGGTTGTGAAAGAATGTAGAAGCTAGGACAAAGAATTGTATATCAGTGCATGAAGGTACTTGATCTGAACCAAACAACAGAGAACTACTTGGCTACTGAAGAGCTATTTATTTTCTTTTGGCATTGTTGTCAAAGGGAGTGAGATTTCTATGATATATTGGGAGAGATATTTCAATGAAACATCTATCCACTACAATGATAGAAAGAGTCAGAGAACTACAATGATCAAATCCACACGGAGAGTCTACATGAAATGTTGTTGTAGTGATTAAACATATTAAATATCAAGCTAGGGAGAGCTTACTGAGATACAACATTTATCTATATAGTTTTAGAACAAATATTTGGTATGGTATGGCATATTTCATATTGTTTGTATTTACATCAATGCCAAAGGGAGAGATTGATGATCTACAATTGATTGAATAACTTGATGAACTAAAGAAACAATGATTAGAGATCATCAATCTATTAAAATGATATGTAAGATGATTAAAATAGTCAATATGTTTTCATTGATGTCAACTAGTTTTGACTATACTTATCATGATAGTTACAAAAATCTAAATATTTATAGAAGGAAGAAATGAGATATCTACATAAGGACAAGATGGATATGACAGATAAGGATAAGGTATACATTGGGTAACTTATTGATGATTCTATGGCATTATGTTGTTGACTTGAGCATGTTACATTATTCTATTATGAAGAAGAGATCAAAATTGAACAAGTTAATGTGGTTAGTAATTGAAGATTTATGTATACGCTGAGTCAGTCTTGTGTATATCAAGTGATAGTAATAACCAAGTTAGTTATCACCAACACATTCAATATTAACTGCGTATGAATGAAAACATTAAATGTTCTAACAATCAACTGAAATTGATGAGCTGTAAATTGCTTATGATTCCAAGGTAAGAGATGAAGTTTGTTATAATATCCATGACCAAAAAAATTCAAAGATGATCAAAGGGAAGAGAATGAAATGTGTTATTGATACATCTTCTGAGGAATCTTGAAGCGGCAAAATGGATGATAAAGATTAAGAGGAAAAATCTAATGGCTGATATGAAAATGGTTTACACGTCTATTTAAGAGACAAGAGATTCATTGTTGAATTATGTTGGATGAATAGAGACTGCAAAATATTTTGCGTGAAGACATTTTTTATGCATACTTGATCAAATTGGTTATAGACATAACCGAGCATTAGAAATATATACACCAAGTGAAGTAAGTTGGAGGATAGAATGGAGTGAATTGATTAATGATTAGACAAATTATTTTGAGCTGTATTTGAATTAGATCACTATTGTATCAGTTTAACCATTTTTATAGTAAAATCTCCTAACCGAGTGCACTTAACAATCTTTTGTATTTTCATATGATATTCAAGGAATGTTAAATGTTTTCTTGTTGACCCCATAGTGAATGATTGTCAAAAGTTTACTATTAGTGATAAATCCTCTAACCAAGTCACACCTTACAGTTTCCATTATAATATTTAATATGGTTGGCTCCTAACCGAGCTCACTTTAGAAGAGTGAAATATTTTGGGTTACTGGTCCCAATTAGTTTTTCCCTTAGTAGGGTTTTCACGTTAAATATTTTTGTTATGTTTTATTGGAAAGTTGGCTATACTAGTGTATATGACTTGGTATAGTGTTTCATTATGGAAAAAAATTCATATAGTAATTTGGAGTCAGTGCACTTGATGAGAAGATCATAAATTGGCTAAGTATTGAAGACTGGACAGTATACATAGTACCTGAAGCTTAGAGCATCAGTGCACATGCGTATGACTGAGTTATGGTGTGTGCCCTAGAATTTAAGTTGGTTAGACTATATTCATGCTTATTCTATGAGCGCATAATCAGCTTTGCAAGTACGAGAAAGATACAGACAATTGAAGTTACACAGCTAGTGTGTGCCAAAGAAGAACAGAGTAAGTAGCCGACTATTAGAATTTTGAGCTATGGTTATATTATAATGATGTAAAGGCTATGTGCCTATTGCAAATAGGTTTTTGACATATAAATATGTTTTATTGTAAACACGCTTGAGCCAATTCATTTGGAAGCATTGTATGTAATAGGTTTAAGGGCTAACCTAGTTGTTTGTTTTGTATGCGCATATAAATATGAGATGTTCCCATTGTAAATGGTATGGAAGTCAATATAGAATTGTGACAAGTAGAGCATAAGTGTGAAAAGAGACTATATGATGTATTATATCTTTGCAAGAGATCAAATCATCAGCGCATTAAAGGAATTGATCAGACAAGCAGTGTCATAGTAACCGTTCAATCAGTAGATATAGTGTGTATCTGAGATCAGAAGGTTGTAGCCTTCACCACTTGAGCAGTGAGCTCTAGGATAGTACATCCACACCCCTAATAGGGTTTATTGTAAAAGACTCCTAACAGAGTTTGACCCTTGACAAGGTCTACTATCCTAAACATATTGTAAAGCAACTCCTAATAGGGTTAAGGATCTTCTAACAAGGATCATAATACACTAGTGCAGAATATTAGTTGGTATCAATTACCACCATGGTTTTTACCTATTTGGGTTTCCCCATAACCATATTGGTGTTATGTGTTGATTTCATGTTTCATGTTTATGTGGATGTTCATTCCAATACTTAAGCATTTAAGTTCAGTTTAAAGATTAAGTGAAAAGATAAAATATAGTGAACATTGATTCACCCCCACCCCCCCCCCTCTCAGGGTTCCCATTCCTAACAATTGGTATCAAAGCCATGGTCCTTAGAAAATCAATTTAAACACTTGAGGAGATCATGGACAATGAAGAAATGAAACATCTAAAAATAAATCTTGAAGCTTCTCTTGAAGACCTAGACAAATCTGAAAGAGAAACTGAAGAACTAAGGGAAAAACTTAGTGATGCTCAATTAGTCATCAAAAGGATAAGGAAGGATTTGAAAGAATGCTCTACTAGTGATCTAGGGACAATGGTCAAGAAGCTAAATGAATAAAATACATCCTTAAAAGAAAAACTTGAAGAATTTGATGATAAGCTGACTAACAATTAGGAAGTCTATGATGAACAGGTCAAAGAGAACCTTCAACTAAATGAAGAATTGAGGAAAGAAAACATGGAAATCTTAGAGATAAGAAATAACAAAGAAAGCTTGGAATCTGAATTAAAAGATGGTAAGAATCACATTGATAAATTACACACCAGTTCTAATTTGATAGAATCTCAGTTGTATGTAAGAAGAGATAAAGGAGATACTAGCTGCATTGGATACAATGAAGCACAAAATCAGATTGGCAACATGTGAGAAAGAATGAAAGCACCAGAAGGAACCTCAGATACTAAGGAGATTGGAAGTTAGACTAAGGATCATATTGAACCACCTAAGAATGAGCGCAAGCCAGTAGACCACACTTGTTATGCATGTAACAAGCATGGACACATAGCAAGGAACTGTAATGAGGTAAGACCCTTCAATGGTTACTGTTATTCATGCAATTCATAGAGATATGAATTGCAAGACAAGTCAAAAGAATAGGACTCATAATCAAAGAAATCAGAATTAGTCAAATGTAAGTTCTCAGAATGTTACATGTCAGATATGTAACTATAATGGTCACTCAACTAAATAATGTAAGATGATGACTCATGTCAATGCACCAAGAAATATAAGGCCTCCAGTCATTTGTCACTCTTGTAACAAGGCTGGTCACATCTCAAAGTTTTGCAGATCAAGGATGCAAGGTCAGGAAAGCCCTAAAAAACTCAAAAAATTAGTTTTGGATCCCAAAGAAGAAGTTAATTTTGTTAAAGCTTCATAGGATGCGAGCTTTATTTGGTTAGAATCAAAGAAGTTCAAGGTTGATGAATATGTATTGGATGCATCCATAGTGGATGCACCATCTACATCTAGATGAATGGCCCTCAGGGTCATAGGGGAGATAATTTAGCTCTAGACCCCATGCATAGCTAGTATACTCACTTTGAGAGTATGCACCTTTGGACTTAAGCTTTTGGAGCCTAGCAGAATCTTTGTACCAGAGTGCACTAGCTGATTTTTTTCAGAATGAAAGTTAGAAATTTCCAAATGATAACCTAGTTTACATGACAAGCATTAATGGAAAAATTTATATTTTAAAGTACACAAAAGTTAGAAGATCTCTCATTGCATTCAAATTAAGAGCATTTGGAGAGAAAAAGAGTCCTAGTTGTTGATTGAGAAGCATTGTAGTTTTATTCATCAAGTGACTTGTGCAATTGATTAGTTGCAGAAACCCTAGTTTGTTGTGCCAATTTAGAATCTCTTGGAAACCTTTGAGAAAGTGTTATACAAGTAAGTGATGGCTACTCCTATAGTATTTGATGTTGTAGAGAAGAAAAGATATGTTTTTAAAAGGAATCCATTTAAATCAACACTAGATGACCTAGAAGGGGAATTCTCTCACACACCTATGGGTGTTATGCATGTCAAGGACATTAGGGAATACACCTACTGTAAGAAAGAACTAGTAGGATTGGATAGATTAAGGCCGCACATGGAAACTATGTTAAAACTAGATAAAACCTTCATAGATGAGTATGCACGATGGGATAATCACCCTATAGTGGAGTATGCTACAGCATATGAGCTATATGAATCAGAATTGATCAAGATTCTTCTAAGCAGGATTCATGATGCTGGTCAGAATTACTGGTGACCTAATTCATGAGATGATAGGCCTCCCAAGGATAGGCATCATCCTTCCAGTGGGAAAAGATGTGAGAAAGATTATTGAGAAGACTTGAAAATCAAGGAGTGATAGGTGTGGAATGACCATAGAGCCTATTGAGAAAGATGACATCAAATTGATGTCCATGATACTTGGATATAGGTTTCAACACACCAGCAGGGTAAACAGTGTGTCTACGGCCACAATTCTTCCAGCCATTAGAATTGTAAATGAGAATGGAGAGTTCAACTTGTGTGAAATTTTTCATGCACAACTAATTGATAACATCAAGGCAATCAAGCATGATAAGACCAAGATATTCAGATTTGGGTCTTTGATCATTTATATGTACTTCCATATTATTGGAAAGGTGTCAGATTCATACCTTGATAGGACTATTCCTACTATGCCACAGATATCCTTCAAGTCATCTACTAAGATCACTCTAAGAGATTACATGATATTGGAGTTGAAAACATTCAGGACTAAGATGCAGATGAGGTACATAATTCTAGAAAAGATAGTTAAAAGTACAACAATACTATTTGTTTTATGGTTGAGACTGACACAATATGCATGGAGGCTATTGAACCAAGGAAAAAGTGGGTTCATCCACTTGGGTATGAAGTTGATGAACAAGTCTTAGAAGCATATGAACAATTATCTCTTTCAGCCCCTAAAGACCCTAATGAGCCAAGATGGGGAACCTATGAAGAGAAAACAAAAGAAGTTGATGCAATCTTAAACAGTGCAGCAACTAAAAGAAAGGTTGCCAAGGTTACCTTAAAAATCTTGAGAATTCATGGAGTGTCTCAAGCAGACCTTGACAAAGCAAGGGGACAAAATATTTCTTTGGAATTAAAGAGTGTAGATGCAACAAAGGCAGAATCAGATGATCCTAAGTTGAACAAGTTGAAGATAGAAAAATCTGATGAGTAGAAGGGTAAAACTGATGTTACTCCTTTTGCACCCAAGGAAACCATTGACCTTACTACTCCTCCTAAGTATAAGGAAATGTATAAAAGGAAGAAAGAGATCAACATTGGTCATCCAACCTTGAGAGTAACCAAGAATAGAAGAAACACTCAAGCACCTCCTGAAGTAAGTTTCAATACTAGTCTGAGTGTGTTAAGCACAAGAATCATTGATGAAGGTAGAATTGATCAAGTGGGAAAGTTTTATGAGAAATACAGTGAGATAGAAAAATTAGAGATACATGGAATGATAGTCAAACATATGTTGAAGTTCAAGAAGATGGTCTTGGAACTAAAGACCATGATTCCTGATAATGTGTGGAACATCCTAGAATTCCAAAAGAGGTAGGCCATTGAAGAATATCTAAGGATAAGAGATAAGATTTTAGATGAAACCCTTCCTTTATGTGAGCTAGAAGAGAAAAGGTTATTGTTAGATCTGGTGAAGCCTCACCTAAGGACCAAGACAAGAACATTGAATATAATGGATAAAAACTTTGAATTAGTTGCCAAGGAAATAGAGAAAGCCTTTGAGAAGGTCTTTATGAATAGGCACATGTATCCCCCTACTGCACCCATAGCTCAAGTACCCTCAAAAGAATTCAAGATGGAAAAGCCCACTAATGCATCAGGGATAGGTCCTCAGGATAGCACCATGATAGAGTCACTAAAGCCCATGATAAAGTCACTAAAGGATAGCACCATTATCATTGATAATGTAGAGATAGCCATGGTGGCCACTGACACTAAGTTGGACAAGTTTGAAGAGGCATTTGTAAGTACTCAAGAGGCAAAAAACTTATGCAGTAACACTCCTCCTACTCATCAAGGAGAAATATTAATTAAGGATATAACAAATGAGAAAGAAGAAGAAAAGATGGAAGAAACTAAAGAAGAAGAAAAAGTAAAAGAAGCTGAAAAACAAAAGGAAGAAGAAGAGGTAAAAGGAAGTGAGAAAAAAGATGAAACATCAGTTGAACTAATCAAGGTAAAACAATAAGTGATGGATAGCACTCCCATCACTCCCTTAGCAGCATTTTTGTCAATTTTGAAACCTAACACAACTAGTTTGGATTCATGGGGAGAAGAAGACCTGATTAAGTTTAGCATCTTAGCTATGGAAAAGGCCAAGGAGAAACAAGTGATGAGGAATCCCCTCCTTTTAGATTCAGTGAACATCTTTGATAGTTTGTTACTATTAGACAAGAAAGTGTCCAAGGTAAACTCCGTTGATGATGTCAGCTTAGTGATTTCATAGTTCAAGAATAATTTCTTTAACCTAGAAGAATCTACATCCTTAGTTGCAAAATAGAAGTACTTGAAGAAGAGATTAAGTGAATTGGTTAGCAACTATACACTTGACCTAAAATCACTAAATTTTGGTCAAGCATCTTTGAAGCAGTTTGTAGCAAGAGGCAGAAAAATCATTGCTAACTGTATGAACCAGGATAAGCCAACTGGTGATCTATACAAGAAGAATTAAGAGGCTGAAGCTATGATAGATAGCATAAGGAAATTAGTGGAAGATCCATTAGTTGATGTGAACATGTGTAATAATGTCTACCAAGGCTAGTTAGACAAGATTGAGAAGGTAGAAAAGAGATGACCAAGATAAGGGCTAGGCAGACTCAGCTAAGGAATGCTCTTGCGCCCTCATTAGACATGCTTAATCAGAATATCAAGGAGATCGATGCCACCATGGTGACATATGATCAAGGTCCTAGCACAAATTTGGAGAAGATGGAGAAGATATAGTATGCATTATGTGCCCATCTACAAATTGTAAATTATCTGATCACATTTTGGAAGAAGGAGATCCAAAATCTGTAGATAGCATATCTGAATGTTCTCTCATAGTAAGTTTTTGTACATATAGTTTTGAAGCACCTTTTTCATTAATTTCAAAGGGGGAGTATGTGTCTAATATGGGTTATAGATATGTATAAGGAGATATAAGATAGAAATTATGTATAAGGGAGATATAAGACAAAAAAAAATTGTATTAAGGAACAGTTAGCAACTTGGCCATATTCCTTTGTTGCCATCAATGAAAAAGGGGGAGAGTGTTGGAAAGTTTGCTATATTAGTGTATATGACTTGGTATAGTGTTTTCATTATGGAAACAAATTCATATAGTAATTTGGAGTCAAGGCACTTGATGAGAAGATCAGAAATCAGCTAAGTATTGAAGACTAGACAGTATATAGAGTACTTGAAGCTCAGAGCATCAGCGCACATGCATATGACAAAGTTATGGTGTGTTCCATGGAAGTTAAGTTGGTTAGACTATATTCATCATTATTCTATGAGTGCATAATCAGATATACAAGTATGAGAAAGATACATACAGTTGAAGTTACACAGCCAATGTTTGCCAGAGAAGAACAAAGTAAGTAGCTGACTGTTAGCATTTTGAGTTGTGGTTATATTCTAATGATGTAAGGGCTATGCACCTATTGTAATTAGGTTGCTGACATATAAATATATTTGATTGTAAACATGCTTGAGCCAATTTATTTAGAAGCATTGTATGTAATAGGTTTAAGGGCTGACCTAGTTGTTTGTTTTGTATGCGCATATAAATATGAGATGCGCCCATTGTAAATGGTATGGAATTCAATATAGAATTGTGACAAGTACAGCATAAGCATGTGAAGAGACTATAAGATGTATTAGTTATTTGCAAGAGATCAAAGAATCAGTGCATTAAAGGAACTAATTAGACAAGTAGTGTCATAGTGATAGCTCATTCAGTAGATATAGTGTGTATCTAAGATTAGAAGGTTGTAGCCTTCACCACTCGAGCAGTGAGCTCTAGGATAGTACATCCATAACCCTAATAGGGTTTATTGTAAAAGACTCCTAATAGGGTCCAACCCTTGACAAGGTCTACTATACTAAACATATTGTAAAGAAACTCCTAACAGGGTTAAGGATCTTCTCACAAGGATCATAATACACTAATGTAGAATATTAGTGGGTGTCAATTTCCACCAGGGTTTTTACCTATTTGGGTTTCCCCGTAACCATATTGGTGTTATGTGTTGATTTCATGTTTTTTTTTTTGTGGATTTTCATTTCAGTACTTAAGCATTTAAGTTTAGTTTAAAAATTAAGTGAAAAGATAAAATACAGTGACCACTGATTCAACCCCCCCCCTCTTAGTGTTCCCATTCCTAACATGTGTTATTTGTTATGATTGTTTGGCTATCATACTTTACATTTTGCATATTTAATTAATCGGTAAAGATAATTTTTTATATTAATAGTGGTGGTACCCTAAATTTTGAGAATTTAGTAGTCCCAATCTATTATCAAGAAGTAAGTTTATCCATACTAAAAAAAATAAAGGAAGACTTATGACACAAAGAAATAGAACTAACTAATCAAAACCTTCAAAAAATGTTGTAATTTTGACCTGCTTCAAAGATGATACCAACAGAGGCTAAAGATTGTTGAATTTTAAAAATCTAAAAATGACCCAGTTTGGGAAATCAAATTTCCTATATCCAAGAAAAATATTAGCCTTTCACAAGGTGTTTTGGTTTTTTGACCAAGTCCAAATTTGAAAGATAGGTAGTTATTAGTTAATTTTATGATTAGTTTTTTCAAAAGAAGTTTTTAAATTTTAGCATAGGGTGGTGTCTCTTCACCCTAAAGGGGTGTGAAAACCATTCATCCACATATATATGTGGTTTAAAATATAAGGGTAGACAAGAATCATCAACAATGTAAAAAACTTATTATTTTCTACCGCACTTTTTGCAAGTGATCTATTGTACATGTAATGCCCCTCCAACCCTATCAAGTCTTGGTTAAGTTCACTTGAAATTAGGAAGGACTATATGTGAGAATGATCCTTCTTGAGATGGTTTCTTAAACCGAAACTTTTCCAACTCACCATAACTTCATATTTTAATTTGAGGAATAATAATATTGCATAGGTATGTTACTATACATCTTCTTGTGTGTCAATGATAGTTTAGGACTTTAATGATAAAAGGATCACCTGATAGACTTATAGGCTTCTTTGTGAAATGCTCATGTTTACCTTAGGTTAATTGATTATACTCACTTAAGGGTTAGATATGTTATCTTCTCTAATAATGTTAATTGGGATTAGAGATGATTAATGTATTTAGGGTTATATGATTTGTTTATCTTGTTTTGATAATGAGACATTTTGAGTACATGCCTGATGGTTAAATGGGTTTGTGAAAGTTAATAGATGGTTTACATTTACATGAATATGTTATGATGCATTCTTGTTACACAATATGGAAAAGAGATTATTTTGGTACTAACCACACTAATCCAATTATGCTTTGTTGATGTCACTATCTGATGTCAGTGTAGGATGAGGGGAGGTAGTCATAGTTACTCCTACCGGAGGTCCACACCATGTCACACTCTCCCTCCTTGTTTGCCATTGTCTATTTATATATATGTATATATGCATGTTGGTTGGTGTTGCAGGATGCAGGTACCAGGCATTGACTCCACCTGGCTACATAGGTCTGAGCATGCATTAAAAATCCTTGAACTGTTGTTGTGTGGAGATATTACCAAGATTCTCTCAAGATTACCCATGGACTTAGATTTTGGTTTAAAAGGTTACCCTAGTTGGGGAATTTGAATGTAGTATGTGATGTGGTCTTGTGATTTATGATTCAACGTTGTTCTGTGATTTATGATGTGGTTAGATTTATCCTTGTAAGTATATGTATATATATTTATTTTATATGTGTTATATTATTTGTAAGTTATATAGGTATGTGTATATGTGGGTGCACACGCATATACCCATGCTTATATAAATAATAATATTTGTATAGATTTATTGATTGTTTTAGTGGTATGTTATTTAAAGTGAATTCAATGAAGTGTATTAAATAAATGTATTAAATAAAAAAGTGAAACTAATATTAATAATAGTAATAATAAAAAATAAATGCTCTTTGTAGTAAAACTAGCTATCTAGGAGGGAGTTGAACTCGAGACCTCCTAGAAGTTAGGCTATTTGGTTTCCATGTGTGCTATGTGGTTTTCTTGAAAGTTATTTGTTGAGTGTTCTTGTTATGATTTATTTTGAAGTTATTTTTAATTAAATTTATTAAAACTTTGTTAAGTGCTTACGGGAATGATTTGTTTATTTTCCAACCAACTATGGAAGTTGGAGAAGTTACTTCCCGTAAAGCAACTCCTCCAACCACATAGTTGGAGGATAAATATTTCAATTTTGTGTGGTTTGAGGAAATGATTTTTTCGGGAAGATTTTTGGAATGCTTTGAATGGATTTTTCCATAATTTTATTTGTGATTTCTAAGTTTGAGATTTTCTTTTTGGTGAGGACAAGTGGGATTGGATTTCTAGGTTTTGATTACCAGAGGAAGCTTGCCAAGAAGCTATCTACTCAAGGCTTGCAGATTTCCAAGAAGGTCTCTAGCCAAGGGAAGAGAATTCTCCATAGGACCCCAGGTAGGGTCTATACTAGGATGAATTCTCCAATTCTCCTATGTATGTGCTTGTGTTTTTAAATGCTATGTTATTTTATTGTTATGTGATAGCTTACTAGGAAATAAAAAGGAAATTTAAGTGTTATATTGTCTGTGTATTTCTATTGTGTTGCTGGAAAGCAATTATGTAAATGTTTGTATAGTTTTAATAGTAAGATATTTCTTGGGAGTTTGGAATTTGTTGTGATACCTCCTTTTTCTATTTGTGAGGTTTATGTAATGATTTAGGGAATTTTAGGAAGGTTTGGGATTTTTTAGGAAAGGCTACAGTCCTTCTTTCCCATTTTTCCTTTTTGTAGGCCTTCTCTATGAATTTATGTTTTTAATTTGATTAAATCTTATCTAAGACTTAGATAGTGTTGAGGATGTGGTTTGGATGTGGTTCTGAGGTCTCTATATTAGGTTGATCTCAGGGAACCTTTCCCAGGCACTCTTTATGCCTTAAAAAGTCATTTTTAGGTCTTTTTGGGTAATTCTGAATTAATTTTGTAAAAGTGTGTTGTAGTGTCATACGACATTGTATTCATACTCGTATGACAGTCAAAATTTGTATGGGTAAAAAATTAGTTTTAAGTGTTTTTGGGGAGTTTTAAATGTAATTTTGTGTAAGTGTTTTACAGTGTCGTATGACATTGTAGTCATACCCATACGATAATTGGTCAAATGTCATATGGGAATGCACATTATCATATGAGTTTCCATAGAAAGTCATTTGGAGTTTTGGGGTTTCAAGGACTCAAATATTGCAAGTCTCAAGATTTAAGTATAAGTCACGATACTTTAATTTCTTATACTTTAAGTTATACTTATATAAAGAAATTAGGTACCTTATGAGATGATTAAGATAGGTTCTAGATTCATAAGAGTTAAGGTGTAACTTCGAGATTTTTAGTTTTTCAAAAAAATCAGACTTAGTTATTATTCAGGCACGTGAGATTTTGCAAAGCATTGTGTTTTGGCATATGAATTTTGTGTAAACTTTAAATATTTTCATTACATGTTTTGTTGAGGTTATATGGTTTACTTGTGATGATTTTTCACTTAGCATAGATTTGAGTTTAGTTTATGAGGCTAGGACTTGTCTCGGTGGCTAGTGTGCACGGGAGGGTTCCTTAGACCTATAAATGAGCCTTGGGAAGTTTTACTTGTGCATGTGAAAATTTTTATGATTTCGTTGAGATGTCTTGTGATAGAAATTCTTCCAATAGTTCCTGTTATGTATATGGTTAAGGTTAGGACTTGTTCTAAGGGCCTAAGTGCATAGCGGAGTTTCCTAAACCTATAAATCAGGACTTGGAAGTGTTATCTGGTTTTGTGGCTTGTGATAGAGTAAGGGTATAGGAACCTTAAGTGAGTGTCTCACCATAGGTGTTGGAACCCTAAAGTGGTTGCTGAATGATCCTATGGGTGGGTTTGTAAAAAGTGATAACCTTAAAAAATTAACCTAGGAAGGGAGGATTCAAAAGATAATGAAAGAAAACATAATAATGGCCACACAGACCTAATTAGAGTACTAGGACTAGGGATAACTGCCAGGATGGATCACTATTCATAAAGGGGGGACCGTGGTTACATGGTATTTAGGAAGGATCCCAATATATAGGTTCTGTGATGACACTCACTTAGGTGGTCTCCTAGAACCTTAACCTCGATGTTATAGTATGATGATATTCTATGTCCTTTATTCTTGTTCTTTTGAGTCTTGGATTTATTGGTATTTGAGACTTAGATTGCCTTAAGGTCTTGAGAGTACCTTGGTTCTATCTCCTAGCATGGGGGGTGGAATTTTATTAGTTTCACATGGTAGGGTGGCAAATCTCTTTCGAGGTATTGTTCATGGTTCATGTCATGGCTTGGATTTTGAGTTGTTCAATGGTGAAGATTCTATTCTTTTATCATGTATCTCTATTTTTTGTTATCAAGATGTAAAGATGTATTGTAAGTCTTTGGGAAACTTGATGTAATTATCTTTTTGTATGCCTTCGGGCCATGTGCAACAACTGTAATTGTAATTTTGTTGAAATTGTAAGAAAGAAGTTATGTATTTGGGAAGGGTAGTTTTAGGAATTTCAAAAGATGATTGAATATTGGTAATAAGACATGGATTATGTTTAAGTAATTCCTACCCTATCTCTCTTATGCATTTTAAAATGAAATTGAAAGTAATTATTCTATGTAAGTATTGGCAATGCAATAGATGAAAACTTCTAAAATGAAACTCATTTTGTTAGTGAAAAGATGTGCTAAGGGGTGAAGGGTATCTCCAGGTGAAATAGTAAGGGAAATGAAACATGTACGTTATTAAAATTAGTAATGAGATATGATTTCTTAAATGTATAAGTTCAATGTGTATGATATAAGGTTATTATGTTTAAGTAATTCCTACCCTATCTCTCTTATACATTTTAAAATGAAATTGAAAGTAATTATTCTATGTAAGTATTGGCAATGCAATAGATGAAAACTTCTAAAATGAAACTCATTTTGTTAGTGAAAAGATGTGCTAAGGGGTGAAGGGTATCTCCAGGTGAAATAGTAAGGGAAATGAAACATGTACGTTATTAAAATTAGTAATGAGATATGATTTCTTAAATGTATAAGTTCAATGTGTATGATATAAGGTTATTTAAACTAGGTTCTAATCTCAATTCTTAACTAGATTTATACAAGGTTATTCTTAATAATTTGTGGAAGTTAGATGTGTGGAAAGAAATGATTCAGTGAATGGTTTATGTTGGGTAGTAATAGATGGTTAAGTTTTTTGGTTCCCAAAAATGGATTTTATGCACTAATAGGCAACCCATACATCTACAGATTTTTGGGATGGGTTAGATCCAAATATTAAGCTCTAGAGATGGTTGGACCAACTATAGGGACAAGACTGCCCTCTGCACTTCTAGCTCTACAAGACCAAGGAGGGTGCTCCTAATCCAACAACACAATAATTAAATCAATAATCACTAATTGGATTTAAAGGTAACAGATAAATGATAAGAGAAATCTAAATGATAACCATTCATTTATAGATCTTTCACTATCACTAGGTAGTAAACTGCCCTGCAAATCACTGTATTTCAAATAATTTTGACAATTTTAATAAAAAATGGAGATATCAATAGAACCTTTTCAAACACTGATCTCTATAAGAAAAATCCACTGCTGGCCAGTGTCTTATTCATTGGGCAACACCTCCACTACAAGACTGTAATACATGAAACAATATACTAAACTTTGAATTATCTTTTCCTTTTGAAAATACTAATCACCTTGTGGTGGATTTTATCAAAGGTTCCTAGATTCACACTACTTACTAATGCATCCTTAAGCAAAAATTCAAAGAATTTTAGTCATATTCAAAGCTTATTTAATCTGATCTTGGATCAGAGCTGAGAAATATAAACATACACACAGAAATTATCTACACAATGAATTGGAACAATTCATAACTCAAATAGAGATACTGAAGGAGAGATATAAATCTTGGATTTTATTTAAATGCTATATTAATCACGCTTATAGAATGCTTTACAGTATAACCTTTTGAAAATAACTTGAACCAAAAAATAATGTTCTTCTATAGAAATATGCCTAAAAATAGTCTATGATATCCCAGACTCAAGAAACTTATCAGTCAAATTGATCAAGTTCTCGGTCCCTTACAATTGATCCTGGTAATCCTTTTATAGAATAAGGATTGCAAACAAGCTTTGGATCTTTCTAAAAGAAACAAGAAAGGAGTTCTCATATAAGACAAAAATGAAAATAGAAACTTTCTTGTTACAAAACTTTGAGATGGATTGTTAAGATGAGTGCTAAAAACTTGTAACAACTCCCAAGGGTAGTTCAACTTCTGCCAAGTGTTGTATTTGTGCTTATGTTAACTGCTTGATGCCTTTATCCCTGTTTATCTTGATCTTGAGGGTTTGGAGTACTCCCACTTGTTGCTTCTTTATTTGATGTTCCTTCTTCTTCTGAATCTTCTAGAGAATAGGTTGATTCCCAAGTCATATAGGTCTCTTCACTTGGCCAATGAAAGGCAAGGACTTCATCCTTCTTCAGTAATAATTTGTTCCACTCAGCAACCAACTGGTGAACCTCTATTCTTACATTAGCAAAATGCATCCTAGCATCCTAAAGGAGTTCAACAAGTTGTATGAATGGGGTATTATCATCTGTACATAAAATGGATTCTACTTTAGACAATACTTGTCTATCTATTTGCTCTGTCCATTGATCTTTATCTTTGATTACCCCATCTGCCTTAATAAGACCAGGAAAAATTTGAAAATCATCCTGGAAGTATCTCAGCCTCAAGATTTCTGATCTTCTTATACTCCCCATGTTTACCTCAATCCTTAACAAACTTGTAAGTGTTCTTTAGCTCTATATCCACAATACATTTATCGTTAAATTGATTAAAAATTGACTTTAGACTATCCTTCCGTGTAGCCCATTTTTCCAAAATCTTGTCCACAGTAACTAATTCTTTCTAAAAAGATGCTAAAATGTTTTCCAATTATTTTGTAGTTATGTATATTTCTTTAGGTCTCACCTTTGCAACAAAATGTGAAACCACATCCTTTATCTTCTTCTCAAACCTCTACTTTATCTTTTGATCAATGTCATCCTCATCCATGGAAGGAGGAAGAGGGGAAGGAGGAAATTCAACAATAGGGCTTGATGAGGAAGGCCCAGTAGGGGATGAAGCTATTTTCATCTCCTCTGATAGTTGTGTTGGGCCATGCTCTCCCAATCTTTTCTTTAAATTTGCAATTAAAGTATCTCTTTCAAGAATCCCCTGTTTCAACTCACCATAAATCTTCAAAAGTATTTCCAACTTTCCAGTGAGTTCTTCCTTCTCCTTGGCCTCTTTTTCTACCACCTTTGCTATCAATTATGTTGTGGCCATTACCATACATGATGCTTCCACCAAAGAAGTATCAGTAACCCTTCTTACAATTAGACTCCCTGAAAGATCATCTCTGACAATTTGTTGTCGCCTGTTATTTTCATTCTTTCTTAGGGACCACATTACTAAAGCTTGGTGATTTTCACTAAAAGTGACCCCTTTAATAGCATGTTCTGCTTCTTCTTGAGTTTTCTAACCACATCAAAAACCATCACATCAACTATATCCCACTCAGGAAGGATTAGCACTCCTGATATTTTTACCATATCTCTTCCTTGCTCTGGAGTGATTAGTTTAAACTTTGCAGTCATCTCTATTTTCACTTCCTCCTCTATGATTTGTAAATCCTTCTCTGGATTCTCTTCATGTTTCTTCTCATAGGTTTCTTGAAATTGATTGATGTTTAATTTCCAAAGAAACTGCATGAAAGCCCTAGTTTTAACAACAGTATCATCAGCTAAGAACTCATCACAAGCCTATTTAATTATTGGGTCCAATTATGTGCCTGCCAATTCCCCTACTGTTAGATCTAGTTTGGGCTCCTCTGGTAGCTCTAGCACTCCATTTATTTCTTCATAGGTCATAAAAATTTGACGTAAAGCATCTACTTGTTGTACTTTCTCTGCAATCTCTTGGTCATCAAAAAGTCTTAGAGGAGACTATGATGGAGAATAATCCTTTTCAACATGAACAAGTCTTTCTTCCACTCTTTGTTATTTTGATGGGGGTGGAGAATCAATTACATCCTTAGAGGCTTGAAGATGATGAGAGTCAGGGACCTCTACAGTCTCCTTTTGTTTCTCAATTTTTTGTGAAGTTGATGGGACATCCCTTGTATCAATTTTCCTTTTCTAGCCTTGCTCTGGTATCACAAAATTGTAACTAGTCTTCTTTTGCACCATCTACCTCCCTGGGGGTAACCCTTTTGCAAATATGAGCTTGCTTAACAATTATTTAGCCTTTTCTAGGTCATCCTTCATAACCTTTTCCTTCTTTTCATTTAGGGTTTGAAAAATACCCTAAAAACAATTCATGAGAGTATCTATTTTCTTCCCCATTAGAGTTATGCTTTTCAGGGGATCCCATCCAGAATCAAATTGTCAGATAAAATCTAATGTCTTTTTCTACACCAGCCATTTTTCTTTCCTAACCTCTTGATTCTACAACTTTGGAAGATTTCTGACAATATCCTCAGGAAAATTAAAGATGTGGTTAATCATGGCACACTTGTCTCTCTTCTTAAACATTTCATTATAGAACCCCTTTGGGTCTATTGTTCTAGCAATCATAGTGGCCATACGGTATGGAGCTAGGATTTTAGCCATGTGAACCCATCCACCCTTGGTAATTATGAATTGGTGTACAATGGTAACATTTGGAAATAAATTTCCCTTGCCTTTTCCAGTGAGGGCATACTCTTCAATATCTCCCAATTGCCTAAGAAACTATACAATTCCAATCCTAAGAGGTACATGATAAGGCAATATAAAAGGGGTTACCCTGAAACCATACAACTTGATGACAGTTGATAAATTGTAGAAAATGACATCACCCCAATTGTGAACAATATTCAGATTCTTAGAAAACTGATTTGGCCTAATGAACTATACCAATACTGTTGGGATTCTTGGGTTGTCTAAGACAAACAACATCCTGAGTCTGGCTACAAAACATTTATCAAAATTTGTGAAACTATTATCCTTTCTATCCCAGGTCATTGTGAGGCTCCACAATTGGACTGGCATATCTTCACCATCCTTCTGTCTCATTAATTCCATTTCTTGCCCAAAAAATCTTTCTCCTTTAAACAAAAACATGTACATTATGAAAGAATACTAGCAAAAGGGCTTGTCATCTTCACTCTTTTGAATCTTCACTAATCCATTATGGATTAATTCAGCAATGAATGGAGCAAAATCAAAAGTAGTAGATAGATGTGAATGTAGAATTTGAATCACAATGCTCATCAAATGTATTGGCATCCTCTCACTAACATCCTCTCCAAAAACCTAACATAATGACCAATATGCACACTTAGCTCTGGAATCAAAATATTCTATTTTAAAAGGCTCCTATGTGTTCTGTCCCATAATAACCATTTTCCCAATCTTGGTGTAGAAATCCTTCAATAATTTTCCTCTAAAATAGTTCCTTTGTGCATCATATACTTGCCTTAACTCTTCAAAATCAATATTCTCTAAACTGTCTGAGGATTCACTTAACCCGAACACCTTCCTGATCTCTTCAGCAAAAATTTTAATCAATAGTATTCCTTTTGCATCCCTAACCTCCCTAGTGATTGGTTTATAAGTCTTTTCCACTTGGATCATCAAGTCAATATCTATAAAAACACCAGACACCAGAATTTTTCCAAGGTCAAACTGCCATATATTGCTTGTAGGGTGAAGGGCATTTCTCTGACTAAAACCTTCTTTGAATAAATCTAATCCAGTGATATCAGAGTCACCACTTGCATTGATTGTACCAATTTTGGCCTCCCTAATAAAATTTGTTGTGTCATATAAACCCTCTGCTATATTTACCCTAGGGTCTTGTGGAGTCAGACTCTTGGTTTTCACTAGGTTAGTAGTAGAGCTGAGAAGTAATTGCAATAAATCCTCATGCAAACCTCTTTCACTATACTCAATTTTACTGGACAATTCTTTCCTTGGTGCCATTTTTAGGTTTTATCTTAAAAGAAACCTTTGCAAGATATAAAAACTATAGAACTATGATTCTTTTAGTAGGGAAGCAATTCACATAGGTATTTCACCAACCTCTTTTTGGGAAATCACCAGGAGATAACTGCCTGTCCTTGCAATTCTTCATGCTTGAGTTTGCAATTTTTTTATTTCTTTGTGCTTCTAAGAGTGCACAGAATTTTGATATATGAGCCATTAAAGTAGTCATTTCAGCAATTTATTTAGCATGATTCAAACATTACTCCTCTGAAAGAATGAACTATCACTTCTCAACAAGAACTTCAAATTGTGTCACTTTATCTCTAGTTTGAATTAGAACCATCAATTTTCACCAGAAGATGATCTAATGGCCTATCACATGATCACATAGCTTAAAAATCACTCATGTGAACATATGACAAGCTATCACTTAGTCTCTCTATTAGCAACAATCCCCTATAACTTTCACTGTTAAAACAAAATGTTAGTCGCATGATCACATAGCTTAAAAGAAGCTCATGTGAACATGCAACAAACTGTTAGCCTTCAATCACCGTCATCTTTTCTTCAATTAAATTTTCCCACTTCACCTTTTTCAATAAAGAAAATCCACGCTTGCAACACTTGGCAAGTTGTCATGTAATTTCTTTCTTTCTGAGCACTGGTGTTTGCTGACATCCTCCACATTAGCAAGTATTATCGACAAATGAAGGAAAAAACATATGCAAAAACTGACATTGGTCCCACTATTTTTAACCAATGAGAAATCACCAGTCATGTACACCTGTCAATAGTCCCACCTGAGAAATATACTGAACTTTATGCAAGATCGATGGTTAGTCGCATGATCGCATAGACCATTAAGATTCCATGCGATTATACGACAACCATCGGATCTTCCCTTCATTCCTTTTAGTTTTTAAGATTCCTCTGACACTGGTCCCTCTTTGTTTCCACCTTAAGCTTCACTGTAAGATCAATGGTTAGTCACATGATTGCATAGGTCTCTAAGATTCCTTGTGAACATATGAGCGTCGTTAGATCTTCTTTAAAGATACAAAGATGAATGAAAGCTGAAACATTAGAATATAAGGTATTTAGGATTTAGGACATATTATTTATATCACCAGGCCTTTAGACTTAGGGAAAATAAAGATATGACCCCCCGCATGATGATAAAAAAAAAATGCACGTTCTTTTCTATGAACTTAAGTGACTCAAAAAAGGTAACACTCAAATAGAAATGAATAGAGTGACCTAGGGTTTTTGAAAATGGCATATATTTAGGGTTTTTCTTAGGTTTAACTCTTAGTTAGGGCTCACTGGATACTAAGGAAAAATAGATAATTTTGCAAGATTTTTTATGGGTTTTCTGTAGCAAAATTATCACAATCTTTTAACACTTATGCACACTTCAATTTTATAAAAATTTCATAATATTGACATACTAAAAAATTGAAGTGCCAACAGTGGCTCTGTCTAGGGATGTATGCCTCTTGCAGGCATGACAAGAAAATGGAATCTCTGGGATAAGAAAATCATCTACTGAAACAAAAAAACTAACCTACTCACACAACTGGAAAAAACAAACACACAATTGGGAAAGGGAAACTAACTATTGTTCATGGATAATCAGAGTACCTTAAGAAAAGTACAACTTGAGGAATTGTCCATGAACTAGCAATTCCATTTCATTTCCAATCAAGTCCTTCAAAATGTATGAATCAGGTCCCCATGTTTGACTGATCAAATATGGTCCCAACCAAATAGGGTCAAATTTGTTGTGTTTACCCTATCTTCAAGTTTGGCATTCCACATCAGGACCAAATCATTATCTTGAAAACTTCTGACTGTAGTTTTTCTATCATACAAATTCTTATACTTGAGCTGAGATCTCAAATTTGTATCATGTGCTCCCCTCCTTGATTCATCTAGTTGTATCAAGTCTTGTAATCTAATCTTCATTTCATCATCTTGATCATCATCATACAACTGGATGAACTTGTACATTTACAAAAAATTATTTTGTGGTAACCTGGCATGGATACCATATACTAAATCAAAAGGAGCACAACCTATAGCCTTCTTGATTGTCACTCTTTCAGCCCACAGAGCTAGCTATAGTTTTGAATCCCATGCGTTCTTGTTTGCATCTAAGACTCTTTTCAAAAAATTTATCAAGCTTTTGTTACTTGATTCAACCTGACCATTTCCTTGAGGATGGTAAGGAGAAGAGTATAAAATTTTTATACCATATTGTAAACAAAAGCTAACAAATTCTTCAGTTCTAAAACACAAAGCATTGTCTACAACTAAAACTTAAGGGCATCCAAACCTTATCAGCAAATTTTGCATCAGGAAATCAATAACCACTTTACTGGTTGCTTTTTTAGTGGGAATTGCTTCCACCCACTTTGTAAAGTAATTAGTTGCAACCAATATATAGGAATGTCCCCTGTTAGCTCTTTTTCATGTAAAATCGCCAATATAGCTATTAAGCTTGACTCTCAGATTCCCAATTCTAGATTCTTACAGGGAAAAGGCTAATTGATAAGGACCAAGTCCTTCTTCTACTTCGGGCTCCATAGACCCAGGCGGGTGTACCTATCTTCAGACTCACTACTTCACAATGAAATCTTTGCAGTGGATTAGGTGTTCTCACAATGATTTTCTAATGTCTTTTGTTGCAACTGATGTAGAGCTTAGAAAGCCAATCCATGATATTAACAAAAGCAAACAATCATTGCAGAAAAATGGCAAATGTGACAAGGGTATTCACCCTTCTTCTCTTCGAGTTTAAAACTTAGGCAGGTTAACCTATCTGATTCATTTCTTCAAAGAATCACTAAAAGTACTTACACTATTCAATGCAACTTATAGACATTTTTGCTCTTAAACATACAAGGGAAAAGTGATTTGAATTGGTTTGGATACAATTCTAGAAAAAGACCAGTGCCTAATCCATTGGGTATGGAGTCAAATTGAACAGACATTCACAAAGATTTACAACTCAACACATCTAAAACCAGTAACATGCCTTACATACTACCTTTATCATTACAAACACATGATCATCAAATCCATATATCCTTGACAATCTCAGAAACTATCCAATAAGATTTACTCCTTCCTTGAAGGAAATTGAAGAATAATATCACAGTCTACCTTATAGATGACAAACCAAAAAATGCCTTACAAATCTAGCTCATAAGAATTCCAGAAAACATACAGAGACATCAAGTCCTTACAAAGAGACTTCGGGTGTATTTTATATATAAACATTGCTTCAATACATTCAAAATGCCAAAATACTAAAAAAAATAGAACACTAAACTTAACTAGAACTTTCATTAGTTGGAACTCAAACTTGTAGAGCTCTGCCCATCCAAAAAGATTGGAACCCTTCCAAAAAGATTAGAAATGGGAATAAGAAGTGATGCAGGAGCATATGAAGAATATATGGTCAAGTGGAAAGGACGACCTGTTGAAGATTCATCATGGCTGACAAAGGAGGAGGTTAGCCATCTTGGTTTTCCTCTGCACACCTGAGTCGTGACAGGGTCACTTCTCAAATTACCCTAGGTGTCTGATGCAGGAGCATCCTAGGTGTAAGAGCAATCTTGCATCACCCAAAAAACATATTTCTATTTTTATTTTCAATAAGGGCTATTTTGTGTAGAGCTGCTATTTATGGAAAGTTACTATTTTTGGTAATTTTTGTATGTGCTCAGAATGATCTGATTTCTTTCTTAGAGGTTCATTTTGGTCATATAAGTCTGCCAGTAAAGTTCCATTGCCAGATCAAGTGTATATTGGAAGATATTGAAGATTTTTGGTATTGGCAGCAGGGTACAAAAACTTTGAACTCAGTTTTGAAGGCTTTAGAGGCCCCAAATGAGGTTGAAAATTTGGGTGACGGGTGCATCCACAGATCAAGCCTGTAGACTGCTTCGTGGCATTTCCAAAATGGGGTTATAATAGCTGATCGGGTCAACTGGTGATGACTTATGGTCTTCGGAAGTTGGGCCACCTGAAATAGCAGAAAATAATTTTCTTCAAAATTTCTATTCGGGTTTCAAAGGTTATCTTGAACCAACTATGATGTAATAAAATGTAAAACAAAATAATTCTAAGTTTGGTCGGCCTTATTGGCTAAAATTTTGGAACCTTCCCAGGTGGTGGAAAATTGCCTATGTAAGGAAGGTTGTATTATTGTCTTAGGCAGTTCAGAATAGTTCTGGGTAGTAGATCTGGGTAATAGTTCAAGGCTTTGTCCTACAGAATATTGTAAGGGAATGCCCATGTGGCTTTGCATATTGTAATTCTAAAATTTTGTAATTCCACATTTGTGGAGATAATAAGAAGCCAATTTTTTGTTCATCCATATTATTGTTGTTTCTCTATTTCTATTATGTGTTTTTGGTATTAAGGGGAGCACCCTTCATCAAGTAGTATTAGAGCAGGAGTTCCTAAGTGTGTAAACAGATCGCCGACTGTGAGGCAGTTTGCACCAGGACCATGGTTAGGGTTTCAGCGCGCATCGCAAAAATGCTTCCACAAAGGGAACGTGACGGAAGAGCTAGTGTTGCAACACCTGAGGTTAGGGCACTGCAGAGACAAGTGCGAGCATTGCAAGAAGAGATTCGTAGAGGAATGAATCTTAATGTCAGAGATGAAAGCGAGGATGAAGCTAAAGAAGAATATCAAGAAGGAGAAGTCAAAATTGTGAACCAGAAGGAAGAAAGACTTTTTCAGGCCATTTCTAAGATTGGGAAAAGACCTAAGATTGAGGTTCCTACATTTTTTAGAAATCTTAACCCAGAAGAATTGATCGACTGGATCAATGAATGTGAGGAATATTTTGAGTATGAAGATGTTGAGGATCCTGATAGGGTCAAATTTTCAAAGGCTAGACTGAAAGGTCATGCGAAGATATGGTGGCAAGAGATTCAGTTGGAGCAAAATAGAAAGGGAAAGGAGAAAATCATGAGATGGGAATGAATGGTGGATAAATTGAAGTGACAGTTCATTCCTATTGATTATGAACTTGACCTACTGAAGAAAATGCAGAGTTTGAAGCAAGCAGGAAGATCTGTTCAGGAGTATACAGAGGAGTTCTATCGACTTCTCATCAGAACAGGCCATGCAGAAGCTGATAAGGGGAAAGTTGCTCGATACCTTAATGGGTTAAGGTCAAGCATTCAGGAGGAGATGAATTTAGTTCAAATGAATAGTATTCAAGAGGCATACCAGTTTGCCCTAAAAGTAGAGGAAAAGCTAAACAAGAAGTTTGAGAGCAGACAAAATGGAAGAGGTCATGGTGGAGGATCTGGTGGACGGTCATATGGTGGCCAAAATGAAGATTCAAAAAAGAAGGATGAGGCTAGTAGCAGTCAGAATCAGTGAGAAAATAATTCCAATGGCTTCCAGGATCAGAATAATAGAGATTAGAGAGGAAGAGGAAGAGGACAAGGATCTGGAAGAGGTGGCTTCCGTGGAACATGTTTTCACTATGGAGAAGAAGGTCATAGGGCATTTGAATGTCCTCAGCACCAAGGCAGAACAGACAGGAGAAATGAAGGCCAAGCAAGAGTTGCACATGTAGATGAAGATGCCAGATCCTCAAATTTTGAAGATGCTAAAAGAGGAGAAACGTTGATTAACAGAAGAGTTCTGTTGAGTAGTGAGAATGAACCTGAGCAAAGGAGGAGCCTGTTTCGCACCAGGTGCAAGTGCGAAGGTAAATGTTGTGATGTGATTATTGATAGTGGAAGCATTGACAATTTGGTGTCAGAAGAGATGGTGACAAAGTTGAAGCTCAAGAGACAGAAACACCCACATCCATATCAGATTGCCTGGGTACAGGATGACCACAAGGTCATGGTCAATGAACAATGCCTAGTGAAGTTCAAGATTGGTGGATACCAAGATGAGGTATTGTGTGATATCATATCTATGGATGCATGTCATATGTTGTTGGGTAGACCATGGTAGTTTGATAGATGTGTTGTACATGATGGTCATGCGAATACCTATTCCCTGACAAAGGATGGAGTGCGACATAAGCTAAAACCCTTGAAAGAGACTGAAGAAAAGGTATGTGGTAATGCAAGGATAACTTTTGTTGATGGAAGAAATTTCCTAGATGGTATGAGGCATGAGCATGTATATTTTGCTTTAATTCTAAAAGCTGGTAAAGAGGAAGTAGAGGATGTTCCTGTAGAAGTTGTAGATTTGTTGAATGAGTTTTAGGATATTATATCCGATAATGTGTTTGATGGATTACCACCAGTCAGGAAGATCAGTCATTAGATGGACTTGATCCTAGGAGCGAGTTTGCCGAATAAGGTAGCACACAGAATGACACCTGCAGAAAGTGAAGAGTTGAATAAACAAGTACATGAACTGTTACAGAAAGCATTGATCTATGAGAGTCTAAGTCCCTGTGTTGTACCAGTGGTATTAGCACCAAAGAAGAATGGAGAATGGAGGATGTGTACAGATTCTAGGGCAATAAACAAGATCATAATCAACTACAGGTTTCCATTGCCACGAATGGATGATATTATGGACTGTTTGAGTGGAGCTATATATTTCTCAAAGATAGATCTGAAGAGTGGATATTATTAGATTCAGATCAGAGAAGGAGATGAATGGAAGACTGCCTTGAAGACAAAGCAAGGACTATATGAGTGGTTAGTCATGCCTTTTGGGCTAACCAATGCACTGAGCACTTTCATGCGGCTCATGAACGAGGTTCTGAAAGAATTTCTGGGTAAGTTTGTCATTGTTTACCTAGATGATATTTTGATCTTTAGTAAGACATTGGATGAGCATATGATGCATATTCGTATGGTATTTGAGAAGTTGAGAGAAGATAAATTATTGATTAATTTGAAGAAGTGCAATTTTGTGAAGAAAGAGTTGGTGTATTTGGGATTTGTAGTTTCAGGAGAAGGTCTAAAAATGGATCCAGAGAAGGTACAGGCTATCCTTGAATGGCCTACTCCAAGGAGTGCTACTGAGGTAAGATCTTTTCATGCTTTGGCTAGCTTTTACAGAAAGTTTATCAAAAATTTTAGCAGTATTTGTGGACCCTTGATTGAAACAATAAGAGGGGATAGAAAAGAGTTTAAGTGGACTAATGGGGCAGAAAAAAGTTTTCAATTGTTGAAACAAAAAGTTATAGAACAACCAGTTTTAGCACTTCAGATTTTAATAAGGTGTTTCAAGTAGATTGTGATGCTAGTGGTACTGCAATAGGAGCTGTTATGAGCCAAGAAAGTAAACCTGTTGCTTATTTCAGTGAGAAATTAAATGATGCCAAGAGAAAGTTCTTTTTATGATCAGGAATTCTATGCTATAGTTCAGGCATTGAAAAAGTGGAGGCACTATCTGCTTCCTAAGGAGTTTTTTTTGTATACTGATCATCAAGCTTTGCAATATTTCAATAGTCAAGGAAAATTGAATCAAAGGCATTTGAAATGGGTTGAGTTTTTGCAAAGTTATATATTTGTTTTGAAACACAGGAGTGCAAAGTCTAATAGGGTTGTAGATGCTCTTAGCAAAAGGCAACTATTGCTGATAAAAATACAGATTGAAGTGGTTGGGCTCAAGGAACTCAAGAATTTGTATCCAGAGGATCCTAATTTTGGTGAAGCTTGGAAAGCTTGTACAGAACCTGTTACTCTAGACAGGATGAAATGGATAGATTTTATCATCCAAGATGATATGTTATTTAGAGGGAGTCAATTGTGCATTCCACGAAGTTCTATGAGGGAGAATCTCATCAAGGAGAAGCATAGTGGAGAATTGGCTGGACATTTTGGTCATGATAAAACCCTTGCTTTGGTTGGTGAGAATTATTATTGGCCACAATTGCAGCAAGATGTGAAGAAGTTTGTACAGAGTTGCAGAGTATGTCAGATGGTGAAAGGAGTGAAGCAGAATACAGGGTTGTATCAACCATTACCTATACCAGAGAAGCCTTGGGAGGATATCAGTATGGACTTTGTTCTTCATTTACCGAGGACTCAGCGAGGACACGATTCAATTTTTGTGGTAGTTGACAAATTTTTAAAGATGGCACATTTCATTCCCTGCAAGAAGACTAATGATGCTATTCATGTAGCAGAATTGTTTTTCAAAGAAGTAGTGAGACTTCATGGTTTGCCAAAGACCATAGTTTCAGATCGGGACACTAAGTTTGTTGGATATTTTTAGTGTACATTGTGGAAGAAGTTAAAGATAGATTTGAAGTTTAGTTCATCACATCATCCACAGACTAATGGACAGACAGAGGTGGTGAATAGGAGTTTGAAAAATTTGCTGAGATGTTTGGTTGGAGATAAGCCAACAGGATGGGATTTGATTTTACCACAAGCGGAATTCACATACAATAATTCTGTCAACAGGAGTACTGGTAAATCACTATTCTAAATTGTATATGAAAGTAGTCCAAGAAATGCATCTGAATTGAGGAAGATAGATAAAGGAGAAATAAGTAGTGCTGAAGCTGAGAATTTTGTAGAACACTTGAAGAACATCCATGGGGAGGTGAGGAAGCATATTACCAAGATGAACGCATAGTATAAGGCTAAGCCAGATGAGAAAAGGAGGTATAAGGAATTTTAGGTTGGTGATGAAGTCATAGTTCATTTGCGGAAGGAGCGGTTTCCAGTTGGTACATATAACAAGCTGAAAATGAAGAAGTTTGGACCATGTAGGATACTAAAGAAACATGATTCAGGAAATGCATATGAGGTAGAATTGCCTACTGAGCTAAATATTTCACCAGTGTTTAACATTTCAGATCTGACAGAGTATCATGAAGGAGGTGTTGAAGATGAGATCACAGCAGCACAGTGGAGTATTCCAGCAACTTGTTCAGACACTAAGGAGATCAAAGATATACTGGACATTCATGTTGGTAGAAGCACAAGGAACAAGACATATGAAGAATATCTGGTCAAGTGGAAAGGATGACCTGTTGAAGATTCATCATGGCTAACAAAGGAGGAGGTTAGCTGTCTTAGTTTTCCTATGCACACCTGAGTCGTGACAGGGTCACTTCTCAAATTACCCTGGCTGTCTGATGCAGGAGTATCTTGGGTGTAAGAGCAATCTTCCATCACCCAAAAAATATATTTTTATTTTTATATTCAATAAGAGCTATTTTGTGCAGAGCTGCTATTTATGGAAAGTTACTATTTTTGGTAATTTTTGTATGTGCTTAGAATGATCTAATTTCTTTCTTGGAGGTTCATTTTGGTCATATAAGTCTGCCAGTAAAGTTCCATTTCCAGATCAAGTGTATATTGGAAGATATTGAAGACTTTTGATATTGGCAGCAGGGTACAGAAACTTTGAACTCAGTTTTGAAGGCTTTAGAGGCCCCAAATGAGGTTGAAAATTTGGGTGATGAGCACTTGAGTGGGTCAAGCCTGTAGAGCGCTTCGTGGCATTTCTGAAATGGGGTTATAATAGCTAATCGAGTCAACTGGTGATGACTTATGGTCTTCGAAAGTTGGGCCACCTGAAATGGCAAAAAATAATTTTCTTCAAAATTTTTGTTCGGGTTTCAAAGGTTATCTTGAGCCAACTATGATGTAATAAAATGTAAAACAAAATAATTTTAAGTTTGGTCGGCCTTATTGGCTAAAATTTTGGAACCTTCCTAGGCAGTGGAAAATTGCCTATATAAGGAAGGCTGTATTATTGTCTTAGGCAGTTCAGAATAGTTCTGGGTAGTAGATCTGGGTAATAGTTTGAGGCTTTGTCCTACAGAATATTGTAAGGCAATGCCCATGTGGCTTTGTATATTGTAATTCTGAAAGTTTGTAATTCCACATTTGTGGAGATAATAAGAAGCCAATTTTTTGTTCATGCATATTGTTGTTGTTTCTCTATTTCTGTTATGTGTTTGTGGTATTAAGGGGAGCACCCTTCATCAAGTGGCATCAAAGCAGGAGTTCCTGAGTGTGTAAACAGATCACCGATTGTGAGACAGTTTGCACCAGGACCATGGTTAGGGTTTCAGTGCGCATCACAAAAATGTCTCCACGAAGGGAACGTGGTGGAAGAGCTGGTGTTGTAACACCTGAGGTTAGGGCACTGCAGAGACAAGTGCGAGCATTGCAAGAAGAGATTCATAGAGGAATGAATCTTAATGTCAGAGATGAAAGCAAGGATGAAGCTGAAGAAGAATATCAAGAAGGAGAAGTCAAAATTGTGAACCAGGAGGAAGAAAAACTTTTTCGGGCCATTTCTAAGATTGGGAAAAGACCTAAGATTGAGGTTCCTACATTTTTTAGAAATCTTAACCCAGAAGAATTGATCGACTAGATCAATGAATGTGAGGAATATTTTGAGTATGAAGATGTTGAGGATCCTAATAGGGTCAAATTTGCGAAGGCCAGACTGAAAGGTCATGCGAAGATATGGTGGCAAGAGATTCAGTTGGAGTGAAATAGAAAGGGAAAGGAGAAAATCATGAGATGGGAACAGATGGTGGATAAATTGAAGTGATAGTTCATTCCTGTTGATTATGAACTTGACCTACTAAAGAAAATGCAGAGTTTGAAGCAAGCAGGAAGATCTGTTCAAGAGTATACAGATGAGTTCTATCAACTTCTCATCAGAAGAGGTTATGCAGAAGCTGATAAGAAGAAATTTGTCTGATACCTTAATGGGTTAAGGCCAAGCATTTAGGAGGAGCTGAATCTGGTTTGAATGAACAGTATTGAAGAGGCATACTAGTTTTCCCTAAAAGTAGAGGAAAAGCTAAACAAGAAGTTTGAGAGCAGATAAAATGGAAGAGGTCATGGTGAACAATCTGGTGGACGGTCATATGGTGGCCGAAATGAAGATCCAAAAAAGAAGGATAAGGCCAATAGCAGTCAGAATCAGTGAGGAAATAATTTCAATCGCTTCCAGGATCAGAATAATAGAGATCGGAGAGGAAGAGGAAGACAACAAGGATCTAGAAGAGGTGGCTTCCATGGAACATGTTTTCACTGTGGAGAAGGTCATAGGGCATTCGAATGTCCTCAGCGCCAAGGTAGAATAGATAGGAGAAATGAAAGCCGGGCCAGAGTTGCACATGTAGATGAAGATGTCAGATCTTCAAATTTTGAAGATGCTGAAAGAGGAAAAATGTTGATTAACAAAAGAGTCCTGTTGAGTGATGAGAATGAACCTGAGTAAAGGAGGAGCCTGTTTCACACCAGGTGCAAGTGCGAAGGTAAATATTTTGATGTGATTATTGATAGTGAAAGCACTGACAATTTGGTGTCAGAAGAGATGGTGACAAAGTTGAAGCTCAAAAGACAGAAACACCCACATCCATATCGGATTGCCTGGGTACAGGATGACCACAAGGTCATGGTCAATGAACAATACCTGGTGAAGTTCAAGATTGGTGGATACCAAGATGAGGTATTGTGTGATATCATATCTATGGATGCATGTCATATGTTGTTGGGTAGACCATGGCAGTTTGACAGATGTGTTGTACATGATGGTCATGCGAATACCTATTCCCTGACAAAGGATGGAGTGTGACATAAGCTAAAACCCTTGAAGGAGACTAAAGAAAAGGTATGTAGTAATGCAAGGATAACTTTTGTTAATGGAAGAAATTTCTTAGATGGTATGAGGCATGAGCATGTATGTTTTACTTTAATTCCAAAAGCTGGTAAAGAGGAAGTAGAGGATGTTCCTGTAGAAGTTGCAGATTTGTTGAATGAGTTTCAGGATATTGTATCCGATAACATGCCTGATGGATTACCACCAGTCAGGAAGATCAATCATCAGATGGACTTGATCCCAAGAGCGAGTTTGCCGAATAAGGCAACACACAAAATGACACCTGCAGAAAGTGAGGAGTTGAACAGACAAGTACATGAACTATTACAAAAAGGATTCATCCATGTGAGTCTGAGTCCCTATGTTGTACCAACGGTATTAGCACCAAAGAAGAATGGAGAATGGAGGATGTGTATAGATTCTAGCGCAATAAACAAGATCATAATCAAGTACGGGTTTCCATTGCCATGAATGGATGATATTATGGACTGTTTGAGTGGAGCTATGTATTTCTCAAAGATAGATCTGAAGAGTGGATATCATCAGATTTAGATCAAAGAAGGAGATGAATGGAAGACTGCCTTCAAGACAAAGCAAGGACTATATGAGTGGTTAGTCATGCCTTTTGGGCTAACCAATGCACCGAGCACTTTCATGCGGCTCATGAACGAGGTTCTGAAAGAATTTTTGGGTAAGTTTGTCATTGTTTACCTAGATGATATTTTGATCTTTAGTAAGACATTGGATGAGCATATGATGCATATTCGTATGGTATTTGAGAAGTTGACAGAAGAGAAATTGTTCATTAATTTGAAGAAGTGCAGTTTTGTGAAGAAAGAGTTGGTGTATTTGGAGTTTGTAGTTTCAGGAGAAGGTCTAAAAATAGAACCAAAGAAGGTATAGGCTATCCTTGAATGGCATACTCTAAGGAGTGCTACTGAGGTAAGATCTTTTCATGCTTTGGCTAGCTTTTACAGAAAGTTTATCAGAAATTTTAGCAGTATTTGTGGACCCTTGACTGAAACAATGAGAGGGGATAGAAAAGAGTTTAAGTGGACTAATGGGGCAGAAAAGAGTTTTCAATTGTTGAAACAAAAAGTTACAGAACAACTAGTTTTAGAACTTCTAGATTTTAATAAGGTGTTTCAAGTAGATTGTGATGCTAGTGGTACTGCAATAGGAGCTCTTATGAGCCAAGAAGGTAAACCTGTTGCTTATTTCAACGAGAAATTAAATGATGCCAAGAGAAAATATTCTATTTATGATCAGGAATTCTATGCTATAGTTCAGGCATTGAAAAAGTGGAGGCACTATCTACTTCCTAAGGAGTTTGTTTTGTATACTGATCATCAAGCTTTGCAATATTTCAATAGTCAAGGAAAATTGAATCAAAGGCATTTGACATGGGTTGAGTTTTTTCAGAGTTATACATTTGTTTTGAAACACAGGAGTGGAAAGTCTAATAGGGTTGTAGATGCTCTTAGCAGAAGGCAACTATTGCTGACAGAAATGCAGATTGAAGTGGTTGGGTTCAAGGAACTCAAGAATTTGTATCCAGAGGATCCTGATTTTGGTGAAGCTTGGAAAGCTTGTATAGAACCTATTACTCTAGACAGGATGAAATGGCTGGATTTTATCATCCAAGATGATATGCTATTCAGAGGGAGTCAGTTGTGCATTCCATGAAGTTCTATGATGGAGAATCTCATCAAGGAGAAGCATAGTGGAGGATTGGCTAGACATTTTGGTCGTGATAAAACCCTTGCTTTTGTTGGTGAGAATTATTATTGGCCACAATTGTAGCAAAATGTGAAGAAGTTTGGACAAAGTTATAGAGTATGTCAGATGGTGAAAGGAGTGAAGCAGAATACAGGGTTGTATCAACCATTACCTATACCAGAGAAGCCTTGGGAGGATATCAGTATGGACTTTGTTCTTCATTTACCGAGGACTCAGCAGGGACATGATTCAATTTTTGTGGTAGTTGACAAATTTTTGAAGATGGCACATTTCATTCCCTGCAAGAAGACTAATGATGTTGTTCATGTAGCAGAATTGTTTTTCAGAGAAGTAGTGAGACTTCATGGTTTGCCAAAGACCATAGTTTCAGATCGGGACACTAAGTTTCTTAGATATTTCTGGCATACATTATGGAAGAACTTAAAGACAGATTTGAAGTTCAGTTCATCACATCATCCACAGACTAATGGATAGACAGAGGTGGTGAATAAGAGTTTGGGAAATTTGCTGAGATGTTTGGTTGGAGATAAGCCAATAGGATGGGATTTTATTTTACCACAAGTAGAATTCGCATACAATAATTCTGTTAACAGGAGCACTGGTAAATCACCATTCTAGATTGTATATGGAAGTAGTCCAAGAAATGCATCTGAATTAAGGAAGATAGATAAAGGAGAAATAAGTAGTGCTGAAGCTGAGAATTTTGTAGAACACTTGAAAAACATCCATGGAGAGGTGAGGAAGCATATTACCAAGATGAATGCATAGTATAAGGTTAAGGAAGATGAGAAAAGGAGGTATAAGGAATTTCATGTTGGTGATGAAGTCATGGTTCATTTGCGGAAGGAGCGGTTTCCAGTTGGTACATATAACAAGCTGAAAATGAAGAAGTTTGGACCATGTAGGATATTGAAGAAACATGATTCAGGAAACGCATATGAGGTAGAATTGCCTACTGAGCTAAATATTTTACCAGTGTTTAACATTTCAGATCTGATAGAGTATCATGAAGGAGGTGTTGAAGATGAGATAACAGCAGCACAGTGGAGTATTCCAGCAACTTGTTCAGACACTAAGGAGATCGAAGATATACTAGATAGTCATGTTGGTAGAAGCACAAGGAACAGGACATATGAAGAATATCTGGTCAAGTGGAAAGGATGACCTGCTGAAGATTCATCATGGCTGACAAAGGAGGAGATTAGCCGTTTTGGTTTTCCTCTACACACCTAAGTCGTGACAGGGTCACTTCTCAAATTACCCTAGGTGTCTGATGCAGGAGCATCCTGGGTGTAAGAGCAATCTTGCATCACCCAAAAAAAATATTTCTATTTTTATATTCAATAAGGGCTATTTTGTGCAGAGCTGCTATTTATGGAAAGTTACTATTTTTGGTAATTTTTGTATGTGCTTAGAATGATCTGATTTCTTTCTTGGAGGTTCATTTTGGTCATATAAGTTTGCCAGTAAAGTTCCATTGCTGGATCAAGTGTATATTGGAAGATATTGAAGATTTTTGATATTGGCAGCAGTGTACAAAAACTTTGAACTCAGTTTTGAAGGCTTTAGAGGCTCCGGATGAGGTTAAAAATTTGGGTGACAGGTGCTTGCATGGGACAAGCTTTTAGAACGCTTCGTGGCATTTCTGAAATGGGGTTATAATAGCCGATCGGGTCAACTGGTGATGACTTATGGTCTTCAAAAGTTGGGCCACCTGAAATGGCAGAAAATAATTTTCTTCAAAATTTCTATTCGGGTTTCAAAGGTTATCTTGAGTCGACTATGATGTAATAAAATGTAAAACAAAATAATTCTAAGTTTGGTCGGCCTTATTGGCTAAAATTCTAGAACCTTCCCAGGCAGTGGAAAATTGCCTATATAAGGAAGGCTGTATTATTGTCTTAGGTAGTTCAGAATAGTTTTGGGTAGTAGATCTGGGTAATAGTTCGAGGCTTTGTCCTACAGAATATTGTAAGGGAATGCCCATGTGGCTTTGCATATTGTAATTCTGAAAGTTTGTAATTCCACATTTGTGGAGATAATAAGAAACCAATTTTCTATTCTTGCATATTGTTGTTGTTTCTCTATTTCTGTTATGTGTTTGTGGTATTAAGGGGAGAACCCTTCATCAAGAAGAGAAGGGGGAAACACCAGAAAGCATCACAACTTGACACTTGTCAGACTCTGAACTACTCACTGAATGAATCACCATGTCTGGAACAACAAATATGATCTGCCCTCATCCACTAAAAACACCTGTTCACCTACTCAAACAAACTATGAAACACTAGATTGAACAAAATAGATATTTTTAAAATATCTTCCTGGCCCCCCTATTTCATTCAACTATAAATATCTTGAAACCAATGAGACCTGCATCAAATCTGACCTCAGAAAATGGATTCCTTATTCTCTCACCTTTTCGGTGGTATATAACACTTGCTATTTAGGTGAAAAATAAAGCCCCCAAATATTAAAATAGTCTCCCAGCTCTGCAACTTCAATCTTTGAATTTTTGATATAGTTCAATACTATATAAAAACATATCTTTTAACTTTGATTTTTCACGGGTATCAATAGGAATTCTAAATAAAATATTATTTATTGCCCCTACATCGGGACCCACCTAACACCCCACCTGACATGTGGCAAACTCAGATTGGCTGGCCTACCACCTCATTTGCACCTATTTGGCAACTAGGTGACAATTCATATTCTCTAAATCACTGAATGTCTTCTTCTAACTGCTAAGTATCTCGTGAACTAGCAACTGCTATCCTCTTAATCGTGGAATGTTAATCTCTAACTGCCAATTTTCTCGCGACCACGTGACTACATACACTCCAATTCGTGGAATCATTTTCTCTAACTGCTCAAAATTTTGATGAACTAGTGAACACAGTCAACAAACCACCACCTCTGAATCGCACAACAATCCTCTAACTGCCAGCTCTATTCCACGAATACATGGTAGACTGCCATGTGTCACCTTATCGCATGATCACATGGGCCAAAAATGGCCCATGCGATTATGTGACCACCTTTGATGGTCCCACAAATCCCAAGGTCACCATTCCAGTGCATAGGGCCCACCTGACATGTGGTAAGCCAGGATTGGCCACATTGTCCACCAGGCACCACCTCAACAGACTGCCATGTGTCATTCTATCGCATGTTCACAAGGGCTGAAGCTGGCCCTTGTGATCATGTGACCACTACATAATCACCACCGCTACTGCATCGGGCTACCACATGTCAGCCTATCACATGTTCACAAGGGCTGAAGCTGGCCCTTATGATCAGATGATAGGCTGACACATGTCCATTCTCCGATTTTCCAAATGCTATCCTTAATTGCTAACTTACCTGGTGAATACGCGAACGCTGACTGCTAATTGCCCTTTGACCATCAAAAATATGGGGGACCCACCGTGCACTGAGATCTCCAACTAAGCGGCCCACCAATAGCCTATGGGCTTCTTTCTTACAATGCATTGTGAGTGGCATTGTATAAAAACATTAAAACATGCTCACTCTTTGCCAATGTGGGATATAGCACTTCTCATTTTCTTTGTTTCTATACGCTTGCGCAATCAAAACTTGGGCAAATTTCCCTTTGAATATGCTGGTCTTGTTCTCTTTGCTACCTCTTACCTTTGCGCTAGACTTTTCTATATGCAACGCTGAGTCTTTTATCACTTGGTGCTAGCATCTAAAAGTTCTATCTTTCAAACTCACGCTAAGGATTCACATATTGATGTTGCCTTGTCTTCATTTCATGCTGCAGGGATTTCCTTGTGGCATTTACTCTAGCTTCTTTTAAAACAAAGCATAAGTTTCCCTACTTCAAACTTTCAAACAATGCAAATGCCTTGTATGTACTTCATTTATGCATGAGTCCATCATTGCACATGCAGTCTTCTATTTATACAATGATACCAAGTGGGTAACAACCCATTGACCCCAATGAAGAACCCATAATATCTCAGACAAAAGTCAAAAAGGCTTGCCAAATTATGTAGACTGTACAAGGGATGCATACAAGAGTTCATTCGAAGTGTCAGGAAAACTAGGTAAACACCAATAGCAACAGTCTAAATTAGCCTCTTGATTTTTCAGCTGCTGTTGAGTTAGTCTAAAGTGTAAACTAAAGGATGTGCATCCACCCTATAATCTGAGAGCTTTATGATGTACTAGAGATTAATAGGATTTTTCTTCTTTCTGAGAACATATTCCAACATGGGCACCTGGGGAGGCAATGGAAAAATGAATTTTCATGAAACCACCTAGAAAATAGCCGGTTACGACATGCATCCTGAAAGCAAAATAGGATACAGATGCACACTAATGTGTCCCATTCCTCAAAAAAATAAGGGTACCAATAGTGGCTCTGACTATGGATGCTTGATCGCAAGATCATGGCAAGAATACCAGAATCTTCTAGAAGAGCAGACCACCCCAAAAAATAGCTTCTCTTCTTATCACCCCAAACCTCTCAAAAACTTACTTCACCTGTTCCAACAAGCTCCTCAAAACTAGTTCTTTATTCAAAAGCAAACTACACTACTACAAACAAAGTAGCTATACAAATGTACAAATATTCACAACTAAACTACAAAAGGTTCCCAACAAGCGTCAGCCTTTACCTTTATCAAAAACTTGGTTCTCATCCCCATGCTCTAGAATCAAACTAGTATCCTCATTTTCATCTGCACGGTCAAATGGATAAAAACCCACCATTGGAAAATCAAAAGACATATGATTATCAACATTTTGAAATGCATCAAGCATGTGAGTGTCAAGCACTAATTGTTCATTATGATCTTCTACACACATATGCTTACTACACTTGCCAATATCATCACTTGGCAAAAAAAAAACACAGTCATGATTTACCACACCGGGAAACCTATCACTTGACTAATTTTTACAAAGTAAGGAAAAACTTGCATGCTGATTGCAATCTTTGAATGCACCTTCATCTTCAAAACATGATTGCAAACCAAAAGAAAAAGTCTCATATTCACACTGCCGCACATATTCAGAGACACTGTGAGACTCATAGTAGATAATACCTTTCTCATCTGGCTGAGATGAAATTTGGGAATATGACTCATATCCCTTGGAATCAACTATTTCTTGAACTATTTCAGCTCCATCATAGTCCGATTGTTGAACATTATCTTCAAACAATGGATTACACACTAAATGAAACTGCTGATCATAGAAGTTTTTGCACAAGGCCGGCTGATTAGAATCCATATCTTTATCAAACAATGCACTAGAAAAGCTACTGAACACATTATTAGATCCGCTATTACAAAAAATTTGATCATAGGAAAAAGAATCAGAATCTGAAAATGAAATTAGATCATGACCATCAACACCACAATTATCAATATCTTCAACTTCGGAAAAACAACTAGTGATGCTTTCACAGTCTCCAACTGAATACTCATTTTTTGAACTACATTCATTCCCAGATTGAGAATCATCACTACACACTAAATTATAGAAATTTCCATCAACAGATTCATTTCTATTATTTTGATCTTTATTACTATCAATATCAGCATCATTGCACTCATCATACAAATCAGAAATACATGTCTAATTTTCATACATATCATCTGAAACATCTTCATATTCATTCTTAGATTTGGCCTTTTCAATTTCTAACAAACATTCCCTAATGTGTGCAAAATGTATTTCCCTAAATGTTGCATACTGATTGACTGATTTAGGCATACATAACTCCACAAACAAGTCCATTAAATATGGTTCTCTAAACATATCATGAATCTCTACTTGTCTCAAAGCCGCTGAAAATTTATCATAGAACAACATGATTGATTCATCTTTCCTTCTACCTATTCTTGTTCTCAGGAACACGACAATTTTCTCTTCAATTTGTTGCCGTAACATCAATCTATTAATTTCAGCTTCATTAAAACTTGGCAACAAAATTTCAACTTCAAAAAGAACATTTGAATCCAAAGTGTTTTCCATCTCAGCTGTAGAACTACTATGACATGACATCTTACTTCTTACTCAAAATCTTATGCAGACACAACTTCAAATGTATACACTTCTCACCACAGATTTTTCAACTGAACTTACAAGCAGAGAAACATACACAAGACTTACTGAACTTCCTTGGCCTAGTGACTTGTTCACTGAATAAGGCTCTTATGAAATATCATAAATGAATAGGGAAATACCTGGACAATATTTTTGTTGTTGCTATAGCTTCACTTTTTTATTCGAAATCTGAAGGACACCTTCAAATTTTAGGTTCGTTCTAACATAGAGTTGCCACCTCTTTTCAGAGGAATAAAATTTTCTTCACTGATCTTCTTTGAAAGCTACAAGATTCTGAGTACATTTCACAGCAGAGTCATATAATTTTGCAAACTAATTTCAATACCAACTCCAAGTATACACAAATCTGAAAAAGATTTTCAGAATTCTCAAACATTGAAGACTCTTTTCCCACATGAACTTTTGCTAGACTCTTGGGTTCAACTGAAAGCAATAAGAAAACTCAAATGTAACCTCACCGCTCATGCAATTGCAATACTTTGCTTCCCCAGTATAGTCACCAATTTGTTAGCTCTTTTTCATGTAGAATCACTAATATAGCTATTAAGCTTGACTCTCAGGTTCCCAATTCCATATTCTTACAAGGAAAAGGCTAATTGATAAGGACCAAGTCCTTCTTCTACTTCAGGCTCCACAGACCTAGGCAGGTGTACCTATCTTCAGACTCACTACTTCACAATGAAATCCTTGGAGTGGATTAGGGCTTCTCACAATGATTTGCTAATGTCTTTTGCTACAACTAATGTAGAGCTTAGAAAGCTAATCCATGATATTAACAAAAGAAAACAATCATTGCAGAAAAATGGCAAATGTGACAAGGGTATTCACCCTTCTTCTTTTTGAGTTTAAAACTCAGGCAGGTTAACCTATCTGATTCATTTCTTCAAAGAATCACTAAAAGTACTTACACTATTCAATGCAACTTATAGACATTTTTGCTCTTAAACATACAAGGGAAAAGTGATTTGAATTGGTTTGGATGCAATTCTAGAAAAAGACCGGTGCCTAATCCATTGGGTATGGAGTCAAATTGAACAGACATTCACAAAGATTTACAACTCAACACATCTAAAATAGTAACATGCCTTACATACTACCTTTATCATTACAAACACATGATCATCAAGTCTATATATCCTTGACAATCTCAGAAACTATCCAATAAGATTTACTCCTTCCTTGAAGGAAACTGAAGAATAATATCACAGTCTACCTTATAGATGACAAACCAGAAATGCCTTACAAATCTAGCTCATAAGAATTCTAGAAAACATACAGAGACATCAAGTCCTTGCAAAGAGACTTCAGGTGTATTTTATATATAAACATTGCTTCAATACATTCAAAATGCCAAAATACTCAAAAAACTAGAACACTAAACTTAACCAAAACTTGCATTAGTTGGAACTCAAACTTGCAGAGCTCTGCACATGCAAAAAGATTGGAACCCTTCCAAAAAGATCAGAAATGGGAATAAGAAGAGAAGGGGGAAACACCAGAAAGCATCACAACTTAACACTTGTCAGACTCTGAACTACTCACTAAATGAATCACCATGTCTGGAACAACAAATATGATCTTCCCTCATCCACTAAAAACACCTGTTCACCTGCTCAAACAAACTATGAATCACCGGATTGAACAAAATAGACATTTTCAAAATATCTTCCCAGCCCCCCTGTTTCATTCAACTACAAATATCTTGAAACCAATGAGACCTGCATCAAATCTGACCTCGGAATTGGATTTCTTAATCTCTCACCTTTCTAACGGTATATAACACTTGCTATTTAGGTGAAAAATAAAGCCCCCAAATGTTAAAACAGTCTCCCAGCTCTGCAACTTCAATTTTTGAATTTTTGATATAGTTCAATACTATATAAAAACATATCTTTTAACATTGATTTTTCATGGGTATGCACAAGAATTCTAAATAAAATATTATTTATTGCCCCTGCAGTGGGACCCACCTGACACGTGGAAAACTCAGATTGGTTGGCCTGCCACCTCATTTGCACCTATTTGGCAACTAGGTGACTGTTCATATTCTCTAAATCACTGAATGTCTTCTTCTAACCACTAAGTATCTCGCGAACTAGCGACTGCTATCCTCGTAATCACGGAATGTTAGTCTCTAACTGCCAATTTTCTCGCAACCACATGACTGCATACACTCTAATTTGTGGAATCATTTTCTCAATAGCTCAAACTTCTAGCAAACTGGCAAACGTAGTCAACAGACCACCACCTCTGAATTGCACAACAATCCTCTAACCGCCAGCTCTATTCTGTGAATATAGGATAGATTGCCATGTGTCACCTTGTCACATGATCGCATGGGCCAGAAATGGCCCATGCGATCATGTGACCACCTTTGATGGTCCCACAAATCCCAAGGCCGCCATTCTAGTGCATAGGGCCCTCCTAACATGTGGTAAGCCCAGATTGGCCACATTGTCCACCAGGTGCCACCTCAACAGAGTGCCACATGTCATTTCATCGAATGTTTGCAAGGGCTAAAGCTGGCCCTTGCAATCATGTAACCACTACATAATCACCACCACTACCGCATCGGGCTGCCACATGTCAGCCTATCACATGTTTGCAAGGGCTAAAGCTAGCCCTTGCGATCACGCAACAAGCTTACACGTGTCCATTCTCCGATTCACCAAATGCTATCCTTAATTGCCAACTTACCTGGTGAATACATGAACACTGACTACTAACTACCCTTTGACCATCAAAAATATGGGGGACCCACCGTGCACTGAGATCTCCAACTAAGCGGCCCGCCAATAGCCTGTGGGCTTCTTTCTTACAATGCATTGTGAGTGGCATTGTATAAAAACATTAAAACATGCTCACCCTTTGCCAATGTGGGATATAGCACTTCTCATTTTCTTTGTTTCTATATACCTGTGCAATCAAAACTTGGGCAAATTTCCCTTTGAATATGCTGGTCTTGTTCTCTTTGCTACCTCTTACCTTTGCATTGTACTTTTCTATATGCAATGCTGAGTCTTTTATCGCTTGGTGCTAGCATCTAAAAGTTTTTTCTTTCAAACTCATGCTAAGGATTCACATATTGATGCTACCCTGTCTTCATTTCACGCTACAGGGATTTCCTTTTGGCATTTACACTGGCTTCTTTTAAAACAAAGCATAAGTTTCCCTACTTCAAACTTTCAAACAATGCAAATGCCTTGTCTGTACTTCATTTATGCATGAGTCCATCAATGCACAGGCAGTCTTCTATTTATACAATGATACCAAGTGGGTAACAACCCATTGACCCCCATGAAGAACCCATAATATCTCAGACAAAAGTCAAAAAGGCTTGCCAGATTATGCAGAATGTACAAGAGATGCATACAAGAGTTCATTCCAAGTGTCAGGAAAACTAGGTAAACACCAATGGCAACAGTCTGAATTAGCCTCTGGATTTTTCAGCTATTGTTGAGTTAGTCTGATGTGTAAACTAAAGGATGCGCATCCACCCTATAATCTAAGAGCTTTATGATGTACTGGAGATTAATAGGATTTTTCTTCTTTATGAGAACATATTCCAACATGGGCACCTACGAGGCAATGGACGAATGAATTTTCATGAAATCACCTGGAAAATAGTTGGTTACCACATGCATCTTGAAATGAAAATAAGATACAGATGCACGCTAATGTGTTCCATTCCTAAAAAAAATAAGGGTACCAACATCCCCTACTAGATTTGTTTGGGATTTCTCCTATGAAATCCATACCCCACTTTTGAAAAGGGGCTTCCATAGTTACAGGACTCAGAGGCAAATTTCCACTGAATTTCAATTTTCCTAAAAATCTCTGACAAGCATCACATTTTTTGACAAAGGAATGTGCATCCTTGAAAATACTTGGCCACCAAAATCTAGACCTCAGTATCTTATGTACAGTAGTCTTGGCCATATAATGGCCACCACACACACCTTCATGCATTGCAACAAATCATTAGCCTTTTGAGGGTCAACACATTTCAGCAAGACACCCTCATTACTCCTCCACCATAATTCTCCTCTAATGATCACATAGTTTAGAGCATGTAATTTGATAGTCCTCCTTTTGTGGTCTTCCATATTAGAAGGAAGTAGGAGCTTTTGCAACTATCCAATGATATCTTTGTACCATTCACAAAAATCTAAATCATAAATATATGGCCTTTGTTCTTCTTCAAGAGTGTTGATGTGATTAGCATCCAAATTGCTTTGGGCCATAAGTTTTGCTAACCCCAATCCTCTTACTAGTTTGGTGATTTGGATATCAATATTAAACTCTTGGATTCTATTTATCCTCCTACATCTTCTCCCTGAAACTTCTTGTTGAACCAAGATGTCTTTTATAGCAACACTGGGCACATATGCAACTACAGTTGCCCCTACCAAATAACATCTAAAATTCTTGATAGCTTTGACCAATGCATAGGCCTGTTTCTCATTTATATCATACTTTAATTCAGCTTCCTACAATGATTTACTAAAAAAGGAAATGGGTTGTTCAAAACCCTCTGAGTTCTTCTATAACAATACTGCAGCTATAATATGATAAGAAGCAAATGAAAAGATTTGGATCAGCTTACTGAAATCTAGTGATCTTAATACAGGGGCACTTTTAATAGCCATTTTGATATCAGAAAAACCTTGCTTGGCCTCATTACTCCATTCAACCTTTGCATTTTTCTTCAGCATTTTGGAGATGGGAACACTAATTTCAGCAAAATTTGTAACAAACCTTCTAACAAAATTAATCTAACCAAAGAAAGATTGGATACCCTTTACATTTTTTGGCAATGGTACTTTGTCTATTGCCGCCACTCTTTCAGGATCAATCTTAACTCCATCCTTGGATACAATATATCCCAAAATCTTACCCTTAGTTACTCCAAAGGAACACTTCCTTGGGTTAAGGGAAACCCCATATTCAAAAGCTCTTACAAAATTTTTTTCCAGGTGGCCACAATGTTGGTCTTTCTTCTCTGAATAAGTTGTCAAGTCATCCTGATAAACAACAAGAAATTTTTTTATAAAATCTGAAAATGCTACATCCATAGCTCTCTAAAAGGTAGCCCCAACATTGGTTAAACCAAATGGCATCCTAACATACACATAAGTACCCCATGGGGTAGTGAATGCAGTTTTGAACTGCTCTATTTCTTTGACAACTACTTGATTGTAACCTGAAAAACCATCCATTATGGAGATTAATTCAGATCCAGTAACCCTCTGTAACAAGGCTTCCATGTTTGGTAGACCATAATTGTCCTTTAAAGAATTTATGTTCAAATTTATAAAGTCTACACATAGCCTGCTGTCTCCATTCTTTTTTCTTACTGGGACAAGATTAGAAACCCATGTTGAATGTCTAATAGGTTCAATGATGCTTGCATCACTCATCTTTTTTAGCTCGTCCTACATTTTTGGTGCCAAGGTAGGGTTAACAGGTCTCAATTTTTGCCTAAAAGGTTTGGTATTCTCCTTCAAGGGGATTTCATGTTGGAATAAATCTTCTTTGTATGCTTTCAAATCATCATAAGAGCATGCAAAGACATGTCTATATTTTCTAAGAAGATTTATTAGACATTTTTTTATTTTAGGAGTCAGGCTTCCCCCAATATATACATTCTTTGGGGCTTCCTTAGTTCCTAAATTTATTTCCTCCACATCTTCAGGCTTGCTTAAAAGCTTTTCTTGGGAAGAGCTATCATGGCTATCAAATGCTCTTTCTAACACTACCAAACCCTTTGGGACCTTTTTTTTTTAATTTTAAGATCTCCTTGCCAAGGAGAGAGTCCTTATTATTTGATTTTTCTACATATTCACCAAAATTTATCTCTTTGTCTCCAAAACTTGCATTACAATGCAAAAATCTTAAAATATCTAGATCATCATCAAAAACCTACCAATTTTCATAATTATTTGGTATGGGTGGCCTAGTTTGAATCTCAATCCTAGATATCCCTACAAAAGTGATATCCTCTAGCCTTAATGCAATGTTAGCCAATAAATCAGCCATTCTATTATGGCCTTTGTCCATCCAATCAATATAGAAAGCATCAAATTGTTCTATCTCATCCCAAACAACATTCTTATATTGTTTTAACCTTTGGTTTCTTGAAACATATTTGGATCTAATTTGAGATACAACTAATTCTGAATCTCCAATAACTCTGAGATTTTTGATCTTGTGCTTTGAGGCTAGTCTCAATCCTATCATTAAAGCCTCATACTCTACAGTATTATTTGTACAAGTAAATGATAGGGTGAAGGAAAACTTAAAAGTTTTTTCAGTGGGGGAAATTAAAAACACACCTGCACCAAATCCCTCTTTAGAGAAAGCACCATCAAAGTACATGGTCCAAAGATCATTTTGACTTGTTACATTTCTTTCCTCTTGAGCTAATAGAGAATTTTCATCTTCATTATCATTATTCTTTACTTGAAAGGAATTTATGTCAGTATCTAGAAAACAATTCATGCTATTATCACTAGCTTCTTCCTCAATCATGTGAGGGGTTCTAACTTCCTTGAGTACTTTAATGCTCTCACCAGTGATATTAAAAGTAGCATAAGATAAGTCACATTGGAGGCTACCTCCCATTGTTGTACTCCATTTTCTTGATAACAACATTCCATATTGTGGAGGAATATCCACAACTAAAACACTCATAGTCAGTTGTTTCTCAGGACAAGCAGCAAGCCTATAAGGTAAGGCTTTTATTGTTCCAATTACTGGTACCTCCCTAGAGTCCATTTACTAGCATCTCCCATGAGGAGTATCAACTTGCATTCCCATTGATCTCATAATTTTATTAGGCATGACAATATTTGAGGCTCCTGAGTCAATCATGCAATTTTTCAACATTTTATCATTTATGACCAATGTCAAGAAAAAAGAATCAACATCTCCCATAGAGGTATTCACAACATTAGTGTCCAAATAGATCTAAGGAATTTTTGAAATAATTTCTTCAGTGTCCTTTTTAGTTGGATCTTGACCCTTCATTCTAGTATTCACTGGTTCCTAGATGTCTGTCGTTTGAACACCATTTATCCATGTGAGAGCTTTCTCTTTGTGTTCATTTATCCTCATCATCTCCAATAAAGGCACTTTTACTATGATCTGAGATAACAACTAATTCATGTCAATAGGTGCATAATTTAAAATAGATAAGTCTATCTTGCTTTTTGGGGTATCCTTGACTTCAGGTTGTGTGGTTGTACCCAATTATTCTTTATCCTTCAATTTATTTTTAGGTTGGGAATTTGGGGTAGTAGCCATTGGAGTTTTAGCCTTGATCTTAAAAACCTTGATTGGTTTAGCAGGCTTTTTAGTGCCCTTTTGCTTTAATTTCTTGGCATCATCAGCAACCTTATGTTTTGTGGCAGACTGCTTTGCATCTTCTTTATCCTTTTTAATAAAGACACCTGTTGGTTTACCAAATGTTTTGTCAATGGTCCTATTTCTAAGGACATAATTAATCTTGGCGTATGTCACCATATCAGTAGTGATCTAGGCTATCTCTTCATCAGAGGGTCTTCTTAATACAATAGGTTCTTCAACTTGTTCAGAGTTGTTATTTATATCATCAATTTCTTCCTCTTCTTCATTGGAAAAAACTTGTTGATGGTAAGCCTCTCCTCTATTCTGAGAATGATTTACATCCTGATTTTCATTTTATTCATTAGAGTCAACCTCTTAAACAAATTTAGCAAAGGTCATTCTACAACCTCTATCATCATATGATTCATCTTCCTCTTCTCCTTGTTCATTACTTTCAGACATATTCTGAGAAATCACATAATAATCTGAATCATGAGGGGATTGGCACACAGTGCACCATGGAATTTCACCAATCATATTGACTAAATGCTTTTGCAAAGGGTTAGGGGTCTTATCATTTGGCCTCATATCCTTCTTTTCTAGGACAATAGGCTTTCCATCCTTCCACTATGTATTGTAAGGATAGTTCTGCATCCTAGGCTGCCAATTGAAATTATTTGGAGGAGGTCTATCATTTCCCTAAAACTTATTTTTACTTTCCCCTAGTTTCAAATCTTTTAAGGCATTTAGGATCTGCTTGAGGTTATCATCTTCCCTAGGTTTTACATTTGTAGGTTTATCAACTTCTTTCTTTCCAAACCTAGAGGTTTTAGGATCCTCTCTTCTTCCTAGTTTTCTATATACCATTCTATTGCTCTCAATGTTTACCACAAATCTTTGAGCTTCTCTGATAGTCCTAGGGTTCTTATCCCTAAGAAGGTATCCCATCTTGGCATCAAAATCATTTAGATATGTTGCTAGACATACCTTCTCATCCAATCTCATGACTTGGAAGAGTTTGCACATTGCCTTTTGAAATCTCACATTGAATTCTAGGACTTCCTCATTTTGCTTTTTCTTTATATTGTTAAATTCATTTAACATAAAACCCTCATTAGTCTTATCACCATACTGATCTTTAAAACAATTTATAAAATCATCCCAAGAACCAATACAATCATAAGGAAGCCCTCTAAACCAGTCTCTTGCATCTTCAGTTAAAGATTGAACGAATAATTTCATGATGACATCTTCATATTCTATTTCATAGTCATCAATCATATCAATAAAGTTCTTTAGATGTTCTTCACAGGAAACAACATTATTTCCAGTAAACTTAGGTAATTTCTCTCTAATCTTTGTAGGAATCAAATTAGGATAACCAACAATATTGTTAAAGAGAAGCTGTCTGTACCTTTCAATGTGAATTGTTCCTCTTTGTAATGAAGCATTTGTTTGAGAGGTGGAAGCTTTGTCATTTGCTACATTAGCAACATTTGCAGTAGTCACTGGTGTGACAATGGCAGCCTGAGTAGCAGAATTTCCAACATTAACATTAGATGTCATCACAGGGTTAGTTGGAATTGAAGGAATAAAAGACTGTCTAAGAAAATCAACTTTCTTTTTCATTTCCAAATTAGTAGCCTCAATTTCTACCTTCTCTAATTCTTTAGCAATAACCTCTTGTTCTCTTCTAGCCCTTTCTAAATCATTTTCCAATTTGGACAAAGGATCTATTGGGATTTTGTCATTTGTGGCACCATTTATTGTGATTCTTGTTGAAATCTATTTTCCTTTATCCTTAGGCTTCCTAACTTTAGCAATGGGTCAGAGAATAGGTTGTTCACCAACCTCCTTGGGAGCTTCTACAAAGCTTAGGGCCTTCAAAGTCATCAACTATCTTTTGAGCTGATCTACCCTAATTTGGGCATGTCTTGTTTTAGTTTCCTTTTCCATTTCCCTCTCCTTCCTAATTGCAATTTGTTCCAGGATATCTTTCTCTAAATTATAGATTTCTTCAAAAATATCCTCCGAATCTGGAAGAGTAGTATCAGATGGTGAAATTTTAGACTCAACATCTCTTTGCTGATTTCTAGGATTTTTAGGACTTTAAGAAGGAGAAGGTCCCCAGGTGAGGGGATCATTTCTCCCTTCCAGGCCCCTGCTCTTACTTCTTAACCCCCTGATTTCCTTTTGAGGTTCTACATCTGGGTTCATCTTCCTATGATGTACTTAATCATCCTTATGAGAATAAAAATCCTCATATGCTCCTAAACCCAAATCAACTGCCTTCTCATATTCTTCTTGGTCATGACTGAATTGGTGATTCATGTTCATATTTTTCTTTTGTCTCCATGCCTGAGACATATCACCACTACTTTGATTTCTTCTAGGTAAATAAGTCCTAGAAGTGCTTGGAAGTTCACCTTCTAACCTACTTTTTGGGTGATCCTTCCTTCAAGCCCTAGAATTCCTTTGACTCATAATTGCAAGTATGTGAAACAATTTCTTATTTTCTTATTACCTTTACTCAGCACTGCTGCAGAGATTTTCAGAGTTACCACCAACACAAGTTAGGAAATATCTTCACACACTTAGTAGATCAAAGTATTCAATACTTGGTAAGTAATCAAAACAAATATTACTATAAATAGATGCAAAGCTAAATCAGATTTTCAGGTTCTTACCTAATCCAAAGCTTGCAAATATTCCTCTGTTTTCCAATGGTGTTTTACTAGTTTTAAAAAATAAGAAGGTCAGGAGTCTAGCTCAACTTGTACCTACATTATTTGATATTCAAATTTATAATACCAGAGATCTAAAATTCAAATTTATCATAGTATTTCAATCCCTATTCCCCAATAGAGTCACCATTTTGTTGGTTCCCAATAATGGATTTTATGCACCAATAGGCAACCAATACATCTACAGATTTTTGGGATGGGTTAGATCCAAATATTGAGCTCTAGAGATGATTGGACCAACTATAGGGACAAGACAACCCTCTGCACTTCTGGCTCTCCAAGACCAAGGAGGGTGCTCCTAATCTAGTAACACAATACTTAAATCAATAATCACTAATTGGATTTAAATGTAACAGATAAATGATAAGAGAAATCTAAATGATAACCATTCATTTATAGATCTTTCACTATCACTAGGTAGTAAACTGCCTTTCAAATCACTGTATTTCAAAGAATTTTGACAATTTTAATAAAAAATGGAGATATCAATAGAACCTTTTCAAACACAGATCTCTATAAGAAAACTCCACTACTGGCCAGTGTCTTATTCATTGGGCAACACCTCCACTGCAAGACTATAATACATGAAACAATATATTGAACTTTGAATTATCTCTACCTTTTGAAAATACTAATCACCCTATGGTGGAGTTTATCAAAGGTTCCTAGATTCACACTACTTACTGATGCATCCTTAAGAAAAACTTCAAAGAATTTATGTCATATTCAAATCTTATTTAATCTGATCCTGGATTAGAGCTGAGAAATATAAACATACACATAGAAATTATCTATGCAATGAATTGGAACAATTCATAACTCAAACAGAGATACTCAATGAGAGATATAAATCTTTGATTTTATTTAAATGCTATAGTAATCATGCTTACAGAATGCTTTACAGTATAACCTTCTGAAAATATCTTGAACCAAAAAATAATGTTCTTCTATAGAAATATGCCTAAAAATAGTCTATGATATCCAAGACTCAAGAAACTTATCAGTCAAATTGATCAAGTTCTCAGTCCCTTACAATTGATCCTGGTAATCCTTTTATAGAATAAGGATTGCAAACAAGCTTCAAATCTTTCTAAAAAAGACAAGAAAGGAGTTCTCATCTAAGACAAAAATGAAAATAGAACTTTCTTGTTACAAAACTTTGAGATGGATTGTTAAGATGAATGCTAAAAACTTGTAACAACTCCCAAGGGGACTTTAACTTCTGCCAAGTGTTGTATCTATGCTTATGTTAACTTCTTGATGCCTTTATCCCTGTTTATCTTGATCTTGAGGGTTTCAAGTACTACCACCTGTTGCTTCTTTATTTGATGTTCCTTCTTCTTCTAAATCTTTTGGAGAATAGGTTGATTCCCAAGTTATATAGGTCTCTTCACTTGGCCAATGAAAGGCAAGGAATTCATCCTTCTTCGGTAATAATTTGTTCCATTCAGTAACCAACTGGTGAACCTCTATTCTTACATTAGCAAAATGCATCCTAGCATCTTGAAGGAGATCAACAAGTTGTATGAATGAGGTATTATCATCTGTACATAAAATGGAGTCTACTTTAGACAATACTTGTCTATTTATTTTCTCTATCCATTGATCTTTATCTTTAATTACCCCATCTACCTTAATAAGACTAGGAAAAATTTGAAAATCATCCTCGAAGTATCTCACCCTTAACATTTCTAATATTCTTCTTATACTACCCCTATTTACCTCAAAATCAAAAAGATCCTTAACAAACTTGTAAGTGTTTGTTAGCTCTATATCCACAATACATTTATCCTTAAATTGATCAAAAATTGACTTCAGACTACCCTTCCTTGCAGCCCATTTTTCCAAAATCTTGTCCACAGTAACTAATTCCTTTTCAAAGGATGCTAAAATGTCTACCAATTGTTTTGCAATTTTGTATATTTCTTTAGGTCTCACCTTTGCAAAAAAATGTGAAACCACATCCTTTATCTTCTTCTCAAACCTTTTCTCTACCTTTTGATCAATGCCATCCTCATCCATAGAAGGAGGAAGAGGGGAAGGAGGAAATTCAACAATAGGGCTTGATGAGGAAGGCCCAACAGGGGAGGAAGCTATTTGCATCTCCTCCGATAGTTGTGTTGGGCCATGCTCTCCCAATCTCTTCTTTAAATTTTCAATTAAAGTATCTCTTTGAAGAATCCCCTATTTCAACTCACCATAAACCTTCAAAATTGTTTCCAAATTTAAATTGAGTTCTTCCTTCTCCTTGGCTTCTTTTTCTACCATAATTGCTGTCAATTGTGCTATGGCCATTACCATACCTAATGCTTCCACCAAAGAAGTATCAGTAACCCTTCTTACAATCAGACCCCCTGAAAGATCATCTCTGACAATTTTTTTTCCCTTGTTATTTTCATTCTTTCTTAGGGACCACATTACTAAAGCTTGGTGATTTTCACTGAAAGTGACCCCTTTAATAGCATGTTCTACTTCTTCTTGAGTTTTGTGGAAAGGATTGGTTTGTTTTTTGACTACATCAAAAAACACCGCATCAGCTATATCCCACTGTGGAAGGATTAGCACTCCTGATATTTTTACCATATCTCTTCCCTATTTTGGAGTGATTAGTTTAAACTTTGCAGTCATCTCTATTTTCACTTCCTCCTCTATGATTTGTAAATCCTTCTCTCAATTCTCTTCATGTTTCTTCTCAAAGGTTTCTTGAAACTAATTGATGTTTAATTTCCAAAGAAACTGCATGAAAGCCCTAGGTTTAACAAAAGTATCATCAGCTAAGAACTCATCACAAGCTAGTTTAATTATTGGGTCCAATTCTGTGTCTTCCAATTCCCCTACTATTAGATCTAGTTTGGGCTCCTCTAGTAGCTCTGGCACTCCTTCATTTATTTCTTCATAGGTCATAAAAATTTGACCTAAAGCATCAACTTGCTATACTTTCTCTGCAATCTCTTGGTCATCAAAAAGTCTTAGAGGAGATTGTGATGGAGAATAATCATTTTCAACATGAACAGGTCTTTCTTCCACTCTCTGTTTCTTTGATGGGGGTGGAGAATCAATTACATCCTTAGAGACTTGAAGATGAGGAGAGTCAGGGACCTCTACAGTCTCCTTTTGTTTCTCAATTTGTTGTGAAGTTGATGGGACATCCCTTGTATAAATTTTCTTTTGTTGGCCTTGCTCTGGTATCACAACATTGTAACTAGTCTTCTTTTGCACCATGTACCTCCCTGGGGGTAACCCTTTTGCAAATACGGGCTTGCTTAACAATTGTTTATCTTTTTCTGGGTCATCCTTCATAACCTTTTCCTTCTTTTCATTTAGGGTTTGAAAAATACCCTGAAAATAATTCATGATAGAATCTATTTTCTTCCCCATTGGAGTTATGCTTTTCAGGGATCCCATCCAGAATCAAATTGTCAGATAAAATCTAATGTCTTTTTGTACACCAACCTTTTTTCTTTCCTAACCTCTTGATCCTACAACTTTGGAATATTTATGAGAATATCCTCATGAAAATTAAAGATGTGGTTAATCATGGCACACTTGGCTCTCTTCTTAAACATTTCATTAGAGAACCCCTCTAGGTCTGCTGTTCTAGCAATCGCAGTGGCCATATGATATGGAGCTAGGATTTTGTCCATGTGAACCCATCCATCCTTGGTAATTATGAATTGGTGGGAAATGCTAACATTTGGAAATAAAGTTCCCTTGCCTTTTCTAGTGAGGGTGTACTCTTCAATATCTCCCAATTGCCTAAGAAACTCTACAATTCCAATCCTAAGGGGTACATGATAAGGCAATATAAAAGGGGTTCCCCTAAAACCATACAACCTGATGATAGTTGATACATTGTAGAAAATGACATCACCCCAATTGTGAACAATATTCAGATTCTTAGCAAACTAATTTGGCCTAATGAGCTGTGCCAATACTATTGGGATTCTTTGGTTGTCTAAGACAAGCAACATCTTGAGTCTGGCTGCAAAACATTTATCAAAATTTGTGAAACTATTATCCTTTCTATCCCAGGTCATTGTGAGGCTCCATAATTGGACTGGCATATCTTCACCATCCTTTTGTCTCATTAATTCCATTTCTTGCCCAAAAAAGGTTGCTCCTTTAAACAAAAACATGTACATTATGAAAGAATACCAGCAAAAGGGCTTGTCAACTTCACTCTTTTGAATCTTCACTAATCCATTATGGATTAATTCAGCAATGAATGGAGCAAAATCAAAAGTAATAGATAGATGTGAATGTAGAATTTGAATCACCATGCTCATCAAATGTATTGGCATCCTCTCACTAACATCCTCTCCAAAAACCTAACATAATGACCAATATGCACCCTTAGCTCTAGAATCAAAATATTCTATTTTAAAAGGCTCCTATGTGTTCTGTCCCATAATAACCATTTTCCCAATCTTGGTGCAGAAATCCTTCAATAATTTTCCTCTGAAATAGTTCCTTTGTGCATCATATACTTGCCTTAACTCTTCAAAATCAATATTCTCTAAACTGTCTGAGGGTTCACTTAACCCGAACACCTTCCTGATCTCTTCAACATAAATTTTAATCAATAGTATTCCTTTTTCATCCCTAACCTCCCTAGTGATTGGGTGATAACTCTTTGCCACTTGGATCATCAAGTCAATATCTATAAAAACACCAAGCACCACAAGTTTTTCAAGGTCAAACTGCCATATATTGCTTGCATGGTGAGGGTCATCTCTCTAACTAAAACCTACTTTGAATAAATATAATCTAGTGATATCAGAGTCACCACTTGCATTGATTGTACCAATTTTGGCCTCCCTAATAAAATTTTCTTTGTCATATAAATCCTCTGCTAGATTTACCCTAGGGTCTTTGGGAATCAGACTCTTGGTTTTCACTAGGTTAGTAATAGAGCCAGGAAGTAACTGCAACAAATCCTCATGCAAACCTCTTTCACTATACTCAATTTTACTAGACAATTCTTTCCTTGGTGCCATTTCTAGTGTTTATCTTAAAAGAAACCTTTGCAAGATATACAAACTATAGAACTATGATTCTTTTAGTAGGGAAGCAATTCGTATAGGTATTTCACCAACCTCTTTTTGGGAAATCACCGGTTGACAACAACCAATCGTTGCAATTCTTCACGCTTGAGTCTCTGCAATTTTTTGATTTCTTTATGCTTCTGAGAGTGCACAAAATTTTGATAGATGAGCAATTAAAATAGTCATTTTAGAAATTTATTTAGCACAATTCAACCATTACTCCTCTGAAAGAATTAACTATCACTTCTCAATGGGAACTTCAATTTTGTGTCACTTTATCTCCAGTTTGAATTAGAACTGTCAATTTTCACTAGAAGATGATCTAACGGCCTATCGCATGATCGCATAGCCTGAAAACCACTCATGAAAACATATGACAAGCCATCACTTAGTCTCTCTATTAGCATAAATCCCCTATAACTTTCACTATTCAAACAAAACGTTAGTCGCATGATCACATAGCTTGAAAGAAGCTTATGTGAACATGTGACAAATCGTTAGCCTTTAATCACCGTCATCTTTTGTTCAAGTTACCGGTCCCACTTCACCTTTGTCAATAAAGAAAATCCATGCTTGCAACACCTGGCAAGTTGTCATGTAATTTCTTTCTTTCCAAGCACTGGTGTTTGATGACATCCTCCACATAAGTAAGTATTATCGACCAATCAAGGAAAAAACATATGCAAAAATTGACATTCGTCCCACTATTTTTAACCAATGAGAAATTGCCAGTCATGTACACCTATCAATGGTCCCACCTAAGAAATATACTGAGCTTTATGCAAGATCGACGGTTAGTCACATGATCACATAGACCTCTAAGATTCCATGTGATTTTACAACAACCATCGGATTTTCCCTTCATTACTTTCAGCTTTGAAGATTCCTCTGACACTGGTCCCACTTTGTTTTCGCATTAAGCTTCACTGTAAGATCAATGGTTAGTCACATGATCGCATAGGTCTCTAAGATTCCTTGCGAACATTCGACCGCTATTAGATCTTCTTTAAAGATACAAAGCTGAATGAAAGCTGAAACATTAGAATATAAGGTATTTAGGATTTAGGACATATTATTTATATCACCAAGCCTTTAGACTTAGGGAAAATAAAGATATGACCCCCCGCGTGATGATAAAAAAAATGCACATGCTTTTCTATGAACCTAAGTGACTCAAAAAAGGTAACACTCAAATAGAAATGAATAGAGGGACCTAGGGTTTTTGAAAATGGCATATATTTAGGGTTTTTCTCAAGTTTAACTCTTAGTTAGGGATCACTGGATACTGAGGAAAAATAGATAATTTTGCAGGATTTTTTATGGTTTTTCTATAGAAAAATTATCATAATCTTTTAACACTTATGCACACTTCAATTTTATAAAAATTTTGCAAGATTGGCATACTGAAAAATTGAAGTGCCAACAAAGTACTTTACACTTTTTCTATTATGATCTTCGAAATGAAAATGTAAAGTAAGGACTTTTAATAGATGGTTTATGTGATGATAGTGCATAAATAAGGTTAAGGAGAAAACAAATGAAAAATGTAAGGATAAATGTACTTGGTGTATTAGATAAATGATGGGGTTCTAATTCATTTCTAAAAGTGAATATCTATGCAAATTAGGTAAAGAAAATAAATGCAATTATCTCATTAATGTAATTAGTTTCGATGAGGAATGAAATCAATGTCTCAATGTAGATTAAAGTTGAAACAGAAATAGAATTGCATTAGATTAAGTAATAAAATGTATTGCTTGATAATGGTAAATGAATTCATTAAGGGAACCTTAAGGAATGTACTTGTAAATGGTAATGATGATAAGTTAGAATGTTAAAAAAAAATTTGTTAGTTGTAATTTTAGGTCATAGACCTGATTCCTTATAGGTTCCCTGGTGGGGACATTACATTTGGTATTAGAGCCCTAGGTTGCTACACTAGGAGCTCTAGGGTCTATTTGTGTTTAATTTAGTTCCTTCTTCTTCTTATTAAGTTATACCAACTCAATGGCTATACTTATGTTGTAACATTCTTCCTAGATGCTTTCCAGCACCGTAGAGGATCTTAGGAGAGAGATTACTATTCTCCCTCATCATCTCAACATGAAAGTTCCATGTAGAGGATGTGAGGAATTGAAACATGAATTATGACTTAGAGGAGTCTCAAATAAGACAACTCTAGTGACTGATTTGGCTAAAGCTAGAACCCATCAAAAACAAAGTTAGCCCTTAGGAGGCAACTGATTCTGACCATTATGATAGGGATAGAATATAAGCCCTAGTTTTTTCTACTAAGAACCTTGGGAATCATACTTGGCCTACTCACAATACTTGAGTCTATTGTGTTTCCCCATCTGATATTTTCTTCCGGCCTACCAAACTTGAATACATTGTGTGTCTTCTTTTTAAGTTTTCTTTATGTTAACAAACTTGAGCACTAGACATAAAAGGTATGTATTTTATATTTCTACCATAATATTTTGAAAGAAAGGATTATCTAAAATGATTATTTATGTTTTGCATTATAAGATTCATATGGTCAAGAATTATGGGTGTTGTGTTCTTATCCTTGTTCTAAGAAAATCTTAAAGAATTGTAAGGAAAGTTTTTTATCTTATCTCCTAATCTTATGAAGGACTACCAAAATAGTATGGAAAGTTATAAACTCTACTTCCCTATAAATGCTTGATAACCCTATGATTTTTATGTCTGATTATTTAAGGATAGATAGATTTGAAACATGTTGTACTTATGGTGGAAAATAAGGGATGATTATGATGGAAAGGATTGTAATATTGGATGGTTGTAAAACATGATTGGTAGATGTATCTTTATCCCTTCCTTGAGAACTTAGGAACTTAGGAACTTACATTTTCATGAAAATGAGATAATGTGTTGAAATTAGGTAATATATGATATTTCAAAATATGGCAAGAATAAGAATCACCTCTTTTTTATATAACCTCTTTAGTAAGAAATTAAATCTATTGTTGAATCAGATGTGTCTCTCCCTTCTTTCTCAAGAAAAATGTTTAAAAGGTTACAATTCATAAGGGAAAATCAATGTGTCAATAAGGAGAATGTACTTAGCTAGAGGAAACCCTTGGGTAACAGACCTATGTCCCCAAGATTTTGTAATAAATAGGATTAAAATAAAGAAATTTTGAAAGGAGAAATGTTTGATTATATGGTAGGATTTCTGAATTATATATATGATCCTCATAAGTGGTGTGAAATGAACCAATGAAAAATCATCAACTATAAGGAAAGAACATGATATTAAACAAAATTATGTAGTAATTATTTACTTGTTGGCATTTTGTGTGTGAAATAGAAGTTGAAGCTAACAACATTGCTAGTATATAGGAATGAGGAGTTATTATGAATGGAATAATTATATGAATAATATTTAAGTCAAACTTTCTAATTGTCCTAAAATGGGAATATTAGAAGAATGTGAATTCGTAGGTAATAGTACATATGTCATATGGAAGATGCATATAAGGATAACAATAATTGTAGTTACTTCACAAATGTTCTTTTATGGAATGTATGTACAAAAGGTTAGTGGGTTGAACATATTATTTTGATTGAATAAGAGGGTAGCCATAGGACTCATTTATTTCTCTCCCTATATTAAAGAATCTATGACTTTTATTTTGGAAAATGGTAAAAATTCTAACAAACTTGTTAATGTTGGGAAAATATATATACTTGAAAGAAGCTTATTATGAATTTTTGGGATATGGAATTGGTTAAATAGCTAGTTAATAAGTAATGTTGATGAAACTCTAGTTTAATGAATCATGTTAAAATTTCTTCGAAATATATTTTGTATTACACCACGAATAAATTGTTATAATAGAATCCTAAAAAAGTATCTTAGGTTGCATTATTTGAAAAGGGATGTGTATTCCATCTTGTGTGTAAGTTTGATATTAGTGATTCTCCTATAAGTTTACCATAGGCTGGATGAGAAAAAAAAGTAACTAGTTGCATAAAGAAAATTGTTTTTGTCTTATCTCATAAAATTGTGTGCTATTCAATATTTGAATGATTTTTAGTTTCAAAATATTTACCAAGGCAGTAGTATAATAGTAGTATCTTATGTATATGCATTGTGAAGAAATCACCCCTGTATAAATCTATATCTAGTTTAGAGGATGAAAATTGAATTCTTAATTGCATTTCAGAATCTTTAAATATCTTTTTCTATTAAAAGAACTCCTATTCCTAGGGTGAAAATTATACTTAATATATCAATGATAGACTAAAGTAGAAATGTTTGTAATATCCTTATTTTATGTTTGATCTTGGCTCGACACTTCTAACTTCCAGGAGTAAGTCAAATCTTAGGGAGGGATGATGTAATGCCCCTCCAACCCTATCAAGTCTTGGTTATGTTCACTTGAAATTAGGAAGGACTATATGTGAGAATGATCCTTCTTGAGATGTTTTCTTAAACCAAAACCTTTCCAAATCACCATAACTTCATATTTTAATTTGAGGAATAATAATATTGCATAGGTATGTTACTATACATCTTCTTGTGTGTCAATGACAGTTTAGGACTGTAATGATAAAAGGATCACCTGATAGACTTATAGGCTTCTTTGTGAAATGCTCATGTTTACCTTAGGTTAATTGATTATAATCACTTAAGGTTTAGATCAGTTATCTTCTCTAATAATGTTACTTGGGATTAGAGATGATTAATGTATTTAGGGTTATATGATTTGTTTATCTTGTTTTGATAATGAGACATTTTGAGTACATGCCTGATGGTTAAATGGGGTTGTGAAAGTTAATAGATGGTTTATATTTACATGAATATGTTATGATGCATTCCTGTTATACAATATGGAAAAGAGATTATTGTGGTACTAACCACACTAATGCAATTATGCTTTGTTGATGTCACTGTTTGATGTGAGTGTAGGATGAGGGGAGGCAGTCATAGTTACTCCTACCGGAGGTCCACACGATGGTGCACTCTCCCTCCTTGTTTGCCATTGTCTATTTATATATATGTATATATGCATGTTGGTTGGCATTACAAGATGCAGGCACTAGGCCTTGACTCCACCTGGCTACATAGGTCTAAGCGTGCCTTTAAAATCCTCAAACTATTATTGTGTGGAGATATTACCAAGTTCTCTCAAGATTATCTATGGACTTAGATTTTTGTTTAGGAGGTTACCCTAGTTGGGGAATTTGAATGTAGTATGTGATGTGGTCTTGTGATTTATGATTTGAAATTGTTATGTGATTTATGATGTGGTTAGATCTATCCTTGTAAGTATTGTTGGATACAATTATCTGAAGGACATTGTTGGATTAGCTATGTGTTGTCTTTGATGTCACACAAATTTCATAACAATTATCATTCTCAGTGTCTACCAAGTTTAGTCAGTTAGCTAAGTGGTTCTTAGTGTCTACTGAGTTCAATTAGTTAGCTAAGTAGTTCTCAGTGTCTACTGAGTTCAGTCGGTCAGCCAGGTGGTTTTTAGTGTCTACCAAGTTCTCTCGGGTGTCTAAAGGAAACATGACAAGGTAATAGTGTTAACCGAGCCTCCTCGGTTATCAAAGGAAAAGTAATGGTTACCGAGCTCTCTTGTCTCTAAAGGATGTTGCAGAATTCACTATGTTTACCGAGTTCTCTCGGTCACCGAAGGAAATCTTTTCAGGATTAATTTTTACCGAGCAAGGTCGGCCCTTTCAAAGAATTTTGTTATTACAGTTTGTTTATCCAAGCCGACTGTTATAATAATTATTAGTGTCGACTTGACAATCTAAATGTTAATGAAATGGCATATATATATAGAAGGTCAAGTGGTGAATAAACAAGGATAAACAGCATGCAGAAATCATTTTGAAGAAAGGTGTGTGCGAATCTTGAAGGATGGTCAGATATCCTTGAGGAGCAACAAAGATTTATTTGATCAGTAAGGATCTAGTGAAGCAGAACAGAGATCTATATTCAGCAATTCAGTTGTAGATCATTTCATTGTTACTCTCTTACAATTGTAACAGTGATATCAAAATCTCTTAACCGAGTTGGTTTAACAACCATTTTGTAAATCCTCTAACAAGGTGACAGTTCTATTGAATTTTTTCAAGACCTCTTACAAGGCCACTCCTAGCAGGGTGATTAAATCCTCTAACAAGGTCACACCTAACAGTGTGTTTTGTAACCTTTTACCGGGTTGGCTTCTAACCGGGCATCACTTTAGAAGAGTGAAAATAAGTAACTAGTTACATTGGTGGTTTTTCCCATATTGGGTTTCCATGGTAAATCTAGTGTCTCTTATGTTCATGTTATTTTCTTTATTTATGGAAGTTAATCAGTGATGAATGCTTAAGAATAGTTTAATTATTACACACTTGAAGGATCAAGTTTTCAGTATTTCTCTGTATATTTACTAAGTGGCACAGTAAATAATTTGTTAAGATATTTAAGGTATTAGTGGTAATATTTTTATGGTTAATTAATTCACCCCCCCTCTCAGTTACTGCATCTATATTTCCAACAATTGGTATCAGAGCTTTTGGTGCTTGCAAGAAGGGTTTCAAGGACCTAAGCTAAAAGATCAGGATGTCTTACAAAATAGAAATTCCAAGGCTTAATAGAAATAAATTTTCAGCATGGCAAGGTCTCATGAGACTACATCTAGCTTCTATTGGTGATTCAGGATGCAAATATGTTGATCAAGACTATACAATTCCTACTGGCACATTAACTGTTGAAGACATTGTAGAGAAGAAGAACCATAACACTATGATGATAGACATTGCATCAGCTCTTAGCTATGAAGAATTTGATGAAATCAAAGACTGCACAACTGCTCATGAAATGTGGAACAAGCTGAAGAAAATCTATGGCGGTGATGGCAATGTGAAGAGAGCCAAAGAAGGGAGCCTAAGAGGATAGTTTGATCAGATGAAAATGAGAGAAGAAGAAAACATTGCAAAATATGTTGAAAGGATCAAGACAAGTGTTAGTGCAATCAGAGCTTTTGGAGGAAAAATTGATGATGAAACTATTATAAGTAAGGTTCTTAGAACATTACTCCCTATTTATGCAATAAGAGTTTTTTCTATTCAAGAAAGAAGATGTGAGGAAAATCACAATATAACTTTGGATGCCTTAGTTGGAAGATTGACAGCCTTTGAACTGGATAACTATGACAACTATGTTCCAACTTCTAAAAATATTGAATTAGCTTTTGAGGCCAAACTTTCACTCAAGAAAGGGAAGAAAATCCAATCAGAAAGTGAAGAAGAATCGGAGGAAAGTTCTGATAGAGATCTTGAAGTTATTGAAGCATTACTTGCAAAGAAGTATTCAAGAGACAGAGGAAAATACAAAGGTAAAACTCCCTTAATCTATTTTTCATGTGAAGAAATTGGTCATATTGTAGCTAGATGTCCAAACAAGCAAAGCAAAGATGAGAAGAAAAATTACAAGTACAATGGCAAGAAAAATTTCAAATCATTCAAGGATAAAGGTAAGAAAACATGCTTTTTAGCTAAAGATTCAGATGATAGTGAAGAAGAAATTGTTTTCATTGCTATAAAAGATGAATCCGATAATGATGAAGATGAGATGGCACTTATCTCTCATACAAGCAAGAATTAGACATGGATTATAGACAGTGGATGTTCACATCATATGACTGGTGACAAGGCCAAGTTTGAACACTTTGAAAACTTTGATGGTGGTAATGTAAGGTTTGGAAACAATGAATCCTGTTGTATAAAAGGAAAGGGACAAATTTTATTAACCAAAGAAATTATATGTGATAATGCATATTGGGTCGAAGGACTAAAGCATAATCTTCTAAGTGTAGCACAGCTAATCAAAATTAGATTCAAGGTTGAATTCATGAATGGAAAAGCAAGACTGCTGGATGACAAAGGAAAACTGATAGGATCAGGCAAACAAACCAAAGGTAACCTATTTTAGCTTGATCTTAGTGATTACTCATGTTTTATTGCTCAAATTGAAGAAATTTGGTTATGGCACAAAAGGTTATGTCATGTAAATTTTGACAACATGATGAAAATAAGCAAATTCAAGAAAGTAAGAGGTATTCCTACTTTGAAGAAACCTGATGTTGGTCTATGCAAGAATTGTCAAATTGGTAAAATGGGAAAGTCTAGTTTTAAAAGTAAAAACTACCAGTCTAAAGATATTTTGGAAATTGTGCATATTAATTTATGTGGACCTATTGGAATTGAGAGCTATACCAGAGAAAAATTCTTTATCCTCTTTGTTGATGATTACTCTAGAATGATGACTGTTATGTATTTAAGAGAAAAGTCTGAAGCATTTGAGAAGTTCAAATGGTATTTAGCAAGAGTAGAAAAGGAAACAGGAAAAAGAATAAAATGCTTGAGATCAAACAAAGGTGGTGAATTCATCTTCCATGAATTCAATAATTTCTGCATTGAAAGAGGAATCAAAAGATAGGTATCAGCCCCGAGAACTCCTGAGCAGAATGGAATAGCCAAAAGAAGGAATAGATCTATCATGGACTGTGCATGGACTCTAATGATTGAAAAGAACATTGCTATGAAATACTGGAAGGAAGCTATCAACACTACAATTCATACCTTAAACCGAGTACAGCTAAGAAAAGACACATTCAAGACTCTATATGAGATATGGTATGGCTACAAACCAAATGTAAGTTACCTAAAAGTATTTAGTAGTACATGTTACATCTTAAAAGAATCTAGAAAAGGAAAATTTGATGTAAAAGATGATGAAGGAATATTCTTGGGATATTCTTGCAAAAGTAAGGCATATAGATGTCTAAATTTGTCTACTCACAAAATCATAGAAAGTGCACATGTGAGAATTGATGAGTTTGTAGAAAAGACTGAAGAAGAAAGCAAAAAGGAACCAGAGGACTACAGAAAATTTGTTTACATTGAACCTGATACATTTCTAGACACATATAAGGAGACTACATCTATCAAGCCCAGTATAGTAACCGAGTCACAAGAAGAAGTTCAGATCGAGTCACAAAGTACCGAGTTTCATTCTAAAGCTACTGAGCAAGTATCTATCAAGCCTGAGCAATCTAAACCTGAAGATGAAGAAGATGACAATGTAACTCATTCAGGAAGCAAGGAACCTATATTAGCCAAGTACACTAGAAAGCATCATAAACCAGATCAGATTATTGGAAACAAATCAGATGGTACTATGACAAGAAGTAAACTAAAAGGTACATGTTTACTTGCTGATTTTGAACCTAAAAATGTGAAAGATGCATTGGAAAATGAAATTTGGATTGAGGCTATGAATGAAGAAATAGAGAAAATAGAGAAAAATAAGACATGGACTCTTGTACCTAGGCCTAAAGATAAAAATGTAATTGGGACAAAATGGGTATTCAGAAATAAGTTGAATGAAGATGGTCAAGTATCAAGAAACAAAGCAAGATTGGTATGTAAAAGATATTCTCAAGAAGAAGGAATAGATTATGGAGAGACTTTTTCTCTTGTTGCAAGATTAGAAGGTGTGAGGACTTTACTTGCATATGCAGCACATAAAGAATTTAAGGTAGATTAGATGGATATAAAATCTGCTTTTCTCAATGGTATTCTTGAGGAAGAAGTCTACATTGAGAAACTTGAAGGTTTTATTGATCCAAACAAAAGGCATATGGTTTACAAATTACACAAAGCATTGTATGGTCTGAAACAAGCTCCTAGAGCATGGTATGAAAGATTACATAACTATCTTACTCAGATTGATTTCAAAAGAGCTAATGACAACAGTAATTTATACATCAAAGAAGGATCAGATAACAAAATTGTTTTGGCAGAAATATTTATGGATGATACTGTGTTTACAGGAAATGATAATCAGTGCAAAGAATTTGAAATGTCTATGTTTGGTCAGATAAAATTCTTAGTTGGACTTTAGATTTAGCAGAACAAAAATGGTATCTACATTACTCAGTCTAAATATATCAGAGAAATACTTAAGAAATTTGGTATGGAAGATTCAAAACCAGTTGGTACACCCATGTGTACTGGACTGAAGCTTACCAAAGATGATGATTCAAAAGAAGTAGATCAGACCTTATACAAATCAATGATTGGAAAATTATAGTATGTAGTACACACAAGGCCTAATATTGCCTTAGCAGTTGGTATAGTGGCAAGATTCTCAGCTAAACCTAGAGAAAATCATATGATGGCAATTAAAAGAATCTTGAGGTATTTAAGGGGAACTGAAGATTATGGCTTGTGGTATAAATTTGGAGGCAATCTGGATTTAAAAGTGTTTACTGATGCTAATTAGGCAGGAAACATTGATGACAGAAAGAGTACAAGTGATAGAGCATTCTTTCTTGGCAAGAGGTTAGTATCTTGGACTAGTAAAAAGCAAAACTGCACATCCCATTCCACAGCAGAAGCAGAATATGTTGCTGCAGTAGTAAACTGCTCTACTATTATATGGTTTAAATAGCTTTTGGAAGGCATGAAGGTTGAGATCAAAGAACCAGTTGTTATTTTTTGTGATAATACAAGTACAATAAATATTTCAAAGAATCCAGTAATGCATTCCAAAACCAAGCACATTGCAATTAAATATCACTTTGTTAGAGAATTGGTGCAGGACAAGGAAATCATATTGGAATATATTCATACAAAAGAACAAATTGTAGATATCTTCACCAAGCCACTACCTAAGGATGCATTTTTGTATCTAAGAGGCAAGTTAGGGGTCACTCCCCTGTCCGAGGTTCGCTAAATAAAGTTTTAGTGATGCATCAACCAGAACATGTTGAAGATCAATCAGTTGATGCAGCATAGTCAAGAAATCATTGCATATGAATCAGTACATAAGGTACATTGATATTTACCGAAACTATGTAAGTTGTCTTTGGCATGTGTTGTCAAAGAGGGAGAGTTTGCTGTCATTTCAAGAAATTTCTAAGAAGAATAATTTGAGAAGTTAAGAGGGAGAGTTCTCAGTCAGAGAAAGAAGTTTGAAGATAATGGGAATCAGAATGAAGCTAAGGATATGTTTCTTACTCTAGGTTTCTCTGTGAAATTTCATTGTGCTATGACATGTTGTGTTGCCATCAATGCCAAAGAGGGAGATTGTTGGATACAATTGTCTGAAGGACATTGTTGGATTAGCTATGTGTTGTCTTTGATGTCACATAAATGTCATATCAATTATCATTCTCAGTGTCTACCGAGTTCAGTCAGTCAACTAAGCAGTTCTCAGTGTCTACCAAGTTTAGTTAGTCAGCTAAGCAGTTCTCAGTGTCTACCGAGTTCAGTCGGTCAGCCAGGCGGTTTTTAGTGTCTACCGAGTTCTCTCGGGTGTCTAAAGGAAACATGACAGGGTAACAGTGTTAGCTGAGCCTCCTCAGTTATCAAAGGAAAATTAGTGGTTATCGAGCTCTCTTGGTCTCCAAAGGATGTTGTAGAATTCATTATGTTTACCGAGTTCTCTTGGTCATCGAAGGAAATCTTTTTAGGATTAATGTTTACCGAGCAAGGTCAGCCCTTTCAAAGAATTTTGTTATTACAGTTTGTTTATCCAAGCCGACTATTATAATAATTATTAGTGCTGACTTGACAATCTAAATGTTAATGAAATGACATATATATATAGAAGGTCAAGTGGTGAATAAAAAAGGATATACAACATGCAGAAATCATTTTGAAGAAAGGTGTGTGCAAATTTTGAAGGATGGTCAGATATCCTTGAGGAGCAGCAAAGATTTATTTGATCAGTAAGGATCTAGTGAAGTAGAACAGAGATCTATATTCAACAATTCAGTTGCAGGTCATTTCATTGTTACTCTCTTACAATTGTAACAGTGATATCAAAATCTCTTAGCGGAGTTGGTTTAACAACCATTTTGTAAATCCTCTAACAAGGTGACAGTTCTATTGAATTGTTTCAAGACCTCTTACAAGGCCACTCCTAGCAGGGTGATTAAATCCTCTAACAAGGTCACACCTAACAGTGTGTTTTGTAACCTTTTACTAGATTGGCTTCTAACCGGGCATCACTTCAGAAGAGTGAAAAATAGTAACAAGTTACATTGGTGGTTTTTCCCATATTGGGTTTCCATGGTAAATCTAGTGTCTCTTGTGTTCATGTTATTTTCTTTATTTATGTAAGTTAATCAGTGATGAATGCTTAAGAATAGTTTAATTAGTACACACTTGAAGGATCAAGTTTTCAGCATTTCTCTGTATATTTACCGAGTGGCACAGTAAATAATTTGTTGAGATATTTAAGAGATCAGTGGTAATATTTTTGTGGTTAACTGATTCACCCCCCCTCTCAGTTACTGCATCTATATTTCCAACAAGTATATGTATATATATATATTTTATATGTGTTATATTGGTTGTATGTTATATAGGTATGTGTATATGTGGGTGCACACGCATATACCCATGCTTATATAAATAATAATATTTGTATAGATTTATTGATTGTTTTAGTGGTATGTTATTTAAAGTGAATTCAATGAAGTGTATTAAATAAATGTATTAAATAAAAAAGTGAAAATAATATTAATAATAGTAATAATAAAATATAAATGGTCTTTGTAGTTAAACTAGCTATCTAGGAGGGAGTTGAACTCAAGACCTCCTAGAAGTTAGGCTAGTTGGTAAATCCATGTGTACTATGTGGTTTTCTTGAAAGTTATTTGTTGAGTGTTCTTGTTATGATTTCTTTTGAAGTTATTTTTAATTAAATTTATTAAAACTTTGTTAAGTACTTATGGGAATGATTTGTTTATCTTCCAACAAACTGTGGAAGTTGGAGAAGTTGCTTTCCATAAAGAAACTCCTCCAACCACATAGTTGGAGGATAAATATTTCAATTTTGTGTGGTTTGAGGAAAGGATTTTTTTGGGAAGATTTTTGGAATGCTCTGAATGGATTTTTCCAAAATTCTATTTGTGATGTCTAAGTTTGAGGGTTTCTATTTGGTGAGGACAAGTGGGATTGGATTTCTAGGTTTTGATTGCTAGAGGAAGATTTCCAAGAAGCTATCTACTCAAGGCTTGCATATTTCCAAGAAGGTCTCCAGCCAAGGGAAGAGAATTCTCCGCAGGACCCCAAGTAGGGTCTATACTGGGATGAATTCTTTAATTCTCCTATGTGTGTGCTTTTGTTTTTAAATTCTATGTTATTTGATTGTTATGTGATAGCTTACTACAAGATAAAAAGGAAATTTAAGTATTATATTATCTATGTATTTCTATTGTATTGTCGGAAAGCAATTATGTAAATGTTTGTATAGTTTTAATAGTAAGATATTTCCTAGCAGTTTGGGATTTGTTGTGATACTTCCTTTTTCTTTTTGTGAGGTTTATGTAATAATTTAGGGAATTTTAGGAAGGTTTGGGATGGTTTAGGAAAGGTTGCAGTCCTTCTTTCCCATTTTTCCTTTTTGTAGGCCTTCTCTATGAATTTATGTTTTTAATTTGATTCAATCTTATCTGAGACTTAGGTAGTGTTGAGCATGTGTTTTGGATGTGGTTCTGAGGTCCTTGTATCAGGTTGATCTTAGGGAACCTTTCCCAGGCACTCTCCATGCCTTAAAAAGTCATTTTTAGGTCTTTTTGGGTAATTCTGAATTAATTTCATAAAAGTGTGATGCAGTGTCATACAACATTGTATTCATACTCATATGGCACTTGGTCAAAAGTCATATGGGAATGCATACAAAGTCGTATGGGTTAAAAATTAGTTTTAAGTGTTTTCAGGGTGTTTTAAATGTAATTTTGTGTAAGTGTTTTATAGTGTCATACGACATTGTAGTCATACCCATACGACAGTTGGTCAAATGTCGTATGGGAATGCACATTGTTGTATGAGTTTCTATAGAAAGTCATTTGGAGTTTTGGGGTTTCAGGGACTCAAATTTTGTAGGTCTCAGGATTTAAGTATAAGTCACGATACTTTAATTTCTTATACTTTAAGTTATACTTGTATAAAGAAATTAGGTACCTTCCGAGATGATTGAGATTGGTTCCAAATTCATAAGAGTTAAGGTGTAACTTCTAGATTTTTAGTTTTTCAAAAAAATTAGACTTAGTTATTATTCAAGCATGTGAGATTTTGCAGAGCATTGTGTTTTGGCATATGAATTTTGTGTAAACTTTAAATATTTTTGTTACTTATTTTGTTGAGGTTATATGGTTTACTTGTGATGATTTTGCACTTGGCATAGATTTGAGTTTAGTTTATGAGGCTAGGACTTGTCTCAGTGGCCAGTGTGCATGAGAGGGTTCCTTAGACCTATAAATGAGCCTTGGGAAGTTTTATGTTTTCCTTGAGATGTCTTGTGATAGAAATTCTTCCAATAGTTCTTATTATGTATAGGGCTAAGGTTAGGACTCATTTTGAGCGACTGAGTGCACAGGGGAGTTTCCTAACCCTATGAATCAAGACTTGGAAGTGTTATCTGGTTTTGTGGCTTGTGATGGGGTAAGGGTATAGGAACATTAAGTGAGTGGCTCACCATAGGTGCTGGAACCCTAAAGTGGTTTTCAGATGATCCTATGGGTGGGTTTGTAAAAAGTGATTACCTTAAAAAATTAACCTGGGAAGGGGGGATTAAAAAGATAATGAAAGAAAACATAATAATGGCCACATAGACCTGATTGGAGTATCGAGACCAGGGATAAATGCCAGGATGGATCCCTATTCATAAAGGGGGGATGGAGGTTCAATGGTTTCTAGGAAGGATCCCAATATACAAGTTGTGTGATGACACTCAGTTAGGTGGTCCCCTAGAACCTTAACCTTAGTGTTATAGTATGATGATATTCTATGTTCTTTATTCTTGTTCTTTTGAGTCTTGTATTTATTGGTATTTGAGACTTAGATTTCCTTAAGGTCTTGAGAGTACCTTGGTTCTATCTCCTAGCATGGGGGGTGGAACTTTATTAGTTTCACATGGCTGGGTGGCAAATCTCTTTCGAGGTATTGTTCATGGTTTGTGTCATGGCTTGGATTCTAAGTTGTTCAGTCATGAAGATTCTGTTCTTGTATCATGTATCTCTATCTTTTGTTATCAAGATGTAATGTATTGTAAGCCTTTGGGAAACTTGATGTAATTATCTTTCTCTACACCTTCGGGCCATGTGCAACAACTAGAATTGTAATTGTGATGAAATTGTAACAAAGAAGTTATGTATTTGGGAAGGGTAGTTTTAGGAATTTCAAAAGATGATTGAATATTGGTAATCAGACATGGATTATGTTTAATTAATTCCTACCCTATCTCTCTTATGCATTTTAAAATGAAATTGAAATTAATGATTCTATGTAAGTATTGGCAATGCAATAGATGAAAACTTCTGAAAGAAAACTCATTTTGTTAGTGAAAAGATGTGCTAAGGGTTGAAGGGTATCTCCAGGTGAAATAGTAAGGGAAATGAAACATGTACATTATTGAAATTAGTAATGAGATGTGATTTCTTAAATGTATAAGTTCGATGTGTATGATGTAAGGTTATTTAAAATAGGTTCTAATCTCAAATCTTAACTAGATTTATACAAGGTTATAGATGATAATTTGTGGAAGTTAGACTTGTGGAAAGAAATGATTCAGTGAATGGTTTATGTTGGTTAGTAATAGATGGTTAAGTACTTTACACTTTTTCTATTATGATCTTTGAAATGAAAATGTAAAGTAAGGACTTTTAATAGATGGTTTATGTGATGATAGTGCATAAATAAGGTTAAGGAGAAAACAAATGAAAAATGTAAGGATAAATGTACTTGGTTTATTAGATAAATAATGGGCTTCTAATTCATTTCTAAAAGTGAATATATATGCAAATTAGGTAAAGAAAATAAATGCAATTATCTTGATAATGTAATTAGTTTTGATGAGGAATGAAAGAAATGTCTCAATGTAAATTGAAGTTGAAATAGAAATAGAATTGCATTAGATTAAGTAATAAAATGTATTGCTTGATAATGGTGAATGAATTCATTAAGGGAACCTTAAGGAATGTACTTGTAAATGGTAATGATGATAAGTTAGAATGTTAAAAAAAAAATTTTAGTTGTAGTTTTAGGTCATAGACCTAATTCCATATAGGTTCCTTGGTGGGGACATTACATTTGGTATCAGAGCCCTAGGTTGCTACACTGGGAGCTCTAGGGTCTATTTGCATTTAATTTAGTTCCTTCTTCTTATTAAGTTATGTCAACTAAATGGCTATACTTATGTTGTAACATTCTTCCTAGATGCTTTCTAGCAACATAGAGGATCTTAGGAGAGAGATTAATATTCTCCCTCATCATCTCAACATGAAAGTTCCATGTAGAGGATGTGAGGAATTGAAACATGAACTATGACTTAGAGGAGTCTCAAATAAGACAACTCTAGTGACTGATTTGGCTAAAGCTAGAACCCATCAAAAACAAAGTTAGCCCTAAGGAGGCAACTGATTCTGACCATTATGATAGGGATAGAATATAAGCCCTAGTTTGTTCTACTAAGAACCTTGGGAATCATACTTGGCCTACTCACAATACTTGAGTCTATTGTGTTTCCCCATCTGATATTTTCTTCTAGCCTACCAAACTTGAATACATTGTGTGTCTTCTTTTTAAGTTTTCTTTATGTTAACAAACTTGAGCACTAGACATAAAAGGTATGTATTCTATATTTCTACCATAATATTTTGAAAGAAAGGATTATCTAAAATGATTATTTATGTTTTGCATTATAAGATTCATATGGTCAAGAATTATGGGTGTTGTGTTCTTATCCTATGTCCCCAAGGTTTTGTAATAAATAGGATTAAAATACACAAATGTTGAAAGGAAAAATGTTTGATTATATGGTAGGATTTTTGAATTATATATATGATCCTCATAAGTGGAGTGAAATGAACCAATGAAAAATTATCAACTATAAGGAAAGAACATGATATTAAAAAAAATTATGTAGTAATTATCTACTTGTTGGCATTTTGTGTGTGAAATAGAAGTTGAAGCTAACAACATTTCTAGTATATATGAACGAGGAGTTATTATGAACGGAATAATAATATGAATAATATTTAAGTCAAACTTTCTAATTGTCCTAAAATGGGAATATTAGAAGAATGTGAATTTGTAGGTAATAGTACAGATGCCATATGTAAGATGCATATAAGGATAACAATACTTGTAGTTACTTTGAAAATGTTCTTTTATGGAATGTGTTAGCTCTTTTTCATGTAGAATCACCAATATAGTTTGCAAACTTGACTCTCGGGTTCTCAACTCTAGATTCTTATAGGGAAAAGGCTAATTAATAAGGACCAAGTCCTTCTTCTACTTTGGGCTCCACAGACCTAGGTGGGTGTACCTATCTTCAGACTCACTGCTTCACAATGAAATCCTATAGTGGATCAAAGGTTCTAGCAATGATTCACTAATACCTCTTGCTACAACTAATGTAGAGCTTAGAAATCCAATCCATGATATTAACGGAAGTAAAAACTCATTGCAAAAAAATGGCAAGTGTGACAAGGATAAACTCCTTCTTCATTTCAAGCTTTTAACTCGGGCAGGTTAACCCATATCAGATCTACTTCTTGAAAGGATCACAACATTACTTTATATCCTTGATACAAACATTATCTTCTCAGTCATTCAAACATACATGAAAGTAAATTTTTATTTAAGTTTTGTTGATGATGAGGTCCTTGCAAATCGAGGATAGACCAGTGCCTTATCCTTGGGTATAGAGTCAAACAGTGAAACATATATTTACAGAAATCTTCTAAATGAAACACAAAAAAATCCCAGATGAAATGCCTTACAATTCATCATCTCTTAAACACATTTGATCATCAAATTCTTGCCAAATTCCTAAACTCTCAGAAATTAACCTAAAGACATTACCCTTTCCTTGAAAGGAGCTAGAGATTAAAATCACAGATACCTTGTAAATGGTATATTAAAACTACCTAACAGATTCAATACACAAAAGCTACAGAATTCAAACAAGAAGACAATTGAAATCATGCAAGGGAATTCTATTATATTCCAGTAAAATTTCACTACATCAATACATTTCAAAATCTGATAAAATATTCTAAAGATTTCAACAATGGAGCCAAGCCTCCCTCTACAGTATATTTTTTCAATCTCCTTTGAAATGAACAAAGACTTACTACTTATACCAATCAGCCATCTTGGAACCCTTGAAAGGATGCAACAAGCTTCAGATGGCTGTTAAAAGATCTTGCACTAAAAAAAAGATTACAAACAGAGAAAGTTGTTTGCAACAACAAATTACAAATATCTATTTCCAACAATCCCGCAGGTGGCACCTTTGTCTAAAGATATTTCAAAGCAGTTGCTAAATTTGTTGCATGAACAATGACCACCATCCAGCTAATTTACATCATCCTCTATTTGAAACCACTCTTACTCCAATTCTGTATCAGGTTCAATGTGTAATTCAAAATTGGCCAGGTGTCACATTCATGTCTATGATAACTTTCTAGACATCTTTACCATATCTCTTCCCTGTTCTGGAGTGATTTGTTTAAACTTTGTAGTCATCTCTATTTTCACTTCTTCCTCTATGACTTGTAAATCCTTCTCCGGATTCTCTTCATGTCTCTTCTCATAGATTTCTTCAAATTGTTTGATGTTTAATTTCCAAAGAAATTGCATAAAAGCCCTAGTTTTAACAAAAGTGTCATCAACCAAAAATTCTTCACAAGCTTGCTTGATTACAGGGTCCAATTTAGTACTTGCTAATTCCCCTACTGTTAAATCCAACTTGGGTTCTTTTGGTAGCTCTGGCACTCCCTCATTTACTTCTTCATAAGTCAAAGATTTGACCTAGAGCATCTACTTACTGTACTTGTTCTGCAATCTCTTGGTCATCAAAAATTCTTATAAGAGACTGTGATAGGGAGTACTCCTTTTCCACATGAGTAGGTCTCTCTTCCAATCTTTGCCTTTTTGATGGGGGTGGAGAATCAATTATATCCTTAGAATTTTGAGGACGAGGTGAATCGGGGATCTCCATAATCTCTTTTTGTTTTCCAACCTGTTGTGAGGGTGATGGGATATCCCTTTTATCTATTTGCTTTTGCTGGCTCTGTTCTGGTATCACCACATTGTAACCAGTCTTCTTTTGTACCATGTATCTCCCCGGGGGTAACCCTTTTGCAAACACAAGCTTGCTAAACAATTGTCTAGCCTTTTCTGGATCATCCTTCATAACCTTTTCCTCCTTCTCATTTAGGGTCTGAAAAATATCTTGAAAACAATTCATAAGAGTATCTATTTTGTTCCCCATTAGAGTTATGCTTTTCAAGGGATCCCATCCTGAATCAAATTGCCGGATAAAATCTAGTGTCTTCCTATATGTCAACCATTTTTCTTTCATAACCTCTTGTTCCTGTATCTTTGCTACATTCCTAACAATATCTTTAGGGAAATTAAAAATATGGTTGATCATGGCACACTTGGCTCTCTTTTTAAAAATTTCATTATAGAAACCTTCTGGATCTACTATTCTGGCAATTGCAGTAACCATATGGTATGGAGCCAGAATTTTATCCATGTAAACCCATCCACCCTTGGTAATTATGAATTGATGGGAAATGGTAACATTTGGGAATAAATTTCCCTTGCCTTTCCCAGTGAGGGTACACTCCTCAATATCTCCTAATTGCCTCAAGAACTCTGAAATTCCAATCCTAAGGGGTACCTTATAGGGAAATATAAAAGGGGTCCCCCTAAAACCATACAACCTGATAACAGTTGATACATTGTAGAAAATAACATCTCCCTAATTGTGTACAATGTTCAAGTTCTTAGCAAACTGGTTTGGCCTAACAAGCTATGCCAACACTGTTGGGATTCTTGGGTTGTCTAAGACAAATAGCTTACTGAGTCTAGCTACAAAATGTTTATCAAAATTGATGAAACTATGATCCTTCTTATCCCAGGTCATTGTGAGGCTCCATAGTTGGACTAGCATGTCTTCACCATCCTTCTTTCTCACCAATTCCATTTCTTGTTCAAAATAGCTTGCTCCTTTGAATAGAAACATGTACATTATGAAAGAGTACCAGCAAATGGGCCTGTCACCTTCATTCTTTTGAATCTTTACTAATCCATTATGGATTAATTCAGCAATAAAAGGAGCAAAATCAAAAGTAATAGACATGTGTGCATGTAAAATTTGGATCATCATGCACATCAAGTGTATTGGCATCCTTTCACTAACATCCTCTCCAAAAACCTGACATAATGACCAATATGCACCCTTACCTCTGAGATCAAAGTATTCTATTTTTAAAGGCTCCTGAATGTTCTGCCCCACAACAACCATTTTTCCAATTTTGGTGCAGAAATCCTTCAACAACTTGCCTCTAAAATAGTTCCTTTGTACATTATACACTTGCATTAGTTCTTCAAAGTCAATGCTCTCCATACTTTCTGAGGGTTCACTTAACCTAAACACCTTCCTGATTTCTTCAGTAGAAACTTTAATCAATAACACTCCCTTTGCATCCCTAATTTCTTTAGTGATTGGATCATAATTCTTTGCAACCTGGGTCATCAAATCTACATCTAAAAAGACACCAGGCACGACAAGTTTTCCTAGGTCAGACTACCATATATTGCTTGCAGGGTGAGGGGCAGTTCTCTGACTAAAACCTACTTTGAATAATTCCAGTCCTGTGGTATCAGAGTCACCTCTTGCGTTGATTGTACCAATTTTGGCCTCTCTAATAAAACTTACCGTGTCGTATAAACCTTCTACTATTTTTACCCTAGGATCTTTGGGAATCAAACTCTTGGTTTTCACCGGGGTAGTGGAAGAGCCGGGAAGTAACTACAATAAATCTTCATGCAAACCTCTTTCACTATACTCTATTTTACTTGAAATTTTTTTCCTTGGTGTCATTTTAAGGTTTATCTTTAAAAGAAACCTTTGCAAGATAGACAAAATATAGAACTGTGATTCTTTTAGTAAGGAAGCAAATCGTACAAGAATTTCACCAACCTTTTTTCTCAGAAACCACCCAGGAATAGCAGCCAAACCTCAGAATTCTTCACGCCTGAGTCTCTACAAATTTTTGATCTCTTTGTGCTTCTAAAAGTGCATGAAATTCTAATATATGAGCCACTAAAGTAGTCATGTCAACAATTAATTTAGCATGATTGAAACAATTACTCCTCCGAAAGAGTGAACTGTCACTTCTTCAATGGGAAACTTCAACTTTGCACCATTTTATCTTTAGTTTGAAAAAGAACCATTGATCCTCATTAGTAGATGATCTAACAGCCTATCGCATGATCACATGGTGTGAAAAACACTCACACGAACATGCGACTAACCGTCATGTTACCTTTCTATTTTTGGCGGTCTCTTGTAACTTCCTCCGTTAACACAAAATGTTATTTGCATGATCGCATAGCTTAAAAGAAGCTTATGCAAACATGAAAAAACCCATTAGCATTCACTGTCATTGTCTTCTCTTACATCATCTATCCCACCTTGCCTTTGTCAAATAAAGAAATTCCACGCTTGCAACACCTAGCAGAATGTCAGGTACTTTCTTTCTTTCCAAGCACTGGTGTCTGCTGATACTAACCAATGAGAAAACATTATTTATGCACATCTGTTAAAGGTTTCACTGGAGAATTGCACTTCATTCAATGCAAGATCAATGGCCTGTCACATGATCACATAGGCTTAAAAGATCCCATGTGATTATACGACAGCCATCCGATCTTCCCTTTATTGCTTTAAACCTTTGGAGATTCTTCTGTTACCGGCCCTACTATCCTTGGAAAATAAAAGGCCACCACTTGTGAGATACTTTTCAGTGGTCCCACCTTGTTTCCGCATCAAGCTTTATTATAAAATCAATGGTTATTTCACATGTTCACATGGCTTGGAAATATTCCATGTGAACACGTGACCGCCGTTAGATCTTCTTTGAAGATTCATGGTTGGATGAAACTTGAAACATTAGAATACAAGGTAATTAGGTCATAGGAAATGTTATTTATATCACTGGGTTTCTAGACTTAGGAAGAGATATAACCCCCACATAAAAAATAAATGCATGTGCTCTTTAATGGACCTAAGTGACCTAAAAAGTAACGCTTGAAAAGAAATGAAGTAATTGACTTAGGGTTTATTTTTAAAATGGCAAACATTTTGGGGTTTTTGACATGAATTTGAAATTCTTCAAGGACAAGACCTAGGGTAAGGATTTTTGAAATAGGGCTATGACAATTTTTTGAAGAAATTTCGGCACCTATACCTAGGAAAACTTCACAAACCAGAGGACTAAACCAACATTTGGACAAAAACCTCAAAAATAAAAGAATACTCCCAACAGTGGCTCTATCTGAGGATGCTTGATTGCAAAATCATAGAAAGAACTTACGAATCTTTGGGAGGTAGACCACAAAACCTTAACCTAAAATAGGAAACAAACACACAATAGAAACAAACACATCTATACATATATACAAGCCTACTGTGCATGGAAAAAGAATTAACTGAAGAAAATTTTTAGGAATTGTCCATGCACTGGCAATTCCTGCTCTTCATCATCCAAATTTTGCAAGAAATATGAGTCCTTACCATGGGTCTGATGAAAAATATAAGGTCCCATCCACAAAGACTCAAATTTTTTGTGTTTCCCTTTATCTTCAGCCCTAGCATTCCATTGGAGAACCATATCACCAGGCTGGAATTTTGTCACAGTTGCTCTCTTATCAAAAAGATATTTCATCTTCTACTACAACTTCATATTTTCCTTTTGTCCTTCCCTCCTAATCTCATCTAATTCAATCAGCTGAACCATTCTATCATGCAGTGGATCACTGATTTCCATGTCCTCTTCTTGCATAAACTTATAGATCAGAAGGAGGTTATTTATTGGAAATCTTGATTTAGCACCATATACCATTTCAAAAGGGGACTTACCAGTAGCCCTCTTCTCAGAAATCCTATCAGCCCATAGTGTTAACTTTAATTTTACATGCCAGCTTCTCTTATTCTTTTCCAGGGTTTTCTTCAGAATCTACAAAATACTCTTGTTGCTGGATTCAACCTGTCCACTGGCTTGTGGATGATAAGGGGACAAGTAAGACAATACTATGCCCATTTTTGAGAAAAAATCAGTGATCTCCTATGACTTGAAGCTAATAGCATTGTCAACAACCAATTTAACAGGGACACCAAATCTGGTGATTATGTTGTTCATCAAAAACTCAATCACAACAGCACTAGTTGCCCTTTTGGTTGGGATGGCTTCAATCCATTTGGTAAAATAATCAGTAGCCACCAAAATGTGACTATGTCCCCCACTAGACTTCTCAAAGAATTCTCCAATAAAATCCATACCCCACATTGCAAAAGGAGCTTCTACAACAACAGGGTTCAATAATAATGCACCTGAAAACTTCAATTTTTTAGAGAACCTTTGACAAGGTTCACATTTCCTCACATAAGAATGAGTGTCTTTGAACAACATAGGCCAATAGTATCCTACTCTTAAGATTTTATGAGTTGTTGATCGAGCAGAATGATGTCCTCCACACATTCCAGAGTGCATTTCCTTTAACATTTTCTCTGATTGATGCTTATCCAGACAAAAGAGTAAAATACCATCATTATCCTTCCAGTACAAATCACCCTGGATCAACACATATCTCTGAGCTTGCAATCTCAGACTCCTTCTTTGATTATCATTCAAATCAGGTGGACATTTAACATTTTTAATAAAATAAATAACATCCTTGTACCAGGGTTGCATTTCAATACTAGTAATCATATCAATTCTAGCAGCAACATTATTTACCTAAACAAGGTCCATATTTTCCTCAGTCATTAACTTAGCAAGTCCCAATCCTCTCACCAATTTGGTAATATGAATTTCCAGGTCAAACTCTTGAATCCTGTTTATCCATTTGCACCTCTTTCCTGTGACTTCACTCTGTGTTAAGATATCCTTTACTGCAGCATGAGGCACATAAGCACTAACCTTTGCATAGACCAGATATGGTCTGAAAGCTTTGACTACCTTCACAAGTGCATAGGCTTGCTTTTCCATTAGTTCATAATTTAATTCAGTAGACTATAATGACTTGCTGAAAAAGGCTATAGGATGCTCATACCCTTCTTGATCCTTTTGCAAAAGGATAGCTACAATAGTATGAAAAGATGCAAAAGAAAATAGAGAAAATGGTTTCAAGTAATCAGGTGATACCAAAATTGGGGCCTCCTGAATTGCTTGTTTGATTTTTACAAAAGCTTGCTGAGCTTCAAGGTTCCAATCAAACTTCACATCCTCCTTTAGTAACTTCACTATGGGCTTGACCAATTCTGCAAAGTTAGCAATAAATCTTCTTACAAAATTAATCTATCCCACAAATGACTGGACACCTTTTATGTTCTTTGGTGGAGGGACCTTTTGAATTGCTTCTACTCTTTCAGGATCAATCTTGACTCCTTTTGACACTGTGTCCAATTAACTTCCCCTCTGTCACAGCAAATTGACACTTTTTGGGATTCAAGGACAGACCAAATTCTAAGGCCTTAAGAATGACCTTCTCCAAATGGGAAAAATGATCCTCAACTTTCTTGGAATAAGCAGTGAGATCATCTTGATAAAAAACCATTAAAACATTTATCAATTCCTCAAATGCAACATCCATGGCTCTCTGAAATGTTTCTCCAGCATTTTTCAGACCAAAAGGCATGTGAACATATACATATGTTCCCCATGGGGTTGTAAAGGCTATCTTAAATTGTTCTAATTCTTTGACCAGCACTTGATTATACTCAGAGAAACCATCCATCATTGACAAGAGTTCACATCCAGTCACCTATGCAGCATAGCCTCCATATTGGGCAATCCATTATTATCCTTAAGTGAAGCCACATTCAAGTTCCTGAAATCAACATAGAGCCTAATATCACCATTCTTTTTCCTTACTGGCACAAGATTTGAAACCCAAGTTAAGTGCCTAATTGGTTCAATAATACCAGCATCTCTCAGTTTTGTCAACTCAACTTGCATTTTGGTAGCCAATAAAGGGTTAATGGGTCTCTACTTCTGTCTAAAAGGCCTAGTTTCCTCTTTTAGAGGAATTTCATGCTGAAACAGGTCAGCCCTATAAGCTTTGAGGTCATCAGAGGACCAAGCAAATACATGCTTGTACTTTTTTAGAAGTCTTATCAAATTTCCTCTGATCTCTTTGCTCAGTTTCTTGCCAATGTATACCATTTGTGGGGAGTTTTCTAAACCCAAGTTTATTTCCTCTAAATCCTCCATTTTAGTGTTAGACTTCTGAGATAGAAAACCATTATTTATTTTGAACATTCCTTCCAGTTCTACTAACCCTTTAGGTATGTGGTTGGATGGAAATTACACTATCTCATTCCCCATGATGCATTCTTTTCCCTCAACACATTTTTGTATCTCATTGAGATATATTTGTTGACCATCATATTGATCAAGGCCTTGAAGGAACCTAAGGATATCTAAATCATCCTCAAAAACTTGCCAATTATATACATTGTTAGGCACTGCAGGCCTAGATTTGACCTCTAACATAGACACACCAGTGAGGGTTATGTCTTCACTCTTAAAGGCAACATTTGCAAGAAAATCTACCATGATATTATTGGATATTTCTACCCAAAGTAGATTGAAAGAATCAAAAAACTCTAGTCTATCCCAAACAACATGTTTATACAGTTTCAACTTTTCATCTTTAGAAGCATACTAAGATCTCACTTGGGCTATAATTAACTGGGAATCACCATGAACTTTTAAAATTTTAATACCATGCTTTATGGCCACATCTAACCCCAGTATCAGAGCCTCATACTCGGTAGTGTTATTTGTACACTCAAAAGTTAACAAGAAAGAGTATTTAAATGTAATACCTGATGGGAAAATAAACACCACACCAGCTCCTGATCCTTCCTTGGAGCATCCACCATCAAAAAAAATTTGTCAAAGCCCATCTTGCTTCAAAATCAACTCATCCACAATTAGGTCTATGTTTTTTTAACTGAGGTACTATTTCTTCACTCACAAAATTACTCATGTCAATATCTACAAAACAATTTAGATCCTTCGGAGCAACCACTTCAATCATGAATAAAGAACGGGGCTCCCTGTACAACTTTACCTCAGTTCCATTTATTGGGATGGTAGCATATGATAAATCTAGTTGCAAGTTTCCACCCACTGCTGTAGCCCATTGTCTTGATAATAACATGCCATAATGAGGTTTTGTATCAACAACAACCACATCCATTTTATATGTGGCTTCTGGGAATGCAACAATTTTCACTTCAATTCCAATCAGGCTCCCTACAATAGGTACTACCCTATTGTCCATGGCATAACACCTTCCACTAGATGTATCAACTTGCAACCCTAACTCCTTCATCACTTGGTAAGGCATTATAGTTGTAGCAGCACTAGAGTCAATCATACAATTTTTCAGCAAAAAATTATTTACAAGCAAAGTAACATAGAAAGGATTGATAGAAGAGGGTTCCTATGTCACAATTGTCTCAACACATACATCAGAGATGTCATTAATTGCAATTGGCTTGTCCAAGGACTTCCCTTCATCTTGTAAAATAGGAGTAGTTATCTACTCACTTATGAGAGCTAGGGCTGTTGCTTTGTGCTCTTCTATTTTCAACATTTCAAGCAGAGGAATGGAAACCTTCATTTGGGACAAAGCATGTCTCATATCAAAAGTAGGGGAGTCAGTACAAAGATCAGGGTGATCCTTTTACCTACCAAATTTATTTTTCACCTTGTCAGCAGTAACTTTTAGTTTCCCTTTCTTTTCAGCTTCAAACCCTTCATCTTTACTATTTACAATATTGGGCTTTGGGGAGTCCTTATTCTGAGGATTACTTTTGACAAACACTGATCTAGGGACTCCCTGATCATTACCTACCTTTTTGTTCCTCAAATTGTATGAGGATTTTGCTTGTGTAATAGCAGCCACAGTTAAACTCTTGATTTCTTCTTCACTAGGCTTTCTCCATTGTCTTTCATCTAACCCGGATTCTACCATGTGAGTTTTATAGTCATCATTATCAAACTCTTCCTGATTAGACTGAGTAAATATTTGTTGTTCATAATTAGAGAAAATCTTCCTCTTATGATCAACATCAGGGCAAATAAATTCATCATCTGAGGACTCAAGCTCCTCCATTAGTTCAGTAGTAAACATGTTAATAGCAGGCTTTTCAGATCCTTCATAATCTCCTGCATATGAATCACTAGCCTCTTCTCCCAAGGCTTGAGCAACAACACACTGGAATGGTGAGTGGGGAATATTACAAGCCATACACCAAGGGGTACTTTCCACATTGTGTGCTATATTTTTCTTCAAGGGATCCGGTGTATCTCTTCCCTTTTAGGGTTCATTATTATCAGGAACAGGCCTCCCATCTTTCCAGTTTGTTTTGTAAGGCATATCTCTCAGATTAGGGGCTTTGTCCTACCTTTGATAAGGAGGTCTCACATCTTGAAAGTTTCTACCACCTTTATCAAACCTTTCTGGGAAATCTTTAGTGTTACCAGGCCCTTTGTCCATTCTATCCTCCTCTTTGGATGGCCTTGCAGGTTGTGGCCTGGTTTCTTTCCACAGTCTACCTTCATCCCTTTTGTACATTTGGCCAGATGCCTTTCGGTTACTCTCAATGTTTATGGCCAACTTAAAAGAATCTCTAAGGTTACGGGGATTCTTGTCTCTCAAAAGGTAAGACATCTTACCATCCATAGAATTGAAATAAGTTGTCATGCAGACTACATCATCTAGCTTCAATACTTGGAACAGTTTATACATAGCCTTTTGGAATCAGCTATTAAACTCTGACATGCTCTCATTATAATGTTTCTTGATATTATTGAACTCATTGAGCATATAGCTAGAGTTCACATGTTCTGCATTTTGCTCTTTAAAGCATCTGACAAATTCTTCTTAAGATGCAATACTGTTCTCAGGTAACCCCCTATACCAATCCCTGGCATCCTCAATCAATGATTGAACAAAGAGCTTCATTATGACATCTTCATGTTCAATTTCATAATCATTTACCTTATCTGTAAAAAACTTCAGATGCTCTTCACAGGTAATAACAGTATTCCTAGTAAATAATGGGATCTTCTTTCTGATTTCATTGGGGATAGCATTAGGTTGACCAGGAATACCATAAAAAAATAGAGGCCTATATCTATCCAAATGAACTAGTCTTCTTTGGATATTTGGTTGATTCAGAGGGGTAGTTGCAACATTTTGACAGGGTATAGTTCCCACTATACCACTAGCTATAATGGGAACTTGATTGGGAACTGGTCCAGGTAAAGTTTGTCTAGGGTGAAAGGATTGAGCATTTGGAAGTGAAGTATTGGGCTGACTGAATGGAGTTGTTCCTATGGTGATAGGGATAGAGGTATTAGTGGATGTGTTCATGTTAGCATGTAGGAAGGCAATCTTCCTCTTCATTTCATCAGCAGCAACCTTCAACTCAAGTTTTTCCAGTTGAATAGCCAATTCTTCTTTTGCTTTTCTAGCCTTCTCCAAGTCTATACTTGTTTGAGAATGTACATTAGGAGGAACCACAATTTTTTTGGGCTCATTAATATTTATACCCACCAATTTTGTTTTTCCCTTATCAGGGATTTCTTTGGGAGCAGTTATAATCTCCTTATTTCTCTGTATTTCAGAGGGATTCAATTGCCTTAAGACATGGCCTGTTCCCTCAAATTCACCTTGCTTAGATTTATTATCCTCAGCCTACTTTCTCAAATCTTCCATGTCACCAAATAAGTCCTTATTTAAACCTTGAACATCTTGGTTTAAATCAATAACTTGGGACTCATTTTTCTTGGTTCTCTTGAGAAGTTCCTGCCTCTCTATGAGCAAATCACATATTTTTTGTTCCCTTGCTTTCAACCTATTGGAAATCTTAGCCAGTTGTTCACTCTCTCTTTTTCTTAAAGAAATCACCTCTTCTCTCAACTTCTTAGAATCATAGGAGGTGGTCTCAATAGCAGAGGTTTCTTCTGGTTGTTCTAGATTTTCTCTCGCAGGGAAATAACCTACTTATGTGACATCTGTGATTACTTCTTTCTACATGTGCACACTTGGTGTAACCCTCTTGACATGTTTGGGATCATCAGAAGAGGATGAAGATTCATGAGGGAGTGGGACACAAGATCTTTCTCAAGAAGGGCCTTGGGAACTAGCAGTATGCTGACCTCTTCTAGACCATTATTTCCTACTTGCTGTATGGAGCTCATCACCCATATTATCTTCGGGGTGATCCTTGTAATAAGACCTAGTGTACCTTGGTCGACTCATGGTACAGCATGACAATTTTAGCAAAGTTTACAACAATTAGCAACTGGTAGCACAAAGTTTAGAGTCGCCACCCACTTTTACGCGGGAATGAAATTATTCTATACTGGTCTACAAATGAACAATAGATAGGATTTGCACTAACCTATTGCACGCTATTTAGAAGGTTTTCCACAATAGATTCACCAATTTGTTAGCTCTTTTTCATGTAGAATCCCCAATATAGTTTTCAAACTTGACTTTCAGGTTCTCAACTCCAGATTCTTACAAGGAAAACACTAATTGATAAGGACCAAGTCCTTCTACTTCCAACTCCACAGACCCAGGCAGGTGTACCTATCTTCAGACTCACTGCTTCAAAATGAAATCCTATAGTGGATCAAAGGTTCTAGCAATGATTCACTAATACCTCTTGCTGCAACTGATGTAGAGCTTAGAAATCTAATCCGTGATATTAACGGAAGTAAAAACTCATTGCAAAAAAATGGCAAGTGTGACAAGGATAAACTCCTTCTTCATTTCGAGCTTTTAACTCGGGCAGGTTAACCCATATCAGATCTACTTCTTGAAAGGATCACAACATTACTTTATATCCTTGATACAAACATTATCTTCTTAGTCATTCAAACATACATGAAATTAAATTGTTATTTAAGTTTTGTTGATGATGAGGTCCCTACAAATCAAGGATAGACCAGTGCCTTATCCTTGGGTATAGAGTCAAACAGTGAAACATATATTTACAGAAATCTTCTAAATGAAACACAAACAAATCCTAGATGAAATACCTTACAATTCATCCTCTCTTAAACACATTTGATCATCAAATTCTTGCCAAATTTCTAAGCTCTCAGAAATTAACCTAAAGACATTACCCTTTCCTTGAAAGGAGCTAGAGATTAAAATCGCAGATACCTTGTAAATGGTATATCAAAACTATCTAACAGATTCAATACACAAAAGCTATAGAATTCAAACAAGAAGACAATTGAAATCATGCAAGGGAATTCTATTATATTCCAGTAAAATTTCACTACATCAATACATTTCAAAATCTGATAAAATATTCTAAAGATTTCAACAATGGAGCCAAGCCTCCCTCTATAGTATATTTTTTCAACCTCCTTTGAAATGAACAAAGACTTACTAATTAGACCAATCAGAGATCTTGGAATCCTCGAAAGGATGCAATAAGCTTCAGATGGTTGTTAAAAGATCTTGCACTAAAAACAAGATTACAAATAGAGAAAGTTGTTTGCAACAACAGATTACAAATATCTATTTCCAACAATCCCGCAGGTGGCACCTTTGTCTAAAGCTATTTCAGAGCAGTTGCTAAATTTGTTGCATGAACGATGACCACTATCTGGCTAATTTACATCATCCTCTATTTGAAACCGGTCTTCCTCCAATTCTGTATCAGGTTCCATGCATAATTCAAATTTGGCTAGGTGTCACATTCGTGTCTATGATAACTTGCTTGACATCTTTACCATATCTCTTCCCTGTTCTGGAGTGATTTGTTTAAACTTTGCAGTCATCTCTATTTTCACTTCTTCCTCTATGACTTGTAAATCCTTCCCCAGATTCTCTTCATGTCTCTTCTCATAGATTTCTTCAAATTGTTTGATGTTTAATTTCCAAAGAAATTGCATAAAGGCCCTAGTTTTAACAAAAGTGTCATCAACCAAAAATTGTTCACAAGCTTTCTTGATTACAGGGTCCAGTTCAGTCCCTGCTAATTCCCCTACTGTTAAATCCAACTTGGGGTTCTTCTGGTAGCTCTGGCACTCCCTCATTTACTTCTTCATAGGTCATAAAGATTTGACCTAGAGCATCTACTTGCTGTACTTATTCTGCAATCTCTTGGTCATAAAAAATTCTTATAGGAGACTATGGTGGGGAGTACTCCTTTTCCACATGAGTAGGTCTCTCTTCCAATCTTTGCCTTTTTGATGGGGGTGGAGAATCAATTATATCCTTAGAAGTTTGAGGATGAGGAGAATTGGGGATCTCCACAATCTCCTTTTGTTTTCCAACCTGTTGTGAGGTTGATGGGATATCCCTTTTATCTATTTGCTTTTGCTGGCTCTATTATGGTATCACCACATTGTAACCAGTCTTCTTTTGCACCATGTACCTCCCCGAGGGTAACCCTTTTGCAAACACAGGCTTCCTCAACAATTATCTAGCCTTTTCTCGATCATCCTTCATAACCTTTTCCTTCTTCTCATTTAGGGTCTGAAAAATATCCTAAAAATAATTCATAAGCGGATCTATTTTCTTCCCCATTGGAGTTATGCTTTTCAAGGGATCCCATCCTGAATCAAATTGCTAGATAAAATCTAGTATCTTCCTATGTACCAACCATTTTTCTTTCATAACCTCTTGTTCCTATATCTTTGCTACATGCCTGACAATATCTTTAGGGAAATTAAAAATATGGTTGATCATGGCACACTTGGCTCTCTTTTTAAACATTTCATTATAGAAACCTTCTGGATCTGCTATTTTGGCAATTGCAATGGCCATATGGTATGGAGCCATAATTTTATCCATGTAAACCCATCCACCCTTGGTAATTATGAATTGATGGGCAATGGTAACATTTGGGAATAAAGTTCCCTTGCCTTTCCCAGTGAGGGCACACTCCTCAATATCTCCTAATTGCCTCAAGAACTCTGCAATTCCAATCCTAAGGGGTACCTTATAGGGAAATATAAAAGGGGTCCCCCTAAAACCATACAATTTGATAACAGTTGATACATTGTAGAAAATAACATCTCCCCAATTGTGTACGATGTTCAGGTTCTTAGCAAACTGCTTTGGGCTAACAAGTTGTGCCAACACTGTTGGGATTCTTGGGTTGTCTAAGACAAATAGCTTCCTGAGTTTAGCTGCAAAACATTTATCAAAATTAATGAAACTATGATCCTTCTTATCCCAAGTCATTGTGAGGCTCCATAGGTGGACTGGCATGTCTTCACCATCCTTCTTTCTCACCAATTCCATTTCTTGTTCAAAATAGCTTTCTCCTTTGAACAGAAACATGTACATTATGAAAGAGTACCAGCAAAAGGGCCTGTCACGTTCATTCTTTTGAATCTTTACTAATCCATTATGGATTAATTCAGCAATAAAAGGAGCAAAATCAAAAGTCATAGACATGTGTGCATGTAAAATTTGGATCATTATGTACATCAAGTGTATTGGCATCCTTTCACTAACATCCTCTCTAAAAACCTGACATAATGACCAATATGCGCCCTTAGCTCTGTGATCAAACTATTCTATTTTAAAAGGCTCCTGAGTGTTCTGCCCCACAACAACCATTTTTCCAATTTTGGTGCAGAAATCCTTCAACAACTTGCCTCTAAAATAGTTCCTTTGTGCATTATACACTTGCATTAGTTCTTCAAAGTCAATGCTCTCCAAACTTTCTGAGGGTTCACTTAACCTGAACACCTTCCTGATTTCTTCAGTAGAAAATTTAATCAATAACACTCCCTTTGCATCCCTAATTTCTTTAGTGATTGGATCATAATTCTTTGCAACCTAGGTCATCAAATCTACATCTAAAGAGACACCAGGCATGACAAGTTTTCCTAGGTCAGACTACCATATATTGCTTGCAGGGTGAGGGGCATTTCTCTGACTAAAACCTACTTTGAATAATTCCAGTCCTGTGGTATCAGAGTCACCTCTTGCATTGATTGTACCAATTTTGGCCTCTCTAATAAAACTTGTCGTGTCATATAAACCTTCTGCAATTTTTACCCTAGGATCTTTGGGAATCAAACTCTTGGTTTTCACCGGGGTAGTGGAAGAGCCGGGAAGTAACTACAATAAATCTTCGTGCAAACCTCTTTCACTATACTCTATTTTACCCAACAATTCTTTCCTTTGGTGCCATTTTAAGGTTTATCTTTAAAAGAAACCTTTGCAAGATAGACAAAATACAGAACTGTGATTCTTTTAGTAAGGAAGCAAATCGCACAAGAATTTCACCAACCTTTTTTCTCGGAAACCACCTGGGAATAGCAGCCAAACCTTAGAATTCTTCATGCCTGAGTCTCTACAAATTTTTGATCTCTTTGTGCTTCTGAAAGTGCATGAAATTCTAATATATGAGCCACTAAAGTAGTCATGTCAGCAATTAATTTAGCACGATTGAAACAATTACTCCTCCGGAAGAGCAAACTGTCACTTCTTCAACGGGAAACTTCAACTTTGCACCATTTTATCTTCAGTTTGAAAAAGAACCGTCGATCCTCATTAGCAAATGATCTAACAGCCTATTGCATGATCGCATGGTGTGAAAAACACTCACATGAACATGCGACTAACCGTCACGTTACCTTTCTATTTTTGGTGGTCTCTTGTAACTTGCTCCATTAACACAAAATGCTATTCACATGACTGCATAGCTTAAAAGAATCTTATGTGAACATGAAAAAACCCATTAGCATTCACCATCATTGTCTTCTCTTACATCGTCGGTCCCACCTCACCTTTGTCAAATAAAGAAATTCCACACTTGCAACACCTAGCAGAATGTCAGGTACTTTCTTTCGTTCCGAGCACCGGTGTCTACTAATACTAACCAATGAGAAAACATTATTTATGCACATCTATCAAAGGTTTCATCAGAGAATCACACTTGGTTCAATGCAAGATCAATGGCCTGTCGCATGGTCGCATAGGCTTAAAAGATCCCATGTGATTATACGACAGCCGTCCGATCTTCCCTTTACTACTTTAAACCTTTGTATATTCTTCTGTTACCAGCCCTACTATCCTTGGCAAATAAAAGGCCGCCACTTGTGAGATACTTGTTAGTGGTCCCACCTTGTTTCTGCATCAAGCTTTATTATAAAATCAATGGTTATTTTGCATGTTCGCATGGCTTGGAAATATTCCATGCAAACACGCGACCGCCGTTAGATCTTCTTTGAAGATTCATGGTTGGATGAAACTCGAAACATTAGAATACAAGGTAATTAGGTCATAGGAAATGTTATTTATATCACCAGGTTTCTAGTCTTAGGAAGAGATATAACCCCCACATATAAAATAAATGCATCTACTCTTTAATGGACGTAAGTGACCTAAAAAGTAACACTCGAAAAGAAATGAAGTAATTGACTTAGGGTTTATTTTGAAAATGGAAAACATTTTGGGGTTTTTGACATGAATTCAAAATTCTTCAAGGACAAGACCTAGGGTAAGGATTTTTGAAATAGGGCTATGACAATTTTTTGAAGAAATTTCGGCACCTGTACCTAGGAAAACTTCACAAACCAGAGGACTAAACCAATGTTTGGACAAAAACCTCAGAAAATTAAGAATACTCCCAACAAAATGTATGTACAAAAGGTTAGTGGGTTGAACATATTATTTTGATTGAATAAGAGGGTAGCCGTAGGACTCATGTATTTCTCTCCCTATATTAAAGAATCTATGACTTTTATTTTGGAAAATGGTAAAAATTCTAACAAACTTGTTAATGTTGGGAAAATATATATACTCGAAAGAAGCTTATTATGAATTTATGGGATATAGAATTGGTTAAATAGCTAGTTAATAAGTAATGTTGATGAAACTTTAGTTTAATGAATCATGTTAAAATTTCTTCGAAGTATATTTTGTATTACACCATGAATAAATTGTTATAATAGAATCCTAAAAAAGTATCTTAGGTTGCATTATTTGAAAAGGGATGTGTATTCCATCTTGTGTGTAAGTTTGATATTAGTGATTCTCCTATAAGTTTACCATAGGCTGGATGAGAAAAAAAAGTAACTAGTTGCATAAAGAGAATTGTTTTTGTCTTATCTCATAAAATTGTGTGCTATTCAATATTTGAATGATTTTTAGTTGGAAAATATTTACTAGGGCAGTATTATAATAGTTGTATCTTATGTATATGCATTGTGAAGAAATAACCCTTGTATAAATCTGTATCTAGTTTAGAGGATGAAAATTGAATTCTTAATTGCATTTCAGAATCTTTAAATATCTTTTTCTATTAAAAGAACTCCTATTCCAAGGGTGAAAATTATACTTAATGTATCAGTGATAGACTAGAGTAGAAATTTTTGTAATATCCTTATTTTATGTTTGATCTTGGCTCAGAACTTCCAACTTCCAAGAGTAAGTCGAATCTTAGGGAGGGATGATGTAATGCACCTCCAAACCTATCAAGTCTTGGTTATGTTCACTTGAAATTAGGAAGGACTATATGTGAGAATGATCCTTCTTGAGATGGTTTCTTAAACCGAACCTTTTCCAACTCACCATAACTTCATATTTTAATTTGAGGAATAATAATATTGCATAGGTATGTTACTATACATCTGCTTGTGTGTCAATGATAGTTTAAGATTGTAATGATAAATGGATCACCTGATAGACTTATAGGCTTCTTTGTGAAATGCTCATGTTTACCTTAGGTTAATTGATTATAATCACTTAAGGCTTAGATCTGTTATCTTCTCTAATAATTTTACTTGGGATTAGAGATGATTAATGTATTTAGGGTTATATTATTTGTTTATCTTGTTTTGATCATGAGACATTTTGAGTACATGCCTGATGGTTAAACGGGTTTGTGAAATTTAATAGATGGTTTACATTTACATGAATATGTTATGATGTTTTCCTATTATACAATATGGAAAATGGATTATTCTGGTACTAACCACACTAATCCAATTATTCTTTGTTGATGTTGTTGGTACCCTTAAAATTTTCAGGAATGGGACACATCAGCATGCATTTGTATCATTTTTGCTTTCAGGATGCATGTGGGAACCAGGTGTTTTCTGGGTGGTTTCATAAAAATTCATTTGTCCATTGTCTTTCATATGTTTCAGTGGTTTATTCGAAGTCCTAAAGTTGCATGTTGAAATGGGTTTTCATCATTTCATTCCTAGATGGTCTCAACATCAGAAAATTGCTAAATGTAGAAATCACCGGGAAGGGTCACTTTGAGGTTGAATAATATGAAATCTGATAAGCGTCATAAAATTTGAGCCTAGCGTCTTGTTGTACACATTTCATACTCTCTATGTGTCAGTATTTGGGTCCCCATGATAAGTTTTGACCCTTTTTGGTTCATCCCCTTCCAAAGGGGTTTTCTTAGTTTTGCACTAATGCATTTGTTCAGTCATTCTCGGAGGCCCTGTTTGTGGAGCTGTATCTTTTACCCGGTGATTGGAAGTAAAGTGATGGTCATTTCACTATATTGTAAATAAGTTTTATTTCATCTTGGTTGTTTTTGAAGCTCATGACGAATCCATTGGATGAGTTTCCTAATGCAATTCCATTTGTAGTTTATGCTGTTTGGACAGGGTGCACTGTGCGAACTTGTGTCAGAAGCCTACTTTGACAGCTTGTATCTTTTTCCCAGGTGATCTAAAATGAAATCCAATTGCTCCCATATTTTCCAAACATGAAATACTTCCATGACCTAAGATGATGAGTCTTGGTAAATCCATTTGGTTAGTTTTGTGAGCCCTTTCCATTTGCAAAAAATTGAATTTCGCAGTTATGCTGAAATATTTGCTTGTCGAGGGCCCACTTTACAAGGTTATAACTTTTGACCAGTCAAACCTATCAAATTCTTGTTGGTATGCATTGCAAAGTTGACTGATTACTTCCAGTTCAATTTTGAGCTTTCTACCAATCTAGTTGATATCTTTTTTAGGGCGTTTCCAAACTGAACTTTCCATAGTTTTCTGCATTTTCTGAGTGTGTCTCTGCAAGTACCTATTTTTATGAGGCCATATCTTTTTCCCTGCTGGTGCCCAGTTCGAAGTAGTGATTGAATCATGTTGTTTACATCTCAATGAACTTCTGTGCTAGTTCGTAGCCTCCTTGAACTCTATTTGGTATTTTTTCTAGGGTGTTTTCAAAGGCAGTTTATTACTTCTGACAGTGTGTTTGCATAAAACAAAATGAAAAAGGCAACTTCAGAGGTTAATAAATTTTGCCTCGGATACATTCATGAAGTGTCATTTTGCAGAGTATTAGAATGTGGGTCAAATTTTATGCATATTCAGTGGCGGGGTCAGGTCAAGTGATTATATCAGTTTTCTAAACTAGTTCCAAGGGCCATTTGCCATCAATGAGGTCATTTTGGAGAAGTATCAAAAGAGTTTATAAGCGTCGCCAGGTCGAATGTCTTATGATTTCGGTGCATAGTGGACTATAATTCAGTGAATTGAAGAATGTGAAACATCTAGACTTTGCTATGAGTGACATTGGATTTCCAAGTTTGGCACACTTGCATATGATATTTCAATTTTTAAGCCTGCAACTTTTATCTATACAATTGGGTTTCTCTTCCACTTGCAAATATGTGGATATGAACCAAGAATGTCTATTCTCATTACAGCTAGATCAGATTTTTTAAAAGGGATGCAGTGTCTGGAAAAAGCAGATTGTGAATCAAATGTTAGATACAACTGTAAAGGATAATAATGTTGCTGACAACATGGAGGTCTTCAACATTTGTTTGCTAGGATATGTAACAAAGGAAAGTCGTGATTTCATGGATAGTAAGAGTGAATATATGAGATGCTTACAATTAGCTCAAGAAAGATGTCTCTATGTTGCGACCAACCTGGGATTCCTACATTGCATTGATTTGACTATGCCTGGAGAGGAAAAATGGACTACTATAGTCAAGAGTGATGATAAGGTGCCCATTGTTTGCTTGGATTTACTTGTTTTGAAGTCCCCCAAATATCCATAATTTCATGAGGATAGGGTTGGAAAAATTGAGGCAAATGAAGGAAGCAGTTCACAACTATGGCTGCACTCTAATTGGTTCTAGACCATGAACAAAATTGTGAATAGCATATTACATAATCACAGGGAAGAATGGCACATTTTTAGGACACCGGTTAAAAAAAAAAAAGAGGATACACCACATGCTCTATTTTAGTATGCACACCATGATTACCAGTTTTCATTGGCTGTACTTACAAAATAGAGTTTTATGCACCAAATGGAGTTTTATTGGTGTTCAAATGGGGAATTTGTGCAATCCTATCCAATTGCATTGGCCGATGAAAGTTTACCTATCAAACCTTGCTATCCTGCGAGTGCACATCATCTCAACAATTCTAACTGTTCTAATTCTAGCTACAGTCGGTGGCAATCTGGAAATGCTAATGATAAGGGTCCTCCATTGCTTTTGTTGCCGAGAACTTACCAATGAAGGAAATTTCATGGTTCCAGCTCTAGAAATTCTAAGTTTTAACAAGGTGCACGAAGGCTAGAAGGGCTTGTTGCGGATTTAAAGCTTTTCAAGAATGAAGAAACTCTATCAATGAAATATCTTCAACCTTCTAAGATTGCACGTTACTGTAGAACTATGGGTGGAAGTGTCTATTACAACTGGTTCGATCCATGGGCAATGGGATGCACAGTAATTACAAAGGAATCTACGCATTGCAAACAATTAAGGAACCTAGCATAAGATGGTTAAAGAGGCTTATGCAATGCAAGTATGGATGTAAATCAATGGATACAGGGGTTATTTTATTGCCTATTATAGTGACTCAAAGTGTTAAAGCTTTGCATTGATTAGCAAAGTGGAGATGCCAGCACAAATTGATGGAGCTGCCAGTCATGCACTAAGGCACCAACTGGAAGCATTTTGTGTTTTTTGGTGTGTGCCAGTCTAAAGGGGTGCATAGAAAACAAATTTGTTTGCGCAAAGCACTAAGAGGGGAGCCTGATATTTTGGGGATGCTTCATGAGTTGAGTGATGGTTGTTTAGCAAATTAAGTTTGGAAATGCTTCACACAAACTGTGAGGACATGCTCATGATACAACTGAGACTTTCATAAAAGCATAAGGAGTGAAAAGAGAGAGAGCTGATGTTTGCACACTAACAAGAAGATGGAGAGCTATTTACAAATGTGATGGAGGATTAACATGCACATAGAAAATAGAGAGAACACGCGATTACATTGGAAAGCCAGTAGAATGCTCACGCAAACAAGTGAAAGGACTATCATGTAGTTTATATGGAGGTTGGTAAATTGAAAAGGGGACTCCAGCACCTATGCATTTGAATAGAGGTGATGCTTGAGCCAGCATGTATGCATGTGTGTGCACTGCTGGTGCGCATCATAGTTAGTGTAGAAGACACCATGTCTAGGGGGCTTCTAGCGCGTGAGGGAAAAATGTGTTGTTAGTACATGTGGGAGCTAACATAAACACAAAGAGAGGCTGCCATTTTCAAGTGATTCACACAAGATAGAAAAGGGCCAGCGTGAATGCAAAAAGTAGGTTTGGATTGTCAATAATTCATTACAGATTTGAAGAAAGTGTTGGGATATCTGGGTTAGAGACCACGTATGCTGAAAAGAAGACCGATAATAGATGTAGCCTCACACATTTGAAGTAAAAAATAGTGAGAATCTGATATCCCACATTCACGCGGGGCCGAGAAATTTTGTTTTTATAAGAAAAGATACTCCAATGGGTTGTAAATGAAAGATCAGTGGCTCTTGGTGGGCCCGTTTGCTTGGTTGGAGTTGTTTGTGCATGGTGGACCCATAATTTTGGGCAAAGCATTGTGAGAGTCTTTAAAACAGTCAAACTATATATCCCACATTCATCAAGAATGGGGAGAGTTTAATGAATATATGCAAAAATGATCAGAGTGAAGGTACAAAGAAGTGGAGGAATCTCTGCTCATGTGACCCCTGTCGCTTGCTTTGGTTTCCATGCCGGCGGGTCCAAACAAAATTTAATTTTGCAGAGTGATAGAGAGGAGATGGAAACGTGTCAAATGGTTGCATGATCACAAGGGCCAAATTCAGCCCTTGCGAACATGCGACAGGCTGACACATGGCATCCAACTAGGTGATGAGGTGGCGGATGAGTTAGCATTGAGGTGACACCTGGTGGACAATGCAACCAATCTGATCCTACCACGTGTCACGTGGGTCCCACTGCAGGGTTTAAAAAAGTAATATTTTATTCTTCCCGTGCACATTCAAACTTGCAAAAATCAAATTTAAAAACATAAATTTATATAGTTTGAACTATATAATAAATTCAAAAATTGAAGTTGCAGACTTGTGAGAGAAATTAATGGTTGGGGGCTTTATTTTTTGCCCAAATATCAAGTATTATATATTGTTGGAAAGGTGAGAGAATGAGGATTTCATTTTCAAAATCAGATTTGATGTAGATCTAGCTAGTTTCAAGATGTTTGTAGTTGAACGAAACAAGGGTCAAGGGTTTTTTTATGAAATGTCTCATTTGTTGCACCCAGTGACTCATAAGTCAGTTTGAGGAGATGAAAACATGTGCTTTTAGGAGAGAATGATGCAGATCAGATTTTTAGTTCAGAGCTAGGTGATTCATCAGCAGGAGGTTTAGAGGATGACAAGTGTCAATTTGTGGATAAATTTGGAGTTTTCTCTTCTCCTTCTTATTCTAATTTATGAGTGTTGTATAGGGTTCTAAATTTTGGTTCTCCCAAGGAGAAATCCAATACAAGTTCCATTAATGCAAGCTTGGTTCTGAACTTACTATTTTAGCCTAAGTGTAATGTTAATTTGAGTGTACTGAAACAGGTTTTACCAATGAAATAATACTGGAATCTCATTGCAAGTATTTTGATGTCTCTGTGTGTTTTGGAGATTCTTATGAATTGGATTTGTAAGGCAATGTCCAATTTGTCAGTTGCAAGGTAGACTGTGAGTTTGTTCATAAGTTTCCTTTAAGGAGGGAGTAAATCTGGCTGGATAATCTTTGAGAATTTCAATAATGTATAGATTTGATGATCATGTATTTGCAGTGAAAATGGTAGTCTGTAAGGCAGCGTATTGATTTCAGGTGTTTTTGAATTGATGAAGTTTTGTGGATGTTTTCTCAATTTGAATCTACACCCTAGGATAATGCACTGGTTTTACACTAGAATTGCATCCAAATCTTTAAAATTTATTCAACTTTACTTTCTTATTGTTAAGAGTGTTCATGTTTGATTGTATTTAAGAAATACAATTCATTTGTTGATTCCTTGAAGAGTGAATCACTGGATTAGCCTGCCTGACCTCAAAGCTCGAAGAGAAGGAGTTTATCCTTGTTGTCACATTGGCCATTTTCCTAGTTCTTAGTAGATCATTGAGGTGGGATCTTGTATAAGACTGGTTGAGTCAAAATCCCATGTTTTATAACTCTAAGAACTATCTACTATTTTTTATATCTACATAAAGGGTTTTAGCTAGTGAGTTATAAGTATGTAGATCTTATCATGTTTTAGGTGCACCTGTCCAAGTGTGTGGAACTTGAAGCAGAAGGAGGATTGAATCCTCATTGATTAGTCTTTTCTTGCCCCTCAGTTTGCATGAACAAGTAGATTTGTGTTGCTAGACGAAGATCCCCGGGTCTAGTTTTCATATTTCTCTTTTAGAGTTAAGGGATACAAGAAAAATGGCTAACAGATGTCACTATCTGATGTGACTATAGGATGAGGGGAGGTAGTCATAGTTACTCCTACCAAAGGTCCAGATGATGTCTCACTCTCCCTCCTTGTTTGTCATTATCTATTTATGATGCAAGAGCATCCTGGGTGTAAGAGCAATCTTACATCACCCAAAAATATTTGTGGTTTCTTTTCAATAAGGGCTATATTGTGTAGAGCTGCTATTTATGGAAACTTGCTATTTTTAGTAAGTTGGTCATATGATCTTAGAATGTTCTGATTTCATAGTTGGAGGTTCATCTTAGTCATATTAGCTTGCTTGTAAAGTTTCATTGCTAGATCATGTCTGGTGTTGAAGATATTAAAACTTTTCAGTTTTGGAAATAGGGTACAGAAACTTTGAACTCAATTTTGAAGGCTTTAGAGGCCCCATATGAGGTCAAATTTTTGGTTAAATGAAGCTTTCTTGAGTTAGGTGTTGTAGAGCTTCTCGTGCCCTTTCCAAAATGGGGTTATAATAGTCAATCAGGTCAACAAGTGATGACTTATGGTCTCTGAAAGTCAGGCCACCTGAAATGGCAGAAATAATTTTTCTTCAAAATTTATGTTCGGGTTTCAAAAGTTATTTTGAGCTGACTATGATGTAATCAAATGAAAAATAAAATAATTCTAAGTTTGGTCAGCCCTTAGGGCTAAAATTTCTAGAACCTTCTCGGGCAGTGGAAATTGCCTATATAAGGAAGGTTGTAGTGTTGTCTTAGGTAGTTCGGGTAGTAGATCTGGGTATTGATTCGAGGCCTTGTCCTACAAAATATTGTAAGGGAATGCCCATGTGGCTTTGCATATTGTAATTCTAAAAGTTTGTAATTCCACATTTGTGGAGATAATAAGAAGCCAATTTTTTGTTCTTGCATATTGTTATTGTTTCTCTATTTCTATTATATGTTTGTGGTATTAATGGGAGCACCCTTCATCAAGTTGTATCAGAGTAGGAGTTCTTGAGTGTGTAAATAGATCATTGATTGTGAGGTAGTTTGCACCAGGATCATATGTTCGAGTTTTTGTGTAAATAAATCATCGACTGTGAGGTAGTTTGCACTAGGACCGTGGTTAGGGTTTCAGTGAAAATAAAAAAAAATGCCTCCACAAAGAGAATATGGCAGAAGAGCTAGTGTTGTAACACCTGAGGTTAGAGTGCTCCAAAGACAAGTGTGAGCATTGCAAGAGGAGATTCATAGAGGAATGAATCTTAATGTCAAAGATGAAAGCGAGGATGAAAATGAAGAAAAAGATCAAGAAGTGATGCAGGAGCATCCTGGGTGTAAGAGCAATCTTGCATCACCCAAAAATATTTTTTTTTTTATCTTCAATAAGGGCTATCTTGTGCAGAGCTGCTATTTATGGAAACTTGCTATTTTTAGTAAGTTGGTCTTACGATCTCAGAATGTTCTAATTTTACATGTGGAGGTTCATCTCAGTCATATCAGCTTACCAAAAAAGTTTCATGGCTAGATCAGGTCTTGTTTTGAAGATATTGAAGATTTTTGGTATTGGTAGCAGGGTACAAAAACTTTGAACTTAGTTTTGAAGGCTTTAGAGGCTCTGGATGAGGTCAAAAATTTGGGTGGTAGGCACTTGCATGATTCAAGCCTGTAGAGTGCTTTGTGGCATTTTTGAAATGGGGTTTTAATAGGCAATCAGGTCAACTGGTGATGACTTATGGTCTCCGGAAGTTGGGCCACCTGAAATGGCAAAAAATAATTTTCCTTCAAAATTTTTGTTTAGGTTTCAAAAGTTATTTTGAGCTGACTTTGATGTAATAAATTGAAAAATAAAATAATTCTAAGTTGGTCGGCCCTTAGGGCTAAATTTTTGGAACCTTCTTAGGCAGTGGAAAATGCCTATATAAAGAAGCCCATAGTGTTGTCTAGGGCAGTTCTGGGTAGTAGATCTAGGCATTGATTCGAGGCTTTGTCCTAGAGAATATTGTAAGTGAATGCCCATGTGGCTCTGCATATTGTAATTCTAAAAGTTTTTAATTCCACATTTGTGGAGATAATAAGAAGCCAATTTTCTGTTCTTGCATATTGTTGTTGTTTTTTCTCTATTTCTCTTATGTGTTTGTGGTATTAAGGGGAGCACCCTTCATCAAGTGGTATCAGAGTAGGAGTTCTTGAGTGTGTAAACAGATCACCAACTGTGAGATAATTTTCACCAGGACCGTGGTTAGTGTTTTAGCATGCATCATGAAAATGCCTCCACGAAAGGAACATGGTTGAAGAGCTGGTGTTATAACACCTAAGGTTAGAGCACTCCAGAGACAAGTGCGAGCATTGCAAGAGGAGATTCTCAGAGGAACGAATCTTAAAGTTAGAGATGAAAGCGAGGATGAAGCCGAAGAAGAAGATCAAGAAGGAGAAGTTGAAGTTGTGAACTAGGAGGAAGAAAGACTTTTTTGAGCCATTTCCAAGATCGAAAAAAGACCTAAGATTGAGGTTCCTACATTTTTAGGAAATCTTAACCCAGAAGAATTGATGGATTGGATCAATGAATGTAAAGACTATTTTGAGTATGAAGATATTGAGGATCCTGATAGGGTCAAATTCATGAAGGCCAGACTGAAAGGTCATGTGAAGATCTGGTGGCAAGAGATTCAATTGGAGAAAAATAGAAGAGGGGAAGATAAAATCACAAGATCAGATCAGATGGTGGATAAATTGAAGCAACAGCTCATCCATGTTGATTATGAGCTTCACCTACTAAAAAAAATGCAAAGTTTGAAGCAAGCAAGATGATCTGTTCAAGAGTATATAGAGGAGTTCTATCGAATCCTCATCAAAATAGGCCATGTAGAAGCTGATAAGGAGAAATTTCCTCATTACCTTAATGGGTTGAGGGCCAACATTCAGGAGGAGCTGAATCTGGTTTGAATGAACAGTATTGAAGAGGCATACCAGTTTTCCCTAAAAGTGGAGGAAAAGCTGAAGAAGAAGTTTGAGAGTAGACAAAATGGAAGAGGTCATGGTGGATGATCTAGTGGATGGTCATATGGAGGCCAAAATGAAGATCCAAAAAAGAAGGATGAGGCCAGTAGTAGTCAAAATCAGAGAGAAAACAATTCTAATCATTTCCAAGATCAGAATAATAGAGATCGGAGAGGAAGAGGAAGAGGACAAGGTTCAAGAAGAGGAGGCTTCCATGGAACATGTTTTCACTATGGAGAAGAAGGTCATAGGTCATTTGAATGTCCTCAACACCAAGGAAGGATAGATAGGAGGAATGAAGGCTAGGCTAGAGTTGCACATGTAGATGAAGATGCCAGATCATCAAATTTAGTAGATGCTGAAAGAGGAGAAATGTTGATTAACAAAAGAGTCCTGCTGAGTGGTGAGAATGAACCTGAACAAAGGAGGAGCCTATTTTGCACTAGATGCAAGTTTGAGGGTAAATGCTATGATGTGATTATCGATAGTGGAAGCACAGACAATTTAGTTTCAAAAGAGATGGTGACAAAGTTGAAGCTCAAGAGACAAAACACCCACATCCATACCAGATTACCTGGGTGCAAGATGACCACAAGGTCATGGTCAGTGAACAGTTCCTGGTAAAGTTCAAGATCAGCGGGTACCAAGATGAGCTAGTATGTGATATCATATTTATGGATGCATGTCATATGTTGTTAGGTAGACCATGGCAGTTTGATACATGTGCTATACATGATGGTTGTGTGAATACCTATTCCCTGACAAAGGATGGAGTGTGACATAAACTAAAGCCATTGAATGAGACTGAAGAAAAGGTATGTGGTAATGCAAGAATAACATTTGTTGATGGAAGAAAATTCCTAGATTGTATGAGGCATGAGCATGTATATTTTGCTCTAATTCCAAAAGCTGGTAAAGAAGAAGTAGAGGATGTACCTATAGAGGTTGCAAATTTGTTGAATGATTTTTAGGATATTGTATCTAATATTGTACCTAATGGATTACCACTAGTAAGGAAGATCAATAATTAAATGGATTTGATTTTAGGAACTAGTTTTCCAAACAAGGTAGCACACAGAATGACACCAGCAGAAAGTGAAGAGTTGAACAGACAAATACATGAGTTATTGTAAAAGGGGTTTATTTGAGAGAGTCTAAGTCCCTCTGCTATACCAATGGTATTAGCACAAAAGAAGAATGGAGAGTGGAGGATGTGTATAGATTCTAGAGCAATAAACAAGATCACCATCAAGTATAGGTTTCCATTGCCACGAATGGATGATATTATGGATTGTTTGAGTGGAGCTGTGTATTTCAAAAAGATAGATCTGAAGAGTGGATATCACTAGATTCGAATCAGAGAAGGAGATGAATGGAAGACTACCTTCAAGACAAAGGAAGGACTGTAAGAGTGGTTAGTCATGCCTTTTGGGCTAACCAATGCACCGAGCACTTTCATGCAGCTCATGAATGAGATTCTGAAAGAATTTTTGGGTAAGTTTGTCATTGTGTACCTAGATGATATTTTGATCTTTAGTAAGACATTACAAGAGCATATGATACATATTCGTATGGTGTTTGAGAAGCTGAGAGATGAAAAATTGTTGATTAATTTGAAGAAATACTATTTTGTGAAGAAAGAGTTAGTGTATTTGGGATTTATAGTTTCAAGAGAAGGTCTAAAAATGGACCCAAAGAAAGTACAGGCTATCCTTGAATGGCCTACTCCAAGGAGTGCTACCGAGGTAAGACCTTTTCATGGTCTAGCTAGTTTTTACAAAAAGTTTATCAGAAATTTTAACACTATTTATGGTCCCTTGACTGAAACAATGAGAGGGGATAGAAAAGAGTTTAAGTGGACTAATGGGGTAGAAAAGAGTTTCCAATTGTTGAAACAAAAAGTTACAGAACAACCTATTTTAGCACTTCTAGATTTTAATAAGGTGTTTCAAGTAGATTGTGATGCTAGTGGTACTACAATAGGAGTTGTTATGAGCCAAGAAGGTAAACCTATTGCTTATTTCAGTGAGAAGTTAAATGATGCCAAGAGAAAATATTATGTTTATGATCAGAAATTTTATGCTATAGTTCAGACATTGAAGAAGTGGAGACACTATCTACTTCCTAAGGAGTTTGTTTTGTATACTAATCATCAAGGTTTGCAATATTTGAATAGTCAAGAAAAGTTGAATCAAAGGCATTTAAAATGGGTTGAGTTTTTACAGAGTTATAAATTTGTTTTGAAACATTGAAGTGGAAAGTCTAACAGGGTTGCAGATGTGCTTAGAAGAAGGCAACTATTGCTGATAGAGATGCAGATTGAGGTGGTTGGGTTCAAGGAACTCAAGAATTTGTATACAAAGGATCCTAATTTTGGTGAAGCTCGAAAAGCTTGTAAAGAACCTATTACTCTAGACAGGATGAAATGGCTGGATTTTATCATCCAGGATGATATGCTATTCAGAGGGAGTCAGTTATGCATTCCAAAAAGTTCTATGAGGGAGAATCTCAACAAGGAGAAGCATAGAAGAGGGTTGGCTAGATATTTTGGTTGAGATAAACCCTTGCTTTGGTTAGTGAAAATTATTATTGGCCATAGTTGTAGCAAGACATCAAGAACTTTGCACAGAGTTGCAAAGTATGTTAGATTTGGAAAGGAGTGAAGTAGAATACAGGGTTGTATCAGCCATTACCTATACTAGAGAAGCCTTGGGAGGATATCAGTATAGACTTTGTTCTTGGTTTACCAAGGACATAGCAGGGACATAATTTAATTTTTGTAGTAGTTGATAAATTTTTGAAGATGGCACATTTCATTCCCTATAAGAAGACTAATGATGTTGTTCATATAGCAGAATTGTTTTTCAAAGAAGTAGTGAGACTACATGGTTTGCCAAAGACCATAGTTTCAGATAGAGACACTAAGTTTGTTGGATATTGCTGGTATACATTATGGAAGAAGTTGAAAGATAGATTTAAAGTTTAGTTCATCACATCATCCATAGATTGATGGATAGACAGAGGTGGTGAATAAGAGTTTGGGAAATTTGTTGAGATGTTTGGTTGGAGATAAGCCAACAGGATGGGATCTGATTTTACAACAGGTAGAATTCACATATAATAATTATGTCAACATGAGCACTGGTAAATCACCATTCCAGATTGTACATGGGAGTAGTCCCAGAAATGCATCTGAGTTGAGAAAGATAGATAAAGGAGAAATAAGTAGTTTTGAAGCTGAAGATTTTGTAAAATATTTGAAAAACATCCATGAGGAGGTGAGGAAGAATATTACCAAGATGGATGTGTAGTATAAGGCTAAGGTAGATGAGAAAAGGAGGCATAAAGAATTTCAAGTTGGAGATGAAGTCATGGCTCATTTGAGGAAGGAGCGATTTCTGGTTGGTACATATAACAAGTTGAAAATGAAGAAGTTTGGGCCATGTAAGATATTGAAGAAGCATGATTTAGGAAATGCATATGAGGTAGAATTGCCTACTGAGCTGAATATTTCACCAGTGTTTAACATTTCAAATTTGATAGGGTATCATGAAGGACATGTTGAAGATGAGGTTACAACAGCACAGTAGACTATTCCAGCAACCAGTTCAGATATCAAGGAGATTGAAGACATACTAGATAGTTGTGTTGGTAGAAGCACAAGGAACAAGACATATGAAGAGTATTTGGTCAAATGGAAAGGATGACCTATTGAAGATTCATCATGGCTAACAAAGGAAGAGGTTAACTATCTTGGTTTTCCTCTGCACACCTGAGTCGTGATGGGGTCACTTCTCAAATTACCCCAGGTGTCTAATGCAGGAGCATCCTGGGTGTAAGAGCAATCTTGCATCACCCAAAAATATTTTTGTTTTTGTCTTCAATAAGGGCTATCTTGTGTAGAGATTCTATTTATGGAAACTTTCTATTTTTAGTAAGTTGGTCTTATGATCTCAGAATGTTTTGATTTTACATGTGGAGGTTCATCTCAGTCATATCAGCCTGCAAAAAAAGTTTCATGGCTAGATCAGGTCTAATTTTGAAGATATTGAATATTTTTGGTATTGGTAGCAAGGTACAAAAACTTTGAACTCAGTTTTGAAGGTTTTAGATGCCCTGAATGAGGTCAAAAATTTAGGTGGCGGGTGCTTACATCACTTAAGCTTGTAGAGCACTTCGTGGCATTTCCAAAATGAGGTTATAATAGTCAATCAGGTTAACTGATGATGACTTATGGTCTCCGAAAGTCGGGCCACCTAAAATGGCAGAAAATAATTTTTCTTCAAAATTTCTATTCGGGTTTAAAAATTTATTTTGAGATGACTTTGATGTAATAAATTAAAAAATAAAATAATTCTAAGTTGGTTGGCCCTTACGGCTAAATTTCTGGAACCTTCTTGGGTGGTGGAAAATGCCTATATAAAGAAGGCCCGTAGTGTTGTTTAGGGTAGTTCTGGGTAGTAGATCTGGGTATTGATTCGAGGCTTTGTCCTATAGAATATTGTAAGTGAATGCCCATGTGGCTTTGCATATTATTATTTTGAAAGTTTGTAATTCCACATTTGTGGAGATAATAAGAAGCTAATTTTTTGTTCTTGCATATTGTTGTTTTTGTTACTCTATTTCTCTAATGTGTTTGTGGTATTAAGGGGAGCACCCTTCATTAAGTGGTATTAGAGTAGGAGTTCTTGAGTGTGTAAACAGATCACCGATTGTGAGGTAGTTTGCACCAGGACCATGGTTAGGATTTTAGCATGCATCACAAAAATGCCTCCATGAAGGGAACATGGCGGAAGAGCTAGTGTTGTAACACCTGAGGTTAGAGCACTCTAGAGACAAGTGCAAGCATTGCAAGAGGAGATTCACAAAGGAATGAATCTTAATGTCAGAGATGAAAGTGAGGATGAAACCGAAGAAGAAGATCAAGAAGGAGAAGTTGAACTTGTGAACCAGGAGAAAGAAAGACTTTTTTGAGCCATTTCCAAGATCGAAAAAAAGACCTAAGATTGAGGTTCTTTCATTTTTAGGAAATCTTAACCTAGAAGAATTGATGGACTGGATCAATGAATGTGAAGAATATTTTGAGTATGAAGATATTGAGGATCCTAATAGGGTCAAATTGGTGAAGGTGAGACTGAAAGGTCATGCGAAGATCTAGTGGCAAGAGATTCAATTGGAGTGAAATAGAAGAGGGAAACATAAAATCACAAGATGGGATCAGATGGTGGATAAATTGAAGTGACAGTTCATCCTTGTTGATTATAAGCTTGACCTACTGAAGAAAATGCAAAGTTTGAAGCAACTGGGATGATCTATTCAGGAGTATACAGAGGAGTTCTATCGAATCCTCATCAGAATAGGCCATCTGGAAGTTGATAAGGAGAAAGTTTCTCGTTACCTTAATGGGTTGAGGCCCAGCATTCAGGAGGAGCTGAATCTGGTTTGAATAAATAGTATTAAAGAGGCATACCAGTTTGCCCTAAAAGTGGAGGAAATACTAAACAAGAAGTTTGAGAGAAGACAGAATGGAAGAGGTCATGGTGGACAATCTAGTAGATGGTCATTATGTGTGAAAATTGTACCTGATCTGTAGACACAACACTTTAGTAAAACATTAGAGGTTAGCTATAATCAAAATCATGCAAAATTGAAATCTAATTTAACCAAGTGATCTACTGCCTTCTAATAGGTGTGAGATTGATGTTCTCAGATTGTAATCGAGATCAGTGACCTAGACGACACCTAAATGAAGGATTTGAATGCAAAATTGATATGAAATATGAATGCAATTAATCTTTTTTTTTTGGTATTTTCTATGCAATAAGAATGAAAATGATATGAAATCTATGATATGTAAAAAAATTGATATGCTATGAATTGATCTATCAATAATATGAAAACAAAAGTGATCTCACAACAATGTTGATTCATAATAAGCTTTGATTCTCCAAATTCCAATTCTTCAAAATAGTTGTGCAATTCGTAGACAACTTTGGCAAAGTAAGCTTGCAAAATTATGAGATGCTTTGAGATGAGCTGAGGCTTTAATTTATAGAAATCCAAGGCTTTGGAGGTGTATGAAAAAAAGCCATAAATCACTCAGATTAACTCAGCTTGATTTTTGAGTTATCTGATAATAAAGATAATTTAACTCACAAAAATATGCAAAAGCAGAGTTCAACTCAAAATAGAGTTTAGCTTTAATTGATAATTGATAGTTGTCTACTTTTCTGATTGTGCATTTTTTATTTATGAATTAATTTAATAATAAAGTGATTTATGCTCAACTTAACTGATTTTTGAAAATAAATACTTGATTTATGGGTTAATCAATTATTTAATCAAAATTTTATTAAAAACTATATTATTAAACAATGACAACTTGCTTTAATTAATTAAATAAGAATTTAATCAATTATTCATAAGATATTGGATTTATTGTCAAAATTAAATAATACAATTAATAATAGATAGAATTAACTTCAATTAAATAATTAAGTGGAAGAATTAAATCTAGTTAATTAATTATGAAAATATTCAATTAATCAAACTTTAGGATAAATGTGATTTATCACCTAATAATCATTAAATTAAAGATAATTAAGATAATTAAGAATATTGCTAGGAATATTCCCTGATGCAGAATTTAAGATAATCAATTAGGATTCGATGATGTTTAGATGTGCCTTAGATTAGGACTTTGATGTGATTTCATTCGATTTGAAGATGTAGGAGATTAATGAACTTATAGCCTATTTTTGGGGTATTACAGTCATATGGAGGCCAAAATGAAGATCCAAAAAAGAAGGATGAGGCCAGTAGTAGTCAAAATCAGAGAGGAAACAATTCCAATCATTTCCAAGATCAGAACAATAGAGATTAGAGAGGAAGAGGAAGAGGACAAGGTTCAGGAAGAGGAGGCTTCCATGGAACATGTTTTCACTGTGGAGAAGAAGGTCATAGGGCATTTGAATGTCCTTAATGCCAAGGAAGGATAGATAGGAGGAATGAAGGAAAGGTCAGAGTTTCACATGTAGATGAAGATGTGAGATCATCAAATTTAGAAGATGCTGAAAGAGAAGAAACACTGATTAACAAAAGAGTCCTGCTGAGTGGTGAGAATGAACCTGAACAAAGGAGGAGCCTGTTTCGCACTAGATGCAAGTGTGAGGGTAAATGTTGTGATGTGATTATTGATAGTGGAAGCACAATTTGGTGTCTGAAGAGATGGTGACAAAGTTGAAGCTCAAGAGATAGAAACACCCACATCCATACCGTATTGCCTGGGTGTAGGCTGACCACAAGGTCATGGTCAGTGAACAGTGCCTGGTAAATTTCAAGATCGGCGGGTACCAAGATGAGGTAGTATGTGACATCATATCTATGGATGCATGTCATATGTTGTTGCATAGACTATGGTAGTTTGACATATGTGTTGTACACGATGGTTGTGCAAATACCTATTCCCTGACAAAGGATGGAGTGCAACATAAACTAAAGCCATTGAAGGAGATTGAAGAAAAGGTATGTCCTAATACAAGAATAACATTTGTTGATGGAAGAAAATTTCTAGATAGTATGAGGCATGAGCATGTGTTTTTGCTTTAATTCCAAAAGCTGGTAAAGAAGAAGTAGAGGATGTACCTGTAGAGGTTGCAAATTTGTTGAATGAGTTTTAGGATATTGTATCTGATAATGTACCTGATGGATTACCACCGGTAAGGAAGATCATTCATTAGATGGATTTGATTCCAGGAGCCAGTTTGCTAAACAAGGTAGCAGATAGAATGACACTAGTAGAAAGTGAAGAGTTGAACAGACAAGTACATGAGTTATTGCAGAAGGGGTTGATTTGAGAGAGTCTGAGTCCCTATGTTTTACCAGTGGTATTAGCACCAAAGAAAAATGGAGAATGGAGGATGTGTACAGATTCTAGAGTAATAAACAAGATCACAATCAAGTATAGGTTTTCATTGCCACAAATGGATGATATTATGGATTGTTTGAGTGGAGCTATGTATTTCTCAAAGATAGATCTAAAGAGTGGATATCACCAGATTCAGATCAGAGAAGGAGATGTATGGAAGACTACCTTCAAGACAAAAGAAAGACTGTATGAGTGGTTAGTCATGCCTTTTGGGCTAACCAATGCATCGAGCACTTTCATGCGGCTCATGAAGGAGGTTCTGAAAGAATTTTTAGGTAAGTTTGTCATTGTCTACCTAGATGATATTTTGATCTGTAGTAAGACATTAGAAGAGCATATGATGCATATTTGTATGGTGTTTGAGAAGCTGAGAGATGAGAAACTATTGATTAATTTGAAGAAGTGCAGTTTTGTGAAGAAAGAATTAGTATATTTGGGATTTTTAGTTTCAACAGAAGGTCTAAAAATGGACCAAGAGAAGGTACATGCTATCCTTGAATGGCCTACTCCAAGGAGTGCTACCAAGGTAAGATCTTTTCATGGTCTAGCTAGTTTTTATAGAAATTTTATCAAAAAATTTAGCAGTATTTGTGGTCTCTTGACTGAAACAATGAGAGGGGATAGAAAAGAGTTTAAGTGGACTAATGAGGCAGAAAAGAGTTTTCAATTGTTGAAATAAAAAGTTACAGAACAACCTATTTAAGCACTTCCATATTTTAATAAGGTGTTTCAAGTAGACTGTGATGCTAGTGGTACTGCAATAGGAGCTATTATGAGCTAAGAAGGTAAACCTGTTGCTTATTTCAGTGAGAAGTTAAATGATGCCAAGAGAAAATATTATGTTTATGATCAAAAATTTTATGCTATAGTCTAGGCATTAAAGAAGTGGAGACACTATCTGCTTCCTAAGGAGTTCTTTTTGTATACTAATCATCAAGCTTTGCAATATTTGAATAGTCAAGGAAAGTTGAATCAAAGACATTTGAAATGGGTTGAGTTTTTGCAGAGTTATACATTTGTTTTGAAACACAGAAGTGGAAAGTCTAACAGGGTTGCAGATGTGCTTAGCAGAAGGCAACTATTGCTAACAGAGATGCAGATTGAGGTGGTTGGGTTCAAGGAACTCAAGAATTTGTATCCAGTGGATCTTGATTTTGGTGAAGCTTGTTAAGCTTGTAAAGAACCTATTACTCTAGATAGGATGAAATGGCTTGATTTTATCATCCAGGATGATATGCTATTCAGAGCGAGTTAGTTGTGCATTCCATGAAGTTCTATGAGGGAGAATCTCATCAAGGAGAAGCATAGCGGAGGGTTGGCTGGACATTTTGGTCAAGATAAAACCCTTGCTTTGGTTAGTGAAAATTATTATTGGCCATAGTTGCAGCAAAATGTCAAGAAGTTTGTAAAGAGTTGCCGAGTATGTCAGATGGTGAAAGGAGTGAAGCATAATATAGGGTTGTTTCAGCCATTACCTATACCATTGAAGCCTTGGGAGGATATTAGTATGGACTTTGTTCTTGTTTTACCAAGGACACAGTGGGGACATGATTCAATTTTTGTAGTAGTTGATATATTTTCGAACATGGCACATTTCATTCCTTGCAAGAAGACTAATGATGATGTTCATATAGAAGAATTGTTTTTCAGAGAAGTAGTGAGACTACATGGTTTGCCAAAGACCATAGTTTCAGATAGAGACACTAAGTTCATGGGATATTTTTGGCATACATTATAGAAGAAGTTGAATATAGATTTGAAGTTCAGTTCATCACATCATCCATAGACTGATGGATAGATAGAGGTGGTGAATAGGAGTTTGGGAAATTTGCTGAGATGTTTGGTTGGAGATAAGCCAACAGGATGGGATTTAATTTTACCATAGGCAAAATTTGCATATAATAATTTTGTCAATAGGAGCACTCGTAAATCACCATTCCAGATTGTACATGGGAGTAGTCCCAAAAATGCATCTGAGTTGAGAAAGATAGATAAAGGAGAAATAAGTAGTGTTGAAGCTAAGGATTTTGTAGAACATTTGAAGAACATCCATGAGGAGGTGAGGAAGCATATTACCAAAACGAATGCATAGTATAAGGCTAAAACAGATGAGAAAAGGAGGCATAAGGAATTTTAGGTTGGAGATGAAGTCATGGTTCATTTACAGAAGGATCAATTTTTGGCTGGTACATATAACAAGTTGAAAATGAAGAAGTTTGGGCCATGTAAGATAATGAAGAAGCATGATTTAGGAAATGCATATGAGGTAGAATTGCCTACTAAGCTGAATATTTCACCAGTGTTTAACATTTTGGATTTGACAGAGTATCATGAAGGAGGTGTTGAAGATGAGGTTATAGTAGCACAGTGGAGTATTCTAGCAACCAGTTTAGATATCAAGGAGATTGAAGACATACTGGATAGTCATGTTGGCAAAATCACAAGGAACAGGACATATGAAGAGTATTTGGTCAAATGGAAAGGAGGACCTATTGAAGATTCATCATGGCTAACAAAGGAGGAGGTTAACCATATTGGTTTTCCTCTGCACACCTAAGTTGTGACGTGGTCACTTCTCAAATTACCCTAGGTGTCTGATGCAGGAGCATCCTGGGTGTAAGGGAAATCTTGCATCACCCAAAAATATTTCTATTTTTGTCTTCAATTAGGGCTATCTTGTGCAGAGCTGCTATTTATGGAAACTTGCTATTTTTAGTAAGTTGGTCTTACGATCTCAAAATGTTCTGATTTTACATGTGGAGGTTCATCTCAGTCATATCAGCCTACCAGCAAAGTTTCATGGCTAGATCAAGTCTATTTTTGAAGATATTGAATATTTTTGGTATTGGAAGCAAGGTACAGAAACTTTGAACTCAGTTTTGAAGGCTTTAGAGGCCCTAGATGAGGTTGAAAATTTTGGCGATGTGCACCAATGCCAATCAAGCCTATAGAGTGCTTTGTGTCATTTTCAAAATGGGTTATAATAGTCAATTGAGTCAACTGGTGATGACTTATGGTCTCTGAAAGTTGGGCCACCTAAAATGACAGAAAATAATTTTCCTTCAAAATTTATTTTCGGGTTTCAAAAGTTATTTTGAGCCGACTTGTATGTAATAAATTGAAAAATAAAATAATTCTAAGTTGGTCAGCCCTTAGGGCTAAATATTTGGAACCTTCTCGGGCGGTGGAAAATGCCTATATAAAGAAGGCCCGTAGTGTTAGCTAGGGAAATTTTGGGTAGTAGATCTAGGTATTGGTTCAAGGCTTTGTCCTATAAAATATTGTAAGTGAATGCCCATGTGGCTTTGCATATTGTAATTCTGAAGGTTTGTAATTCCACATTTGTGGAGATAATAAGAAGCCAATTTTATTTTCTTGCATATTGTTGTTGTTGTTTCTCTATTTCTATTATGTGTTTGTGGTATCAAGGGGAGCTCCCTTCATCAAGTTTACTATTTGGAGATGGGCACATAGTGCATACTATAGCTTCTCCATCTTCTCCAAGTCAGTGCTAGGACCATGATCATATGTTACTATTATGGCATCTATGTCCTTGATGTTCTGATTGAGTATATCTAATGAGGGTGCAAGAGCATTCCTGATCTATGGTTGCCTTGCCCTGGTCTTTGACATTTCTTTTCCTACCTTCTCAATCTTATCTATTTTCCCTTGGTATACATTATTACACATGTTTACATCTGTGGATGTGTCTTTCACTGAACTCTTGACTTGTTCAATCATAGCTTCTTCCTCTTTTATTTTCTTAAAATGGGCATCAATAAGCTTATCTTGATCCATGCATTCTGAAATGACTCTTCTTCCTTGATCTAAAAACTCTTTTAAAGATGCTTGACCAATCTTGAGTGAGCTTAGGTCAAGTGCAAAGTTGCTCATTAATTCACTCAACATCTTCTTCAGGTACTTTTCTTCTGCAACTAGGGATGCAGATTCTTCAAGGCCAGAGAAATTACTTTTGGAATGTGAGATGATTATGCTCACATCATCAACAAAGTGTATCTTTGACACTTTCTTGTCTTATGGCAACAATTTGTTTAGAATGTTTGCTGATTCTACCAGGAGGGGATTCCTCATCACTTATTTTTCTTTAGCCTTTTCCATGGCTAGGACGCTGAATTTTATTAGATCTTCTTCCCTCCACGAGTCCAAACTAGATGTGTTAGGTGTCAAACCTAACAATAATGCTATTAAGGGAGTGATGGGAGTGATATCCATCACTTCTTTTTTTACCTTGACTAGTTCAACTGATGGTTCGTTACTCTCTTCTTCTTTTTTTGTTTCTTTTTCTATCTTTTCTCCTTTTTCTGTGATGACCTTAATCAAAATTTCTTGTGGATTTGGAGAATTGCTACCACAAAGAATTTCAGCTTCTTGAGTGCTGACAAAAGCTTCCTCAAACTTGTCAAGATCTTTATCTGTGGCCACCATGGTTATCTCCACATTGTCAATGATAATTGTGCTATCTTTTTGTGACTCTGTAGTGGGTGTAGACTTATCTACCTCTAACTATGCTTCCACTGTAGGCATTGAATCTTGAGGACTTGTTAGTGATGCATTAGTGGGCTCTTCCACCTTGACTTCTTTTATGGATACTTGTGCTTTGGGTGCAATAGGTGGATACATGTGCCTATTCATAAAGACCTTCTCAAAGGCTTTCTTTGTTTCTTTAGCAACTAATTCATAGTTTTTATCCATTATATTCAATGTTCTTATCTTGGTCCTGAGGTCAGGCTTCACCAGATCTAATAGTAGTGATTTTTATTCTAAGGAACATATTGGTAGACTTTCATCTAGGATCTTTTCTCTTATCCTAAGATCTTCTTCAATGGCTTGTTTCTTCAATGACTCTAGGATATCCAAAACTTTGTCTAGAACCATTGTTTTTAGTTCCGAGACTATCCTTTTGAACTTCATCATATGCTTTATGATTATGCCATGAATCTTTGATTTGTCAATTTCATTGTATTTATCATAGAACTTCCCTACCTGATCCAGTCTTCCTTCATTTATGATTATTGTACTCAACACTTTTAAACTAGGTTTGAAACCTACATCAAGAGGAGCTTGAGTGTTCTTTTTTCTTCTTGTTGCTCGCGAGGATGGATGACTTGTGCCAACCTCTTTCTTCCTCTTTTCCATTGTCTTATACTTCGGAGGAGCAGTAGGTTCAATGGTTTTCTTGGGTGCAAAGGTAGTAACATTAGTTTTGTCCTTCTGATCATCAGATTTTTCTATCTTCACCTTCTTCAACTTGGGATCATGTGATTTGGCCTTTGCTGCATCTGCGCTCTCTAATTCCAAAGAAATCTTTTGTTCTTTTTATTTTTATAGATCTTCTTGAGACACTCCATGTATTTTCAAGATCTCTGAGGTGACTTTAGCAACCTTTCTTTTTTTTGTGGCACTGTTAATTTTGGCATCTATCTCTCTTGTCTTTTCCTCATAAGTTCCCCACCTTGGCTCATTAGGGTCAGTAGGAGATGACAAAAATACTTGAGCATATGCTTCCAAAACTTGTTCATCTACTTCATATCCAAGTGGATGAATCCACTTTGTTCTAGGTACAGCTGCCTCCATGCATGTTGTATCTGTTTGAACCATAAAACAAATAGTATCCTTATATTTCTCAACAATGTTTTCTGGAATTCTGTAACACATTTTCATCTTGACCCTAAAGGTCTTCAACTCCAATGTTATGTAATCTCTCAATGTACTTTCAGTGGATGCCTTGTAAGATATATGTAGCATGGTCAAAATGGACTTGTCCAAATATGAATCTGATACTTTCCCACCTATATGAAGGTACATATAAATGATCAAAGACCCAAACCTAAATATCTTGGTCTTATCATGCTTGATTGCCTTGATGTTATCAATCAATTGTGCATGCAAGATCTCACACAAATTGAACTCTCCATCTTCCTTCACAAGTCTAATGGCTACTAGAATTGTGGCTACAGACACACTATTCACCCTTTTGGTGTGTTGAAACATGTATCCAAGTATCATGGACATCAATTTGATGTCATCTTTCTCAATAGGCTCAATTGTCATCCCGAATCTATCACTCCTTGACTTACATGTTTTCTCAATAATTTTTCTAACATCCTTGCCCATAGGAAGGATGGCCCCAGACTTAGATAGGCCTATCATCTCATATATTAGGTCACTAGTGATTCTTACCAGTACATCACCTATCCAAAATAGGTCAACATGAATTCTACTCAAAAGTATTTTAATCCATTATGTCTAATAGAACTCATATGCCATAGCATACTCCATTATAGGGTGATCATTCCACTTCGCATATTCATCCAAGAAGGTTTTGTCTAGTTTTAACATGGTCTCTATGTGTGCCCTTAATCTATCCAATCCTACTAGTTCCTTCTTATAGTAAATGTATGCCCTAATGTCTTTGACATGCATAACACCCATAGGCGTGCGGGTGAATGCTCCTAAATAATCTAGGGTAGACTTAAATGGATGCTTCTTAAACACATATCTTTTCATTTCTACAACATCAAATACTATGGGAGTGGCCATCACTTTCTTGTTTTATCACTTTCCAAATTTTCTTTGAGATAATCTGAAGACTTTTGAATCAGTGCGATAAACTAGGGTTTTTGCAACTGATCAAATGTACTACTAATCACTGATAGATCAATCTACAAGTCTTCACAATAGCTTCTAAAGCTCTTTCTTCTCTCCAATCACTTTGAATTCAAATGAAATGAGTAATCAAAAATCTTTGTGTACTTAAAGTGAAAATTCCATCATTAATGATTGCTACGTAAACCAGGTTGTCACTTAGAAATTTTTATCTTTCATTCTACAAAGAATCAGCTAGTGCGCTCTTGCATGAAGGTTTCTCTAATCTCCAAAAGCTTAAGTCCAAAGGTGCATACTCTAAGAGTGAGTATACCAATCATGCATGGGTCTAGAGCTTTGAGATATGTCTAGCCTTGTTACAAGAGTGACAAATGACTGGAGGCCTTATATTCCTCAGTGCATAAACATGGGTCACCATCTTACATTGTTTAGTTGAGTGACCTTTATAGTTACATATCTGACATGTAACATTCTGAGAGCTTATTACATTTGATTGATTCTAATTTCTTTGATTATGAGTCCTATTCTTTTGGCTTGTCTTGAAATTTATAGATCTATGACAAAATTTATTGCATGAATAACAGTAACCATTGAAAGGTCTTACCTCTATATAGTTCCTTGCTATGTGTCCATGCTTGTTACATGCATAACAAGTGTAGTCTATAGGCTTTTGATCATTCTTAGGTGGTTTAGTATGATCCTTGGTCTAACTTCTAGTCTCTTTAGCTTCTAAGGTGCCTTCTGGTGCTTTCAATCTTTCTCACATTTTATCAATATGATTTTGTGCTTCATTGTATCCAATGCAGCTAGTATCTCCTTTAGCTCTTCTTGCATATAATTGAGATTCTATTAAATCAAAACTAGTGTGTAATTTATCAATGTGATTCTTAGCCTCTTTCAATTCAGATTCCAAGCTTTCCTTATTGTTTCTTAGTTCTAAGATTTCTATGTTTGCTCACCTCAATTCTTCATTCAGTTGAAGGTTCTCTTTGACCTATTCATCATAGACTTCCTGATTGTTAGTCATCTTGTCATCAAATTATTCAAGTTATTCTTTTAAGGATTTATTTTCTTCATTCAGCTTCTTGACCATTGTCCCTAGATCACTGGTAGAGTATTCTTTCAAATGTTTCCTTAGCCTTTTGATGACTAATTGAGCATCACTAATTTTTTCCCTTAGTTCTTCAGTTTCTCTTTCAGATTTGTCCAGGTCTTCAAGAGTAACTTCTAGATTTCTTTTTAGATGTTTCATTTCTATTTTTTCCATGATCTCCTCAAGTGGTTAAACTTCTTTGCTAAGGACCAGAGCTCTGATACCAATTTTTAGGAATGGGAACACTAAGAGAAGGGGGGGTGAATCAATGTTCACTATATATTTATATTTTTATTTTAGACTTTAAACTGAGCTTAAATTCTTAAGTACTAAAATGAACATCCACATAAACATGAAACATGAAATCAACACATAACACCAATATGATTATAGAGAAACCCAAATAGGTAAAAACCCCGGTGGGAATTGACACCCACTAATATTTTGTACTAGTGTTTAGTGATCCTTGTTAGAAGATCCTTAACCCTGTTAGGAGTTTCTTTACAATGTATTAAGTATAGTAGAACTTGTTAAGGGTTAGAACCTATTAGGAGTATTTTACAATAGTCCCTATTAGGGGAGTGGATGCACTATCCTAGAGCTCATTGCTCAAGTAGTGAAGGCTACAACCTTCTGATCTCAAATACACACTATATCTGCTGGATGAACTGTCACTGTGACACTACTTGTTAGATCAGTTCCTCTGATGCGCTAATGCTTTGACCTCTTGTGAAGCTCTAATACATCTTATATACTCTTCACACACTTTTTCTCTACTTATCACAACTCTATCTCAACTTCCATACCAAATACAATGGGCACATCACATATTTATATGCACATACAAAATAAACAACTAGGTCAGCCCTTAGACCTATTACATACAACACTTCCAAATGAATTGGCTCAAGTGTGTTTACAAAAAAACATATATACATGTTGGCAACCTAGATAAAATAGTTGCATAACCTTTACATCAATAGAATATAACTGCAACTCAAAATGATAATAGTCAGCTACTTACTTTGTTCTTCACTGGCACTCACTAGCTGTGTAACTTCATCTATCTGTATCTTCTTCATACTTGCATATCTGATCATGTGCTCATAGACTAAGCATGAATATAGTCTAACTAACTTATCTTCCAGGGTGCACACCATAACTCAGTCGTATGCACGTGCACTAATGCTCTAAGCTGTAGGAACTCTATATACTATCTAGTCTTCAACACTTAACTGATTTTTTATCTTCTTATCAAGTGTGCTGACTCCAAACTACTATATGAATTTGTTGCCATAATGACAACACTATATTAAGTCATATACATTAGTATATCCAACTTTCCAACACAACATCCCATCATCCCCCAGCACCAGCAAGCAATTCTATATTCTCCACCATAATACACCCCCACATTGCATCATCAATATCCTCCCCAACAATCATTACTCCAAAATCCATTCCAATCTTCCTATCTTGCTAGACAATATCCATATCCCACTCCACAATATCCACCCCAAAATCATCCTTATTCACCAGCACCACTAGATCCTTTTCAAATGGGAGTACCCACTCTAATGCCAATCAATACTAAGTGAGAAGAAATGAAGAATTCTCTTAAGGAGCTCCAAACTGGTATAGAGAATAAAACTTTCAAGTTTGAAGAGGTGTGTCCTTACCCATTTGACCAATCAATCACAATTGTTCCTTTCCTTAAGAATTTTGAGACACCCAAGTTTGATAAATATCAAGGAAAAGGAGACCTAGTCAATCACATCAAGGATTTCTATATGGCATGTCAAGAAGTGGCTTACAGTGACAATTATCTTTTGTGCCTATTCCCCAAAAGCTTGGGAGGAACTACTATTGAGTGGTTTTACAAGATACCATGTGGGACCATCACAACTTTTGTTGATCTCTCTAAGAAGTTTGTAGCTCAATATGCCCACAATATTGATATTGAGTTGACCCTATTAGACCTTTGCAACTCAGAATAGAAAGAAGGAGAAAGCCTAGCAGACTACTTGCAAAAATGGCATAACCTCACTACCAGGTTATCATACCAACCGCCTTAGAAGCATCTAACCAAGATCTTCTTCAATAACCTACATCCCAAACTAGCCCACTTCATGAGAATGAACTGCATCCAAACATATCAAGATATCAAAAGCAAAGGGATAGATATTGAAAGAGGTCTCCTAGATGAAGGCACAATCCATCATTACAAAAAAGTTTCCCAAATTAAACCCAACAATGATAAACCTCGTTACTAGAATTGTAACAAAAATGAAGTCCCTGAATTGGAGCTACAGACACCAAGTATGTCCAAATCATTGTGGCTAGTCCTACACCTATTCTTGCATAATAAAAACAACCTCAAACTCATCAGCAACCTATGCAACAATATTAGCCTCAAAACAATCAGCATAACTATTAGTAGAAATCACATCAAGCCCATCAAGGAAATCCAACCAATCAGGTTAATACCATCAATACTACTCCCAATCAGAATTGACCCAGGGCCTAGAATTATTAGAAGAGAATCTTCACACCATTTGGTGAACCTCTGGATGTTATCTTTCACCGAATGGCCAAGGCCAACTTGATTACATACCCACCAATCTAGCAGTTTGATGATGCCACTCCTAAGCCCAAATGGTATAATGATCACGAGTACTATGATTATCATCGTGTCAAAGAAAAAACTACCCTACGGTGTATGAAACTCGCGAATTACATCCAAGATCTCATTGACCAAAAGGAGATCCAAGTGGAGATAGCTGCGCAACCCTTGCCTAATGCCAATTTGTAGATCTATCAAAATGTGTTCCCACAACACAACGCTAGAAAAAAACAAGCTAATGCTAATCCTCCTAATTAGAACCAAGGCAAAGGCAAAAAAGGAGATCATGTTGATCACAAAGACTACACTACTACTTATAACAATTATGACAAATTTGTTGGATGTATAACCCAAGTTGAACCCATAGTCAATGTCATCCACATCAAAGGAGAAAATAGTCAATGTGTTGTTACCACCCATAGAGGCTGGATAACTATCACCAGTGCCCATCCAAGACCATCACACAATGCACAAAATCCACAATACAACCTCATAGAACATATTGGGAACACACCAGCCCAAATATCCATCCTTGACCTTTGTTATCATTATTTTAGTCATCTTTGGAGGCCTAGTTACTAAGTGAGACTACTGCGCCCTAGTTTGAATTATTAGTGGCCTTTCTTAAAATTTGTGTTCATTTCATTCACAAGTGCATGAAAGAGAAAAGGAAATGATCTACATCTAAGGATTACATGTGCATGTATCAATGTCTTAAGTATGTTGTACAAAAGGAAAAGAACTTAATAGACCATTTATCCAAGCTCACATAGGCCATGAGCATAGCCACTATTAGAATTGCATAAATGAGTACAGACATGCATATATAATGAATGTAAATATGAGGGTTCCAGACATTTCCTAGTAATGATGTCTTGATCAATGGTGTTTCCATGTGCTCCTAAGATCTGGGACCTACAGATAAGAGAAGAGAAGGGGGTTAGATCTAATGGATCTAAAAAATGTATGGTACCACAATATTCACAAGATGCATATATGTACTCAGTCATACACATTTGGGAGGGGATGTGCTTAGGGAAAGTGCATCAAGGAGGATCTAGAAATAAAAGAGATACCATTGTTTTCAATAATGTGTTTGTTCTATGTGTAGATATAGAAGAGGTTGATTTTCTATTGTTTACCTCATACAAATGAATCAAATGAAGCATGGTCAAACACTAGCATAAGGAGGGCTTGCTGAGTACACTAAATCATCATCAAAACAAAGAAATAAGAGGACACAAATCTCCATGCTGAGGAAAGATATGTGCAACATGAACATAATCAAAATCTACATTATGAGCCAAATAGTAAAGGGATACAGTTGGTAAATCAGTTATAGTATGGCATATCATCATATGAAATAGTAAATGGATAATGCATGTGCTAGGAAGGATGAGCACCAAATGGTATGCTTTCAAAGGAGCCTCAAAGAATGGAATAATGAGACAATTATAATAAGTCAACATGGTGTCAAACTAGCCAAGAAGATACCTTGGTACATTGTGTAAACCAAGAAAACTCACAGAGCATGGTGCCAAGTTTTAACAACAACAAGGGTAATGGTAAGAGTTTAGGATCACATTGCTTTTAAGATAATCAGTAGATAATATGTCCTTAATGATCATAGGCTATAGTAGGCTGATCAAATATACACAATGTCCCTAAGAAAATAGGCTTTAAAATCATGCCAACAAATGTATCAAAAGGCAGAGCAGTGAGGTAATGCCATCCAAAATAGAGCGGGGAATGATATAACAACAACAATGAATGTGCACCAATAAACAAAGAATTAAAATACATTAGTTTCCTATGCTAAATTGTAGCTAGCAAAGATGTTGAATGCAATGAGATCAAACTAATAACAAAGATGCTGCAAAGTAATAATAATCAATGGGTATCTCAATGCAAATGATGGTACCAAGCTACCATAAGAAAATGGGCTGGGCATGAAATCACTGGAGGTACATTACATATACATCAAATTACAACAATTATATAAGCTAGTTCACTGGCCATACAAGTACTTGACAATACATCAAGTTCATGGGCTGCAGACATTTTTCATGACATGTGATGCCCTCAGTGTACCAGTGGGATGGATAAACATCAAAACCATAGTTCATTCAAAGCACATCAGAATATGATATGTTGAAATGAAAGCATAAGCCACAAATAATGAGCACACAGTCATCATGCTATGTTCCTCCAGTAGGTTATCAAACTTAGTAAAAATTAGTCATACGAAGTGATTAAATAGCCTATCAAATAGTGTATCCAACAAACATGAAACATCAATGCACCTACAAAAGCAATGTCACCACCAACAATGCAATGAACTTTAGTAATCCTAGGCTATACAAAGTTGAGGCATTGGAAATCAACAAATAACAAATCACAACAAGGAAGAAGATGGGAGCAATAAGCTCATACAGACATGGCGTCTAAATTTATCACATGCCCTGCAACTAGTAGGCTCAGGCCTTAATTCAATGGAAAATTCAATGCGTTGATATCCTAGTTCATGGCTTTATAACCAAAAAACATAGGACACATCAACAGTGATCCAATGGTGTTTTTGACACCAAATGACAGCAAGGACACATCATAAAGAAAATATAACTGTGAGTACGCATACACAAAATGAAATGTCATTCAAGGGCATGGTCAAATATGGAGAGACAGTGACGGTTAACATTCAACAAGCATCAGTAATGAGTTAAAATCATACAAATTTGAGGCATTGGAAATCAACAAACAACAAGTCAAGATGGAAGATGTAAGGGCGTGGATCCAAGCACACAAGTCATAATCCCATGATACCAAGACACAAATTCCATGAGCATGGTGCCATAAGCTCACAGGCCATGTATGAGGGAGAGTAATAGTTAGTCAATACCACAAAGTTAACACCAGTCATCATTACCAGGTTTCTCGCGGGTACCATAAGCATCATATTTTTAAATAATGCCATTAAATCAAATAATTGCAATAGAGTGGCTCACGAGCTCCTTAAAATCAATGACTCACTAGAATCATGTGTCATCACAAACATGAATGAGCATGGAGATTTCATATGCCAAGCATCAAATGCCCTAGTTTCACAGGTCATAAAATATATAGCATGGAAGACAGTAAGAAAAATGATATCCAAAAATGTTTAACAACATTGGCTCTCGGCCTCAATCTAGATAAGGAATACATGGATTAGAGAAACATGAACACTTAAAAATATAGATCATGCCCTAGCTCGCAATAGTTATAAAACAATGATCGTATCCACATTTGAGTGGCACCAAAAGCATTGATATTGATGCAAAATCATGCCTCACAGACTGTGAACACACCAACATGGTCAATCAAAAATGATGCCTTAAAGGATCCATGCCCTCAAAAGTTTAGAGGAACTGAATACATGCCAGGAAGATGCAAATGCATAAACAGTGCCATAAAATACAAAGGGTAAGAAATATATATCATGCCCTAGTCTCATATAATCCCACAAAGAAGTCATGCCCTTGGGATGCAGAATATTACCATACAGTAAGCCAGAAAATATAGAGAGCAATGTCAAATACCCAAGAAATGCATGGCAAGACCAGTGCCCTCAAAAATATAAACACAATTTATAAAGCATGATGCCAAAGATAAAATGAATCAAAATAGCATGAAGATTGAATAAATGAAGCCTACCTCAAGCAATGATGCCATGAAGGAAGAAAAGATAGATGTTTCCAAATAAGCCAGACTCAGAGATCGAAGGTGGAACTACCAGTCAAAGATCAAAACTTCCCAAGTGCCAAGATGAGAAAATTTGAATGCCAATGACAAGGTTTTTGATTAAAATGATGAATTATTTCATTTCTCCCCTTCTTTTTAGGGTTGATGTTTTATTTTTGAGGCCATGAATTCTTGCAAAACATGGGTTTTATGTAGTAAATTATTAAATGTGCTTTCCCCATGTTGGGGTTGAGAGTCATTTAATAATTTAGGGTATTTGAAATTGAAGTCCATGTTTTATTTTAGGCAAAATGAAAAGTCAAAATTATGGATTTCATTGTTTGAATGTAATATTTTAAAATATTTTTCCCCATTTTGGGTTGAGAGTATTTTAGAATATATTTTAAACCCACTATTTTTTTTAAGACATAGTGGGGTAGGGTTTTAAGTTTTAATAAGTCATTGCATGATTTTTTTTAATGTAAATTCTGACAATGGTATTTTTATAAATCATCATCAGAATACTTTAGTGCATGACTTAGGAGGGTCAGAGTGGTCTCATTTTGACTCTCTATTCCTGGAGTTAGTTTTTTCCACTACCCCTATAAACATGGGAATTTGGAATATGAGTTTATGAGGCATTCATGGACCTATTTGTGGGATTTTCCATTTTTAGGAGGTTGAGGGTTTCATGTAGATTCCTAGGTTTTAGTTATATACCTCTCACTTTTCATGATGGAGGTTAGCTCTTCATTCTATTCTCTCTGGTATGAGTATTGTAGCTCTGGAGAAGCAGATTGATTTACTTGGCTCCTTTCTCTGAAAATAAAGTAGTATTCCTTCTCATCCCTATTATTTTCTGAGTTTTTTTATTTGTAATTTGTGTCAAAGCTACTATGATTTTGTTATCCTTACTTTGCGCATTTGTTCGGGTTGAATGTTCATGAAAGTTTTTTGCAGTTGTTGTTCTAATCTATGTACATTTGGTTTTAAGTTGTGGGAGCTTTTCCCTTATTTTAATAAAAATACCTCTTTATTTCAAGGATTGTCAAGGAAATAGGGTCAGGTTGTGAATCACAAAGTTTTTTAAGGTGTTATTGTGAGTTTTGATTCAATTTGTGGATCTTTCAATATTTGGTGAATTGCCTAGTTTTAGTTTCAAATTCATGCACTCTCTCTCCCTTTTCCTTCAAATTTTAGTTAAGTTTTAGGTGATTCAAGGGGAAGTTAGCCCCTAATTTGGAGGTCTACTTCTTGATAGGTTACCTACAACCTAGAAGTAGTCCCATGTTCCATGGGATTGCTAGGTTCTACACTTAGCCATACTCGGGTGCAATCCTTAGTGACAACAACCTTCTCTGGACTTCACCCCTCCATTAAGAAATCAATGACCGAGCCCTCCATGAAGCACAAGTCCCCATAGATATAAACACCATCCAATTTGAAAACCTTGTGGGACATCTATCCACCCCATGTGCTCTTTCCTTCAAGCCATCTAACATGTGAATCATTGCACCTGACCACAATCTCCCTCTTAGCATCACCATGATGGTTAGATATTTTTCCATCAAATAGGTCATGATAGATAATGGCTCAACCCTAAACCTATGTACTTTAAAATTCATTCAATAGATTGGGTTCACAGAAGCTAATATATCACATGAAGTAATCACTATCAAGGCCTACAAAAACTTGGATAGTACATCTGAAGGTACTATTCTTTTTCCTATCTAGCTGGGCTCAGCAACACAAGACACCATTTTCCATGTTGTTGATCTTGACCTACCATTCAACATCCTCCTCAACTGACCATGGATCCATTCTATCAAGGCTATACCATCCACTTACCATTAGTGTCTCAAATTTTTGCATCAAGGCACTAAGGTTACCATCCATGCAGATCCCCAACCCTTCACATACTATTGTGTGATAGAGGCATCATTCCCTCATTCCATCCATTGTCTTGGAACTAATATTGGCACTTCTATCACTAGTTCTTCATGATCCCATTTCGATCTAGAGACTATCCTCACCTCCACTCTCTCTTCCATCAAGATCAACAACCAAGGCTATGGTGAATACATCATACATGATGCATTTTCAATAGGGGCCCTCCCACTTGATCCACATACACAAGGGTGCCTGAATCACCAAAGTGAACCCACTGAAGAAAATCATTAAATCAAGCAAATGGGACCTATGAATTTTGTCTCCCATGGCAACATAAATAGTCAATAGATGGATCTTTAAATCAATAGGTGGTTGTATAGAGATTCCCCACCACCTAACACTCAACTTCTTGGTTACTTCAAACACAAGTATCCCTAATCACACAAGTATACCACTGAACAATGGAAATATCAAGGCAGTGGTCTAGGACCACAAGAAGGTAGAAGAAAAGACCCTATCACAACATAAAAGAATCCACAGCATCAAGGTCTTGGCTTTAATATCCCTCACCTACCTATACAAGATCCCAATACCACAACTGGGGGAACTAACATGACCAACATTCCCTTCTTGAATAGCCAGGATGACCTCATAGAAATTGAAGACATCCCCGAAAAGGAAGAAAATAAATCTTATGATGACATCTTCGATGATGATACCCTCTTGGGAACTTCTATCCTCGTAAAACTTTCCATTAACCTCATAGAACTTCCCCTCATCCACCCCAAACTCATAGACTAGGACCAACCAAGTGTCACACATATCGATGAGTTCCAAAGCATAGAAGCACTCCTAGAATTCATGAGGGCATCAGGCCCACAATTAGATCAAGATTTAGAGTTAACTCACATCTGTAAGCTCAACCTTAAAGGATATTTTAGGGAAGAGGCAAGCTTTAGCCAAAAAAGTGAAATAGAATGAGACAAGAATGAGTCCTTAGGTGAATACCCCTCTAGGGCACATTCTAATTCCAAAAAAGTAAAAATAAAGGGCGTATCTTCTAGTGAAAACTTGGCAATTGAAGCGCTAGAAGATGGAGACTTGCCTCTTCCTACCATTTAGGAATACAGACCCGAGCAGTCACCTATCATCATAGAGGAAACTAAACTAATCAACTTGGGCACAAAAGAATGCTCGAGAATCACCTATGTTTGCAGCATCTTTAATAAAGGGTGATGAAATGGCTCTCACTGCACTACTCCAAGAAGCCACCATAAACTTTGCATGGGCATATGTGCATATGCCTGGGCTCGATCCAAATCTCATTGTGTACAATCTTATAGTGGACACTAATGTCAAGCCAGTCAAGTAGAAGATAAGAAAAATGCATCCAAAAGTAGCCTTGTTAGTAAAAGAAGAGCTCAAAAAGCTTATCCAAGAAAAGATCATCAAAGCCATTGATTACTTAGATTGGATCTCCAATATGGTACCAGTCATAAAGCCTTTAGGCAACATCATAATCTGTATAGATTTTAGGGACCTAAACAAGGCATGTCCTAAAGATGATTTCCTAATTCCCAACATAGACATGATCATAGATCTTACAACGGGCCATGAGATGTTGTCACTCATGGATGGATTTTCAAGCTATAATTAGATCCAGATAGCAGAAGTAGATCAACATAAAATAACATTCACAACTCCATGGGGTAACTTTTTTACAACATGATTCCATTTGGACTGAAGAATGCATGAGCTACATATCAAAGAGAAATGAGAGCTATCTTCCATGATATGATCCACAAGATCCTAGAAGACTATGTGGATGAAATTCTTGCAAATAAAAAACATGAGGTGAACACCTAAGTTTTCTTGAGAGTGTGTTCAATCTCCTACAGCATTATGGCTTGAGGCTAAATTTGAAGAAATGTGCCTTTGGTGTAACATTTGGAAAGCTTCTAGGCTTTATAGTCTCATCGTGTGGCATAGAGATCGACCCCAAGAAGGTCCAAGCTATAACAAAAATTCCTCCACCTAGAACACTCAGGAGCCTACAAGGAAAGCTCCAATTAGTGTGTCAATTCATCTCCCAGGTGGAAAACAAGTGCCAACCATTCATGCACCTACTTCGCAAAGACACAAGCTTCAAATGGGATCCCATTTGTCAGAAAAGCTTTGACAAGCTCAAGGAATATCTGGCCAACTCTCCAATCCTAGTACCACCAATTTTAGGATTCCCTCTCATACTCTACATCTTGATGACCACTATAGCACTAGGGGCACACTTAGCACAACATGATGATGACAACAAAGAGAGAGCCATCTACTATATCAACTAAACTCTTGTCGGCTATGAGCTTAACTATTCACCCATAGAGAAAGCATGCCTTGTAGTGGTCTTTGCCACTCAAAAACTTAGATATTACATGCTCAGCCACACAAGCAAGCTCATTTCAAAGGTAGACCCACTCAAGTATCTGTTATCAAGGAAAAATCTCATAGGCCGTATGGAAAAATGGGTCATGCTACTTAGCGAGTTTGACAACCAGTACATAGATCAGAAAGAAATCAAAGGGAAAGTCATTGCCGATCAGTTAGTAGAAGCACCAATGGTGGATGCCTATCCACTAGTCATGGAATTACTTGATGAGCACCTATGTATGATTGAAGAACAACCCATGTGGAAGCTATACTTTGACGGCTCCTACACATCGCATGGATTAGGGGCAAGAATCCTATTTGTCACACCTCAGGATGACTATATTCCAAAGTCATTCAAATTGGGATTCTCATGTACTAATAACATTGCCAAATATGATGCACTCATCTTAGGTCTAAAAACAACTATTCAATGGAACATAATAGAACTGCAAGCATTTGGAGATTCATAGTTGATTATCAAGAAAGTCCTAGATGAATATCAGACAAAGGATGACAAGTTTCTACCCTACAAATAAATGGTGGACAAACTGAAAGAACATTTCTTGAATCTATAGTTCATGCAAATACCAAGGCTTCAAAAAAAAACAACTGATGCAATGGAAACCATCAAATCCTTATTGGAGATCTCTTGTGATTCAACTTAGTATGAATTTTTAGTCGAGCAGCTACACATGCCTGCTTATGCAAATGCTAACACAGAAATGGTGTATGTCTTGGTTGGTCCTCAATCCCCATGGTACCATGACATCCATGCATATCTAAATAATGGTATCATATCTCCCCATCTCACCAATAAATAATGCCAAAACTTAATTCGCAGAGCTTCCCACTACACTCTTGTAGCCAACACCCTTTATTGTCGAGGATATCACAATATCCTCTCTAGGTGTTTAGATTCAAACAAGTCAGTCCTAGATTTACAAGAGGTCCATGCTTGAATTTGTGTTGCCCACACTAGTGGCATGGTTCTAGAAAAGCAGTTGCTTCAAGTCAGTCATTATTGGCTAACCATGGAACATGATGCTTGTGAATTCATTAGGAAATGTCTACCATTTCAACAGCATGCAAATCTGATTCATGCACCAGCACAAGACTTGCATCCCACTACACCACCTTGGCCATTTTCATGTTGGGGCTTTGACCTCGTCATCTTAATCACTCCCCTCTCTTCCAATGGACATAAGTATATAATAATTTTCATAGAGTACTTCACAAAATGGGTCAAAATTATTCCACTCACCCTAGCTACTGGCATCCAAATATCCAAGTTCATCCTTTACCATATCATTTTTCACTTTGGCATACCATCTACCATCTTCACAGACCATGGCACACCTTTTGAAAACTAGCATGTGGATGATCTATGTGCCAGACTCCACATCCATCACCGTTTCTCTAGTCCATATTTCCTACAAGGAAATGACCAAGTTGAGGCAACCAATAAAACAATCCTCAAAATCCTCAAGAAGGTTGTCAATGATTCTGGTCATGACTAGAACCTCCAAATAAATCCCACCCTTTGGGCCTATCACACTTCTTATCACACTCCCACGGAAACCATCTCATATTCCCTTATATATGGTGTCAAATCCATTTTACCCATTGAGGAAGCCATTTTACCCATCAAGGTTGAGCTCCCATCATTACCAGTCTCCATGAAGAACTACACCACTAATGAAGAATATCATGTGGCATGTCTCACATAGCTAGATCTACTAGACAAAAAGGGATAGCAAGCATATGATCACTTGGTTGCATACCAGACTCAACTCTAAAGGATTTATAACAAAAAGGTCCATCCTAGGAGAAAAGCTTATAAATGTCTGAATAAGGCTACTAAAAAAATTATGGAAAGAACAAATGTGAGGATCGATGAATTTGTAGAAAGAAGTGAAGAATATAGAACATGAGAACCTGAAGATTATCAAAGATTTGTATATGTACAAGAATGGATTTTGATATTATAACTGAGTTGCAAGAAGAAACTGAGGAGCTACTTAAGCCTCCACCTAGAGATGAAAAGGTTGAAGAACAGTCTACTGAGCCTATTTTAGAATAATACGTGAGAAGACACCACTTGCTAAGAAAAATTATTGGAGACAAGAATACAAGATTTGTGATAAGAAGTAAGTTGAATGATAATAAATGTTTGATTTCTAAATTTGAGCCAAGACTAGTCAAGGATACACTTTAAAATGAAGATTGGGTTAATGCAATGAAAGAAGAGATTAATAATATTGAAAAGAACAATACTTGGTCACTAGAACTGAGACCTAAGTACAAGAATTTTATTGGCACAAAGTGGATTTTTAGGAATAAACTTAATGAGAATGGAGATGGGATAAGAAATAAACCAAGAATGGTCTGACAAGGGTATGCACCAGAAGAAGGCATTGACTATGGTGAGACATTTTCCCTTATTTCTAAATTAGAAGGTGTAAGAATTATTTTACTTATATTTACTTCCTATAAAGGATTCAAAGTTTATCAAATGGATGTTAAGTCTATATTTTTTAATGGAATTCTTGAAGAAGAAGTTTATATTGAACAACCTAAAGGATTTGTCAAGAATTCTAACAAGCATATGGTATGAAATCTATACAGGGCATTATATGGTTTGAAGAAAGAATGTCGAGCATGGTATGAAATATAACATTCATATTTAATCAATATTGGATTTCAAAGGACAAGTAATAATAGAAATTTGTATCTTAAATTTGATAGTATTGATAAGATTTTGATTGCTAAGATATTTGTTGATTATATTATATTTGGATGAAATGAATCAATGTCTAAATCATTTTTTGAAGAGATGAGAAAGGAATTTGAGATTTCCATGATAGGAGAGATAAAATTATTTATTAGACTAAAAATTCAACAAGTTATAGATGGGATCTACATCATACAATCAAAGTATATCAAAGAGATCCTAAAGACATTTAGTATTTAAGAGTCAAAATTGGTTGGTACACTGATATTACTAGTTACAAATTGTGAAAGGGAGATGAAACAAAGAAAGTAAATGAAACACTCTACCGATCAATGATTGGTAAGCTAAAGTATGTTGTACACATTAGGCTAGATATTGCTTACGTTGTCGGTATTGTTGTAATATTTTCTGCCAATCCAAAGGAAATACACATGTCTCTAGTCAAAAGAATATTTAGATATTTAAAAGGGACTGAAGATTTTGGTCTGCTATACAAGAAATGAGGAGATTTTTATCTAAAGGTATACACTAATGTTGATTGGGCTAGAAACATTGATAATAGAAAAAGTACAAGTGGTAGAGCTTTCTTTTTTGGAGAAAGGTTAGTGACATGGGTAAGAAAGAAATAGAGTTGTAATTCACAATCTACTTCCAAATTTGAGTATGTTGTTGTAGCTCTTAATTGTTCAAAAATTATGTGGATCAAACCATTACCTGAAGGTATGAAAGAGGAGATTACTAATCTAGTTACTATCTATTGTGATAATACTACTACTATTAAGATATCAAAGAATCTGGTGATGCATTCAAAGACAAAACACATTTCTATCAAGTATGATTACTCGAGAGAACAACTTATTGACCAGCTTGTGATATTGGAGCATGTGAATTCAAAGGAGAAGATAGCTGATATATTTACCAAACCACTATCAAAGGATGTTTTGGAGTATCTCTGAGGTAAATTAGGGGTTCTTCCCCTATCCAATATTCACTAACACAAGATGCATGTTGCATCAATTCAGAGTTTTATTAGAATATCTATTTTGTGAGTTGATGCTAGTGTTCACTTTTTGGGTGATGTTTGAAGTTGTGAAATATGTTTATGTCTGCAATGAGAAATCAATACATTTGATCTATGATTCAATGTTTGAACATTGTTTGTAGGAGTATGTATCTTTGGATAGCCTAGGGTAGATGCAATCTCCAACATTGCTTGATTGTGTTCTTATTTTTATTTCATCTCCTTGATAGTCAAAGGTGCAACAAGTATTACATACTCATCTTCACATAGTATTTCATCAAATCACCAATACCAACTAGATTTAATTTCATCAAACTCTGCCATGTAGGAAAGTTCTCCTTGTTCAACTTCAATACCTCCTTTTTGTATATCTTGATCATTAGCTTCAAGTACCTTTAAAAATTTTCTCTACAAGCACCAATAGCTTTGATACAAATTGTTAGAATAATTTTAGAATAATTGAGAGGGGGGGTGAATCAATTATCCTCAGGTCTAGATGTACCAATTCAACTTTCTAGCTCTTCAACAAACTCAGATCTAATCAGCTTTCAACTCGGTCTTTATAGCATATATCAACAACATAAAACTTGAAAAATATAAAACTTTGAACATCATTCACATCAAAATAACATTCACACAAGTATAACACTAGGATTTATAGTGGAAACCCAATTTGGGAAAAACCACTTGTAACGTGCTACTGATTTTCACTCTTCTGAAGTGATCTTTGTGAGAAGCCAACTTGATTAAAGGTCACAATAAACATTGTTAGGTGTGACCTGGTTAAAGGATTTAATCACCCTATTAAGAGTGGCCTAGTTAGAGGGCTTAAGAACATTCCATCAGAATGTCACCTTGATTAAAGGATTTATACAATGACTGTTAGGTCAACCTTGATTAAAGGATTTAGACTAATAAAATAGTTAGAAAGTAGTAGTAGGTTCTGAAGTGAAAATATATAAGTCACTTTGTAAATATAGATCCACTTTGCACATGTGTTGATTTACTAACTGACCTTCATTTCCATCTCCATCTCTGATCTACTTGGAATTCTCTTCAAGTAATCACCACAACTCTATTCATCTCTTCATAGCTTTACCTGCAACCTTATGCTTAGACTTATCAGTCAATAACATCAACCTCTTCTCTATCCTCTATACTGTAACCTCACAATTAGGTTATTTTTATACCTCCTTGATTAGGTAGATTAATCTTTTGCTGCTTAATCTCTTCTATAGATCTTAGGTTTAGGTCAAATTCATTAAATCCTTCCATCATTATGTTCTCCTCCTTTTCCTTCTAGATATATCTCCAAAATTAACTTTGAAATCATAATAAAATGATTTACCATGCATTAAATGCTTCATACCATTCATTAATAATGTCTATGCATTTTTCATACCTCAAGAATTCAACTATGTTGGCTAAGATTCTTAATTCTTTCTCAAAATGTAAATTAATGACACTCGGTCAATACTATGTATCTCGGTCATCACTCACATTTTTCTTCTCAGAAATTATCTATCTTTTCTTAGTAATTATCTATCACTCAGTCGACACTAGATTTTCTTAGCATATACTAGCACTTGGCCAACACTAACATCACTCGGCTTGAACTAGATTTCTTCACTTTTTCTCGATTAAGCCTACTTTTCTAGTCTTTCCTTTTCACTTGTAAACAAATATTATCTTGTCAATGTGCCAACTAATCAAGTACCCATTGAAGTATTACATAACTCAACCTTTCCTTAGGTCCTCTTTTTATCTACTCTTTTCAAATCCTCTTCATCAATCAAAATATATGGTACTTTCCTAGATAACAATTGTCTTACCAATAAAGGTTTGACATCAATGACAATATAACAATTATTTCAATTGTAGTTTCAAACAAAAGAGCACACAATGGATCTGATTATGCAAAAGATAGTTGCAGATTAACAAGTTAATTTATATGTTCTTGCTTATTAACATTTGTAACAAAAAAATCTCTTAACTGGGTGGACCTAATAGTCTTATTGTAAATCCTTCCAAGACGCAACATTCTAAAAGAGTGTTTGAAGACCTTTATCTAGGCCACTCCTAACAGGGTGAAGATTCTAAAAGATCTAAGGCAAATCCCCTAATCAGGTCACATTTAACAATTTCTATTATAATCTTTAACCAAATTGGCTTTTAACTGATATCACTTTAGAAGAGTGAATTATTTTGTGGGTGACAATTGCCATAGTGCTTTTCTCTAAATTGGGTTTCCACATTAAATATTGGTGTTATATGTGTTGAATGTTTACTATGGATGTTATTGTTGGTTGATAATGTTAATTTACTACTATTGGTTATTATTGAAGTGTGTCTGACTGAGTTGACACTGAGTTGAATCAGAGAAAGTTTCTAAGGTACGCAGAATCAAGGATTATTGATTCACCCCCTCTCTTTGTAATCCAACATAGGTCATCTCGACGCTTATGTCTCGATGCTTGTGTGTGTTTCCTACATTTTATCTAATAAGGTTGTATTCATATCTCCATGGTCACTCTTGCACTAGTGAAGGTTGTATTGACCTCTGATGTCCTAAATTCTCAAATGATAATAAATAAATGACTATCAGATCACTGACTTGAATCATGTCTTAGATTGCATTTCATTCTAGGGTTGTATGTAGTTCTACATTTTGGTCTCTCTTGAGCTATGATTTCTTTTCATCCTTCCTTTATCCTATTGGAAATTTAAGGTGTCAAGAGGGGTGGGTGAATCAGAACCTTCTAAATCTTTTAGCCTTCAATAATAGTTTTATCCCTTTTATCCTTGCATGCATAAAACTTAACACACTATGTGTTGAAAGTAAATAAAATAAAGTCATTCATCCATAAACAAATAACACATTTTTTTGGCATGTGATGTTTTGGAGCATTGGAAATCTTCTAAGGTTTGTCATTTATGGTAACACTTATGATAGTATGATCGCATGTTGTGGAGATTTCCACTAGATTCACAGTCATGAAAATGACTAAGTCCAGAATCAAGAAAATAGGGTACAATACCACAGTTTTGGATAGTGATGAAGACATACAATGTATTATGGATTTCAAAGTTAACTAGAGGTATTTTGGGATATGTACATGCCTCAGTTAAGATCATATGAGTTTTGGATAGCTGGTGTGCAAGATACAGTGTTCAGAAGGTGTGTGAAAATAGTAAAACAGTATATCAGGGTACATGAATAGTTGCAAAGATTAAGGAAAGCATAATGGATATGGTAATGTGCTAAGACTTTTAAATAAATTATAATGTTATATCTTTAGTGATATAAGAGTGCCAACTCCATATATATCATTTTCACAAGTTTCTACTATGTTTTGTATAACATTTGTGGAGCCAACTGGAAGGTTAATTTTGTATAAATATAGATTGCTCTTGTGAAAGAAATGATATGGATGATTAATGATAAGTTTGTGAAAAGTATAGAAGAAGTTAGATGTCAGATCAGGAGGAGGTAGAGCTATAACTAGAACTGTCTAAGCAAGATAAGTGCTTGTATTGTTCCCCTTTTGTGAACTATTTTGGGACAGTATTGATTGTAAGAGCAGTGTGCTCACCACCTTTAACCAGGTGTTTTGTATGCCCCTAATAGGGTTTTTGTAATCTTCTAACAAGGAAATGTATTATGTAATAATCAACTCCTAATAGGGCTATATCTCTTAATAGGGACATTATACTTTAGTGCATATTTGTGGGTACCATCCCCGCCGGGGTTTTCCCTTTAATCAGGGTTTCCTCAAGAACAAATCATGGTGTCATGAGTAATGTGTTATGCTTATATGTTCTTTTCATTTTTGCATTACTTTGGATTATTTATAATTCTTTAAAGTTGAAAACAAAGTTTTGTAATACTGATTCACCCCCCCTCTTAGTATTACCTAATCCTAACAATTGGTATCAGAGCTATTGGCCCTTTGAGAGAAAGCTTAACAGCTTAAGGGAGATCAAAATGGATTCAAAAGACTTTCAAGTAAACTTTGAAGATGCACTTGAGGATCTAGATAAGATGAAAGCTGAAAATGGCAAACTAAAATTCAAATTAAGAAGAGAATAAGGTTTCATGAGGAAACTTAAAGAACAACTTGTGACTGTAAAAGATTAGAGACAAGACCTTATGGATAAAATCAAAGAAAGTTCTGACAATGAAAAATCAAAAAAAGTAGAGATGTTGGAGAAAGAAAAAGAACAAATCAATCTCTTGATGATCAAGGAGATTCAGAATGAGAAGGATGAAAGAAATAAAGTTGAAGAGTCACTAAAACAAGCCAGCCTTCAGATAGATAATATGAAGACTGAACTTAAGCATTACAAAGATAAAAATCAAGAATTGGATAACTACAATCAGATCATCAAAGGTGAACTCACTCAAGCCAGACTACTCATTGAGGAGATACACATAAGAAATGACAAGAATAATGAACAAAGAACTAAAGGTAACATAAGTGGACCCAATGAAGCTGGAAGTTTAAAAACTCAAGAAGAACCAAATGAAGCCAAGAATGAGGAAAAATCTATTCCAAATGAAAGACCTAAAAATGAAGATTATAGAGAAAAATTCAAACCCTTCAAAGGTATATTATTTGGATGCAAAAAAGTTGGTCATATGAAAAGAGATTGTAGAAGTAATCATAATTCTAAACCCTTTACTAGCTATTGTTTTAATTGCTATGAGTATGGACACAAAAAGTTAGATTGTAGAAAACCTAATCAATCCAGGTATAAGCAAGACTATATCAAAGAAGAAATTGTAGCCAAGATTACATGTTAGAAATGCAATAACTTTGGACACACAACAAGGTACTATAAGCTGCAGACTAGTCAAGACAGAAGAGGACCACCCATCTATTACAAATGCAATAATCCAAGTCACATTGCAAAATTTTGTAGATATAATGGAGATAACAATAGAAGAGGACCAAGAAGATTCAATGAACCTGAAACTCCACCACCTATAGTTATAAGGAAGAATATTAGTGATAGTGGTAAAAGCCTAAATGATTACATGTGTGAAAGAAAGAAAGCAGAGAATGAAAAAAATTGGCAAGTAAAAGTTCTAAATAAGGCAGTGGTTTAGGGAGAGACAACTTGTGATTCTATGTCTTCACATGATGAATTATTTGAGGCATCAGCCTAGAAGGCCTCATGGCCTCATGGGGAGTAGTGGATGAAGACAACAGAATATCCAACCCATGTATAAGTGGAATAAGCTCGTGCGAGCTTATGTATGATATGTATAAATGTCCTAGAATCTATGGATGAGATCGCAACACTTGAAGATTCATCTTCTATGTTCACGAGTTTTGCATTGACTGGACAACATGCAAAGTTGAGCTACCTATGTTTAATGCACACACTCAACCTGTGATGAATAAAAGACTTGAAAGACTTTATTTTTCCACCACTTTTCAATCAGCCCAGAAAGGAGATAAAATAGCCAAGATAATGGGTAGGGAAGTAGAAATAGTAAACAAGGTACTACCCTCTCTAATTATCCTAAAAGATAAAGATGAAATTGAGAATCTTGGTATAGTATTAGATAGCTTTGATAGTCACTTTGACTCATTGCTAAAAGTAGAAGAGGAGAAGGCTGCAAGAAACTTCTTGGAGAAGAAGTTAAGAAAAGTTCATAAGTCCATCTCATGGGACTTAAACATTCTTAAGGCTACCACTCTTAAGGCCAAGAGCTATGTGGCACAAGGTAGGAAACTATATAGCCATTGCATACATCCCTGTAGATATTTAAAAAATGTTGAGGAGGCCATAGAAAAAGATAGGATCAGTCTTGATAGAATAATGGATAGTTGTGAGTCATCTTCACAAACTAGGGAAGAAATTGACAAGGAGACATCCAGGTTACTAGAGAAAATAAGGTTATTGGAAATGGAAAAAGGGACAGTTGTAGACAGATTTGGTTTGTTAAGACACCTATTAACTCCCAAGCTCTCAATATTGGAGACTAATCTCTCTGAGATGATAAAGGTTGAAAGTTCAATGATAGTATCTACTAAGCTTAAGGCGGTAGAGACTACATCATATGCACTGAATGGGTTAATCCATGTCAGTGAGCTACTAATAAGTTCATGGGTTGAGGAGATTAAGACCTTGGAAACATCCTTCCATGATGTCTTAAATCTGGTAACCAGTAACTAGACCACCTATGCTTTAGTTTTGAAATTTTGAGAATAACCTTTTCCATTGATGTCAAAGGGAGAGGAAGAAAAAGAGAAAAGAGAAAGAAAAGAATAGAAAAACTTTGTGACACTTAGTCATTTTTCTAAGTGTTGCCATCAATGCCAAAGGGAGAGATTGTTGGCATGTGATGTTTTGGAGCACTGGAAATCTTTTAAGGGTTTTCATTTATGGCAACACTTATGATAGTATGATCGCATGTTGTGGAGATTGCCACTGGATTCACAGTCATGAAAATGACTAAGCCCAAAATCAGAAAAATAGGGTACAATACCACAGTTTTGGATAGCGATGAAGACATACAAGGTATTATGGCTTGCAAAGTTAACTAGAGGTATTTTGGGATATGTACATGCCTTATTTAAGATTGCATGAGTTTTGGATAGCTGGTGTGCAAGATACAGTGTTTGGAAGGTGTGCAAAAATAGTAAAATAGTATATCAGGGTACATGAATAGTTGTGAACATTAAGGAAAGCATAATGGATATGGCAACGTGCTAAGACTTGTAAATAAAGTATAATGCTGACTCTTTGGTGATATAAGAGTGTCAACTCCATATATATCATTTGCACAAGTTTCTACTATGTTTTGTATAATATTTGTGGAGATGACAAGAAGGTCAATTTTGTATAAATATAGATTTCTCTTGTGAAAGAAATGATATGGATGATTAATGATAATTTTGCAAAAAGTATAGCTGAAGTCAGATGCAAGATCAGTAGGAGGTAGAGCTATAATTGGAACTATCTAAGAAATATAAGTGCTTGTATTATTCCCCTTTTGTGAACTATTTTGGGACAGTATTGATTGTAAGAGTAGTGTGCTCACCACCTTTAACCAGGTGTTTTGTATGCCCCTAACATGGTCTTCGTAATCCTCTAACAAGGAAATGTACTATGCAACAATCAGCTCCTAACACGGCTAGATCTCTTAATAGGGACATTATACTTTAGTGCATATTTGTGGGTACCATCCCCATAGTTATGTATGTGGAGCCTAATCAGACTTATCCATGGGGTCAAGGGGCAGAGCCATCTATTTTCTATTAGTCGGAGTATTTTTTCCCTAATTTCATTATGTCAAATATACTTGTAAAAAGGGCTTAGGGTTTGAGATTGAAAGTATGAGGGATTATTGTAGCTTCCTGTGGTGGTATTGAGTTGCAGGTTTTAGATTGTAATCGTTGGATAATAATAAAGATATTGGACTCACTGTTGGTGGACGTAGCCCAGGGATTGGGTGAACCACATTTAATTCTATGTTATTGTGTTCTCTCTTTCTTTTTTTTAATATTTGCATTTTCTACTTATTTTCCTAACAAGTGGTATCAAAGCGAGGTTATTTCATTTGTTCTTTCATCTATTCTCTGAAGTAGGTCTCACAAGTTAGTGGGAGAGTCTCTTGGTTAAGTGGGAGAAATGGCAAATGAGGGTAGGCTAAAGGTTGATAAGTTTAATGGGCAGAACTTCCAGTTATGGAAGATGCAAATGGAGGAATATCTCTATCAGAAGGATCTATGGTAGCCATTAGAGGGAATAGAAAAGAAAGAGGCAGCAATGTCTTAGGAAGATTGGGATATTTTGGATAGGAAGGCACTGGGGAGTATTCATTTATGCCTAGCAAAATTAGTGGCATTCAATATTACTAGAGCAACGAAAACTAAAGATCTGATGGACACCTTAGCAAAGTTGTATGAAAAGCCTTCAACTTCAAACAAGGTATTTCTTATGAAGCATTTATTTAATATAAAAATGGTAGAAGGTGGATCAGTTGCTAATCATTTGTATGAGTTTAATATAGTTACAAGTCAATTAACCTTAGTTAAAATTACTTTTGATGATGAGGTTAGGGCTCTCTTGATTTTGTGTTCTTTGCCAGAAAGTTGGAATGGATGTTAGTAATTCTATTTTTGGTTCAAATACCCTAAATTTTGATGATGTTGTTGGTGTTATATTGAGTGAGGAAATTCATAGGAAAATCTCAGGGGCATCCACATCCGGTAGTGTATTGAATGCAGAAAGCAGAGGTAGAACAAGAGACAGAGGACACAACTCTAGAAATCATGGGAAATCAAGAGGAAAATCAAAGGGAAAGAGGTCTGAATCCAAAGGGCCAAATGATTGTTGGTACTGTGGAAAACCAGGTCATAAGAAGAAAGATTGTTGGTCTCAGAAGAAAGATCAAGGAGACAAAAATGATGGAAACAAGGAGGCAAATGTGGTAAGTAACAAATCCTTGGCATGAAAATTTGCAAAGATAGGAAGAACAAAAAATTAACTCTATCTCAGGTTGATTATGTTGAGAAGGTGTTGCAGAGATTCTACATGAAGGATGCCAAAGCTATCACTACACCTTTGCCTGGTCATTTAAAATTGGCTAAAGAAATGTGTCCAAAGACACTAGAAGAAGAGGCAAGAATGTCCAAGATACCTTATGCTTCAGCTGTAGGGAGCTTAATGTATGCTATGGTATGTATTAGGCTAGATATTGCACATGCAGTGGGAATCGTTAGCTGGTATATGAGTCACCCTGGGATTGAGAATTGGAATTCAGTCAAATGGATTCTTAGATATTTGAGAGGTACATCCAATAAGTGTTTACACTTTGGGGGCTCTTCTACTACTGTTCATGGCTATGTTGACTCAAATTTGGTAGGAGATATTGATACCAGATGGAGTACTACAAGTTATGTATTTACTATTGGTGGGACAACAGTGAGTTGTATTTCTCAGTTACAAAAGGTGAATTCTTTATCTACTATAGAGGTAGATTATGTTGTTGCTATAGAGGCATCCAAGGAGATGATATGGCTTCAATTCTTCATGGAAGAATTGGGACATCCACAGGCAGATAATTATTTGTATTTAGATAGTCAAAGTGTCATTCATCTTGCAATGAATTCTGCTTTGCACTCAAAAACAAAGCACATACAATTGTGATATCATTTCATTTGATCAGTATTGGATGATGGAAAGTTAAGGTTGGAGAAGATACATACAGATGATAATCCAGCAGATATGTTTACAAAGGTAGTCATAAGGGAGAAGTTGAATTCTTGTTCAGCTTCAGTTGGTCTTCTAGACTGAATAGAATAAAAGAATAGCTAAGTCCAGGGTGGTTTCATTATTCCAGTGGGAGCTATAGGTTTTGGTCGATCAGTCTCCAAGTGTGAGATTTTTATGTATGTGGAGCCTAATCAGACTTATCCATGGGGTCAAGGGGCAGAGCCCCTGATGGGGACAAGGGGCAGCGCCCCTTGATAAGAATGACTTAATAATATTGTAAAGTGTTGACCATCTATTTTCTATTATTCAGAATATTTTTTCCCTAATTTCATTATTTAAAATATACTTGTAAAAAGGGCTTAGGGTTTGAGATTGAAAGTATGAGGAATTATTGTAGCTTCTTGCGGTGGTATTGAGTTGCAGGTTTCAGATTGTAATCACTAGATAATAATAAAGATATTGGACTTGACGTTGGTGGACGTAGCCCAGGGATTGGGTGAACCATGTTTAATTCTATGTTATTGTGTTCTCTCTTGTTTTTTTAATATTTGCATTTTCTACTTATTTTCCTAACACCCATTGGGGTTTTCCCTTTAATTAGGGTTTCCTCGAGAACAAATCATGGTGTCATGAGTAATGTGTTATGCTTATATGTTCTTTTCATTTCTACATTACTTTGGATTATTTATAATTGTTTAAAGTTGAAAATTAAGTTTTGTAATACTAATTCACCCCCCCTCTTAGTATTACCTAATCCTAACACATTTGACACAAGATCTTGGTTATGTAGAAACCCTTGGTTAGAGGCAAAAATTGTGGTGGGGATGACACCCACATTCCTTCACTACAATAGTATAAAGGTTTCTCAGTTAGAGAATACAAAATATCACTTCCGATGATTTACCCTGTGAGGAGTAATATAAAATAAGACTTGTTAAATTCTACCTAGTTAAAAGATTTTGCAACACTCATTAAGTGTGCACTATGTTAAGAGATTTTCCAATAAAAAGTTTGCTAAACCTTACCCAATATGTGGGATTTAAGAATATGAAGATAATAATGTATTCCACTAATAATTTATCTGTAAATGTGCATCTACGTGTGTGCTAATTTAGATCCATTATGCTCTCTACCATATCATGATCTTTCTCTGACTGATTTCAATAGAATTATCAACTTCTTCTTCTCAATAGCCTTAACTACATTATCTTTTCTCTGATTCTCTTATTCTCTATAATCACACAAATTGTCTTCTTTTTTACTCATTCTTATGTATTATTTTTGTAGCTTCCTAATTACTTGACCTAACTAGATTTTTGATCTTTCTAGAAACACATGTCAAATAGATCAATTATCCATATTCATTTCCTTTTTCCAAGAAATATCTTCATTAATATCATTGGTTCAATTTATGCCTTGGGATCATATACAACCATGTTTTGTTCCCAATAAATCTTAGCTAACATTTACCTTGATCTTTCTAAACCATTTTCTTTACTCATTACAATATTATCAAACTTTTATCGTCATGCTATTTCACTCGGTTATATTTCCTAATCTTCTAAGTTAACATACTATTAATGCTCTGTATACTTTATGTTCGGTAACCATTGTGCTCAGTTAAGTTCATTTGTTTGGTATTGCTCTGCCTTGTCTTATTGACAATCTTGCTCTTTACTAACTAGTTTCTTTCCACATAGAGACATGATCAATTCTTCACTAATTACAACACTAAATACATTTAGGAGTAAAATTCTCACCCTTTGGCATTAGTGACAAAAACTTGTCAAAATTTTGATATCGCCTTATATTCCAACTCAGTAATAACTTTGCTATAACTCCCCCTTAACATATACTTCTCCTCTTTCAAAATATCTCAAAATCTCCCTTGTTTCTCCATCATATATACATAGTGAACTATCTACTACTATCCCTTTTATTATCTCCCTATACATATACTATTATCCCCCTTTTTGATAGTAATACCAAAAACAAAAATGTAAAGTTGTTAGGAATGAATGCTAAATGTTTGGCAGCCATTCTGTAGTAGTTGTTGTTGCATTCATGACTATGATTGTCATTGATGTCAACACAGTGATCTTCCAGAGACTTGCAAAAAAGCAGATAGAGTTTCAATTAGCGCATGTGGGTTATTGCAGTTAAAGCTATGCAATGTTGAGGATGTACTCTTTGAAATGTTATATGTCTATGGTTAAGAGTGCAAACATTAATTCTTTTATTCATGGAAGTTATGAACATTTTGGTGGAAGCAGTATTCAGGCAATGTTCCTGAGTAGTGGTTTGTGGAAATCAGATGATATCTCCTAATCAGGATGGAATCTAGTTTTGCATAGTTAAAGGGAAGTTGAAGACACATTGATAGTGATGTGGATGACAATGCAAACTTTGAGGTCACACAAGTGGAGAATTAGTGTAGTTGGAAGCCCATAGTTTTGTGTAATTTTGATGTAGCGTGTGGAAACTTTTATTTTGTAATTGTATGCCAACTCATTTGTAATTATTTGAGTGTGGTATAAAGGAAGGAATCTGTTTCCTTGTTGTTATGTAGAAGAGGATAGAAGTGTATGAATATGAAGTGAAGAAAAGAGCTAAATGTGAAAGTGAATTTATGAAGGAAGACATATGAAGTATAGAGATCTGAAATTGAGACCTCGTGTAACAGTGAGTGCAGTTTGGCATAGTCAGAGAAGAGGTAACATATTATTCTATTGAGTAATTGATGCAGGAGCATCCTAGGTGTAAGAGCAATCTTGCATCACCCAAAAATATTTCTATTTTTGTTTTCAATAAGGGCTATCTTGTGCAGAGCTGCTATTTATGGAAAGTTACTATTTTTGGTAATTTTCGTATGTGCTCAAAATGATCTGATTTCTTTCTTGGAGGTTCATTTTGGTCATATAAGTCTGCCAGTAAAGTTTCATTGCCAGATCAAGTGTATATTGGAAGATATTGAAGATTTTCGGTATTGGCAGCAGGGGACAGAAACTTTGAACTCAGTTTTGAAGGCTTTAGAGGCCCCGAATGAGGTCAAATTTTGGGCTGAATGAAGCTTTCTTAATTTAAGTGTTGTAGAGCTCCTCGCGCCCTTTCCGAAATGGGGTTACAATAGTCAATCGGGTCAACTAGTGATGACTTATGGTCTTCGGAAGTTGGGTCACCTGAAATGGCGGAAAATGATTTTTCTTCAAAATTTCTGTTTGGGTTTCAAAATTTATTTTGAGCCGACTATGATGTAATGAAATGTAAAATAAAAATAATTCTAAGTTTGGTCGGCCTTATTGGCTAAAATTCTGGAACCTTCCTAGGCGGTGGAAAATTGTCTATATAAGGAAGGCTGTATTATTGTCTTAGGCAGTTCAGAATAGTTCTGGGTAGTAGATCTGGGTATTGATTCGAGGCTTTGTCCTACAGAATATTGTAAGGGAATGCCCATGTGGCTTTGCATATTGTAATTCTGAAAGTTTGTAATTCCACATTTGTGGAGATAATAAGAAGCCAATTTTCTGTTCTTGCATATTATTGTTGTTGTTTCTCTGTTTCTGTTATGTGTTTGTGGTATTAAGGGGAGCACCCTTCATCAAGTGGTATCAGAGCAGGAGTTCTTGAGTGTGTAAACAGATCGCCGACTATGAGGCAGTTTGCACCAGGACCGTGGCTAGGGTTTCAGCGCGCATCGCAAAAATGCCTCCACGAAGGGAACGTGGCGGAAGAGCTGGTGTTGTAACACCTGAGGTTAGAGAGCTGCAGAGACAAGTGCGAGCATTGCAAGAAGAGATTCGCAGAGGAATGAATCTTAATGTCGGAGATGAAAGCGAGGATGAAGCTGAAGAAGAATATCAAGAAGGAGAAGTTGAAATTGTGAACCAGGAGGAAGAAAGACTTTTTCGGGCGATTTCCAAGATTGGGAAAAGACCTAAGATCGAGGTTCCTACATTTTCTAGAAATCTTAACCTAGAGGAATTGATCGACTGGATCAATGAGTGTGAAGAATATTTTGAGTATGAAGATGTTGAGGATCCTGACAGGGTCAAATTTGCGAAGGCCAGACTGAAAGGTCATGCGAAGATATGGTGGCAAGAGATTCAGTTGGAGCGAAATAGAAGGGGAAAGGAGAAAATCACGAGATGGGATTAGATGGTGGATAAATTGAAGCGACAGTTCATTCCTGTTGATTATGAGCTTGACCTACTAAAGAAAATGCAGAGTTTGAAGCAAGCGGGAAGATCTGTTCAGGAGTATACAGAGGAGTTCTATCGACTTCTCATCAGAATAGGCCATGCAGAAGCTGATAAGGAGAAAGTTGCCCGATACCTTAATGGGTTAAGGCCAAGCATTCAGGAGGAGCTGAATTTGGTTCGAATGAATAGTATTGAAGAGGCATACCAGTTTGCCCTAAAAGTAGAGGAAAAGCTGAACAAGAAGTTTGAGAGCAGACAAAACGGAAGAGGTCACGGTGGACGATCTGGTGGACGGTCATATGGTGGCCGAAATGAAGATCTCAAAAAGAAGGATGAGGCCAGTAGCAGTCAGAATCAGCGTGGAAATAATTCCAATCACTTCCAGGATCAGAATAATAGAGATCAGAGAGGAAGAGGAAGAGGACAAGGATCTGGAAGAGGAAGCTTCTGTGGAACATGTTTTCACTGTGGAGAAGAAGGTCATAGGGCATTTGAATGTCCTCAGCGCCAAGGTAGAACAGATAGAAGAAATGAAGGCCAGGCCAGAGTTGCACATGTAGATGAAGATGCCAGATCATCAAATTCTGAAGATGCTGAGAGAGGAGAAACGTTGATTAACAGAAGAGTCTTGTTGAGTGGTGAGAATGAACCTGAGCAAAAGAGGAGCCTGTTTCGCACCAGGTGCAAGTGTGAAGGTAAATGTTGTGATGTGATCATTGATAGTGGAAGCACTAACAATTTAGTGTCAGAAGAGATGGTGACAAAGTTGAAGCTCAAGAGACAGAAACACCCACATCCATATCGGATTGCTTGGGTATAGGATGACCACAAGGTCATGGTCAATGAACAATGCCTAGTAAAGTTCAAGGTTGGCGGATACCAAGATGAAGTATTGTGTGATATCATATCTATGGATGCATGTCATATGTTGTTGGGTAGACCATGGCAGTTTGACAGATGTGCTGTACATGATAGTCATGCGAATACCTATTCCTTGACAAAGGATGGAGTGCGACATAAGCTAAAACCATTGAAGGAGATCGAAGAAAAGGTATGTGGTAATGCAAGGATAACTTTTGTTGATGGAAGAAATTTCCTAGATGGTATGAGGCATGAGCATGTATGTTTTTCTTTAATTCCAAAAGCTGGTAAAGAGGAAGTAGAAGATGTTCCTGTAGAAGTTGCAGATTTGTTGAATGAGTTTCAGGATATTGTATCCGATAACGTGCCTGATGGATTACCACCAGTCAGGAAGATCAGTCATCAGATGGACTTGATTCCAGGAGTGAGTTTACCGAATAAGGCAGCACACAGAATGACACCTGCAGAAAGTGAGGAGTTGAACAGACAAGTACATGAACTGTTACAGAAAGGATTGATCCGTGAGAGTCTAAGTCCCTGTGTTGTACCAGCAGTATTAGCACCAAAGAAGAATGGAGAATGGAGGATGTGTACAGATTCTAGGGCAATAAACAAGATCACAATCAAGTACAGGTTTCCATTGCCACGAATGGATGATATTATGGACTATTTGAGTGGAGCTGTGTATTTCTCAAAGATAGATCTGAAGAGTGGATATCATCAGATTCGGATCAGAGAAGGAGATGAATGGAAGACTGCCTTCAAGACAAAGGAAGGACTGTATGAGTGGTTAGTCATGCCTTTTGGGCTAACCAATGCACCGAGCACTTTCATGCGGCTCATGAACGAGGTTCTGAAAGAATTTCTGGGTAAGTTTGTCATTATTTACCTAGATGATATTCTGATCTTTAGTAAGACATTGGGGGAGCATATGATGGATATTCGTATGGTATTTGAGAAGCTGAGAGAAGAGAAATTATTGATTAATTTGAAGAAGTGCAATTTTGTGAAGAAAGAGTTGGTGTATTTGGGGTTTGTAGTTTCAGGAGAAGGTCTAAAAATGGACCCAGAGAAGGTACAGGCTATCCTTGAATGGCCTACTCCAAGGAGTGCTACTGAGGTAAGATCTTTTCATGGTTTGGCTAGCTTTTACAGAAAGTTTATCAAAAATTTTAGCAGTATTTGTGGACCCTTGACTGAAACAATGAGAGGGGATAGAAAAGAGTTTAAGTGGACTAATGGGGCAGAAAAGAGTTTTCAATTGTTGAAACAAAAAGTTACAGAACAACCTGTTTTAGCACTTCCAGATTTTAATAAGATGTTTCAAGTAGATTGTGATGCTAGTGGTACTGCAATAGGAGCTGTTATGAGCCAAGAAGGTAAACCTATTGCTTATTTCAGTGAGAAGTTGAATGATGCCAAGAGAAAATATTCTGTTTATGATCAGGAATTTTATGCTATAGTTCAAGCATTAAAGAAGTGGAGACACTATTTGCTTCCTAAGGAGTTTGTTTTGTATACTGATCATCAAGCTTTGCAATATTTGAATAGTCAAGGAAAGTTGAATCAGAGGCATTTGAAATGGGTTGAATTTTTGCAGAGTTATACATTTGTTTTGAAACACAGGAGTGGAAAGTCTAATAGGGTTGCAGATGCTCTTAGCAGAAGGCAACTACTGCTGACAAAAATGCAGATTGAAGTGGTTGGGTTCAAGGAACTCAAGAATTTCTATCTAGAGGATCCTAATTTTGGCGAAGCTTGGAAAGCTTGTACAGAACCTGTTACTCTAGACAGGATGAAATGGTTGGATTTCATCATCCAGGATGGTATGCTATTCAGAGGGAGTCAGTTGTGCATTCCACGAAGTTCTATGAGGGAGAATCTCATCAAGGAGAAGCATAGCGGAGGATTGGCTGGACATTTTGGTCGTGATAAAACCCTTGGTTTGGTTAGTGAGAATTATTATTGGCCACAGTTGTAGCAAGATGTGAAGAAGTTTGTACAGAGTTGTAGAGTATGTCAGATGGCGAAAGAAGTGAAGTAGAATACAGGGTTGTATCAGCCATTACCTGTACCAGAGAAGCCTTGGGAGGATATTAGCATGGACTTTGTTCTTGGTTTACCGAGGACTCAGCGGGGGCACGATTCAATTTTTGTGGTAGTTGACAAATTTTCAAAGATGGCAAATTTTATTCCCTTCAAGAAGACTAATGATGTTGTTCATGTAGCAGAATTGTTTTTCAGAGAAGTAGTGAGACTTCATGGTTTGCCAAAGACCATAGTTTCAGATCGAGACACTAAGTTTGTTGGATATTTCTGGCGTACATTGTGGAAGAAGCTGAAGATAGATTTGAAGTTCAGTTCATCACATCATCCACAGACTGATGGACAGACAGAGGTAGTGAATAGAAGTTTGGGAAATTTGCTGAGATGTTTGGTTGGAGATAAGCCAACAGGATGGGATTTGATTTTACCACAGGCGGAATTTGCATACAATAATTCTGTCAACAGGAGCACTGGTAAATCACCATTCCAGATTGTATTTGGAAGTAGTCCGAGAAATGCATCTGAATTAAGGAAGATAGATAAAGGAGAAATAAGTAGTGCTGAAGCTGAGGATTTTGCAGAACACTTGAAGAACATCCATGGGGAGGTGAGGAAGCATATTACCAAGATGAATGCACAGTATAAGGTTAAGGCAGATGAGAAAAGGAGGTATAAGGAATTTCAAGTTGGTGATGAAGTCATGGTTCATTTGCGGAAGGAGCAGTTTCCAGTTGGTACATATAACAAGCTGAAAATGAAGAAGTTTGGACCATGTAAGATACTGAAGAAACATGATTCAGGAAACACATATGAGGTAGAATTACCTACTGAGCTAAATATTTCACCAGTGTTTAACATTTCAGATCTGACAGAGTATCATGAAGAAGGTGTTGAAGATGAGATCAAAGCAGCACAGTGGAGTATTCCAGCAACTAGTTCAGACACTAAGGAGATCGAAGATATACTGGACAGTCGTGTTGGCAGAAGCACAAGGAACAGGACATATGAAGAATATCTGGTCAAGTGGAAAGGATGACCTATTGAAGATTCATCATGGCTGACAAAGGAGGAGGTTAGCCGTCTTGGTTTTCCTCTACACACCTGAGTCGTGACAGGGTCACTTCTCAAATTACCCTAGGTGTCTGATGCAGGAGCATCCTGGGTGTAAGAGCAATCTTGCATCACCCAAAAATATTTCTATTTTTATTTTCAATAAGGGCTATCTTGTGCAAAGCTGCTATTTATGGAAAGTTACTATTTTTGGTAATTTTCATATGTGCTCAGAATGATCTGATTTCTTTCTTGGAGGTTCATTTTGGTCATATAAGTCTGCCAGTAAAATTTCATTGCCAGATCAAGTGTATATTGGAAGATATTGAATATTTTCAGTATTGGTAGTAGGGGACAGAAACTTTGAACTCAGTTTTGAAGGCTTTAGAGGCCCCGGATGAGGTCAAATTTTAAGTTGAATGAAGCTTGCTTAATTCAAGTGTTGTAGAGCTCCTCGCGCCCTTTCTGAAATTGGGTTACAATAGTCAATCGGGTCAACTGGTGATGACTTATGGTCTTCGGAAGTTGGGTCACCTGAAATGGCGGAAAATGATTTTTCTTCAAAATTTCTATTCGGGTTTCAAAATTTATTTTGAGCCGACTATGATGTAATGAAATGTAAAATAAAAATAATTCTAAGTTTGGTCGGCCTTATTGGCTAAAATTCTGGAACCTTCCTAGGCGGTGGAAAATTGCCTATATAAGGAAGGCTGTATTATTGTCTTAGGCAGTTCAGAATAGTTCTGGGTAGTAGATCTGGGTATTGATTCGAGGCTTTGTCCTACAGAATATTGTAAGGGAATGCCCATGTGGCTTTGCATATTGTAATTCTGAAAGTTTGTAATTCCACATTTGTGGAGATAATAAGAAGCCAATTTTCTGTTCTTGCATATTATTGTTGTTGTTTCTCTGTTTCTGTTATGTGTTTGTGGTACTAAGGGGAGCACCCTTCATCAGTAATACAAAGATTATTTGGATAGTGTGTTCAGTGATCTTACCCTGAAGCTATTTGAACAATGGGTCCTTCTGTCTTCCATAACTCTTAATAGGGTTAGAATCTTTTAACAGGGATTCATATGTACTGAATGTATTTCATAAGACTCCTAATAGAGTCCATCCTTTCACAAGGAATATTCATATTAGTACATCTTTTGTGGGCATCATTCCCACTAGAGTTACTCTTTGATCAAGAGGTTCCCTAGTCAACATATCTTGTGTCATTGTGTTATTGTATATGAATATCTTTCTATGGTTGGTAATTATATTGTTTACATGGTTTAATGTTGTTGAAGTTGATAAAAGTTATAATTATCTGATAACTGATTCACCCCCCCCCCCTCTCAGTTATCTTGATGGACTTTACTTTCTAACAATTGGTATCAGAGTGGCAGGTCCTTGAAAAAGAAGTTTAACACCTTAAGGAGATCCATGGAAAATTTTAGGAAAGAAAGCCCTAAGTTTGATGGAGTAAATTTTGACAGCTGGAAAGAAAAGATGAAGACACACATACTATGTTTAGGACTAGGTTATTGGTTGATTACAAAGAATGATAAGACTATCATTGAAGAGGACAATCTTGAAACTTGTACTGCTGATGAGAGAGATCTATTCATGTGTAACATACTTGCAAGAGAAGCACTTTTGACAGCCCTTCCGGAGAATGAGTACAGTCAGGTAAAATGTTGGAAAAATCTCATGAAATTTGGAATGTTTTACACTCTACTTTTGAAGGTGATGAACATGCAAAAAGAGTTAGATTACATAATTGGATATGTGCATTTGAAGATATAAGAATGTTGGAAGATGAATCTGTTAGAAGCTATATTGGTAGAATGTCAGAAATTGTCATAGGCATAAAATCTTGTGGAGGAACAAAGATAGAGAATGAATTGATATGGAAAATTCTTTGGACATTAACTCATGTATTTAAGCAGACAACACAAATGATTGAACAAGTTATACCTTGTACTACAAACTTTACAAGAGAGACTCTTCTTAGAAGATTGGAAGCAGCAAAGATGAACCTGAGGTTATCAGGAGACTTACCTAGAATGGAGACAGCATTTAGTGCTCTTAGTGTTCGCCCTACTTTGTCAAGAAGCATCAGTGTGAGCAGAGATTATGTGGCAGCAACAGATCTAAAAATGAAGAAGACAAGAAGATTGAAGAAGGTATTGCTTTGCTTGTGAAGAGAGAACCAGACAGTAAGAAAATTTTTAAATGTTGCACTTGTCAATAATATGGTCATTTTGCATCTAAATGTCCTAAGAGAGTTAAAAAGTATAGAAACAATTTCAAACCTAGAAGATCTAAGGAATGTTATTATGCTAATGATGAAGATTTGAAGCTAGTATATAGAGAACTCTAAGTGAAAGTGATACTAAGAATAATGATGACATAGGATTTGTAGCAATTAAAGAAGAGAATCCTAAAACTGATGTTAAGAAAGAAAAAGCCTTAGTTTCTCAAGTTGAAAAGAAAGCTAATTGGATTATAGACAGTGGTTGTTCACATCATACAACTGGAGACATGAAAAAGTTCATAAAGTTTAACAAATATGATGGAGGAGTTGTTAGAGTTGGAAACAATGCACCTTGTTTGATTAAAGGTATAGTATCTATTACTCTTGACGGAAAGACTAATACTGATGATGTTTACTTTGTGGATGGATTGAAACATAATATTTTGAGTGTTGGATAGTTAGTTGATAAGGGATATCAAGTTTGGTTTACTAAGAAAGCTTGTGTGATAAAGGATAAAGATGGAAATCTGATTGGAACTAGATCTAGAACTAGAGGTAATGTATTTCAATTGAATCCTAATGAGATGACATGTTTGATTACTAAGATTGATGATAGTTGGTTATGGTATAGAAATTTTTGTCATATAAACTTTGACAACATTGTGAAATTAAGTACTACACTTGTAGTAAGAGATTTGCCTAAAATTATGAAGCCTACTAACATGATTTGCAAAGAATGTGTGATGGCTAAACAGAAGAGAAGTTCTTTTCCCAGTAAGAAGTTTACATCTGTAGAAAAGCTAGAGATTGTTCATACATACTTGAGCGGTCCTACCAGGACTAGAGGATTCTATGGAGAAAGGTATTTTATGATTCTTGTTGATGATTTTACAAGAATGATGTGGATTGCATTTCTTAAAGAAAAGTCTGAAGCATTTGATAAGCTTAAGATTGTTAAGAATAAAATTGCAAATGAATCTGGAATGAAGATTAAATATTTGAGATCTGATAGAGGTGGAGAATTTACTTCTAGAGAGTTTAACACCTTCTATGAAGAAAATGGCATTAAGAGATAGTTTTTAGCCCCTAGAACACCTGAACAAAATGATATTGTAGAAAGAAGAAATAGATCAGTGACTGAAGTAGCAAGAGCTATGTTATTTGAGAATGATTTGGTGAAGATATTCTGGAGAGAAGTAGTGAACATAGCAGTGTATACAATGAACAGAGTACAAATCAGAGCAGACACAGACAAGACACCCTATGAATTATGGTTTGGACATGCACCCTCAATTGAGTATTTTATAATTTTTGGAAGCAAATGTTATATAAACAGAGATGATGATATTGGAAAGTTTGATCCTAGAAGTGATGAAGGTATATTTCTTAGATATTATTTGAAAAGAAAAGCCTATAGATGTTACAATAAAAGAACTAAGACTATTGTTGAAAGTGCAAATGTTAAAGTTGATGAAAAGTTCAAAATTTAGGAAAGAATGTTTGATTATGAATCAGATGAAGAAGCTCGTCCTAAACCTAACACTAGATCTACTAAATTATTTTATGAAATTGACAGTGATTTGTTCAATGAGAGCCATAGTGAAGTCATTGAAGAACCTACACCTGAAGTGAGATCTGAGATAGTGACACCTAACAAGAGTTTATCAAGAAATCATCCTATTGGGAAAATTATTGGAAGCATTAAAAGAGGAGTTCTAACTCAAAATAAGGTACAAGAATAGTTATGTTTTATTTCTCAAATTGAACCTAAAACTACTAGTGAAGCTTGTGAAGATGAAAGTAGAACTAGATTAGATTGAAAAGAACAAGACATGGGAACTGGTCCCTAGAGCTAAAGACAAGAATGTTATTGGAACTAAATTGGTATTCAAAAACAAGATGAATGAAGAAGGAGAAGTAGTAAGAAACAAAGCAAGATTGGTATGTAAGGGATACTCATAGCAAGAAGGAATTGACAATGAAGAAACCTCCACACCCATTGCAAGAATTGAAGCAATAAGAATGTTTTTGGCTTATGCAGCTTACAAGAAATTCAAAGTATATCAGATGGATGTGAAGTCAGCATTTCTAAATGGAGAATTAGAAGAAGAAGTCTACATTGAGTAGCCTAAAGGTTTTCCTTTGACTCAAGAAGGAGACATGGTATGTAAACTGAAGAAAGCCTTATATGGACTAAAACAAGCACCTAGAACTTGGTATGCAAGATTGGACAAGTATTTGTTAAAGTTGGGATTTACAAAAGGAACAATTGATAGCAATCCATACACAAAAGAAATTGAAAATGGTTTGTTGGCTATAGTTATTTTTGTTGATGACATTATTTTTGGAGGAGAAGATGAAGCTAGTGAAAAATTTGCTGATGAAATGAAGACTGAATTTGAAATGAGTATGATTGGTGAAATGAAATACTTTTTGTGATTGCAGATAACATAGAACAATGATGGTATCTTTGTAAGTCAAAAAAAGTACCTAAATGACTTGTTGAAAAGATTTGGAATGGAGAATTGTAAACCAGTTGGAACACCTATGGTAACTGGACATAAGTTATCTAGCACAGATGAGACTCCTATAGTTGAACAGAAGAAATAAAGATCTATGATTGGAGGATTGTAGTATTTGACACATATAAGACCTAATATAGCACATTCAGTTGGAATTGTAGCAATATTTCAAGCTGAACCTAGAGAATCACATTATGTAGTAGTAAAGAGGATACTGAGATATTTAAGAGGCATAATGGACTATGGATTGTGGTATGATAAATTTGATGATTTTACCCTATGTGCATATATAGATGTTGATTAGGAAGGTAGTGTTGATGATAAGAAAAGCACCAGTAGTGGAGCATTTTTCCTTGGAGGAAGATTGGTTTCTTGGTTAAGAAAGAAGTAGAATTGTATCTCACAGAGCACAACAGAAGTAGAATATGTAGCAGCAACAAACAATTGTAACCAGATAATTTGGATGAAGCAAATGCTAAAGGATATTGGAATAAGGTTTATTGAACATATTGTCATACATTGTGACAACACTAGCATAGTTAGTATGTGTAAGAATCATGTATTACATTCTAAGACAAAGCATATAGAGATCAAGTATCATGTTGTAAGAGAGAAAGTTGCTGAGAAAGAAGTCAAACTTGAGTACATAAGCATAAAGGAGCAGATAGAAGATATATTTACAAAGCCTTTTCCTAAGGATACATTTGAGTATTTGAGAGGTATGTTTGGGGTTATGCCCTAGCCTACTTTTGAGAAGTGATGTAGTTGGTTGCATCCATCCATTGGTATATGACCCTTATCTTTCTTCTGGACTAGATGTTGGTACTTCCTCTATGGGGGAGTATGTGTATCTGAGCTGAGTCATGAGGACTCTAGTGAATGTATTTTCTGAATAGTGTCTTTTGACATTGGATTTAATGTTGACATAATGATGAAAGTTTTGTCATTGATGTCAATGGGGGAGAAGTGTACATGAAAAAAACTATTTGTACTTTCTGAACAAGAAAATGAAGGAAGATTTGATTGATGAAGAGGACTTGAAGCAGAAGTGTTGTAGTATTAGATTTTTGGAACATTGGATGCTTTTTCATCTATGTTGCCATCAATGCCAATAGAGGAGATTGTTAGGAATGAATGCTAAATGTTTGGAAGCCATTCTGTAGCAATTGTTGTTCCATTCATGACTATGATTGTCATTGATGTCAACACAGTGATCTTTTGGAGACTTGTAGAGAAGCAGATAGAGTTTGAATTAGCACACGTGGGTTATTGTAGTTGGAGCTATGTGATGTTGAGGATATACTCTTTGATATGTTATATGTCTATGGTTAAGAGCACAGATAGTAATTCTTTTATTCATGGAGGTTATGAGCATTTTGGTGGAAGCAGTATTCAGGTAGTGTTCCTGAGTCACAGTTTGTGGAAAGCGGATGATATCTCCTAGTAGGGATGGAATCTAGTTTTGCACAATTAAAGGGAAGTTGAAGACACATAGATAGTGATGTGGATGAAAATGAAAACTTTGAGGTCACACGAGTGGAGAATTATTGTAGTTGGAAGCCGACAGTTTTGTGTAATTTTGATGTAGCATGTGGAAACTTTTATTTTGTAATTGTATGCCGACTCATTTTTAATTATTTGAGTGTGGTATAAAGGAAGGAATGTGTTTCCTTTTTTTTTATGTAGAAGAGGATAGAAGTGTATGAATATGAAGTGAAGAAAAGAGCTAAATGTGAAAGTGAATTTATGAAGGAAGACATGCGAAGTACAAAGATCTAAAATTGAGATCTAGTGTAACAGTGAGTGTAGTTTGGCACAGTCAGAGAAGAGGTAACATATTATTCTATTGATTAATACAAAGATTATTTGGATAGTATGTTTAGTGATCTTACCCTAAAGTTGTTTGGGTAGTGGTTCCTTCTATCTTCCATAACTCTTAACAGGGTTAGAATCTTTTAACAGGGATTCATATATACTGAATGTATTTCATAAGACTCCTAACAGAGTCCATCCTTTCACAAGGAATATTCATATTAGTACATCTTTTTTGGGCATCATTCCCACCAGGTTTTAGTCTTTGATCAATAGGTTCCCTAGTCAACATATCTTGTGTCATTGTCTTATTGCATATGAATATCTTTCTATGGTTGGTAATTATATTGCTTACATGGTTTAATGTTGTTGAAGTTGATAAAAGTTATAATTATATGGTAACTGATTCACCCCCCCCCCCCCCTCTCAGTTATCTTGGTGGACTTTACTTTCTAACAAAAGTATCATAAAATACTTACAATTTAACAAAAAGTTCTTTGAAAGTAGATTTAGCACTATCATATGTTGTTTCCCATGTTTCTTGTAGTGCTTTTAGGGCTAAAATATGAGTGTTCACTTGCGATGATAGATCTTTTATATGATCGAGAAAAGACATCTCAAATGTAACAATGAGCTCTTTTGATTTCTTAACATTGACCTATATAACCTCCAAATGAGGAATGAGTTGTGCTTGTAGTTCAAGAATATGTATTCTTATTTTCTTCTCTTCCTTCCTTAAATCAAGTTGCAAACTCATAAAATGTTTAATTTTGGAATAATGACTTTGAAGTGTCTGCAAGTCATCGGTCAATTTATTTGCATTGTCCTCAAGATCTTCATCTTATCTAGGAAATGTTGTGTGAAATGAGAAATATTTCAAATATGTTGGAGTAATTGAACTATTACCTATATTTTATCTTCTAGCTCGGTAGAAATGATAGAAAGGGTAACCTTTTGTTCAGCAATCTTTTGCATTAATTTTTCAACTAACTTTTTTTCATTTTTTTTCTCTTCTATCTTTAACATTCTCTCCTCAACATCAATATCAAATTCATTTTCTTGACTTACCAGTGAGACTAAATGATCAATTATAGATTCATTTTCATAATTAAAGTCTCAAGTACAATCTATAGTAAGATGTCTTTTACATATGATAAAACTATATGATGTTTCCTTTCATGTTTCAGCTTGTCCTGTGTTGCTTTCCTTTTAAGAAATTATCCATACTTCATCATTTCATTAGGATTTATTTTTGTTGGATCACAAATAGGTATTACTATTTCTTCATTTAGTGATATTTTCTCCTTTTTTTATTTTCTTCTTCTTCTTTCTATGTGAGCTAAGTGCACTTTCACTAGGTGATATGGTTTGAGGCAATGGGGCCTCGGTATGTTTCCTGGTAGGCTCTTCAACCTTTTCCTTCTCACCTTCCTTTTCAGTTTATTTTTCTTTTTCTTGTGCATCTATTTGCATGCCTGTAGAAAAAGTATCTACTTTTTTTGCAGTTGTGATCTCTTTGCCTTACTTGATGATAGTGGGTGTTGGAGATTTGCTAGCAAGCCAGTGTTGATTGTATGTTTGTCATTGATGAAAACTGATGGAATATGGATGAAGTGACTGAGAGGGGGGGGGGTGAATCAGTCAACCATAAATCACTTAAAAATTATTTCTTTCTAGATCCCTTAGGATATCTTAATGAATATTATCTATTTAACACTCGGTAAATAGATTGCAGTAACTTTGTAGATGCAAAAAGTATTAGCAAAATTATCTTTAGATATTCATCAGAACTTGTATATGATTAAGATAGCAATTAAGAACACAAGAGACACATAATTTAACATGGAAACCCAATATGGGAAAAACCACCAATGTATCTAGATACTAATTTTCACTTTTCTGGAGTGATGCCTGGTTAGAAGCCAACCCGGTAAAAGGTTACAAAACACACTGTTAGGTGTGACCTTGTTAGAGGATTTAATCACCCTACTAGGAGTGGCCTGGTAAGAGGTCTTAAGAACAATTTAATGGAATTGTCACCTTGTTAGAGGATTTACAATATGGTTGTTAAACCAACTCGGTTAAGAGATTTAGAATTCACTGTTACAATGATAAAAAGGTAACAATGAAAATGACCTGTATAATAATGCAACTACCTTGCTAATTACAGATCTCTGTTCTGCATAAGTGTGATCCTTCCTGATCGAATATATCTCTACTGCTCCTCAAGGATATCTAATCATCCTTCACAAATTTGCACACACCTTTCCTGCTTTTTCTTCTATATATCTTCTGCTGTATTTCTTGTTTATTTTTCACATTTGACCTTTTATTTATATGATTTTAGATTTGTCAAATTGACATTACTTAGTATAACAGATGGCTGAAATAAGAAAACTTTATTTGCAAAAATCCTTCAAGGGCCGACAGTGCTTGGTGACCATAACTTTTTACAATCTTTCAGAGACCGAGGGAACTCGGTAAACACTGAATTTTCTTTGACGACCGACTGAACTCGGTAAACACTGAATTTTCTTTGACGACTGACTAAACTCAGTAGGTACTGAGTGTTGTGGATTATGACATTGTGTGACATCAAAGACAATACATAATTGAGTAGCAATTTTCTTCAGACAATTGTTTCCAACAATCTCCCTCTTTGGCATTGATGGCAACATAATATGTCATAGCATAAGAAATTTGAAAGAATTAGCTCGGTTTAGATTCAAATCTCCCTCTGTCAGCAAACTTCCTTTTTCTTAAAAAACTCTTCCTTCTGACTATTGAAAATTTCTTGAAGTAATAGCAAAGACATAGTAAACACTCCCTCTTTGACAACACATGCCAAAGACAATTCACATATTACCTGTGTAAACTAATGTACCTCAAGTACTGATTCATATGCAATGATTCCTTGAATATGTTGCATCAACATGTTGATTTTTAATTATGTTCTGGTTGATGCATCACTAAAACTGTATTTAGTGAGCCTCTGATAGGGGAATGACCCTAACTTACCTCTTAGATACACAAATGCATGCTTAGGTAATAGTTTGGTGAAAATGTCTGCAATCTGCTCTTTTGTATGAATATATTCTAATCTGATTTCCTTGTCCTGCACCAATTCTCTGACAAAGTGATATTTAATAGCAATGTGCTTGGTTTTGGAATGCATCACTGGATTCTTTGAAATGTTTATTGCACTTGTATTGTCACAAAATATAACAACTGGTTCTTTGATTTCAACCTTCATACCTTGTAATAACTGTTTAAACCAAACAATATTTGAAAAATTTACTACAGCAGCAACATATTCTGCTTCAGCTGTGGATTGAGATGTGCAATTTTGCTTTTTACTGGTCCAAGATACTAGTCTTTTTCTGAAAAAAATGCTCCACCACTTGTACTTTTTTTGTCATCAATGTTCCCTGCCCAATCAGCATCAGTAAACACTTTTAAGTCTAGATTGCCTCCAAATTTATACCACAAACCATATTCTTCAGTTCCTCTTAAGTATCTTAAGATTCTTTTGATTTCCATCATATGATTTTCCTTAGGTTTTGCTGAGAATCTTGCCACTATACCAACTGCTAAGGCAATATCAGGTCTTATATGTACCACATACTACAATTTTCCAATCATAGATCGGTATAAGGTCTGATCTACATCTTTTGAATCATCATTTTTGGTAAGTTTCAATCCAGTACACATGGGTGTACCAATTGGTTTTGAATCTTCCATACCAAACTTCTTAAGTATTTCCTTAATGTATTTAGATTGAGTAATGTATATACCATTCTTGCTTTGCTGAATTTGAAGACCAACAAAAATTTTTATTAAACCAAACATAGACATTTCAAATTCTTTGTTCATTTGCTCTGAAAATTATTTGCACTGATCCTCATTCCCTGTAAATATAGTATCATCTACAAATATTTTTGCCAATACAATTTTGTCATCCAGTCCTTCTTTAATATACAGATTGCTATTATCATTTGCTCTTTTGAAATTAATCTGAATCAAATAGTTATGGAGTCTTTCATACCATGCTCTAGGAGCTTGTTTCAAACCATAAAGTGCTTTATGTAACCTGCAGACCATGTCCTTTTTATCTGAATCAACAAAACCTTAAGGTTGTTCAACGTAGACTTCTTCATCAAGAATTCCATTGAGAAATGTAGATTTTATATCCATCTGATATACCTTAAATCCTTTATGTGCTGCATAAGCAAGTAGAGTTCTTACACCTTCTAATCTTGCAATAGGAGCAAAAGTTTCACCATAATCTATACCTTCTTCTTGAGAATAACCTTTACCTACCAATCTAGCTTTGTTTCTAGATACTTGACCATCTTCATTCAGCTTATTCCTAAATACCCATTTTGTTCCAATTACATTCTTATCTTTAGGTCTAGGTACAAGAGTCCATGTTTTATTCTTTTGTATTTGTTCTAATTCTTCATTCATTGCTTCAATCCAACTTTCATTTTTTAATGCATCCTTGATATTTCTAGGTTCAAAATCAGTAAGCAGACATGTACCTTTTAGCTTGCTTCTTGTCATAGTACCATCTAATTTGTTTCCAATGATTTGATCTGGTGTATGATGTCTTCTGACATATTTGGCTAGTATAGGTTCCTTGCTTTTTGAATGAGTCATGTTGTTGTCTTCTAGGATCTCTTCTTCAAGTTTCTCAGGCTTGATAGATATTTGCTCGGTAACTTCAAGCTGAGACTCGGTCTGAATTTATTCCTGTGACACGGTTACTATGCTCGGCTCAGTAGATATAGTTTCCTCATTGATAGTTGTGTCTGCCAATGTTTCAGGTTTAATGTAAACAAATCTTCTATAGTTCTCAGGTTCCCTTTTGCTTTCTTCTTCAGTCTTTTCTGCAAACTCATCAAATTTTACATGTATACTTTCTATGACTTTGTGAGTAGACAAATTCAGACATTTGTATGCCTTGATTTTGCTAGAATATCCTAGGAATATTCCTTCATCACTTTTCACATCAAATTTATTTCTTCTGGATTCTTTTAGGATATAACACTTGCTGCCAAATACTTTCATGTAACTTACATTGGGTTTATAGCCATACCATAATTCATAAGGAGTTTTGAATGTGTCTTTCTTCAATTGTACTCGGTTCAAGGTATGAACTGTAGTGCTGATAGCTTCCTTCCAGTACTTTATAGCGATGTTCTTTTCTATCATTAGAGTCCTTGCACAATCCATAATGGATCTGTTTCTTCTTTCTGCTATTCCATTATGCTCAGGAGTTCTAGGAGCTAATACCTACCTTTTGATTCCTCTTTCAATGCAAAAGTTGTTAAAATCATGGGAGATGAATTCACCACCTCTGTCTGATCTTAAGCATTTCAATCTTTTCCCTATTTCCTTTTCCACTCTTGCCAAGTACCATTTGAACTTTTCAAATGCTTCTGACTTTTCTCTTAAATACATAACAGTCATCATTCTAGAATAATCATCAATGAAAAGAATAAAGAATTTATCTCTAGTATAGCTTTGTATTCCAATAGGTCCACATAAATCAGTATGCACAATTTCCAAAATCTCTTTAGACTGATAGTTCTTACTTTTAAAACTAGTCTTACTCATTTTGCCAATCTGACAATTCTTACATAGACCAGTATCAGGTTTCTTCAAAGTAGGAATGCCTCTTACCTTCTTGAATTTGCTTATTTTTATCATGTTATCAAAATTCACATGACATAACCTTTTGTGCCATAGCCAAATTTCTTCAATTTGAGCAATAAAACATGAATATTCACTGAGATCAAGATAAAATAAGTTACCTTTTGTTTGTTTGCCTGATCCAATGAGTTTTCCTTTTTCATCCAGCAGTCTTGCTTGACCATTCATGAATATAACCTTGAAACCAATGTTGATTAGCTATGCTACACTTAGAAGATTATGTTTTAGTCCTTCAACCCAATAAGCATTATCACATATGAGTTCTTTGGTTAATGAGATTCTTCCTTTTCCTTTTATACAACAAGGTTCATTGTTTCCAAATCTTACATTGCCACTATCACAGTCTTCTAGGTATTCAAATTTTGTCTTGTCACCAGTCATGTGGTGTGAACATCCACTGTCTATTATCCATATATCATCTTTGATTATATGAGAAATAAGTGCCATCTTATCTTCATCATCATTAGATTCATCTTTTATAGCAATAAAGACAATTTCTTCTTCACTATCATCAGAATCTTTAGCCATAAAACATGTTTTCTTACCTTTATCCTTGAATGATTTGAAATTCTTTTTGCCATAGTACTTGTGACCTTTCTTCTCTTCCTTTGCCTGCTTGTTTGGGAACCTAGCTGCAATATGTCCAATTTCTTCACATGAAAAATAGATTAAAGGAGTTTTACCTTTATATTTACCTTTCCCTTTAGAGTACTTCTTTGCAAGTAATGCTTCTACAATTTCAAGATCACTATCAAAACTTTCTTCTGATACTTCTTCACTTTCTGACTGAACTTCTTTAATTTTCTTGTTCTCCCTTAGTGAAACCTTGACCTCAAATGCTGACTCAATATTTTTGGAATTAGGAATATAGTTGTCATAGTTGTCTAATTCAAAGGTTGTCAATCTTCCAACTAAAGCATCCAAAGTTATATTGTGGTTTGTTTCACATCTTCTTTCTTGAATAGCTGATACTCTTATTGCATAGATAGGGAGTAATGTTCTAAGTACCTTGCTTATAATAGTTTCATAGAGATTGTTCCTCCAGAAGCTCTAATTGCACTTACACTTGCTTTGATCCTTTCAACATATTCATCTTGTCAAACTGTCCTCTTAGGCTTTCTGCTTTGGCTCTTTTCATATTTGCATCACCACCATATATTTTCTTTAGTGTGATCCACATTTCATATGCAGTAGTGCATTCTTTAATATGATCAAATTCTTCATAGCTAAGAGCAGATGCAGTGTCTATCATCATGGTGTTATGAGTCTTTTTCTCTGCAATGTCTTCAACAGTTAATGCACCAGTAGGAACTGTGTATTCTTCATTAATGTATTTGCATCCTGAATCACCAATGGAAGCTAGATGAAGTCACATGAGACCTTGCCATGCTGAAAATTTATCTCTGTTGAGCTTTGAAATTTCCCTCTTGTAAGACATCCTGATCTTTAGCTTAGGTCCTTGAAACCCTTCCTGCAAGCACCAAAAGCTCTGATACCAATTGATGGAATATGGATAAAGTGACTGAGAGGGGGGGGTGAATCAGTCAACCATAAATCACTTAACAATTATTTCTTTCTAGATCCCTTAGGATATCTTAATGAATATTATCTGTTTAACACTCGGTAAATAGATTGCAGTAACTTTGTAGATGCAGAAAGTATTAGCAAAATTATCTTTAGATATTCATCAGAACTTGTATATGATTAAGATAGCAATTAAGAACACAAGAGACATAGAATTTAACGTGGAAACCCAATATGGGAAAAACCACCAATGTATCTAGATACTAATTTTCACTTTTTTGAAGTGATGCCCGGTTAGAAGCCAACCCGGTAAAAGGTGACAAAACACACTGTTAGGTGTGACCTTGTTAGAGGATTTAATCACCCTGCTAGGAGTGGCCTAGTAAGAGGTCTTAAGAATAATTCAATGGAATTGTCACCTTGTTAAAGGATTTACAATATGGTTGTTAAACCAACTCGGTTAAGAGATTTAGAATTCACTATTACAATGATAAAAAGGTAACAATGAAAATGACCTGTATAATAATGCAACTGCCTTGCTGATTACAAATCTCTATTCTGCATAAGTGTGATCCTTCCTGATCGAATATATCTCTGCTGCTCCTCAAGGATATCTGATCATCCTTCACAAATTTTCACACACCTTTCCTGCTTTTTCTTCTCTATATCTTCTGTTGTATTTCTTGTTTATTTTTCACATTTGACCTTTTATTTATATGATTTTAGATTTTTCAAATCGACATTACTTAGTATAACAGTCAGCTGAAATAAGCAAACTTTATTTGCAAAAATCCTTCAAGGGCCGACAGTGCTCGGTGACCATAACTTTTTACAATCTTTCAGAGACCGAGGGAACTCAGTAAACACTGAATTTTCTTTGACGACCGACTGAACTCGGTAAACACTAATTTTTCTTTGATGACTGACTGAACTCGGTAGGTACTGAGTGTTGCAGATTATGACATTGTGTGACATCAAAGACAATACATAATTGAGTAGCAATTTTCTTTAGACAATTGTTTCCAACAGAAAACATATGGTAAATAGTGTGTGGTGAAGTCTTATGTAGAGAGCCTTGAGCATATTTTGTATGGATATGTTATCAGCATGATATCATAGATGTAGAGGTTGATTCTAAGTGCAGTCAGTTATGTAGCAGTTTATATCAACAATGTTCCTGACAGAGTGACAGACAGAGTTTGGTATGAGATTTGTAGTATGGTTATGATGGAGCCTTGTGTGTTTATATTTATGTTGTAGACATGTTAGTGAATCTACATTCATGGATGCAAAGTCAGTTGTACAGTAAAGGTTGAGTTATGATGTTTCCAATTTTCAGTTATAGTTTCTTGAGTTTATTTGATGGAGCCGACAGTGTTTATATTGTTGTAGTAGTTGTGCCTATCATATTGATATGCGTGTTTTGTTTCATGTTTGGTAATGAGTTAAGAATGTTTTTTTAAGAGCACATAATGTATTTTAGTATGAGAATAAATTTTAAGTTAATTTTGTGGAGCTGAGTATGTGAAGTGACGCGTCGACTCATATTGAGTTGTGCGGTCCTAATTTGTGTTGTGTACTTAGTATAGCCATTGGAGATATTATTGAAGAGTTGTATTGTTTCTATATTATGATTTCAAGGAAGCTCTAATAGGATGACTTGATTATATCATTTGGAGAAAGATACTTATAGCCGGTCAGTTGTGATCACTAAATATGGAAGATAGTTGAAAGATAAGAGCAGAGCAAAAGGTGCAAAGTATTGAGCCATCAGTAGAAGGGCTATGTGACAAAGAAGAGAGTGTATGCTATTAATTGGAACTGATCAAGATAGTATGTATAACTCATAGTTCACCAAGATCTAGATATAGTGTATATATGTTATGCAGAAGGTTGCAACCTTCACCATTTGAGCAGTGTGCTCCTGAACAGTGTGTCCTCACCTTTAACAAGGTTAATTGTAAAAGACTCCTAACAGGGTCCAACCCTTGACCAGGTCACTGCACTTAATTCATTGTAAAGATCAAATCCTAATAGGGTTGTAAGATCTTATAATAGGGATAATTATACTCTAGTGCAGTTTATAATGGGTGCTAATTCCCACTGGGGTTTTTACCTATTTGGGTTTCCCCGTAACCAAAATTGTGGTGTTGTGTTAAGTGTTCTAATATTGTGTTTATGCTTGATGTTAATATGTACTTAATTGGATAAATAATTGAATCTTGTAGATAACTAGTTCACCGCCCCTATTAGTTATATATTGGGACTATTCCTAACAGTGGACTCATCACCCTTATCAGTTTTATTCTACTTCTTTGTGTCCTTGACCATTTCCTTAGTATCTTTATTAACATTTGTATCAATAGTATTACTTGGTTCAAGTGGAACATCACTAGGTGTAGGAGCCTGATATGCATGTACTTGCTCCAAAATTGTTGCATCTTTCATTAGTCAAACAATTATGTGCTCAGTAACTAAGGTCTCTTTGAGGATTGTATAATTGAAGAAAGGTACAAAGAAAACCCCTTATGAACTCCAGTATGGGCATACACTAAATGTTAGTTACTTTAAAAATTTTTGAAGTAGGTGTTACATACTAAAAGATGCTAGGAATGAAAATTTTTATTTTAAAGGAGATGAAGGTATATCCCTAGGATACTCCAAAAAGAGAAAAGGTTATAAATGTATGAATAAGGCTACTAAAAAAATTGTGGAAAGTGAAAATGTGAGGATCGATGAATTTGTAGAAAGAAATAAAGAATATAGAAAAAGAGAACCTGAAGATTATCAAAGATTTGTATATGTACAAGAATGGATTTCAGGTACTGTAACCAAGTTGCAAGAAGAAACCAAGAAAGTACTTAAGCCTCCGCCTAGAGATGAAAATGTTGAAGAGCAGTCTACCGAGCCTGTTTTAGAATAATATGTGAGAAGACACCACTCGCTGAGAAAAATTATTGGAGACAAGAATACAAGATTCATGATAAGAAGTAAGTTGAACAATAATAAATGTTTGATTTCTAAATTTGAGCCAAGACTAGTCAAGCATGCACTTTAAAATGAAGATTGGATTAATGCAATGAAAGAATAGATTAATCAGAATGAAAAGAACAATACTTGGTCACTAGAACTGAGACCTAAGGACAAGAATGTTATTGGCACAAAGTGGATTTTTAGGAATAAACTTAATGAGAATGGAGATGTGATAAGAAATAAACCAAGAATGGTTTGCAAATGGTATGCACTAGAAGAAGGCATTGACTATGGTGAGACATTTAACCTTGTTTCTAAATTAGGTGTAAGAATTTTACTTACATTTACTTCCTATAAAGGATTCAAAGTTTATCAAATGGATGTTAAGTCTGTATTTTTTAATGGAGTTCTTGAAGAAGAAATTTATATTGAACAACCTAAAGGATTTGTCGAGAATTCTAACAAGGATATGGTATGAAATCTATACAGGGCATTATATGGTTTGAAGAAAGAACCCCGAGCATGGTATGAAAGATTACATTCATATTTAATCAATATTGGATTTCAAAGGACAAGTGATAATATAAATTTGTATCTTCAATTTGATAGTATTGATAAGATTTTGATTGCTGAGATATTTGTTGATTATATTATATTTGGATGAAATGAATCAATGTCTAAATCATTTTTTGAAGAGATGAGAAAGGAATTTGAGATGTCCATGTTAGGAGAGATAAAATTCTTTATTGGACTAAAAATTCAACAAGTTATAGAAGGGATCTACATCACACAGTCAAAGTATATCAAAGAGACCCTAAAGACATTTAGTATTGAAGAGTCAAAATTGGTTGGTACACTGATATCTACTAGTTACAAATTGTGAAAGGAAGATGAAACAAAGAAAGTAAATGAAGCACTCTACCAATCAATGATTCGTAAGCTAAAGTATGTTGTACACATTAGGCTAGATATTTCTCATGTTGTTGGTATTGTTCCAATATTTTTTGCCAATCCAAAGGAAATACACATCTCTAGTCAAAATAATATTTAGATATCTAAAAGGGACTAAAGATTTTGGTCTACTATACAAGAAATGAGGAGATTTTGATCTAGAGGTATACACTGATATTGATTGGGCTAGAAACATTGATGATAGAAAAGTACAAATGGTAGAGCTTTCTTTTTTGTAGAAAGGTTAGTGACATGGGTAAGAAAGAAATAGAGTTTTAATTCACAGTCTACTTCCAAAGCGGAGTATGTTGTTGCAGGTCTTAATTGTTCAAAAATTGTGTGGATCAAACCATTACCTGAAGGTATGCAAGAGGAGATTACTAATCTAGTTACTATCTATTGTGATAATACTACTACTATTAACATATCAAAGAATCTAGTGATGTATTCAAAGATAAAACACATTTGTATCAAGTATGATTACTCGAGAGAACAACTTATTGACAAGCTTGTGATATTCAAGTATGTGAATTCAAAGCAGAAGATAGCTAATATATTTATTAAACCACTATTAAAGGGTGTTTTTGAGTATCTCCAAGGTAAATTAGAGGTTTTTCCCCTATCCAATATTCACTAACGCAAGATGCATGTTTCATGAATTTGGAGTTTTATTAGAATATCTATTTTGTGAGTTGATGCTAGTGTTCACTTTTTGGGTGATGCCTGAAGTTGTGAAATATGTTTATGTCTGTAGTGAGAAATCAATACATTTGAGCTATGATTCAATTCCTGAACAATGTTTCTAGGAGTATGTGTCTTTGGCATTATTGTTAAAGAGGGAGAAGATTACTAAGAAGACAAGATTTATTGAAGGAGAAGATTTATATTGATGATTACAGTGATAGAGGGAGAATATGTAGAGAAGGAGATCAAGAAAGAAGAAAATAAATCTCAGAGATAGTAAAGGACAAATAAAAATTAGTAAGTGTTTTCATCATCAATTGAAAGTGAATATTTCCATCAATGCCAAAGAGGGAGATTATTACTATAACTAATGGTGATGATGATAAAGACCTACTAAGATCAAAAGTATACAAGATAGTAGAAATATTAGATCAGTTATTATCTTTTCATTGATGTCAAGAAATTGATTTTGTATTTTTTTGAGTTTCCATATCATTCAGAGTATGATATAAGTTTGACTAAGTTAAAGAAGAAGAGGAAGTGAAATATTGAGAAGTTGAAGAACTTAAATGGGAAATAAATATAGATCAGACAATGTTAAGGTTATGATGATATAATTGTTTTCTACCAAAAATATTATTATATCAAATTGATAAAGAAGATTAGTCAAGTCGGTAAGAAAAGGAGATTGGTTACCAAGTAGGGAAAAGTCATTTGGTAAATGGAAAGTAATTTTTGGTAAAGATAAAGGAACTCAAGACACTGAGTAGAATTTTTCTTTTACCAAGCGAAGTTAACCAAAATTCATTGAAATAAAAAGAGTTAACCACTGAGAAAGGAACAAAAATTAAATAAAAGGATCAGAATGGCATTTAATGATGAGCTATGATGAGATGAAACATTAAAATCATGAGGAAGACTTATTTAATGAGATCTATGACTAGAAAAATTCAAGGTGATGATCTATGGTATAGATCTAAGAGGAAAAAAGAGATGGTACAAGTTCCAAGAAAGTTCAAGTTCTGAGGTGGTGATAAAATGTTTTATCGAGATCCAGATTCAATGAATTAGTTTGTGAGGATGATCGAACGACTGAGATTAATCAAAGGAAAACATAATAAAGGAGATTAAGAGGAAAAACAAAGTCTATATAAAGGATGAATTTGTATGAACAAAATATTAGCAAGTTGAAGAGTTGATGAGTCACTGATTAATGCAGTGAAGAAGGAAAAGGTTGAATTCTGAGTTAGAAGGTTGAGATTGATGAAATTTTGAAGCCAGTGGAAAGTGAAGGATTGAAGTGAAGACAAAGAGCACACAAGGGATCTGATTATGCAAAAGATAGTTATAGATCAACAAGTCAATTTATATGTTGTTTCTTATTAACATTTGTAATAAAAAAATCTCTTAACTAAGTGGACCAAATAGTCTTATTGTAAATCCTTCCAAGAGGCAACATTCTAAAAGAGTATTTGAAGACATTTATCCAGGCCACTCCTAACAAGGTGAAGATCCTAAAAGATCTGAAGAAAATCCCCTAATTGGGTCACATTTAACAATGTGTATTGTAATCTTTAACCAAATTAGATTTTAACTAAGCTCACTTCAGAAGAGTGAATTATTTTGTGGGTGATAATTGTTGTACTGGTTTTTCCAAATTGGGTTTCCACGTTAAATACTGTTGTTATATGTGTTGAATATTTACTGTGGATGTTATTGATGATTGATAAAGTTAATTTACAAGTACAAAGAATCAAGGATTACTGATTCACCCTCTCTCACTGTAATCCAACACAGGTCATATTGATGCTTATATCTCAATGCTTGTGTGTGTTTCCTACATTTTATCTAATAAGGTTGTATTCATATCTGCATGGTTGCTCTTGCACTAGTAAAGGTTGTACTGACCTCAGATGTCCCAAATGCTCAAATGATGATAAATAAACAACTACAAGATCAGTGACTTGAATCGTATCTTAGGGAGCATTTCATTATAGGTTTGTATATAGTTGTGCATTTTGGGCTCTCTTGAGCTATGCTTTCTTTTCATCCTTCCTTTCTCCTGTTGGAAAGTTAAGGTGTTGAGAGGGGTGGGTGAATCAGAACCTTCTAAATCTTTTAGCCTTCAATAACTATTGTATCCCCTTTATCCTTGCATGCATAAAAATTAACACATTATATGTTGAAAGTAAATAAAATAAAGTAAAGTCATTCATCCATAAACATTGACACAAGATTTTGGTTACGCAGAAACCCTTTCTTAGAGGAGAAAATAATGGTGGAGATGACACCCACAATCCTTCACAACTATAGTATAAAGGTTTCACAGTTAGAGAATACAAAATATCAGTTTCAGTGATTTACCCTATTAGGAGTAATATAAAATAGGTGTTAGGAATGGGGACACTAAGACGAGGGGGTGAATTAGTGTTCACTATATTTTAACTTTTCACTTTAATCTTAAATGCTTAAGTACTGAATTAAACATTCACATAAACATGAAACATGAAATCAATACATGACACCAATATGATTACGGGGAAACCCAAATAGGTAAAAATCCCGGTGGGAATTGACACCCACTAATATTTTGCACTAGTGTTTTATGATCCTTGTTAGAAGATCCTTAACTCTGTTAGGAGTTTCTTTACAATGCTTTTAGTACAGTAGACCTTGTTAAGGGTTAGACCCTATTAGGAGTCTTTTACAATAGTCCCTATTACAGGAGAGGACACACTGTCCAAGAGCTCACTACTCAAGTGGTGAAGGCTACAACCTCCTGATCTCAGATACACACTATATCTATAGGATGAACTATCATTGTGACACTGCTTGTCAGATCAATTCCTTTGATGCACTGATGCTTTGACCTCTAGAAAAGCTCTAATACATCTTCTATTATCTTTGCACACTTTTTATCTTCTTCTTATAACTTTGTATCGACTTCCATCCTAAATACAATGGGCACACCTTATATTTATATGCTCATACAAAATAAACAACTAGGTTGGCCCTCAGACCTATTACATACAACACTTCCAAATGAATTGGCTTAAGTGTGCTTACAAAAAAACAAGTATATATGTTGGTAACCTAAATACAATGGGTGCATAGCCTTTACAACATTATATTATAATCACAAACCAAAATACTAACTGTCTGCTTCATGCTTTGTTCTTCTTTGGCACACACTAGTTGTGCAACTTCAACTGACTGTAACTTTCTCATACTTGCACATTTGATCATGCACTCATAGACTAAGCATGAATATAGTCTAACCAACTTAACTTCTAAGGTGCATAGCATAATTTTTCCATGCGCACGTGTGCTGATGCTCTGAGCTGCAGGAACTCTATACACTATACAGTCTTCAACACTTAATTGATTTCTAATCTTCTCTTCAAGTGCGCTAACTCCAAACTACTATATGAATTTGTTTCCATAATGAAAACACTATATTAAGTCATATACATTAGTATAGACAACTTTCCAACAATCTCCCCCTTTTTCATTGATGGAAACAAATGAATATGGCCAAGTTGCTAGCTGTCCTTAATACAAAAAACTTTTTGTCATTTATACATATACTTATATCTCCCTATACATGTTATGATCCATATTCTATACACAACTCCCCCTTATAAATTAATGACAAAGGTGTTACAAAAAATTGTATCTACACATACTCATTGAGGGAAAACATCCAGATATGCAATCTTTAGGTTCTAGATCTCCTTCTTCCAAAAAGTGATCAAAGAGTTTACTATCTGGAGATGGGTGCATAAAGCATACTAAAGCTTCTCCATCTTCTTCAAATCTATGGAAGGACCTTGATCATATGTTACCATTGTGGCATCAATCTCCTTGATGTTCTGATTGAGGATGTCTAGTGAGGGTGAAAGAGCATTCCTCAACTGAGTCTGTCTAGCCCTTAACTTTCTCATCTCCTTTTCTGCCTTCTCAATTTTGTCTATCTGACTTTGGTAGACATTATTGCACATGGTCACATCTGTGGATGGTTTTGTCACTAAACTCTTCACTTTCTCAATCATATTTTTTGCCTCTTTTATTTTCTTGAAATGAGCATTAGTGAGCTTGTCTTGATCCATGCATTCTGAAATAATTTTTCTTCCTTGATCTACAAATTCTTTCAAGGATGCTTGACCAATCTTGAGGGAACTAAGGTCAAGTGCATAGTTATTCACTAATTTAGTCAATATTTTCTTTAGATACTTTTCTTCTGCAACTAGGGATGTAGACTCTTCAAGGCTTGAGAAGTTTCTTTTGAAATGTGAAATGACTGTACTCACATCATCAACTGAGTGTATCTTTGACACTCTCTTATCTTCTGGCAACAAATTGTTCAACATGTTTACTAATTCTACCAGGAAGGGATTCCTCATTACTTTCTTTTCTTTGGATTTCTCCATAGCTAAGACACTGAACTTAATCAGGTCTTCTTATTTCCATGAGTCCAAACTGGATTTTTCATGTGTCAAACTTGACAACAATGTAGCTAAAGGAGTGATGGGAGTGTTGTCCAACACTTTTTGCACTATTGACATTTCATCCTTTTTCTCTCTTTCCTTTACCTTTTCTTCCTCTTTCTTTTCTTCCTCTTTTTCTATTTCTTTTCCTTTTTCTTTTTCTTCTTCTTTTTCTTCTTCTTTTTCTATTTATTTTTCTTCTTCTTTTTCTATTTCTTTTTCATCATCAATCAATGCTTCTTCTTGATGAGTGGGTGGTGTGTTGCTGCATAATATTTCAGCTTCATGTGTGCTCACAAAAGCTTCTTTAAACTTATCCAAGTCAATGTTAGTGGTCACCATGGCTATCTCAATATTATTAATGATAATGGTGCTATCTTTGAGTGATTATGTTATGGGTGCAGACTTATCTGCCTTTGTTTGTACTTCCACTATAGGTGTTGAATCCTGAGGACCTATGGATTGTATCTTGATGGTCTCTGCTACTTTGTCTTATCATGCTTCATTTTCTTGATGTTATCAATCAATTGTGCATGCAAGATCTCACACAAGTTGAACTTTGCATCTTCCTTCACAAGTCTAATGGTTGCTAGAATAGTGCCCGTAGACACACTATTCACCCTACTAGTGTGATGAAACCTGTATCCAAGTATAATAGACATCAATTTGATGTCATCTTTCTCAATAGGCTCAATAGTCATCCCAAGCCTATCACTTCTTGATTTAAAAATTTTCTCAACAATATTTATGAGATCCTTGCCCACAGGAAGGACGAAACCTATCCTAGAAAGGCATGTCATCTCATATATCAAGTCACTAGTGATTTTTTCTGGTTTCAACATGGTATCCATGTGCACCCTTAACCTATCCAACCCTAGTGGTTCTTTCTTGCAGTAGATATATGCCCTAATATCCTCGACATGCATGATGCCCATAGGCATGCAGGAGAAAGCTCCCTCTAAATCATCTAGGGTTGACTTAAATGGATTCTTCTTTAATACATATCTCTTCTTCTCAATGACATCATAAACTATGGGAGTGGTCATGACTTACTTGTTTAATTGCTTTCCAACTAATCTTTGATATAATCTAAACAATTCTGGATCGGTGCGATGAGCTAGGGTTTTTGCAACTGACTGAATGCACTACAAATCATTGATAGATCAATCTCCAAGTCTTCACAACAACTTCCAAGGATTTTTCTACTCTTCAATCACTCTGAGTTCAAATGCAATGAGTAATTAAACAACTTTCTATGTACTTAAAGTGAGAATTCTTCCATTAATGCAAGCTGCGTAAACCAGGCTGTCACTTCAAAATTTCCAACTCAAGTTCTATTCATAATCAACATGTGCACTCTTACAGAAATGTTCCTTTATACTCCAAAAGATTAAGTCCAAAGGCACATACTCTGAGGATGAGTATACCAACCACGCATAGGTCTAGAGCTAAATTAGCTCCCCCTATGACCCTGAGGGCCATTCATCTAGATGTAGAGGGTGCGTCCACTGTGGATGCATCCAATACATTCTCATCAACTTTTTCCTTCTTTGCTTCTATCCAAATCAAGCTCACATCCTCTGAGGCTTTCAAAAACTTGACTTCTCCTTCAGGATCCAAAACAGGTTCTTGAGCCTTTTTAGGTCTTTCCTGACCTTGCATCCTTGATCTACAGAACCTTAAGATATGTCTAGCCTTGTTACAAGAGTGAAAAATGACTGGAAGTTTTACATTCCTTGGTGCATTGACATGAGTCACCATTCTGCATTGTCTTGCTAAGTGACCATTATAGTTACATATCTGGCATGTAACATTCTGAGAACTTCTTACATTTGTTTGATTCTGATTTCTCTGATCATGTTGTATCATGTTCTTCTTACTAGTCTTGCAATTCATAGCTCTATGACCAAACTTATTGCATGAATAACAGTAACCATTAAAAGGTCTTACTTCTGTATAGTTCCTTGCAATGTGTCCATACTTTTTACATGCAAAACAAGTATGTTCTACATGTTGGCACTCATTCTTAGGTGGTCCACTATTATCTTTGGTTTGATCTTCAGTCTTTTCAGCATTAGTAGAGTCCTTTTGTGAGTCCTTTCTTTCTTGCATGTTGTCAATCTGATTTTGTGCTTCATTGTAACCAATACAGTTAGTGTCTCCTTTGGCTCTCCTTGCATACAATTGAGATTCTATCAAATCAGAACTAGTGTGTAACTTGTCAATATGATTCTTTGCTACTTTCAATTTAGACTCCGGGCTTTCTTTTCTATTCCTTAGCTCCAAGATTTCCAAGTTTTCTTACCTTAGTTCTTCATTGAGTTGAAGGTTCTCTTTGATTTTTTCATTGTAGACTTCCTAATTGTTGATTAGCTTGTCATCAAATTCTTCAAGTAGTTCTTTCACAGATGCATTTTCTTCATTCAACTTCTTGATCTTTTCTCCTAGATCACTGGTAGAGCATTCTTTCAAATCCTTTCTTAGCCTCTTGATCACCAATTGTGCATCACTCACTTTTTCTTTTAGTTCTTCAATTTATCTTTTTTATTTGTCCAGGTCTTCAAGAGCATCTTCAAGATTTCTTTTCAAATGTTTCATTTCTTCTTTTTCCATGATCTCCTCAAGTGGTTAAACTTCTATGCTAAGGACCAGAGCTCTGATACCAATTATTAAGAATGGGAACACTGAGAGGGGGGGGTGAATCAGTGTTCACTGTATTTTAACTTTTCACTTTAATCTTAAATGCTTAAGTACTGAATTAAACATTCACATAAACATGAAACACAAAATCAACACATGACACCAATATGATTACGGGGAAACCCAAATACGTAAAAACCCCAATGGGAATTGACACCCACTAATATTTTGCACTAGTGTTTTGTGATCCTTGTTAGAAGATCCTTAACCTTGTTAGGAGTTGCTTTACAATGATTTTAGTACAGTAGACCTTGTTAAGGGTTGAACCCTGTTAGGAGTCTTTTACAATAGTCCTTGTTAAGGGAGAGGATGCACTATCCAAGAGCTCATTTCTCAAGTGGTGAAGGCTACAACCTTCTGATCTTAGATACACACTATATATGCAGGATGAACTGTCACTGTGACACTACTTTTCAAATTAGTTCCTTTGATGCGTTGATGCTTTGACCTCTAGCAAAGCTCTAATACATCTTCTAGTGTCTTTTCACACTTCTTCTTTGCTTCTTATAACTCTTGTTCAACTTCCATACTAAATACAATGGGCACACCTTATAGTTATACGCTCATACAAAATAAACAACTAGGTCAGCCCTTAGACCTATTACATAAAACACTTCCAAATGAATTGGCTTAAGCGTGCCTACAAACAAAAAAGTATATATGTCAGCAACCTAAATACAATGGGTGCATAGCCTTTACAACATTATATTATAATCACAAACCAAAATACTAACTATCAGCTTCATGCTCTATTCTTCTCTGGCACACACTAGCTATGCAACTTCAACAAACTATAACTTTCTCATACTTGCACATCTAATCATGTGCTCATAGACTAAGAATGAATATAGTCTAACCAACTTAACTTCTAGGGTGCATGCCATAATTCATCTGTATGCATGTGCGCTGATGCTCTGAGCTGTAGGAACTCTGTACACTGTCCAATCTTCAACACTTAACTAATTTTTGATCTTCTCTTCAAGTGCACTAACTCCAAACTGCTATATGACTTTGTTTCCATAATGAAAACACTATATTAAGTCATATACATTAGTATAGGAAAATTTACAACAATAATACTTGCTAAATTCTACCTAGTTAAAAGATTTTGCAAGACTCATTAAGTGTACACTGTGCTAAGAGATTTTACAATAAAATTTTGCTAAATCTTACCCAATATGTGGGATGTTAGAATACAAAGATAATAATGTATTCTAGTAATACCTTATCTATAAATGTGCATCTACCTATATGCTAAATCAAATCCATTATTCTCTCTACAGTATCATAATATTTCTCTGACTAATTTCAATAGAATTATCAACTTCTTCTCAGTATCCTCAACTACCTTGACTTTTCTCTGATTCTATGCTTCTCTATAATCACACACATTGTCTTCTTTTTTATTCATCCTTATGTATTGTTTTTGTAGCTTCCTAATTACTTGACCTAACTAGGGTTTTGATCCTTCTAGAAATATCTATCAAATAGATCAATGATCCATATTCATTTCCATTTTTCAAGAAATATATGCATTATTATAATTGGTTCAATGTTTCCCTTGGAATCATATACAATCATGTTTTCTTCCCAATAAATCTTACCTAACATTTACCTCCATATTTGTAAACAATTTTGTTTATTCATTAGAATTTGATCAAACTTGTATCTCCATCATGTTTCACTCAGTTATCTTTCCTAATCTTCTTGGTTAACATATTGTTCATGTTTGGTACACTTTGTGTTTTTTAACCATTGTGCTTAGTTAAGTTTATTTGTTCAGTACTGCTCTACCTTGTCTTATTGATTGTCTTTCTCTTTACTGACTAACTTCTTTACACATAGAGACATGATCAATTCTCCCCCTTTACACTAAATACATTTAGGAGTAAAATTCTCCCCCTTTGGCATTAGTGACAAAAACTTGTCAAAATTTGGATGTTGCCTTATATGCTAATTTAGTAATAACTCCGCTATAACTCCCCCTTAACATATACTTCTCCTATTTCAAAATATTTCAAAATCTCCCTTATTTCTCCATCATATATACATAATGAACTATCTAATACTATCCTTTTATTATCTCCATGTCTATCTACTAGTATCCCCCTTTTTTGATAGTAATGCAAAAAAAAATGTAAAGTATCATAAAATACTTACAGTTTATCAATAAGTTATTTGAAAGTAGATTTAGCACTATCATATGTTGTTTTCCATGCTTCTTGTAGTTCTTCTAGGGCTAAAATTTTAGCGTTCAGTTGCGATGATAGATCTTCTATATGATCCAGAACAAACATCTCAAGTGTGACAATGATCTCTTTTGATTTCTTTACATGGACCTATATAACCTCCAAATAAGGAATGAGTTGTGCTTGTAGTTCAAGAATTTATATTCTTATTTTCTCCTCGTCCTTCCTTAAATCAAGTTGCGGACTCATAAAATGTTTAATTTTGAAATAATGACTTTGAAATGTCTACAAGTCATGAGTCTGATAGTATACCACAGAGTGGGGGCTATGGGGAGGAGCTTCAATTTTTCCTCCCTCTTATACATATGGACATGGGAGCATATAGCAGTGCTATGACCCTTAGGCTGAGTGGATAGGCAAGTAGAGGAGCCGGCAATATACAATTGGGGGGACCTAGTGACATACCAAGGTGGAGGAGATACTGACTTTTGGAGGGAGAGACTAGATAGTATTCAAGAAGGGATTACATGGCATCCATACCTGGGACAAGCACCATGCATAGAGGATGTGAGGGAGTTACCATATACCATGATGCCAACACATCTGACAGGGTGGTGGGATTACATTATGGAGCAGTATATGTAATACCCTCTCCTATGATGATACTTGGACTTTCTGATTTGGACATTCTATTATGATGGTTAGAAATATACATTTACATTTATGTTTTGTGGATGATGATATGTTTATTAGATGATTGATATGCACATTTATGGTTATCATTTATATGTTTATGAGAATATAAAATCATCTATTTTTTTTATATGTTTTATGGATCTAACCCAAGGATTTGAATCTAACCATTATCATGTTGTTTTATGTTTCATGAATATGTTTCTGATGTGTTTTCATGACTCAAGATGAAGTCGTAGTTACTCACTTAGTTGAGGTCCACACGATGTATCGATCCTGATCATCTACTTGCATATATCTAATTTGTATGTATATCCATATGTATCCATGTATCTCTTCTTGGTGATGCAGGAGTGTAGGTGTTGGGTATCATCTCCACCTAGCTTCACAAGTCTGAATGATCCCTCAAAATCCTCGATCATTGTTGTTGTTACAAAGATATCACCAGGTTCCACAGGAAGAAACTCTACCTCTAATCCTTTTACCTTTAAGTGGGGAGTTCCTGAGTCAGTCCCTTGTGTGGATGATGTATTTTTGTGTACTCTCAGTTTGTTGGTTTTGTGGATCTTGTAGCTAGTTTCTTGTCTATTGCATTCTTTGAGAATGAGGTTTTGAGTATGGTAGCTCTAATTGTCTTCATGATATGTTCAATTTTGTTAGTAGATTATTGATGTGAATTATTGTTCATTTGAGGGTATGATTTAGCAATTTATCTTTATTAGTAGCTACTTATGTACTAGTGTATCTTGTTAGGAATGAGTTAGTATGTGATTAAATCATGTGGCTTTAATATTGATAATAATATATAATTTTATGGTATTATTTATAATACTCATAATAACAAAATGTCTATGGCAATAATAGTAATAAATATTTTAATAATAGTGGTATGTTTCATCTTATATATATCACTATTATATTTTGTAGAGAATATGGATTAGTGTATGAATAAATAATTTGTTTTATAATAATAATATTATGTTTGCAATAATATTTATAATAATAATAATATATGTACACATAGGCATATGGGTGCACACATATGCATATGCATACATATATTTATATAATTGTTGGTGAGTAAGTAATTATTACATTATATTAAATAAGTTAATGGTATGGTAAATGTGTTATAAATAATAATTACTATTACCATCCTTAAATAAAGGAAACATAAATTTGATTATGGTAATAGATAAATATAATTATATCTCTTTCTACAAAGGCTTTAATAATATTATTTAAGCCTAACTATTAACTGATGAATAGTTGGGATGGTTGCATTGGTTGGATTACCTATGCAACCACCTCCTCCATGCCATATACAGGAAAGATTTCCTGTGTGAAAGGGGGTTTTTTTTGGAGAGAAGCTCATTTTAGAGGAAACAATAGTAAGATTGTAGGAAAATTATTTGTTTTTGTGAAGAGAGAATCCATTATTTGAGTTTAGTATTTGGTTGTTTCGGATAGAGGCTGGAGATTTCATCCAAAGGGATTTGAAGGAGCACTAGAAGCATTTGAGAAGATTGGATCTTCCTTCATCAACTGAATCCTCGCAGGACTCTAGGTTGGAATTCATCCTGAGAGTTAACTCTCCTTTGTGATATGAATTGATGAAATAATGTTTCTATGTATGCTTGTAGATTGCTGAACGTTTATGCTATATTATTGTATTACAAATGCTATATTATTGTATTATTTTTCCAGCCATCTATACATTATAAAAATGTTATATTATTGTATTACAAATGCTATATTATTGTATTATTTTGCTAGCCATCTATACATTATACAAATGTTATATTATTGTATTACAAATGCTATATTATTGTATTATTCTGTCAGTCGTTTATTATAATATTCTGTCATTTGTTTATTGTAATATTCTGTCAATACAAACATTCTATCATTTTAATATGAATTTATTCTGTGTCATTTATACAATGCCAATATTATCAGGTCAGCCATTTATAAAATACAAATGTTATTATGTCAGTCATTTTTATTTTATTTGTATTATGCCAACCATTTATAATATGTTGTCATTGCAAATATTCTGTCATTCATTTTATTATGTTAGTCATCTATGCAATAGAAATATTGTGGCATTATAGTATTATGTCAACCATTTGTGTAGTACAAATATTATGTCATTTTATTATGCTAACCAGCCATTTATACAAGTTTATAGAATCCTGAGTATAACATTGTTTTAATCTCATGTATAACATTTAAGTATAAGTTACGATACTTTAATTTCTTATAATTTAAGTTATAATTGTATAAAGAAATTAGGTACCTTCCAGGAAGTTTGAGATAGGTTTCAGCTTCCTAGGAATTAAGATGCGACTTCTAATTTTTGGAGTTTTCTAAAAAAATCAGGCTTTGTCAAATTTTAGGCAGATTGAATTTTGTATAAACTACATGAAATTTTTGTATAAACTTTATGTGTTCATTACTTGTTGGGTAGAGATTATGTGGTGCATTTAGATGCTCAAATAGGGTTAGGATATGTGTAGGAAGCATGATTATGGTTTAGGATTGTCTAAGAGGATCAGGACCATTCTAAACATCCTTAAACGTTCCTAATTTCCCTAAACATCCATAAACTATTTTGTTATTTTCTATTCTTTGATGCGGCTCTCAAATGTGTTTATGATGCATTTTTACTACATGCATGATGTATTTGTGATGTGTTTATTAAGGGTAGAAAACCTAACAACACCAAGTGAGTGGCTCTCAGTGCGGGGTCGGGGCCCTAAGTGGCTAGAACCAGGATAACTGACTGAAGAGTTATTTAACAAGTGATAATTTAATTAAAACTTATGGGAATGGGTTCAAACACAAAATATTAATATGTGCCTCACCCATGCCATTAGTGCTATTAAGGGCTATGGATGGGAGTGGGAGAAGGTACCTATGCGTAGGTACAATCAAATGGCACTTATCTGTATGAAAGGCATTCGATTCTGCATGTGCCTACTTGGGGGGAAAGGCCCAGAGTGGCTAGTACTAGGACAACCCAAGGGGTGAGGGCTATGCAATGACACTCACTTAGGTCATTGCTTAGAGTTTCTACCAAGCCTTAGAACCCTTGGGAAAAGATTTATACTTTGATCTTCTTTTCATTTTCTTTTTGGGAAAGGTTACCCAACCATAGGTATGGCCTAGCTATTCCTTCTTTGTGGACCTTGGTGTTTATCTCCTAGAATGGGGGAATCAGCCTTTTAGGTATCCACATGGTTGGGTGGTAAAAAAAATTTATCGAGGTACCTTTTGCGGATGTAGTGCTTATAGATTCGTGCTTACATAGTGTTCCAGTTTTGAAGACTTGTACTTATCTTTCATGATGTAAAATTATTGTTACCTCCCAAGAGGAGATGAATGTAATGTAATTATTAATGTATTTCAAAATAATATGGGTAGACTTAGGAGAAAGGAAAAAGGGATATCACAAACTTTATGTATATGATGTGTGTTGAAAAGAAAAGGATTTTGTAACATTCCAAGTTAAGTAGTATATTTTTCATTATTGTTGATTAAGTGAAAAGCTATTGAAAATCAAATGTAATCATTGTAATGTATCAAATGATTTAGATGATTCTATTTTCTTTAAAATTTATATTGTTCATAAAGGGTACTTAGGAAAATAGATGGATTTAAACAGAAAATTGAAATGAAAAGTACTTTGAATTTCTTTGTAAAGAATCTTCAAATGATATGATGTAGTTTTCTTTAAGAAGTAAATCTTGTTGTTAGTATACTTAAAGGACTTAAATGAATTGTTCACAAAATAGTAGGGAACCTTGGGAGGAATCTAAGTTTAACTACTTTTAAGTTTTGTTCACATAATTCTTTTAAAAATTCAAAATATTTCATAAATCATTACTTAGGTTTTTCTCTTACAAAAAGAATCTTTTTTCTCTTCCCCGGTTCCCTTGTGGGGCATGATAGTATAGGCCTGATAGGACCTCACACTAGTTTGGGTTCAGATAGGATGTACCAGATCTAGAGCAGTGGTATTAGTGGGCCACTCGCGAGAGGGTATCAGATTTTGGGTCATCTCAGGACAGGGGGGTTGCTAGCCGCATATCAGGCCATGCAGTCATTTCAATGGCATTGGGTTGGTGGGGTGGTGGATCCAAGGACTACACCAACATATGATGCATGGTTTCAGCCACCTAGGGCGTTAGGGAGATTAGGGTTACCTGATGGAGAGAGAGTCATAGCACCTATGTATAGGGGCTAGGGGAGGAGAGGAGGGAGGAGATGGGGGAGGATTGGAGGTGGGGACAAGGAAAGGATTAGAAGTAGGGATAGAGGAGGGAGAGGAGGAGATGGAGATGGAGACAAGGGGGAGGAGATGGGATAGATGTGGATGGGGGGGAGGAGATGGGGGATAGGCAACTGTAGTGCCACCACCACCAGGATCACCACCACTGGCGTGGCCACCAGCACCAGTAGGACCACCACCAGCAATAGGGGCTGGCTCATCAAGAGGAGGAGGAGATGATAGAGCAGGGTGCCTAGCCTCACTATAGGCTACACATGATAGGATGAGCTAGATGCTCTGAGATGTACAGGGTGAGCAGGATGGTTTGAGAGAGGAGAGAGACCTCTTGGAAATGGAGAGAGACAACCTAATTGCAAAGAGGGATAGCTTGATTGTGCGCTTAGCACAATCCATATCAGAGGGGCTGAAAATTTTGGATGAGAGGTAGCGGCTACAATAGGAGAGGGATGCCTTAGTGGTGGAGGGGGATATCCTACAGGCAGAGAGAGATAGGTTGCGGTTAGAGTAGGACCAGTTATAGGGAGAGAGGGATACCACCACATGGGGATCATATTAGTAGTCAGGGGAGGTATCTCACCTCTAGCGATAGCTCATGAGGCTGAGTGAGAAGATTGGCTGGTATAGAGGGATGTATCATGCAACAGTGCCTCTTGAGTGGGTACAAAATTATAGGTGGCTGAGTTTCCCATTGCTCACAAGGTCAGGGGCTAGTGGTAGCCAACGCATAGGGGCTAGTGGTAGCCAGCGCACAGGGGCTAGTGGTAGCCAGAGGATAGGGTAGGGGAGCCATTAGTCAGGTGATTCACAGAGTCATCAGTAGTCAATCGGTGGCTTGGTACACATGGTGGAGGCTATGGGATCTAAGAAAGGCATAGTTATGGAGGTGGATATAGGGGTTGTCCGAGTATCTAGAGAGGTGAAGAGAATAGGTATATAGGGAATAGGGGGCATGCCACCAATCTTATAGGTTCCAGAAGAGGCAGACCCCTTGGATGGGGATTTTGATATGCATCCTCCCACATGAGAGACAGATAGGCAGTGATATGCTATGATTTTTTATCATTTACTTATGATTTATTCATTGATGGAGGGCATAGTCCTGATGTATATGTATATATGTACTTTTTATGTGGACATGGACTCAAACAGACATTTATTCTTTCATGCTTTGGGTTGGGACATGTACTTTATTCTTTTGGATGATTTTGGATATATATATATATATATATATATATATATATATATATATATATATATATATATATATATATATATATATATATATATATATATATATATATATATATATATATACATATATATATATATATGAGCTAGGTGGGATATGATGTGTAATGCATGGATGTTATGGATGCATATGATGTACTAACATGGGTGATGTAGGATGTGATGTGATTTTCTATATGCTGTGAGACTGACATATGTATGATGTAGGATGCGAGGTGATTGATGCTATATGTGCTATGATGTGTTTTATATGAGATGCATGTACTAATGATTTGTGGATGTAGGATGTGATGTAAATTTTGTTAGATGTATGACACATTTATGAGTAGGATCACATGTGCTTTGTATGGATGTTTTTAATATGCTTTAACAATGCGAGGAAAAAAAGACTTAACAATGCAAGATAAAAAATGAACCTAAGATGATAATGAATCTAAGATGAGTTTAATGGATGAACCTAAAATGAACCCTAACTATGAAAAATTAAAATGAATCTAGGAAGATATGAATGAACCTAAAATGTACCCTAACAATGCAAGATTAAAATGAATCTAGGGAGATATGAATGAACCTAAAATGTACCCTAACAATGCAAGATTAAAATGAATCTAGGAAGATAAAAAATGATCTTAAAATGCACCCTAAAAATGCAAGATTAAAATGAATCTAGGAAGATAAAAATGACCCTAAAATGTACCCTAACAATGCAAGATTAAAATGAATCTAGGAAGATAAAAATGCATCCTAACAATGCAAGATTAAAATGAAGCGCGAATGACTTAAAATGACTCTAATTGATACAAGATAATAAATGATATGAAATGGATGAAATGAATCTAACAATGGATCTAATAATGCAAGGTAAAAATGAATCTAAAATGAATGATGAACTCTAACAATGAAAGACTAGAATGAAATCTAAAAATGAATGATGAATGATAACAATGCAAGACTAGAATAAAATCTAAAAATGAATGCTGAATGAGAAATGGGATGCAAAATGAAATGTACTGACAAGCATTGTGTTACTAATGCAAGATGATAAAAAATGAATGAGGAAGAAGGGGGGAGTGGTGTAGGGGGGATGATGAATAGGCGGGATTTGCACAATCACAATCCAAGAGTCAAGAATGTGATGTGAGGGAGGTGGGGATGTTTGCATCATGACGGAGTGGTTATGGAGAAATGATGGGTGAAAATGGGATGTGAGGAAGGTTCTTTTTGAGGGATTTGTTGTAGGATGATGTTTTGATATTGGATAGGGATGATGTGATCTTTTTTTTGGATGATTGATAGGACGAAGGGTGTTTTATTGAAGCTTGAGCATGGGGTATTCCGTAGGGGAAAACCACTATGTAGTTTGAGCACTTATTTTGATATAGAAACACAAGGGACTAACCAAAGTTACTAGGAACTTGAGGTCATGTCACTAGCATTCCATAGAACTGAAGCAAAAAATACATGCAAGGATTGCCCCAACATCATGCATGCACTTGAAAGGAAGCATGGTGGAAATGATGCGGGGGAAATCCATAAGAAAACAACATTTCCCAAGTGCACCAATAACCCAAAAGATCACCTATGAATTGTGCAAGGGTCATGTTCGACTAACTCACAAGAAGAAACAAAAGATTGCAAAAGACCTTGCCTCAGAAAGATGCCTCTTGTTGTAGTGCACCATGATATAAAAGATCATGGTGATCTTGAGTAGAATAGTCAACTGAAACCTCAAAATCAACTAAAAAAATCAATAAAAATTTCATGATATCCAAGTGATAAGACCAAAAGATGTCCTTTGCCAAAAGAGATTGATCGACTATGGATGTTGTGATTAGGTTAGACATGGAGGAAGGATGCATCCTACAAGGACCTATTGGTGGGTTTTGAGTGTATTTAGAATTGTTGATGGGAAAACGGAGAACCTTTGGAGAACCACATTGACGTGGGATGCTTGTTGAGGGAACATTGTTGATATTGTGGTCATTGTGGGCCATGCATTTTGTGATCAGGAGTACTGCTGGACAAGATAGGACAATATGTACAAACTAGAGACACTATATATATCGGATATTTATAGAAGCTTAGGAAGTGGGATAATGGGTCTCATCTATTGGTGCAAATGGGAATGACACCTTGGGAACAAGGGATGGGCGAAATGGGATGTCAAGTGCTGGTGAATGGATTCAAATAGGGGGGGGGGAAATGGGATTTTTTTAGATAATGATACATTCCACTATGTATGGTGCCTGTTGCCAGGTTTTCACCAACATACTTGTCCAAGGCACTTGAATTGCCAAGTTTTCACCATTGGATGATTATTTCTCTTTTCTTTTTATTTTTTTATTTTTTAGTTTTTAGTTTTTTGATTCATCAAGGTGCCTATTTGCCAGGTTTTCACTAGGATGGTGATTTTTCAGGATATTTTTGCTATGTTTAGGTTTTTTTAAGGACTTTTTATGATTTTTAGGATTTTTTCAGGATCATTTTATGATTTTTTTAGGATTTTTCTTTTAGGATCATTTTCACGGTTCAAGCATAGAACTGCTTTAGATGTATGATATTGATGGGATCATTAAGAGGCTTGCCTTTGAGTGTAGACAAATGATAAGCTCCATAGCCAAAGAAAGCTATTACCATGTAGGTTCCTAACCAGGTGGACTCAAAATTCCCTTTCTTCTCACAATTAGCCTGTACTTTCTGATTTTCTTTTAGGATTGATCTCCCACTTGGAACTATCAGGGGTGCACCTTTTTATTGAAGCTCCACTTGAGGTGGTTTTGGTACATGATCAGGTGATCATAGGCCCATTGCCTCTTTTCATCTAGCAAGTCTAGCTAGGTAAGGTGTGCCATGCGGTAGTCTTCATTTGTAATGTAATTCTTCATGGACAAGCACAATGAAGGGATTTCAACCTTGATTGGAAAAATAGCTTTAGCACCATATACCAGGGAGTATGGGGTGGTTCCTGTGGGGGTACAGAATGAGGTGTGATAGGCCAAAAGGGTGGGATTGATTTGTAGATGCCAGTCATGGCCAGAATCATTGATAACTTTGTGTAGGATTTTTAGGATGGTTTTGTTAGTTGCCTCAACTTGGTCATTTCCTTGTGGAAAATATGGGCTAGAAAAGCATTGGTGAATGTGGAACTAGTCACAAAGTCCTTTGACATGTTGGTTTTCAAATGGTGAGCCATGGTCTTTTTATATGGTGAAGGGAATGCCGAAGTGGCAAATCATGTGGTAGAGGATGAATTTGGATATTTGGACACCTATGGTGAGGTTGAGTGGGATTTCATCAACCCACTTTATGATGTATTTAGTACCTATTATGATGTACTTATGTCCATCCAAGGAATGGCATGTAATCATGCCAACAAGGTTGAAACCCCAACATGAAAAGTGTCATGGAGGTGCAATGGGCTATAGGTCTTGTGATGGTGCATGGATCAAATTGGTATGTTGTTGACAATGTGGGCATTTCTTCACAAAATTGCAGGTGTCATGCTCCATTATCAGCCAATAATAACCAACTCTAAGTAGCTACTTTGCAAGGATGATTCCACTCATGTGAGCACTGCAAATTCTAGTGTGAACCTCTTGTAAAGCCAAGGCGGCCTCATTCAATTCTAAACATCAGGAGAGGATGTTATGGTACCCATAATGATATAGGGTGTTGGCTACGAGAGTGTAGTGGGATGCTCTATGAATGAGGTTCTGGCATTGGGTGTTTGTGAGGTCAGGAGATATGATACCATTTTTTAGGTAAGCGTGCATATTGTGGTACCACGAGGATTGGGAACCAACCAAGATGCATACCATATCAGCATCAACATTCTCATAAGCGGGTCTATGTAGCTACTCAAATAGAAAATCATAATGTGTAGCATCATAAGGAATTTCCAATAGTGAGTCGATGGTTGTCATAGTGTCTGCTACCTTGTTTTGGAGTCTCAGGACTTGTGGGAACTATATGCTGATGAAGTGTTCTTTGAGTTTATCTAAAAGCTCTTTGTAGGGTAATAGCTTGTCATCCATTGTTTGATATTCATCGAGGACCTATTTGATTATTAATTGGGAATCCCCAAAGACTTGTAGTCCTATGATATTCCAATGGATAGCTATTCTGAGACCTGCGATGAGGGCCTCATATTTTGAAATGTTTTTTGTGCACATGAATCCTAATTTGAAGGATTTTGGTATGTAGTCACCTTGGGGAGTTACAAAAAGTATCCCTGCCCCTGATCCATGTGATGTATATGAGCCATCAAAATATAACTTCCACTGGGGTTTTTCCTCAACCATACAAAGGTGCTCATCGGGGAATTCCATCATTAGAGGGTATGTGTCAATTAAGGGAGCTTCTGCAAGCTAATCAGCAATAACTTGTCCCTTGATGGCTTTTTGATCGACTTACTAGATGTCAAATTCACTAAGAAGCATTACCCACTTTGCCACCCATCCTATGAGAGTGGTCTTTGAAAGTAAGTATTTGAGAGGGTTGACCTTTGAGATCAATTTTATGATGTGACTGAGCATATAGTGGTGAAGATTTTGAGTGTAAAAGACCACCACTAAGAAAGCCTTTTCCATCAGGGAGTATTTTAGCTCATAGCCGACCAGTGTACAGCTGATATAGTAAATGGCCTGCTCTTTTCCATCATCATCTAGCTAGGCTAGGAGTGCCCCCAATGCTGTGGTAGTTGTGGATATATACAGAATGAGGGGCCTTCCTAGCATTGGTGGTACAAGAATAGGAGCATTTGCTAGGTACTCTTTGAGGTTCTCAAAACTACACTAAAAAATGGGATCCCACTTGAAGGTAGTATCCTTTCTCAATAGGTGCATGAATGGTTGACACTTATCTACTAATTGGGAGATGAATCTCCAGACTGATTGCAACTTTCCCTATAGGCTTCTCAACTAAGTGTTCTGGGAGGAGGCATTTCCATGATGGCTTTTACCTTCTTGGGGTCGATCTCTATGCCTCATCTGGATACAATGAATCCTAGAAGCTTCTGAATTATCGTGCTAAAGATGCATTTCTTTGGATTCAACCTCAGACCATACTTATGTAGGTGGTCAAACACATCTTCAAGGAGATCAAAGTGTTTGTATCATGTTCTAGATTTTGCTAGAATGTCATATACATAGTCTTCCAAAATTTTATGGATCATGTCATGGAAGATTGCGGTCATCACTCTTTGATAGGTAGCTCCCACATTTTTAAGTCCAAATGGAATCATGTTATAGAAAAATGTACCCCATGGCATGGTGAATACTATCTTGTGTTGGTCTGCTTTGGCTATTCTAATAATATGATTGTACCCTGAGAAGCTATCCATTAGTGACAACATCCCATGACTGGTGGTGATATCTATGATCATATCAATGTTGGGGAGTGGAAAATCATCCTTCGGACATGTCTTAATGAGATCTCTAAAGTTAGTGCAAATTCTTATGGCACCTAAAGGTTTGGTAACATGAACTGTGTTGGAGATTTAGTCTGAATAGTCAATGTCTCTGATGATCTTTTCTCAGATAAGTGTCTCGAGTTCTTCTTTTACTAATAGGGCTAATTTTGGATGCATTCTTCTTAGCTTCTACTTGATTGGTTTGGCATCAGGATCTACTACTATATGGTGGACAATGAGATTTGGGTCAAGTCCAGGCATGTGAGTGTATGACCATGAAAAATTTATGATTGACTCCCAAAGAAGAGCCACGAGGGCTAACTCTTCTCCCTCAATTAGTGATGCAGAAATATAGGTGATCCTTGGAATTTCTTGTGTGCCCAAATTGACTTGTTTGGTCTCCTTGATGATGAAGGATGACTGTTCTAACTGGTAATCTTGGATGGGAGGAAGAGGCAAGTCTCCTTCCTCTATCACCTCAGGGAGGTTTTCACTATTGGATATGCCCTTTATTTTTACTATTTTTTAATCAGGATGTGCCCCAGAGGGGTTTTCACATGAGGATTCCTTATTTTCTTTTTTATTTTGATTTTTGTGGCTAGATACTTCCTCTTCCCCAAAATACCCCTTTGCATTGAGCTGATACACTTTATCTAATTCCTACCCCCATTCTAATTGTTGTTTTGTGGCACCCATGAATCTTAGGAGTGCTTCCTCACTTCAGAACTCATCGATATGTACTACTCTTGGTTGGTTCTAGTCTATGAGATCAGGGTGGATGAGGGGAGGTCAATGAGACTAATGGAGAGTTGGTGAAGGACATAATTACCTAGGAAGGTTTCATCATCAAGGATATCATTCTAGGACCATTTTTCCTCCTCTTCTAGAATGTCTTCAACTTCCATGAGTTCATCTTGGATATTCAAAAAGGTTACATTGCATGAATTGGTGCCCCTAGTCATGATGTCAGGTCTTCATATGTGCAAGTGAGGGGGATCTATTTGGAATGAATGCTAAAGTGTTTGGAAACCATTCTATATTAGTTGTTGTTGCATTCATGACTATGATTGTCATTGATGTCAACACAGTGATTTATCGAAGACTTGTAGAGAAGCAAACAAAGTTTGGATTAGCGCACATGAGATATTGTAGTTGGAGCTATGTGACATTAAGGATATACTCTTTGATAGGTAACATTTCTATGGTTAAGAGTGCATATAGTAATTCATTCATTCATGGAAGTTATGATCATTTTGGTGGAAGCAGTGTTCAGGCAGTCTTCCTAAGTAGTGGTTTGTGGTAATCGGATGATATCTCCTAATCAGGATGGAATCTAGTTTTACATAGTTAAAGGGAAGTTGGAGACACATTGATAGTGACATGGATGATAGTGTAGACTTTGAGGTTGCACGAGTGAAGATTTATTGTATTTGGAAGCTGACAGTTTTATGTAATTTTGGTGTAGCGTGTGGAAACTTTTATTTTTTAATTGTACACTGACTCATTTCTAATTATTTGAGTGTGGTATAAAGGAAGGAATTTATTTCCTTGTTGATGAGTAATTTTAATGTAGTTTTAGTGATGATGTGTGATCTAGTATGCATGAAGTGAAGAAAAGAGCTAAGTATGAGAGCAAAATTATGAAGGAAGACATGTGAAGTACAAAGATCTGGAATTGAGATTTGATGTAACATTGAGTGTGGTTTCATATAGTTAGACAAGAGGTAACATATTATTCTATTGAGTAATGAAAATATTATTTGGATAGTGTGTTCAGTGATCTTACCCATAAGCTATTTGGGCAGTGGGTCCTTCTATCTTCCATAACTCTTAACCAGATTAGAATCTTTTAACAGGGATTCAAAATCTCCTAACATGGATTCATATGTACTGAATGTATTTCATAAGAATCCTAATAGAGACCATCCTCTCATAATGAATATTCATATTAGTACATGTTTTGTGGACATCATTCCCACCGGGGTTTACTCTTTGATCAAGAGGTTCCCTAGTCAACATATCTTGTGTCATTGTGTTATTGTGTATGAATATCTTTCTATGGTTGGTAATTATATTTCTTATATAGTTTAATGCTATTGAAGATGATAAAAGTTATAATTGTTTGATAACTAATTCACCCCCCCCCCCTCTTAGTTATCTTGGTGGACTTTACTTTCTAACAATTGGTATCAGAGCAGCAGGTCCTTGAAAGAGAACTTTAATAGCTTAAGGAGATCCATGGCAAATTTTAGGAAAGAAAGCCCTAGTTTGATGGAGTAAATTTTGACAGCTGGAAAGAAAAGATGAAGACACACCTATTATGTTTAGGACTAGGTTATTGGTTGATTACAAAGAACAATAAGACTATCATTGAAGAGGACAATCTTGAAACATGTACTATAGAAGAGAGAGATCTATTCATGTGTAACATGCAAGAGAAGCACTTTTGATAGCACTACTAGAGAATGAGTACTGTCAGGTAAAATATTTGAAAAAATCTCATGAAATTTGGAATGCTTTACACTCTACTTTTGAAGGTGATGAACATGCAAAAAGAGTTAGATTACATAATTGGATATGTGCATTTGAAGATATAAGAATGTTGGAAGATGAATCTATTAGAAGTTATATTGGTAGAATGTCAAAGATCATTTCAAGTATAAAATCTTATGCAGGAAAAAAGACAGAGAATGAAGTGATATGGAAAATTATGAGGACATTGACTCTTGTATTTAAGTAGACAACATAGATGATTGAACAAGTGATACCTTTTACAACAAACTTTACAAGAGAGACTCTTCTTGGAAGAATGGAAGCAGTAGAAATGAACTTGAGATTATCAGGAGACTTACCTAGAATGGAGATAGCATTCAATTCTCTTAGTGTTCCTCCTAATTTTTCAAAAAGCATTAGTGTGAGCAGAGATTACGCTGGTAGTAGAAAATCTAGAAATGAAGAAGACAAGAAGATTGAAGAAGGTATTGCCTTGCTTGTGAAAAGAGAACCACATAGTAAGAAAAATTTTAAATGTTGGACTTGTCAATAATATGGTCATTTTGCATCTAAATGTCCTAAGAGAGTTAAAAAGTACATAAGCAATTTCAAACCTAGAAAATCTAAGGAATGTTATTATGCTAATGATGAAGATCTTGAAGCTAATTTAGAAAGAACTTTAAGTGAAAGTGATACTAAAAATAATGATGACATAGGATTTGTAGCAATTAAAGAAGAAAATCCTAAATCTGATGTTAAGGAAGAAAAAGCCTTAGTTTCTCAAGTTGAAAAGAAAGATGATTGGATTATAGATAGTGGTTGTTCACATCATATGACTGGAGACATGAAAAAGTTCATAAAGTTGAATGAATATGATGGTGGAGTTGTTAGAGTTGGAAACAATGCACCTTCTTTGATTAAAGGTATAGGATCTATTACTCTTGATGGAAAGACTAATACTGATGATGTTTATTTTGTGGATGGACAAAAATATAATCTTTTAAGTGTTGGACAATTAGTTGATAAGGGATATCAAGTTTGGTTTACTGAGAAAACTTGTGTGATAAAAGATAAAGATGGAAATCTGATTGGAAATGGATCTAGAACCAGAGGTAATGTATTTTAGTTGAATCCTATTGAGATGACATGCTTGATTACTAAAATTGATGATAGTTGGTTATGGCATAGATGGTTTTGTCATATAAACATTGATAACAATGTGAAAGTAAGTACTACACTTGTAGTAAGAGATTTACCTAGAACTATGAAGCCTACTAACATGATTTACAAAGAATGCATAATGGCTAAATAGAAGAGAAGTTCTTTTCCTAGTAAGAAGTTTACATCTTCAGAGAAGCTAGAGATTGTTCATACAAATTTGAGTGGTCCTACCAGGACTAGAGGATTCTATGGAGAAAGGTATTTTATTATTCTTGTTGATGACTTTACAAGAATGATGTAGATTGCATTTCTTAAAGAAAAATATGAAGCATTTGATAAGTTTAAGATTGTGAAGAATAAAGTTGAGAATGAATCTAGAATGAAGATTAAATGTTTAAGATTTGATAGAGGTGGAGAATTTACTTCTAGAGAGTTTAACAACTTTTGTGATGAAAATGGCATTAAAAGACAGTATTCAGCACCTAGACCACTTGAACAAAATGGCATTGCAGAAAGAAGGAACAGATCAGTGATTGAAGAAGTAAGAGCTATGTTGTTTGAAAATAATTTAGAAAAGATATTCTAGAGAGAAGTAGTGAACACAATAGTATATACAATGAACAAAGTAAAAATTAGAGTAGACACAGACAAGACACCTTATGAATTATGGTTTGGACATGCACCCTCAGTTAAGTATTTTAGAATTTTTGGAAGCAAATGTTATATAAAGAGAGATGATGATATTGGAAAGTTTGATCCTAGAAGTGATGAAGGTATATTTCTTCGATATTCTTTGAAAAGAAAAGCATATATATGTTTCAATAAAAGAACTAAGACTATTGTTGAGAGCACAAATGTTAAATTTGATGAAAAGTTCAAAATTCAGGAAAGAATGCTTGATTATGAATCTGATGAAGAAACTCATCCTAAGCCTAATACTAAAACTACTGAATTGTTTTATGAAACTGATAGTGATTTGTTGAATGAAAGCCATAGTGAAGTTATTAAAGAACCTACATCTGAAGAGAGATCTGAGACAGTGACACCTAGCAAGAGTTTGTTAAAGAATCATCCTTTTGAATAGATTATTGGGAGCATCAAAAGAAGAGTTCTTACTCGAAATAAGGCACAAGAAAAATTATGTTTGATTTCTCAAATTGAACTTAAGACTACTAATGAAGCTTGTGAAGATGAAAGTTGGACTAATGCTATGAAATAAGAACTATATCAAATTGAAAAGAACAAGACATGGGAATTGGTCCCTAGACCTAAAGACAAGAATGTTATTGGAACTAAATGGGTATTCAGAAACAAGATGAATGAACAAGGAGAAGTAGTGAGAAAAAAAACAAGATTGGTATGTAAGGGTTACTCACAACAAGAAGGAATTGAATATGAAGAGACTTTTTCTCCTATTGCAAGAATTGAAGCAGTAAGAATGTTTTTGGCATATGCAACTTACAAGAAATTCAAAGTGTATCAGATGGATGTGAAGTCACTATTTCTAAATGGAGAATTGGAAGAAGAAGTCTACATTAAGAAGCCTGAAGGTTTTCCTTTGACTCAAGGAGACATGGTATGTAAATTAAAGAAAGCTTTATATGGACCTAAACAAGCACCTAGAACTTGGTATGCAAGACTAGATAAGTATTTGTTAAAGTTGGGATTTATAAAAGGTATAGCTGATAGCAATTTGTACACAAAAGAAATTGAAAATGGTTTGTTAGTTATAGTTATTTTTGTTGATGACATTATCTTTGGAGGAGAAGATGAAGCTAGTGATAAATTTGCTGATGAAATGAAGACTAAATTTGAAATGAGTATGATTGGTGAAATGAAATACTTTTTGGGATTATAGATAACAAAAAACAATGATGGTATCTTTGTAAGTCAGATAAAGTACCTGAATGACTTATTGAAAAGATATGGAATGGAGGATTGTAAACTAGTTGGAACACCTATGGTGACTGGACATAAGTTATCTAGCACAAATGAGACTCTTGCAATAGAACAGAAGAAATACAAATCTATGATTGGAGGATTGCAGTATTTGACTCATACAAGACATGATATAGCACATTCAGTTGAAATTATAGCAAGATTTCAAGCTGAACCTAGAGAATCACATTATGCAGTAGTAAAGAGGATACTAAGATATTTAAGAGGCACAATGGACTATGGATTATGGTATGAAAATTCTGATGATTTTACCCTATGTGCATATACAAATGCTGATTGGGGAGGCAGTGTTGATGATAAGAAAAGCACCAGTGGAGGAGCATTTTTCCTTGGAGGAAGATTAGTTTCTTGGCTAAGCAAGAAGAAGAATTGTATCTCACAAAGCATAGCAGAAGCAGAATATGTAGCAATAGAAAACAATTATAACTAGATAATTGGGATGAAGCAGATGCTGAAGGATATTGGAATAAAATTTGTTGAACCAGTTGTTATACATTGTGATAACACTGGTATAGTTAGTATGTCTAAGAATCTTGTATTACATTCTAAGACAAAGAATATAGAGATTAAGTATCATGTTGTAAGAGAGAAAGTTGTTGAAAAAGAAGTCAGACTTGAGTACATAAGTACAAAGGAGTAGATAGTAGATATATTCACAAAGCCTTTGCCTAAGGATACATTTGAGTATCTAAGAGGTATGCTTGGGTTTATGCTCCAACCTACTTTTGAGAAGAGATGTAGTTGGTTGCATCCATCTAGTGGTATATGAGCCTTATCTTTCTTCTGGGCTGGCTGTTGGTACTTCCTCTATGGGGGAGTATGTGTATCTGAGCTGAGTCATGAGGACTCTAGTAAATTTATTTTCTGAAAAGTGTCTTTTGACATTGAGTTGTTTTTTACTTAGTGATGGAATTTCTATCATTGATGTCAATGGGGGAGAAGTATGCATGAAAAACAATATGAGACATTTTTTGGAGAGAACTAAATAGGATAACGAAGCAAGATTTGATTGATGAAGAGGATTTGAAGAAGCAGTGTTGCAGTATTGGATTTTTGGAACATTGGATGTTTTTCATCTATGTTTCCATCAATGCCAATGGGGGAGATTGTTAGGAATGAATTCTAAAGTGTTTGGAAGCCATTCTATAGTATTTTTTTTTGCATTCATGACTATGATTGTCATTGATGTCAACATAGTGATTTACCGAAGACTTGTAGAGAAGCAGACAAGGTTTGGATTAGCGCATGTGATTTATTATAGTTGGAGCTATGAAATGTTGAGGATATACTCTTTGATATGTAATATGTCTATGATTAAGAGCACAAATGATAATTCATTGATTCATGGAAGTTATGATCATTTTGGTGGAGGCAGTGTTCATGCAGTGTTCCTAAGTAGCAGTTTGTGGTAATTGAATGATATCTCCTAATCGGGATGGAATCTAGTTTTTCATGGTTAAAGGGAAGTTGGAGACACATTTATAGTGATGTGGATGATAGTGCAGACTTTGAGGTTGCACAAGTGAAGATTTATTGTATTTGGATGCTGACAATTTTATGTAATTTTGGTGTAGCATGTGGAAACTTTTATTTTGTAATTGTATACCGACTCATTTGTAATTATTTGAGTGTGGTATAAAGGAAGGAATGTATTTCCTTTTTGATGAGTAATTTTAATGTAGTTGTAGTGATGATGTGTGATTCGGTATGCATGAAGTGAAGAAAAGAGCTAAGTATGAGAGTGAAATTGTGAAGGAAGACATGCAAATTACAGAGATCTGGAATTGATATCTGATGTAACATTGAGTGTGGTTTGGCATATTCAAAGAAGAGGTAACATATTATTCTATTGAGTAATGTAAAGATTATTTGGACAGTGTGTTCAGTGATCTTACCCAGAAGCTGTTTGGGCAGTGGGTCCTTTTATCTTCCATAACTCTTAACCGAGTTAGAATCTTTTAATAGGGATTCATATGTATTTAATGTATTTCATAAGACTCCTAATAGAGTCCATCCTCTCACAAGGAATATTCATATTAGTGCATCTTTTGTGGGCATCATTCCCACCGGGGTTTACTCTTTGATCAAGAGGTTCCCTAGTCAACATATCTTGTGTCTTTGTGTTATTATGTATGAATATCTTTCTATGGTTGGTAATTATATTGCTTATATGGTTTAATGTTGTTGAAGATGATAAAAGTTATAATTATCTGATAACTGATTTACCACCCCCCCCCCTCTCAGTTATCTTGGTGGACTTTACTTTCTAATAGGATCAAAGTCGAGTCCTCAATTTTGTGGATTCTTAGAGGCCTCCATGGGGTCCTTCATTCCAAATTTGGTGGGTCCTAGACCACCTCCTTGATAATCCCATTGTTTAGTTGCCCATTTGTGTGGTATAGGATATTTTTCCTTGAAGTAACCAAGGAACTTAGTATCGAGAGGTGGAGCATCTTTGTACAACCATTGATTTATATCAGGTGCCAACTCTTGGCCATTCAAAATTCCGTTAGAGATGAAAGTAGATGAGCCCATAGTTTTGATCTTTGGCCTTCCTGTGGTGCCTTGGTTTGATGACACAGTCATCCTTGAGTGTGCGGGTCTAGGGGGAGAGCCCCAACTACAAAGGCATTGGTAAGATTGTATTCTCCGTAGCCCTTGTTGATCTTGATGGAGGAGAGGGTGGAGGCTAGGATTGTTTCTAGATCACAATGGGATCAGGAAGAACTGGTGATAGATGTGCCAATATTGATTCTAGGAAAATGAGTGGAGTGGGGAAATGAGGATTCAATCACATGGTATTATGTGAAAGGTTGGGGATCTACGTGGATGGTGATTTCAGTGCCTTGATATGGGAATTTGATGCACTGATGATAGGTGGAGGGGACTGCTTAGATGGAGTGGATCCATGGATGACCAAGGATGATGTTGTAAGGGAGGTCAAGATCAACAATGTGGCATATGGTATCTTGGATGATAGGACCAATCTTGATTGGTAGAAAAATAGTACCTTCAGAGGTACACTCTAGGTTTTTGTAAGCCTTGATAGTGATTACATCATGAGAGATGTCTACTTGTATGAAACCAACCTGTTGGACAAATTTTAACGTACAAAGATTAAGGGCCGAACCATTATCTACCATGACCCTTTTTATGGTGAAGTCATTAATCATGATATCAAGGTGGAGTGGGAGATTTTGATCTAGTTGAAAAGATTGCATGTCAGATGGCTAGAAGGAGAGAGTGGAAGGTGTGGATAAGTGCCCAACCAAGTTTTTGAATTGAATTGTTATTATGTCTGTAGGGATATGGGCTTCTTGGAGGGCTTTATTGAGGACCTCCTGATGGAGGGGTGATGTACAAAGGAGGTCAAGGATGGATATCTATGTAGGTGTGTTCCCAAGGTGTTCTAGGAGGTTATATTGTGTGTTGGGGATAGTTGTAGTACTAGCGCTAGCAATAGATATCTGACCTCTCTATGTAGTAATAGCACATTGATTGTTAACACCTCTGCCATGGATCATGTTCATAGTGGGGTTGACTTGGGAAATAAAACCAATGAATTTATCATAGTTGATGTAGGTAATGGTATAATATTTTCCATCCCCATGGTCACCTTGTTTACCCTTACCTTGGTCTATGAGAGGATTAGCATCGATTGAGTTCTTTCTTGCATTGTGTTTAGGAAACACATTTTGATAGATTTGCAAGTTGGCATGAGGTGATGTCTAGGAAGGGGCATCAACTATGATCTCCTTTTTATTTATGAGGTCCTATACATAATGCTTGAGTTTCATGCACTTCATGGTAGTGTGTCGCTTAACACGGTGATAGTTGTAGTACTCATTGTCCTTATACCAAGTCGGCTTGGGTGTTGACTCATCAAAAGGTTGAGTTTGTAGATACACAACTAGTTTGGCACTAACCATGTGGTAGAAAATAGTGTCTAGGGGTTCTCCAAGGGGTGTGAATGTGTGCTTTGAAGCATTCTAAATATGGGGCTTGTGTTGTCCTTGGGTGATGGATATGGCTTTAGTCAGATTAACAGGTGGTTGATAAGGTGGTTGCTGACAAGTGGGCACTTGTTGCTGGTAGACAAGTGCTTTTTGTTGGTAGGTTTGGGGAGGGGGATTGGGACTAGCTACAACAACTTGGATGTTCTTGGTGTTTGTGGCTCCGTTAGTGACCGCATTATTGTTCTTGTTCCAATATCAAGAACGGTCATTGTTAGGTCTATCTTGGGAGCTCTCCTTGTAATGTTTGATGGTACCATAATCCAAAAGACCTCTTTCAATGTCCATTCCTTTCCCCTTGATGTCTTGGTAGGTCTAGACACAATTCATCTTCATAAAATGGGATAGCTTTAGATGCAAATTGTTGATAAATATCTTGGTAAGGTGCTTCTCTGGCGGTTGGTATGACAATCTTGTGGTGAGATTTTTCCATCATTGTAGGTAGTTGGCCAGATTTTCACCTCCCTTTTTCTTAGTACTGTACATGTCTAGAAAGGAGATCTCATTCTCAATGTTTGGGCATACTGGGCCACAAATTTTTCCAAAAGCTTTGAGAACGTAGAGATAGACCCATATGGTATTTTGTAGAACCATTCGATGGTAGGCCCTCCCAAACTCTTGGGAAAGAGGCGCAAGAGGTATATATCATTGAATGCCACTTCTTGGCATGCCATATAGAATTCATTGATATGGCTGACTGGATCTCCCTTCCCTTGATACTTATTGAACTTTGGTGTTTTAAAATGCTTAGGGAAGGGTAGCGCTATGATTGATCTGTTAAATGGATATGGATAGACTTCCTTGAACTTGAAAGTTATACCCTCAGTACCAGCCTTGAGTTCTTTGAGGGCATTTCTTTCCTCTTCCCATTCCAATTTGATAGGTGTTGGAGTGGGTACTCCCACTGAGAATGGATTTGATGGTGCGGGTGAATATGGAGGGATATGCAGAAGATATTGTGAGCTTGGATAGGGGGATTTCCCAGTAGAAAAGGCCATCTGAAATGGATTTTGGATACCTTATTGGGTGATGTATTACTGATGTAAGGTTGGGGCCTATTGCTAGGTGGGATATGGTGTGGCTTACTATTGCAAGATGAGAGAATTGACTTGCGGTGCTGGAAAGTATGGTTGTTGTGGGGGGAGTTGGTAGAATAGTTACTGTTGGGGCTATTGATGCACTTGGCCAACGTAGGAGGGGTGCATACCCACATTGCTGAGAGAGGGGATGGTAGCTTGGGTGTGCACTATGGGAGGTTGTATGAAAGGGTTAGTGGGATGGTTCGAGCCAAGTTGCTATGATTGTGGAGGAGTGGTTTGTTGAGAGATTGATGGCATAAACACATAATTGGTGAATGTAGGTAGAGGTGCGGCAAATGATGATGGGGTTGGTTGTTACACTACTAGTGGGATGGTTTGTTGCTGATGGGCCTTTTGGTATAGTTGGTCATGTGTGGGTATGCCCATGGCATTCATTTGCACTTGGCTGAGACTCCAGGGGGCGCCAACCCATGCTGTGGGCTGTGGTGTAGAAGTTGAATGTGGGTGGGACAGTGGGGTTTTGTGATGCTGGTAGGGGAGCTTGGGATGTTATGGGTGGCATTCCTATTGTGAAAGTGACTTGTTGGGCCTGTGCACCGATAGAAAATGTGAGAGGAATTTGTGTGGATTGAGATTGTGTGATGGATTGGGTAGATGTAGGTGGTGTCGTTATTGCTACTCCTTGCAAAAGGGGTGTTGATGCAAAGGAAGGTAGTGTTTCTTGTGTAGATGCTTGGGTATATGGTTTTGATTGAGTGGCTACCTACAAGGAGGCATGCAAGGGTGGTGCACCCATAATAGAAAGTGGGATACTTGTGGGGATTGTGACACCAGGTTGCAAGAGATGTGGGATGGATGATGTTGTATGGGATACTTGCATGGTTGGATCATGGATTTTTTGGATGACAAAGGGATCGGCATTGGCAGAGATGTGGAGGGGTTTTGTGGGATCAAAGGTATATAATTATGGGGGAATGGGAGTACCCTCCTATGTGTAGTTTGCCAAGATGGCAAGATGGTTATGTGCAATGATCACACTTACCATCTATGTATGTTTTGGAAGACACATGAAAGCTTCCATGGAGTTGGTGGTAAGTGTCTCATTGGGATCTTCCCACACAATCTAAACTGAAGGTGGTTGCGGATCATACATCACCATAGTGCTAGTTGTGTGCTATAAATGTGTCACACTTCTATGGATCATTACATGCAAAGAAACTCAAGAATGAGGTCTCACAAATCAATCTATAGCTCCCTAGGCATGGAGTGCAAGGGCTTTAAGAATGCTCTTAGCTAGAGCTATTTAGCCTATAACCTTGCTAGTAAACCATGCAATGGGAGATTCAATGAAGACAAGGGCAAGAATGCCAATATCCTTAAGAATCAAGAATGAAAATGCAATGCAACTATACTAGAAATGGAAATGCAAGCTAAGATATAAAAGGAAATATGCAAGTGTTACAACCCAAGCTAATTAATCTATGTGAGCTAATCTAGAGCATAAAAATGAAGCTAATCTAAGAAAGCATAAATATGAAGCTAAGCTAAAAATGCAAGAATGAGATGTAGAATGCAAGAATGAGATGTAGATGCTAAGAATGCTCCAAATCTTCAAAAGCTCCAAAGTGACCTATAAAACCTACAGCATAAAGTTAGCATAAAAAGTTTGGGGATCTAGAATGAAGAAGAGAGTTCTCCTTTTAAAGGAAATGAGAAGGAATGGACCATGGAGATTAAGAGGCAAAAGATTTCATCAACGGTGGAGCTTGAAAGAGGAGCAATCCATGTGCACACATATCCTCCAATGGGAAAATAAGAGTTGACTTTTGTATCCATATGAGACAAAAAGTGCTTTTTCCCTTTTTATAAAATAAGAATAATGCTTTATTTGTGCAACTTAGGATAAGAGGAAAAGTGGGGGCTTTTTATTTATTAAAAGTGGAGGAAATATTCCTTTTAAATAAATAAAGACTTAGGATAAGATGGTTAGCCCATAGAAAATAATCGAATAAATGATAGAGCTAGGATTTGATCAAGAGCAAGTAATTTATGATTTAGCAAAAGGGGCTAATAGTCTCGATGACCATTTTTAGGTGTATACACTAGTAAGATCATTTGGGTCTACAGAACTAGTAGCTTGTTTGGGATCCATTCCTTTCCACTTCTTTGATCATGTCTCAGTAGGCATGAAAATGCAAAGTCCTAAGATGAGGGGGAATGTAGGTGTATTGAAATGATACTAGGTATGAGGATTTTTAGATCAGGATGAGGTTGATGATAACCTATATGCAGTATGGTGGATGATGAAGGATTCTAATGGTGGATTTCTCTAAGGGATCATGATGAGCTACCTTTCCTGATGTTGGATCAAAATATGTGGGACTATCATCCTTGGATAGACTTGTGATCTTTGGAAAATGGGATCCTTACTAGTGTAAACCAATCTCTCAATCAAGATGATGAGTTTCGCAAGAGCAAGTATTAGCTACCCTAGACAAGGCTTAGTCAAAGGGTGTGGCTAACATTTTGATTCTAAGGATGAGGTTTGGAAAACTCAGGGTGAGTCCTTTGATGTGCTTGGGATTTTGGATGATGTTTCTTGGATTTTGATAGGAGCTGATGCTAGATGATGCTACTTAAAGTGATGCAGAGCCCTCCACTATCACCTTAGGTAGGCTAACTCAACTCAAGGATTCAACAAGTAACTTGGAATCAACTCAAGGAATTAGTCCTACTCAAAGATAAAATGGAGTTCTCTATCTTTGTAAGTCACTTCCACAACCACACTCATGAGTTCACCATCACTTTTCTTTGTTCAAATCTTCCCAACTACTAATATCCTCCTAGGCCACCTAGTGCACCTAGTGCCTCCAACACACCAAAACCCAAACCAGACTTCTCACCTTGATCCCAATGCTATGTATCATCTTAAAATGGTATATTTACCATGATCCAACTCCCTATTCACTCCAATCAACACATCTTCAAACCTTTCTCTTCTATAGCCTTTCTAGGCATGCCTAGTAGCCCTTCCAATACTGAAATCAGTAGTTTTCTCCCAAAACCCCCAAACAACCAAGAAATTTTTTACACTTTCAAATACCCTTTTCAAAGTTATTAAATTCCTAACAATATCAAGCTCTCACCATTTTATTGGTGAACACTTATTTCACCCACTACCTCTTCAATTAGGCCTAATTAGCCTTGCTCAAAGAAGGAGCTCTTATATCCCTCGACTTATAGGACTCAAAAACTCAAAATAGTCTCATAACACTGCTAAAAACATTATATTATCAATTTTTTAGAGTGCCAACACTTTCTTGTAACTCTAGGTACCAAACCCTCCTTTCTAGGGCCTCTAGGCAAGGGCTTTCTCACTTAGGATCTTGAAAACTTCTCTAGAACTTCCCAAGGGACCTGAGACATCCCCATGGATCCAAATAACCAATATCCATCACAAAATATCCCCATCCTTTGGATTATTTACTCACAATAATAGCTGGTGTTAAACTGTACACCCTCAATCAACATTTAACCATCATTTGATGGTCTCTTCTCTGCAACATCTTGCACATCCCTGCATATTCCTACAAATAGATCAATATAAAAGGATATAATACATATTATAAGACTCCTCCCACCAATCACATTCACCAAATATGGTGGGAGATTCAATGATCCATTTAAAACTTCAAAAGAACAAATTACTGATTGCAAAAACACAGTCCAGGGATAGTCAAGAATGACTCGGTTTCCCTACCTCAAAACTTCATAAAATGACAATATAAATGCATTGAAATGATACTAAATAAAATTAAAATCATCTCACATCATTCTTGAATAAAAAAAACACATTGTTTCAAAGCATCACAGTGCCTGGATCAAGATTGTACCCACGGGCCTGAATATGGATTTGCAAGAAATGTCTTTTGTTATTGAATCAAAACCATTTACAATGGTCTCCACACACACCCAAAAATATACATACCAACTTCACTCACATGGATCTCCTTCAAAAATATCCTCAAAATAAAAAACCAACCTCTAACTAACTTTTAACTGTCCTACAACAGTCAAAACCAACTGTTAACACAATTACAAACTTGTAAAAGTTGTCTAGTTGACAACTACTTTGTCAACTTCGACCCCGACTTGAAATTTTTAATTTGTATTATTAAAATACTTTCTAAAGGCCTTTTTAGGATTCAATCCTAATTTTTTATACCTATACTAACCCTCAAACCTACTACTAACCCTTCCTTAGCCATTTATGCCTTATTTTGCCATATTAAGGCAAATTGAACATTTGGCACTCTAAGTGCTTTTACATAAATTTTGATGGCTCAATAGGCCATTTACAAACATAATGAACCTTTAGAGGTTATGTCCACAATCCCCTAATCTAGGATTAATCCTTAATCCATTCCTAGTGACCCCTAGGTACCTTTTAGACTCATTGGTGCCATTAAGGCTTACATTTAGGATTTAATTACAATAAGATCAATTTATGATTCAATTAACATTCCATGACCATGATTATTCCTATTACATGATTCAATGACCTTTGAAGGACATTTGTCTTCCACTCTTTTGAAGGATACATCAGTGATCCTGGTGCTCTCCATGGCTCCTACCTATGATCTTGGTGCTCTTGCACCATACTCCCCAAGTTTGAAATTGTTCCAAGTCCTCTTGGAATGCTCTAAAAAACAAATTTTTCCAACTAGATCTCTATGTTCTCTCATGTCTCTTGCACTTTTTTACTTTGCCTCTTGATGCTCCATGCTTTCTTGTCTTCTTGAATGCCTTGTGACTGAAACTTCTTCTTTTCCATGCTTAACCATGCTTACATTTTGTTTTCCACATTGATTATCCATGTCCTCATATGTCTTTTGGAAGTGTATACCCTGTACCTTCCTTCTACACCTTCTTTTCTTCTTCTTGGGCTTATGATCTAGAGACCAAATCATTAGAAAGAAAAGGACATAACATAGCCCTGCCATTATTGGACTTTGACACAACCTATGAAGTCCACCATGCTATAAATCTACAACACTTTAGGATACACTTACAACACAATCATACTTAGTATCAAAAACCAGAGCAATATCTTCATACTAGAATAGGTTGTCCCCATACACATGCTTGGAATAATTTTCACATGACTTTTCATCCTTATCCTATCTTCCGCTTTAGATTCTTCATGCTTAGATACCTCTGTCCATGTTAGAAACTTCTCATCATCATTATGTCTTCCTTCTTAACCTTTCACCATTCCCTTGGTGTCTACCTTGCTATCCTCAGCCTTGACTGTCCTTGTGAAAAAAAATTTCCCAATCTTTAGTGGACATAAAATAGTACCAATCATTATCATTCTTTCATCTAGCTTTGCTTCTTCTTTGTCTTCATCAACAACCTCATTCTTTATCTTTGTCTTGCATCTTTGAACCTCTTTACCATGAGATTCACACTCCCCCTTGCAACCTATCTGCTGCAACCTTTCCTCTTGTCCTTCAGATGGACCACACACCTTTGAATTAGCTTTCTTGATGGTTTCATGCTCCAAAATACCATCACTCTTCCCTAAACAAACCTATACTTTCTCAATGTCTTCATGTTCCTTACACCTTAGGAACTCTCTTCTTCCCATCAACCATGTCATTGACATTCCCCATGCCATCTGATCATCCTGTAGTGAACTCAACACAAACTCTTTTCCATTCTTGTTAATAGCATAAGTATTTTCTCTACCATCATACAAGACCTTAACGCCAACTTGCCATACTCTACCCAAGATTACATGACAATCATTCAAGGGCATAACATCACATAAAATAGTATCCACATAAGAACCAATACTAAAAGAAATGTATGCTTTTTCTTCAACATCAATGAACTAATCATTATTCATTCCATACACTCTATAAGGTGTACTATTTGCTATCTTTTCAATATTCAACTTGCCAAGCATTTCATCTGAAACAATATTAGTAATGGAACCACTAGAAACAACAACCTTGCATACCTTACCCCTGCATTTGCATTATGTCCTGAATATGGATGACCTCTGAATGCACTTTTTATCCTCATGTTCTTCCATGATGACTACTGTACCTGCTATCAAATCTCCTTGCAATCAACAACCTTAGAATTCACCTTCAATCCAAGATCTATCCAACATCGAGTCACCACCTTGGAACACTCCCAGAGGATGATTAAAATCTAAGGGTTCAACAAAGGAATCCTAGTCTTAAAAATCTCAAATCTTCACCCCAAACTAGATCTTTTACTATGCTTTGATACTACTTGATGCAGAGCCCTCCACTATCACCTTAAGTAGGCTAACTCAACTCGAGGATTCAACAAGTAACTTGGAATCAACTCAAGGAACTAGTCCTACTCAAAGATCAAATGGAGTTCTATGTCTTTGTAAGTCACTTCCACAACCACACTCATGAGTTCACCATCACTTTTCTTTATTCAAATCTTCCCAACTATCAATATTCTCCTAGGCCACCTAGTGCACCTAGTGCCTCCAACACACCAAAACCCAAACTAGACTTCTTACCTTGATCCCAATGCTATGTATCATCTTAAAATGGTATAATTACCATGATCCAACTCCCTATTCACTCCAATCAACACATCTTCAACCCTTTTCTCTTCCATAGCCTTTCTAGGCATGCCTAGTGTGTGTGTGAAAATTGTACCTGATCTATAGACACAACACTTCAGTAAAACATTAGAGGTTAGCAAAAATCAAAATCATGCAAAATTGAAATCTAATCTAACCAAGTGATCTACTACCTTCTAGTAGGTGTGAGATTGATGTTCTCAGATTGTTATCGAGATCAGTGACCTAGATGACACCTAAATGAAGGATTTGGATGCAAAATTCATATGAAATATGAATGCAATTAATCTATATTTTTTGGATTTTCAATGCAATGATATGAAAACTTGATATGGAATCTATGCTAATATGGAAATTGATATGCTAAAATGATCTAACAATGATATAAAAAAGAATCTAAATGAATATAAAAAAAACAAATTGATCTCACAATAGCCTTGATTCGCAATAAGCTTTGATTCTCCAAATTCCAATTCTTCAAAATAGTTGTGCAATTCGTAGATGACTTTGGCAAAGTAAGCTTGCAAAATTATGAGATGAATTATGAAGAGTTGAGCCTTGATTTTATAGAAATCCAAGGCTTTAGAGGTTCATGAGAAAAATCCATAAATCACTCAAATAAACTCAACTTGATTTTTGAGTTATTTTTAAATAAATGATATTTAATTCACAAAAACATGCAAATCATGCAAAAATAGCTATTTAACTCAAATTAGAAGTTTAGATCAATTTTAAAACTCAAAAATGATGTTGAGTTCCAAAAAGTCAATAACTTGCATTGATTTTCTGATTTGGAGTTTAACTACTCTTTGATTGTGCACATGGATAATTATGAATTAATAATAATAAAGTGATTTATTTCCAACTTAACTGATTTTAAAAAATAAAACAATTGATTTATGGGTTAATCAATTATTTTTTCAAACTTTTATTCCAAAAATAATATCATTAAATATGACAACTTGCTTTAATTAATTAAATAAGAATTTAATCAATTAATAGTAGGAATTTTGATTTATTGTCAAATTTAAATAATAATACTTAGGAATAAATATAATTAAATTTAATTAAATAATTAAGTGGCAGAATTAAATCCAATTAATTAAATATGAAAATATTCAATTAATCAAACTTAGGATAAATGGGATTTATCGCCAAATAATCATTAAATTAAAGATAATTATGATGATTAGGAATATTACTAGGAATATTCCCCAATGCAAAATTTATGATAATCAATTAGGTTTCGATAATGTTCAGATGTGCCTTTGGTTAGGACTTTGATGGTTATTTCGTTCGATATGTTGATGTAGAAGATTAATGAACTTATAGCCCATTTTTGGGGTATTACATTTTGCCCCTCTTTGAATTGTTGTGCAAAGCGCAGTGGTTCAAAGATAGTCTATGTTTGATAGAGATATGAAACGGATTCAAAATTGATAATTGATATGAGATAGAAGCTGATTAATATTGATTTGATATGAAGATAATAGGTCCTGAATGACCAAAGATAATGTTCACTGTAGCAGCGATGAACCAAGGATTGAAAAAAAAAGTGTCAAAATGCCTGATTCTGAACCTTATGATTGTGAAGAAGTGAGTGACCGGTTCTAGACTCGATTGTCCTAGCAGAACTAGCAGGCATCACATCCAAACCCTTCGGTTGCTGAAGAACCAAGGAAAGAACACTATGATTCGATGGTTGGAAAAATTGATACAGTTTACAAGATTAGGAGAATACCAGATTGATATGGATCTTGATGAATCTGATATGCCCCAAGTGATGATAGATTTGCCCCAAGCGATGAGGTCTTTTTTGATGAATCAGTAACTACACATGGTTGTTGTCTTGATTACTGAGGAAGATATGATTTCCATAAAGATATGATTTCAAATTTGATTACAGACTTTGAATGATGTGTAATACCATGCCCCCTTCGAGATTAAAATTGAAATCTGACAAGAAAAGTTAGCGTTGAGAGTTTAGAAGTATGTTAATTGATTTGAGAAGTGGTTAAACACGTCCAGGAATGCATTCTACATCATTTAGAGGTCCAAAAGACCAAGTTTGACTAGGTTAAACCATGATTTGACCATAGTTGACCAAGTTGAAATTTTGATAGTTTGATGGAAGATAATCAGTTAAGTTGAATACTGGATTTCTGTGATGATTGAAGGTTGATTATGAAAGTAGTTAATAATATGAATGATCATAGATTTTGATTTTGATCCCGAAAAAGGATTCTACTTGCTATTTCATTGGAGGAACCTTCATGTGAGATTCAGCTCTTGTTAGATTTGAAGATGCGATTTGAAGAATCATTTAAGCATTGAAGTTCGTTTAATCATTGTGAGATCATGCAACATGCAAAATGCAAAGAGACATGCAAAATGAAATGCAACCTAAGACCTAGGACCTAGTCACTGATCATGTGTCGATTTGTTATCATCATTGAACTTTTAGGTAACCAGATAAATCAATACAATGCCCACTAGCTATGAAACCATAGACATATGAATATCGATTTGTATGCACAAGAATCAATACAACACCCACTGGTCAACAACCATGGATATATGAATATTGATTTTATTTTCGAAATGTCAGATTAGATATAAGCACAAAGGCACATACACCAAGATGACCTGAATATCATGTCCATTTTGATATAGCAATTTGTATAAGCATCAAAACATAAACGTCATGATGACCTGAATATGCCTTGCATTCAAACAAATCAAACAGTCAAGAGATCATTCTAAATCTAGTGTGAATTACCCGTAGTGACCCTTTATCATTCACATCCTTAGGTAAGATCGTGTTTCATAGTAGGAGAAAGAACTCACTCAAAAAGACAATAGTTAGATCAAAACTTCTTTGAATCTTCCAGGTATCAATGGTCGAGGTACGCATGGCCATCCAATTCAAGATAGAGGCTCTTATAGTCGGACACCATTTCAATCCATAATTTCCAAAGTTGTTAGATTTTCACATACAAGTAGAAGATAAAGAAAAGATTATTCCCCCAGTCATCACTCTCTAAATCTTGTAAAGGACATCATCGAAGGGCTCAAAGGGACACAATATGCAAAAATCTCAATGTGAATCAGTAAGCATACAAGGAGATAAAAGCATGTAAAAAAAAGCATAGATTGTTTTCAGTTTGTTGTTTGATGTTTGATTGCATTGTTGTAGATGCAAAATCCTTTCTGGAGACAAGACTGACTCACTCACTCACATGAAGCTTCAAAGGACTTTGACTAGATATGATACATCTTAGATACATGGGAGACCATAGGATATGACATTGATTGCCCCCAAGTTTGAACATTGATAGGATACAGACGCTTGAGCTAATTGGTGTACAAACTGACTTATTGAAAATTGGAAATGCAAAAACAAACTGGGAGATATGTACAAACTAAAGCAATACTAAAAGCTAGGAAAGACCAAGATTGCACTGATAGATGGAGCATTTTGAAACAAGTGGCACCCATTTGCCAGGTTTTCACCATCTTGGCAGAGATTCTATTTTTACTACCAAGGCACCTGTTTCCAGGTTTTCACCAAGGCACTTTTTTTCTTTTTCTTTTTTTGTACTTTTGATATTTTTTGATTTTTTTGTGAATCATCAAGGTGCCTATTGCTAGGTTTTCACCAAGATGTTCATTTTTTTAGCAATTTTTAAGATTTTTTCTCAGGACATTTTACCATAGACTAAATGCTTTAGGTGTAAAATTTCTTCAGATGGAGAACGTTGATTGGTTCTCGAAGCTATTCTCCTTCAGTCATTGAGAGTTGATAGGCACCAGAGCCAAAAGTAGCAGTGATCACAAAGGGACCCAGCCAGTTGGGTTCAAACTTCCCCTTGGGTTCTCGATGGGATTGATTTTTAGGATTTTCTCTCAAGACTAGATCACCAACCTGAAATTCTCTGTGTCTAACTTTCTTGTTGTAGCCTCTAGACATTCTCTTCTGATATACTCTGAGATGATCATACGCTACTTGTCTACACTCATCTAGTAGTTCAAGTTCTTGCAACCTAGACACTCTGTAGTCATCATCAGTTAGTAGACCATGCATTCTAATTCTTAGTGATGGGAATTTGACCTCAATAGGTAGTACTACTTCAAAACCATAAACTAAAGTGAAAGGTGTAGCCCCAGTAGGTGTTCTAATACTTGTTCTGTAGGCCCATAGAGCTGGATTAACCATGAGGTGCCAGTCTCTGCTAGTTTTTCTTACTGTTCTGTGCAAGATCTTCAATAGATTTTTGTTGGAAGCCTCTACTTGGCTATTCCCTTGTGGATAGTAGATAGAAGACCAATGTTGGGTGATCTTGAATTTGGCACATAAATCATCTAGGTCTTTGTTCTTGAATTGCCCACCATTATATGTGATTATGGAATGAGGGATCCCATATCTGCATATGATATAGTTCAAGATGAACAATGATATCTGCTTTCCAGTTACTTGTGTCAAAGGGACTGCTTCTACCCATTTTGTAAAATAATCTATGGCTGTGATTATATGGGTATGTCCATTAGAAGAATGAGGATGAATCATCCCAATAAGATCAAATGCCCATTAATGGAAAGGCCATTGTGTTGTAAAGGGGATTAGATCCCTCCCTGGAGCATGAATTAAGTTGCCATGCACTTGACAATTTTGACAATTCTTAGCAAATTTGATAGCCTCTTTCTCCATTTCAGGCCAATAGTACCCAGCCCTAATAATTTTTCAAGCTAGTGTTAAACCATTCGAGTGTGACCCACAAATACCATCATGGACTTCCTCTAATGCATGTTGAGACTCTTCCCATTCTAAACATCTAAGTAGCATACCATCTAGACCTTGTTTGTATAGATCGTGACCAATGATGACATATCAGGAGGCATTCTGGATAAGGTATCTCTTTTCATGGTGGTTGAAGGTATCAGGAATGATTTGGTCTTGGAGATAGGAAAAGAGGTCTTTGTATTTGGATGAATTATGACCAATAATGGTGTAGATCATGTGGGTTTCAGGGGAGTCATATGCAGGATAAGAGAGTGCTTCCACCAGGAACTTATAGTGTAGCTCATGTTCAGGTTGCTATAATAAAGTAGATAGTGTTGCCATTGCATTGGTAGCCTTGTTCTCCGTTCTAGGAATTTGCTCAAATGTGATAGATATGAAATATTTCTTAAGATCATCTACCATTCTCTTGTAAGGAATGAGCTTTTCATCTTTAGTTTGGTACACATCATTGACTTGATGAATAACAAGTTGAGAGTCTCCATGAATGTGTAGCTCTATTACTCTCCATTCAATTGCTATTTTCATACCATTCAAAAGGGCTTCATATTCTACAATATTGTTTGTGCAGGGGAAATTTAGTCTAAATGCTTTTGGGATGGAGTATCCTTGAGGAGTTATGAACAATATGCCTGCTCTAGATCCATTCTATGTATATGAGCCATCAAAGAACAATTGCCATTCTCTAGAAGATAGGTGCATAATAGAGGAGTCTAGAAATTCTATTTTCATGGGTGTGTCATTAAACATGGGTGCATCTGCTAGTTGATCAGCAATAACTTGACCTTTTATAGCTTTTCTTTCAACATATTCAATGTCAAATTTGCTTAGAAGCATGACCCATTTAGCCAGTCTACCTGTGAGGGTAGCCTTGCTTAGTAGGTATTTTAGTGGATCGATTTTTGCTACTAGATGCATGGTATGAGCTAACATATAGTGTTTCAATTTCTATGATGCAAAGATCACAGTGAGACAAGCTTTCTCAATCATAGAATAGTTCTTTTCATATGCCACCAATGTTTTGCTTATATAATAAATGGCTCTTTCCTTTTTGTCTTCATCATGTTGTGCTAGCAATGCCCCTAGTGATGTGGTTGTTGCAGAGACATATAAGATCAATGGCTTCCCATGAATAGGAGGCATCAAGATAGGTAGATTTGACTGATATTCATGGGAGGTTGCATCTCTATTATAGCCTTGACTTTAGTCGGATCAACTTCAATGCCCTTCTTTGAAACTATGTATCCTAAGAGCTTTCCAAAAGTGAAACCAAAAGCACACTTCTTAGGATTTAGTCGGAGACTAAACTTTTCCATTCTATCTAGGATCATGCTCAAGTCCTTTAGATGTTTAGTTTTGATCATAGATTTTGCTAAAGTATCATCGACATAATCTTCCATAGTTCGATGCATCATTGCATGAAAAATAGATGTCATAGCTCTCTAATATGTAGCACCAGCATTTTTAAGCCCAAATGGCATGACATTCCAACAGAAGGTGCCCCATGCACATGTGAAAGTAGTTTTCTCTTGGTCCTCTAGAGAAAATTTTATTTGGTTATATCCAAAGAAACTGTCCATTAAGGAATACATCTCAAAACCCGCAGTCATGTCCACTATCATATCAATGTTAGGCAGTGGAAAATCATCCTTAGGGCATGCTCTATTCACATCTCTAAAGTTTGTGCACACTCTGATTGAGCCATCTGGTTTAGAAATAGGTACAATATTAGAGATCCACTCTGCATAGTCAATAACTCAAATGAATTTGACGTTTAGGAGCTTCTCTAATTCAGCTTTTACCAAGAGTGCAACATGAGGATGCATCTTTCTCAATTTTTGCTTGACAGGTTTGACATTTGGAGCAATAGATAAATGATGCATTATAAGATTAGGATCCAATCCTAGCATATCTAAATATTTCCATGCAAATTTGATCTTCTTCTCTGTTAGGAATGTTGTAAATTGTTGCTTTTCTTCTTCGGATAATGATTGTGCTACATGTACCAATTGTGGCTCCTCTGTTGTACCCAAATTGATGGATTGGGTGGGCTCAATTAGAACTGGAGATCTATCCTATAAGTGACTCAGAAGGACATCAAATATCTCATCCTTAAGCACCTCAGTGAGGTTTTCACCTTTGGATATGTCTTTTATTTTTACTTTTGTAGGTTCTGAGACTGCCACAAAGTGGTTTTCACCCTCATAACTCTTTTTATTTTTCTTTTTATTCTTGTTTTTCTGACTAAGATATTTGATGTCTGACTCGGTCATGCTGATGCTTGGTTCACTGATGGAAGTCCTCATAGGCTCAACTACATTGAGGTAGCAAGCAAGGGCATAGTCATTTGGGAAGGTATAAATACCCTAGCTTAGATTTGTGGAGGTTTGATCAATAAGTTCAGGATATTTGATAGTCAAAGTAGGGAAAGATTAGGAGATAGTGTTTATGGATATGGATCTATCATCATTGGTCCTAACCTGATGCTTGAGTTCAAATGTGATATTACAACTTAAGACATTCAATTCGTGAATAGGCTTAATGTCATAGTGGGAGTTCAATTCAGCTATAGGTGGATCAGACTCGATAGGTTCATCATTTCACTCTAGACTCACATTGGGATTAGGTACATATTGGTGAATAACATCAACATGTTTCTTTTTAATAAGCTCATCTTCATCTGGTTTTGGAATGGCTCCCCATTCATAGTCATTTGATTCAGCTTCTGATTCAGGATCTCTAGGAAATCTTAGAACATGAGTAAAGTCAGGGTGAATACCCCAAGAAGGGTTACCCTCAAATTCTGATTTGAATTCATACTCATGGGAATCTATCTCAGAATCACTATCACCTCCCTCTTCTTGATTTCTTTCAAGATTAGCTAGTTCTTGTGTTGCAACTATCTCTTGATTGATAGTAGGTTCTTCTGTTTCTACTACATTAATTCTTTTGATTAGATCATCTTTATCATCAAGAAGGTCTTTGATTTCCTTAGGCAATTTTTCATAGGAGATGAGTTCTAAGCTGTCTGAATCACTATCTGATGGTTCTTTTTCTTCTTTCTTAAGAAGAGGTTCTCCTAGTGTGACTACTCTATGACATGGGAACAATTACCTTTGAGGTGATAAGGTTTCTTCTTAAATCCTAAGCCAACTTTGTTTTTATTTTCTCTACTAGTATGTGGGAGAGGTGCCTCAAGACCTTTTCCTCTAATTCTTAGAGGTCCTTTACCTAAATATCCCATTTTAGCTATTAATTTATCTCTTGGACCATATGACTTGGAAGGGATTTTGGATACTGCAGAGTCATTAGTTTGAACAACTTGAGATTTAGGTTCATCTTTGTATAGCCATGATAGCATAGCTTCATCCTCTTCAAATTCTTTCTTGGATACTTGTTCTGCTACAAAATTCTATTTATATGCTTCAAGAGGTTCCTTAGGTTTAGGCTTGGATTGTTTCAAAGATTTCCCATAAGACTTAGGTGAGATAGGGAGAGATGTCAAAGATAAGACTGGCTCGATAGTATATTCTCCCATACTATTTTCTTTGATATTAACCTCTTTTGCAAGATCTTCCATTTTATATGTGGATGCTTCTTTAGTTGGTTCAATGGAAGATTCTCTATTATTAGGTACAAGCTTATCTGCACTTTCCTTCAAGGTGTTGCAAGTTGTATTCAGATCTATGGGGATAGTAACCTCTACTCCTTCATAAGGAAACTTCAAACATTGATGGTATGTAGAAGGAATAGCTTGTATTTCATGTATCCATGGTCTCCCTAGAAGGATGTTGTAGGCCAAAGGTAGATCAAGCACTTGACAGATGGTATCTTTGATAACTGGACCCACTCTGATAGGTAAGACAATGGTGCCTTTAGAAGATCTTTCTTGTTCATCATAGGCCTTGATAGTTATTTTCTTTCTAGGATCAATAGCCAATTCTGAAAATCCCAATTGTGTGATCAAGCTTTAAGAACAAATGTTTAGGCCAACACCCCCATCTATCAACACATGTTTGACTCTACAATTCTGGATCAAGACTTCTATATGCAAAGGTTGATTATGTGGGTGACTCAAGGAGTTGTCATCTTCCTCTAAAAAGGAGATATATTGTGGAGATGTAAGATGTCCAACCATAGTCTGGAACCTATCTAAATCAAGGTCATCAGGAACATTGGAACCGAGCAAAGCTTTATCGAGAATGGCTCTATGAGCTAGAGATATTCGAAGAAACTCAAACATGGAGATTTTTGCATTAGTGTGTTGGATTTTTTGGACAATGCTATAAGATGTATGTCTTATATCCTTTGAATTGGAAGATTTGGAAGTAGCCTTCTCTTTAGAAGCAAATGAAAGATTGAAGGGCACCTTAGGGACATTTGATGAATCTAGGATTTGTCCTTTCAGATGCGTTTGAGCTTGTGATCGAGTAACTGTGTTAGATGAGGAATGATCTCTATCTCTTCGTACAATTGTGATGACATTGCAACTTTTAGAGAGACATGGTTCAACCATATTGATGACAGTGTTATTTCCAGGGTATGCATAGTTGACTTTTTCCCCCATATTAGGCTGAGAAGTTGAAACTTCTTGACCATGTTTTGGAAATGGTTCTATGAATGCTGTATGATTGTTATTATACATGGGATTATCAATTGTGATGTCTCCACTATCGATCAGATCTTGAATGGTATGATTCAAGTGGTAGCAATTATTAGTTTTGTGACCTTTACTTCGATGGAAATCATAGAATTCATTTCCTCTCCACCATTTTGGTTTGAGGTCCTGATCATTTGGTCAGATTGGTGGTAAAGAGATGATGTTATTAGCCAGTAGATTTTTCATAGCTGATTCTAAAGACTCTCCTAGAGGAGTAAACTTTTGATGTTTATCCCATCTTTTGTATTCTAGCTTCTTTGGAGATGGTTCAAAAGACTTTTGCTCTAAAGCTTTAATGGCTTGAGTGCCAAGAGTGAGATTGTAGGTTGGTGCCTTTGATGGGGCACAGAAAGTGTCAACAATGCCATCTATGATGATGCCTTTATTCTTGTTCCAATTTTTGTTCTTGTCTTTAGAACTGGATCCTGATTTGTACTTGTCTTTTTGAAGTGTGATTTCTCCTTTTTTCACAAGCACTTTTTCAATTTTGATAGCATTATCCACCATCTTATCAAAAGATGTATGATCTTGCATTTGTAGAGGATAATTGATTTCTGGAACAAGGTTGTTAATGAAGATTTCCAATTTTTCTATTTCTGGAATAGGTCTGGCATATAGAGAGAACTTCTTCCTCCGTCTCTTGAGAAATGTTAGGAATGGTTCCCCTGGATATTGCTTGAGATTATAGATATCAATCATGGTGACTGGATGTTGAATATTGTAGGAGTATTGTTTATAAAACAATTTGATCAACTCCTCAAAATTTTTGATTGTAAAAGGCAGTCTAGAGAACCAATTGATAGCTGCTCCCCCTAGAGATCGAGGGAAGAGATGCATCAGATAGGTTGGTTCGTGCATGAACTCCATTGATTGTGTATAGAGTTCTCTAACATGATCTTGAGGATCTGAGTGTCCATCATACTTATCATACTTTGGCATCTCCACTCTTTTTGGAAAGGGCGGCATGTACAAGTCTTTGTCAAATGGAAAAGGACATAGAGCCTCCATGGAGAACTCTTTGGGTTCCTTCTCTTTTTCAAGTTGATTCAATTTGACTTGTAAAGCATGTATTTGTTTCATCATAGCTATGAGTGGAGTTTCTTCCTCATGTTTAATGATGTCATCAACATTAAAGTTGGGAGGAAGTTTAGCTCCTTGATGAGATAATTGTAAAAAGTATGCTTCTCTATCTTCTTTCAAGAAATGCTTCATCATTCATTTGAAGTTATCATCATTTTGATATTGAGCAATTTCTTTAGGTGTGGGTTCCTGATCTGCACCATGTTGAGATTGAGCTCTTTGAGAGCCAAAATTTGTCCCTACTTGAGACATGGTAGGAGTTTCTGGACTCCCTAGATTAGATTGATGAGGGGTATGCTGAGTACCTCTGTGATTTGATGGAGGAGGTATGTAACCAGATTTCAATCGATAGTTGCCAAGATCGTCATCCTCGTAAAGACCAGAATTGATGAGTTGCTCAAGAGTTGGAGTTTGGAGAGTGGTGATAGATTTCTTGTGAGAGGAAGCTCTAGTCTTCATCATTAACCTCAAGTGAAACAAAAGAATAAGATCCAAATAACTGAAGAATGAATTGAAAAAAGATGATCAGATGATGCAACCTTGTCAAGGTTTGATTGATTTGAAGATTCGATTAGACGTGGATGAAGGATATTATACCCTAGATGTATGGGTAGGTTCCCAAAAGATAGTGGACAAGATATCACAACACTTAGTCATTTTGATGATTGATTGATTGAAGATTGATAGTTATGACAAGGTTTTGACACGAGATGATAAAGACTCAAATTGATTAAATAGAAGGCTGAATCGGATTCAAAAAGGCCACTTTAGGAAAATGATTGGATTCTCAATAGCTACTACTCTGTTCCTAACATGGTGATTTGATCGACAGATTCTGAAATAGGCTAAAAAGGCTAAATATCTAGCAATTCTGACAATTTTTTGACAACTCTAAAAAATTTCCCAAATGACACTCTGCAGACTCATACAACAGTGGGTATGCTATGAAACAACAGTTGAAAAGCTCATACGACAGTTGAAAAACTCACATGATAGTTGCTAGCAAGATTTTGACTTTTAGAATTTGCTGGCATGAAAACTCGTACGACACTAGGTACTCAATCATATGATAGATGGGTAGTACTAAAATGACACTTGACAAAACTCGTATGACTTTTGACTCCAGAAAGGATTTTACTTCAAATTTTGCAAATTTTAGGGTTTTCAGTTTCAGATTGTTTGCAAACAATACTGTCCAAATTTGAAGATTATACCAAATTTTATCATTTTTAGTAGCCAAGTAGATAAACAAATACACAAAACAACAAGCAAGTGATTTTAAGCACATCCAAAAACAATGAACAAGGGCAAAAGAAACCTTGCACATGAAGAATCAAGTGACTGAGTTTGTGCTAATCCCTAAGAGAGCTAATTGTGTATGTTCCAAAAAGTTTTTCAATAATGCACATATTCCTAGAAAATGAAACTTTAGCCTCTCTAGGGTTTTGAGAAATGGTTTGACTCTAAAACTTTTATGATCCAAAGGGGTGAACTCCAATCCTGGCGCACTAGGGTTTTAACACAGTCCAAGAACTTAATCTTTAGGAGCTGTGAGGGAGATCTGACAACCCACAATGAACCATACCCATGGAGATTTCTTCCACAAGGACATTTATATAGTGGTTGTCACTACCACGGTGAAAATGGCTATTACCACTTGAGGTTCTGTCAATGTAGTTTTCCCTATGAAGGGAGTGTCCGCTATGGTTAACCCTCTCTAAAGATGACTCACAGTATTGTACCACAAGGGAACTTGGCTCCAGATCCAAGGTTTTTGATGCTTTTTCACTTTTAACCCAAACAAAGCAGACAGATAAATCCGACATGCTAAGACAAAGTTTTGCTTCACCAAGGTCTATGATGTCAACTCCACATGATCTATCAACCTCTCCGGGGAGAGAATGTATCAATCAATAAGAGAAGGTGCACTAACCAATTTTGATTCACCAAAGCTCATGATGTCAACCCCACGTGATCTATCAACCTCTCCTGGGAGAGAATGTATCGATCAATAAGAGAAGACGCACTAACCAAGTTGAATGTGAAACACACTAAGTATCCTCCCTACCTACAAGGATTCCATTGTCAAGAAGGATTTCATTGGGAATCCAATCTCTCAAGAATCATGAATAGTGTTCATAGGGCCTAATTACTATGTGAGCACAGATGTATGTTTCCAAAAAGCAAAGCTACCAAAAGTACCCAAAAACCAGAAAGAGGAACACTTAACGCTTAAAGTGAATATGAGATGAGTCCACAAGGTCAAACACTTAACACCTCACACAAGCTAAAAATGAGTCCCCAACTTAGAAAACAAGTGAGTTCCTAAAAGCATAAATGGGTTGCCAAGTGGAACACTTAACGCTTCTATCTTGTTGACCCCTCCCCTTTAATGTGGCACTGACCTTGCAACCACAGGGTGGAATGAGGGGTCAGCGGATTAGTGATTCCAATAACCCAAGATAGCAATCAAGATCAATCACAAGTATCTAAGACTACTTAATGAATCCTTAAGGGGTCACAACCTAGTATCAATTATGCGAGTGTGTAGAAATAGATAAAAGCATGAAAAGATGCACACAAGCCAGACACATAAGAGATTTATTTTAAGTCCAAATTGAAATGTTATTAGATGAAGGAGAATACCTAGGATCCTCACAATGTGCTTAGTAGATTTTACCTAATTTTTAGCAATTTTTGTTGAGCTTTTCCATGCAAGCAAGTGACGAACTCTCCAACAAGCAAACAAGCAAACAAGATATGCAACATATATTCAACTTATGAAAACCATAGAGTTAGCTCTAAAAATCAATTATTATCAGCAATAATAACCACCAATTAACCCAAATGACAACTCATATCATTCATTGAACCATTTAAAAAAAATAAGTGCATACCCATCACAAAACTTTATTTTTTTTGTTGCATTTGACCTAGTCAACAAGATCTAATTTTTTTGATATGATTTTGCCTCCAAAAATAGAAATTTAGAACAAAGACTCCTACTAAAAAATAGAGAGCTTTCCAAAAATGTAAAAATTTTAGAAAAATCTCTTCATTTGTGCCCTAGAGACCCATTTTATCAAAATAGATTAGTTTTTGTAAATTGACTATTTGAGCTATTATATTGCATCCAAATTTAAAACACAAAGAATGGACCCCCTATAGAATTTAAAGATCTTTTCGACAATATAAAAATTTCCAAAAAATATGCTAATTTGCATCAGATATTAATTTTTTCCAAAATTTCAAGAAAAAATTATTAAAAATTCAAAACATCTCAAAAAAATCTAAATTTTTTACTATAGCTTTTCTGATATGTGTCCAACTTGCAAAAAAATTCAGAGCAAAACTCCAAGCCGTTTGAGAGATAAAATTAAATCTTTGAAACTTTAGGGTTTTAGCTCCCCAAAAAAATCAAAACTAGCATGTAAAGGTGGGTTGCCCCATGGTGGGTGCCAGAAATGTGTGTGAAAATTGTACCCGATCTATAGACACAACACTTCAGTAAAACATTAGAGGTTAGCAAAAATTAAAATCGTGCAAAATTGAAATCTAATCTAACCAAGCGATCTACTACCTTCTAGTAGGTGCGAGATTGATGTTCTCAGATTGTTATCGAGATCAGTGACCTAGACAACACCTAAATGAAGGATTTGGATGCAAAATTGATATGAAATATGAATGCAATTAATCTATATTTTTTAGATTTTCTATGCAATGATATGAAAACTTGATATGGAATCTATGCTAATATGGAAATTGATATGCTAAAATGATCTAACAATGATATAAAAAAGAATCTAAATGAATATAAAAAAAACAAATTGATCTGACAATAGCCTTGATTCACAATAAGCTTTGATTCTCCAAATTCCAATTCTTCAAAATAGTTGTGCAATTCGTAGACAACTTTGGCAAAGTAAGCTTGCAAAATTATGAGATGAATTATGAAGAGTTGAGCCTTGATTTTATAGAAATCACAGGCTTTAGAGGTGCATGAGAAAAAGCCATAAATCACTCAAATAAACTCAACTTGATTTTTGAGTTATTTTTAAATAAAGGATATTTAATTCATAAAAACATGCAAATCATGCAAAAATAGCTTTTTAACTCAAATTAGAAGTTTAGATCAATTTTAAAACTCAAAAATGATGTTGAGTTCCAAAAAGTCAATAACTTGCATTGATTTTCTGATTTGGAGTTTAATTGCTCTTTGATTGTGCACATAGATAATTATGAATTAATAAATAATAAAGTGATTTATTTCCAACTTAACTGATTTTAAAAAATAAAACAATTGATTTATGGGTTAATCAATTATTTTTTTAAACTTTTATTCCAAAAATAATATCATTAAATATGACAACTTGCTTTAATTAATTAAATAAGAATTTAGTCAATTAATAATAGGAATTTTGATTTATTGTCAAATTTAAATAATAATACAGGAATAAATATAATTAAATTCAATTAAATAATTAAGTGGCAGAATTAAATCCAATTAATTAAATATGAAAATATTCAATTAATCAAACTTAGGATAAATGAGATTTATCACCAAATAATCATTAAATTAAAGTTCAGATGTGCCTTTGGTTAGGACTTTGATGGCGATTTTGTTCGATATGTTGATGTAGAAGATTAATGAACTTATAGCCCATTTTTGGGGTATTACACCTAGTAGCCCTTCCAATACTGAAATCAGTAGTTTTCTCCCAAAACCCCCAAACAACCTAGCAATAGTTTTACACTTTCAAATACCCTTTCAAATTTATTAAATGCCTAACAATATCAGGCTCTCACCATTTGACTGGTGAGCACTTCTTTCACCCACTACCTCTTCAATTAGGCCTAATTAGCCTTGCTCAAAGAAGGAGCTCTTATATCCCTCAACTTCTAGGACTCAAAAACTCAAAAAAGTCTTATAACATGGCTAAAAACATCAAATTATCAAGTTTTTAGAGTGCCAACACTTTCTTATAACTCTAGGTACCAAACCCTCCTTTCTAGGGCCTCTAAGCAAGGGCTTTCTCACTTAGGCTCTTGCAAACCTCTCCAGAACTTACCAAGGGACCTAATGTGTGTGTGAATTTTGTACCTAGTTGTAGACACAACACTTCAGTAAAACATTAGAGGTTAGCAAAAATTGAAATTTGCAAGTAATTGAAGCTATGCTAAGCAGACGATTTACTACCTTCTAGTAGGTGTGAGTATGATGTTCTTAGATTGGAATTGAAATTAGTGACAATGCAACACCTAAACGAAGGATTTAAGATGATGAAAATAATAAAATATGAATGCAAATTAATCTATATTTTTGTATTTTCTATGCAATAAGAATGAGAAACTGTATGAATCTAAGCTATAATATATGAAATTGTGTTTGAATGCAAATATAATCTAAGAAATGCTATGAATGCATATAAAAATCTATGATGTAAAACTATGAATGCTCAAAACAATAAATGAAAATCTCACAATAGCCTTTATTTGCAAAAGATTGATTCTTCAGTCATGAATTCGCCAGAGTGAGGATGCAATTTCGAGGTGTTGATTAGGCAGCTAAAAATTGTGCAAACCTTTGTGAAGAGCTGAGCCTTGATTTTATAGAAATCCAAGGCTTGAGGATGCATTGAGAAAATCCATAAATCACTCTTTATAAACTTGGGTTGATTTTTGAGTTAACAAGAAATTAAGAATATTTAATTCATAAACTCATGCAAAAGCAGTTTTTATCTCAAAATAGAGCTTTAGTTCTCTTTTTCAAATCATCATCAGATGTTGAGTTTAAGAAAGTTTACAAATTGAATTTAGCAATTGTTTTAAAGTTGACTACTTTTGTGATTGTGCATGATTTAATTATAAATTAATTTAAAAAATAAATTGATTTATTTTCCACTTAACTAATTTTTTGAATTAAAACAATTGATTTATGGGTTAATCAATTATTAAATCAAACTTTATTCCAATTAAATCATTAAATTTGACAACTTTGATTTTAAATCAATTAAATAAATATCCAATTGATTGTTTGTAGGAATTTTGATTTATTGTCAAAATAAAAACAATATTAATTAGGAATAAATACAATTAAATCTAATTAAATAATTAAGTGGCATAATTAAATCTAATTAATTAAATATTCATCATATTCAATTAATCAACTTTAGGACAAATAATAACATTTATCGTCAAATAATATTTAATTAAACATAATTAGATAAATTAGGAATATTTAGGAAATATTCCCTAATGATAAAACAACACATGGTGAAATTTGGTCTTCTTTTTTTCGATCTGCATGCGTAATTTCCAATTGATAATGGCTTGAGTGATCTGGACGTGAGGTGGAGGAGAGTCTCTCTCCTCCACATGGTTTGATCTCTTCCCCTACTTGTTACTGCATTTATTTTCTTTTCCGTTCCTGCTTTTAAGTCTGGTTCGCTTGTTCTGTGTGAATGTCCTCCTCTGCATTAATGGACGCCATCCCCAAAGCCCCTGTTATTAACCCTAACCCTTCTCCAGCTACTAATGCTCTTCCATCTACTTCTGAGGGTGCCGGCTCTACTCAAACCCTAAAGAAATCTTTCATAGAGATTGTTGCCCCCACCTCTAATGGCGTCTCACCTTTGGCTAGATTTACTAAGGACATTGGAAGTAAGGAACCGGAAGAGCAAGGTAAGTCTTCTATTTCTGTCATGGCTGATGCTTATTTTTTGCCAAATGATGAGAAGCTAAAGGAAATAGCCATGGAAAAGGATAGATTATCAAACACGACTATATTTTTTGCTTGCATAGATGTCAAAAAATTCCCTCCGCACAAGTTTTTAGATGATTGGTTTAATAGTCTCTGGAATATCAAACTGGGGTTAAAGATTTCTTTTTGCAGGCAAATACAAAGAGGTCTGTTTATTATTTTCTTTCAAAATCATGAATCCCAGCTACAAGCCCTAAACTGACATTACTGGTTGGTGGGAAAAACTTCTTTTAGAGCTCTTCCATGGTTGCAGGAGGTTGTTGAGGATGAAATCCTAGCTCTCTCATGCCCTAGATGGCTAATCTTGCGAAGTGTCCCTCCCTTTCTCTGGAAATTTGTGCCTCAGTTGTTGGAGGAATTCGGCAAGATCATTCATATTGATCAAACCGCTAGGCTAGTTCCTAACCTAGATGCGAGGGTCTTAATATCTATTAAACTAGGTATTGATATTCCTCCGAGCTTGAAGGTTAATATAGATGGTCAGTTTTTCATTTGCCCCATTTAATTAATTAAATATTCATCATATTCAATTAATCAACTTTAGGATAAATAATAACATTTATCGTCAAATAATATTTAATTAAACATAATTAGATAAATTAGGAATATTTAGGAAATATTCCCTAATGATAAAACAACACATGGTGAAATTCGGTCTTCTTTTTTCGGTCTGCATGCATAATTTCCAATTGACAATGGCGTGAGTGATCTGGGCGTGAGGTGGAGGAGAGTCTTTCTCCTCCATGTGGTTTGATCTCTTCCCCTACTTGTTACTGCATTTATTTTCTTTTTCATTCCTGCTTTTAAGTCTGGTTCACTTGTTCTGTGTGAATGTCCTACTCTGCATTAATGGACGCCATCCCCAAAGCCCCTGTTATTAACCCTAACCCTTCTCTAGCTGCTAATGCTCTTCCATCTACTTCTAAGGGTGCCGGCTCTACTCAAACCCTAAAGAAATCTTTCACAAAGATTGTTGCCCCCGCCTCTAATGGCGTCTCACCTTTGGCTAGATTTACTAAGGACATTGGAAGTAAGGAACTGGAAGAGCAAGGTAAGTCTTCTATTTCTATCCTGGTTGATGCTTATTTTTTGCCAAATGATGAGATGCTAAAGGAAATAGCCATGGAAAAGGATAGATTATCAAACACAGCTATATTTTTTGCTTGCATCAATGTCAAAAAATGCCCTCCACACAAGTTTTTAGATGATTGGTTTAATAGTCTCTGGAATATCAAACTGGGGTTAAAGATTTCTTTTTGCAGGCAAATACAAAGAGGTCTGTTTATTATTTTCTTTCAAAATCATGAATCCCAGCTGCAAGCCCTAAACCAACATTACTGGTCGGTGGGAAAAACTTCTTTTAGAGCTCTTCCATGGTCGCAGGAGGCTGTTGAGGATGAAATCCTAGCCCTCTCATGCCCTAGATGGCTAATCTTGCGAAGTGTCCCTCCCTTTCTCTGGAAATTTGTGCCTCAGTTGTTGGAGGAATTCGGCAAGATCATTCATATTGATCAAACCACTAGGCTAGTTCCTAACCTAGATGTGAGGGTCTTAATATCTATTAAACCAAGTATTGATATACCTCCAAGCTTGAAGGTTAATATAGATGGTTGGTTTTTAATTTGCCCCACTGAAATTCTAGGGGGTTTAAATGCTTGCTTCCTTTGTAAATGTGAGGGCCATCAAAGAAAATATTTCCCTATCATTTCTAATAGGAAAAACCCTACTACTACCACTGAGAAGCCCACCTGTGAGAATTCTAACCCTAGCCCTAAACCTAGCACCATCCCCACTTTGGACACCCAATCGGTAAACCCTAGATCACAGACTAATCATAATGCTCCCTTAAAACCCTCTTTCTCCCATCCTTTGAACCCAACCCAGACTCCTCCATCCATTCCTTTCGTCTCTCAGCAAATTGTTAACCCTTTCTCTGATGCGAAATTTACTAGCAACTCGACACCAGATTGCCCTATGTTTGCCTCTAATAATGTTGAAATTAACAAACCGTCTTGCCCTGATGACTTTCAGATTGTTTCACATCGTAAAAACAAAAGAAGGAAAAATGCTCAACAGTTAGATCTAGATCAGATTCGACCAAGAAGGGCAAAAAATTATCCTGTTGAAATATTTAAACCCAGTCCTATTCCTTTACTGGATATTACCCCGCATGTTGATTTAGAGAAGCCTAATGATGCTATGGTAGATACTCATTTCTATCTACCCCTGGACCCAGGATTAGCTCCTTGCACTAATCCCTGTGCTCTAATTATGGATAATACTAAGGATCTTTCTACCAAAAATTTCTTCTCTGCTTTAAATGAAATTGAGGATACCTCTATGATAGAGGTGGTGTATGCCAATCCTTTGTTTAATTGTAGTCACCCCTCTTTTGGTGAGGATCCTTCCTTGATAGTAGATTGTGAGGGAAACTATGAAGATGAGGATGAAAACATGAAAGACCCCCCCTCTAAGAAGAAAGGTAGACCTCTTGGGTTGAAAAACAAAAACAAGATTGGAGACAATGCTAGTCTCCCTACTAGAAATAACAATAGTAGTTCATCATGAAGGTTGTTTCTTGGAATGTGAGAGGCCTTGAGTCTCCTGATCGTAAGTTTATTGTTAAGAATTTTATTAATATGCATAATAATCTTGATGTTTTGATGTTGCAAGAAATTAAATCTATTGGATTTACCCTTGATGTTGCCCTTGATTGAATTTGGAAAGATGCTTTTAAGATCTTCTCCAACCATCCCAAAGGAAAAGGAGGAGTTTCCATTCTGATTCATTTGAAATGGGCCAATCGTGTTATCAAGTCTGGTGTTTCTCCTTGTAATAGAGTGGTTTGGATTGTTATTAAAGACACTGATGCTTGTTTTGGTATCTTCTCTCTGTATGCTTCCAACGATTATCGTGAATGATCCCAACTTTCAGATTGGATGATCACCCTACCCAATATACCTTGGATATTTGGGGGAGATTTCAATATGATTGAAACTGATCTTGATAAATCTGGAGGTGTTCCCCTTGAGTGGAAAGGATCAGAAAAAGGCTTTTGGGATAAATTTAAAAGACATTTCAATCTTTTTGATCCTTTTTATGATCAAAACAGTGACGTCTCTGCTCTTAGGTTTACTTGGTGCAATTATTAGCAAGGAGCCAATCTTGTTTACTTGAGGTTGGACAGATTTTATGCTAACCTTGACTTTTTCTCTTTCTTTTCTTCTAACTCCTCACCTGCTATAGTTGTTCACCTTGCTATGCTTTCTGATCACTCCCCCATATCTGCTTCCATCAATTTTAGAAATGCTATCCCTCCTTCTGCCCCCCGTTCCAAGAAATTCATTCTTAACACTTCCCTGCTTGTAGATACTAATGTTATGATTGCTATTAAAATGGTTAGACTCTTTAATCAGAATAATAATAATCTTTCTCATATTGATAGATGGAACACCAATGTCAAGTCTTGGCAGAAGGTCTTTCAGACCTTCGAACAGAAGAACGCCAAAGATTATAGAAAAGTTGAGGGATTCTTATCTAATAACCTTCTATCTTTGGAAGGCAAACTTCAAACCCAACCTTCTTCTTTGATTCTAGCAGAGCAAGTTTCTCTTTCCAGAAACAAACTTAGAAAACATCAGCAAAATAAAACTAAAGGAGCCTACATTAGATCCCGAAACCAATGGCTTCAATTTGGGGATAAAGGGTCAAAAATTTTCTTTAATTACTTGAAGTAGAAGCATGTGAAAGAAAGAGTTGATAGAGTGGTTGTGGAAGACAAAGAGCTTCTATCCCTTCTAGATATTACCAATGCTTTCCGTGATTTTTACTCTGACCTCTTCTCCTCTGAGGATTCCCCCACTTCTATCGATATCAGGAACCGTTTTATGAGCCTCATTCCTACCAAGATTTCTGAGGAAGATTTTGTCCAGCTTCAAAATACTATTTGGCTTCAAGAAATTGCTAATGCCATCTATAAGCTTAAGGATGATAAACCCCGGGTCCTGACGGGCTTCCTGCTAAATTTTACAAGGCCAATATTGACTGGATTGCTAAAGATCTCTATAATGTTTATTCTAAAGTTTTTGTTAATGGATCTTTAGGACCCTCTATTAATACTGGTATTATTAAACTCATCCCCAAGTCTGGTGACAAGGCCCTTATCAAGAACTAGAGACCTATTACACTGCTAAATGCTTCATACAAGATTCTTGCTGAGGTCCTTGCCACCAGACTTGAAAAATTTCTTCCAAAATTTATTTGCCCCACTCAAACAGGTTTCATTAAGGGCAGATACATTTTGGAGAACTTGATTACTAGCTGGGAAACTATGACTTAGGCTAAGATCTCTAATCAGAATAGTGGTATGCTTCTTGTTGATTTTGAAAAGGCCTATGATAGAATTGAGTGGGATTTCATTATTAAAATGCTCAATGCTTTTGGTTTTCTGCCTGCCTTCTATAGCTATGTTAAAATTTTGCTTGCTGATGCTACTGCTATTGTTGAAGTTAATGGTCTATTTTCTCAGCCTATTAATCTATCTCGCTCTATTAGACAAGGATGCCCCCTTGCTCCTACTCTCTTTTTCATTGCTTTTGATGCTTTGTTCTACCTTCTTCGTGATGATTCACTCTCTCCTAGAGTCCATGGGATCACTCTCCCTGACAGCTCTGAACTTTTAAATATTCAATTTGCTGATGATACCTCCCTATTTTTGGAACTCTCACAAAATAATATCTTCTCTCTTAATCAAAAGTTTGAGATCTTTGGGAAAGCCTCAAGAGCTCATGTTTCCAATCCTAAGTCCATTATGCTTGGTTGGAAAGATTCTCCTCTAGACTGGTTGAATCAGTTTTCTTACTCCTGGGGTGGTCCTCATAAGATTGTTAGATACCTTGGCATCCCTTTTTCTATTGATCCTTCTCTCAAGGATATGTGGCAATGGGTTAAAAATAAGATCATGAATAAACTAAATAACTGGAATCATAGAGCCCTGTCTCTTGCTGGAAGGGTTCAAGTGTGTCAAAAAATCATTTCTTCTTACACTATTTACTACTCTTCTGCCTAGATGTTTAGTAATTATCAGATCTTTGAAATTCAAAAACTTATTCAAAATTTCCTTTGGTTGGATGGTAAAGGAAAAAGAAAAACTCATATGGTGAAATGGAAATGGTGTCATATGGATAGAAAAATTGGTGGTCTTAGCTTAAAGGATCTAAGATTACAGGGTATCTCCCTGGCCTCCAAGTGGATCTTCCAAGCCCTTGAAGGTAATGAGCCTTGGAAAGTTCTTATTAAAAACAATATTCAGTGTGGTGTTCCTAAATTTTCCAAATCATGGAAAGGCCTTCCCTTTTGCGATCTAATGGCTGGCCTTTTTGCTGTCTCTGTTCAGGGGACCTGGGTCTTTAGATCCATTTGGAAGGCTTGGGAGTTGGTCAGAGGTTACATTGATAATTCTAGCTTTGATTACCATACTACTATTCATGGAGAATGTTCCATATGGTGGAACTTTACTAATGATGGCAAGCCTCTTGCCCTCATTAAAGGCTACTCTACTAGATCTTGGAATTCCAAGGGCATTAAATGTATTATGGATATCATGGAGCATAATACCCTTATTACTTGGAACAATCTGTCCAAAATGTATGATCTCCCTAATTCTCAAATCAGAACTTACAATTTAATTAAAAATGCTTGTGCTGGTTTAAATCTACCTAGAAATACTGATGTGGACTCTCATCGATATCTTTCCTTTAGATGGAGAGATGGCTCCTTGCTTACTAAAGTTAAAGCTAAAGATGTCTATAAGTTTCTTAACCATGACACTGAAGTTACTGATCATATTAATAACATCTGGTATTGTAATCTCAACTCTACTGAGTGGCAAAAGTCATTTGACATGCTCTGGAAGTCTCCTCTTCCTCCTAAAATTAAATGTTTCAAATGGAAACTTCTTCTTGACAAACTTCCTATTAGAAATCATGTTACTTGCTTTGATATCTGTTCCTTATGCAGAGTTCCTGAAACTATGAGGCATATATTTTTTGATTATGTTTTTGCTAAAGAAATCTGGTTAATGTTCAGAATTTATATAACTAAAAATGTGTATACTTTTGAAATTACTACTGGTGCTATACAAGGATTGAGAAAAGATGCTAACCTTTTTTGGCACATTCTTTCATCTCTCATTCTTTGGTTTATTTGGAAATTTAGAAATGAAGCCAAATTTCAAGGCAGTAATAGAAGTCTTACTGGGTTTTATAGAAAGCTCACCAAATTTAAGATTGTGTCGCAGGTCTATTGCATTATGTACCTTGAACATGATAAGCTCTTGAGATTTCTTAAAGATGGTCACGCATCTATGTTCTTATATGAAATGAAGCATGGTTATGAATGGGCCACCATCATAGAGGACAAGAACACCTTTGATAAAGTTCTGGATAAGCTGATTGAAGATATTAAGAAGAACAATGCTACACCTTCCTATGAAAAGCTAGACATGTATGCACAGATTCTGGAAAGAAAGAAGGTCATTTGGATGGAAGGGCCTCAGGGGTGGACAACTTGGCTAGAGAACTAGGATGATATTCTCTCTTAATTGCTTTTTTTGGGGGATCTTTTTTTGTTCTCTTGCTCATTATACTATGTAATCTCTGACTCTCTGTCGTGTTCTCTTGGGCCTACTACCTACCCTTGAGACTCAAATGTTTTTTGTATTTTTTTTAACTCTTGATCTTTAATATAAATATATATATATATATATTCCCTAATGTAGAATTAAGATAAAATCAATTAGGACTTTGATGTGAAGATGTGCCTTAGGTTAGGAATTTTGATGTCGATTTTGTTCGAATTTGAAGATGTAGGAGGTTAACAAACCTATAGCCCATTTTTGGGGTATTACATTTTGCCCCTCTTTGAATCATTGTGAAAAGCATAGTGGTTCAAAGAATAGTTTGTGTTTGATATATGTATGAAACTAATTTGAAAGATTAACCGATTCTGAGACAGAAACCGATTGAAAGATTTAAAGATTCAAGATTTAAGATTTAGGTCCTGAATGACCAAAGATAATGTTAACTATAGCAATAATGAACCAGTGATTATGAAAAAGTGTCAAAATGCCTGATTCTGAACCTTATGATTGCAAAGAAGTGAGTGACCAATATGTCCTCAAAGATGAATCATATTGGTATCACATCCTGAACCCATCAGTTACAAAGAAATAAGGAAATGATGCTAATGAACCGATAGTTACAAAAAGTTGATATTATTTACAAGATAGATTAGGATACTAGATTGATATGGATCTCGATGAATCTGATATGCCCCAAGTGACAAGGACTTTTGATGAGTTAGCAACTAGATGTGGTTGTTATCTTGATTACTGAGGAAAGATTTGATTACATATTTAGATTTACAGACTTGAATGATGTGCAATACCATGCCCCCTTCAGGATTAAAATTGAAATTTGACAAGAAAAGTCAGCATTGAATGGTTTAGAAGCATGTTAATTGATTGAAGAAGTGGTTTTGCACATCCGAGAACATGTTTTGCATCATTTAGAGGTCTTGGAGACCAAGTTTAACTAGGTTAAACCATGAGTTGACCATAGTTGACCAAGTTGAAATTTCAATAGTTTGATGTAAGATAATCAGTTAAGTTGAATTCTAGATTTCTGTGATGATTGAAGGTCGATTATGCAAGTAGTTAATAATATGAATGATCTCAAATTTCTATTTTGATCCCGAAAAAGGATTCTAATTGTTGTTTCATTGGAGGAACCTTCATACAATGCTCAATCCTTATGTCATGTTTAGCATTTTTGGTTTTTGAAGAATCGTTTAAGTGTTCAAGAAATTTGTGAGATCATGCAAAGTGCAAAATGAAATGCAAACCTAGGACCTAATCACTAATCATGTGTCGATTTGTTGTCATCATTTAACTTTTAGGTAACTAGATAAATCAATACAATGCCCACTAGTTATGAAACCATAGACATATGAATATCAATTTGTATGCTCAAAAGTCAATACAATGCCCACTAGCTAGACAACCATGGACATATGAATATTGATTTTGTTTTCTGAATGTCGGATTAGATATAAGCACCAAGGCAAAAATGTCAGGATGACCTGAATATCATGTCCATTTTGATATAGCAATTTGTATAAGCATCTGAACATAAACGTTGTGATGACCTGAATATGCCTTGCATTCAAACACATCAAACAGTCAAGAGATCATTCTAAATCTAGTGTGAATTACCTATAGTGACCCTTTATCAGTCACATCCTTAGGTAAGATTGTGTTTCATAGTAGGAGAAAGAACTCACTCAAAAAGACAATAGTTAGATCAAAACTTCTTTGAATCTTTTGGGTATCAATGGTTGAGGTATGCATGGCCATCCAATTCAAGATAGAGGCTCTTACAGATGGACACCATTTCAATCTAGAATTTTCAAAGTTGTTAGATTTTCACATACAAGAAGACAAAGAAAGTATTATGCCCCCATTCATCACTCTCTAAATCCTATAAAGGACATCATTGAAGAGCTCGAAGGGACACAATATGAAAAAATCTCAATGTGAATCAGTAAGCATACAAGGAGATAAAAGCATGTAAAAGCATAGATTGTTTTCAGTTTGTGTTTGATTGCATTGTTGTAGATGCAAAATCTTTTCTAGAGAGGAGATAGATAGACAAACTTAGATGAAGCTTCAAATGACTCTAATTGGATATGACATGTCTAAAGTATACTGGAGACCATAAGATATGATAATGATTTCCCCCAAGTGTTAAGCATTGATAGGATACAGACGCTTGAGCTGATTGGTGTATAGATTGAATTTATTGAAACAAGGATATATATAGACTAAAGTAGACTGAAAGATGGGAAAGACCAAGATTTCTCTGATAGATGGAGTATTTTGAATAAGTGGTACCCATTTGTCAAGTTTTCACCATCTTGGCAGAGATTCTATTTTTGCTACCAAGGTGCATGTTTCCAAGTTTTCACCAAGGCACTTTTTCTTTTTCTCATTTTTTTATATTTTTCATTTTTTCAATTTTTTTTTGTGAATCATCAAAGCGCCTATTGCTAGGTTTTCACCAAGATGTTCATTTTTTTAGGACTTTTTCAAATTTTTATAATTTTTTTCAGGACATTTTACCATAGACTGAATGCCTTAGGTGTAGAATATCTTCAGATGGAGAACATTGATTGGTTCTTGGAGCTGTTCTCCTTCAGTCATTGAGAGTTGATAGGCACCAGAGCCAAAAGTAGTAGTGATTACAAAGGGACCCAACTAGTTGGGTTCAAACTTCCCCTTGCGCTATCTATGTGATTGATTTTTAGGATTCTCTCTCAAGACTAGATCGCCAACCTGAAATTCTGTGTCTAACTTTCTTGTTGTAGCCTCTAGACATTCTCTTTTGATATACTCTAAGATGATCATATGTTTCTTGTCTGCACTCATCTAGTAGTTCAAGTTCTTGCAACCTAGACACTTTGTAGTCATCATCAGTTACTAGACCATGCATTCTAATTCTTAGTGATGAGATTTCAACCTTAATAAGCAATACTAATTAGTATGTACAAAGGATGCCCTCAGATAGAATGGGCATCAAACTCCCTAGCAAGATCACATCGTGTAGTCCCAATGTCTAGGAAGGTGGAGAACAAGAGGGATTAGCAAGCGTGGAAGAGATGGAAGACAAGAGAATGAATGAGAATGAAGGAAATAAATCTTCAAGGGAAAACTCCTCAAGAGTACCCAAGCTAGGGAAAAATCATCATGTAAAGCACATTTGGACAAGCAATGAAAGGCCAGCATAGGATAAGTCACAAAAGCATAATGCCAAAGAAGGAAAGGATGTAGTCCAAAGGAGTAGACATGTCAAGAGGTTTCAAAGCATTGTGTTCTACTCTTTTTTTTATTAGATCAAGACCAAAGGGGAAAAGGATAGCGAAAGGTTAGAATGAATGGAGGAAAATAAATATAAAGGCTAAATAGGAAGGGAATGAAAGAAAGATCATCGTAAGATAGCTCACAAGATAGCCAAATGTTCATGTATAGATCAACATTGTCAAGATCAAAGAGAGAAGATGGAATTGATGAAATATGTAGAAGAACTACACATGATGCCTGATTACCAGGTTTTCATCATGATACTTATCCAAGGCACCACAAGGGAGTGGTTTTCACCATAGGATGAAGTTATTTATCTTTACTTTTGCTACCAAAGTTCTTGTTTCTAGGCTTCCACCAAGGCACATTTTCAATTTTTTTATTATTTTTTTTTTTTTTGGAAGGCAAGATTTTTAGATAATTCTCCTTGAAAGGATAAACCATGATATGTCAAGGATTCAAAATGATATGCTCAAAGATGCTGATAGGGAAAGGAAGATGGAAGAGAAAAATGGAGGATAAGGTTTTATGTAAAGTGAGTGAGGCTGGAAGATAAGAGGAATAGGCAAATGAGGAAAAAAGATAGAAGGTAGAAGGATAATGAATGGAAGTATTGTGAAAGGGTAGATGGAAAGGAAGGCAAGGTCAACATCAACACACACCTTGAAGGGTGGTGAGAGGATGGAGGAAACATGAATGAAAGAATATGTGAAGGAATATGGTGAATGGATAGCAAAGGTTGTGGTTTAGGCGCATGGAATGGAAGAATGTTTTTGGAAGAAGATGAAGTGGAAGTCTTTGGAAGCTTGAATGTAAACTTCACTTGTTGCTCAACATCAAAATTTTTTAAGAGAGATTTTGGAATCCATATAGCCATAGGATTTTCATTTCTTTTTGATGATTTAGAGAGAATATCTTCAATGATGGATTTTGGAACCCATACTTGTCTTGTAATTTTTTTCTTAGATATCTCTTTTGACTTTATGCCTCCATGTTGATTAGAGGAGACATGGTAATCTTCTTTTTTTGATGGATTCTTTTATTGCTTCTTTTTCTTATATTGAACATTCAAGTTACTTCCAAAAGACTTGGGAATTATGGAAGAAGGAGGATATGACTGGTTTAAATGGGTGGGTGGATGAAAAGGATTCAAGGGTATGCATCTATGTTGATCTTGAGGAAAGATAGGAGATGGAGGGACATAAGGACCCAAGATGGAAGGCAGATGTGAAGCCCTTAGTAGTGGTGGAAGAGGTCCAAGAATGGAAGTGGAAGATGCAAAAGGATAATCAACAAGTTCATCAACATCTATATGACAACCAAGGACATTAGCATCTTTAGACTGAGCATTAGGATTTTCAATAGAATCATGGACATCTTGAATATGAGCACCTTCTTTGATAGGATTGTTCAAAGCTTGCAAAGACTTAGGAAGAGCAGAAAGTTTAAATGAACATGGAGTTGTAGAATAAGAAGATGGAAGACTTTGATCTTGACAAGGATCTTTGGATACAATAAGCACATAATTTTTCTCTTATTTTCAATAGGCTTAACATTGGAAGTAATAACGCCATTTTTACCAACCTTAATGGAAGTATCATCTTTGGAAATTGGAAGTGGGGTAAGGTTATTTTGATTGTCAATAAGCTCAACAGTGTAAGTAGTAGCATGATCTTTCTTAGGAGAAGAATTAAGACATGGTGGAATGCATGAGAAAGGGTGTGTAGGATCAAAAGAACTCTGAAGTGGATAAGAGACATTGGGAAAAGGAGTGGATGACATGGAGGGTTCTTGATCTTGATCTTTATTTATGTTATTTTCTTTATCATTTTTAGAGTCCTCTTGACATGGAGCCACTTCTAAGGACAAGGAAGCATGTTGGGATTGTATGGAAGACTTTGGAAGAGATGGTGGAGGACTAGCTGAAGTAGGAATTATAGCATATAAAGGCTTAGGCTCTTTAGGTTTAGCATTATTGAAAGTATTTGCAGCCAAGTGAAGGTTAGCTTGAGTATCTTTAAGAGGTATCCCTTGAGGATAACTATAGGGAACCACATGAAAAGTATTAGGATTTTTGTCGGATGAAGGACTTGTGAAAGATTTGATAGGCTTGGAGGCTTTAGGAAATGTATGGGTATTGGAGGAAGTAGGGGATGAAAGGGAACCATCACAAGACAAAGGTTCAACATTAACATGATCTTTCTTGAGGGTGTAATTTTTATTTTCAGCATGAGAGTTCTTAGAGGAGAGATCCTTATAGTATTAACATTTATAATCAATGCAGTAAGCTTTCTCTTCCTCAAGTGAAACAGATGGATCATCTAGGTATTGAGCACATAAATCATCAAAGTCTCTTTCAAAATCAGAATCATATGGATGACCATCATGATCTTTCCAATGTGACGTCCTATTTCCAGTAAGCACAAGCACACGACGAGGAGGACTCTTAGGAACATAGGTATCATAGGCATCATTATATCATCCATCATCATAGTCATCATAGTCTTCAAATATGGGTGTGCCACTCTCTATGGAAGAGGTATCATAAGGGTTATCATGTTGCTCAACATGGTATGTCTTGAGAAGAGAATTAAGACTCTTGGGAGAATTAGAAGAGGAACAATATCATGGAGAAGAGGAAGGTGAAGACCCAGTGGAGGAAGAAGACTTGGAAGATGAGGAAGAATGAAAAGAATTAGAAGATGAAAGACATTTGGAAGAATGAGGTCATGACATGATCATGCATATGATCCTTGAAAAGGTGTCTGATTCAATGAATTTTTTCTTTATTTTTATCATAAATTTATCACTCATGGTTTTTTTGGAATAATACTCTTTGAATTGAGCAATGAGTTTGAGATCATCCATTTTGTTCCATAACAAGATACCTAAAATTCATGGTTTTGGAAGAGGAGGAATCAAGCATGGAAGTGATAGAAGAGATGAATAGAAGAAAGAAGACTAGATAATAAGAGAAAAAGAATCAAGAAGACGTGAAGAGTTTAGGAAGAAGAGAAAGGATGGAAATGAGAGACTAGGAAGACATGGGAGATGTGGAAAAAAGAAGACCAAGAGTCATTTTGTGCAACTTGATAGCATTTAAGTTCATTTGGATGTTGAGCAACATGTCATAGCACCTGAGATTTGACCCAGACTGACCAAGGCTGACTAGAAATGACAAGAATCAGTTCGCTATTTTGACAGAATTTGGGTTTTGTTGCAAATTGGATTTCTAACAAATTTAACCAATCTCTGACAACTTTGACTTTGGCTTTGATACAAGTTTTGAAATTTTAGGATGCCTTTTGACACCAGAAAAGATTTTTTCTTCAAATTTGCAATTTTTCAATTTTTCAATATCAGTTTGTTTGTAAATTTTTCTATCCAGTTTTTGAAGATCTATGTAAAAGTTTGTCTCAAGTAACCAAGTAGATATCAAGCACATAGAATAGCGAGCAAGGGGAGCAAGAAATCATCTAAAAACAATGAACAAGGGCAAAAGAAACCTTGCGCATGAACAAGCAATAGTGACTTATTGTGCTAATCCCTAGAAATACTACTTGTGTATGTTCTCAAAAAGTTTTTCAATCAAGCACATAGACCTAGAAAATGAAAAATTTAGCCTCACTAGGGTTTTTAGTAATGGTCTAAATCTGCAAATTTTTTGATCTCAAGAGGGAAAACTTCAATCCAGGCACACTAGGGTTTTGACATAGTCTGAGAATTTAATCAATCAAGAGCTACTAGGGAGATCTGGCAGCCCAACAAGAGACCACACCTGTGAAGATTTCCTCCACAAGAACATTTATATAGCGGCTGCTACTACCATGGTGAAAATGGCTATTACCACTTGAGGTTCTGTCCATGTGGTTGACCCAATTAAGGGAATTTCCACTACAGTTAACCCTCTCTAAAGGTGACTCACAAAAGATACCACATGGGAATTGGTTCCAGATTCAAAGATCTGAGTTTCTGATACTACCCAAAAAGGGAGTAGAGCATAGTCCTCTAGCCTTTTCACTTTTAACCAAGACAAAGTAGATAGATTAATCTGACATGCTAAGACCAAGATTATCTCACAAAGATCTATGACATCAACCACTTATGATCTATCAACCCCTCCAGAGAGACAATGTATCAATCAAAAGTTGAAGCCACATGAATCTAGTAGAACGTGAGACTCTCTCAGTAACCTCCCTACCTACAAGGGGATCCTTCGTCAAGAAGAGCTTCACATGCATGAACAAGCAAAAGAAGCCCACTCTCTCAATATCATCCACAAATAGTGTTCATAGGGCCTATTTACTATGTGTAACAGATATGCAAAAGGCAAATCTATGTTTGTTTTAGAGCCCAAAATTGAAGTGTGAATTATGAAAGCTATAAAGGCACTCAAGCTTGACACAAGAGATTTTTTTTTATGTCCCAAAATGAAGTTTTATTAGATGTAATAGAATACCTGAGTTCCTCACAATGCGCTTAGTAGATTTTACCTATTTTAGCAATTTTTGAGCATTTGTCTTCTATCTTTTGTACCCACAGGATGTACCTGCACCTGCACCTGCAAACCACTGTTATGAAAAACTTACCTATTCTTGTACATGAAACCCACTGTTATAAAAATTCATAAAAAAAGAAATGCAACTTTTCAACCCCATGTGGTAGCAAATCATGTTAGTCAAAGATAATATGTCAATTGATAATCGAAAAACTTGTTGTCATAAAAAATTAGATTCTGACCAGTTTGTACTAAATAAATAATAACTTTTGAAAATAAAAATGAAATTAATCCAAACTAATGGAAAGTGAAATCTAACTCAAATATCTTTCCATAAATATAAATTTTGGATCTGTATCATGTCATATGTGCATGTACCAATAAAAACATCAGTCGGATTTCATAAAATCTGGTTCAGACTAGTCTTCACTAAAATGATCATAACTTTTGGAAATCGAAAAAAAATTAATCCAAACCAATAGAAAATGAAATATAATTCAAATACATTTTCATAAATGTAAATTTTGGATCTGTATCATGCCATATGTGCATGTACCAATAAAAACATCAGTCAGATTTCATAAAATCAAGTTCAAACCAGTCTTCACTAAAATGATCATAACTTTTGCAAATCAAAACAAAATTAATCCAAACCAATGGAAAATGAAAGCTAACTCAAATACCTTTCCATAAATATAAATTTTAGATCTATATCATATCATATGTGCATGTACCAATAAAAACATCAGTCAAATTTTTTTAAAAATAGCCCAGACATTTATCACAAAACTCACAAAAATTAACCTTATGGTTGTGCGTTCAAGAAAAATGATAGAAATTTGATAGAATAGAATGGAAACCTGTTACAAAGCCCCACTGTGGGTGCCATAAATGTGTGTGTGAATTTTGTACCTAGTTGTAGACACAACACTTCAGTAAAATATTAGAGGTTAGCAAAAATTGAAATCTGCAAGTAATTGAAACTATGCTAACCAGGTGATTTACTACCTTCTAGTAGGTGCGAGTATGATGTTCTTAGATTGGAATTGAAATAAGTGACAATGCAACACCTAAATGAAGGATTTAAGATGATGAAAACAATAAAATATGAATGCAAATTAATCTATATTTTTGTATTTTCTATGCAATAAGAATGAGAAGCTATATGAATCTAAGCTATAATATATGAAATTGAGTTTGAATGTAGATTTAATCTAAGAAATGCTATGAATGCATATAAAAATCTATGATGTGGAACTATGAATGCTCAAAACAATAAATGAAAATCTCACAATAGCCTTGATTCACAAAAGATTGATTCTTCAGTCATGAATTTGCCAGAGTGAGGATGCAATTTCGAGGTGTTGATTAGGCAGCTAAAAATTGTGCAGACCTTTGTGAAGAGTTGAGCCTTGATTTTATAGAAATCCAGGGCTTGCAGATGCATTGAGAAAAGCCATAAATCACTCTTGATAAACTCAGGTTGATTTTTGAGTTAACAAGAAATTAAGAATATTTAATTCATAAAATCATGCAAAAGCAGTTTTTATCTCAAAATAGAGCTTTAGTTCTCTTTTTCAACTCATCATCGGATGCTGAGTTTTAGAAAGTTTACAACTTGAAATTAGCAATTGTTTTAAAGTTGATTTCTTTTGTGATTGTGCATGATTTAATTATAAATTAATTTAAAAAATCAATTGATTTATTTTCCACTTAACTAATTTTTTGAATTAAAACAATTGATTTATGGGTTAATCAATTATTAAATCAAACTTTATTCCAATTAAATCATTAGATTTGACAACTTTGATTTTAAATCAATTAAATAAATATCCAATTGATTGTTTGTAGGAATTTTGATTTATTGTCAAAATAAAAACAATATTAATTAGGAATAAATATAATTAAATCTAATTAAATAATTAAGTGGCATAATTAAATCTAATTAATTAAATATTCATCATATTCAATTAATCAACTTTAGGATAAATAATAACATTTATCGTCAAATTATATTTAATTAAAGATAATTAGATAAATTAGGAATATTTAGGAAATATTCCCTAATGCAGAATTAAGATAAAATCAATTAGGATTTCGATGTGAAGATGTGCCTTAAGTTAGGACTTTTGATGTCGATTTCATTCGAATTTGAAGATGTAGGAGGTTAATGAACCTATAGCCCATTTTTGAGGTATTACACCTGACACCTCCCAATGGATCCCAATAACCAATATCCATCACAAAATACCCCCATCCTTTGGAGTATTTACTCACAATAATAGCTGGTGTCAAACTGTACACCCTCAATCAGCATTTAACCACCATTCGGTGGTCTCTTCTCCACAACATCTTGCACATCCCTGCATATTCCTACAACTAGATCAATATAAAAGGATATAATACATATTATAAGACTCCTCCCACCAAAAACATTCACCACATAGGGTGGGAGATTCAATGATCCATTTAAAACTTTGAAAGATCAAATTGCTGATTGCAAAAACACAATCCAGGGACAGTCAAGAATGACTCGATTTCCCTACCTCAAAACTTCATAAAATGAAAATATAAATGCATTGAAATGATACTAAATCAAATTACCATCATCTCACATCATTCTCCAATAAAAAAAACACATTGTTTCAAAGCATCACAGTGCTTGGATCAAGACTGTACCCACGGGCCTGAATATGGATTTGCAAGAAATGTCTTTTGTTATTGAATCAAAACCATTTACAATAGTCTCCACACACCCCAAACTCTACATACCAACTTGAATCATGTGGATCTCCTTCAAAAAGATCCTCAAAATATAAAACCAACCTCTAACTAACTTCCAACTGTCCTACAATAGTCAAAACAAACTGTTAACACAATTACAAACTTGTAAAAGTTGTCTAGTTGACAACTACTTTGTCAACTTCGACCCCAACTTGAAATTTTAAATTTGTATTATTAAAATAATTTCTAAAGGCCTTTTTAGGATTCAATCCTAATTTTTTATACCTATACTAACCCTCAAACCTACTACTAACCCTTCCTTAGCTATTTATGCCTTATTTTGCCATATTAAGGCAAATTGAACATTTGGCACTCTAAGTGCTTTTACATCAATTTTGATGGTGCAATAGGCCATTTACAAACATAATGAACCTTTAGAGGTTATGTCCACAATCCCCTAATCTAGGATTAATCCTTAATGCATTCCTAGTGACCCCTAGGTACCTTTTAGACTCATTGGTGCCATTAAGGCTTACATTTAGGATTTAATTACAATAACATCAATTTATTATTCAATTAACATTCCATGACCATGATTATTCCTATTACATGATTCAATGACCTTTGAAGGACATTTTTCTTTCACTCTTCCCAAGGATCCATAAGTGATCTTGGTGCTCTCCATGGCTCCTGCCTATGATCTTGGTGCTCCTGCACCATAGAGGATGATGCAAATGTTCTTATGGGTTTATCTAAGATGAAAGCATACTGAGACAACTTTGCATTTTTGGAGAAGGGTAGAGATTGTGCCTACTAGTCTTCACTTTATAGTCTGAAAAATTGGCAGTTAACTTGGATGTGAAAGGAAAACTGTTTAATCTGTGTGTTGTATTTGATATTATCCAATCTAGCTTGGTGCTTCTCTTCTTCTTGGGTTGCAGTGACAATGGGTTGGTAATCTTTAAGTTTCGTTTTGGAAACTTTCTTCTCTCGATATGCATGAGGTGTTGGTAACTTAGCTTTCTTTTGCTTCATAGGTACGATCATAGATCAAAAGGAATATCTCTTCTCTCTGAACACTGGAATAGATCAAGCTAGGAAGTGACTACGATAAGTATACCTTGGCTTGGTTTGAACAAAACTTGACTTTGCTTTTAGGATAGTGTTGACAAACAGTCCTCACAAGAGACAAAGCAATCTTGTGGGGAAAACATGCAGATGATCTCTTTGGCAAAAGAACTTTAGTAACTCTGATTTTGTGTATGTTTGATAGATGTTTTCACTAGGTCTGATTACTTTCAAGAACACATACAAGAAATTTCTACCTACAAGATAGGTGAGTATCACAACCTTTTCCCACAACTTGATATCCCAAAAGAGGAATACATATGGTGAGTAATCTTCAGGTGACCCAGGAAACCACTTGGGTTGGTCCTTGCACAAAGATTATGATACTTTTGGGAGTAGATCAGGTGGGCTTCTGATTAATGGCTTCTACAAAGATCTGTGGTAACCCCCCAATTAGTTTGTATGCACGTGACTCACTTAAGAGCCTAGTTGACCATGCCAAACTTGTGGGGATATTCACCTACCTCAAGCTACCATCAACACACCTCACCTGAGCTTGAGGGGATAAGGTGAGAGTTTTCTCAACACCTTATTTATATATCGATCAAGGAATTACTAGTTTGAGTTCATTCTCTAAAGAGGAAGCATTTCTCTCTAGACAGGCCTTACTAGAAGTGTTGTCAATCAAACTTGATCTTCCTCTTCACCCAAGATCCATAAAGGCAACGGGAGAGGATACGTATACAAGTGGATTGATTCCACATCACTTACTTTAACAAGGTTTTGTAAAGAATTTAAAAGCTCTAAGGAAGTGTTGAAAAACACTCCTTCAAACATGCTAAGAAGTATTCATTTCCAAATTAAACCTAGTTTAGACTAAGTGTTTTCTATTCTAGAACATCAAACACTCATGTTTAGCATGCAAGGTTCTCTTTTGAAAAGAAAATGACAATGCTTGGAAATGGAAATTTCTTTACAAAAACAAGAAAAGTGTTACTCCTTTTAGCACTCAAGACTTTGTTTGATCATTTTTTAAACACCAAATCAAAATGTTCTCATTGCATTGATTGATTATCCTTAGGCATTCAAGATTGAGTTTTGTTGATTTTAAGCACCAAAATGAAGTGTGATGGTTGCCTTGTCCAATTTTAACCTTTGTTTATTTTAAGCCCAAATCAAAATGAAGTGTTTTGTAGGTATACACTGTTCTTTTTAATGCACCAAATGATAGTGAGTAAATGTTGTTTTAAAATTTTAAACCCGCGTTCCTGCAAAAACCTTCAATCCTACAATAGAAAAATTGTGTTCCTACAAAGCTGTACATGCATTCTCACGGGATTGTCAGAATAAAAAAAATTGACAGAGAGTAATAAATGTTGGATAGGGAATGATACCTACAAATGTGTTCTCGTAGTCAATAGCATTCCCGCAACATTAACATTCAATCCCGCATTGCAGGAATGAAGGAAGAACTACTAAAAAAGAACAACAATGTCATACGACTTACAAAGGATCAACACATGATCTTGCTTGGTCAATAGCATTCTTGTAGAGTCAACAATCAATCTCACATTGCAGGAATGAAGGCAAAAAAACTTAAAAAAATAGTGGATGCCTTAGGCTTACAAAAGGGTTAGATTAGCTAAGCATGGATTATTAGCTAAATGGGGGAGGATTAGGATTTTTATAATTAAATATTTTATTTAATTCCAAGTGGGAGGAAAAAGGGGTTTATGAATTAATTTAAATAAATAATATATCCATTTAAATTAAATAGAAGAATAGGGATTTAATTAATTATCAGACTATAGGTTTATCATTTAGATAATTGATTGGATTATAGTTAATTAATTAAATTAATTAACTAGGGGATGACATAAATTAATTAAATAATAATATTTAATTAATAAGATGTCCCAGGAGAAGACTAAATAAAATTACTAAATGATGTAATCAAATTTAGGTGTCTACACTACTCATGCCCACAATATCACACAATACTTGATCCTTATACTGGCCAATCTAAAAATCAACAAGACATTGCTCCCTCACTTCCAAAGCATGAACATCTTGCAACCAACCAATCCTATAAGGACAAGGATGTCTAACTCTTTCAAACCAAGTTTCTGAACCATCTCCTCGGCTACAAGGTAATCAGTACTACCACTATCCATGATCACATTACAAAGTTTACCTCCTGATTTGCACTGAGTTTTGAACAAATTACTCCTCTAACAAGGTTCTGCCTTAGTACCAAGAAATGTTCTTGAGACCATAATTTTTTTTACTCTACCTTAGGTTCATTCAGTATGTTTTCATTCACCACCGATGCAAGGAGGGACACGAAAAGCTAGGGCCAAAGGCTCACCTAACTATCCAGCCACCTTGCAGAGTAATATACAGTGGAAACAACAACATAGAAAACAACACCAAGGAGAGAAGGAACACAAATACTTTATTGATTCATCCAAATATTAGCATACATGCCTAGTTGTGAGGTCTTTCAGGTTACAACCAATAAGATTTATCAATTACTTATTTTCTATCTCACTACCTCTTCTTCCCTAATTCCACACTTCCTACATCTGAACATCTTTATTTATACTTGCCAAAATGGCTTACAAAAGGTTCTATATTATTACAAATAGAAGGTTGACCAAAAAATGGTCTGCACACATCCCAAGACAAGATCTCAATCATTGAATTTGTGACCCAAATTAAATACATAAGTCAGCTCCAACTAAGAATCAAAACATGGAAAAACTTTTTCAAAGAAGAACCGAGCATCAACAATAACAGGTTCACTCAACATAGGAAGGAACACTCAACCAACACTAAACAACTCAGCACACACAAGATTACTTGGCCAACACTGAACAACTTGTCATGCAGGAACGCTTAGAAAATACTATAAGTCAACAATAACTAGAAGAATGAACAAAAGAGTAGGATAGAAAAGAAACCCAGGATGCTCTTGCATCAGACAACTGAGGTTGAAAGAAATGATTCTCCTGAATCATTGAGATGTCACAACCCAAGCTGAATCCAACACATATTGAGAAATCCATGTAGCATCTTCAACCGATCTATTCTTCCACTTCACCAAATATTTATAGTAATCCTTTCCTCTTGTGCTTTTACGAATCATGTGATCCAATATCCATTCAACCTCTTCAGCATGCTTCTTAGGATAATCATATGATATAGTAGTTTCATCATCTCACTCATGATACTTATGAAAATCATCAATATTGAATATAGGAGATATATTCATGTCATTAGGTAACTCAACTTCATAAGCATTACCACTATCAAATTTCTTCAAAATTCTACAAGGACCAAACTTCTTCATTTTTAGCTTACTGTATGTTCCAACAAGAAATCTTCCCTTCTTCAAATGAGCCATCACCTCATCACCAACTCTAAAAACATGATGTCTGCTAGACTTGTCAGCATTTTCCTTATACTTCTGATTACTTTGTTCTAATTTCAACTTTACTTCCTCATGTAAAGACTTCATAAAATCAGAAAATATTTCCCCTTCATCACTTCTCTTTTCTTCACCAACAATATCCCTCAAATCTGATACCCTCTAGGCTGCATTCCAGTAACAATCTCAAAAGGTGTTTTTCCTGAACTCCTATTCACATAATTATTATATGCAAACTCAGCTTGTGCCAAAACCATATCCCAATTACTTGGCTTTTCTCCAACTAAACATCTCAACAAATTACCCAAGCTTCTATTCACAACCTTTATTTGTCCATCTGTTTATGGATGGAATGTAGAACTAAACCTCAACTTAGTGTCCATCTTCTTCCACAAAGTCCTCCAAAAATAACCAACAAACTTGATATCTTGGCCAGAGATAATACTTATAGGTAATCCATGCAATCTAACAATCTCTTTGAAGAAAATCTCAGCAACATGCATAGAATCTGATGTCTTCTTACATGGTATAAAATGTGCCATTTTAGAAAATCTTTCCACATGAACAAATATAGAATCATACCCTCTTGTGATCTTAGGCAATCCAAGAACAAAATCCATACTAATGTCACTCCAAGGTTTCTCACGAGCAGAAATAGGTGTACACAATCCAATATTTTGACTTACTCCTTTTGCAACTTGACAAATTACACAACTCCTTACAAACTTCTTAACATCCTTATACATATGTGGCCAACAATATTTTTCCTTAAGAAAACTCAATGTCTTATCAATTCCAAAATTTCCAGCCAATCCACCACATTGCTTTTCGTTAATTAAATTAATTCTCATGGAACTTCTTGGTATACACAACAGAATTCCATTAAACAGCATACCTTCTTGAATGAAATACTCCTCAAACTTACTTAGTTTTTCTAATAAGTTTGGTGCTCTGCACTCTCTCCACACCTCATAAAAATCAAGGTCAGTGTCATACAACTCCTTCATCTAATCAAAACCAAGAAATACAACCTTCATCTTAGTCAATAAAGAACATCTTCTACTTAGTGCATCTGCAACTCAGTTAGTGACTCCACTCTTATGCTTGATAAAAAATGTGAAACTTTGTAAATATTCAACCCACTTCATATATCTCTGATTCAACTTATGTTGACTTCCCAAATAATTCAAATCTTTATGATCCATACACAAACTCACTCGGTATCAGATAATGTCTCCACTTTTTCAAGGATTGAACAATACCATAGAATTCTTGATCATACACAGAATATTTCCTTTCAGCATCATTCAACTTCTCACTAAAGAAAGAAATAGTTTTATCTTCTTGACTCAATGCAGCTCCTATTGCACTACCACTTGCATCACACTCAACTTGAAATACCTTATTAAAATCAGGTAAAGCTAGCATAGGTAACTTGACAACCTTTTGTTTCAAAGTCTCAAAACTCTTGTTAGCTCCATGTGTCCACTTAAAATCCTTTTTATCTCCTCTCATAGTCTCAGTCATAGAATTACAAATGGAACTAAAATTCTTAATGAACTTTCTATAAAAACTATCCAAGCCATGAAATGATCTTACCTCACCCACATTCTTAGGTGTAGGCCACTCCAAAATTTCTTTAACCTTCTCGGGATCCATTTTCAAACCATCCCCTGAAACCACAAATCCCAAATACACAATCTCTTCTTTCATAAAGGAACACTTCTTCAAGTTAATCAGTACCTTCTCCTCTTTAAATATTTGCAACACTTGTCTAATATGCTCAAGGTGTTCTTGCTTAGTTTTATAGAATATTATTATATCATCTAGATAGACAATCACAAACTTACCCAAAAAATTCTTGAGAACCTCATTCATCAACCTCATGAAATTACTAGGTGCATTAGTCAAACCAAAAGGCATAACCAACTGTAATACCCCAAAATTGGCATCCTAACCAATTTTGTTGCATTTAGTCTCATCCTATCAATTTCTAAATCATCAAAGTCCTATTGTACTAGGCAATTCTATCTTCTAATTGACTTTACTTGACTTAGTGTCAAATGTAGAAAACCTTAAATCTGCATCAATCACATATCATATTTAATTCTTAAATAATGACTATAATTGGCTAAATAAACCCTATGATTGATTAATTTAATTATAAAGTCCTGGAACTTTACTTAAATTAAATTTGCCCTCCTTAGCTAAAATACATGAAAAAGGAATTAAAAAAATATTTGGTTTTAAATAAATATCCTCATCTCAATAATTGAATTTAATTATTTAAATAATTGAGAAAATCTACTTATGAGGCAATATTGTATTTATTTAATCAAATATTCTCTTCAATTCAAAAAAGGAAACTTTGAGTTAAGTAAGAATTCAAAAAGGGAATAAAATAGTTAACTACTTTATACACTCAAAAGGCAAAAAGTTGACTGCCTCTTTGCAGGAAGCTTTCTATTCCGGATTGAACTCTCATTCAATCTCCATCATTCATCTAATTCAATCTCGACCATCGATTAAACCTAGGATTCCATAAAAGAACCCTCATTCCTCATTCAAAAGATCCAATTTTTGAGCAACGAAGTGTTGTTGCATTATCATTGCTACTTGTTTACATTCAAAGCTTTCATTTGCATTGTTAATTTGATAATCATTTTAGATTAATATCATGTTTAGCATAGTAATGCCCTTCATTTCTTAAATCTAGTTTTCTTTCAAATTTCTTAGATTAAATACTCATATTTCATTTCTAGATTAATTACATACTCATTTTAGAATAGACTACATAAATCCTCCATTCTAGTGCTAGTCTATGGTTGTTGGACTCTCGATTGTGAGAGCAATCAGGAACCCTACCTAGATAGGAGGAAATAGGTCGAATCATCCAGATAGGCAAGATGAATAATCTCATATTTGTTCTTGTCTGCAACTGGTGAAAAATGACTATGTTCAAGTGTGAGGCTAAATGAGAGGCCCATATTTAGCTTATACATTTATGGTACCGACCATGGGGCAGAAAATCAATTTCAGGCCTCATCGTTGTTTAAGTTTTTGTTAAAATTTTGCATTCTATCCGTATGGTTGTACACCTCTGGTACAGATTCTCATGTGAAGATTCTCACTGTATCGTGTGAATTTTTGTACTTACTCACGTGACAAAGGTGTTTTCTCATGCAGGACTGCATATTATCACACGCGAACTCTGACACCAGTTTTTAAAAAATTTTACAGCCTCTATACCTTCTGTTCCTATTTTCTGACATTTACTATTTGTTGTGATTTTCATGATTCTATTTTTCTGATACAGCATAACAGTGGGTTTCAGGACGTTTGTTAGAGATTCCCAAAACACGATGATACATACTTACTGATAGTTTTCTTGCAAGACGCGTGCCAAAGATGCTTGTCAAAGCTATCTCCAAACCAAACATTCTTTATATTTACTACTTTCTTCACATAGTTTAAATAGACCCTTGTGAACATTTCTTAAGGGTCCTAATAGCAGGATAGGGTAATAGGCTATTCATTACATGGAAATGATGCCCATGGATGAATATGAGACCTAGATTTTTCTAGCATGATAGATACCTGGGGAAGTAAGGAAAGGTAATGAATCTTTAGCACATTCACTAGTTAGGGGATTATGCTCTTCTCTCATTGAGAGAACCAAAAACCGAAAAGATTTTGGATTGCTTGAAGAGGAGTTAGCTCAATGATAGCCATGTCTGGTGTGTTTGGGTAAGGTGTAGAGGTAGAGGATTATTCTCTTCTCTCTTTGAGAGAATCAGAAACTCTGACCCTTGAATCCAAGCCAAGTCCATGTCACCTTTAGAAGGCCTACCCAAAGTTGAACCTCTGGGAATGACCCAAGTGAGTACACACCTTTTTCTGGTGATTCCAACTCACTATAATAAAGTATCTTTATTGAGTCTAAAGACTCCAAAGCCATGTTAACTTCTTTCTCTTGACCCATGATGATCATCTTGAGAAAGTTCTATTTGTTGTACTGATCAGCACCGCACCTAGCCCTGCTTGTGGGGGTGTACACTTTTAGGTGTCGGTGTGGCTACGAGGCCCCAGCCCTATATCAGGGCCATCGAAGGTTAGTGTGAATAGAAGCCTATTAAACACTCTCTTATTTAGTTTCCTACCTAGTTCATCTCCAAAAGGGGACATAATCTAATGCAGGGGGATCTAAGGTTAAAACATGGACATTTTGTCTTGTTGAAAAATTACATGGAGTGTTTGTGTTTTGGCCAATTTTACTCGATTGCAGCCTTGACCGATGGTCTCAATCATTGAAGGAAGCTCGGTCACTAAAGGAACTTGGTAGTCTCTGGTGCTTAGTGAAATTTGTTGCTCGGTCATGCCTGTGGTGCTCAGTTGACACTGGTGCTCGATGATGCCTAGCGTGCTCAGTAATTTTACTATCGCTCGATAGTTATGACTTATTGACTGGAGTTTTAGGTGATTTTTTGAGCCGACTTGGTGAATGAATTGTTGGTAGCCATTTTCTTGGGCCAACATGTAGAATTAAATGTTTGTATACATTTGTAAGCTGACTTGTATGGAATTTAATTATTGTTTTGGGGAGTTAAGGGTTTCATCCAGCTAACTTGTGGCTGATGATTAGTATTTAAGGAGGGCTTGGGTAGATGTTTAGGGATAGACACACAAGATTTTAGGAGATTAGAACTTAGAGAACTTAGCAGATCTGGAATTCAGATGTGAAGATAAAGTTGGCAAAGCTGTGGAAAAGTTCTTGATGTTCTTGCAAATTAGACTATAATCTAATAGTCATTTGTAGTAGAGCTAGGAGTTTTCATACTTGGGAACAAGGAGATTTCTTGGAGGCTTGCGAGATCAATTTTAGATGTACCTTAGGGATTCCATCAACTTTTGATTATCTTCAGAGCTGAACTAGCTGAGATTGTATTGGATCTAGTTGTGGATCTTGCAGAATTATTTTCTGATTGTAATTGGCCCTAACCTAGAAGGCCTTACAGCCAGGCATGTTAATGAAAATTAGTGTTGAACAATTACTTTTTGTTGCATTGTTGAGTAATCCACTGTGTAATTCTTTTGGCTCCAAGGTTTGGATTGTCTTTCATTGGATCCACAATCCTTGACTGCATAAGGTGGTATTAGAGTGCAGGTTTGTTCCTGTTGGAGCAAAAGTTTGATCTTGTTGAAGCAAAAGCTTGAACTAGCAAGACTAATCTTGAAAATTTGATCTTGTTGGAGTGGAGATTGTGCACAATCTGGATTACAGATCTGAAGCACTGAACTTGTGAAATTGTGCCCTAGTTATTTGCAAGATTGCAGGTTGAGATCTGACTTGTTACAACTTGGAGATTGTCACAAGGTGGTTGGTGAGGGTTTGTTGTAGAAGATTTCTCTTATCTTTAAGGATGCCTCTAAGAATATTGGACCCTAGAGTTATTTCAGATCTTTTTCATACTATTGAATCCCAGATCACAAAGAAGGTGAAATCAAATTTCAGATTTGAGATGGAATTGATGAAGAATGATATATTCACTGAGATCATGAGAACTGTTACTGGTATACCATGGAATGTTGGCACTGAGGATGGCTATAAGGAAGCTACTGAAGAATTTGAAACTATTGGATCTAGTGGTGATGACTAGAGGAATAGATCTAGTGAAGACAGAACTACTCAGTTGCCTAGATCTGTTGCTTAGTTTAGTAATTACCCAATGGAAGTTTCTACTTTCTCTGGTACTTTGAAACCTGACAATATGATAGATTGGATTGGTGAACTTGAAGATTTCTTTGAGCTAGAAGAAATTGAAGATCCTCTTCGAGTGAGATTAGCACAGAAAAAGTTGAAAGGACATGTTGCTCTTTGGTGGAAAGAACTATAGAGAGACCAAGAAGATGAAGGTGAAATAAAGATCAATCGATGGAGATTGATGGTGACTAAGTTGAAAGCTAAGTTCATACTAGATGACTATGAACTTGACTTGTTTAAGAAGTTGCAAAATCTGAAACAAAATTATTTGTCTATTGAGGATTATACCAAGGAGTTCTACAAACTTACTATGTGGTCTAGAAACCAAGAGCTTGGTAAGGAAAAGGTAGCTCGGTATGTGAATGGTTTGAGATTAAATATTCAAAATGATCTTGGTATGTTGAAGATTGATTCTATTGAAGATGCTTATTAGTATGCTCTGAAGGTAGAGGATAAGTTGAAAAGGAAATAACCTAGTAACTCCTGAGGGAAAGAAAATATTGATCACTCGGTGAAGAAGAAACCAACTAATGCAGAAGATGAATAGAAACTTATGGAACCAAAGAAGAAGTGATGAAGGGTGCTCCCCTTAATACCACAAACACATTACAGATATAGAGAAACAACAACAATATGCAAGAACATAAAATTGGCTTCTTATTATCTCCACAAATGTGGAATTACAAACTTTCAGAATTACAATATGCAAAGCCACATGGGCATCCCCTTACAATATTATGTAGGACAAAGCCTCGAACTATTACCTAGATCTACTACCCAGAACTATTCTGAACTGCCTAAGACAATAATACAGCCTTCCTTATATAGGCAATTTTCCACCGCTTGGGAAGGTTCCAGAATTTTAGCCAATAAGGCCGACCAAACTTAGAATTATTTTATTTTACATTTTATTACATCATAGTCAGCTCAAGATAACCTTTGAAACCTGAACAGAAATTTTGAAGAAAATTATTTTTCGCCATTTCAGGTGGCCCAACTTCCGAAGACCATAAGTCATCACCAGCTGACCCGATCGGCTATTATAACCCCATTTTAGAAACGCCACGAAGTGCTCTACAGGATTGACCCGCGCAAGCACCCATCACCCAAATTTTTGACCTCATCCGGGGCCTCTAAAGCCTTCAAAACTGAGTTCAAAGTTTTTGTACCCTACTGCCAATACCGAAAATCTTCAATATCTTCCAATATACACTTGATCTGGCAATGAAACTTTACTGGCAGACTTATATGACCAAAATGAACCTCCAAGAAAGAAATCAGATCATTCTAAGCACATACAAAAATTACCAAAAATAGTAACTTTCCATAAATAGCAGCTCTGCACAAAATAGCCCTTATTGAATACTAAAACAGAAATATTTTTGGGTGATGCAAGATTGCTCTTACACCCAGGATGCTCCTGCATCAAGAAGACAAGTAGAGTTATCTTTAAGGGTACCTTCTATAACTATGGAGAGGAAGGACACTATTCTTTTGAGTGTACATAGAAGAAGGTTGACAAACGAACTATTGTGATGAATGAGAACATTCAAAATGAACCTGAATTAGAGAACTTGATGCTTCGGTGAACATATCTTTGTACAAAGGATGAACCTTGTTAGAGGAGTAATTTGTTTAGGACCCGATGCAAGACTGAAGGTAAACTCTATGATGTTATTGTTGATAGTGGTAGTACTAATAACCTTGTTGCTGAGGACCTAGTTCAGAAACTTTGTTTGAGTAGAATGAAACATCCTTGTCCTTATAGGCTTGGCTGGTTACAAGATGTTCATGCTTTGGAAGTGAGAGAACAATGCTTCATTGATGTTTAGATTGGCCAGTACAAGGATCTCATGCTTTGTGACATTATGAAGATGAATAGTTGTGATATATTACTCAGTAGACCTTGGAAATATGATTGCAGAGCTATTTATGACTATGTAATAAATGTGTTTACTGTTGAGAAGAATGACAATAAGTTTTCACTTATGCCTTTGATGGATACAACCCTCGGTGGGAGAAGGCTGAGTATTGGTAGCCAAGTTGAGATTTTAGATCCAGAGAAAATGAATGATCAGTATGGAGAACCAACCTATACATTATTAAGAAAATACTTGAAGAGATAGAGGAAACTAAAGTGGAAGATTTTGCAACTAGAAAAGGTGGAGGACTTGTATGTGAAGAACCAGTTCAGGATTTATGTGTTGAATCTTCAAAGATGTTCTTCTCACATATGCACATCTTTTGGAACTTGGGGTGTCTGATGCAGGGGCATCCAAGCTTAAGGCAGGGACATTCTATGTCCTCAGCAAACTACATGGAGTGTTTGTGTTTTGGCCAGTTTTACTCGGTTGTATCCTTGACTGATGGTCTCGGTCATTGAAGGAAGCTCGATCACTGAAGGAACTTGATAGTCTCTGGCACTTGGTGAAAGTTGTTGCTCGATTATGCCTGTGATGCTTGGTTGAAACTAGTGCTCAGTGATGCCTGGCATGGTTGGTAATTTTACTATCACTTGGTAGTTCTGACTTACCGACTGGAATTCTATGTGGTTTGTTGAGCTGACTTGGTGAATTAATTATTGGTAGCCATTGTCTTGGGCTGACATGCAAAATTAAATGTTTGTATACATTTGTAAGCCAGCTTGTATGGTATTTAATTATTGTTTTGGGGAGTTAAGGGTTTCATCCAACTGACTTGTGGCTGATGATTAGTATTTAAGGAGGGCTTGGGTAGCTGTTTAGGGACAAACACACAAGATTTTAGGAGATCATAACTTGGAGAACTTAGTAGATCTAGAATTCAGATGCGAAGCTAAAGTTGGCAAAGTTGTGGAAAAATTCTTGATGTTCTTGCAAATCATATTGTAATATGATAGTCATTTGTAGCAGAGCTAGGAGTTTTCATACTTGGGAACAAGGAGATTTCTTGGAGGCTTGCGAGCTCAATTTTAGATATGCCTTAGGGTTTCCATCAACTTTTGATTCTCTTCAGAGCTGAACTAGCTGAGATTGTATTGGATCTGATTGTGGATCTTGAAGAATTGTTTTCTGATTACAATTGGCCCTAACCTGGAAGGCCTTATTGCTAGGCATGTTAATGAAAATCAATGTTGAACAATTAATTTGTGTTGCATTGTTGAGTAATCCACTATGTAATTCTTTTGGTTGCAAGCCTTGGACTATCCTTCATTGGATCCACCATCCTTGACTGCATAATAATCTTTGCACAGGGAGGGGGTGTTAGAAATAGGGAATAATGAGAGGGGGGGTGAATCTATATTCTACAAACTTTTACTTTTGCCCAATTATGGATATAATAGATTATCTTAATGCATGCATAACACAAAAAGATAAACAACATGCATAGTAACAAAACAAAAGAACTCATAACACATTATTTGTTCTTGAGGAAACCCTAGCCAAGGGAAAACCCCGGTGGGGATGGTACCCACAAAGACTCACTAATCAAAAGTATCATGTTAAGGATGTTGACCCTGTTAGGAGCCTATTACATGCATATAGTGTCTCAGTCCTAATTAAGGGACTATAGGCCTTGTTAGAAGCCTCAACTCTGCTAGGAGTTGGTAGTACAAAATATGATTACCAAATGAGCCCACTACCCAAACAAGTAATATACAATATTTACTGATTACAAAATAGGTCAAGGTACATAACCTTATACTACTTGCAACTTTGCATCAATATCTCTTTGCTACCTTTTTCACTATCGCTATTACATTCATAGCATGTACAACTTTCACTTTTTACATCTTCTTCATACATTACATTTATACAAGTTATTAAGACTAATAACTCTTTTTAGTCAGCTCACATTATACAAAATATCTCTACCTAAGGGTTAACATGTAGGATTTCATCCCTTTATATTTTTAAGACATTATTTTTATAAACAAAATAATCCCTTAACTCTTTACCAATTATGTCTTCATATTCTGTCATGTCGGCTTAACACTATCTTTAGTAAAACTATCATAACTTCTTTCGTACATGTCATACTGACTTGTGCTCTTAGATGAGTCTTCTATAGTCACCATAGTATCTATGTTCAAGTTTTCAAGCATTGAACTTACTCCAATCAACATTGCTAAGCAAAACTATCATCGGGTACACTGGCAAAAACATTGTCTCATACTTAGACAATTTTGCATTGCGCTTTGACATACTTTCTCTCTGACCTATGTGATCTTCATGTAGATCATATGTTTCCATAATAACAACATCTATGAAGCTAACTCAACCAAATTTCCAGCAATCTCCCCTTTTGTCATTGGTGGCAACATATGAGAAAATTGGCTAAGTCATAGATTTCAAAAATATCAAAATTGTGGCCATACTACAAAATATGTATCTATTGTCCTTATGACTCCATAAATCTTATAAACATACTATACTCCCCCTAGGAGTATACATCCTTATCAATTTTCTACTATATATGTCTCTCCCTTTGAGAACAATGACAAAAAAAGAGGGTAAGGAGGGTGACAAAACTATGTTCAAACAAAAATTATAACTTGATTCAATATTGCGAATCCGGTAGGCTTGCAACACAATCTACAAAGTTAATCTTCATGCTCTCTAACTCTTTCTCCCATGCCTTCTTAATCAAATCTGCAACACTGAGTCATGCACATAATCCATAAGATGCAATTTCACAGGCTTGTAGATTCACAAAATTGAACTTCTGAAAAGATATCTTGGATGAAAGACATTCTTCTAGTTGTCCTTCAATAATGCTCAATTTGATAGAAACATCCTCTCTTAAAAGAGCGAATCTTTTCAGCTTCCTATCCTTGTTATCTTGTAAAATCCTTATTTCATCATAAATCTTGTAAATTTTCTTCTCAACATCAAGTACCTTCATATTAGGGCTGTAAAGAAGGTTTATCTCTATTTGAATTTTATCTTCCTTGATCTTAATCTTCTTCTCTTCCTCTTCTATAAGGATCTCAAATTTTGTACACTAAATGTACAAAGATTTTCCTCTGTCTAAATTCCTTCTTAAGTCTTTTATACAGATATCAATATTGTTGATATCATTCCTAATGTTATGACTTATGTCCAAAAGTATTTTGGCCTCATAGGCTATTTGTGCCTTCACCTTAGCTACACTAGATAAGTTAGTAAACTCATCATCAAATGTATTCATCACTTTCTTTGATTTTTCTAGTGGGTCAGCCTCTGCAATCTATGTGGTTACAATGCCTTGTAACTTCTTAGTTAGCTCCTTTAGGCATCCTTCAAGGCTCTTCACTTTCTTATTCTTTCCAATAATTTTACTCAAAGATGTTATCAATTTAATCTAATCATCATCATCTACTTCTTTTTCCAAACTCTCAAATATAGAACCTGTTAGCTATTTTTCTTGTATCCCTCAACTCTAAAAGAGAAATATGAAAACCAAACCCGGGGATCTTTGTCTAGTAACATAAATCTACTTGTTCATGCAAACTAAGGGGCAAGAAAAGACTAATTAATGAGGATTTGATCCTCCTTCTACTTCGAGTTCCACACACTCAAGCGGGTGCACCTAAAACATGATAAGATCTGCATACATATAACTTACTAGCTAAGACCCTTTATGCAGATGTGAAAATCAGTGGATAGTTCTCAGACTTATAAAACATGGGAGTTCAACTCAACCAGTCTTATACAGGGTCCTACCTATATGATCCGCTAAGAACTAGGAAAATGGCAAATGTGACAATAAGGATAAACTCCTTCTTCTCTTTGAGCTTTGAACTTGGGCAGGTTAACCCATGGATTCATTTCTTCAAAGAATCACTAACAATACTTGTATTTAGGGAACACAAGACATAAACATGAATGCTTCTGAAACATGAAATTAAAGATGGAAATGATTTAAAGATCTGATGATGAAAACTGCAAAGCAAACCAGGATCAGTGCCTTGTTCATTGGGCAACAGAGTCATACAAACATACATTCCTAGAAGACCATAACTCCAACTCAAAAACCTGAATGGGATGCCTTACAAAGCATTCTTTTCACTCCAGTTCCTGGACATCAAATTTTTATACAAATCTAGAATTCTCAGAACTTGAAACTAAGACTTACTCCCTCCTTGAAAGACACTCGAATTCAAACCCGCAGGTACCTTGTAACTGGTATACCGACATGCCTTACAAATCAATACATAAGAATTCAAATTATGAACACAAAGACATCAAACATAAACTGAATCAGGATTCCTTTATTTTTATTAAAATCATCTGGAACTGTACACTTCTAAAACAAAGAAACACAGGAAACAAAAATCCAAGTCTGGGAGCTGCCCTGCAGCATTAATTCCAACATCCTTTACAAAATGAGAAAATACAAGATATAGGAGGAAAGGGGAAAGCCAGTTTCCAACAATAGACACCTGTTAATTTCCCAAAATATCCCCTTCCTCTACAATTGCCTTTGAACTACAATCCTCTCTTCAACTGAAATGATTCTCTCCAAACCAAAAATATGATTTGATCCTCTCACTTCTTTAACCGAATTTGATTTGAGTTGTTGTTTCTTGTTACTGCTTTCCCTAACATTCTTCTTTCAACAAACTAATCCAAAAAATGGATTCTTCAGCTTCTCCCGATTCCAATGGTATATAACACTTTATACTTTGGACAAAAATTGAGTCCTCAGCATCATTTTCAAATTTCAGCTCCCAAACAATTGTCACATTTAAATTTTGAATTTTTGACATAGTTTGAACTTTATAAATTTGTTTAAAAATCTCTGCATATAGATTTTTAAAATGGGCGGGTCCCACATGTGCCACATGGCACATTCAGATTGGTCCAACAAATCACCTCCTTGCCACCTCACCATCTAGTTGGATGCCACATTTGACCTTTGCCACTTGGCACTGTTTGGTTGGCTCGCATATCCACCTGGGCAACCGAACTGAACCAAACCGCCACCTCACAGGAATGCCACATGTCACCTTGTCGCATGATCGCATAGGCTTATTGGAGGCTAATACGACCATGTGACTAGCCTTCAATGTTACATCCCTTCCGGTGGTGATCCCTCAGCGGTTACCCCTTTTCAAACACATGCTGGTCGCATGGTCGCATAGGCTTGTTAGAGGTTAACACGACCATGCGACTAGCCTCCAAACTTTATCCGCTAGCACTCAAAGTTAAGCACGAAGCTTAGTCGTATGGTAGCATAAGCTTGTTGAAGGCTTATGCGACCATGCGACTATGTTTTAAAACACCGCCAACCTTTAAGAAACCGCCAGCCATTAAAATACTATTGGCTGAGCACCTTCACCCATGGTCCCACCACTTGCCACTTCATTAATCACAAGATTAAGACTTAGTCGCATAGTCACATAAGGCTTTAACAAGCCTATGCAACCATACGACAAGACTTTAAAACACTGCCATTTTGCAAAATTTCTAAGCACCAAGGACATAGGATAAAATAATTAAATCAATGGGCTTCTTGACTCAAAGAAAAGGATATTTAAAGCACGTGCTCTCAACATGAACTTAAGTGAACTTTCAAAAAGTAACCTTCAGATAGAAAGCTAAGAGAACGGCTTAGGGCTTATTTAAAAATGGCCAAGTTTTAGGGTTTTATATTTTGAAGAATTTGTGCCTTCTCAAGAACAAGACCTAAGACAAGAAATTCTAACAAGTTTGTGACAAAATTTTGAAAACATTCTGACATCTATAACCACAAGATTAGAAAAAGGAAGCAAGAACCGAAAGTTGGACAAGAAATTTAGAAAATTAAGAAGATACCCAACAGAACCAATCTAAGTTTTCTTACCAGTCTCAGGTGTAAGACTGATTTCTTCTTGGGTGGGAACAGATACTTATTTCTTTGTCTCTTTAGATTCTTCAGTTATGGGTTTTATCTTCTCTTCTCCTTTGGCATTGTCCTTCTCTTCAAAAGACAAATTGTCAACAATGTTTTCAAGGTTTTTAAATAGATTATCATCACTATCCAAAGTGATCTTTTTTCCTTTGACATTCATAGAGTCATCTTCAATGTTGATGGATGGTGGAGAGGGAATATGTTGTTGTTCTGCTTCTTCTACTCTCTCTTCAAGTTCTTCTGCAACTGATGCTTTTCCAGCATTCTCTGTCATTATCTTAACTATTGCCAGTTCTATTTGCTTATTGATTTCTTCATACTTGCCTCTCATAATCTGAATTATTCTTTTCTTGGCTCTCAAAAGGGTGTTCAGATCCTTCATGATCTATTTGAATTGTTCTTCTTCTCTCACATTACATTGCTTCCTAACAAGATTTTCTCTAATTCTGATATCTTCATCTGATGCTCTTTTCTTCCTATTTACAAGATTCTCATACAAGTCATCAGGTATCTTACCTTGAATTGTATCAAACTTTTTTTCAGTCAATATCATGTGCTTTACCACTACATTTTCTAGGTTCAATCTTTCTGCATAATCATAGAGATCATAGTATTTGTTCATCTTTGTGAAATCTCCATCTTAAATAATTTGTTCATTAACTTTTTCAACTCTAGGTTCCCAAGTTTTCTTCTTAACAAGGGTCTCTTCATCATCTTTAATTTCTACAATCTTTCTTTTAACTGGTGGAACTAAAGTCTTCTGCCTTCTACCCGGTCCAATAGCAATCTCTTTCACTCTTTTACTGGGTGTGGAGGAGGTTGATCTAATGGATTTTCTTGTTTCTTGATCTTTCTCAGTTACTTCCACTTTCACCTTGACTTGTGTCTCTTCTTACTGTACTGCAACTAATGATAAAGGTGGAATAGACAAAACTTCCTTTTGTCCAATTTCTCTAACTGATGTTGATGTCTATTTGGCTATTAAGAACTCATGTTCAGTCATTCATGTGTCCTTTAATATCTTCTTTATTGTGCTCTCTACTCTTTTCTTTGATTTTTTCTCTTCAAGGATAATCTTTGCGGAGTTGAAGTTCTCCTCAAAGGTTCCAAATCTGTTGCTATGAATGTCCAACTTGCTCTTAAGTAGTCTAATCACAAATTCTTCTACCTCAATTTCAGTAATCTCATAGCCAAGAGGGTCTATGAACTCTACTCTAGGTTCTATTGCTTCAATGTATGTAAATTTAGTATCAACCATAAACCATATCTCATTCTTATACTTTTCTACTAAATACTGAGGGATCTTTGATCTGCTTGACATCAAATTTTGAAATGTTTTAATCACCAACACTGCACTCTTATTGACTTTGTCAATAAGATGTCTCCTATACACTTTGTTAATCCTTTCCATACTATTTTGACCATCATTCCAATCATCACTAATGGTGTAAGGAAATCTTCATAACAAATGGAAAAATATATACATGATCAATGATGAGAATCTAAACTGAGAGTACTTAGTCTTCTTTATCTTTTCCAAATTCTCAAACAACTAAATTCTCAAAATCTCACACATGTCAACTTGTACTTTATCAACACACATCAAATAGGCTACACGTATCATTCCTATTACCATGTCATCTTCTCTTGAGATAGCACAAAACTTAGTTGTAAGGATTTTGCACAAATATCTAACATCATCTTGTTGTATCTTGCTAATTACTATTCCTTTGCCATTGTAAGATGAATTTGTGTTGTCTATAACTATTTTCCTCATGTTCTTCTCATTCAAAGGAATGGCTCTAGTTTTAGATAGACCAATTACCTCATGAATTAAGTCAACTATGATATCTATCACTCTATCATGTAACCAAAACTTTCCATTATGAATTCTACTTAAAATTATCTTGCTACATTCTTCATTATCAAACTCATATTGCAGTGAATACTTAACAATCTCATTATTTTCCAAATGCTCAAACCCTACTTTCAATGACATATCCTAATTGTAAATCTTATGATATTCTTTTATAAAATCACCATCACTGAGAGTTTATAGATTACATCCCAAATAACTTCTAACATTTTCTAGATGTAAAACTCTGTCTGGTATGGCTCATAAAGCTAACTTAGGGACTTCCTCCAAGGGTTCTACTAGTTCCCTTTTGACTTTAGGTCTATTCTTATCTCTGACATTGTGAATCAATGAAATATCCATGACTTCTGCTAATTCCTTAACTAATTTAGAGATCTACCAAGTAAAATACCTTGATTTTTTTATTTAGGGCTTGCATAGATTCAACATGAAAATCCTTCACCAAATCCTTGCAAAATGCTTTCAATCACTACTCTTCGATCTCCTTAGCACTTGTATTCACTTAGATGATCAAATAATACTAATCATAACCTTTTATCATTATAGATCTAACATCGCATTCAATTCTTTTGCTGCTTCTTTCCAAAAAGCTAATTTTGCTTACCTGCAAAACTTAAAACTTCTTGCAATCTCGCAAAACATAATATTTTTCTATGTTCTCTTAACCATAGCATTAATACATCATATACTACCTTGTGTTAACTACGCAAGACTCAATTTATCATATATCTACTTCTACACTAATCTAAGTTTCTATTCTATTGTAATTTTTATGAATTAAGTACTTTGAGATGGGTTAGGATTCATTCTTACCACTTGATACTTCACCTTTCTGGTTACCTTTAGTGTTGAATGTGTCTCCTTGATCTGTATTTTTAACAAACTTCACTTCTTCTGAATTACTACAACATCCTTTTAGACTATTACTTGCATCTTCATTTCTCCTTGCATGACTTCTAGGGTTAGGATTAGGATGAAAAACTCTATTGTTCATTTTGCAAAACCTTGTTGTATGTCCAATCTTGTTACATATCTGAAAAAATATTCCATTGTTTCCATATCTTGGTCGAGACTGATTGATTTATGATCTACAGTTTCTAGCAATGTGTCCAACTTTGTTGCATCTATAACATACTACTCCATTTCTCTTGTTCATATCTTCAGTAGGTTTCTTATCTGCATGGTTAGTATTCCTAAACATTCTACTACTATTATTATTCTCAACAAATTTAGGTTTTCTACATTCAATAGCTCTATGTCCAAAACCATGACAATTATAACAATAACCATTAAGAGGTTTAAATTGCTTACCTATGCAATCTTTCTTCATATGACCAATAGTATTACAAGTAAAGCATCTACCTTTAAATTCTCTTTGCATACCTTTAGGTGATTCCTCTTGCTTCGCTGGTTCTTCTTCTTTAGGTGTATCTTCAAATTTTTCAATTTCATCATATTTCTTTTTATCTATGGTTTCAAACATTTTCAGATCTGGTTCCTTGCTTTCTCCACTTGCATTAGATGTGTTGAATCCAAGACCAGTTTTATCATAGAATGGTTTTTGATAAGACAATTGTTCATCAATCTTCTCACTAGTTGAATATAGTCTTTCAAGTTGCTGCTTAGATCGAGTCAATTGACCTTTCACAATTGTATTGTATTTCTCAAGTTCAGTATATTGCATATTGACTTTCTCAAGTTCAGATGTTACTTTACTAAGTTTAGATTTTAGTCCTTCATTTTCAAGCTTCAGATTTTCATTCTTAGATTTCAGATTTGCTTCATTCTTGCCATTTCCATCTTTCAAACTTAGCTTCAGATTTTCTATCTTCAATTCATGTTTAAGGATCTCATTTTCTTTTTCTAGGTTGTCATCAAAATCTTCAATTTGAATTTCAGATTCCTTTTCTCATTTTAGATCTTCCATCTTGTTTTTCAATTTCTTAATGAGGTTCTTTACATCATCATATTTTCCTTTTAGAGTGTCTCTTTCTTCAGTAAGCATATCAATCTATTCAAGAGCTTCTTCAAGATTTTTTTGTAGCTGATCCATATCCATAGAGATCTTACTCAAGCTACTAGGCTTTCCTTGTATGATTATTTTTTGAGTAACTAAGCTCTAATACCAATTGTTAGAAATAGGGAATACTGAGAGGGGGGGTGAATTAGTATTCTAAAAACTTTTACTTTTGCCCAATTATGGATATAACAGATTATCTTAATGCATGCATAACATAGAAAGCTAAACAACATGCATAGCAACAAAACAAAAGAACTCATAACACATTATTTATTCTCAAGGAAACCTTGGCCAAGGTAAAACCCTAGAGGGGATGGTACCCACAAAGATCCACTAATCAAAAGTATTATGTTAAGGATGTTGACCTTGTTAGGAGCCTATTACATTCATATAGTGTCTTAGTCCTAATTAAGGGACTATAGGCCTTGTTAGAAGCCTCAACCCTGCTAGGAGTTGGTAGTACAAAATATGATTACCAGATGAGCCCACTACCTAAACAAGTAATATACAATATTTAATGATTACAAAATAGTTCAAGGTACATAACCTTATACTACTTGCAACTTCGCATCAATATCTCTTTGCTGCCTTTTTCACTATTGCTATTACATTCATATCATGTACAACTTTCACTTTTTACACCTTCTTCATACATTACATTTATATAGGTTATTAAGATTAATAACTCTTTTCAGTCAGCTTACATTATACAAAATATCTTTACCTAAGGGTTAACATCTAGGATGTCATCCCTTTATATTGTTAAGACATTATTTTGATAAACAAAATAATCCCTTAACTCTTTACCAATTATGTCTTCATATTCTGTCATGTCGGCTTAACACTGTCTTCAGTAAAACTGTCATAACTTATTTCGTACATGTTGTACTAACTTGCACTCTTAGGTGAGTCTTCTATAGTCACCATAGTATCTATGTTCAAGTGCACAAGTACTAAATTTATTCCAATCAACATCACTAATCAAAACTATCATCAGGTACACTGGCAAAAATACTGTCTCATACTTAGACAATTTTGCATTATGCTTTGACATACTTGCTCTCTGACCTGTGCAATCTTCATGTAGATCATATGTTTCCATAATGAAAACATCTATGAATCTAACTCAGCCAAATTGCCAACAGGGGGAAGAATCTCTCCTATAGATTCTCACCATAGGCATGCACCTGGATGTTTGAAGGTGGTATATGACACTGGTCCATACTTCAAGGGTAACCTTTGAACATATATTATTAAGTCCTTGGAAACACCAAAAACATGGGGGCCATCTAGGGGGTGACAAAACTATGTGAGGTGAACACATGCGTCTAAGTTGTGAGGCATGGATTTTGTCTTCTCTACCATTTTCCTTGTATGGATAACTGAGTGTTTGTTTCAAGTATTCAACTATCCAATATGTCCAAACTTTCTCAAGACTCCCATGTTTCTTTTGAGTTGCTTTGTCCTCGATAGAACTATTTTTGACTATTGACTAGTTCACAAACTACCTCCCAGTCCAAACTTTATGCTTGTTGATGAGTAATTGAAACCTAAAACTGAGTTTACTAATCTAAACTATCCTGAATTGGTTCGTACACTAAGTATTCTACCAGAGAACAGCCCAGGTTGTGTCTCGTAAACCATTCCTATCTCAAAAAATGATCCAAAACTATTTGATCTAGTGCTTTTTCGCATGTTTTAGAGCATAATCTCGTGCAAACTTTTAGCAATCTGTGCACTTTCTCACATGGGATTTCTTATCCTCATGCAAAGTTTCATACTAGTCTATCAGAAACCCTACCTATCAATTTTCAGTCTATCCCTGCACTTTCTCGCATGAGACATCATATCTTCACACACAACCTTGCACTTCCTTATGCGGGACTGCACTTCCTCACGCGAGATTGTTCCCAATTAGTCAAAAGAGTGAGCTATTTCCTGTCTGTTGGTCAACTTTTTGCCTGATTTGATTCATGGTTAGGGTCCACCTATCTATTTTCCTACTTGTACATAGTCTAAAATTGGATGTAACAGGCTCAGAAACATGTGATGACCACTTGAACTCATTTTTTCTCTCTATTATCCACCTATTCTACTATGTTCTTGTACCCTGCAATGTGATAGTCATCTCACAATTTTTCTAACCATACTCTCGATGACACATACCAGGTTCATTTCACTTTTATCACTCTTTTCTTTTCTAGAGACAGAGTTCCAAGCATAGTCCTATTTCTCTCTTGTTACTTAATCCTCATCTATGACTATTGAGACTTGTAGTAGCAACATGTTCCCTTCACGTCCCACCAGACGGGGTAGAGGTAGACCTTGTAACCAAGGAAGAGGTCATTTCAAGCTTGTTACACAATATAAGTGTTTTAGGGGATCTTCACATTCTTCCTCAGGCACATTTGGAGAGGAGTCACCTCTCTCTCTCTCTCCTATTATTCAACCTCATGTCTAGCTTACTTTTACCATGAACTTTAGTCAGGTTAGAAATCCCTTGTTTTGAGAACACCAAAGCTCTGAGGAGTCACCATCTGATATTGGTCCTTTTGACACACCAAAGGTTCTTGTAGCAACAACTTCTCATCATATTGAACCCCCTCGCACTCAGTCTATTCACACTATGCACTTGAACACTAGCAAGATGGCATACCAAAATCAAGAGGGTGAGTATAGCAGAGCTCATGGTCATGCTCAAGACAACCAGGAAGAACTTCATGCCTAGAGCATCTTTTAAATCCTTGGTAATGAAGATGAAGAGATAACCCTGCAATATGTTGAGGCTTCCCAAGCTAACAAAATCCTCTGTAAGATGATGGAGATCTTAATGAAAGAAGAGAAAGAGAAATACTTTCTCAAATTGGCCAAACAAGGGGCCAAGTTACCCCCAGACTATAAAGTTGAGACTCTTGTGGTCAAAGAAGAGGAAACAGAGACCACTAAACTACAAAAACTAGTTCAAAACATGCAAGACTAGATTGGGTAGCTCATGAAAACCAAGGACAAACCAGTAAACCATTTTACACTGGAGAGCATCTGTCCATTCTTGTTTGACAAGATTCTTAGCATTCCACCCTTTCCTAAGGGTGTAGAACTCCCCAAATATGAAAAATATTTGGGTACCTCTAATCCTCAAGATCACTTGAGATATTTTGGTGCTCTATCCATGGATTTTATACACAACTAGACTTATGTCATGCATCTCTTCCCGCATAGTTTGGGTGGGTCTGCTATGGAGTGGTTCTCTAGACTTCCTACTCACATCAAGTCTTTTGATGAGATATATTTCCAATCTATTCATCTAGCACTATTCACAAAACATCTAGCATTTGGTTAATATCTAAGATCTTTGCAATCTAAAACAATTACCTGAGGAACCTTTCTTGGCATTTATCCAATGATGGAGACAACTCTACACCAAATATTCTTGCAAAATACTAGAATCTAAGAAACTTGATATCTTCTTAGACAATCTTCTTCTTGATTTTGGGTACCAAGTAAAGCTACAAGGCCCTTTCACCTTTGATGATATGATCAAGAAAGCTATGAGAATAGAGGCATTCATGGTCAAGAAAGGAGAGCTCACCCTACACAAAGACAACAAATAGGGGTCCTCCTCAAGCAAAGAAAAAACCAAAATTGTCAACAAAAACTAGGAGTGAATGATGGGGTTGTTGACAATGTGACCCCAAAGCCTCTGAAGGCTATTTTCAACCTTACCTCCAGTATGCAAGCATCCAAAGCTACTGAAAAGGATACAATAGATACTCAACATTCTTCAAAATATTCAAGAAGAAAACCTTGGGCACCTCGACCCAAATGTGAGTTCACTTCCCTAGGGGAAACTCTTGACATGGTTTACAAGACTCTCTTGCAAAACCAAATACTCATGCCTCCAAATAAATTTATTCCTTATGATCCACAACCATGACCTACTTGGTGGAATGAATCTACATACTATGATTATCATCAAAAAAAGGGTCACAAGACTTCCAGCTATATTCAACTCCAACATAAGATCCAATATATTATTGACAATGGTGATGTTTTTGTGAGTGTTCGTAACAAGAACTCAGATCACCAAGCATTCAAAGATCCCTTTCCTCCTCATGAGAAGGGTGAGTCCTAAAAATCTAAGAATGCCAACAACAAGGTCAAATACATGTACAATACTAATGACAATGTTATTAATATGGTTGAACCTGTCGATGTCAAATACTATGACATGATCACCATCAAGGGGAGCAGGGATGCTCCTAGGCCCAAGACTTCATTTATCCTGTGAGGCCCTGTGTCTCAATCTTCTGAACTAGAATAGTCTCTAGTTTGTGCGAATATTGTCACTCAATCTCATGCAAAGATCATTCTCAAAGGCCCTGAGCCTTCCAAATCTACATTGAAATAACTTGTAGATATAGCTATTGTTGGCCTTGTCAACAAGAATTCAAAATTGGTCCCCACGCCTAGCAATGCCAATTATAACATCTTAGACCAATTAAAACATACCAATGCTTAGATCACTATCTTTGAGTTGTTGAAGATCTCACCTGCTCATACATAGATTCTTGATAAAGCCCTCACTGAGGCAAATGTCCCGAAAGACCTCAATCTAGACTAGTTTTAATCCATGGTGGGTCATCTAGCCTCACCCCATTATCTATCCTTCTCTAAGGAAGACAATCATTCACTAAGCCATCCCTACAATGCCCCTCTACATATTGAAGTCATGATTGGTCAAAAGCATTTCCACCATGTCCTCATTGATAATGGTGCCAGTCTCAATATCTACTCTGCTAAACTACTCACCCAACTAGGTTATGGTGAAGACTACATAGATGCCCACAAAAATATCACCATTAAGGCATATGATGAAGAGGAATGAAAATCCAAAGGTTTAGTGGTGTTTCCAATCTGGGCTGGACCTATTGAGATAGACGTTGTCTATCAGGTATTGGATATTCCTCTTGCCTACAACATACTATTGAGAAGACCATGGATCCATGAGATGTAGGTGGTTCCTTCAACATACCATTAGTGCATCAAGTTCCCATTTCATGGAGTAGAAGTAACAGTACCTTCCAACATGAGCTATTCCTGAAATATGCTCACACAATTTGCCAACAGCTTTGTCCCAACCAACTGTGAGTCTTCTGAACTTTTTGATGCTAAACTCAAAGAAATGGAAAAGACTCTAAAACTCAAATATTCTAGCATGGGGGAGTATTAGATGGAGCCTATACTGTCACTAACCTCTCTACCTCTATCTCCACATTCCTACAACAGACCCTTTGAGAACAAGAAACCTTCTACCATGTCCCCTCAAGTAGTCTATGATGGTGCCTTTATACAAGCCACAACACCATCAGAAGATGAGGATAAAGACAAAGCCATTACAACTTGGATTTATAAAGAGGACAGATCTGAACAAATCACTCCAGCTCATGATATAGAACATGAACTAAATAGCGAAGGCTTCAACCTCATGAAACATTTTGGCTATAAAGAGAATGGCCCTATAGGGGTGAATAATAATGGATTCCTTGAACCAATTGAAGCTACAGGGTGAAGGAAAAAAGACACTACTGGTCGAGGCTTCAAAAAGATCTCATTCCATTTAGGGATCAATAAATTTGTACTAGAACCAGAATGCTAGCCAGCATCAAGGGACACTATTTTAACTAGAAACTCAGAGGCTAGTTCAGATGAGGATACCTTTCCTTATCCTATTCCTCCAGATCTTTCTGCACTCTTAACAGAGCTGGATGATTTTTTGTAGCATGTCAGAAACCTTGAAACTAATAGTGACTCTGATGAAACCACCTTAGCTACTCCATTGACATATGAGTTGTTAAGGAAAATGCAAACAGCTCACCCTAACTATCAACAAGAACTATACATATCATCACCTTTTCGAGAATGTTCCAAATAGGAACAAGCAATCAACACTATAAGAGATGAGAATGATTCAGATGGTACAGAAAGTATTGATGGGGTTCCTACATCGATCATTATGGACTCACATGAGTATGCATTTGATTCTCTATCTAACACAACTTCTAACAAGGATGTAGACACTGTACACACATTTGAAAACCTCCTTGAAGTGGGTGAAGGGTCTAGTGTTAGGATGACAGAGTGTGATTCTACTGATGTTAACATACCCTCTACTTCCAATGTGAGGCCTTGAAGGGACTCGAACACATCTCTAGATGAGATCTCTTTAGGTCTCGACTTGCTTGTTTGTGCTTTTGATGACTATACCATGAACTCACTTGAACCTGTCACTTCTCTTTCACTCCACCATCCCAAGATGATAAACTAGAACCCTTCCTCCCCATCCAATGAAGTCCTTATGTTCTAAAATGATTATGCTCTTGCTTTCTACCTTAACATTGTTGAACCTATAATGTCCTCCACCAATGAAGATAGTGTCAACATGACCGAGGTCAATATCATGTATCTCAGTCATAAAATTAAAAGAAGAAGAAATAATAGGCAATCTGATGGTGAAAACCACATCGTGGCAATATCAGAGCCAAAAAAAGTAAAAACAAAAGACATATCTGAGGGTGAAAACCTATCTGAGGCACTCGAGGATGGGATACTTGATATGCTTCCAAGTCATTTTTAAGAGAGATCTTTAGTGCTTATTGAACCGACTCAACCTATGAACTTGGGCATAGAGGCTACACCTCAGATTATTCATTTGGAAAAATCTTTATCCACAAAAGAGAAAGAGGAGTTCACTAGTTTCTTTCAAAGAAAGAAAATCAACTTTCCATGGACCTATTTTGATATGCCTAGTTTGGATCCTAATCTGATCATGCATCACCTGTCTATTGCACTAGGCATAAAGTTTGTTAAACAAAAGCTTCATAAGATGCATCCACATGTGGCACTATTAGTCAAAGCTGAATTGGAAAAATTGCTTAAAGCTGGCTTCATCAAAGCAACTGACTATGTAGAATGGATCTCCAATATTGTTCCAGTTACTAAACATGACAAATCTATTAGAGTTTGCATAGATTTCCTAGATTTGAACAAAGCTTGTCCCAAGGATGATTTCCCATTACCCAACATTGACATGATTATGGACATGACAATGGGCTATGATATGTACTCACTGATGGATAGTTTCTCTAGCTACAACCAGATTAAAATCACACTGGAAGACCAAGAGAAGACTGCCTTCACATGTGCTTGGGGAACTTTCTATTGGAATGTCATGCCCTTTGGACTTAAAAATGCCAGAGCCACATATCAAAGAGTTGTCACCACCATCTTTCATGACATGATGCATAAGATGATGGAAGATTATGTGGATGATACATTATCTAAGAGCATGGAACAAAATGCACATCTTGTAGATCTAGGTCCTATACTAGATTGAATGGAACAATTCAGCCTAAGACTCAATCCAAAAACATGTGCATTCGGTGTTACATCGGGCAAGCTACTGGGTTACATCATATCAGCAAAAGGCATAGAAGTAAATCCTGAGGAAGTTCAATCCATCATGGATATACCTCTGCCATGAAACATGAGTCAAATGAGATGTAGTACCTTGCCCCTAGTTCAATTTTATAAGTGTTAGGATTACTTTAGGATGATAGATTTCATGTTAGGAAATCATTGATGTATATGATTTTACTGATCCCATACTAGCATGTGTATGGTTAATATGATTGTTTTACATTTCTATTTGACATGCTTGATGTGGTTGAGGGATGGAGTCATAGTTACTTGCTTGCAAGATCCACATGATCGGTTGATCCCCACCATTGTCTATTATATATTATTATATGTACATGCTTCAACTTTTGATGACAGGTTCGCAGGTATAGGGCATCATCTTCCTTGAATTGGCAGGAGTGAGCGTGCTCACAAACATTCATCTCAATGGTAAAGAGGGGAGATAACTTACAAACCCAAACCCTAAGCCTAAGCCTAATTTGTCCTAGGTTTGGACAAGTACCAGTATGACTACCTTACCTAAATTCACCTGGTTGGCAAGAATTCATGGATCCCATTCTTGAGTCTGTGCATGGTTTCAATTTGCTTGATTTTCTATGCTTGATTTTACTGCACTTGATTCAATTGATTTGTGAATTATTTAGGTGATTTTATATGATTATTTATGTTAGGACTATAGTTGAATTTAATAATTTAATTATGTTCCTATGTTTAATTTGGAAATTATCTAAAGGCAGTTATATGATTTATTGGAATTTATTGATTATGTAATCGTAATTAGGATTATTTATGTTGAGTGCATTATTAAATAATTGAATATTTAAATGCATGCTTAAGGATGTATTAAATATTTAAATTATTTAATTTGGTTTTAATTATTAATATGTGCTCAAATGGTAAATATTTAGAATTATGCTTGTTTATATTATTAAATAGTTAAATAATTAATTGCATGAATTTGTGATGCATTGATTATTTAATTTATTTAATAAATGAATTTAAATTAAAACATGTGCAAAATTGGAAAAAGAGTTTGTTTTCAAAATGATAACTAGTTTCCAAAAGTCAAGTTGAGTTGTGCATATTAAAAGATATTTTAATTATTAATTGTATTTGTTTTCAATTTTGGAATTGGAGTTGGATCAAGAGTTGTCTTATGAGTCACTTTTCTGATTTGAGTTGAACTCTGAGTTAGCTATTGAGTTGTCTTATGTGATTGCTTGGATTTTGGAATGGAATTCCTATTAGGGGATTTTTGCATTCATTTTTGGAGAGGATTTTTGGAGAAGGCTTGTGTGTTTGGAGTTTTTGGAAATTGGTGGATTGTTATGGCTGTTAGTTGATTTGAATTTCTCTGTGCATCTGGATTGGGCACCTGGTTGCAAATTAGCTTTCAGATCTGCAGGTTGTGTTTGAATTTATAGAGAATTTGGTTCTCAGATCTACAGGGGTTTCTATTTTTGTTTTGTATCTGGCATTGGATCTGAGGTAGGCCTTGGAATTTGTTTGTCAGATCTGTTTCTTCATATGTTTATCTTTCTATGGTTTATAGTGTTCTATGTTTTCAATTTTAATAGATCTTTTCTTATAATGGATTTGGGTATTCTGAAACCCTAGAATAGTTGTTTTATGTATTTTATTACTACTTGGCATTGCAGTGTTACTCTGACAAAATTTCGTTAATAAATTCTTTATGGTTTGCCTAGAAATCAATAAATCAATCCTGTTGTGTAGTTTAACTATAGTATTGGGAGAAAAATTAATCCCCTATTAAGAGAAATCAATTTAGAACCAAAAAAACCCAATCTTAGTACAAAATATTCAATTCTGGTAAAATTATATTCTCTGTTAAAATATTTTCTTTGTTATGGTTATAGTAAATTGGTTGTGGTTGTTTTGAGAAAGGGAAAGAAAATTGCATTATTAAATGGAAATCATGCTTGGAAATTTTAGAGAAGGAAACAAATTGAGAAAAGACAAGTTTACATGTTCATTGGGCAGAGTGTTGTGTTTATCCTTTTCTAGAAAATATTCCCAGGACCTTTAATTTCTATTTTCAGAAATATCTATTTTATTTTAAAAATAAAATAATGTTTGTCAAATGTATACACTTTTATAAATTAGTGTTATAAAAAAAATACAAATATGATTTTGTACTTGACTTAATTGCATTGGCAAATTAAAAAAAAAAAAAAATTTAAAAAAAATATAATAAAGCAATGAAAAAGGCAAGTGGGGCCACCACCTTCCCCACTCCCCTTGGCACGGTAGCCGTAGTAGGGCACTGTTATGGTAGTGGTACTCTCGTAGCAGTACACTGCTACGCGGGGGCCCGTGCTCCTCGGTCTATGCAAAGGGAGGTACACGGCCTTAGGGAAAAGGCTTGGGGTGCGGGGCCCGCAGGGACCCCCCCCATAATAACTTAATTTTATTAAAATTTATTTTATGTTTGTTATTTTTATTTTGTGTTTAATTTATTTTAGGTTATGTTAATTTATGGTATGTTAATTTAGTTTTTTGTTAATTTGTAATTATTAATTAATAAACTTTATTAATTTCTTTTATTTGTAAGTTATGTAATTTAATTAATTCCTTTTATTTGAAAGTTAGTTTAATTTAATTAAGTTTAGTATGTTAATTAGTATAATTGTTTTAGTGTAATTAACTGTATTCTGGTTTAAATTAAACTAGGGTTTTATTTTTCTTTTAATCAATTTTTTCTTAATTATGTATTAAGATTCAACTTGATTATTAGATTTAATATTTGGAAGTTGATAATGGTGATTGTGGAACATCTTACTTTATTAGGAACAAATTATTTTCTAAATGTTTATGCATGTACCAAGACTGGCATTTTTATTTTACTGAATTCTTAGATCGTTATTAGGGAATATTTTGTTTATTAGTGACATTAAATATTCTTGTTTTGTCATGATACTTTTATCATTATTATGTGATCTATATATTGTTTGGATCATGTCCATTATGAAGTTTCAGTGTTTGAAGTTCCTATTCAGACCTTTATTTGTGAGTGTTGGCTTCTGGCTTCTGAACTGTATCCTTGTGAATTATGGATATTAGGCTTTAGAATGACCTAGGGGAAATAGAAGTAGGGATTTGAGTCAATTGGCTTTGTTTTCAGCAACACATTTGATGTGTGTGCCTATTTGATTATCATCTATTTTTCGATCTTATGGGCTCTTGTTGGTTTTTATCTATTTATGGTATCATTGTAATTGTATCAGTTTCTTGTGTGTGAAACTGCATCTAGGATTACTTGGTTGAATACCTGTTTGATGTTTATGTGATTATGAGCCTAGGGGAGATTGATTAGGTGCATCTTAGGGGAGTGGCTTACATAGGGGTTCGGGGCTCAAAAGGGGCCAGTACCAAGGTAACCTATCGTAAGTTGTTTTAATAAGTGATAACCTAATAATAATAAACTTGGGGAATAACATTAAATACAAGATTGATATTTTGGTTCCACATGGATTATGTTGAGGGTCTGGGGTCCAGAGTGACCAGTCCAGGGTAACTCAACCTAATAGACGCTTGAGGGTCTGGGGTCAAGTGACCAGACCAGGGTAACTCAAGTAGTCATCTGTGTGATGACACTCCCATAGCATGTAGCCTAAGTCATCTCTTGAGTTTCTGTTTATGCCTCTGGATTAGTGTGTTTCACCTTGCACTATATTTTGTACACCTTGAGTAGAGAGCTTTCAAAATTCCTTGCTCAATGGTTTATCCTTATTTTGTTTGGTTATCCGATTGGGGTTTGTGGTTATCTCCTCAGCACAGTGGGGTAGACCTTTGTGGTTCTACACAGACGGGTGGTAGTGTTTCTTTACCATTTGAGATTTGACATCCTGGAGTCAGTGTTGATGATACCTCTTTAGTTGGATGCCTTCTTGGTTCTTCATTGATGGTTTCTTATCATATCTTCATTTATGTAGTCCTATAATAGAGTATCGCATGTGATACCTAATATGGACATTGTACTTCTTTATTAGTTTTATTATTCCATACCCTGTGGCATGTGCAGTGGATGTCGGTATATTAGTTATCATGGATGTCCATGAGGATTGTATGTTTGGATGTAAGTTGTATTTATATCAATTATGATATGGAATCTTTTGTTATCTTTCTTTAGTTGTATCTTTGATCTTTAGTAATTCTACATCATGGGACCCTTGGGATTTGTAATCTATATTGGATGTTGTTCAATGTGAATAAATGGTAATTGCTTCCGCACTATTGTTTATCTTGCATGTTAAATTTAAAAAAAAAATGTTCACCAAACTTAGTAGCAAGTTATAGGTTAACTTCTCTTGGGTTCCCTGGCGAGGCGTTACATGAGAGGACTCCAAGGTCAGTTATAGTCTATCTAGCACTTCATTGGATAACTGGCAAAAAAGTCACAACCATTCACCAAGACCTTACATAAAGGTGTGACTTATAAATGGAATGTAAACTATGACAAAGGGATAAAATAGATCAAAAAGTATCTCGCTAACCCACCTATACTAATGCCTCCTATTCATGGGAAGCTACTCATTCTCTATATATCTACTACAGACGTGTCCCTAGGTGTCTTACTAGCTCAAGAAGATTAGAACAAAGAAAGAGCTATTTATTACATCAGTAGAACTTTGGTCTCTTATGAAACAAACTACTCTTTCATTGAGAAAGCTTGTCTAGTAGTGGTATTTACTTCACAAAAATTGTGACACTATATGCTTCTTCATACTACATGTCTCATTGCTAATATTGATCTATTGAAATACTTACTTAGCAAAGCTGCCCTTACAGATAGATTGGCGAAATGGGTCATGATACTCAGTGAGTTTGACATTGAGTATGTAGAAAGAAAGGCCATCAAAAGGAAAGTGATCACAGATCAGTTGGTAGAGGCACCACTCATAGATCATCAACTATTGAACATTGAGTTCCCAGATGAGTCCATAATGCTTCCCACACATCAAACATGGACTATGTTCTTCGATTGACCATTTACCCAACAAGGGTCAGGCACCGGGATTTTGTTCGTCACTCCACAAAGATACTCTTTACCCAAGGCATATAAGATGTTATTTCCTTTTACAAATAACATCATTGAGTACAAAGCCCTATTCAATGGCATGAAGATAGCCATTGAATGGCGAGTAGATGAATTAAAGGTTTTTGGAGACTCACAACTGGTCATCAATTAGGTCAATGACATTTATCAAACAAAATATGACAAGCTGGTACCTTACAAATGGATGGTTGATGACCTAAGGAAATACTTTGCACATGTCACTTTCTAGCAAATTCCAAGGGCAGACAACAAAGAAGTTGATGACATGGCTACTCTTGCCTCTATGTTACAAATTCTAGAAAATGACTTCCGACATGAATTCCTAGTGGAGACGTTACACTACCCAACCTATGACACTCTTGAATCTAGGATGATCTATTTAGTCATTGGACATGATTCATTCTGCTACCATCATATCTACTCCTACCTCTGTGACCAGATTGATCCTAACACTTACACTCGAAATGAGAAACATCACTTGATCCATAATGCTTCATGGTAAGTTATCATAGATAACAATTTTTATAGGCGAGGTCTAGATAGTACTCTCCTTAGGTTTTTAGAACCCAATGAGTCTAAGCATGTGTTAAATGAGGTGCATGAAGACATATGTGGCTCTCATTCGAGCAGCCTAATGCTGGCCCATAAGCTTATTAGAGCTAGTTACTATTGGCAAGATATGGAAAAGGAAGCTACACAATATGCTAAGGCTTGTAAATAGTGTCAACTTCATGGGAATCTAATTCATGCTCCCGCAAAGGAGCTAATTCTGTTCATCACTTTCTAGCCATTTCAACAATGGGCCTTTGATTTGGTGGGTCAAATTCATCCTTCTTCGTCAAATGGACACAAGTTCATTATCACTGCTATAGATTATTTCACTAAGTGGGTCGAGGCAATACCTCTAACTATAGCCAATGGAAAATCTATAGCCATGTTCATATTGAATTACATCATCTACAAGTATGGTGTACCCTCCTCAATAATCATTGACAATGGGGGGCAATTCAAAAACAAGGATCTGAAAGAGATTTTCTCTAAGTTCAAAATCATGCAGCACTGGTCTTTAATCTATTATCCCTAGGGTAATAGACAGGCATAAGCATCCAACAATGTGATCCTAAAAATATTGCACTGCACAGTTCACAAATCTGGATGAGACTGGCATCTCTAGATTAATCCGACTCTATGGGCTTACCACACAAGCATATGAACACCAACAGGGGCTACCCCCTTTTCTTTGGTTTATAGGATGGATGTTGTACTACCTTTTGAGCTTGAGATTCCTACTTTGCAAGTCTCTTTGAAAGGCCTCATCACTGATGAAGACATTAGAATATCTCAGCTACAAGAGCTAGAACTACTGGATGAACATCAGAAAGTAACATTTGATCATCTCTGAGAATATTAGAAATAGATATCCAAGAGCTACAACAAGAAAGTTAGACCAAGGGACTTCCAAGTGGGTGATCTCATCCTGAGAGAGAACCCTAAGAATCAAAAACAATAGATCCAGAAGGGAAAGTTTGAACCAAATTGGTTTGGTTTGTATATTGTTACCACAGCATTTGGGTCTAGCGTATATCAACTCTCTACTATTGAAGGAGAACAACTCAAAGAGCCGATCAATGCTCTACATATGAAGCAATTCTATAGCTGAGACATCTTTCAAATGCTCCATGTACATGCTCAATTCTAAAAAAATCCTAAAAATTGCAAAAATTCCTTAAAAAATCTATTATCCTGGTGAAAACTTGGTAAACAGGCCCCTTGATAATCTCAAAAGAAAAAAAATTAAAAAATTAAAAAATTAAAAAAATTAAAAATCAAAAAAATGTGTCATTGATGAAAACCTAGTAAACAGGCGTCATGGTAGCAAAAGCAATAAATTTCTACTAAGAAGGTGAAAACTTGGTAAACAGGAACCTCTTTTTCTACAATGTTATACCTATCATAGTACTACTTGGCTTTGTATAGTTGCTTTCCTACTTTCCTGCTTTTAGTTTGCTAGCTCATACACTTGCTCTTAGTTACCTTCGAGACTATACTCAACTCTACATGGATTGAAACTGGTCACACTTGGGGGCACCCTTCCTGGTCTATGGGGCACTTTCCTATCTCTTTGGAGGATCTTCCTTGCATCATTCACTAGTGGTTCTCACTATGTTTGCCTACTGATGCCTAGCTAGTACTAAGATTTCTCTCCTTGAGGATCTTCTATGCCTACTATCCTACTACTAGGTATCTGAGCAATCTAACTCAGATCCTTGGGAATCAAGCTTCATACTAGAGATGGTTCCACAACTCGATCTGATCGGTGTCTTGGAAATCTAACCTCGATGTCTGAGGGTTAAGCTTCATTCTAGAGATAATCCTAAAACTCTCATCAATTGTCACATCAGACTATTCTTTGAATCAATGCGCTACTCACACATCAATTCAAAGAAGGGCAAAATGTAATACCCCAAAATTGGCATCTTGTTATCCTAACCAATTTTATTGCATTTAGTCTCATCCTATCAATTTCTAAATCATCAAAGTCCTATTGTACTAGGCAATTCTATCTTCTAATTGACTTTACTTGACTTAGTGTCAAATGCAAAAAACTTTAAATATGCATCAATCACATATCATATTTACTTCCTAAATAATGACTATAATTGGCTAAATAAACCCTATGATTGATTAATTTAATTATAAAGTCCTAGCACTTTAATTAAATTAAATTCACCCTCTTTAGCTAAAACACATGAAAAAGGAAATAAATAAATATTTAGTTTTAAATAAATATCCTCATCTCAATAATTGAATTTAATTATTTAAATAATTGAGAAAATATACTTATGAGGCAATATTGTATTTATTTAATCAAATATTCTCTTCAAAAAATCTTCTCTTCAGTTCAGAAAAGGAAACTTTGAGTTAATTAAGAATTCAAAAAGGGAATAAAATAGTTAACTACTTTATACACTCAAAAGGCAAAAAGTTGACTGCCTCTTTCCAAGAAGCTTTCTATTCTAAACTGAACTCTCATTCAATCTCCACCGTTCATTTGATTAAATCTCGACCGTCGATTAAATCCAGGATTCTATAAAAGAACCATCATTCCTCATTCAAAGGATCCAATTTTCAAGCAATGAAGTGTTGTCACATTATCATTGCTACTTGTTTACATTCAAAGCTTTCATTTTCATTGTTAATTTGATAATCATTTTAGATTAATATCATGTTTAGCTTAGTAATGCACTTCCTTTCTTAAATCTAGTTTTCTTTCAAAGTTATTAGATTAAATAATCATATTTCATTTCTAGATTAATTGCATACTTATTTTAGATTAATCTTGCATACTCATTTTAGAATAAATTGCATAAATCATCCATTCTAGTGCTACTCTATGGTTGTTGGACTCTCAATTCTGAGAGAAATCCCAAACCCTACCTAGATAGGAGGCAATAGGTCGAATCATCCAAATAGGCAAGATGAATAATCTCATATTTATTCTTGTCTGTGTAAGGAAACTCAGGTGCGGAAACAGCTTCCTACACTAATCTCTATAGGAGAGTATTATGCAAATTCTTATAAACCCTTACAATTTTAGATTCGTTAACTACTTTAACAAAGATATTGCAACTGCATATAATGCATATAGAAAAATAGAGAATGACACAATGATATACCTTGGGAAAAACCTTTCGGTAAAAAACCCCAGCACTCCAAAACCTGCACAATGTATTATCTTCAACACAAAGATTACAATACACTTGCAATGCAAGTTCTTTTAGGAAATGAGAGACAAATCCAACAAGACTTAAATTTTTTTTATATCTCTCCCATAGGAGCAGCATCATATATATAGACTCCTCTGGACCCAAAAATAGGCACAACCACCAAGACCCATGCACAAAGCCACATGTACATAGTTGTTACATGCAATCCCAAGAATAGGTGTTCATCCCTAGAATAGACTATGAAAGCTTGTCATAGAATCCACCAAAAATAACGGTCACAAGAGAAGTGTAAGAGAATCTATCATACCAACCTATTTTTGGCATATTCACTTACACACACCAACCACTTCTTCTTGGGCGCCCAAATAGGCCCAAGTTATAAGATGCTCTTACACCTGTCATAGCACATTCCTTAAATAGTTCTTATGCATCATAGGAATCCATCATGACCATTTCAGTCATGATCTCCTTACGCACAAGATGCCAACACATCAAGTGGAGTGACACATCAACATTCCAACTAGACATGTACACTCACACTTAATTACATTATTTGTAAAAAATACATTTACAAAATAAAATAATAAGAATAGGAATTATCCAAGGTTGAGACACCTTATTCCTAACATTCTCCCACTTGTCGAACACCTTGTAAGAGCAATAGGAACATAACAGGAACTTTAACCGCTATAGGCCAAAAGGCCCATAGACTCCAAACACCATCTGAACTTCTCAGTGCCCACTGGTTTCGTTAATGCATCTACAACATTCTTCACAGTATTTACCTTCTCCAAATTTACCTTTCCATCTTCCACCATATCTCTCACAAAGTGAAACTGCACATCAATGTGCTTCGTTGTGGCATGGAAAGTTGGATTCTTTGCAAGGCAAATAGCGCTCTGACTGTCACACCAAATAGTAATTTGTTCTACATCAACACCAACATCAGAACACAATCTTCTAAGCCAAATGGCTTCTTTACAAGCATGAGTAGCAGCCATGTACTTAGCTTCTATAGTGGACAAAGCAACCATAGGTTGTCGCTTACTCATCCAACTAATGGCACCACCAAACATAGTGAACACATAAGCACTGGTGGATCTCCTGCTGTCAATATCACTTGCCCAATCTGAATCCACAAACTCATGAATACACACTGAATGTGGAGATCCAAAAGAGTTACGATGATAACATATGGAGTAATCTGATGTACCCCTCAAATATCTGAATACTCGCTTAACTGCATCCCAATGTACCCGTCTAGGATTAGCCATAAACCGACTCAGGACTCCCACTACTTGGGCAATGTCTGGTCTAGTACAGACCATAGCTTACATAAGACTGCCAACTGCACTAGCATAAGGTACTCTACTCATGTCCTCCACCTCACTAGGAGATTTTGGACAATCATCTACAGATAACTTTGTTCCCATAGAAATAGGAACACATAGTGGTCTACAATCTGCCATGTTGAACCTGTCCAACACAGACTTCACATACTTACTCTGATTCAACCAAAGTTTTCTGTTAGACCTGTCTCTACTGATTTCCATACCCAAGATGTACCTAGCTGCCCCAAGATCTTTCATCTCAAATTGTGCTGACAACTAAGATTTAAAATTAGAAATCATACCCTTACCCTTCCCAAACAACAACATATCATCAACATATAATGCAACAATAAGAAGGCGATCATTTTCAACTCTGAAATAAACACAATGATCTGATTTTGATCTTACAAATCCAATTGACAACACAAAGACATCAAACTTAAGGTACCACATCCTAAGAAATTGCTTCAAACCATATAGAGATTTCTTTAATCTGCAAACTAAGGATTCTTTACCTTTAACAATGTAGTACTCAGGCTGTGACATATCCTCCAAATCACCATGAAGGAAAGTTGTCTTCACATCCATCTGTTCTATCTCTAAATCATATGATGCAGCAAGAGATAACAAAAATCTAATGGATGTCAACTTTACAATAGGAGAGAATATTTCACCATAATCTATTCCCTCTACCTGTGAATACCCCTTTGCAACCAATCTAGCTTTATACCTTTCAACACTGCCATCTGCACAGAATTTCTTCTTGAACACCCATTTACAGCCAATAGATTTTCTCCCTTTAGGCAAAGGTACAAGGTCCCAAGTTTAGTTTTTCTCCAATGAAGCCATCTCATCATCCAGAGCCTCAATCCAGGAACCTGCATCTTCCATGCCCAAAGCCTCTTTCACAGATCTAGGCTCATGAGTGTTAGTAATCAAAGCAAAGGCACAACTGGAATCTAACATAGAATAACCAAACCTTTCTGGTTGCTTTCTTTCTCTCGTGGATCTCCTCAAGGGCTGCGGTTGAGGTTGTTCTTCCTCTTCTTCTGAACTATCAGAGCTGCTAGAGTTCTCCTCATCATTAGACCCAACATGGTCTCTCTATTCAGTCTTCTCAGGGGTAGGAGGCAACTGAACAACATCTTTTTCCTTTTCTTTTTCATCTAGTTGTAGCACAATAGGAGAAGATGTTAGCTCTCTAAAAATAACATTTCTACTATACAACACCTTACTAGTCATGGGATCCCAAAGCTTGTATCCTTTCACACCAGCACTATATCCGATGAAAATACATTTAACAGCTTTGTTTTCCAACTTAGATCTTTTCTCCTTTGGAACATGTGCATAAGCTTCACAACCAAAAACATGAAGATGTCTAATTGAAGGCTTCTTACCAGACCACACCTCCATGGGTGTCTTACCAACAAGGGCTGATGTAGGAAATCTATTAACCAGATAGCAAGCAGTGGCCACAGCTTTGGCCCAAAACCTTTGTTCTAAACCAACTCCACTAAGCATACTCCTAGCCTTCTCCATCAGTGTCCTGTTCATTCTCTCTGCAACTCCATTTTGTTGTGGGGTATAAGGATTTATCTTATGCCTCTTGATACCTTGTTCTTTACAGAACTATTCAAAATCTGCTGAGCAAAACTCACCACCATTGTCAGTTCTCACACACTTAATCTTCTTACTAGTCTGATTCTCTACAAGAGCTTTAAATTCCTTGAATTGACTAAAGTGTCTTACTTTTAAGGAAATAAATCCACATCCTTCTACTGTAATCATCTATGAAAGATACAAAAAATATAGACTTGGAGATTGAAGGAACTTTTACAGGACCAAATACATCAGAATGAATAAGATCCAAAACATCAGAAGATTTGTGAGAACTAGAGTAAAACTAAACATGATTTTGTTTACCATAGACATAGAGTTCACGGAAGTTGAACTCAAGATTGCAATCATTTAACCCCTCAATGAGATTTTTATTTTTCAGGGTTCTAAGACCCTTTTCACCAATGTGGCCAAATCTCATATGCCACAACATTGTCTTTTCTGCAGGAAGCTTAGCTTCCAAAGTGTTTGCACTACCATTGGAACCAATAGCCATAGACTTCTTCACTACTTGTTCAGATGGTGAGGATGAAGAACTATTACATAGAGCAATACATGCATCTAGCTGAAATAAGGTACCTCTCCTAGTACCCCTTGCAAGCACTATCGATCCTCTTATCATCTTGCATCCTTCTTTCAAAAAAACAACTTGCACACCTACATCATTCAACATACTTACAGATAATAGGTTTCGTGCCAAACCCAGAATGTGCATAACTCCGTTGATTCCCTTTACTCATCCATCAAGAAATTTGATAGTGACCCTTCCACATCCAACTATCTTTAGGTGAGAATCATCACCCAAGTACACCTTTCCACCATCGAACTCTTCATATTTTGAGAACCAATTTCGATGAGAGGACATGTGAAAAGATGCACCTGATTCAACCAACCACACATCATCAGATGCATGGGCTGCCAAAGTTGTGATGAATGCATCGCCATCTTCTTGAGATCTTTCTGAAGCTGAATCTAAACCTTTCTTCTTCTTCTTCGGCTCTTTGCAGTCTTTATGGAAGTGCCCAGATTTATCACAATTCCAACATTTTTCCTTGGACTTATTGGAAGTCTTTGACTTCCCATGGGATTTGGATCTACCCTTATTGTTAGACTTATTTTCATTTTTCTTCCCTATTTCAGTGGATCTCCCATGAATAGCAAGGGCTTCTTTTTTCTAAAACGGAAGCCTTTCTCTGCATCTCCTCTGATAGCAGCAAAGACACCACATCATCCATTTTGAACGTGACTAAAGTGCTTCCGAGAGCCATCACAAGATGGTCCCATGAATTCGGTAAAGAACATAAAATTGTGTAGCAACGATCCTCCTCCTCTAACTTGACACCAGCTAATGTCAATTGTGCAGCCAGCAAATTAAATGCATTTAAATGATCCGTTAAGGATCCACCTTCCTCCATTCATAGAGATTACAACTTCTTCCTTAGGAACAACTTGTTCACCAGAGATTTAGCCTGATACATGGCCGCAAGTCTTTCCCATAAACTATTTGTGGTTTTCTCATCTAGAATATTTAGAAGGACTACATCGGTTAAACAAAGTCTTATGAGACCCTTAGCTTTACGGTCTTTGATATCCCAATCTGCTTGAGCTATAGTTTCTGGTCTTGTATCACTTGAAGTCACTTCCCATAGGTCATGATCTTCCAACATGTCTTCCATCTTGAGTTTCCACAACTTGAAATTAGTGCCATTAAATTTCTCCAACTCCATTTTTCCATATGATGAACTTGCCATCTCAATCTGCAAATAAGATTCAAAATGCTTTGCAAAAAACTCCCACTCAAACTTGAGATCAACTCAAAAAACCCTACCCAACAACTAGGATCAAAAGTTGATCAAGCTCTGATACCACTTGTAAGGAAACTCAGGTGCGGAAACATCTTCCTACGCTAATCTCTATAGGAGAGTATTGTGAAAATTCTTATAAATCCTTACAATTTCATATTTGTTAACTACTTTAACAAAGATATTGCAACCACATATAATTCATATAGAAAAATAGAGAATGACACAATGATATACCTTGGGGAAAACCTTTCGGTAAAAAACCCCAGCACTCCAAAACCTGCACAATGTATTATCTTCAACACAAAGATTACAATACACTTGCAATGCAAGTTCTTTTAGGAAATGAGAGACAAAGCCAACAAGACTTAAATTTTTGTTATATCTCTCCCATAGGAGCAGCATCATATATATAGACTCCTCTGAACCAAAAAATAGGCACAACCACCAAGACCCATGCACAAAGCCACATGTACACAGTTGTTACATGCAATCTCAAGAATAGGCATCCATCCCTAGAATAGACTATGACAGCTTGTCATAAAATCCACCAAAAATAACGGTCACAAGAGAAGTGTAAGAGAATCTGTTATACCAACCTATTTTTGGCATATTCTCTTACACACACCAACCACTTCTTCTTGGGCACCCAAATAGGCCCAAGTCATAAGATGCTCTTACACCTATCATAGCACATTCCTTAAATAGTTCTTACACATCATAGGAATCTATCATGACCATTTCAGTCATGATCTCCTTACGCACAAGATGCTGACACATCAAGTGGAGTGACACATCAACATGCCAACTAGACATGTACACTCACACTTAATTACATTATTGGCAAAAAATACATTTACAAAACAAATAATAAGAATACAAATTATCCAAGGTTGAGACACCTTATTCCTAACAGTCTGTAGTCGGTGAACAATGACCATGTTCAAGTGTGAGGCTAAATTAGAGGCCCATATTTATCTTATGAACCAACCACTCATACAAATCATCTTTTTTTCTTGAAAGCAGTCTTCCATTAATCACCTTCTCTGATTTTGATCTGATGATACGCACTCTTCAAATCAATCTTGGTAAAATACTTTACTCCACTCAAACAATCCATTATGTCATCCATCCTTAGCATAAGAAATGTATACTTCACTATTATCTTGTTGATAGCTCTGCAATTAGTACACATTCTCCATTCTCCATTCTTTTTAGGTGCTAACAAAGTAGGTACAACACATGGACTCAATCTTTCTTTGATCAAACCTTTTTGTACACAAATCCTTCACTTGTATATTAAGTTCTTCATTCTCGGTAGGTGTCAATCTATATGGTGCTTTATTCAAAAAACTAGCTCTAGGAATCAGATCCATACAATGACTTATACTTCTTACTGGTGGTAAACCATCAGGAATATCCTCTAGAACAATCTCCATGTATTCATTCAGTAATTTTTCAATTTTTACTAGGTACTCAGTGATCACAAATTTCTGTCACTCGACATTTTCTATTTTCTATCACTCAGTCATTACTACCTCATCTTGGCCTCTTAGAAATTATAGCAAAACAAACTTGGTTCTTCTTCATATCTTTTTCAAATTTCTTTCCATTAACCATGAAAATTTTCATAGTAGTACAATTTATCTCATCTAGAACTTGAATCAAAGGTAACAATGTTTTCTTTCTTCCATTTACCCAAAGAATATATTGATTTAGTCTACCATTATGCACATTATATCTATAATGCTACCAAGGTCTACCCAACAAAATATGACAATTGTTAGCCCATTTTCCTATCATTGCCAAAATCTTAGAAAATGGTCTATTCCTACAAAATCCTACGAAAGTTGCAATGTCTTGCTACAAACTAGTTTTGATCAGCAAAGATAAATAAGGATGTTCTATGGCTTGTGAACTTAGTCAAGGATATTTTAAGGTGTGTACAATCTTCAGTCAAGATCGCATGTGCTGAAATGCAAAAACCAGTGAGATATTGCAGTTTGAAGGCCTGAGAAATAGGATTTATCCATGTCCAAGGGTTTCATAAAAATTGTCTAAGTCCAAAACCCTAGCCAGATCAATTTTTTCATTACCTTTTTTGGGCCACTTAAGTCTTGTTTCTATACATGTTTTATTTTCTAAGCCCATGCAAATAGGTTTCTATTCAGAAACTTCATGACTACAGTGTTTACATCATCTCCTAGTCTTGGCGGTTATGTTATTAACATTCAGCGATCTAGCGGGCAGTCTTGTTTCCTTTGGTCACTAAATCTCGAAATGAAGCGGCTAAGTCTTCAAACATAAGGTGAATGAGTGATAATCATCGATTCATATCAAGATCAATGGTTGGCACTTATTCTCTTAATGGAACTCAAGGTCAAGAAAGTATCCAGTGATCATGAGAAGTCTTTAGTTGAGTGATCTCTAGATGGTTTGGGTTAAGTCAAGGGTTAACATCAAGTTTGGGCATAGTGGTAAAGTCATTGATTCAGTGATTCAATGACTAAATGTTTGCATCATATCCAGATTCTAGCAGTTAGTGCCTTAGCATTCGGTGAACTAGTGAATGCAGTTATCTTTAAGTCGCTGAAAGAAACAGTCAAGTCTTAAAACATTTTAATATTTTGTGAGGACCGTACGATGATGGCAGGATCAATAGCTAGCGCTTGTTCTCCAAGTGAAACTTAGGGTTAAGAAAATGTTTGGCGATCTATCGAATGCTTTGTTCACATGATCTCTGAACCAAACATGGGTTGAGTTAATAGATTCAACAATCACATGAATTGCCTTGGTCACTCATTCTCTAGATGAAACCATGGTTAAGGAAATGACTCAGTGATCTAGAGATTTGCTTCAATCGCGTGACCGCCAAACCAAGAATGGGTTAAGATAAAGGCTTGGAGATTGTGTGGTGACCATTGATGCAAATGAGATCAGATGGTTGGTGTTAGATCTCATGGTTAAACCCTAGTTAAAGGAAATGCTTAGAGATCACATGAATGCCTTTTTTGCCCAATATCTAGACTGAGCTTAGGTTAAGTAAAATGTGTCGAGATCAAGCAAAGCCTTCAGTCATTGGATCTCTAAATGACTTAGAGTTAAGGGATGCTTGGCGAGGTCAAAGTGGGTCCAGTACTAGGTGTTGCTGATGTGCTTGATTTTGATTGGTTCTTAGGTAAATGATGTGGCTAGATAATTTTAAAGGTTTAAGTGACTTTTGTCAATTAATGAGAGCCATCTGATGTGCTGGGAAAGGATAGAGATCAATGGTTCTATTTTAAACTTGACCAATTGACTATTGCATCTAGTAATTTGAATTATTTATGCATTTTCTATGAGTAAAGGACTTGTTATTAAATGCATGGATGACCGATCTACTCAATTTGATCTTACACTGTCAAAGTATGATCCAAAAGTGATTCTTATTTGTGTAGGATGCCCATGTCATGAAAAAAGGGTGAATCAGTCACGCCAATTATGATGTAGGTGAAGTAAACAGGGAGCTAAAATGATGCAATTTTTAGTCTCTAATGTACCAGTCAGGGTTTTAGCCATAAATGAAGATCTGTTTGGACCTTATTACTCTAGATTGCTTGGCATGTCTTTTCTGTAATAATTTCTTGATTGAATCTGGTTGGTGTGGCTATTGGAGATCCTAACTCTGTCCTAGTCATCTATAGCTTGTTGCATCCTGATTTTTAGGGATCCCAAGATGACTAGTGACTACATATAGTAGCTTGTATTTTTCAAAGGATGGTGCAATTGGTAACTAAATAGAGAGAGCTTGGATCAAGGGTTAGGTTCTAGCATTTTATCATTTTCAATGTATTGATACTAAAATTTTTAATGAGGATGCACTTGAATTCCTTCTCAAATTTTTGAATGTCTTCTTGTTTTAATCTTGAATTCTTATATGTTAATGTTGCAAAGCAAGTTAATATATGGTTTACAAAGTAAATTGTTAAGTTTTTCTTGAGTTCTTTCAAGGAAGGATTAAATTATTAAGGATAGATTCATAGAATTCATGGTTCTTATGAGAATCTAATGTCTGAATGTGAGAGTGAGAGGACTAATAGGCAAAGCACTTATTCTAGATTTTGGTGTGTTTGAGATAAGTTTTATGTTGATGTATGTTGTATTTGACTATGTGCCTTAGGATAAGATGTTGATCTATTCTCAACAAGCATTTCTTCATCATCAATCAACTTATAAATGATAAAATCTTTAAATCAATGTGTCAAAGACATCAATGCTTAGTATTTACTGATTCCTTTAAGAAGTGAATCCAAGGTACACCCACCTATGTTAGGATTAATAGTGCATAATACAACTGAGAGGGGGGGGGTTGTAATGCCCCTCCAACCCTATCAAGTCTTGATTATGTTCACTTGAAATTAGGAAGGACTATATGTGAGAATGATCCTTCTTGAGATGGTTTCTTCCTAATCATTATCACTTGACATGTTAATGTGGGAAATAATAATATTGTGTAAGTATGTTCCTTTATATCTTCATGTGTGTGTTAGTGATAGGATCACCTAATAAACTTATATGTTTCTTTTAGAAATGCTCATGGTTACCTTAGGTTCATTGATTATAATCACTTAAGGGTTAGATCTGTTATCTTCTCTAATAATGTTACTTGGGATTAGAGATGATTAATGCATTTAGGGTTATACGATTTGTTTATCTTGATTTGATAATGGGACATCTTGAGTACATGTCTGATGGTTAAATGGGTTTGTGAAAGATAATAGATGGTTTATATTTACATGATTATGTTATGATTCAATATTGTTATACAATATAGAAAAGAGATCATTTTTTATACTAACCACACTAATCCAATCATGCCTTGTTAGTGTGACTATCTGATGTGACTATCGAAAGAGGGGAGGCAGTCATAGTTACTCCTACAGGAGGTCCACATGATGTCACACTCTCCCTCGTTTGTAATTACTTGTACATATATATTGGTGTACTTGGTTGGTGTTGTAGGATGCAGGTACCAGGCATCGACTCCACCTGGCTACATAGGTCTGAGCGTGCCTTTAAAATCCTCAAATTGTTGTTGTGTGGAGATATTACCAAGATTACTCTCAAGGTTACCCGTGGATTTAGATTTTTTTTTAGGAGGTTACCCTATTTGGGAGATTTGAATACCGTTCATGTTATGGTCATGTGAATTTTGATGTGATGTTGTTCTGTGATTTTGGATGTGAGTTAGAATTATCCCTATTAGTACATGTATATATGTTTATTTTATGAGTTATATTGATTGTATGTTATATAGGTATGTGTATATGTGGGTGCACATGCATATACCCATGCTTATATAAATAATAATATTTGTGTGGATTTATCGATTGTTTTAGTGGTATGTTATTTAAAGTGAATTCAATGAAGTGTATTAAATAAATGTATTAAAAAGTGAAAATAATATTAATAATAGTAATAATAAAAATAAATGCTCTTTGTAGTAAAACTATCTATCTAGGAGGGAGTTGAACTTGAGACCTCCTAGAAGTTAGGCTAGCTAGTTTCCGTGTGTGCTATGTGTTTTCCTTGATAGTTAATTGTTAAATTTTCTTGTTATGGTTTTATTTTGAGACTATTTTTAATTAAATTTATTAAAACCTAATCAAGTATTTTACAAGAATGATTTATTGGTTATTCAACCAACTACAGAAGTTGGAGAAGTTGCTTCCCATAAAGCAACTCCTCCAACCACATAGTGGGAGGATAAGTAATTGAAGATTTTGTGTGCGGTGGGGGATAATTTTTGGAAGATGGATTTTCTTTTGAGATTGTCTGTGATTGATTACTCCAAAAAATTTTGGTGAATGTTTATGTGAGGTTGAGAGTTTCTGGTTGGTGAAGTCGTTTGTGTGAGGATTGCCTAGAGTTGATTGCCAGAGGAGTATTTTAGGAGGATATCTGCTCAAGGCTGGAAATTTTGCAGAGAGTCTCCAACCAAGGGATAGATGATTCTCCGTAGGACCCCAGGTAGGGTCTAACCTGGGAAGAATCTACATTATTCCCATGAGTATGACTGTGTATATGAATGATCTATTACTTAATGAGATTATGATTGTTTACTTTTTGTTTGGAATCTGGAACTTTATATATATATATATATATATATATATATATATATATGTTTTATTTTTTGTGTATTTGAAATGTGTTTGCAGAAAGTTATTTTATGAATGTTTGTATGTTCACTATGGTGAAACCTCCCTGGGAGGGTAGAAGTAGTTTTGATCATGTAGGATAGTGTGTTATGTTTTTATTGAATGTATTATGAATGCTTCTAGAATTTAGAACTATTATATCAACCTTACTGGTCCATGTCGGTTTATGCACCACCTTTTCTTGTCCAGATCTAGAATAGTTTTGTTAGATAGATAAGATAGATTGATGAGCCATTTCTGAAGGGAAACTGGGAGATCTCAAATGGGCCATGCTTAGATTAGGCAACCACAGTCCCCATAATACCTAGTTTTACCCACAAGACATAGTTGACTGTCGCGTTTTGCAATTTCTGTCGGTCTAGTATTAACCGAGCAGGTCGGTTCAGTGTTGACCGAGCCAGGTCAGTTTAATGTTGACCGAGCCAAGTCAGTTCAGTGTTAACCAAGGGAGGTCGGTGTAGTGTTAACTGAGGGTGGTCGATGTAGTGTTAACTAAGGGAGGTCGGTGTAGTATTAACCAAGGGTGGTCAGTGTAGTGTTAACCGAGCAAGAGAGGAATGCTAGTGTGAACTGAGCTAGACATGAAAAATAGGCTTTTATACTTTAATTTATACTTGTATAAAGGGTTTAGGTACCTTATGAGATGATTGAGATAGGTTCTAGATTCATAGGAGTTAAGATGCAATTTCTAATTTTGAGTTTTCTTAAAAATCAGACTTAGTTATTTTCAGGCACGTGAGATTTTGCAGAGCATTGTGTTTTGGTATATGAAATTTTTTGTAAACTTTAAATATGTTCATTGCCTATTTTTGTTGGGATTATATGGTGCATTTAGATGCTTGAATAAGGTTAGGATGTGTTTTAGGGTTCGGGTTGTCTAATGGACTAGGACTACTCTAAGGCCTCCTAAATGTTCCCCAAACATTCCTAAACTTTCCTGTTCTTTTCTATGCTTCGATTCTTGTTCTTGAAAGTGTTTACGATGTATTTTATTTCATGTATGATGTATTTGGGATGTGTGAAGTTTGTCTCACCTATGTACATTCATTACTTGTTTTGTTGAGGTTATATGGATTACTTATGATGATTTTCCACTTGTCATATACTTGAGTTTAATTTATGAGGCTAGGACTTGTCTCGGTGGCCTGTGTGCATGGGAGGGTTTTACTTGTGCATGAGAAAGGTTTTATGTTTTGAGGTGTCTTGTGATAGACATTCTTCCAATAGTTCTTTTTATGTATATGGCTAAGGTTAGGACTCATTCTAAGGGCTTGAGTGTGCAGGGGAGTTTCCTAAACCTACGAATCAGGACTTGGAAGTGTTATCTAGTTTTGTGACTTGTGATGGGGTAAGGGAATAGGAACCTTAAGTGAGTGGCTCACCATAGGTACTAGAACCCTAAAGTGGTTGTCGGAGGATCCTATGGGTGGGTTTGTAAAAAGTGATAACCTAAAAAAAAAAATTAACCTAGGAAGGGGGGATTCAAAAGATAATGAAAGAAAACATAATAATGGCCACACAGATCTGATTGGAGTATCGGGACCAAGGATAACTGCCAGGGTGGATCCCTATTCATAAAGGGGGGGCCGGGGTTACATGGTTGCCAGGGTGGATCCCAATATATAGGTTGTGTGATGACACTCACTTAGGTGGTCTCTTAGAACCTTAACCTCTGTGTTATAATATGATGATATTTTATGTGATTTAATCTTGTTCTTTTGAGTCTTGGATTTATTGGTTTTTGGGACTTAGATTGTCTTAAGGTCTTGAGAGTACCTTGGTTCTATCTCCTAGCACAGGGGGTGGAACTTTACCAGTTTCACATGGTTGGGTGGAAAATCTCTTTTGAGGTATTGTTCATGGTTCAAGTCATGGCTGAGATTCTGAGTTGTTCAGTGGTGAAGATTTTGTTCTCATATCATCTATCTTTATCTTTTGTTATCAAGATGTAAAGATGTATTATAATCCTTTGGGAAACTTGATGTAATTATCTTTCTATATGCCTTCGAGCAATGTGCAGTAATTGTAATTATGTTTATAAAAGGAAATTGTAAGAAATAAGTTATGTATAGGGGAAGGGTAGACTTATGAATTTGAAAAGGGGATTCAATATGGTTGAATCAATGAGTAATTTCTTACCTTATAACTCTTGTGAATTTTAAATGAAATTGAAAGTAATGGTCCTATGCAAACCTTTGTAATGAAAATACTTATGGATGTAAACTTCTTTAGAAGGGAACTTGTTTTGATACTTGGTTGGTGAAAAGATGTGCTAAGGGTTCAAGGGTATCTCCAAGTGAAATAATAATGGAAAAAGGAACATGTATGTTATCAAAAGAAGTAATGGGATGTGATTCCTTAATTGTATATTTCAATGTGACTGATGTCAGATCATTCACCTAGGTTTAATATAAATCCTTTACTAGATGTTTACAAGGTTATGGTTGATAATTTGTGGAAGTTAAACTTATGGCAAAAATGATTCATTTAATGATTTATGTCAGTTGCCAATATATGATTAAGGACTCTTGATGGAAAATCTTAAATGAGTTTGATGGTGCCTTTGAGTTGAGCATAGTTATGGTTAAGGGGTAAATAAATATGAAAGAATAAATGTGCTTAGTGGATGTGATAAGTAACATGTGCTTGTTTCACTTCTGAAGGTAAATTACATGTTAGTCAGTAAGGGAAATTAATTCCACTAGTTCATTAATGTAATTGGTTATGATGTGAAATGGAATTAATGTTAATTGAAGTTCTAATGAAAATAGAATTTGTTAGATTAAGTAATTAAATGAAATACTTGTTAATGGTAATTGAATTCATTAAGGGAACCTTAAGGAATGTACTTATGGATGGTAATGATGATATGTTAGAGTGTTAAAAAAAAATTTGTTGTAATTTTAGGTCATAGACTGGGTTCCCTGGTGGGGACATTACAGGGGTGAATTAGTTATGTGATAGAATATTAAACTTTCAACTTTAAGCTTATCAATATTAGATCCAATGAACACAATGAATGCCAACACAATAACACAATATTTTGGTTACAGGGAAACCATGTTAAAGGTAAAAACCTCGGTGGGAATCAGCACCCACTAATGATGTACTAAGAGTATAGTAATCCTTGTTAGAAGATATAGCCCTGTTAGGAGCTTATTGAAAGATTACAGTACATAGTCCTTGTTAGAGGAAAGACCCTGTTAGGAGTCAAGAAAAAAAGAGGGCTCACTACGCAAGGCTCACTACCCAAAGAAGGTTAATTCCACCTTCTGAACTAACTAGTTCACAACAAGTGTATATGAAGAAATACACAATCTTTTGAACTATTTGCCAACAACTATCTTTGCTTCATTAGTTCCAATGAAGTCCACCAATAATCCTCTTCTCTACATACAAAAGATACAAATTCACAACCTCCTTATATCATACTTATCACATCCATGTCTTTTCCAAAGAAAAGACCTTTTATTTATACCTTATTACACTTTACCAAGAATAGGTTGGCCCATAAGGCTTTCCTAATTACAAACAATTACATAGGTCCTTGATAAGATACACATGGTATTATAAACAAGTTTACAATGATTTCATTACAACAATTAAAGACTAACATCTTTGAATTATGCTTGCCAAACAAAACACATGCTTCATTCCCTGAGTTAGCTTCCTGATAAGCCATCGCCAGAGCACACGCCACAGATGACATCACAAATCATTCTATACCTTTCACTAACTAATGAACATCTATCAGTACCTCTTCCATCATCCTTCAAGATTTCATACCTTGAATCCAATCCCTCTGAAATCTATACCAAAAACTCAGAGACTAACTCTGTCAATTCTCACTGTCACAGTCCAGTTACCAGTCTTTACCAAAACAATTGTATCTTCCTTAATACACATCCATTAATGATGTGATCTTAGATATAAGATCACAACATCCATCTAAAATCTCTTCTAACTTTGTGGCATCTAAAACATCTGTACACCTTCCGTACACTGTGATTACCAATCTGGTTCCTTCATAGAAGCATATGTTGACATCGGTGACAAAACACAAATGACAATAGTATGAGTGCCCATTAAGTAACGTAGTGATTAAACATATTAAATGTCTCAATCACCACCCATGCATTAGCAATATCCAATAATCTCCCCCTTTGGCATTAATGTCAACATATATGGGAAAATCTTATCCCAAAGTTGTATCAACCCAACAGTCCTTCCTCAGATCAATCTCCCCAAACAATGAGGATTTTCTCATAAAAACACTCCCCCTTTGACAACAATGGAAAAGGGTGCCAACTGCCTTCACAAATAAACTTTCTTCCATGATCACTCCCCTTGAGGATTAGATCCCTACATTCAATCCAAAAAATGATGAGGCTCTGAGCACTTCTAGACTGATGCATCTCTACATCATTTACTTCTGACTAGGAGGGGCCTAAACCCCTAACATACCTCTAAGATATTAAAAGGTATCTTTTGATAGTGGCTTAGTAAAGATGTCTGCAATTTGCTCTTTTGTACTGATATATTCAAGCTTGATTTCTTTTTTTGCCACCTTATCTCTTAAGAAGTGATATTTGATAGAAATGTGTTTAGTTTTAGAGTGCATCACCGGATTCTTTGACATGTTTATTGTGCTAGTGTTATCACAATGGATAACCACATGATCATTAAAAGTTATTCCAATGTATGTTAGCATTTGTTTCATCCAAACAATTTAAGTGCAATTTATAGTAGTAGAAACATATTCTGATTCAGCAGTAGATTGTGGTATAAAATATTATTTCTTACTTAACCAAGAAACCAACTTTTTCCGAAGGAAAAATGCACCACCACTTGTACTTTTTCTTTCATCAATATTTCCTACCCAATCAGCATTAGTATAAGCATGAAGTTTAAATCTATCATTCCTATCATACCATAAACCATAGTCTATGATCCCTCTGAGATACCTCAATATCCTTTTAATAGCAGCTAGATGCGTCTCTTTGGGTTCTACCTAATATCTAGCCACAATTCCAACAGTATTAGCAATATTTGGTCTGGTGTGAGTTAGATATTGTAACCCTCCAACCATTGATCTATACAAAGTTTGAAAAACATATTTTGATTCATCATCAATTTTTAGCTTGTTTCCAGTCACCATAGGTGTTCCTACTAGTTTACAATTTTCCATAGCGAATTTCTTGAACAATTCTTTGAGATACTTGGTCTGAGAAATGAAAATACCATCCTCATTCTGAGTTATTTGTAGTCCAAGAAAGAATTTCATTTCACCTATCATGGAAATCTCAAATTCAATTTCCATTTCTTTAGAAAACTTCTTACATAGATCATCATTGCCTCCAAAGCTAATGTCATCCACAAATACCTCTACTATCAGAATTCCATCTTCAGTGGTTCTTAAGTACAAATTACTATTTGCATTACCTTTTCTAAATCCAAGTCCAAGTAGATACATTTCCAACCTTTCATACCAAGCCCTAGGATCTTGCTTCAACCCATACAGTTCTTTCTTTAATTTGCACACCATGTCTTTGTCTTTGCAGAGAGGAAATCCATCTGGTTGTTCTATGTATACTTCTTCTTTAAGATCTCCATTCAGAAATGTAGATTTAACATCCATCTGATATACTTTGAATTTTTTGTGTGTAGCATAAGATAGAAATAATCTTATTGCCTCTATTCTAGCAACAGGAGAAAATGTTTCTTCAAAGTCTATGCCTTCTTTCAGTGAGTATCCCTTACACACTAGTCTTGCTTTGTACCTTACAACTGTTCCTTCTTCATCCATTTTGTTTCTAAAGACCCATTGTAATACCTCTCCTACAGTGATACTATGATTTGATACTTTTTATTATTATGATGGTTAGAACTATGCACTCATGTTTAAGTTTTCATGGAGGATTATACGTTCATCAGATGATATTTATATGCTCAGTTATAGTTACTTTGATTATATGTTTATGAGATCCTAGAAGAATGTATTAGTTTTACATGTTTTATCTCATGAATGGTATACTAACCCTTATCTCAATTGGTTTATGGATACATATGTGTTTTTCATGACTCAGGACGAAGTCGTAGTTACTCACTCGGTGAGGTCCACACGATGTATCGATCCTAGTCATCTGCTTGCATATATCTGATGTGTATATCTATATGTATATGTATCTCCTCTTGGTGATGCAGGAATTGCAGGTACCGGGTATCGTCTCCACCTGGCTCCACAGGTCTGAGCGATCCCTTAAAAATCCTCGATCGTTGTTGTTGTCATGGAGATATCATCAAGCTTCACAAAAGAAAACCTTTATCCTTGATCATTCACCTTAGGTGGGAAGTGCCGGGTCAGTTCCTGGTAGGGAGATATTATGTGGTTTATCAGTTATTAGGGTTTGGATCTTGTTCTTACTGTTAGGGATACTCAACTTTGTCAGTAGGTTATCTAGGTGAGTCCTTGTTGATCGATGTCTGTTTCAGTGACTTATCCCTGTTTAGATTTTCATGTTAGTATTAAGTTCGAGTTGCTATTTGTACCTTGCATCTTCTGGTTATATAGTTATAAGATGTTAGTAAAACGAATAATGAGCCATTTATACTATATGTGTCATAAACATGTGGGTGCACACATATGCTTATGAACACATATAGGTATATTAAGGTATAAATATATATTCATAAATATAAATAAATATATATATACTTAATAGCACTAGCCTTATGGTTGTTGATAAAAATAAATTAGGAAATAAATAAAATAATATAAAATAAAATAACTTTTGGTAATAAAACTAACTAGCTAGGAGGGAGTTGAACTCGAGACCTCCTAGAAGTTGGGGCTAGTTAGTTACCAATTGTGCTATGTGAATTCCTTGTGAGGTAAGTAATTAAATTTATTATTAAACCTTATTTTAGAGAATATTTTAATAAAAAAAAATATATAAACAAACTTTATTATGTTACGGGAGAAATTAGTTTCTCCTCCAACCGACTATGGAAGTTGGAGAAGTTTCTTCCCGTATAGAAACTTCTCCAACCAAATAGTTGGAGAGGAGAATTATATCTCTGATGATTGGTTCGGGTGATAGGGAGGATTTTTGGAAGGAGGAACTTTCGGAAGAAGAAGGAGGAAACAGGGAACTGGGAGAGGCTTCGGATTTCTTCAACCAGATCTTCAGAGCATCAGGTTGGAATTTTTCCCAAAGGTTCTTATGATATGAAAGACATTTTCTCCTTTATAATATTTGTATCGTCTGTGTGAATTTCATTTGTTATATGCTGTAGGTTACAGATATTTTAGCACAGAATGGAAAAAATAGATTTACTACTATAGTTTAAAATTTGTATATTTACCAGATGGAACGTAAATTGTTACAACGTGAAATCATAAAAGAATTTTGTGGTAAAAGAGTAAAACCAATCTACTTTCTTCATATATGTTAAAAATATATATAATTCAAAATTTACTTTATAAAATTTTAATTTATAAAATAAATTTTAGGAAACGAAAATCTGTTAAAAGAAATGATAAAGTATATAATATCCAAAAATATATATATTATATTATATATATAATATATATAATATTATGTGTATATTTATTTGATCCTTTTTAAAAAAAAATAAAAGTTTTGTTATTTTAAAAAAATATATATTATATTAAAAACAAAAAAAGATTTTCATTATTAAAAAAAAAAAAGAGAAGGGGCCGTAGCCGCAGCGGGACCCGCGGTACTGACAGCAGCGTCCGCTGTCGGCGGCACCTTCGGGTGCCGTGCGGCAGCGACCGCTGCTGGCGGTACCGGGGGTACCGCGCAGGAGCGGGCCCCCCTTCCTTTAAACAAAGTGGGAATAAATATCGCATGGGAGGAATCTCTTGCCGGGCATTGGCAAATTTTTAATATTGGATTTATATATTATATATATAATATAACATATGTTGTGAAATATGTTATATTATATATATAATATGTAGAATATTATTTATAAAATACAATTTGAAATTCTTTTTCTTATGTGATTATCTAATATTAAAATTAGAATTATATTATACACATAATATATGAAATATTATATGTATAATATGATATTAGTAATTGAAAACATGGGTTAAATAATTTAGTACATATTGATAATTAGACTTATATTATATATATATAATATATATTATTATATATATATAATATAATATTAAAATTGAAGAAATATATCAAATCGTTTATGTTATGGTGTTTTCTTTGTTAAGGTATATTATTTAGATGGCTTAGTCTTATATTATGTATATATGTAATAAATTTGGAATTGGTCGGGTGAAGTGACATTAAATTTAGATTCTATATGTGTTAGTTATGTATAGTATATTTGTTAGATGAGCTAAATGTTTGGGCTAGAGGTATTCTTACTCAATGTTTTAACTGTATAAATGATTTTAAGTTGCAAATAGGTAATTGATTTCTAAATTCCATGTTTAGTCAAATGTTAGGATGGGGGGCTAGAAAACGGAAAACAAGGCTCTTGCTTTCAATCTTATCAACAATCAAACTAGTCAAACTTTAGGACTCCTAAGTGTCCTAGGATAGATCTGTTATAAGGTTGAAAATGTTGGTGGTTGCTAGAAAAACCTAACGGAAATAGGTTAGGGTTAGGAAACCTAGGAACCCCTAAGTGAGTGGCTCTCAGCGCGGGGCCGGGGCCCTAAAGTGGCTAGACCAGGATAACCGGCTGAAGAGTTGACTAATCAAGTGATAACCTAATAAATTTATGGGATGGGGTTAAAATATTAAAAAGATTAATTGTGCCTCGCCCATGCCATTAGCGCTAGGACAGGCTATGGATGGGAGTGGGAGAAGGTACCTATGCGTAGGTACAAATCGAATGGCGCTTGTCTGTACGAAAGGCATTCGATTCCGCATGTGCCTACTTGGGGGCCGGGGCCCAGTGTGGCTAGTACCAGGACAACCCAAGGGGTGAGGGCTATGCGATGACACTCACTTAGGTTGTTGCTTAGGATTCCCTACCCGAACCTTAGAATTCTCTTGTGAAATGAATTTGCCTATGTGTAATGTTATCCAACCTTTTGTAAAACCTAGTAAGTTCTTCTTTGTGGGCTTGGTGTTTATCTCCTAGCACGGGGGGTGAAACTTTATCAGTTTCACATGGTTGGGTGGAAAATCTTTCTATCGAGGTATCTTGTGCAGATGTAAACAACTGAAGATTCATATTTGTCTGAGCACCTGTGGAAGAATGAAGATTTGTACTTTTTCATGTTTTTGTAAACTTATGTATTCTCCTATCAGGAGTCTAAATGTAATGTAATTTTCAAATGATGTAATAATGGGTAGCCGTAGTAAAAGGGTTATATGGGATGTTTAATGTATGTTGGAAAGATGTAAATTTTGTTATGTATCAAGTTGTGCAAAATGTTGATGAATCATTTATTGTTCTATTGAAATATGTTAGTTAGATGAAATGGAATTATAGTTATTGAAAAGTTTTAGATGGAATTTATCTTTAAATGTGTTTAAGTATTTTTCAATAAAGAATCTGAAATGGAATTTAAATGGTTAGTAAATGTTGTTAAAATGTTTATCAATTCTCAATAAGTTATACATTTTCATTTAAGGGAACCTTGGAAAGAAGTTAGAAAATGTTTTGTTTATTATAAACTTTAAAAGTTCAAAATTTTTCGTTAAACTCTACTTAGGTTTTCTTTTATGAAGTAAACCTTTGTGTATTTTCCTGGTTCCCTTGCGGGGCATGACATCTTTGGTATCAGAGCACTAAGTTGCTACACTGGGACCTAAAGAAAATGGGTCCATGTACCTTAAACTTACACTACACCTTAGGAAAACTCAAAATGAAAATCAAAAACCATAAACTCATCATTCTTCTTAACTCATGGCAGGATGCCACCCGTAACCCGTGGTCATAGAGGAGGTGCCCAAAATACTCCTCCTAGATCCCAACACGAAGATTCTCAAGAAGGAGAACAATACGAGGAACAAGGGGAACAATCTAACAATCAATCAGGAGGCTTTCAGGGAGCCCAAGTAACAGAGTTACTACAACAAATCCTTCAGAGGTTAGAGGCAGGGCAGGATAGAGGCCAGCATGGGGAGAATGGTACTCACCATGAGGAAAGGGAAAGAAGTCCTAGGAGGAGAGACCAGACATTGGAAGAGGATGCCCTACGGGCTTCTCATATGCGGGATCTCCTTAGAACCAAGACAAACCCATTTAAGGGAACACAAGGTGGAACTTCCGCACAAACTTGGTTGCTAGAATTAGAAAGGCTTTTCTCCATGCACCCATACCACAGTAACACCAAAGCCCGGTTTGCAGTCATTCACCTTAGAGATTTTGCATCCACATGGTGGGAAACAGAAAGAGAGAAACTTCACTTAGACATCACCACCCTTTCTTGGGAACTATTCCTAGAACTTTTTCGAGCTAAATTTCTATCAGACCATTGGAGGCGGGACAGAGCCGAAGAATTTCATAATCTAAGACAGCTTAATATGTCAGTGGATGACTATGAGAGGAAGTTCTTGGAACTCAAGCCATATTCAGGGTTTAAGAATGACGAACCTATGTTAACTCAACACTTTCTCAGAGGACTCAACGGTCGTTTGGCCTGCAGTGTAAGAATGTTTGAACCTCAGACTATAAATGATGCAGTCATTAAGGCTCGTCTTGAAGAACAAAACATAGCCTTGGGGTTAGGAAGCCGAACCAGTGGTCATGGTGGCAATACTTTTCAGGTTGGGTCAGGGAATCAATTTCAAGGTACACCTAAGAACTATCCGCCCAAAGGGAATCAGAACCAACAGAAAAGGAAGTTTTTCAGCAACAACAACAATCAGAATGGAAACAAAAGTAAAAGTGGAGGCTCTCAATTTAATAATTCTCGCAACTGGCAACGTGCAAAACAATTCCCAAACCGTCAGCTAGCTTCGAGTATGCCTCAGAACTCTAGTCGGGGTAGCTTCCAGCAATCTAGTGCACCTTCTGCAGGAAGAAATTTTGTCAAGAACACGGGATGTTACTCTTGTGGGCAGCATGGGCACATTGCAGTTAATTGCCCTCAGAAATCTTCTTCAGCAGTTAGTTTTAGACAGGCCACTTCAGAACCTACAGTAGGTAACTCAGGCAGATCCCATCGAGCATTTTCTGCTGCAAACCATGGACAAGCCAATAGTCAGGGGACAGTCATTGAAACTCCAGGTTTGTTAGAGGGTATCTCTACCACCGTTTTGTTTGATTCAGGAGCAACAGATTCTTTTATTTCATCCTCTTTAGTAGAGCAATGTGGGCTGAAGGCAGTAAGGCAGGAAGATAGGTGGCAGGTTGAACTAGCCTCCGGGGCAAGGGTAGTCTCTGACGCCTGTGTTCAAAGTTGTAGTTTGGAACTTGGACCTTTCTCTACCTTAGTGGATCTTAGAGTGATTCCTTTGGGATCATATGGAGTAGTGTTGGGCATGGATTGGTTGGATACTCACAAAGCCACTTTGGATTGTCGAAACAAAAGTGTTCAATGCACTGATGACTTGGGGAAAACTAAGAAGATTTTTAAGGGATCGCTCAGACCTGTGGAGCCAGGTGGAGACGATACCCGGTACCTGCAATTCCTGCATCACCAAGAGGAGATACATATACATATAGATATACACATCAGATATATGCAAGCAGATGACTAGGATCGATACATCGTGTGGACCTCACCGAGTGAGTAACTACGACTTCGTCCTGAGTCATGAAAAACACATATGTATCCATAAACCAATTGAGATAAGGGTTAGTATACCATTCATGAGATAAAACATGTAAAACTAATACATTCTTCTAGGATCTCATAAACATATAATCAAAGTAACTATAACTGAGCATATAAATATCATCTGATGAACGTATAATCCTCCATGAAAACTTAAACATGAGTGCATAGTTCTAACCATCATAATAATAAAAAGTATCAAATCATAGTATCACTGTAGGAGAGGTATTACATCGGAAAGAAGTCCTAGGAGGAGAGACCAGACATTGGAAGAGGATGCCCTACGGGCTTCTCATATGCGGGATCTCCTTAGAACCAAGACAAACCCATTTAAGGGAACACAAGGTGGAACTTCCGCACAAACTTGGTTGCTAGAATTAGAAAGGCTTTTCTCCATGCACCCATACCACAGTAACACCAAAGCCCGGTTTGCAGTCATTCACCTTAGAGATTTTGCATCCACATGGTGGGAAACAGAAAGAGAGAAACTTCACTTAGACATCACCACCCTTTCTTGGGAACTATTCCTAGAACTTTTTCGAGCTAAATTTCTATCAGACCATTGGAGGCGGGACAGAGCCGAAGAATTTCATAATCTAAGACAGCTTAATATGTCAGTGGATGACTATGAGAGGAAGTTCTTGGAACTCAAGCCATATTCAGGGTTTAAGAATGACGAACCTATGTTAACTCAACACTTTCTCAGAGGACTCAACGGTCGTTTGGCCTGCAGTGTAAGAATGTTTGAACCTCAGACTATAAATGATGCAGTCATTAAGGCTCGTCTTGAAGAACAAAACATAGCCTTGGGGTTAGGAAGCCGAACCAGTGGTCATGGTGGCAATACTTTTCAGGTTGGGTCAGGGAATCAATTTCAAGGTACACCTAAGAACTATCCGCCCAAAGGGAATCAGAACCAACAGAAAAGGAAGTTTTTCAGCAACAACAACAATCAGAATGGAAACAAAAGTAAAAGTGGAGGCTCTCAATTTAATAATTCTCGCAACTGGCAACATGCAAAACAATTCCCAAACCGTCAGCCAGCTTCGAGTATGCCTCAGAACTCTAGTCGGGGTAGCTTCCAGCAATCTAGTGCACCTTCTGCAGGAAGAAATTTTGTCAAGAACACGGGATGTTACTCTTGTGGGCAGCATGGGCACATTGTAGTTAATTGCCCTCAGAAATCTTCTTCAGCAGTTAGTTTTAGACAGGCCACTTCAGAACCTACAGTAGGTAACTCAGGCAGATCCCATCGAGCATTTTCTGCTGCAAACCATGGACAAGCCAATAGTCAGGGGACAGTCATTGAAACTCCAGGTTTGTTAGAGGGTATCTCTACCACCGTTTTGTTTGATTCAGGAGCAACAGATTCTTTTATTTCATCCTCTTTAGTAGAGCAATGTGGGCTGAAGGCAGTAAGGCAGGAAGATAGGTGGCAGGTTGAACTAGCCTCCGGGGCAAGGGTAGTCTCTGACGCCTGTGTTCAAAGTTGTAGTTTGGAACTTGGACCTTTCTCTACCTTAGTGGATCTTAGAGTGATTCCTTTGGGATCATATGGAGTAGTGTTGGGCATGGATTGGTTGGATACTCACAAAGCCACTTTGGATTGTCGAAACAAAAGTGTTCAATGCACTGATGACTTGGGGAAAACTAAGAAGATTTTTAAGGGATCGCTCAGACCTGTGGAGCCAGGTGGAGACGATACCCGGTACCTGCAATTCCTGCATCACCAAGAGGAGATACATATACATATAGATATACACATCAGATATATGCAAGCAGATGACTAGGATCGATACATCGTGTGGACCTCACCGAGTGAGTAACTACGACTTCGTCCTGAGTCATGAAAAACACATATGTATCCATAAACCAATTGAGATAAGGGTTAGTATACCATTCATGAGATAAAACATGTAAAACTAATACATTCTTCTAGGATCTCATAAACATATAATCAAAGTAACTATAACTGAGCATATAAATATCATCTGATGAACGTATAATCCTCCATGAAAACTTAAACATGAGTGCATAGTTCTAACCATCATAATAATAAAAAGTATCAAATCATAGTATCACTGTAGGAGAGGTATTACATCGGAAAGAAGTCCTAGGAGGAGAGACCAGACATTGGAAGAGGATGCCCTACGGGCTTCTCATATGCGGGATCTCCTTAGAACCAAGACAAACCCATTTAAGGGAACACAAGGTGGAACTTCCGCACAAACTTGGTTGCTAGAATTAGAAAGGCTTTTCTCCATGCACCCATACCACAGTAACACCAAAGCCCGGTTTGCAGTCATTCACCTTAGAGATTTTGCATCCACATGGTGGGAAACAGAAAGAGAGAAACTTCACTTAGACATCACCACCCTTTCTTGGGAACTATTCCTAGAACTTTTTCGAGCTAAATTTCTATCAGACCATTGGAGGCGGGACAGAGCCGAAGAATTTCATAATCTAAGACAGCTTAATATGTCAGTGGATGACTATGAGAGGAAGTTCTTGGAACTCAAGCCATATTCAGGGTTTAAGAATGACGAACCTATGTTAACTCAACACTTTCTCAGAGGACTCAACGGTCGTTTGGCCTGCAGTGTAAGAATGTTTGAACCTCAGACTATAAATGATGCAGTCATTAAGGCTCGTCTTGAAGAACAAAACATAGCCTTGGGGTTAGGAAGCCGAACCAGTGGTCATGGTGGCAATACTTTTCAGGTTGGGTCAGGGAATCAATTTCAAGGTACACCTAAGAACTATCCGCCCAAAGGGAATCAGAACCAACAGAAAAGGAAGTTTTTCAGCAACAACAACAATCAGAATGGAAACAAAAGTAAAAGTGGAGGCTCTCAATTTAATAATTCTCGCAACTGGCAACGTGCAAAACAATTCCCAAACCGTCAGCCAGCTTCGAGTATGCCTCAGAACTCTAGTCGGGGTAGCTTCCAGCAATCTAGTGCACCTTCTGCAGGAAGAAATTTTGTCAAGAACACGGGATGTTACTCTTGTGGGCAGCATGGGCACATTGCAGTTAATTGCCCTCAGAAATCTTCTTCAGCAGTTAGTTTTAGACAGGCCACTTCAGAACCTACAGTAGGTAACTCAGGCAGATCCCATCGAGCATTTTCTGCTGCAAACCATGGACAAGCCAATAGTCAGGGGACAGTCATTGAAACTCCAGGTTTGTTAGAGGGTATCTCTACCACCGTTTTGTTTGATTCAGGAGCAACAGATTCTTTTATTTCATCCTCTTTAGTAGAGCAATGTGGGCTGAAGGCAGTAAGGCAGGAAGATAGGTGGCAGGTTGAACTAGCCTCCGGGGCAAGGGTAGTCTCTGACGCCTGTGTTCAAAGTTGTAGTTTGGAACTTGGACCTTTCTCTACCTTAGTGGATCTTAGAGTGATTCCTTTGGGATCATATGGAGTAGTGTTGGGCATGGATTGGTTGGATACTCACAAAGCCACTTTGGATTGTCGAAACAAAAGTGTTCAATGCACTGATGACTTGGGGAAAACTAAGAAGATTTTTAAGGGATCGCTCAGACCTGTGGAGCCAGGTGGAGACGATACCCGGTACCTGCAATTCCTGCATCACCAAGAGGAGATACATATACATATAGATATACACATCAGATATATGCAAGCAGATGACTAGGATCGATACATCGTGTGGACCTCACCGAGTGAGTAACTACGACTTCGTCCTGAGTCATGAAAAACACATATGTATCCATAAACCAATTGAGATAAGGGTTAGTATACCATTCATGAGATAAAACATGTAAAACTAATACATTCTTCTAGGATCTCATAAACATATAATCAAAGTAACTATAACTGAGCATATAAATATCATCTGATGAACGTATAATCCTCCATGAAAACTTAAACATGAGTGCATAGTTCTAACCATCATAATAATAAAAAGTATCAAATCATAGTATCACTGTAGGAGAGGTATTACATCGGAAAGAAGTCCTAGGAGGAAAGACCAGACATTGGAAGAGGATGCCCTACGGGCTTCTCATATGCGGGATCTCCTTAGAACCAAGACAAACCCATTTAAGGGAACACAAGGTGGAACTTCCGCACAAACTTGGTTGCTAGAATTAGAAAGGCTTTTCTCCATGCACCCATACCACAGTAACACCAAAGCCCGGTTTGCAGTCATTCACCTTAGAGATTTTGCATCCACATGGTGGGAAACAGAAAGAGAGAAACTTCACTTAGACATCACCACCCTTTCTTGGGAACTATTCCTAGAACTTTTTCGAGCTAAATTTCCATCAGACCATTGGAGGCGGGACAGAGCCGAAGAATTTCATAATCTAAGACAGCTTAATATGTCAGTGGATGACTATGAGAGGAAGTTCTTGGAACTCAAGCCATATTCAGGGTTTAAGAATGACGAACCTATGTTAACTCAACACTTTCTCAGAGGACTCAACGGTCGTTTGGCCTGCAGTGTAAGAATGTTTGAACCTCAGACTATAAATGATGCAGTCATTAAGGCTCGTCTTGAAGAACAAAACATAGCCTTGGGGTTAGGAAGCCGAACCAGTGGTCATGGTGGCAATACTTTTCAGGTTGGGTCAGGGAATCAATTTCAAGGTACACCTAAGAACTATCCGCCCAAAGGGAATCAGAACCAACAGAAAAGGAAGTTTTTCAGCAACAACAACAATCAGAATGGAAACAAAAGTAAAAGTGGAGGCTCTCAATTTAATAATTCTCGCAACTGGCAACGTGCAAAACAATTCCCAAACCGTCAGCCAGCTTCGAGTATGCCTCAGAACTCTAGTCGGGGTAGCTTCCAGCAATCTAGTGCACCTTCTGCAGGAAGAAATTTTGTCAAGAACACGGGATGTTACTCTTGTGGGCAGCATGGGCACATTGCAGTTAATTGCCCTCAGAAATCTTCTTCAGCAGTTAGTTTTAGACAGGCCACTTCAGAACCTACAGTAGGTAACTCAGGCAGATCCCATCGAGCATTTTCTGCTGCAAACCATGGACAAGCCAATAGTCAGGGGACAGTCATTGAAACTCCAGGTTTGTTAGAGGGTATCTCTACCACCGTTTTGTTTGATTCAGGAGCAACAGATTCTTTTATTTCATCCTCTTTAGTAGAGCAATGTGGGCTGAAGGCAGTAAGGCAGGAAGATAGGTGGCAGGTTGAACTAGCCTCCGGGGCAAGGGTAGTCTCTGACGCCTGTGTTCAAAGTTGTAGTTTGGAACTTGGACCTTTCTCTACCTTAGTGGATCTTAGAGTGATTCCTTTGGGATCATATGGAGTAGTGTTGGGCATGGATTGGTTGGATACTCACAAAGCCACTTTGGATTGTCGAAACAAAAGTGTTCAATGCACTGATGACTTGGGGAAAACTAAGAAGATTTTTAAGGGATCGCTCAGACCTGTGGAGCCAGGTGGAGACGATACCCGGTACCTGCAATTCCTGCATCACCAAGAGGAGATACATATACATATAGATATACACATCAGATATATGCAAGCAGATGACTAGGATCGATACATCGTGTGGACCTCACCGAGTGAGTAACTACGACTTCGTCCTGAGTCATGAAAAACACATATGTATCCATAAACCAATTGAGATAAGGGTTAGTATACCATTCATGAGATAAAACATGTAAAACTAATACATTCTTCTAGGATCTCATAAACATATAATCAAAGTAACTATAACTGAGCATATAAATATCATCTGATGAACGTATAATCCTCCATGAAAACTTAAACATGAGTGCATAGTTCTAACCATCATAATAATAAAAAGTATCAAATCATAGTATCACTGTAGGAGAGGTATTACACCCATTTTGTTCCTATAACATTTTTATTTTTAGGTCTTGGAACCAATTCCCAAGTATTATTTTTCTTTATCTGATCTAATTCTTCTTTCATGGCATTTATCCAAGATTCATCTTTAAAGGCTTCATTTCTAGTCTTTGGCTCAACTTTGGAAATCAAATAAATTTCTTCTCTAACTTTAGATCTAGTTAGCACTCCCTGACTGGTATTGCCAATAATTTGATTTTTAGGATGGTCATTTTTTACATACCTTGGAGTTTTAGGAGTTTCTGTGGTCTTGCTTGTATCATCACAAGCCTATTTTTCACTTTCTTCCTCAACAAGTTATTCTTCTTTGGTAGCAGTAGTGGCTTCTTTTACTTTTGATATCTGATTGTTGTCATACATTCTTTCTTGTATCTAAAATTTCTCATCTATTCTTACATTGTTACTTTCAACCATCTTCCTTAATCTCAGATTGAAACATTTGTATGCCTTACTTTTAATATAATAACCAAGGAAGATACCTTCATCACTTCTAGCATCAAATTTTCCTATCTCATCATCCCTCTTGATATAGCATTTGCTACCAAAAATTCTAAAATATTTTACAGTAGGAGTGTGATCAAACCATAGTTCATAGGGAGTCTTACTTGTGCCATCTCTGATTTGAATTCTATTTAATGTGTACACTGTTGTTCCAATAGCCTCTCTCCAATGTACATGAGATACATTCCCTTTAGTCAGAATTGTCCTCACAACATCAAGTATAGTTTTGTTTCTTCACTTTGCTATCCCATTCTATTATGGAGTTCTAGGAGCAGATGTTTGTCTTTTTATCCCATGCTCTTCACAGTAAGAATTGAATAGATCTTAAACACTTTATTTTTAGTCCTAATTCATTCTCTACCTTTTCTTTAAACAACTTGAATTTGTAAAATGCTTCTGATTTCTCTCTCAAATAAGTAACCCACATCATTCTAGAAAATTCATCAACAAAGAGTATAAAATACCTTTCACCATAGTATGACTTTGTTCTTGTAGGCCCATATAGATATGTATGTACCAGATCCAACTATCCTTTTAATGTAAATGGTTTTCTTTTATGATTTCTTTTAGTTTTCTTTCCCATAACACATTCTCTGCATACAGTGTTAGAAGGTTTCACAATCTTCAGTAGATCTCTTACTACATTAGCCATACTTTCTTTCACAATGTTATCAAAGTTAACATGACAAAAGCTTCTATTCCATAACCAACTATCATCTACCTTTGCAACAAAACAAGAGGCTCCAAATGTGTTTAGTTCAAATACATTACCTCTAGATCTTAAACCGGTAGCAATCATTTTTCCTTCCTTTCTTCTAATAAAGCACTTACCATTAACAAAACTTAACTAAAAAATTTTATCCATTAACTATCCAACACTTAAAAAGTTATGTTTTAGTCCTTCAATAAGTAGTACATTGTCTGTATTAGTCTTTCCATCCAGAGTGATGGATCCTACTCCTATGATAGATTTTGGGAGATTGTCCCCAAACCTTACAACACCTCCATCATAATTTACTAATTTAACAAATTTGTTCTTATCACCAGTCATGTGATGAGAACATCCACTATCAATTATCCATTCAATTTTCTTGTCAACATGAGATACTAAGGCTTTTTCTTCATGAACTAGTTCATCTTTAATAGAAACAAATCCAATCTCTTCATTATCTAAATCATCATCATCATCAGAGATTCCTTCACTAGCATAATAACATTCTTTATCTCTTCTAATCTTTGCATAATCAAGTTTTTATTTAGGAACTCTTGTAGGACATCTAGATGCAAAATGACCTACCTTATTGCATGAAAAACATTTCAAAGGTAATTTTCCTTCAAATTTTCCCTTACCTCTTTTCTCTCTTCTAGCTATTAGTGCAACAAGTTGTACCATATTCTTTTCTTCTTCCATTATCTTCTCTCATTCCTTAGCATACTCACCAAGCTCTTCTCTCAAGTCTTCTTTGCTTGTACTCAGAAGTGCAGATACTTTCTTGTGTGTGGATGCCCTAAATACAGATTCAACTTTAGCTGTAGCTTCTCCTAATTTTGTAGCTTCAAAGGTGGTTAACTTTTCAATCAACATCTCTCTACTAAATTTTGGAGTTAGGGGTATAGTTTCTTGAATTGACATTGCCTTGAATTTGTAGGTAGGAGTTAGAGATCTGAGAATCTTTGCAATGACTTCATCTTCATCATAAGTACCTCCACAATTTTTGATTCCAACTATAGCTTCTATAACCCTTTGAACATAGGCTCTAATGCTTTCATCTTCATTCATTTGTAGCTTTTCCATCTTTGTCTTCCAATTCTATAATTTCTCTTGTTTGGTATATTTGTCTCCTTCATAGAGTGCCTCTAGTCTATTCCAAATATCATGTGCCGAATCTAGATCTTTAATTTCAATAAACTCACCCTCAGATAGTGCTCTGATCAATGCTTCTCTTGTGACCATGTTACATGAAAATAATTTCTTTTCATCATCGATGGCTAACACTAAGTCATTCTTAGCTTTCAAAGTTTCCTTCTTCACAATCATCCAGTAGTCTATGCCCAAGCATAGCAAATGTGTTCGCATCTTGTTTTTCCAACTGTCAAAGTTTTCAAGATCAAACTTAGGACTATCCTTCCTATAGTATGCCATTTTCCAAGATCATCTCAAGTTGTTAAGCTTTCTCTCTGAGGACCACAAGCTCTGATACCAATTGTTATGATTAACAGTCTACAATACAATTGAGAGGGGGGGTGAATCAGTTGCATGATAGAATATTAAACTTTAAACTTTAAGCTTATCAATATCAAATCCAATGAACACAATGAATGCCAACACAATAACACAATATTTTTGTTATAGGGAAACCCTGTTAAAGGTAAAAATCCTAGTGGGAATTAGCACCCACTAATGATGTACTGAGAGTATAGTAATCCTTGTTAGGAGATATAGCCCTGTTAGGAGATTATTGAAACATTACATTACATAGTCCTTGTTAGAGGATAGACCCTATTAGGAGTCAAGAACAAAAGAGGGCTCACTACCCAAAGAAGGTTAAGTCCACCTTCTGAACTCACTAGTTCGCAACAAGTGTATATGAAGAAATACACAATATTTTGAACTGTTTGCCAGCAACTATCTTTTCTTGATCAATTCCAATGAAGTCCACCAATAATCCTCTGCTCTACATATAGTAGACAAAAATTTGTAACCTCCTTATATCATACTTATCACATCGATGTCTTTTCCAAAGAAAAGACCTTTTATTTATACCTAATTACATTTTACCAAGAATAGGTCATCCCATAAGGATTTCCTAATTATAAAAAATTACATAGGTCCTTTCTAAGATACACATGGTATCATAAACAAGTTTAAAATGATTACATTACAACAATTAAATACCAACATCTTTGAATTATGCTTGCCAAACAAAACACATGCTTCATTCCCTGAGTCAGCTTCCTGATAAGCCATCACTAGAGCACACACCATAGATGACATCACCAATCATTATGTACCTTGAATTGACCAATTAACATCTGTCAGTACCTCTTCCATCATCCTTCAAGATCACATACCTTGAATCCAATCCCTCTAAAATCTATACCAAAAACTCAGAGACTAACTCTGTCAATTCTCACTGTCACAATCCAATGACCAGTCTTTACCAAAATAGTTGTATCTTCCTTAATACTCATCCATTAATGATGAAATCTCAGATATAAGATCACAACATCCATCTAAACTCTCTTCTAACTTCATAGCATCTGAAACATCTGTATACCTTCAATACAATGTGATTACTAGTCTGGTTCCTTCATAGAAGCATATGTTGACATCAGTGACAAAACACAAATGACAACAGTATGAGTGCCCATTAAGTAACATAGTGATCAAACATATTAAATGTCTCAATCACCACCCATGCATTAGCAATATCCAACAACCTAAGCATTAAGGCTTAAAGTGTACGAGGACTAATATCCTAGTCCTTATTAATTAGCCCTTTTTCTTGTTAGATTTGGAGTGGGTTACAAGAGTCAAAGACATTTGTTTGTTAAGCATATTATAATTTGCAATTAGAAAGAAAAGGAACCAACAAAATGGTGACTCTTCTGGGGATATAACAATATAAGCTTCTCAAGGTTTGTTTCTTAATATTTCCTATTAAAGGTGGGTGGCCACTCAAAGTGTTAGAACCAATGTTTACAAGTTCCAAACCATGGCTAAAAGAAGAAACACTAGGGCTTTTTTCAAGAAGCATCCAGAGGTTACTCTAGAAGAGTTACCCAGGTCAGGAAAGAAAGTTGGATTAGAAGAGATGGGGAATCTACTAGTGCCCCTGTAAGAGAACAAAATAATGCTAGAAATAGGGAACAACATACATCTCCTAATGAGGATGAATCACTGTATAAAAGTCCTAAATATGATAGTGGTCTCTTTGGAGATAACTTTTATGATACCCTAGAAATATTATTTCAAGAGAAAGTCACATTACCTCCATATCAAAATGTGTAGGAAGGAAATAGGGGCCTTGGGACAAATCCTCATCCAGGTGGAGATATGCTTATAAGGAAACCCATGGATCCAAGACAGGTCCATTTCCCATATCAAAATCTCATTGATATGGATGAGACATCAAGCTCTAAAGATATTATGATGAACCCAACTAATCTGGGTGCATTGAGATTACAATTAGCAGAGCAAGATGCAATATACAAAAGGTTACAGAAGGAAAGAGAGGCTAATAAAATGAATGCATTAATATAAAGAGAGTCTCTACTTAGAAAGATTAATGAACTAAAGGATAGAAACAAAATGTTTTCTTTTGCTCCCAAATTTCTGCAACATGAAATTTTTGGTGACCTTGCTGCTTTGAGAAGTGAGAAAGAACATTTGTTGTAGGACCATGAGTTTGAACAGGAGGGCCCTCTAATTAGACAAGTCCAAAGTTATGCTACTCAGCCTAAAGATAAAAATGAAATTGAGACTACCAGACCTACTGCTATTGTTAATGAAAAGGGAAAGCAAAAGATGGTTGGGATTCAAATAAATGAGCATGTGGCAAGAACAAAAGTCCCACCACCTGTTTCAAGTGAATACATAGAGATGGATAAGAAAAGGAAGGAAAGAGATGATCTAGTGAGGGAATTAGAGAAGGATGAAGCTGAAGCATCTATTGCAGAGACAAGAAGGAAGATCCAATTCTTGAAGGCTTCATCTGCAAACACTCTTGGACCATCTACTATTGAAATAAATATGCCATCTAAAACTTCTAATATTGTTCCACTTGGTAATGTTACTACTCATGATCCACTTTATGTTTCATCTACCAAGTTAAATGTTGACCCTAAACAATAGTCAAGTGTAGAAGTAGGTGGAAGTATAGCTATAAATGCTAGTTCTAGTGGAAACACTGGTCTAAGTTTTCAAAGAAGACCTATGCAATTAGAAGGGTATAGGAAAATTATCTTTGATGGAATACCAGGTTACCCAAATGCTTTCCCAGCTAATATAAGAGATAAGGTAACCAAATTTTCTGGTAATAATGCCATTAGTTGTGAAGAACACCTTATGTTATTTGTTGATATGCTAAATGACTATGAAATTGAGCATGAGGATGTAGTCATGAAACTATTTGTTCAGTTTTTGGTGGAAGATGCTAGAGACTGGTTCAAAAGACTCCCTGACCATTGTATTGATACATGAGATGCTTTTGAAAAATGCTTCAAGGAACAATATATTGATAGGCCTAATGTCAATTTCATGCTAAATGAATTAAACACCATAAGGAAGAATCAGATTGAGTCTGCAGTTAAGTTCAACATGAGATTTTAGAAGGGTATGCATAAGTTGTTTCAAGTTATGAGATAGGATGACAATGTCTGCCTGACCACATACTTCAATGTCTTTGAATGGCAAGATGGGATAATTACTGAGAGACAAAGAACCTAGAACTCTTAGGGATGCCTTTAGAATTTTTGTCAATATTGAGAATAATATGAAAATATCTAGAAAATTGGGTGGGAAAAGAGATGATCCTAAGTTGTTTGGGAACAAAAAAATATAAAAGGTATAATGAAAGAATTATTGGAAATATGAGGCAAGAAGAAGACAAGTTGGATAAAGTGATAAATGCACTAAAAGAATTGAAAGAACTTGGTAATAGAAATGATAAGGTTTCTACTATAGAAAAGCCTCATTTCAATAATAACTTCAATAGGTAGAATAGGCTGCAAAATTACCCTTATAACACCCAATGAAAGGATGGAAAACCTATTGTCCCTGGTGAAAAAGGAAATAATAATAGAGTTATCCCTAATCCTTTACAAAAGGCTTATGTAAATGTCATGGAGGATACACAATGGTGTAAGGCTTGTCAATCTCCTCATTCTATAGAACATTGTGTGGTTGCACAATCTATAGCTCCATACCAAGATGATGGTTCAGATGAATTGGATCAAGAGGATACTAATGAAGACATTTGTTGTAATCTTGTTGATTCATATTTCAGACATGAAGATGTTTCTAGTCCATTGATGAAGAAATTGATGTGTGTTTGAAAAGACACAATAAGGCACTATTCCATCAAGAAGTCTTTTCTGATGATGAAGATATTGATGAAAAGACATGTAACATGAACTTTTCCTCAGAGCAAGTGAATTTGAGAAGACCTTCAAAAGAGTAAATTGCTAGGATCACTGTAGAGATGGTAGCTCAAGTGCAGACTAGAAGCATGATAGAAAATGATACCACTGGAAAATTTGTGGGAATGTTTATAAAAAGCACCTGTTCCAAGGGACCCACTAGAAAAAAATCAAAAGATTATTACTTAGTGAAGATAAAAAATGTAAAGGGTAAGAAGTGGGAGCCAAAGGGACTTGGAGCCGTGATGATGTCTACTATCCATGACAGAGATAATCAAAAGGAAGTTGAGAAGCCAGTTAGTACAATGGCTAAAATTGAGAAAATGAAGGTGACAATAATAGCTGATGTATCTGAAAAACAAAAGGATACTAGAGCAGTGCAGATTGATATTCCTTCCTCTACCCATGTTGATATGTTGGCAGTATTGTCTCAGATTACTGTCAAGTTTCCTTTGTCAGAGTTATTGAGAATCCCTAAACATAAGGACATGGCTCTAGCATGGGTAGATAATGTTCATGACAATAATGTTTCTTGTAATGCTAGTGAGTCCCAAGATAAAGCTATGAAGGAAGTGGAAGTTTAGGAAATGGTATCTCAGATACCACCTATATACTTGGACAACTCTGTCAATGATAGCCTTGAAAACATAGATCCATTTTTCCTAAGTATCATAGTGAATGGAATGATAGTAAGAAATTGCATGATTGATTTAGGTGCCTCAAATACTGCCATGCCTTTTAAGATCATGGAAAGGTTGGGCCTCACGGTTGATACAATCCAAGGTAGATGTTGTGCAATGGATCAAAGAGAAGTACCAATCATTGGCAATATAAATGTACTACCTTACAAATTGGAAGCCTATCCAAAGAAAGAAATAACCATGATTGTTTTGGTGGTAGACATTCCTCCTCATTATGGGATGCTATTATCTAGGAAGTGGAGTGTTGCCATGGGTGGAAGTTTGCAATGTGACTTGTCCTATGTAACTTTCAAGATAGATAATCAATCTATTAAGGTTGAAAGGGATCCAAGGGTAACCCATATGATTAAAAATAATATTGAAAATTAGATAACCTATTTTATGGATACTAATATCAATTCTTTTAGAGCAGAGGTCACTATGCTTGAAAGAGAGCCTAGGCTTCCCCCTATCACCATGGAAGTAAATGCTAAATCTAAGAAATGTGAGTAGTGGGTGATGTACTTTGATGGTGCTAACTGTAAAGATGGTTTAGGAGTAGGTATTTTACTCATCTCTCCTAATGGAAATACTTACAAGTTCTCTTTCACACTAAGCTTCTCTTGTACCAATAATATAGTAGAATATGAAACATTTTTAATAGGATTGAGGTTAGCACACAAGCATAGAATTAAATGTGTAAATGTTGTTGGTGATTCTAAATTAGTTGTGTCTCAATTAAGATTAGTATATGCTTCTAAGAACAAAAGGTTGAAACAATATAGGAATGTTGTCTGGGAAATGATTAAGAGTTTTGATGCCTTTAATATTTTATGGAAGGATAGGAGTAACAATAAGATGGTTGACTTGTTAGGAAATAGTAATCAATCCTAGTGACATTACTTTTGCAGGCATCTCTAAAATTGAAATTCAAGCTAGACCTAGTATACCAGATAATGTTCAGAACTGGCAGGTCTTTGAAAATGACTAGGACATCTTGAGATTTATGAATTGTGAAGATAAGTATCATGGTCAAGAGTTGGATTGCTCATCTTTGGTTGAGACTGTAGAAGGAAAAGAGGTTATCCTTGGAAATGAATTCTTGTAGCTTAAGACTAACAAAGTTCCCAAGGGACTTATTGTTTTAGAAATTGTATTTGATAGTCAGGACAGAGTCCAAATGGATACTAAGAAGAGAGACTAGGTGGACCAGGAGGAAATTAATCTTGGTACAAAAGAGGCACCTAAGAAGGGTTACATTGGAAGAGAGATATCTTAAGAGGTAAGGAAGACTTTGATTAAGTTATTAAGAAAGTGTAGGAATTTTTTTTCATGGTCATATGATGACCTAAACGTTTATAGAGAAGACTTGTTCCATCATATTATTCCTTTAAAGAAAGATGCTAAACCTTTTAGGAAAAAATAAAGGCCAATCAATCCTATATTAGCACCTAAAATGCAAGAAGAACTGATGAAGTTGAGAGATGTTGGAATCATAGAACCCATAAGGCATTCCTCTTGGATGTCAAGCTTAGTTCCTATTAGAAAGAAGAATGGAGATATCAGACTGTGTGTAGACTTCACAAATTTGAACATCTCTTCTCTGAAGGATAATTATTACTTGCCTAACATGGAGGCAATGCTACAAAGAGTAACTAGGTCTGACCTGATGTCCATGATGGATATTTTTTCTGGTTACAACTAGGTGATTGTGAAATAAACATTCAAGATAGCCTTTATAATACCTTGGGCAACCTATGTTTATGTAAGGATTCCTTTTGGTCTCACAAATTCTTGTGCAACTTTTCAAACAGAAAAGGATGTTTCTTTTACTGAATTCATAAATGATTTCCTTGTTGTCTATCAAGATGACTTAGCTACATATTCCAAGAAAGAATTGTTGGAGATTTGCTAGCAAGCCAGTACTGATTATATGTTTGTCAATGATGACAACCTATGAAAGTAGCATGTGTGGAAGTCTTATAAAATAAGAATTCTATATATGTAGCATGGACATGATATCAGCATGATGTCATGGGTGTAGAGATTAACTATTAGTATAGACACTTATATAGTAGTTGGTGTCAGTAGTGTCCTGAGAGAGTAACAGATAGTGTTCTATGTATGGTTGTCCGTACAGTTATCACAGAGCCTTGCACACTTGGATATTTGTTGAAGACATGTTAGTGATATTTTAGTTATGGATGCATAGTCTGATGATGAACACAAGTGAATTTATACAGTCATTATTTGCCAGTAGCAGTTTCTTGTGTTTGTTTAGAAGAGCCGACAAAGATTTTATTGGTTCTTGAGTTGTGCCTATCTTGAGGGTATGAGCCCTTGGAGATAACCTTGGAGAAGTGTTATTGATGTTTTTTTAAGAGCACATAAGTTAATTTAGCTTATAGAGAAAGTTCCATTTGTGTTGGTAGAGCCGACAGTGTGTAGCGTGCCTCTACAATTATTTTATTAGACAGGTCCCAGAATGAGTTACGTGCATAATAGAGCTGATAGAATGTTTGTTGGAGTTTATTATGGTTTCTCTAATATGATTTCAAGGTGGTTCTAATAGGCTGACTTGATTATATCATTTGGAGGAAAGATATTTATAGGCAGTCATTTGTGATTGCTTAAGTGTGGTTCATGGTTGATCAAGAAGAGCATAGCAAAATGTGTGAAGTGTTGAGCCATCAGAAGAAGGTTTATGTGACCAAGTAAAGTACTTGTGCTATTCATTAGAACTGATCTAGATAGTAGGTCAAAGCATAATTCACCAAGATCTAGATATAGTGTGTATCTATTATTTAGAAGGTTGTAGCCTTTTCTCATCTGAGCAGTGAGCTCTCAGATAGTGCGTTCTCTCCCCTAATAGGGACAACTGTAAAAGACTCCTAATAGGGTCTGACCCTTAACTAGGTCTATTGTACTTAATATATTGTAAAGCTACTCCTAATAGCGTAAAGGATCTTCTAACAAGGATCATTATACAATAGTACAAAATATTAGTGGGTATCAAGTCCCACTGGGGTTTTTACCTATTTGGGTTTCCTCGTAACCAAAATATTGGTTTTTTGTTCTTGTGTTTTTTCATTGTGTTTATGCTTTATGTTTAAGTATACTTAATTGGATAAAAAATTGAATCTTGTAGATAACTGATTCACCCCCCTCCCCTCTTAGTTATCTCTTGGGACTATTCCTAACAATTGGTATCAGAGCCAAGTACCTCGGAGAGAAAGTTTAACAACTTGAGGTTGATCAGATGGTGTAATTCAGGAAAGAAATTCTTAAGTTCGATGGAGAGAATTATCCTGATTGGAAGAACAAGATGGTAACCCATTTGCAGTGCATTGCTTTTGAATTTTTTAATGTAACCATCAAAGTAGCCAAGATTCCTACCTTAGAAGACCTTGGAAAAGATGATGCTATTGACTTTCAAAAGGAATTATTTCATTCTAATGCTATTGCTAAAGAAGCCCTTATTAGCACCCTATCTGATGGTGAATTTTCAGAAGTAACAAAGGTAGATACAGCCCATAAAAGATGGAAGCACCTAGAAGACACATTTGAAGGAGACAAACAAGAAAAGGATGTGCACAAAAGGACATGGAAGAAAAGATACAATTCATTAGAGATTTTGCTTGAAGAAAACATCAAAGCTTACAATCAGAGGATTAATAAAGCAATTGCTGGAATCAGGAACAATGGTGGAGAGATATCAGAAGAGGACATCATGGATAAGTTGATGAAATATATTACTCCTGACTATGAAAGAAAGATCAATGTCCTTGATGAGACCATGCAACTTACATAAAATTTCAAGAGAGAGACCTTGATCAGCAAGATCTTAGCTTTTGAGATTTCAAGATTGAAGACAGAACCAAAGAGTGAGACAGCCTTCAAAGCAACAGTACATGGTAAGAAATCTACAAACACTTCTGATAATTTTGATGATGATGATGAAGATAAAACACTAGATGATTTCATTGCTATGATTTCCAAAAGAGAAAAGAAAGGAAAAGGAAAATATGAAGGTCAATTACCATTTAAGTGCTTTTCATGTAATAAGATTGGTCACTTTGTATCTAAGTGTCCCACTAGAGCTAGAAAGTTCAAAAAGGATTACAAGCTTAAGTATTCTAAGGAATGCTACTATGCTAGAGATGGAGTTTCAAATGAAGAATCTAGTGAAGAAGAAATTGGATTCATTTCCATTGTAGATAAAATGAATATCAAGATAGTTCATGTAGACAAGAAAGAGAATCAGGAGCTAGCATTGATTTCACAAGCTGACATAAGGACAAACTGGATTATAGACAATGGTTGTTCACATCACATGACAGGTGATAAAGGAAAATTTGTTCATTTGGACAAATACAATGGAGGTATGGTCAGATTTGGAGACAAAAATCCTAAACCTATAGTTGGTAGAGGAGCCATCACTTTGGATAGAAAGAACAGTGCTGATGACGTTCTTTATGTTGATGGTTTGAAACATAACCTTCTTAGTGTTGGGTAGTTACTTAGAAAAGGCTATCAATTGGAGTTCAAAGATGAAAAATGCATCATTAACAACAAAGATGGTGTTATGATTGAATCAAGCACAAAGACAAGAGGTAATGTTTTTCAACTAAATTCAGAAGCAATTTTTTTTGTTGCTAAAGTTGATGAGAGTTGGTTATGGCATAAAAGACTATGTCATATCAATTTTGATAACATAGTAAAGATAAGTAATGTCAAGGTAGTAAGAGATCTACCTAGCATAGCAAAGCTAATTGATACTATATGTAGGGAATGTGTGATGGGGAAGCATGTGAGAAATTCATTTAGGAGCAAGTAGAATTCAACAAAGAACACATTGGATCTAATTCATATAGACCTATGTTGTCCAACTCAAACAAGATCATACTATGGTGAAAGGTATTTCATTTTATTTGCTGATGATTATACTAGGATGATGTGGGTTGCAATCTTAAAAGATAAGTCAGAAGCTTTTGAGAAGTTCAAAATATTCAAAGCTAAGGTTGACAATGAGTCTAGTCTAAAGATAAAATGTTTGAGGTCAGATAGAGGAGGAGAATTCACCTCTTACAGATTCTATGAATACTGCCAAGAACATGGAATAAAGAGACAATTAAGTGCACCTAGAACCCCTTAGAAAAATGGAATTCTAGAAAGAAGGAATAGGATCATCCTTGATACAACGCACACCATTATAATAGAAGGAAAAGTTGCACACACCTATTGGAGAGATGCGGTCAATACAACAGTCTATACCATCAATAGAATTCACTTAAGGCCTAGAACTGACAAAACACCTTATGAGCTATGGTTTGGTAATGTTCCCATAGTAAAATACTTCAGAATCTTTGGAAGCAAGTGCTATATCAAGAGGGATGAAGCAGTAGGCAAGTTTGATGCAAGAAGTGATGAAGGTATTTTTCTTGGTTACTCTACTAAACGTAAAGCTTATAGATGTTTCAATTTAAGATTGAAAAAGATCATTGAAAGTGCTCATGTAAAGATTGATAAAAATTTTATGATTCAAGAAAGATATCATGATTACTCACCCATGATTAAAGAAGAACCTAGACCCTCTACTAGTGAGATAGTTATTGAAAAAATGTTTGACAGTATTGATGTGTTATTTAATGACCCTGAGACAAGTGAAGAAAATACTGCTAAGGCTGATGAATCAAAATCACCTAAAGTTCCAAAGTTTACATCAAGAAATCATTCCATGGTAGACATCATTGCAGATCAGAGTGAAAAAGTCTTAACAAGATCAAAAGCAAAGAACTCAGCTAGGAATGAAGCGGTATGTTTACTATCTTAGATTGAACCTTTAAGTGTTGAAGATGCATGTAATAATTCAGATTGGTGTAATACCCCAAAAATGGGCTATAGGTTTATTAACCTCCTATATCAACATATTGAATGAAATTGACATCGAAGTCCTAACTAGAGGCACATCTGAACATCATCGAATCATAATTGATTATTCTAAATTCTGCATTGGGGAATATTCCTAGTAATATTCTGAATCATCATAATTATCTTTGATTTAATGATTATTTGGCGATAAATCTAATTTATCCTAAAATTTGATTAATTGAATATTCTTAATATTTAATTAATTAGATTTAATTCTGCCACTTAATTATTTAATTGAATTTAATTATATTTATTCCTAAGTATTATTATTTAAATTTTGACAATAAATCCAAAATCCTATGAATAATTGATTAAATTCTTATTTAATTAATTAAAGCAAGTTGTCAATTGATTTTTGCTAACCTCTAATGTTTTACTGAAGTGTTATGTCCACAGATCAAGTAAAATTTTCACACACACATTTCTGACGTCCACCATGGGGCAACCCACCTTTACATGTTGGTTTTGATTTATGTTTTTTTGGAGCTAAAGCCCTAAAGTTTCAAAGATTTAATTTTATCTCTCAAATAGCTTAGATTTTTTCTTTGAAATTTTTTTTGTAGATTTCACACATATCAGAGAAGCTACAGTAACAAATTCATAATTTTTTGAGATGTTTTGAATTTTTAATAATTTTTTCTTGAAATTATGGAAAAAATTAATATTTGATGCAAATCAGCATATTTTCAAAAAAAATTATATTTTTGGAAGGCTCTTTAAATTCTACAGGGGGTCTATTCTTTGTTTTTTAAATTTGGATGCAATATAATAGCTCAAATAGTCAATTTACAAAAACTGGTCTGTTTTGATAAAATAGGTCTCTAGGGCACAAATGAAGAGATTTTTCTAAAAATTTTACATTTTTGGAAAACTCTCTATTTTTTAGTACGGGTCTTTGTTTTTAATTTCTATTTTTGTGGCCAAAATCATAAAAAAAAAATCAGATCTTGTTGACTAGGTCAAATGCAGCAAAAAAAAAATAAAGCTTTGTCATGGGTATGCACTTTTTTTTTTACATGGTTCAATGAATGATATGAGTTGTCATTTGGGTTAATTGCTGGTTATCATTGCTGATAATAATTGATTTTTAGAGCTAACCCTATGGTTTTCATAAGTTGAATATATGTTGCATATCTTGTTTGCTTGTTTGCTTGTTGGAGAGTTCATCACTTGCTTGCATGGAAAAGCTCAACAAGAATTGCTAAAAATTAGGTAAAATCTACTAAGCATGTTGCAAGGATCCTAGGTATTCTCCTTCATCTAATAACATTTTGATTTGGACTTAAAATAAATCTCTTATGTGTCTGGCTTGTATGCATATTTTCATGCTTTTATCTATTTCTACACACTTGCATAATTGATACTAGGTTGTGACCCCTTAAGGATTCATTAAGTAGTCTTAGATACTTATGATTGATCTTGATTGCTATCTTAGTTTATTGGACTCGCTAATCTGCCAACCCCTTGTTCCACCTTGTGGTTGCAAGGTCAGCACCACATTAAAGGGGAGGGGTCAACGGGATAGAAGCGTTAAGTGTTCCACTTGGAAACCCATTTATGCTTTTAGGAACTCACTTGTTTTCTAAGTTGGGGACTCATTTTCAGCTTGTGTGAGGTGTTAAGTGTTCCACCTTGTGGACTCATCTCATATTCTCTTTAAGTGTTAAGTGTTCCTCTTTCTGCTTTTTGGGTACTTTCGATAGATTTTCTTTTGGAAACATACATCTATGCTCACATAGTAATTAGGCCCTATGAACACTATTCATGATTCTTGAGAGATTGGATTCTTAGTGAAATATTTCTTGACGATAGAATCCTTGTAGGTAGGGAGAATACTTAGTATGTTTCACATTCAACTTCATTGGTGTGTCTTCTCTTATTGATCGATACATTCTCTCCCCGGAGAGGTTGATAGATCATGTGGGGTTGACATCACAAGCTTTGCTGAATCAAACTTGGTCCATGTGTCTTCTCTTATTGATTGATACATTCTCTCTCTGAAGAGGTTGATAGATCATGTGGGGTTTATATCATAGACCTTGGTGAAGCAAAACTTTGTCTTAGCATGTCAGATTAATCTGCTTGCTTTGTTTGGGTTAAAAGTGAAAAGGTGTCAAAAACCTTGGATCTAGAGCCAAGTCCCCTTGTGGTACAATATTGTGAGTCATCTTTAGAGAGGGTTAACCATAGAAAACAATCCCTTCATAGGGAAAACTACGTTGATAGAACCTCAAGCGATCATAGCCATTTTTTCCATGGTAGTGATAGCCACTATATAAATGTCCTTGTGGAAGAAATCTCCATGAGTATGGTTCATTGTGGGTTGTCAAATCTCCCTAGCAGCTCCTGAAGATTAAGTTCTCAGACTATGTCAAAACCTTGGTGCACCGGGATTGGAGTTCACCCCTTTGGATCATAAAAGTTGCAGAGTCAAACCATTACTAAAACCCTAGAGAGGCCAAAGTTTCATTTTCTAGGAATATGTGTGTTATTGCAAAACTTTTTGGAACATACACAATTAGCTCTCTTAGGGATTAGCACAAACTCAGTCACTTGATTGTTCATGCACAAGGTTTCTTTTTCCCTTATTCATTATTTTCAAATATGCTTGAAATCACTTGCTTGTTATTTTGCATGCTTGTTTATCTACTTGGCTACTAAAAATGATCAAATTTGGTATAATCTTCAAATCTAGATAGTACTGTTTGCAAACAATCTAAAACTGAAAACCCTAAAATTTGCAAAATTTGAAGTAAAATCCTTTCTAGAGTCAAAAGTCGTATAAGTTTTGTCAAGTGTCATTTTAGTACTACCCATCTATCATATGATTGAGTACCCAGTGTCGTATGAGTTTTCATGCTAGCAAATTCTAAAAGTCAAAATCCTGCTTGCAATTGTCGTATAAAATCTTCAACTATCATTTCATTGCTACCCAACTGTCATACTAGTTTTTCAACTATCATTTCATTACCTACCCACTGTTGTACAAGTTTTTCAACTGTCATATGAGTTTCCAGAGTGTCATTTGAAAAATTTTTGAAAAGTTGTCAGAATTGCGAGATACTTAGCTTTTTCAGCCTAATTCCAGAATCTATCATACAAGTCATTATGTCAAGAACAGAGTAGTAGCCATTGAGAATTAGTACACATGTCTCAAAGAATCAGTACACATGAGGAATAAATTCTAATCACCGCTATGATGAAACAGATGCATGCTATGCAAGTTGAACTTAACAATCTTAAGAAAGAAAAGGAACCTAAAGAGTTCTCCATGGAAGCTCTATGCCCTTTTCCATTTGATAAAGACTTGTACATGTCACCATGCCTCTGGAAAAAATTTGAGCAATGTTATAACCCTTATGATACCTCTTCCATGAAGAGTGACACATCCAGCTTTGGAGACTATGATGACTATGATGACAAACAATGTAATGACACCTATGACACCTCTATTCCTAAGAGTCCTCCTCGTCATGTGTTCCTACTTACTACAAATGGGCCATCACATTGGATAGATCATGATGGTGATCCATGTGATTCTAATTTTGAAAGAGACTTTGATGGCTTTTATGGACAATATCTAGATGATACATCTACTTCTATTGAGGAATATAAAATGTACCATGCTGATTTGAAACATCAATACTATAAGGATCTCTCCTCTAAGAAATCTCAGGCTGAAAATAAAGATTACACTCTCAAGAAAGATCATGTTAATGTTGGACCTTTGTCTTGTGATGGTTCCCTTCCATCCCCTACTTCCTCCAATACCCATACACTTCCTAAAGCTTCAGAGTCTTCCAAATCTTTCACAAATCCTTCATCCAATGAAAGTCCTAATACTTTTCATATGATTCCCTATAGTTATCCTCAAGGGCTACCCCTTGAAGAAACTCAAGCTAACCTTCACTTGGCTACCAATACTTTCAATAATGCTAAACCTAAAGAGCCTAAGCTTTCATATGCTATAATTCCTACTCCAACTAGTCCTCCACCATCTCTTCCAAACTCTTCCATACAATCCCAACATGCTTCCTTGTCCTTAGAAGTGGCTCCATGTCAAGAGGACTCTAATGATAAAGAAAATAACATAAAGAAAGATCAAGATCAAGAACCCTCCATGTTATCCAATCCTTTTCATGATGTCTCTTATCCACTTCAGGGTTCTTTTGATCTTGCACACCCTTTTTCATGCATTCCACCATGTCTTAAGTCTTCTCCTAAGCAAGATCAAGTTACTACTTACACTGTTGAGCTTATTGACAATCAAAATAACCTTACTACACTTGTGATTTCCAAAGATGATACTTCCATTAAGGTTGATAAAAATGGTGTTGTTACTTCCAATGTTAAGCCTATTGAAAATCAAGAGAAAAATTATGTGCTTATGCTATCCAAAGATCATTGTCAAGATCAAAGTCTTCCATCTTCTTAGTCTACCACTCCATGTTCATTTCCACTTTCTACTCTTCCTAAGTCTTTGCAAGCTTTGAAAAATCCTATCAAAGAAGGTTCTCATATTCAAGATGTCCACGATTCTATTGAAAATTCTAATGCTCACTCTAAAGATGCTGATGTCCTTGGTTGTCATATAAATGTTGATGAACTTGTTAATTATCCTTTTGCATCTTCCACTTCCATCTTGGGACCTCTTCCACCACTACTAAGGGCTTCACACCTTCCTTCCATATTGGGTCCTTATGTCCCTTAACTTTCCCCTCCTAACTCTCATAATTTTCCATCCATCTTGGGTCCTTACATACCTCCATCTCCCATCTTTCCTCAAGATCAACATAGATGCATACCCTTGAATCCTTTTCATCCACCCACCCATCTAAACTAGTCATATCCTCCTTCTTCCACAAGTCCCAAGTTCTTTGGAAGTAACTTGAATGTTCAATACAAGAAAAAGAAGCAATACAAGAATCCATCAAAAAAAGAAGATCACCATGTCTCCTCTAATCGACATGGACACAAAGTCAAAAGAGATATCTAAGAAAAAAACTACAAGACAAGTATGGGTTCCAAAATTTATCATTGAAGATATTATCTCTAGATCATCAAAAGGAAATAAAAATCCTACGGCTATATGGATTCCAAAGTCTCTCTTGAAAGTGTCTGGTTTTGAGCAAAAAGTAAAGTTGACATTCAAGCTTCCAAAGGCTTCCACTTCATCTTCTTCCAAAAACATTCTTCCATTCCATGCACCTAAACCACAACCTCTGCTATCCATTCACCATATTCCTTCATGTATTCCTTCATTCACATTTCCTCCATCCTCTCACCACCCTTCAAGGTGTGTGTTGATGTTGATCTTGCCTTCCTTTCCATCTACCCTTTCACAATCTTTCCATTCATTATCCTTCTACCTTCTATCCTTTTTCCTCATTTGCCTATTCCTCCTATCTTCCAACCTCACTCGCTTTACATAAAACCTTATCCTCCATTTTTCTCTTCCATCTCCGTTTCCCTATCAGCATCTTTGAGTGTATCATTTTGAATCCTTGGCATATCATGGTTTATCCTTTCAAGGAGCATTATCTAAAAAGCTTTCCTTCTTCCAAAAAAAAAAATTAAAAAATTAAAAAAATTTTAAAAATTGAAAATGTGCCTTGGTGAAAACCACTCCCTTGTGGCACCTTGGATAAGTACCATGATGAAAACCTAGCAATCAGGCATCATGCGTAGTTCTTCTACATATTTCATCCATTTCATCTTCTCTCTTTGATCTTGACAATGTTGATCTATACATGAACATTTGTCTATTTTGTGAGCTATCTTACGATGATCTTGCTTTCATTCCCTTCCTATTTAGCCTTCATATTTATTTTCCTCCATTCATTCTAGTCTTTCGCTATCATTTCCCCTTTGGTCTTGATCTAATAAAAAAAAAAAAAGAAAGAGTAAAACACGATGCTATGAAGCCTCTTGACATGTCTACTCCTTTGGACTACATCCTGTCCTTCTTTGGCATTATGCTTTTGTGACTTATCCTATACTAGCCTTTCATTGCTTGTCTAAATGCACTTTACATGACAATTTTTCCCTAGCTTGAGTATTCTTGAGGAGTTTTTCCTTGAGGATTTCTTCCCTTCATTCTCTTTCATTCTCTTATCTTCCATCTCTTCCACTAGCTTGCCAATCCCTCTTGTTCTCCACCTTGCTAGACATTGGGATTGCATGATATGATATTGTTTGGGAGTTTTCAAATGGAAAAAGATGCTATCAAATATACCAAGTATCAGAACAAGTATCAGAACAAGTGTTAGAACAAGTATCAGAACTAGTATCAAAACCAATATCAGAACAAGTATCAGAACCAGTATCAGAACTAGTATCAAAACAAGTATTAGAACTAGTATCAGAACAAGTATCAGAACACTTACTAAGGCTACTTCTTTCACTTTAGTTTATGGTTCTGAAGTAGTACTGCCTATTGAGGTTGAAATCCCATCACTAAGAATTAGAATGCATGGTCTAGTAACTGATGATGACTACAGAGTGTCATTGCACGAACTTGAACTACTAGATGAGCGTAGACAAGTAGCATATGATCATCTCAGATTATATCAGAAGAGAATATCTAGAGGCTACAAAAAGAAAGTCAGACATGGAGAATTTCATATTGGTGATCTAGTCTTGAGAGAAAATCCTAAAAATCAATCCCATCGAGAACGCAAGGGGAAGTTTGAACCCAATTGGCTGGGTCCCTTTGTAATCACTACTACTTTTGGCTCTGGTGCCTATCAACTCTCAATGACTAAAGGAGAACAGCTCTGAGAACCAATCAACATTCTCCATCTAAAGAAATTCTATGCCTAAAGCATTTAGTCTATGGTAAAATGTCCTAAAAAAATCTTAAAAATTAGAAAAAGTCCTAAAAAAATGAACATCTTGGTGAAAACCTAGCAATAGGCACCTTGATGATTCACAAAAAAATCAAAAAATATCAAAAGTAAAAAAAAAAATTGAAAAAATGAAAAATACAAAAAAATGAGAAAAAAAGAAAAGGTGCCTTGGTGAAAACCTAGAAACAGGCGCCTTGGTAGCAAAAATAGAATCTCTGCCAAGATGGTGAAAACCTAGCAAATAGGCACCACTTGTTTCAAAATACTCCATCTATCAGCACAATCTTGGTCTTTCCTAGCTTTCAGTCTTGCTTTAGTTTGTACATATCTCCCGATTTGTTTCTGCATTTCCAATTTTTCAATAAGTCAGTCTTTACACCAATCAACTCAGGCATCTGTATCCTATCAATGCTTAACACTTGGGGGCAATCAATGTCAACTCCTATGGTCTCCAGTATATCTTAGACGTATCATATCCAGTCAGAGTCCTTTGAAGCTTCATGTGAGTCAGTCAATCTGTCTTGTCTCCAGAAAGGATTTTTCATCTACAACAATGCAATCAAACATCAAACGCAAACTGAAAACAATCTATGCTTTTTACATGCTTTTATCTCCTTGTATGCTTACTGATTCACATTGAGATTTTTGCATATTATGTCCTTTCAAGCTCTTCGATGATGTCCTTTATAGGATTTAGAGAGTGATGACTGGGGGCATAATATTTTTTTTGTCTTCTACTTGTATGTGAAAATTTAACAACTTTGGAAATTCTGGATTGAAATGGTGTCTGACTGTAAGAGCCTCTATCTTGAATTGGATGGCCATGCGTACCTCAACCATTGATACCTAGAAAATTCAAGGAAGTTTGATCTAACTATTGTCTTTTTGAGTGAGTTCTTTCTCCTACTGTGAAACACGATCTTACCTAAGGATGTGAATCATAAAGGGTCACTACGGGTAATTCACATTGGATTTAGAATAATCTCTTGGCTATTTGATGTGTTTGTCATGCAAGGTGTATTCAGGTGATCACAGCATTTATGTTTTGATACTTATACAAATTGCTATATCAAAATGGACATGATATTTAGGTCATCCTGGCATTTGTGCCTTGGTGCTTATATCTAATCCAACATTCTAAAAACAAAATCAATATTCATAAATCCATGGTTGTTCACCAATGGGTGTTGTATTGATTCTTGTGCATACAAATTGATATTCATATGTCTATGGTTTCATAGCTAGTGGGCATTGTATTGATTTATCCAATTACCTAAAAGTTTAATGATGATAATAAATCGACACATGATCAGTGACTAGGTCCTAGGTCTTAGGTTGCATTTCATTTTGCATGTCTCTTTGCATTTTGCATGTTGCATGATCTCACAATGGCTAAACAAACTTCAATGCTTAAACAATTCTCCACTCACATCTTCAAATCTAACAAGAGTTGAATCTCACACAAAGGTTCCTCCAATGAAATAGCAAGTAGAATCTTTTTTCGGGATCAAAATTCAAATCTGAGATCACTCATATTATTAACTACTTGCATATTCAACCTTCAATCATCATAGAAATCCAGTATTCAACTTAACTAATTATCTTACATCAAATTATCAAAATTTCAACTTGGTCAACCCTGGCCAATTCATGGTCAAACCTAGTCAAACTTGGTCATCTAGACCTCTAAATGATGTAGAATGTGTTCCCGGATGTGTTTAACCACTTTTCCAATCAATTAACATGCTTCTAAACTATCAATGCTGACTTTCCTTGTCAGATTTCAATTTTAATCCTGAAGGGGGCATGGTATTGCACATCATTCAAAGTCTGTAAATCTAAAAATATGATCAAATCTATCATATCCGTCCTCAGTAATCAAGACAACAACCATGTCTAGTTGTTGATTCATCAAAAGTCCTCATCGCTCGGGGCAAATCTATCATCACTTGGGGCATATCAGATTCATCAAGATCCATATCAATCTAGTATTCTCCTAATCTTGTAAACTGTATCAGTTTTTGCAACCATCGGATCATAGTGTCCCTTGGTTCTTCGAAAACTGAAGGGTTCAGATGTGATACCTGCTAGTTCTGCTAAGACAATTGAGTCTAGAACCGGTCACTCACTTCTTCGCAATCATAAGGTTAAGAATCAGACATTTTGACACTTTTTTGCAATCATCAGTTCATTTTCTGTTATAGTTAACATTATCTTTGGTCATTCAGGACCTGTTATCTTCATATCATATCTTTCATATCAGTTTCATATCTTTATCAAACACGGACTATCTTTGAACCACTGCGCTTTGCCCAATAATTCAAAGAGGAGCAAAATGTAATACCCCAAAAATGGGCTATAGGTTCATTAACCTCCTATATCAACATATCGATTGAAATTGACATCGAAGTCCTAACCAAAGGCACATCTGAACATCATCGAATCATAATTGATTATTCTAAATTCTGCATCAGGGAAAATTCCTAGTAATATTCCTAATCATCATAATTATCTTTGATTTAATGATTATTTGGCGATAAATCTAATTTATCCTAAAATTTAATTAATTGAATATTCTCAATATTTAATTAATTAGATTTAATTCTACCACTTAATTATTTAATTGAATTTAATTATATTTATTCTTAAGTATTATTATTTAAATTTTGACAATAAATACAAAATCCTATGAATAATTGATTAAATTCTTATTTAATTAATTAAAACAAGTTGTCAATTTTTAATAATATTATTTTTGGAATAAAAGTTTGAAAAAATAATTGATTAACCCATAAATCAATTATTTTATTTTTAAAAGCAGTTAAGTTGGAAATAAATCACTTTATTATTAAATTAATTCATAAATAAAACATGCACAATCAAGAAAAGCAGACAACTATCAATTATCAATTAAAGCTAAACTCTACTCTTGCATGTTTTTGTCAATTAAACTATTTTTTATTTAAAAATAACTCAAAAATCAACCTGAGTTATTTGAGTGATTTATGGCTTTTTTCCATGCACCTCTAAAGCCCTGGATTTCTATAAAAACAAGGCTCAACTCTTCATAATTCATCTCTCAAATCCACAGAATCTCATAATTTTGCAAGCTTACTTTGCCAAAGTCATCTACGAATTGCACAACTATTTTGAAGAATTAGAATTTGGAGAATCAAAGCTTATTGTGAATCAAGGCTATTGTGAGATCAATTTTTATTTTTTTACATTCATTTAGATTCTTTTTCATATCTTTGTTAGATCATTTTAGCATATCAATTTCCATATTAGCATAGATTCATATCAGTTTTCATCATATCATTGCATCTAAAATCTAAAAAATAGATTAATTACATTCCATATCCATCTTTTGCATTCAAATCCTTCATTTAGGTGTTGTCTAGGTCACTAATCTGGATTACAATCTAAGAACATCAATCTCACACCTATTAGAAGGCAGCAAATTGCATGGTTAGTTTAGCTTTCAATTCATTGCATGATTTTGATTATAGCTAATCTCTAATGTTTTACTGAAGTGTTGTGTCTACAGATCAGGTACAATTTTCACACACACAATTGGCATTATGCTATGAAAGAAGAACTTGATCAAATTGTTAAGAATGACACTTGGGAACTCGTCCCAAGATCTAGTGATAAGAATGTGATTGGAACAAAATGGATATTCATAAACAAGATGAATGAAGATGGTACAGTAGTAAGAAACAAAGCAAGATTAGTATGTAAAAGATATGCACAAAGAGAAGGCATTAATTATTCAGACACATTTGCACTTGTGAGTATATTAGAAGCTATTAAGTTGTTTCTAGCTTATGCTAAAGTCAAAAACTTCAAAGTTTATCAGATGGATGTCAAGTCAACATTCTTGAATGGAGACTTGAAAGAAGAAGTATACGTTGAGCAGCCAGAAGGATTCACTTTATGAGATAGACCTGATATGGTATGCAGATTGAAGAAAGCCCTCTATGGACTTAAGCAAGCCCCTAGAGCATGGTATGAGAGACTAGATGGATACTTATCAAAGATTGGATTCAAGAAAGGAGAAGCAGATTGTAATTTATTCCTTAGACAAACATCTGAAGGTTTACTACTTGTAGCTATATTTGTTGATGATATTATCTTTGGAGGTAATGACAAACTCAGTGCTAAATTTTCCAAAGAAATGCAAAATAGGTTTGAGATGAGTATGATTGGTCCTATCAAGTACTTTTTGGGACTAAATGTGCAGCAAAAAGAAAAAGGAATTTTCATAAATCAATCAAAGTATGTGAAAGAGATACTAAAGAAATTCAAGATGGATGATTGCAAGCTAGTAGGAACTCCTATGATCACTAGATGCAAGCTTAAAAAAGAAGATGACTCACTAGCAGTAGATATAACATTGTATAAGTCTATGATTGGTAAACTCATATATCTTACTCAAACTAGACCTAATATTTCCAATGTAGTTGGCATACTTGGAAGATTTTTAGTAGAGCCTAAACAAAGTTGCATCATGGCAATAAAGAGAATATTCAGATACTTGCAGGGCACTATCGATTATGGTCTATGGTATCCTAATTCATAAAATGTTGAGCTTCATGTGTACACTAATGCAGATTGGGTAAGATGTGTTGATGACAGAAAGAGTACTTTAGGTGGAGTAGTATTTCTTAGTGATAGACTTGTCACTTGGACAAGCAAGAAACAAAATTGTATTTCTCAGTCAACAGTAGAAGCAGAGTATGTTGCAGCAGCCTTGAATTGTTCTATAATTGTTTGGATCAAACAGATGATAAAAGATTTTGGAATTCAGATTGATTATCCTATTGTTATTCACTGTAATAACACTAGCACTATCAATATGTCAAAGAACCCTATGATGCATACAAAGACAAAGCACATTGAGATAAAGTATCACTTCCTAAGAGAGAAAGTGGTAGAGAAAGAAGTCAAGTTGGAATATGTGAGTACTAAAGAACAATTGGCAGATATCTTAACAAAGCCCTTGCCTAAGGATACTTTTGAGTATCTCAGGGAGAAGTTGGGGGTTATTCTCTTCCCTAATTCTTCTTAGAAAAAGAAGGAAAGGCATCAGTCCTCATGGACTGGTGGAAGGTTGACTACTATACCTTAGGAGTAGTACCAGTGCTTAAAATGAGTGGCACCCTTTTCCATTGATGTCAAGGGTGGAGTATATATAGAGTCATGAAAAATAGAAGTAAAAAGAGGAGTAATATACTAAGGGGGGGCAGCATTTAGTTATGACAGCAATACAGTTGTGGAAATAGAGAATATTAGAAAATATTGCAGCAGATGGAGGATTCATCTTTAGGGGAGTTTTGAAGAGGAAATGGAGAATGTTATAAGATAAATGTTCTTTTGGGTTTGTGGGAGTTTTTCATTCCACATGTTGCCATCAATGCCAAAGGGGGAGATTGTTGGAGATTTTCCAGCAGGCCCATACTGACTGTATGTTTGTCATTGATGACAACATATGGAAACTAGCATGCATGGTAGTCTTATATAGTAAGCCTTCTATATATCTATCATGGTCACAAAGATTAACTATTATTAAAGACAGTTATATAGCAGTTGGTTGTCAGTAGTGTCCTGACAGAGTAACGGATATTGTTCTCTATATGGTTGTCTGTATAGTTATCATGGAGCCTTGTGCACTTGGATATTTGTTGAATACATGTTAGTGATGTTTTAGTTATGGACCCATAGTCTGATGATGAACACAAGTGAAGTTATGCAGTCGTTATTCGCCAGTAGCAGTTTCCTGTGTTTGTTCAGAAGAATTGATAGAGATTTTATTAGTTCTTGAGCTACACCTATCTTGAGGGTATGATCCCTTGGAGTTAAGCTTGGAGAAGTGTTATTGATGTTTTATTAAGAGTGCATAATTTAATTTAGCTTGCAGAGAAAGTTCCAATTATTTTGGTAGAGCCGACAATGTGTAGTGTGCGTCTACAATTATTTTATTAGACAGGTCCCAGAATGAGTTGTGTGCATAATAGAGCTGACAGAATGTTTGTTGGAGTTTATTATGGTTTCTCTAATATGATTTCAAGGTGGTTCTAATAGGCTGAATTGATTATATCATTTGGAGGAAAGATATTTATAGGCAGTCATTTGTGATTTCTTAAGTGTGGTTCATGGTTGATCAAGAAGAGTAGAGAAAAGCGTGTGAAGTGTTGAGCCATCAGAAGAAGGTTTATGTCACCAAGTAAAGTACTTGTGCTATTCATTGGAACTGATCCAAATAATAGGTCAAAGTGCAATTCACCAAGATCTAAATATAGTGTGTATCTATTATTCAAAAGGTTGTAGCCTTCGCTCATTTGAGTAGTGAGCTCTTGGATAGTGCATCCTCTCCCCTAATAGGGACAATTGTAAAAGACTCCTAATAGGGTCTGACCCTTGACCAGGTCTACTGTACCTAATATATTGTAAAGATACTCCTAACAAGGTAAAGGATCTTCTAATAAGGATCATTATACACTAGTACAAAATATTAGTGGGTATCAAGTCCCACTAGGGATTTTACCTATTTGGGTTTCCCCGTAACCAAAATATTAGTTTTTTGTTCTTTTGTTCTTTCATTGTGTTTATGCTTTATGTTTAAGTATACTTAATTGGATAAAGAATTGAATCTTGTAGATAACTGATTCACCCCCCCCCCCTCTCTCTTAGTTATCTCTTGGGACTATTCCTAACAATTGGTATCAAAGCCAAGTACCTTAGAGAGAAATTTTAACAGCTTGAGGTAGATCAAATGGCATACTTCAGGAAAGAAAGTCCTAAGTTCGATGCAGAGAATTATCTTGATTGGAAGAACAAGATGGTAATCTTTTGTAGTGCATTTCTTTTGAATTTTTTAATCTAACCATCAAAGCAGCCAAGATTCCTACCTTATAAGACCTTGGAAAAGATGATGCTACTGACTTTCAAAAGGAATTGTTTCATTATAATGCTATTGCTAAAGAAGCCCTTATCAGCACCCTATCTCATGGTGAATTTTCAAAAGTAAAATAGGTAGATACAACCCATAAAATATGGAAGCACCTAGAAGACACATTTGAAGGAGACAAACAAGCAAAGGATGTGCGCAGAAAGACATGGAAGAAAAGATACAATGCATTAGAGATGCTGCTTGAAGAAAACATTAGAGCTTACAATCAGAGGATTAATGAACTAGTTGTTGGAATTAGAAACAATGGTGGAGAGATATCAGAAGAGGACATCATGGATAAGTTGATGACAACACTTACTCCCGAATATGAAAGCAAGATCAATGTCCTTGATGAGACCATGCAACTTACATAAAATTTCAAGAGAGAGACCTTGATCAGCAAGATCTTATCTTTTGAGATTTCAAGATTGAAGACAGAACCAAAGAGTGAGACAGCCTTCAAAGCAACAGTCCATGGTAAGAAATCTACAAACACTTCTGATAATTTTGATGATGATGATGAAGATAAAACACTAGATGATTTCATTGCTATGATTTCCAAAAGAAACAAGAAAGGAAAAGGAAAATATGAAGGTCAATTACCATTTAAGTGCTTTTCATGTAATAAGATTGGTCACTTTGTATCTAAGTGTCCCACAAGAGCTATAAAGTTCAAAAAGGATTACAAGCCTAAGTATTCTAAGGAATGCAACTATGCTAGAGATGGAGTTTCAGATGAAGAATCTAGTGAAGAAGAAATTGGATTCATTTCCATTGTAGATAAAATGAATAACAAGACAGTTCATGTAGACAAGAAAGAGAATCAGGAGCTAGCATTGATTTCACAAGCTGACATAAGGACAAACTGGATTATAGACAATGGTTGTTCACATCACATGACAGGTGATAAAGGAAAATTTGTTCATTTGGACAAATACAATGGAGGTATGGTCAGATTTGGAGACAACACTCCTAAACCTATAGTTGGTAGAGCATCCATCACTTTGGATGGAAAGAATAGTACTGATGATGTTCTTTATGTTGATGGTTTGAAACATAACCTTCTTAGTGTTGGCTAGTTACTTGGAAAAGTCTATCAGTTGGAGTTCAAAGATGACAAATGCATCATTAACAACAAAGATGGTGTTATGATTGCATCAGACACAAAGACAAGAGGTAATGTTTTTCAACTAAATTTAGAAGCAAGTTGTTTTGTTGCTAAAGTTGATGAGAGTTGGTTATGGCATAAAAGACTATGTCATATCAATTTTGATAACATAGTAAAGATAAGTAATGTCAAGGCAGTAAGAGAGCTACCTAGCATAGAAAAGCTAGTTGATACTATATGCAAGGAATGTGTGATGGGGAAGCATGTGAGAAATTCATTCAGGAGCAAGCAAAATTTAGTAGAGAACACATTGGATATGATTCATACAGACCTATGTTGTCCAACTCAAACAAGATCATACTATGGTGAAAGTTATTTCATTTTGTTTATTGATGATTATGCTAGGATGATGTGGGTTGTGTTGTTAAAAGATAAGTCAGAAGCTTTTGAGAAGTTCAAAATATTCAAAGCTAAGGTTGAGAATGAATCTTTTCTAAAGATAAAATGTTTGAGGTCGGATAGAGGAGGAGAATTCACCTCTGACAGATTCTATGAATACTGTGAAAAACATGGCATAAAGGGATAGTTAAGTGCACCTAGAACTCCTCAGTAGAATGAAATTGCAGAGAGAAGGAATAGGATCATCCTTGATATAGGGTGCACCATTATGATAGAAGGAAAAGTTGCACACACCTGTTGGAGAGATGCGGTCAATACAACAGTCTATACCATCAATAGAATTAAATTAAGGCCTGACGCTGACAAAACACCTTATGAGCTATGGTTTGGTAATGTTCCCATAGTAAAATACTTCAAAATCTTTGGAAGCAAGTGCTATATCAAGAGGGATGAAGCAGTAGGCAAGTTTGATGCAAGAAGTGAAGAAAGTATTTTTCTTGTTTACTCTACTAGAAGTAAAGCTTATAGATGTTTCAATTTAAGATTGAAAATGATCATTGAAAGTGCTCATGTAAAGATTAATGAAAATTTTATGATTCAAGAAAGATATCATGATTACTCACCCATAATTGAAGAAGAACCTAGACCCTCTACTACTGAAATAGTTATTGAAGAAATGTTTGACAGTATTGATGTGTTATTCAATGACCTTGATACAAGTGAAGAAAATACTCCTAAGGCTGATGAATCAAAATCACCTAAAGTTCCAAATTTTACATCAAGAAATCATTCCAAGGTAGACATCATTGGAGATCAAAGCGGAAAAGTCTTAACAAGATCACAAGCAAAGAACTCAACTAGCAATGAAGTGGTATGTTTACTATCTCAGATTGAACCTTTAAGTGTTGAAGATGCATGTAATAATTCAAATTGGCATGATGCTATGAAAGAAGAACTTGATCAGATTGTTAAGAATGACACTTGGGAACTGGTCCCAAGACCTAGTGATAAGAATATGATTGGAACAAAATGGATATTCTGAAACAAAATGAATGAAGATGGTACAATAGTAAGAAACAAAGAAAGATTAGTATGTAAATGATATGCGCAAAGAGAAGGCATTGATTATTCAGACACATTTGCACCTGTGAGTAGATTAGAAGCTATTCAGTTGTTTCTAGCTTATGTGAGAGTCAAAAACTTCAAATTTTATCAGATGGATGTCAAGTCAGCATTCTTGAATGGAGACTTGAAAGAAGAAGTATACATTGAGCAGCTAGAAGGATTCACTTTATGAGATAGACCTGATATGGTATGTAGATTGAAGAAAGCCCTTTATGGACTTAACCAATCCCCTAGAGCATGGTATTAGAGACTAGATGGATACTTAACAAAGATTGAATTCAAGAAAGGAGCAGAAAACTATAATTTATTCATTAGAGAGACATCTGAAGGTTTACTACTTGTAACTATATTTTTTGATGACATTATCTTTGGAGGTAATGACAAACTCAGTGCTGAATTTTCCAAAGAAATGCAAAATGAGTTTGAGATGAGTATGATTGGTCCTATCAAGTACTTTTTGGGAATAAATGTGCAGCAAAAAGAAAAAGGAATTTTCATAAATCAATCAAATTATGTGAAAGAGATACTGAAGAAATTCAAGATGGATGATTGCAAGCCAGTAGGAACTCCTATGATCACTAGATGCAAGCTTAAAAAATAAGATGACTCGCCAATAATAGATATAACATTGTATAAGTCTATGATTGGTAAACTCATATTTCTTACTCAAACTAGACCTAATATTTCCAATGCAGTTGGCATAGTTGGAAGATTTGTAGCAGAGCCTAAACAAAGTCACCTCATGGTAGTAAAGAGAATATTCAGATACTTGTAGGGCACTATCGATTATGGTCTATGGTATCCTAATTTAAAAAATGTTGAGCTTCATGTGTACACTAATGCAAATTGGGCAGGATGTGTTGATCATCAAAAGAGTACTTCAGGTGGAGCAGTGTTTCTTGGTGATAGACTTGTCACTTGGACAAGCAAGAAACAAAATTGCATTTCTTAGTCAACAACAGAAGCAAAGTATGTTGCAACAGCCTTGAATTTTTCTACAATTGTTTGGATTAAACAGATGATAAAGGATTTTGGAATTCGGATTGATTATCCTATTTTTATTCACTGTGATAACACTATCACTATCAATATGTGAAAGAACCTTGTGATGCATGCAAAGACAGAGCACATTGAGATCAAGCATCACTTCCTAAAAAGAAAGTAGCAGAGAAAGAAGTCAAGTTAGACTATGTGAGTACTAAAGAACAATTGGCAGATATATTCACAAAACCCTTGCCTAAGGATACTTTTGAGTATCTAAGGGAGATGTTGGGAGTTATTCTCTTCCCTAATTCTACTTAGAAAAAGAAGGAAAGGCAGCAGTCCTCATGGACTAGTGGAAGGTTGACTACTCTACCTCAAGAGTAGTACCAGTGCTTAAAATGAATGGCACCCTTTTCCATTGATGTCAAAGGGGGAGTATATATAGAGTCATGAAAAATAAAAGTAAAAAGAGGAGTAATATACTAAAGGGGAGCAACATTCAATTATGACAACAATATAGTTGAGGAAATAGAGAATATTAGAAAATATTGCAGCTGATGGAGGATTCATCTTTTGGGGAGTTTTGAAGAGGAAATGGAGAATGTTATAAAAGAAATGTTCTTTTTGGTTGGTGGTTTTTTTTCATTCCACATGTTTCCATCAATACCAAAGGTGGAGATTGTTGGAAATTTGCCAGCAAGCCAGTACTAATTGTATGTTTGTCATTGATGACAACATATGGAAAGTAGCATGTGTGGAAGTCTTGACAGAGTAACAGATAGTGTTATGTGTATCATTGTCCGTAAAGTTATCATGGAGCCTTGCGCACTTGGATATTTGTTGAAGACATGTTAGTGATGTTTTAGTTATGGACACATAGTCTGATGATGAATGCAAATGAAGTTATGCAGTCACTATTCACCAATAGTAGTTTCCTGTGTTTGTTTAGAAGAGCTGATAGAGATTTTATTGGTTCTTGATTTGCACCTATCTTGAGGGTATGCGCCCTTGGATTTAAGCTAGGAGAAGTGTTATTGATGTTGGATTAAGAGTGCATAAGTTAATTTAGCTTACAGAGAAATTTCCAGTTGTTTTGTTAGAGCTGACAGTGTGTAGCGTGCATCTATAATTATTTTATTAGAAAAGTCCCAGAATGAGTTGCGTGCATAATAGAGCTGACAGAATGTTTATTGGAGTTTATTATAGTTTCTATAATATGATTTCAAGGTGGTTCTAATAGGCTAACTTGATTATATCATTTGGAGGAATGATATTTATAGGCAGTCATTTGTGATTGCTGAAGTGTGGTTCATGATTGATCAAGAAGAGCAGAGCAAAGTGTGCGAAGTGTTGAGAAATTAGTAGAAGGTTTATGTGACCATGTAAAGTACTTGTGCTATTCATTAGAACTGATCTAGATATTAGGTCAAAGCATAGTTCATGAAGATCTAGATATAGTGTGTATATGTTATTTAGAAGGTTGTAGCTTTCACCCATTTGAGTAGTGAGCTCTCAGACAGTGCATCCTCTCCCCTAATAGAGACAATTACAAAAGACTCCTAATAGGGTCCAACCCTTGACTAGGTCTACTGTACTTAATATATTGTAAAGCTACTCCTAACAGGGTAAAGGATCTTCTAACAAGGATCATTATACACTAGTACAAAATATTAGTGGGTATCAAGTCCCACCAGGGTTTTTACTTATTTGGGTTTCCCCGTAACCAAAATATTGGTGTTATGTTCTTGTGTTCTTTCATTATGTTTATGCTTTATGTTTAAGTATACTTAATTGGATAAAGAATTGAATCTTGTAGATAACTGATTCACCCCCCACTCTTAGTTATCTCTTTGGACTATTCCTAACAAGAATATGATCATTGTTTTAATCTAGAGAAGATATTTGTAAGAGCTCTGGAATATGGCATTCCATTGAACCCTAGGAAATGTGCATTTGGTGTGACTAGGGGAAAATTAATAGGCCACCTAGTTGGAAATAAGGGAGTAAGAATTGATCCAAATATGGTGGTGGCCATTGACAAAATTCAGAAACCAAAAAATGTAAAAGGCATCCAGTCCTTCTTTGGCCAGGTAAACTTTTTGAGGAGATTTGTTACAAATTTTGCTAAGATTACTAGGCCAATGTCCAAAATTTTGAAGAAAGGATTTGAGATCAAGTGGGAAGGTGATCCTGATGAAGCTTTCAAGAATATTAAAAAGGAAATCAAGAATGCACCTGTGCTTAAGGCACTTGACTATAGTATCTCGATGCATATTTTCTCTTTTGTTTCTTTTCACACTATTGTTGCAATTTTGTTGCAGAAAAATAATGAAGGTTTTGAACAGCCTATTGCATTCTTCAGTAAATCTTTTTAGGCTGATGAATTAAAGTATGATATCAATGAGAAACAAGCCTATGCACTTGTGAAGGCTGTGAAGGCTTTCAAATTCTATCTGATGGGAGAAACTGTGATTTCTTTTGTACCAAGTGTTGCAGTAAAGGAAATATTTTCACAACAAGAAGTGTCTGGGAGGAGATGTAGATGGATAAACATAGTCCAGGAGTTTAACATTGATATCTAGATTACTAAACTAGTTAGATGCCAAGGATTGGCAAAATTAATGGCTCAGTCCAATATTGATGCAAATCACATAAATCAGGATAACATTGATTATACATGTAACATGGATGATTGTATCTAGTATCAAGATGTTATCTATTATTTAAGGAATATGAAATGCCCATTAGGATTGGATGATAGCAAGAAAATATCTTTAAAGTTGCAAGTAATTAAATATGTTGTCATCAAATGCAAATTGTGGTCTGGACTGCATTTTGTTGAAATGTGTAGATGAAAGTCAGGCTGACAGATTACTAAAGGAAATGCATGAAGGAATATGTGTTGGATATTATATGGGTAAAACTACTGCTCAAAAGATTCTGAGATCAGGGTTTTGGTGGCCCACAATTTTCAAAGATGCAGAATAATTGGTAAGAAAGTGTGATGCTTGTCAAAGATTTTTTGGCAAGCTCAAGTTTTCAAGAAATGTACCACTAAGGCCAATGGAAGTGCAAGCCCTTTTCTAATAATGGGGGATGGATTTAATATGTGAAATACCAAACAAGTCTAGTGGGGGACACTCTTGGATCTTGGTTCTTAGAAATAGGGAATACTGAGAGGGGGGGTGAATTAGTATTCTACAAACTTTTACTTTTGCCCAATTATAGATATAACAGATTCTCTTTATGCTTGCATAATAGAGTAAACTAAATATTATCCATAATAATAAAGAAAATGAACTCATAACACATTATTTGTTCTCAAGGAAACCCTGGCCAAGGGAAAACCCTGATGGGGATGATACCCAAAAAGATCCACTAATCAAAAGTATCATATTAAGGATGTTGACCCTGTTAGGAACCTGTTAAATGCATATAATGTCTCAATCTTGATTAAGGGACTATATACCTTTTTATAAGCCTCAACCCTGCTAAGAGTTGGTAGTACTGATTACAAAAGATTACAAGATGAGCCCACTGCCCAAACAAGTAATGTACAATGATTACTAATTACAAAATAGGGTAAGGTACATAACCTTATACTTCTTGCTTGTCTTTCACAACTTCACATCAAAATATTTCACTATATCATCTATCTCATTACAATACATCATCATCATATCTTTGTATTTCATATGCCTTACATTTATACAAGTTATTGGGAATAATAACTTTTACATTTGGCTTTACATAACATAAAGCTTTACACAAAATACATATCTACCCAAGGGTTAACACCTAGGATGTCATCCCTTTATATTATTAAGATATTATTTTGATAAACAAAATAATCCCTTAACTCTTTACCAATTATGTCTTCTTCTCTGTCCTGTTGTCTTTAACACTATTTTTGGTAAAAATGCCATAACTTCTTCTGTACATGTCGTACAGACTTACACTCTTAGGTGAGTCTTCAATAGTCATCATAGTATCTATGTTCAAGTGCACAAGCACTGAACTTACTCCAATCAACATCTCCAATCAAAATTGTCTCGGGTTACACTAGTAAAATACTACACATAGACAATTTTGCTTTGCACTATGTCATAATTGCTCTCTATCATATGCAGTCTTCATGTAGATTATATGTTTCCATAATGATAAAATCTAGATATCTAACTCAGCCAAATTGCCAACAATCTCCCCCTTTTTCATTAGTGGCAACATATGAGAAAATTGGCTAAGTCTCAAAACTTCAAAAATAAAAATTGTGGCCATAACAAAAAAAAAATATTCGTTGTCCTTATAACTCCAAAAATCCTATCTATAATGTATACTCCCCCTAAAAATAGACTTCCTTACCATAAATACATCAATTTCTTGCTATATATCTCTCCCCCTTTGACAACAATGACCAAAAAAATTGTGCCAAAAACTGTGTTCAAAAAGATGTTATATACCTTGATTCAGTATTACAGAGCTGGTAGGCTTGCAACACAATCTGCAAAATTCACTTTAATGCTCTCTATCTCCTTCTCCCATGCCTTCTTAATAGAATCTGTAACACTAAGTAGTGCACATAATCCATAAGATGCGATCTCACATGCTTGAAGGTTTGCAAAACTAAACTTCTCAAAAGATGTCTTAGATGCAAGACATTCTTCCAACTATCCTTCAACAATGCTTATCTTTATTGAAATGTGCTCTCTTAGAAGAGCGAATCTTTTCAATTTCCTATCCTTTTCATCATTGAGAATCCTTATTTCATCATTTACTTTATTGATTCTTTTCTCAATATCCAATATCTTCACATTAGGGCTGGCTAAAAGATTTGTCTCTGATTGAATTTCTGCTTCTTTAGCCTTAATCTTCTCAACTACTTCAGATATGTCATGCCCATAATTTTACACAAAAAAACACGCTAATTTTTTATTTTTTTTTAAAGGTTTATAAGTTTAAGTTTAACAGTTGTCTAATGCTTGTGTGATTAAACCCGAGAGGGAGTTGGTTAATCCTCGGTTGAAGGGTAGCAGGGTGAGGGGTCATCAACAATGCTCACCCCTAAGTATAACAAGAGACACCTAAGACCCGGGTTGACTTAACAAGTTCAAGTTTCATTTCAATTGAATATACATGTATTAATTGGGTTAATAATCTTATGATCTATGTCCAAATTTATTCTTTATCTAAACATCTTGTTTCGATCTAGGGGGTGTGGTGACCCAGGTGCATCCCACTCCTATTAGTCTCTGACTTAGGATTAGTTGTAGCTCTTATAATAAGTATATTTTTTTTATACACATAGAATTTATAATATTTTTATTTTCATACTATACTTACAAGTGGGTGAGTAGATATAGTATTTTAACGGCTGTGTATTGGAAAATGTATGGGAAAATTTCCCATACATTTTCCAGAGACCTGTAGGTCTCTATTTCACTTTTTCTTTGTATTTTTTTTCTTTTTGTTTGACATTCTTCTTCTCAACTTTATTTACTCTTTCTTTATTTTTTTTCTTCCTCGTAAATTTAGTTTGCAATGCACTATAAAAACATGATATCTACATGGTCTAACCCAATTTTCACAATGTAATATCTTAAATGATCCATGTCTTAAATTATTTGTTTTCCTCATCTCAGTTCTAATGTTTTTCAACAAGCTACTTTTATCAACATAACAAGGAAACTTACATTGAGAGTTAGAGAGAGAGTTTTTTTTTTTTTCAAATAAACAATTCCTTTCTTTGCTCTAACATTTCTATTCAAAAGATACTTTTACAAGGTCTATATTCATACTACATTAACTTTTCCTTCTTATAATTTTTCAACGTGTATTCATAGAGATTTATCAATGAGTAAGTAAACAATGCCTTCTCAAACACTATTCCAACAATCTTAGTTTATCAATGAAAAATACATTGTCAATCCTTTATTCAATATAACATGAATACATTGAATTCTTCCTTTGATCAACATAAAATATTCTCATATAATCATAAATCTATCAAAGGAAAGTTATACATTTCTTCAAACTAGATGCAACATCACTATGACACAAACAAGAATACATTACAAACTTAATGCTTTGGAGTGTTAACTCCATTACAAGAATACATTGAGCCCAAGGGATCCTTAAGATTCCCATACAACAACAATAACATGAAACTAAAATGGTACAAATCAACTTAAGAATACATCCTCAAACTCCACAAGATTTCCACTTCAACATGAAGTCTTCAATGGCTTCCAAACCTACAAATAAACATAAATAGGCCATGGAGTTCTCACCTCCCAACCTAGGCTTCTATGAAGCCACCCCTAAGCTTGGGGAACCATCACATAGACAAGGTTTCACTCTCCAACAAAACACAAACAAAATAACACAATATTCACATTTAAACTCCCATCCAAAGCTAAAACAAGAGTCTCCAAATGACTCATAAAATTGGGGTGAAGGTGGAACCAACACAAGGTGAGAAAGCACATTTCATGGAAAAAAAATACAAGCCATCTCTTGGATTTTTGAACACGCAAGATGTCACAAAAATATATTAGGAATGAATGTTGAATGTTTGGTAGCCATTCTATAGCAATTGTTGTTGCATTCATGACTATGATTGTCATTGATGTCAACATAGTGATCTACCTGAGACTTGCAGAAAAGTAGACAATGTTTGGATTAACGCACGTGGGATATTGTAGTTGGAGCTATGCGATGTTGAGGATATACTCATTGATATGTTATATTTTTATGGTTAAGAGCACAGACAATAATTCATGTATTCATGGAAGTTATGAGCATTTTGGTGGAAGTAGTATTCAGGTAGTGTTCCTGAGTAGCGGTTTGTGGAAATTAGATGATATCTCCTAATCAAGATGGAATTTGCTTTTGTGTAGTTAAAGGGAAGTTGAAGGCACATTGATAGTTACATGGATGACAAGGCAAACTTTGAGGTCACACGAGTGAAGAATTATTGTAATTGGAAGCTGACAGTTTTGTGTAATTTTGATGTAGCGTGTGGAAACTTTTATTTTGTAATTGTATGCCTACTCATTTGTAATTACTTGAGTGTGGTATAAAGGAAGGAATGTTTTTCCTTTTTGTAATATGGTTAGATGTGTTGATGTATGCATGAAGTGAAGAAAAGAGCTAATGTAGTTGTGAAATTGAATTTGTGAAGGAAGACATGTGAAGTACAGAGATCTAAAATTGAGATCTGGTGAAGTAGTTTGTGTGGTTTGGCACAGTCAGAGAAGAGGTAAAATATTGTTGAGATCAGTAATCTTTTGGTATTATTCTATTGAGTAATAAAAAGATCAGTTGGACAGTGTGTTCGGTGATCTTACCTCGAAGCTGTTTGGGCAGTGGGTCCTTTTGTCTTCCATAACTCTTAACATGGTTAGAATCTTTTAATAGGGATTCAAAATCTCCTAATAGGGATTCATCTGTATTGAATGTATTTCATAAGACTCGTAATAGAGTCCATCCTTTCACAAGGAATATTCATATTAGTGCATCTTTTTTGGGCATCATTCCCACCGGGGTTTACTCTTTGATCAAGAGGCTCCCTAGTCAACATATCTTGTGTCATTGTGTTATTGTGTATGAATATCTTTCTATGGTTGATAATTATATTACTTACACGGTTTAATGTTGTTGAAGTTCATAAAACTTATAATTATCAGATAACTAACTCACCCCCCCCCTCTCATTTATCTTAGTGGACTTTACTTTCTAAAAATTGGTATCAGAGCGGCAAGTCCTTGAAAAAGAAGTTTAACAACTTAAGGAGATCCATGGCAAATTTTAGAAAAGAAAGCCCTAAGTTTGATGGAGTAAATTTTGACAGGTGGAAAGAAAAGATGAAGAAACACCTATTGTGTTTAGGACCAGGTTATTGGTTGATTACAAAGAATGATAATAATATCATTGAAGAGGACAATCTTGAAACATGTACTGGCAATGAGAGAGATCTATTCATGTGTAACATACTTGAAAGAGAAGCACTTTTGACAGCCCTTCTAGAGAATGAGTACAGTCAAGTAAAATGTTTGGAAAAATCTTATGAAATTTGGAAATCTTTACACTCTACTTTTTAAGGTGATGAACATGCAAAGAAAGTTACATTACATAATTGGATATGTGCATTTGAAGATATAATAATATGGAAGATGAATCTGTTAGAAGCTATATTGGTAGAATGTCAAAAATTGTTACACACATAAAATCTTATGGAGGAACAAAGACAAAGAATGAAGTGATATGGAAAATTCTGAGGACATTGACTCCTATATTTAAGTAGACAACACAGATGATTGAACAAGTTATACCTTGTACTACAAACTTTACAAGAGAGACTCTTCTTGGAAGATTGGAAGCATGAGAGATGAACTTGAGGTTATCGGGAGACTTTCCTAGAATGGAGACAACATTCAGTGCTCTTAGTGTTTGCCATACTTTTCAAGAAACATAAGTGTGAGCGGTGATTATACTGGCAACAGCAGATCTAGAAATGAAGAAGATAGGAAGATTGAAGAAGGTATTGCTTTGCTTGTGAATAGAGAACCAGATGGTAAGAAAATTTTTAAATGTTGGACTTGTCAAGAATATGGTCATTTTGCATCTAAGTTCCCTAAGAGAGTTAAAAATTACATAAACAATTTCAAACCTAGAAGATCTAAGGAATGTTATTATGCTAATGATGAAGATCTTGAAACTAGTGTAGAGAGAACTCTAAGTGAAAGTGATACTGAGAATAATGATGACATAGGATTTGTATCAATTAAAGAAGAGAATCCTAAAACTAATGTTAAGGAAGAAAAATCCTTAGTTTCCCAAGTTGAAAAGAAAGCTGATTAGATTATAGATAGTGGTTGTTCACATCATATGACTGGATACATGAAAAAGTTCATAAATTTTAACAATTATGATCGAGGAGTTGTTAGAGTTGGAAACAATGCACCTTGTTTGACTAAAGGTATAGGATCTATTACTCTTGATGGAAAGACTAATACTATGATGTTTATTTTGTGGATGGATTGAAACATAATATTTTAAGTGTTGGATAGTTAATTGATAAGGGATATCAAGTTTGGTTTACTGAGAAAACTTGTGTGATAAAGGATAAAGATGGAAATCTGATTGGAACTGGATCTAGAACCAGAGGTAATTTATTTCAGTTGAATCCTACTGAGATGACATGTTTGATTACTAAGATTGATGACAGTTGGTTATGACATATAATTTTTTGTCATATAAACTTTGAAAACATTGTGAAAGTAAGTACTACACTTTTAGTAAGGGATTTGCCTAAAATTATGAAGCCTACTAACATGATTTGCAAAGAATGTGTGATGGATAAACAGAAGAGAAGTTCTTTTCCTAGTAAGAAGTTTACATCTACAGAAAAGTTGGAGATTGTTCATACAGATTTGAGCAGTCCTACTAGGACTAGAGGATTCTATGGAGAAAACTATTTTATGATTCTTGTTGATGATTTTACAAGAATGATGTGGATTGCATTTCTTAAAGAAAAGTCTGAAGCATTTGATAAGTTTAAGATCATTAAGAATAAAGTTGAGAATGAATCTAGAATGAAGATTAAATGTTTGAGATCTGATAGAGGTGGAGAATTTACTTCTAGAGAGTTTAACACCTTTTGTGAAGAAAATGGCATTAAGAGACATTTTTGAGCCCCTAGAACACCTGAACAAAATGGTATTGCAGAAAGAAGAAACAAATGAGTGACTGAAGTAGCAAGAGCTATGTTATTTGAGAATGATTTGGCAAAGATATTTTGGAGAGAAGCAGTGAACATAGTAGTGTATACAATGAACATAGTACAAATCAGAGCAAACACAAACAATACACCCTATGAATTATGGTTTGGACATGAACCCTCAGTTAAGTATTTTAGAATTTTTGAAAGCAAATGTTATATAAAGAGAGATGATGAATTGAAATTTTGATCCTAGAAGTGATGAAGGTATATTTCTTGGATATTCTTTGAAAAGAAAAGCCTATAGATGTTACAATAAAAGAACTAAGACTATTATTGAAAGTGCAAATGTTAAAGTTGATGAAAAGTTCAAAATTTAGGAAAGAATGCTTGATTATGAATCAGATGAAGAAGCTCATCCTAAACCTAATACTGGAACTACTAAATTATTTTATGAGACTGACAGTGATTTGTTGAATAAATCCATAGTGAACTCATTGAAGAACCTACACCTGAAGTGAGATCTAAGACAGTGACACCTAACAAGAATTTATCAAGAAATCATCCTATTAGGAAAATTATTGGAAGCATTAAAAGAGGAGTTCTAGCTCAGAATAAGGTACAAGAACACTTATGTTTGATTTCTAAAATTGAAGCTAAAACTACTAGTGAAGCTTGAGAAGATGAAAGTTGGATTAATGCTATGAAAGAAGAACTAGATCAGGTTGAAAAGAACAAGACATGGGAATTGGTCCCTAGACCTAAAGATGAGAATGTTATTGGAACTAAATGGGTATTCAGAAACAAGATGAATGAACAACGAGAAGTAGTAAGAAACAAAGCAAGATTGGTATGTAAAAGATACTCACAGCAAGAAGGAATTGAATATGAAGAAACCTTTGCACCCGTAGCAAGAATTGAAGCAGTAAGAATGTTTTTGGCTTATGCAACTTATAAGAAATTCAAAGTATATCAGATGGATGTAAAGTCAGCATTTCTAAATGGATAATTGGAAGAGGAATTCTACATTGAGAAGCCTGAAGTTTTTCCTTTGACTCAAGAAGGAGACATGGTATGTAAATTGAAGAAAGCCTTATATGGACTAAAGCAAGCACCTAGAACTTGGTATGAAAGACTGGACAAGTATTTGTTAAAGTTGGGATTTAAAAAAAGAACAGCTGATAGAAATTTGTACACAAAAGAAATTGAAAATGGTTTGTTGGTTATAGTTATTTTTGTTGATGACATTATTTTTGGAGGAGAAGATGAAGCTAGTGACAAATTTGCTGATGAAATGAAGACTGAATTTGAAATGAGTATGATTGGTGAAATGAAATACTTTTTGGGATTACAGATAACACAAAAAAATGATGGTATCTTTGTAAGTCAGACAAAGTACCTGAATGACTTGATGAAAAGATTTGGAATGGAGAACTATAAACTAGTTGGAACACCTATGGTAACTGGACATAAATGATCTAGCACAGATGAAACACTAGTAGTTGAGTAGAAGAAATATAGATCTATGATTGGAGGATTGTAGTACTTGACTCATACAAGACCAGATATAGCACATTCAGTTGGAATTATAGCAAGATTTAAAGCTAAACCTAGAGAATCACATTATGCAGCAGTAAAGAGGATACTGAGATATTTAAGAGGCATAATGGACTATGGATTGTGGTATGAAAAATATGATGATTTTACCCTATGTGCATATATAGATGCTGATTGGGGAGGTAGTGCTGATGATAAGAAGAGCACTAGTGGTGGAGCATTTTTCCTTGGAGGAAGACTAGTTTCTTGGCTAAGCAAGAAGCAAAATTCTATCTCATAGAGCACATCAAAAGTAGAATATGTAGTAGCAGCAAACAATTGTAACCAAATAATTTGGATGAAGAAAATGCTGAAGGATATTGGAATAAAGTTTGTTCCACCTATTGTCATACATTGTGACAATACCAGCATAGTTAGTATGTCTAAGAACCATATATTACATTCTAAGACAAAACATACAGAGATTAAGTATCATGTAGTAAGAGAGAAAGTTGTTGAGAAAGAAGTCAGACTTGAGTACATAAGTAAAAAGGAGTAGATAGAAGATATATTTAGAAAGCATTTGCCTAAGGATACATTTGAGTATCTAAGAGGTATGCTTGGGGTTATGCCCCAGCTTGCTTTTGAGAAGTGATGCAGTTGGTTGCATCTATCCAGTGGTATATAAGCCTTATCTTTTTTTTGGACTAGATGTTGGTACTTTCTCTATGGGGGAGTATGTGTATCTAAGCTAAGTCATCAGGACTCTAGTGAATGTATTTTCTAAATAGTGTCTTTTGACATTGGAGTTGTTGTTGACATAATGATGAGATTTTTTTCATTGATGTCAATGGGGGAGAAGTGTACATGAAAAAACTATTTGTACTATTTGAATAGGAAAATGAAGCAAGATTTGATTGATGAAGAGGACTTAAAATATTTTTCTAGAGCAGTAGTATTGCATTATTGGATTTTTGGAACATTGGATGTTTTTTCATCTATGTTTCCATCAATGCCAATGGGGGAGATTGTTAGGAATGAATGTTGAATGTTTGGCAACCATTCTATAGTAGTTGTTGTTGCATTCATGACTATGATTGTCATTGATGTCAACACAGTGATCTACCAGAGACTTGTAGAGAAGTAGACTATTTTTGGATTAGCGCACATGGGATATTGTAGTTGGAGCTATGTGATGTTGAGGATATACTCATTGATATGTTATATGTTTATGGTTAAGAGCACAAATAGTAATTCATTTATTCATGGAAGTAGTATCCAGGCAGTGTTCCTGAGTAGCGGTTTGTGGAAATGGATGATATCTCCTAATCAGGATGGAATCTAGTTTTGCACAATTAAAGGGAAGTTGAAGACACATTGATAGTGACATGGATGATAGTGAAAACTTTGAGGTCACATGAGTGAAGAATTATTGTAATTGGAAGCTGACAGTTTTGTGTAATTTTGATGTAGCATGTGGAAACTTTTATTTTGTAATTGTATGCCAACTCATTTATAATTACTTGAGTGTGGTATAAAGGAAGGAATGTTTTTCCTTGTTGTAATATGGTTGGATGTGTGTATGTATGCATGAAGTGAAGAAAAGAGCTAAAGCAGTTGTGAAAGTGAATTTGTGAAGGAAGACATGCGAAGTACAAAGATCAGAAATTGAGATCTAGTGAAGCAGTGAGTGCGGTTTGGCACAGTCAGAGAAGAGGTAAAATATTGTTGAAATCAGTAATCTTTTGGTATTATTCTATTGATTAATACAAAGATCAGTTGGACAGCGTGTTCAGTGATCTTACCTTGAAGCTGTTAGGGTAGTGGGTCCTTCTGTCTTCCATAACTCTTAACAAGGTTAGAATCATTTAACAGGAATTCAAAATCTCCTAATAGCGATTCATATGTAGTAAATGTATTTCATAAGACTCCTAATAGAGTCCATCCTTTCACAAGGAATATTCATATTAGTGCATCTTTTGTGGGCATCATTCCCTCCAGGGTTTACTCTTTGATCAAGAGGCTCCCTAGTCAACATATCCTGTGTCATTGTGTTATTGTGTATGAATAGCTTTCTATGGTTGGTAATTATATTTCTTACATGGTTTAATGTAGTTGAAGTTGATAAAAATTATAATTATCAGATAACTAATTCACCCCCCCCCCCTCTCAGTTATCTTGGTGGACTTTACTTTCTAACAAAATCTCACACAATAAAACTCCTTATGACTCCTATGGCTTCAAGCCATACAATCCCTTATGACCCCCAAAAAGAAATGGCTACATGGAGCCCATACATCCATGTTTCTTCCCTCTCCATAACAAAGAGAGACTCTACACCCATGGTGTCCCAAAATGCCCTTAACCCCCAAGGCTACTCTTCCCTCCCAAGGGTGAGTGTGGCCTTGAGAAAACTCCCTTAACAAAATAATACAAACAAGAATTCACAAGAACAACAAGCTTCAAATTTACAAAACCATAGGCTTGCACAACAACAAGCACAAGAATTCACATAAACATATACTACACATCATAAAAAGATTCACAAACACAAATACATAATAACTCAAAGCTAGTTTCTCCATACAAGAATGAAAGTTTTATTGAGAGCTCATTCACATGAAAACATACAAGTAGAAGAATGAATGCCACCAACCTAGAATCCAAGCTTGAGGAAGATAGTTGATGAAGAGCCTCCTCTAAGCCTTTTCTCCAAACTAGCAAAGTCTCCAAATCTAGAGAGTGGATGTCAACCCAATTCTTCCCTCAAAATTCCTACTAAAAGAGGTTCCCCACCTAACCCCCAACTAACCCTCATTAATAGGCATGGCTCATGGAGAATATATATCTATCCTTGTCTCCCCTCATAAATGATATGGAGACCAAGAATGGGGAAAGAGGAATGGGCTTGTCCTCATTTTCCAACCCTCCATTTTCGAAATTTTACTTGAGAGGTACTTTTGAAGGACCATAAATGAGTTATGGGCTTAATATTGACTAAAATTTAACACCCAAACCAAGGTACATCAAGTGGGGTAGCTAAAAAAGACCCTAACTACACCCTAGGGGCTCATTTAACCTCCCTAAAATTCACTTGAAGTTTGAATTCAAGTTCAACATGGTTTTGATGAACTACAACTGATTTAGAACCTGATTGAAGGATCTATGATTTGAAGATCACCGAGAAGATTGATTAGATATGTAATATGATTAAATCAGTATTATGTTTTCATTGATGCCAACTAAGTTTGACTACACTTATCTTGTAAGTTACTATACCGATACATCTGTGGAGAAGGATTGAAAGAGATGAAGAACAAAAATATCTACATGAGGAAGATGAATATGACAGATGAGGATAGAGAATACATTGAGTAACTTTTTGATGAGTCTATGACTTCATGTTATTGACTTGATTATGTTTCATTCATCTATGATGAGGAAAAGAGCTGAAAGACACAATGCAGTGTTGTCAGTTGATGAAGCATTTCAGTATACACCAATGGAGTGTAGTGTCTACCAATCATAGTGTTAATCAAGCTTGTGTTCACTGATGCATTTCTTTGTTAACCGAGAAGAATAGAATGAACTAAATGATTAGTTTAGCTGATAAGATTGATGAGCTAACAAGTGTATGATTTTGAGGTAATAGATAAAGTTTGTTACACAGATCGATGGCTGACAAAATTCAAGAAAGATCTAAAGGATGAGAATCAAATGTGTTATTGACACAAGTGCCGAGGTATGTTTAAGAGGAAAAATCAATGAAGATGATTAAGTGGAAAAATTTGATGGAGTGGAAGAAAATGGTTTACATGTCTATCTAAGATACTGAAGATTACATTAAAAGGTGGTGATGCTAGAAGAGAAGAAAACTACAGAATCATCGTGTGAACAAGTTTTCATGCATTCTAATCATATTGGTTAAGGAGAACCCTACTGCAGAGCATTACCAAGCAATAGAGAGTGATTACCTATGGACAATAAGTTGATATATTGTTGAATCAGAAATGTTACATTGATCAAAAATATTTGTATGAGCTAAACATTGATCTGTAATTTGCAATTGAAGTTGTATTAAGTCAGATCACCAACTGTTACATATTTAACCATTGTACATAGTCAAATCTCTTAATCAAGTGGACTAAGAAATTCTTATTATGTATCATTCATAGAATGAGCATTGTTATCCTATCAACCCTAGAGTGACTATTGGTTGGATGATAACGGTTGGTCTTAAATCTTCTAACAAGGTCACACCTAATAGTGTGTTTGTAAACTTTAACAGGGTTGGGTCTTCACCGACCTCACTTTTGAAGAGTGAATGTTTTGGGTTTCCAGTCCCAGGTGGTTTTTCTCTTCACAGGGTTTCCACATTAAATCTCTTGTGTTATGTGTTTATTGTGATGTTTGTTTTGATGTCATATTTACATATTGCATATTTGATTTGATCGATAATTGCTATAAGTTTTAGACTAATAATTAGTAAATGCACAAACAATAAAAGTATTTTAAGTTATCGAGCAATAGTAATTAAAGTATTTGTTTTTGGATTATACATTTTGTATTGGGATAGTGATTAACTGATTCATCCCCCTCTCAGTTATTCTAACAATTGGTATCAGAGCATTGGTTTCTTTGAATAGATTTTTAAGGACTTCAGTAAAAAGATCTCAAAATGTATAAGAGGGAAGTGCCAAAGCTGAACAAAGAGAATTTCACAATATGCCAAAGCCGAATGAAGTTGCACATATCTAGAATCAGGAATGTTGCATTAGAATTGATAGAGAATGGTTATAAAGAACTGACACCAGGTCCCCTGACACTTGATCAACTGAAAGATAGGCATGAACACAATGTTACTATGATGGAACTTGTTGTTGCCTACACCGATGCCAAATTTGAAGATATCAAAAGTTGCACTACTACAAAATTCATGTGGGATAAACTTTCTCAAGTTTACAATGGAGATGTGCATGTTAAAAGAGCTAGAGAAGAAAGCTTAAGTGGTAGATTCGATGATATGAAGATGAAAGAAGGTGAGAACATTGTGCAATATACAAATAGACTAAAAGAGGTAGTACATGCTATTAGATCATCTGATGGAGTCATTAGTGAAGAAACTATGGTAAGAAAAGTACTCAAAACCTTATTTCCAGTATACGCAATCAAAATATTTGTTATTCATGAGATAAGGTCTACATCTGCTAATGTACTTACACTTGACAATCTGATTGGTAAACTTACAACCTTTGAGTTAAATAGCTTTGATAACAGTGTTGTACCATCTATGGAATCCACTTTCATATCTTCTCTGAAGATTAGTAAGTCTAGAAGGAATAATAAAAATGATAGTGATAGCAATACCGATGATGAGCTTGATGAACTTGAAGCTCTTATGGCCAGAAGATTACCCAAAGGGAAAGGAAGGTATAGAGGTAAGCTACCTTTGGCATGCTTTAATTGTAAAGAGGTTGGCCACATCATTGCTAAATGTCCACATAAGAAAGATGATGATAGAACCAAAGACCGATCTGAAGGAAGCTATGGGAGAAGATTCAACAGAGGCTACCGACACAATAGAGATAATCGAGATATAAATGACAAAGGGAAAAAGGTATGTTTCATAATTGAGGATAATGAATCTAAATCTGATTTTGATGATGATGTAGAAGTTGTATTTGTTGCTATGAAAGATGACTCAGAAGGAGAAGAAGAAAAGCATGAAGAAACAACACTAATCTCTAAAGTTAACAAAAATAATACATGAATCATAGACAGTGGTTGTACACATCACATGATTAGTGATGAGGAGAAGTTTGATGTACTTGAAGAATACAATGGAGGATTAGTTAAGATGGGTAATGACACACCTTGTATGGTAAGAGGTAAAGGAACCTTAATGATAAATGATATGATAAAGTGTGATAATGCTTATTGAGTAGATGGACTGAACTATAACTTGTTAAGTGTGGCACAACTGAATAATTCAGGTCACTGAGTTGCTTTTAAGAGAAAGAAAGTGAAAATCTTTGATGATGGAGGAAGACTAGTTGGAACTGGAGCACAATCAAGAGGTAATATATTTTATCTTGATACTAATGAGTCTTCTTGCTTGATGATGAAAAATGAAGATGCTTGGTTGTGGCATAAAAGGTTATGCCATGTGAACTTTGATAATATGATAAAGATCAGTAAAAGGAAAAGAATTACATGGTTGCCTAACTTGTCAAAACCAGATCATGTTATATTTCATAAATGCCAGAAAGGTAAGATGACTAAATCTAGTTTCAAAAGTAAGGATTACTCAACAAAGAAGATACTTGAGTTGGTTCATACCGACCTATGTGATCCTATGAGAACTCAGAGTTACTATGGTGATAAATACTTTATTCTTTTTGTTGATGACTATACTAGATTGATGATTGTTATGTTCTTAAAAGAAAAATCTAAAGCATTTAAGTTGTTTAAGTGGTATAAGGCTAAGGTAGAAAAAGAGATTGGTAAGGAACTGAAATGTCTAAGATCTGATAGAGGAGGTGAATTTATCTCTGATGAATTTACTAATTTCTGTAATGAGCATGGTATTAAAAGATAGGTTTCTGCACCGAGGACACCTCAGTAGAATGGGATTGTTGAAAGAAGGAACGGGTCAATAGTTGATTGTGCTAGGACATTGATGATGCAAAAGAATGTTTCTCAGACATACTGGAGGAAAGATGTCAGTACAGCAGTTTATGTGCTTAACCGAGTTCAACTGAAGGACACCAACAAGACACCTTATGAGTTGTGGTTTGGACACAAATCTATTGTAAGTTATTTCAAAATTTTTGGAAGCAAATTTTTTATTCTGAAAGATGAGAGAAATGGAAAATTTGACTCAAAAGATGATGAAGGGATATTTCTAGGATATTCTAGTAAAAGCAAAGCATATAAATGTCTAAATAAAACTACTAATAAAATGATTGAAAGCACTAACATCCATGTTGATGAGTTTGATGAAAAGAACATAGAGGAAAGTGCAAAAGAACTAGAAGACTATGGTAGCTCCACTTATATTGAACAACTAGAGTATTTACCGAAGCCTCATCCTGTGATAACCGGTCAGCAAGAAAACAATACCAAATAATAGGAAAGAGAAATCGACGAGCAAAATGGCCCTACCGAGCAAGCAAATGAATCTGCACAGGATGAATAGGAAAGAAGAGATAGGATATTGGTGAGTTTTTTCAGAAGACACCATCCTGAATCACAAATCATTAGAGACAAACAAGCTAGCATGCAAACAAGGAGGAAAGCAAGACAAGGTACATGTCTAGTTTATGATTATGAGCCAAAAAATGTAAAAGTTACATTAGAGAATAATGAATGTGTTAATGCAATGAAGGAATAAATAGAACAAATAGAAAAGAATAAAACCTGGACCTTAGTACCCCGACCTAAAGATAAGAATTTTATCGGTACTAAGTGGATATTCAGGAACAAGTAGAATGAGAATGGAGAAGTGACAAGAAACAAAGCTAGATTGGTATGCAAAGGATATGCACAAGAGGAAGGCATAGACTATGGTGAAACCTTTGCACCTTTTTCTAGATTGGAAGGATTTAGAATGCTACTTGCATATGGTACACACAAGAAATTCAAGGTATATCAAATGGATGTCAAGTCAACATTTCTGAATGGAATACTTGAAGAAGAAATCTACATAGAAAAACTTGAAGGGTTTGTTGATCTAGAAAAGAAAGATATGGTATGTAGATTACATAAAGCTTTATATAGTTTGAAGCAAGCATTGAGAGCTTGGCATGAGAGGTTGCATACTTATTTGTTAAGTATAGAATTTGTAAGAACAAGCAAGAATAGCAATCTATATATGAAAGGAGATACTGATGATACAATTCTTATTGTTGAGATATTTGTGGATGATATCATATTTGGAGGTCAAGATCAAATATGTAAAGCCTTTGCTGATGATATGAAGAATGAATTTGAAATGTCTATGTTCGGAGAGATTAAGTTCTTTCTTGGACTACAAGTGATTCAGCAGAGGGATGGGATATTCATCACATAGTCTAAATACATAAAAGAAGTATTGAAAACATTTGGCATAGAAGATGCTAAACCTATGAGAACATTGATGGATTTTCGATGTAAATTAACTAAGGAAGATGAAACTATAGAGGTAAACCAGACATTGTACCGATCAATGATTGGTAAGCTAATGTATGTAGTTCACAGTAGACCAGATATAGCACATGTTGTGGGAATAGTTTCTAGATTTTTTGCTAATCCTAGAGAATCACATATGATTACTACTAAAAGAATCTTAAGATACCTAAAGAAAATTGAGAACTATGGAGTGTGGTATCCTAAGGAAGGAAATTTTGAACTTAGAGTCTATACCGATGCTGATTAGGCTGGAAATGTGGATGACAAAAAAAGCACCATTGGAGGAGCATTCTTCTTTGGTGAAAGACTTGTTACTTGGACAAGTAAGAAGCAGGCTTGCATTTCTCAGTCTATAGCCAAAGCAAAGTATGTTTCTACTACTACAAATTGTTCAAACATTGCATATATTAAACAAGTTCTAGAAGGTATGAATGAGATAATCACTAAGCCAGTGATTATATACTATGATAACACCAGTGCAATAAACATTTCAAAGAATCTAGTGATGCATTCTAAAACAAAGTATATATCAATAAAGTATCACTACTTGAGAGAACAAGTATAGGAGAAGTAAGTTAAGCTAGAGTTTGTTACATCAAAAGAACAACTTGTAGATATATTTACAAAAGCTCTATCGAAAGACACATTTGAGTATTTGAGGACTAGACTTGGGGTCCGTCCCCTATCTACCAATCACTAAGGTGATTCAGATGTTGCATCAACCTAATCTTATCATAAGATCATTCATGTTGATGCAACATAGTTCACACTTTGGATCATGTCTAAAGTTGTTAAAGGTACTGGAACAGATTGGCATATTAGTATACAGAGATATAGAGTATGCATCAGACAACAAAGAGTTACTTGGCTACACAAAGAGTTATTTGTGTCTTTGTTTCTTTGGCATTGTTGTCAAAGGGAGAGATAAACAATATGAAACACAGGGAGAGATAATATGAATATGCACTGATGAGAACTATCTGAGGGAGAGACAAATTGAAGAAAGGGAGAGCAAGCAATCCAAGAGCTAAAAAGATCATATTTGCATATTGATAAAGTTGTATTTTTGCAATGTTGTTGAGTAACGTAGTGATTAAACATATTAAGCAAGGGAGAGCTTGTACAAAAAATTTTCACAGAGTTGTAGAATACATATTTGGTATGTGTATGGTACATTTCATATTTCTTGAGTTGTCATCAATGCCAAAGGGAGAGATTGATGAACTACAACTGATTTAGAACCTGATTGAAGGATTTGTGATTTGAAGATCACTAAGAAGATTGATTAGATATGCAATATGATTAAATCAATATTATGTTGTCATTGATGTCAAATAAGTTTGACTACACTTATCTTGTAAGTTACTATACCGATACATCTGTGGAGAAGGAGTGATAGAGAAGAAGAACAAAAATATCTACATGAGGAAGATGAATATGACAGATGAGGATAGAGAATACATTGAGTAACTTGTGTTAGAATAACTGATAGGGGGGTGAATCAGTTATCCAGTGTCCCAAGTCAAAATGTATAATCCAAAAACAATTCTACTACTTCTGCTACTTGGTAAACATAAAATACTTTCACTGTCTGTGCCTTTATCGACTGTCAATCTAAACTTTATAATAGTTACCGATCAAATCTAACATTTAATATGCAAAGTATGATAAAAAACAAATATCAAAATCAACACATAACACAAGAGATTTAATGTGGAAACCCTGTGAAGGAAAAAACCACCTGGGACCAACAACCCAAAATTGTTCACTCTTTTGAAGTGAGGTCAGTGAAGACCCAACCTTGTTAAAGGTTACAAACACACTGTTAGGTGTGACCTTGTTAGAGAATTTTAGACCAGAAGTTATCATCCAACCAGCAGTCACTCTGAGGTTGACAGGATAACAATGTTCACTCTATGAATGAAACATCAAAAGACTTTCATAGTCCACTCAATTAAGAGATTTGATTGTGTACAATGGTTAAATATGCAATAGTAGATGATCTGCCTTGAAACAACTTCAATTGTAGTTTACAGATCAATATTCAGCTCATTCAAATTTTTATGATCAATATACCACTTTAGATTCAATACAATATCAACTTACTATCTTTCAATAATTACTCTCTATAGATCGATAATTGTTCTACAGCTCAGTTCTTATTAACCAGTATGATCAGAATGCATGAAAACTTGTTTATGTGATAGTATCTTCTTCTTCCAGTGATGTTTCAATAATGAAACAAATGTCTCTTATATAGATTCTTTTCCTCCATCAAATTTTGCCACTTAATCATATTCATAGATTTTGCCACTTTAAGCTTCTTCGGCTGATGTGTCAGTAACATGTTTCAATCTACTCCATTAGATCCTTTTGATTTATGTTAGTCATCGATCTTCATAACAAACCTTATCTGTTACCTCAATTTCATAAACTTTACAGCTCATCACTTTATCGGCTAAACTGATCATTTAATTCATTTCTATTTTCCTCAGTTAACAAAGAAATGCATCAGTGAACACAAGCTTGGTTAACACTACGCTTGGTATACACTACATTCCATTGGTGTATACTAAAATGCTTTATTTACCGACAACACTCCTTTGTGTCTTTCAGCTCTATCCTTCATCATAGATGAATGCAACATAATAAAGTCAATTTTATCAAGTCATAGACTCATCAACAAGTTACTTAGTGTATTCCTTATCCTTATCTGACATATACATCTTCCTCATATAGATATTTTTGTTCTTCGTCTCTTTCACCTTTCTTCAGATGTGTCGGTATAGTAACTTACAAGATAAGTACTATCAAGCTAGTTGACATCAATGACAACATAATACTGATTTAATCATCTTGCATATCTAATTAGCAACTCCTTATTAATCTTGAATTATAGATTCTCAATTCAGGTTCAAAATCAATTGTAGTTCATCAATTTCTCCCTTTGGCATTGATGGCAACTCAAGTAATATGAAATGTACCATACACATACCAAACATGTATTCTACAACTCTATAATCAAATGTTGTGTAAGCTCTCTCTAGCCTAATATGTTTAATCACTACATTACTAAATAGCATTATAAAATATAGCTTTTTCATTATGTAGATATAATTGTTATACACTGAATTTGCACCCTTAGTTCAAGCTCTCGTAGTCTTGATAACTCAGTATAACAAGGGAATCATCTCAAGGTTGTGGGACCTTTTGCTAACCAAGATGAGACCTCCAGGTTCTATGCTGGTTCCTCTTGGATAGTCACCCAGATTTTCTCTTAGACAAGAAATGTAAATTCTTTTGAGGGGAAAGGGTTAGAAGGAGTGCATGGAAAGGGAAATAACAGAAAGAAAATCTATCCTATCAGGTGATGCACCGAAACTAGGGTTTGGATCTCAGTATAGAGGAATGAAACCGATGACAGACTTAGGTCTAGGAGATCACAACTTACTGAATAGGCTTGCATGAGTATTTCATTAGAGGGCCTAAAAATTAGACACAAATTGTGACCTGCAAGCAGACATTCTCTTCAGCTAAAGGGACATAGGAATGAGATAAAATGACAGGGGCTGAAAGATACCCACAACCTCACTCAGATCAAATCAAACATAGTAGTGCACAAATAAGCTGAAAGTAAAGGGGATCAGGAAAAGCTAAGTATCACTGAAAGCATTCATAAACTTCAATCTAATAAGAGATAATGCAAATAGGGAAAACACAAGGACATGAAAGACTGTCACAAAAAATGCCTCTGTAATGCTTGTATTATCAATGGGAATTTACAAGATATGAAAAACTAGAGAGCAGAAGTGCTATAGATATTTCTCCAAGGAAAGACTTTCTCTTTCTACAAAATGTGAATTCTGAGTACTACTGGCTCCAAAAAATATTATATACACTTCTACTACACGCAGGTAGGAATCAAAAATATTTTAGGGCTACATAAATATGCATTATAATAATCTAGCCCTAAAACAAGTCACTTTTGATCATAATTAAACTCTGCAAAAATCATAGCTGATCAAATATTTTGCCCTTGTGTGTCCATCTCTGCACTGATCCTGCCTGCAGACAAACATTCATCTTGATCCATCTACCTCCCTGCAACCTACTCATCCATGAATGCTCAAAAAATTTGATTAGATATTTAAAAGGACTCAAAAATGGGAGCCTAAAAGATCTCTGCACATATCTATCCAACTACAACCACCTTGAAAATATCATCAATCTTTTAAGCTACCGCACTTGCAAACATTTCCCTCAGAAGAAAGCTCATATGTCGCACCACTTTGACAAAGCATTGGTCGCATGATTGCATGAGCTGAAAGGCCTTCATGTGATCATGTGACAAGCTCTTGAGAAACTACCTCCACCCTTCAAAAATGTCAATGGTCGCATGATCGCATGAGCCGAAAGGCTTCATGTGATCATGCGACAACTCCTTAAAAACTGCCATGGAATGACACCTTAGGCCCAAAAAAATCTACCACCCGTGAAGCTTCACCAACTGCCAGCCATCATACTTGCCAAACTCACCACATCCCCAAATCACAAGCCCATTGAAGCCTTGTTGACCACTAGGAGTTGTCACATGATCGCATGCGGCTAGGAGGCCGCACGAGATCATGTTACAAGCTTTACATGTTAAAGAAAACTTAACCCCCATGTTCACCCTTTCTTAGTCACCAAGTCATGTTATTTTTCTTAACCTCGGGCCTCTACTCAGTGACTATGCAAAATCCATTAATCTTTTCTCCATCTGACGGCAGTCACTGAGTCACGTTACCCCATCGGCATATTCTTTTCCATTAGGAGATTACCCGACTCAAAGAAGTCTCTTAATCGCCATATAAAAAGAATATTCCTCTTTCATTTGCGAGACTACCCGACTGAACATAGAATCAGGCCCACCTCCAACTACGCAAAACCTACCAAACCTCACCACATGGCACTCCCTTACTTTTCCCAACTACTACCCCAGCAAACACCTTGGCACCCCTGGCATGGGACCCACCGCAAACTCCAGATTCCCATCGAACAGTTGTCACATGATCGAATGGGATCAGAAGATCCCATGTGAACATGCGACCACCATTGATCTTCATCACACCTGTGTCTGTATAGAAACCTTAGGCCCCACCTCCAACTGCCTGTTGTAGTTGACAGTTTGTCACATGGTCGCATGCGGTCATGAGACCGCATACAATCATGCGACCAACCGCTTGATGTTAACTGTCGAAGGGTGAACCACCACCACCAAAACCACTGATGGTTTGTCACATGGTTGCATGGGCTCAGAAGAGCCCATGTCATCATGCAACCAACCACATGATGTTAGCCAACCACTACTGCGCTACTTGCTTTGACTGCTTACTGCTTGTCGCATGATCGCATGCGGCCAGGAAGGCCTATGCGATCATGCGACCAACCACATGATGTTAGCCAACTGCCACCATGCTGCTTGCTTTGACTACTTACTACTTGTCACATGATCGCATGCAGCCAAGAAGGCCTATGCAATCATGCAACCAACCATAAGATGCTAACTGATGGCTGCAAAACATTTGTCCTGACTGCGATCTTGCTGATACCACATCAACGGCTATCATATGATCTCATGGGATTGGAAGATCCCATGCGATCATGCAACATTCATCGGATCTTTTACTGCACTAGCATGGCCTTGAGGAACTGGGACCCACCAGTTAGAGTTACGCACTTAGGGAAAAATTGCAGATGCCAAAGAAGTGTAAAGTGTAGAAGGGGTCGAAAACATAGAAGGTTTTCAAGCGAAGGTTGAAAACACACTAAATTTTTAGAGCTGAGATCGAAAACACATTAAATTTTCGTACCAAAAGGTAGAAACATCCTGAGCCTGTAGAGAGGAGATCAAAAACACACTAGATTTTTGACACTTCAGCAGAAAACACACTGGACTCTCGACATTAAAAGGTAGAAAAAATAGAGAGTTTTTGACACTTGAGCATTTTTTGGAAAATAGAAACCGTGGCCAAAAAATGAAAGACAGGGAATTTTTTGGGCAACATTTTGGTGACCTCTACGGGATGTTAGCCTACTAGATATTGGACCAATTGCCTTGACATATCCATTGGGCATGGGGTCATTCTCTTTGAACACAAAAACCTTGGCAGGGACAAAAATTGAACCAACAAGACAAACCTGTGCACGTGTATTTCTTGGGAAATAGGAACTAACCAGGAAAAAAACTAAATTAGAAATCTAGAAGAAAGCAGGAAAAATATTTACAAGGATTTACAAGAAGGACCTACAAAGAGGGATTAACCTCAAAGCAAGGCTTCAAGTGGAAACCATTCACTGAGATTGGTAGGGTAGCTCCTTCAAGGGTTGAAAGCTGAAAAGCATTAGATCCTCTGCACTTTGTTATAACAAATGGCCCACCCCAAAAGGAATCAAACTTTGTGTGCTTGCCAGGTTTTGATCTGAACTCATCCCATTTGAGAACTACATCTCTGACTTTGAAGTTTATGACCCTGGCTCTTTTATCAAAGCTTCTCTTTGTTTGAGTCTGATGGAATGCCATATCTTGCATTGATTTATCTCTTATCTCTTCTAGCTCCATCAACTGGGCATATCTAATTTGCATAGGATCACTTTCTTCAAACAAGGCATATTGAGTGGCCAAGTCCAAAGCTGGTAATTCAGTTGAAATAGATAACTTAGCCTCTCTACCATACACCAACATGTATGGGGAATTACCAATGATTTTCTTTGGAGTAATTCTATCTAACCACAAGGCATATTTCATTTTAGTATGCCAGTCTCTCTGACTATCTTGTAGGGTCTTTTTGATTATTCCAATCAGATTCTTATTTGTTGATTCTACCAAACCATTCCCCTGAGAATAGTAATTAGAACTTTTATTCAGACAAATGCCCTTCTTGACTGCCCACTCTGAGACTTTGAGGCATGTAAATGCTAATGCATTGTCTGAAACTATAGAATCTGGAATGCCAAATCTATGGATGATGTCATCATAAAAACTTAAAATAGCACTCTCATTAGCTTCTTTTAAAGCAACTGCCTCTGTCCACCTAGTGAAATAATCGGTTGTAGTGATTATCCACTTGTGTCTTGCACTAGATGGAGGGTTAATCATGCCAATGAAATCTATACCCCACTTCATGAAGGGCTACTCTATTTTGACTGGCTGCAGGGGTAGAGTTGCAAATCTTTCTTTCCCTGCAAAAATAGGACATTTGATGCATCTTCTAACATAATCATGACTATCTCTTAAGATAGATGGCCAATAGTATCCAACCCTCATGATCTTAAAAGCTATAGTCCTAGGAGAGAAATGGCCACTAGAAGCTCCATCATGAAACTCAAATAAGACATCTGCAACCCTTTCTAAATCTATGCATCTTAGAAGGACACCATTGTGATCCTTTCTGAAAAGAATTTCATCTATCAACACAAAAGGAATAGACTGTAACCTGTAATACCTCCTTTTTGCTGAATCTAGGCCTGCACGACATTGTCCTATTTTTAAATAATTGATCATATTAGGCAACCAGCTAGTTGCCCCGACTTGCTCTCCTATAGAATGCACCACCAGAGATGCATCTATGTATTCCAATTTCTTTGAACTTTCATCTTCTGCCAGATGCTCACAAAGACCTCTTCCTCTAACCAGCCTTGTAATCTAAATATCTATGTCATATTCCATCACCTTAGTGATCCAACCAACTCTTTTTTCATTTAGGTCCTTAGAAAGCAAAAATTATTTGACACTTGGATGAGTAACCATCAAATGCACCTTGCTATGGGTCAACAAATGTCTAAATTTTTTGAGGCTCTTTACCACAGCAAGAACATCCTTTTCTACAAAAGAGTATCTTTGTTCATACTCTTCTAAACCTTTGCTGAAGAAAGCAATAGGCTACTCTAATCCTTTAGCATTTTCTTGAGCCAACATTGCAGATATGGCATCATGACCCCCATAAGCATAAAGGATAAAATCCTTACTAAAATTTGGGTTTAGGAGAGTAGGAGCTTCTGTTAAGGCTTCTTTAATAGCCTAGAAGTTAACCTTTCCTTCTTTGGTCCAACTAAAGGCTAAACCCTTCCTCAACATGGTTGTCAAAGGCTTGAGTAACTCTGCAATGTTAGGCAAGAATCTCCTAACAAAGTTAATCTTTCCTATGAAAGATTGGAGACCTTTCTTGTGATGTGGTAATGGTAGTTCTAAGATGGCTGCAATTCTCTCAGGATCCAATGTAATTCCTTCTTTGGATACTATATATCCCAATAGTTTTCCTTCATGAACTGCAAACACACATTTCTTGGGATTAAGGGATATCCCAAATTCTCTGCATCTTTCAAAAATCTACCTCAAATGTCTGATGTGGTCTATTGCATACTTTGAGTAGATAGTTATGTCATCTAGGTAGACTAGCAAAAACCTATACATGAGGTCCTTAAAGGCCATACCCATTGTCTTTTGAAATGTAGCACCTACATTTGACAAACCAAAGGGCATCTTCTGATATGCCATGGTTTCCCACTTGGTTGTAAATGCAGTCTTATACTAATCCTCTTCTTTCACTAAGATTTGATTGTATCCTAAATAGCCATCCAACAATGAGAATCTCTCGGATCCAGAGACACATTGTATAATTTGTTCCATAGAGGGTAGTGGATGGCGGTCTTTTAATGAGGCTCTGTTCAAATCCCTGAAATCAACACACAACCTTAGCTCCCCATTCTTCTTCCTGATGGGAACAAGGCTGGAAACCCAACTAGTATGTTTGATGGGGTAGATGATGCCACTTTCTATTAGTTTGAGTACTTCCTTATGCATAAGTGGTTCAAGCTTGGGATTTACAGGCCTTTGCTTTTGCCTTACTGGTTTAGCATTGGGCTCCAATTCAATAGTGTGTTGAGCAAGAGTAGGGTCAAAACCCTTGAGGTCTCCATACCCCCATGCAAAAACATCACTGAATTCTCTGAATAGTTTAGTGTAAGCTTTCTTTTCTAAATTAGTGTTTACTTTTCCAAATTGTAGGCTCTTACCTAGTTCCAACTCTAATTCAGCACAATGTTTCTATTGGACTACCAGACCAGCTTTATTTTTCTTAACTTCATCATCCTTGTTGAAGATAGTCTCTAAGGTGACAAGGCCTTTAGGCATCTTATTAGATCTAAGTTGTATCACTTGATCACCATAGTTCTGTGATAACCTCTTTTGATTGTGCCTTGAAAAGACATCTTCTTCAAACAAGAACTATAGAATTTGTTCATCATTGTCAAACACTTGTCAATTAATATTATTATCTAGAATTGAAGGTCTAACAATAATCTTGATGTGTTGCTGATCTATTTCTTTTGAAATGCTATTGGGGATGTCAAACTAAGATCCAATGGCAGCTAACCTATCGGCATTTTGATTTAATTTTCTAGGGATAGCAATGATATTGAAAGCATGGAAATCTTCAATTGCATCCCAAACTCTATGTTTGTATGCTTTCATGACATCATTTTTGGTTGCACTCATCCCTCTTACCTGGCTGACAACAAGTTCACTATCACCATATACTTTTAACACTTTGAGCCCTCTTTTTCTAGCCCATTCTAGTCCATTAACCAGACTTTCATACTCTGCAGTGTTGCTGGTGTAGGAAAAACTAAATCTAAAGGTAGTATAATACCTTTCTCCTTTTGGGGATGCTAGCATAGCACCTCCACCAGAACCATGTCTACTTCTAGCTCCATCAAAAAATAGTTCCCAGACCTGGCTATCTCGATAATCTGAATCAGTGTATTCTTTGAGAAGGCTTGGTTCTATGGCTCCACTTTCTTGAATCAGATAACTCCCCAAACCAAAATCCCAAACAAGACTCTCTTGGATCTCTGAGGTTCTTTCATCTAGGAGAATATCAAGGATATTTTCTATTTTGGTGCTTGCTTCACTAGTGCTTGGGAAATCATTGTCATCAAATATAGGGCAATTAGTATTGATGGAATTGGACACATATGGCTCTATATGATGTATTGCTAAGGCTTCTAATTTAATGGTGAATTTGGTACCAGAACTTGAATGAAAGAGCATGTGAGACCAGTCGGAAGAAAGATAACCTCCTATCTTGGTTGTGAACTCTCTTGAGAGACATATGGCAAACAATGCAGGAAGATCTATGATATATATGTCAAGGAGAATGGAAAAATTAGGACTAGCATGGAGAATTAGACTGGTATCTTTGGCCACACCTATAGTATTGACTGAGGATCCATCAAGTTGTGTAACCTTCTTTTGGAAGGGTTCATATTTGAGTCCTAATTGATCAGCCACTTTCTTGGGCATTACAATGCTAGTAGCTCCACTATCTACCATACAATTATGCACTAAATATTTCCCAATAATTAAAGATACGTAAAAGGGAGGTGGCTTTAAATTCCTACCTTGCATGGTATTGGCCTTGGAGTTGCTAGTTGGAGTCTCCTTTTCTTGATCAATGTTGACTAACACTGGTTTTGCAATTTCTTTTGCAGGTTGAGGATTTGCTACCTCTCTCATGGCCTTCTCCAAAATTTGAGGTTGTCCTGGAATAAACAAAGAGTCCCACATAGACATGGTGACATTCACCTTCTTCATGTTGTCTACAATATTATAAGGTGTCACAGTGTGTACTCTTTATTGTGCTTTTACTATGAGGGGTTCTGCCTCCTTTAGAACTTGGCCTTCTTTGCTTGTGACGACAGGGGGCTCCTTGGATGTGAAAGGGGTAACTTGCTATAGTGGCTCTAAAAATGTAGTGGCCTTAGTACCAGAATCTTCTTCCTCCATGTCTTGGGCTCTTCTCTTTGCTCTTGTGTAGGCAACAAAAGTAGCTTCATCATTGACTCCATTGAAATCTGGTTTCTCCCAATTGAAAAGAGCAGTTTCATTCTCTTGTGTTTCTTATTGAGGAGCTATCCCACTAGAAGGAGCTTTTGTTTGAGCTTGTGAAGCATTTTGAACCATTAGTGCTTGGTTCATCCATCCATTAGAACACATAGCCTGATTGTGGGGCTGATTGCAAGGGACACACCATTCATTATCCATGGCCATATAATTTTGACTAGGAACCATATCCCTGACTAGATTTACAGAATTAAGAGGTGCAAGGTTATATGGTTGGAATGGTCTTTCATTAAAATTTGTCTTTGCCCTTGATAGCCTCCTTGGTATGGTAGTCTATTTTATTGATAAGGCTGTCCTTGATTTTGGTATTGCTGATTAGGACCTTGGCCTTGTGATTGGAAGGGTGGCCTAATACCTTGGTTTTGTTTCTTCAAGTTTGTGACCTCTTTGGTTAGAGTCTGCAGCAAGTTTTTCATTCCTTGTATATTAGTTTGTTGACTACTCATCACCTCTTGCAACCCTTGGGAGAAATTTGTTGCAGCATGTTCCTGACCACTGGTACTAGCTTGAGGTGCTGATATTATGGGAATAGGGGTAAATGGGGGTACTTGTGTAGGTGCAATGGGCTAAAGACTAGGGAAGATAGGCATGGGAGGTCTCCTCTCTATCATGCCTGCTTGGATCAAACAATTTTTAGCCCTGACAGTAGTGTCAAAGGCTTGGGGTAAAGTGGTACCACCCATAGACTGAATTATGATAGAGATTTTTTTATTTAGACTTTGCAAGTAGTACCAGAAGGCATGGTTAGTTGATGGCCTTACAGAGACTAGGATTCTATTCCATGTTTTAAGGAATCTACTATTATAGTCTATCATTTGTTCTTGAGGGTCTCTCTTTATAGTTGTTAATTGCTCAACTAGAGACAAATTATCTGATTTATCCTCAAAATGCTTGCTTAATGCATCCCCTAATTCATCCCATGAAGTAATAGAACCAATAGTTAAAGTTCTAAACCACTCTAGAGCCTTACCTTTCAGAGATGTTGCTAATAATTTGGTGGCCACATCCTCTTGAGTAATGTTGTGTATGCTGCAAATGGTGGTCACATCTCTTATGTGTTCAAAGGTTGTTGTTTGTCCCTCCCCTATGAAATCAGGTATAATCTTTAATGCCACCAAGGGCACATCATGATGCACTACAAAATTTAATGGGTTCCCATGATTGAAAGGTGCAAAGGTGAAATTTCTAGCCATTGTAGGAGGTGTAACCTGAAGATTAACAACTATGTGAGCTATATTTGCTAGGCTTAGATTTTCTTCCTCTTCTAGATCTTTGGTCAGAGATCTCCCTCTTCTTCTAAAATGAAAGAGGAAAGGTCTCCCCTCTGAAGTATCAAGGGGTGTAGATTGGACTCTTCTTGCAGGAGATTCTCTCTGAGTTGTCCTGCCTTTGTAGCTTTTTTTCAAGGGCAACTCTAAAAATTCAGTAGGTTTTGAGCTTCTAGTCTCAATCTTTCTCATAAACCTTAAAAAAGGTTGGCCTAAATCTTTGAAACCAATGGAGTCACCAAATATACTTGATAGAACAACCTCTAAAGGTCTGTATTATGCAATCTGTATATCAGAGATGACACAATTTCAACAAATAAACTTCTTTGCTATCTCACTGGGCGTGCCAGAAATGATATACACTAAATTTGCACCCTTAGTTCAAGCTCTCGTAGTCTTGATAACTCAGTATAACAAGGGAACCATCTCAAGGTTGTGGGACCTTTTGCTAACCGAGATGACACCTCCAAGTTCTAGGTTGGTTCCTCTTGGATAGTCACCCAGATTTTCTCTTAGATAGGAAATGTAATTCTTTTGAGGGGAAAGGGTTAGGAGTGCATGGAAAGGGAAATAATAGAAAGCAAATCTATCCTATCAGGTGATGCACTGAAACTAGGGTTTGGGTCTCAGTATAGAGGAATGAAACTGGTGACAGACTTAGGTCTAGGAGATCATAGCTTACTGAATAGGCTTGCATGAGTATTTCATCAGAGGGCCTAAAAATTAGACACAAATTGTGACCTGCAAGCAGACATTCTCTTCAGCTAAAGGAACACAGGAATGAGATAGAATGACTGGGGCTGAAGGATACCCACAACCTCACTCAGATCAAATCAAACATAGCAGTGCACAAATAAGTTGAAAGTAAAGGGGATCAGGAAAAGCTAAGTATCACTGAAAGCATTCATAAACTTCAATCCAATAAGAGATAATGCAAATAGGGAAAACACAAGGACATGAAAGACTGTCACAAAAAATGCCTCTGCACTGCTTGTATTATCAATGGGAATTTACAAGATATGAAAAACCAAAGAGCAAAAGTGCTACAGATATTTCTCCAAGGAAAGACTTTCTCTTTCTACAAAATGTGAATTTTGAGCACTACTCACTCCAAAAAACAATATATACACTTCTACTACACGCAGGCAGGAATCAAAAATCTTTTAGGGCTACATAAATATGCATTATAATAATCTGGCCCTAAAAAAAGTCACTTCTGATCATAATTAAACTCTACAAAAATCATATCTGATCAGATATTTTTCCCTTGTGTGCCCATCTCTACACTGATCCTGCCTGTAGATAAACATTCATCTTGATCCATCTACCTCCCTGCAACCTACTCAGCCATGAATGCTCAAAAAATCCGATAAGATATTTAAAAGGACTCAAAAATGGCAGCCTAAAAGATCTCTGCACATATCTATCCAACTACAACTTCCTTGAAAATATCATCAATCCTTTAAGCTACCGCACTTGCAAACATTTCCCTCAGAAGAAAGCTCATATGCCGCACCGCTTTGACAAAGCATTGGTCGCATGATCGCATGAGCTGAAAGGCCTTCATGCGATCATGTGACAACCTCTTGAGAAACTACCTCTGCCCTTCAAAAATGTCAATGGTCACATGATCACATGAGCTGAAAGGCCTTCATGTGATCAGGTGACAACTCCTTTAAAACTTCCATCGACTTGCCATGAAATGACACCTCAGGCCCAAAAAAATTTGCCACCCGTCAAGCTTCACCGACCGCCAACCATCATACTCACCAAACTCACCACATCCCCAAACCGCAAGCCCATTGAAGCCTTGTTGACCACTGGGGGTTGTCGCATGATCACATGTGGCTAGGAGGCCACATGAGATCATGTGACAAGCTTTAGATGGTCAAGAAAACTTAACCCTCAGGTTCACCCTTCCTTAGTTACCAAGTTGCATTATTTTTCTTAACCTCAGGCCTCTACTCAGTGACTACATGAAATCTATTGATCTTTGCTCCATCTGATGACAATCGTTGAATTGCGTTACCCCATCGGCATATTCTTTTCCATCAGGAGATTACCCGACTAAAAGAAGTCTCTTAATTGCTAGATAAAAAGAATATTCCTCTTTCATTTGTGAGACTACCCAACTGAACATAGAATCGGGCCCACCTCCAACTGCGCAACCGCACAAAACTTGCCAAACCTCACCACGTGGCACTCCCTTACTTTTCCCAGCCACTACCCTAGCAAACACCTCGGCACCCCTGGCATGGGACCCACCGCAAACTCCAGATTCCCATCAGATGGTTGTCGCATGATCGCATGGGATCGGAAGATCCCATGCAAACATGTGACCACCATTGATCTTCATTGCACCTTCACTGGTATAGTAACCTCGAGCCCCACCTTTGACTACCCATTGTAGTTGACAGTTTGTTGCATGGTCGCATGTAGTCACGAGACCGCATGCAATCATGTGACCAACCACTTGATGTTAACTACCGAAGGGTGAACCACCGCTACTAAAACCGCTGATGGTTTGTTGCATGGTTGCATGGGCTCAGAAGAGCCCATCCGATCATGTGACCAATCGCATGATTTTAGCCAATCACCACCATGCTGCTTGCTTTAACTACTTACTACTTGTCACATGATCGCATGCGGCCAGGAAGGCCTATGCGATCATGTGACCAATCGCATGATGTTAGCCAACCACCACCATGCTGCTTTCTTTGACTGCTTACTACTTGTCGCATGATCGCATGCGGCCAGGAATGCCTATGTAATCATGTGACCAACTGCATGATGTTAGCCAACCACCACCATGCTGCTTGCTTTGATTACTTACTGCTTGTCGCATGATCGCATGCAGCCAGGAAGGCCTATGCTATCATGCGACCAACCGCAAGATGCTAACTGATGGCTGCAAACCATTTGTCCTAACTGTGATCTTGCTGATACCACATCAATGGCTATCGTATGATCTCATGGGATCGGAAGATCCCATGTGATCATGCGACAGTCGTCAGATCTTTTACTACACTAGCACGGCCTTCAAGAACTGGGACCTGCCTGTCAGAGTTGCACACTTAGGGAAAAATTACAGATGCTAGAGAAGTGTAAAGTATAGAAGGGGTCAAAAACACAGAAGGTTTTTGAGTGAAGGTCAAAAACACACTAAATTTTTAGAGCTGAGATTGAAAACACATCAAATTTTTGAACCAAAAGGCAGAAACATCCCGAGCCTGCAGAGAGGAGGTCGAAAACACACTGGGTTTTCAACTTTTTAGCAGAAAACACACTGGACTCTCGACATTAAAAGGTAGAAAACACAGAGAGTTTTTGACACTTGAGCATTTTTTGGAAAATAAGAACCGTGGCCAAAAAATGAAAGATGGGGAATTTTTTGGACAACAATAATCTTTTCAACTCTCAGGTTCATGTTCCTATTTCTTTCTTTCAGATTATCTCTCCCTTGGATAGTTCTCATCAGTGCATATCTCTCCTTTTCCTTTTCATATTATTTATCTCTCCCTTTGACAACAATGCCAAAGAAATAAATAAACAATCAACTCTTGTAGTAGCTAAGTAACTCTCTATTGTCCATTACAATCTCTATATCTTTGTATACTGATATCCCAAGCTATTTCAATTCTTCAAACTTAATCACAACCTTGAACAATATTCAAAGTGTGAACTATGTTGCATCAACATGTGTGATCATCTGATAAGATTAGGCTAATGCAACATCTAGATCACATTAGTGACCGATAGATAGGGGACGGACCCCAAGTCTAGTCCTCAAATATTCAAATGTGTCCTTCGGTAGAAGCTTTGTAAAAATATATGCAAGTTGTTCTTTGGATGTAACAAATTCTAACTTCACTTGCTTCTCTTGCACTTGTTCTCTTAAGTAGTGATACTTAATTGATATATGCTTTTTCTTAAACTGCATCACTCGATTCTTTGAAATATTAATAGCACTTGTGTTGTCATAGTATACAATCATCGAGTCAGTGATTACCTCATTCATTCCTTCTAACACTTGCCTGATATATGCAATGTTTGAGCAATTAGTAGCAGCAACAACATACTCTGCTTCAGCTGTAGATTGAGAAATACAAGCCTTCTTTTTACTTGTCCAGGTTACAAGTCTTTCACCAAAGAAAAATGCTCCTCTGGTGGTACTTTTTCTGTCATCCACATTTCCAGCTCAATCAGCATCGATATAAACCTTCAACTCAAACTTACCTTCCTTAGGATACCATAATCCATAATCCTCTATCTTTTTTAGATATCTTAGGATCCTTTTAGTAGCAATCATGTGTGATTCTCTAGGATTAGCAGAATATCTAGCAACAATTCCCACAGCATGTGCTATATTTGGTCTACTATGAACTACATACATTAGTTTACCAATAATGGATTGGTAAAGTGTCTAGTTTACCTCTGTAGTTTCATCTTCCTTTGTCAGTTTACTTCCAGTAGCCATCGGTGTTCCTAAAGGTTTAGCATCTTCCATGCCAAATGTCTTCAAGACTTCCTTTATGTACTTGGACTATGTGATGAATATCCCATCACTCCGCTGAATCACTTGTAATTCAAGAAAGAATTTAATCTCTCCGAACATAGACATTTCAAACTCATTCCTCATCTCATCAGCAAAAGATTTACATACAAGATCTTGACCTCCAAAAATAATATCATTAACAAAAATTTCAGTAATAAGAATAGTGTTATCAGTATCACCTTTCATGTACAAATTGTTATTCTCACTAGCTCTTACAAATCCAATACTTAATAAGTAAGTATGCAGCCTTTCATACCATGCTCTCAGTGCTTTCTTCAAACCATATAAAGCTTTGTGTAATCTACATACCATGTTTCAGTTGTTTGGATCAAAAAATCTTTCAAGTTGTTCTATGTAGACCTCTTCTTCAAGTATACCATTCAGAAATGTTGACTTCACATCCATTTGATAAACCTTAAATTTCTTGTGTGCAGCATATGCAAGTAGCATTCTAGCTCCTTCCAATCTAGCAATAGGTGCAAATTTCTCACCATAGTCAATGCCTTCTTCCTGTGCATATCCCTTTCATACCAATCTCGCTTTATTTCTTGTCACTTCACCATTTTCATTCAACTTGTTTCTGAATATCCATTTAGTAAGATAACATTCTTATCTTTAGGTTGGGGTACTAATGACCAAGTTTTTTTTTTCTCTATTTTTTCTATTTCTTCCTTCATTGCATTAACCCATTCTTCATTCTCTAATGCAACTTTCACATTCTTTGGTTCAAATTCACAGACTAGACATGTACCTTATCTTTTTTTGCTTCTTGTTTGCATTCTAGCTTGTCTATTTCCAATAATTTGTGTCTCAGGATGATGTCTTCTAACAAAACTAGCCAGTACTTAGTTTCTTCTTCCTTGTTCATCCTGTTTAGATTCATATGCTTGCTCGGTAGCACCATCTTGTTCATCAGTTTCCCTTTCCTGTTCCTCGGGGTTATTTTCCTATTGATCGGTTATCACAGGTTGCGACTTTGGTAGATAATCAGGAAGTTCAATGTAAGTGAATCTACCATAGTCTTACAGTTCCTTTCTTTCTTCTTTGTTCATGTCATCCAACTCATCAACATGGACATTAGTACTTTCAATCATCTTATTTGTAACCTTATTTAGACATTTGTATGCTTTAATCTTAGTAGAATATCCTAAGAATATTCCTTCATCACCTTTAGAATCAAATTTCCCATTTCTCTCATCTTTCAAAATAAAACATTTGCTTCCAAAAATCTTGAAATAACTTACAGTAGGTTTGTGTCCAAAGCATAACTCATAAGGTGTCTGGTTGGTGTCCTTCTTCAGTTGTACTTGCTTAAGCACATATACAGTTATACTAACAGCTTCTCTCCAATATGTCTGAGCAACATTCTTTCATATCATCAATGTCCTAGCATAGTCAATGATTGACCTATTCCTTCTTACAGCAATCCCATTCTACTAAGGTGTCCTCGGTGTAGAGACATATCTCTTAATACCATGCTCATTATAGAAATTAGTAAATTCATCAGAGATAAATTCACCTCCTCTATTAGATCTTAAGAATTTTAATTCTTTTGCAGTCTCTTTTTCTACTTTTTCCTTATACCACTTAAACATCTTAAATGCTTCAGATTTCTCTTTCAAGAACATAACAGTCATCAGTCTAGTATAGTCATCAATAAAAAGAATAAAGTATCTATCACCATAATAGCTCTGAGTTCTCATAGGACCACATAGGTTAGTGTGAACCAACTCAAGTATCTTCTTTGTTGAGTAGTCTTTCCTCTTAAAACTAGACTTAGTCATCTTACCTTTTTGACATTCATGGCACATAGCATGATCCGGTTTTGACAAGTTAGGCAACCCTCTAACTCTTTTCTTCTTACTAATCTTGATCATTTTATCAAAATTCACATGACATAACCTCTTATGCCACAACCATGCATCTTCATCCTTCATTAATAAACAAGAAGATTGATCAACATCAAGATAAAATAGATTACCTCTAGATTGTGCAACGGTTCTGACAAGTCTTCCTCCATTATCATAGATTCTTACCTTTCTGCTCTCAAAAGAAAGTCGGTGGCCTGAGTTATTTAGTTGTGCCACACTTAAAAAATTATAGTTTAGTCCATCTACCCAATATGCATTTTCACATTTTATTCTATCATTAATTATTAGTGAACCTTTACCTCTCACCATACAAGGTGCATCATTTCCCATTCTAACAGATCCTCCATCATATTCATCAAGTAGATCAAATTTATCTATATCAGTAGTCATATGATGTGTATAGCCACTGTCTATGATCCATGTATCATTTCTACTTACTTTGGAGATTAGTGTTGTTTCTTCATATTTCTCTTCTTCCTCTGAATCATCTTTCATAGCAAAAAATACTACTTCTACATCATCATCAGTGTCAAATTCAGATTCAAATTCTTTGGCTATGTAACATATCTTTTTTTCTTTGTCATAGCTATCTCAGTTATCTTTGTTGTTATGTCGGTAGCCTCTGTTGACTCTTCTCCCATAGCTTCCTTCAGATCTATCTTAATCTTTCTTATTTGAACATCTAGCAGTGATGTGGCCAACCTCTTTACAATTAAAACATGGTAAGGGTAGCTTGCCTCTATACCTTCCCTTACCTTTAGGCACTCTTCTAGCCATAAGAGCTTCAAGCTCATCAAGTTCATCATCGGTATTACTATCACTATCATTATTCTTATCATTCCTACTACTAGACTTACCAATCTTCAAAGAGGACATGAAAGTGGATTCAACAGAAGGTACAACACTGTTGTCAAAATTATTCAATTCAAAGGTTGTAAGCTTACCGATCAGAGTGTCAAGAGTAAGGTTAGATGTAGCCCTTGTTTCATGAATTGCAGAGATCCTGATCGCATAAACTGGTAGCAAAGTTCTAAGATAATAACTCCACTGGATACTCTAGTAGTATGTACTACCTCTTTTAGTTCATTTGTGTATTGCACAATGTTCTCACCTTATTTCATCTTCATATCATCAAATCTGCCTCTTAGGCTTTATGCTCTAGCTCTCTTAACATTGTCATCTCCACTCTATATTAGAGTCATCTTGTCCCACATCTTCTTAGCTATATCACAATCCTTGATGTCTTCAAATTTGGCATCGGTACAAGCAGCAACAAGTTCCATCATAGTAATATTGTGTTCATGCCTATCCTTCAGTTGATCAAGAGTTAGGGGACCTGGTGTCGCTTCAATGTAGCCATTCTCCATCAATTCTAGTGTAGAATTCCCAATTCCAGATATGTGCAACTTCATCCGTCTTTGCCATACTGTGAAGTTATCTTTGTTCAGCTTTGGCACTTCCCTCCTATAAATCTTGAGACCTCTTTTATTAGAGTCCTTAAAACTTTGTTCTAGACAACCGCCACTCTGATACCAATTGTTAGAATAACTGAGAGGGGGGTGAATTAGTTATCCAGTGTCCCAAGTCAAAATGTATAATCCAAAAATAATTTTACTAATTCTGCTACTTGGTAAACATAAAATACTTTCACTGTTTGTGTCTTTATCGATTGTCAATCTAAACATTATAATAGTTATCGACCAAATCTAACATGTAATATGCAAAGTATGATAACAAAAAAATATCACAATCAACACATAACACAAGAGATTTAACATGGAAACCCTGTGAAGGGAAAAACCACCTGGGACCGGAAACCCAAAATTGTTCACTCTTCTGAAGTGAGGTCAGTGAAGACCCAACCCTATTAAAGGTTACAAACACACTATTAGGTGTGACCTTGTTAGAGAATTTTAGACTGAAGTTATCATCCAACCAGCAGTCACTCTGGGGTTGACAGCATAACAATGTTCACTCTATGAATGAAACATCAAAAGACTTTCATAGTCCACTCGGTTAAGAGATTTGATTGTGTACAATGGTTAAATATGCAACAGTAGATGATCTACCTTGAAACAACCTCAATTGTAGTTTATAGATCAATGTTCACCTCATTCAAATCTTTCTGATCAATATACCACTTTAGATTCAATACAATATCAACTTACTGTCTGTTGGTAATTACTCTTTGTAGCTCGGTAATTGTTCTACAGCTCAGTTCTTATTAACCAGTATGATCAGAATGCATGAAAACTTTTTCACGTGATAATTCTATAGTATCTTCTTCTTCCAGTGATGTTTCAATAATGAAACCAATGTCTCTTATATAGATGAGTAAATCATTTTCTTTTCCTCCATCAGATTTTTCCACTTAATCATATTCATAGATTTTGTCGCTTTAAGCTTCTTCAGCTGATGTGTCAGTAACACATTTCAATCTGCTCCATTAGATCCTTTTGATTTATGTTAGCAATCGATCTTCATAACAAACCTTATCTATTACCTTGATTTCATACACTTTACAACTCATCACTTTATCAGCTAAACTGATCAATTAATTCCTTTCTATTTTTCTCAGTTAACAAAGAAATGCATTAGTGAACACAAGCTCGGTGAACACTACACTTGGTATACACTACATTCCATTGGTGTATACTAAAATGCTTTATTTACCGACAACACTGCTTTGTGTCTTTCAGCTCTATCCTTCATCATAGATGAATGCAACATAATAAAGTCAATTTCATCAAGTCATAGACTCATCAACAAGTTACTCAGTGTATTCCTTATCCTTATCTGACATATACATCTTCCTCATGTAGATATTTATGTTCTTCATCTCTTTCACCTTTCTTCAGATGTGTCGGTATAGTAACTTACAAAATAAGTACTGTCAAGCTAGTTGACATCAATGACAACATAATACTAATTTAATCATCTTGCATATCTAATCAGCAACTCCTTAGTAATCTTGAATTACAAATTATCCATTCAGGTTCTAAATCAGTTGTAGTTCATCAACTTGTTGATGATTCTATGACTTCATGTTATTGACTTGATTATATTTCATTCATCTATGATGAGGAAAAGAGCTAAAAGACACAAAGCACTATTGTCAGTTGATGAAGCATTTTAGTATACACCGATGGAGTGTAGTGTATATCGATCACAGTGTTAACCATGCTTGTTTTCACCGACACATTTCTTAGTTAACTGAGAAGAACAGAATGAACTAAATGATTAGTTTAGCTGATAAGATTGATGAGCTGGCAAGTGTATGATTTTGAGGTAACAGAAAAAGTTTGTTACACAATTCAATGGTTGACAAAATTTAGGAAAGATCTAAAGGATGAGAATCAAACATGTTATTGACACAAGTGTCGAGGTATGTTTAAGAGGTAAAATCAATGAAGATGATTAAGTGGAAAAATCTGATGGAGCAAAATTAAATGGTTTACATGTCTATATAAGACACTGAAGATTTCATTACAAGGTGGTGATGTCAGAAGAGAAAAAAATTGCAAAATCATCGTGTGAACAAGTTTTCATGCATTATGATCATACTGGTTAAGGATAACCCTACTGCAAAGCATTATCGAGGGACAAAGAGTGATTACCGAAGGATAGTAAGTTGATATATTATTGAATCAGAAAAGTTACATTGATCAAAAATATTTGTATGAGCTAAACATTGATTTGTAATTTGCAATTGAAGTTGTATTAAGTTAGATCACCTATTGTTACATATTTAACCATTTTACACAATCAAATCTCTTAACCGAGTGGACTAAGAAAGTCTCATTATGTATCATTCATAGAATGAACATTGTTATCTTGTCAACCCCAAAGTGACTGTTGGTTAGACGATAACGGTTGGTCTTAAATCCTCTAACAACATCACAACTAACAGTGTGTTTGTAACCTTTAACATGATTGGGTCTTCACCGACCTCACCTCAAAAGAGTGAATATTTTGGGTTGCCGGTCCTTGGTGGTTTTTCCCTTCATAGGGTTTCCACGTTAAATCTCTTGTGTTATGTGTTGATTGTGATGTTTGTTTTGATGTCATATTTACATATTGCATATTTGATTTGATCAGTAACTGCTATAAGTTTTAGATTGATAATCGGTAAATGAACAAACAGTAAAAGTATTTTAAGTTACCAAGTAGCAGTAATTGAAGTATTTGTTTTTCGATCATACATTTTGCATTGGGATAGTGATTAACTCATTCACCTCCCTCTCAATTATTGTAATAGGTTTGACTTACTCTAAGGCTTCCTAACCAAAGGTTTACAAGGGGATCCTAAAGGGGTATTGTTGCCATTATTTTCACTCTTTTGGAGACCTAGCTACTAGATGAAGTTATAGTACCCTAGTTTTTGTTATTAGTGGTCTTGCTTAATATTTGTGTTCATTTCATTTCAAAGTACATGAAAGGGAAAGGAAGTGAATTGCATCTAAGATTACATATGCATATATCAATGTTAAGTGTGTTGCACAAAAGGGAAAGAACTGAAAAGAACATTTATCCAGGCTCACACAGGCCATGAGCATAGCCATTGCTAGAATTGGATGAATGAGTGCAGATATACATGAAGTAATGCAAAATGAAATAAAAGGGTACCAAACATTGCATGGTGATGATGTCTGGATCTAATCCTATCCAGAGAGCTCTGTGATCCTGAATTTTTAGATAAGAGAAGAGAAGTGGGTTAGATCCAATGGATCTAAGCAATGCTTGGTATCATTGTACTTGTAGAAAAGCATACATGCAGCCAATCATACACCTCTGGGAAGGGATGTGCTTAGGGCATGTGCATGAAAGCATCCAGAAATAAAATAGATACCATTGTTTTCACTAATGTGCTTGTTCCATGTGCAGATGAATGACCTTGACCTATGATGCAATTGATGCTAGGAAAACCTCATTTCCTTGGCAATGGTTGCATCATAGGCCAAGAACACCCATGATCAACAGGGAAATAGCCAGAGGATGCAGTATCAGTAGGACACTCAAGAAACATTAATCCATATCAAGTGAAGCATGGTTGAAGCACTAGAAACAGAGCACTGGTAGATTCAAAGGGTATACATCATCAGCATGACAAAAAATAAGATAATGTAATCAACTGTACATTCAGAAAATGGGCATGAAAATGGGTATTGTAAGGTTCATATAATAGTAGGTGATGAGGTGATACTTCAAAGAACAAGTCACCATGAATCAAGCTAATAAAAGGTCATAAGGCAACAGGCTTGGCTCTAAGTTCAAATAGCAGGTTCAATAGAAATGATCCAATACTTTGTGCTTTTGGCCTATGGAAGAAACCAATCAAGCATGGAGAAGTAATAGATGGTAGCATGAAGATATCAAATGAGGTTATCAATGGTACAACCATAATGCAATAATAAGAATGCAATCATCATATTGTAACAACATTACTATATCAACAGTAGGCATGGAGATATCAGATGGCACCACAGTGAGCTATGTATGAAAAAATTGTGAGTATCATGGCATGATAGGTGAATAATACAATGAACATTAACAACATAAGGATGAGCATGAGTTATTCCTTGACAAGACTTTCAAAGAAAATAGTAAAATATAAAGGCATGTCAACAACAGATCACATTTTTTTTAATGATTTTATTCATCAAGCATGAAGGGTAAACACCAAAAAAATATGATGCCTAGCTTGTGGGCCTTCAGCAGCAGATGATAGAGACTGTTTATGGGCCAACACTTATCTACTAGAGCACCCATCAAAATTCAAAGGGGCATTCAGCAACAATGACATGGCACATCTCATATCCCCAAGAACTGGCAACAGTGAGCTATGGAAGTGCTTACAAGCTATACAATGAGAAAGCACTTGTCAGATATAGTAGTGAACCCTCAAATGGTTATGCCCTCATTCAACATAGACATCAACAAGCCATAGAAGTTCATGGGCTATGTATAAATATAGGAAGAGCAGTGAGAAAATAGCAATGGCTGATACACAGCACATCCATTTTACATGGGCCAGGGAGGATAGAGATAGCAGGCTCAGGCCCTAGACTCAACAACAAATTTAATATGCCATGAACATTGAAAACATAGCATGGGAAAACCATAACAATCAGAGGGTACAATCAATGCATGGGAGATATCGATGCTAGAGAAATAGTAAGTGCAAGCATTGAAATGAAATGTATGTAACAACAAACCTAGGTCAGCAGGCTATGCAAACCCAAGCTTATCCAAAGCAAAGAGGGCTGCATTAGTGCCACGCCAAGCTCATGGGTTATCAACACATGGAGTAGGCCCTAACTTGTAGGCATTATGAGATCAGAAATAGGCATCAATGTTATGTAGTAACAAACAATAATGCAGCTATAGTAGGGCTCTAAACATGATCACATTAATATGAGATGCTACAAAGATTCACAAGTTGTACAAAAGCAAAAACAAAGTATAATGGCATGATATATAAATAGAGGCATTGATGGCCTAGCTCATGGGCTATGCAAAGGTTTAAATACCAACATTGAACATGCCAAATATGTGGGTTCACAAACCATAAAAAACAACAAGCATCAATGAAATATGTCACAACAAAAACTGTAGACACAAATAATAGAGAGCTCGAACCCTTGGACAAGGTAAGAAATGTTGATGCCCATAAATAAAAAGGCTAGGCTCACATACACCATGAATTCCAAGTAGTGAATTTGAAGAAAGAATGCCCTAACTCATGAGCCCTGAGCATCATCACAAATCATGCAAAGGCAGTGCATTCAAAATACAGAGTGAATTCAAACAAAGACTAAGATGCTTACCTCAAAAACCATATTTCTATATCAGAGGGCTTTCAAAGACTACAAGTTTCTAAATCCAAAAGGCCAAGGCCGAGATCAAGTTAGAAACTTGCCAAGTACCGAGATGGAAAATCCACAATGCCAGTGGTGGGGTTTCTGATAAAATGAGAAATTTAATTGATTCTCCCCTTTTAGGGTTGAGGTTCTTTTAATCATTTTTACATCTTTTCTATGTATTGTATTTATAAGCATGGTTTTATTTATTACGGGTTATTAAGTGTACTCTCCCCTTAATTGGGTTGAGAGTCATTTTTGACTCGAGAATAAAAGGCTTAATCATGTTTATTTTATTAGATGGATTTGATTTAAACATGTCAATATTTTGAATACATTCTCCCCATCTGAATTAATTCAATTGGGTTGAAGGACTATTCACAAATATATATTTTGAAATCCACATAGGGGTTAATTTTCACATGTAAAAAGTCATTGCAAAAGTCTTTATTATAAATTCTAACAATGGTGTTTTATAAACCATCATCACAATGTTATTTATGGTGCATGACTTAGTGGGTAGGATCATTTCTTTGACCATCTATTTTAGGCATCCCACTTTTTCCGCTACCCCTAAAAACTCTAGAATTGGGCATCCAAGTTGAGGAGGCATTCATGGGCCTATTTGAGATTTTTTACATTTTTAGGAGAGGGAGAGTTTCATGAAGATTCTTAGGTTTTCTTTTTATACCTCTCACTTCTATGATTGAATTTAGTTCTTCTTTCCCTCTTTCTTGGAGGTGAATGTTTGTAGCTCTAGAGAAGGAAGTTGTATTTTGGCTCCCTTCAATTCAATTCATAGAAATTGTCCTTCTTTTCCTATAGCTTTGTGAGTTATTTTGGTGAATTTTATGTCATGTATTGTGATGAAAATTGGTCCTTTACTTGATATGTTATTCATTTAGATGTTCACAAGTACTTTTATTTCCTAAAGTCTGAGTTTGTGTGCATTTGAATGTATTTGGGTTTGTGGAATTCATTTTCCCTCCTTATTTACAACCAGCACTTGGTTATTTCTAAGGGAAAAATTAGATTAGGAAGAAGTTGTGATGCTCAGGTTATGTTCTGAATCATATTGTGAGTTTGTTTTCAGTTTTTGGATCTATCAAAGTTTGGTGAATTGCCTAGTTAGTTTCAATTTTCATGTACTCTCTCTCCCTTTTCCTTCAAAGTTCAGTCAAGTTTTAGGTGATTCAAGGGGAAGCTGACCCCTAATCCGAAGGTCTACTCTTTGATAGGTTACCCATAGCTTGAGAGTAGTCCCATGTTTCATGGGATTGCTAGGTTCTACACTTAGCCATACTCGGGTGCAATCCCTAGTGACAATAGTTTTTGGCACGCCTGGTGGGACAACTTTGTTTCCCATCATTCACTAAGTTTTATGGTGTGATCCTTAGTGCAATCATCCTTTAAGAGGTATTTTTTTTTAAGCACCATAGTGATTCTAAGAAAAATCTTTTGGTTTAAGCAGTTCAAGTGTTGATAAGTTTCAAAAAATATATTTTACCAGCTCATTTGATGAGTAAGCATGTCAATCCCTAACACATATTCTCCCTATCACCCCCCATATCATGAAAAAGCTACCCATGTGCCGGCATTAATTCCATATTAGGCTAGCCAAGTAGCAACATATAACCAAAATAACCCACCAATAGAAAATTACCAGCATGAACCACCATACCCTCCCACCCAGCATCAAGCATCCTAGAAACATTCCTATGAACCACCCTATGAGGGACACCATTACAATCCTCAAAATCAGCCCAATACCATTTCAGATATAGACTCTAATGAATGGTTGGTAGTTTTTCAAGAGGAAATGAGCTCTTTCATGAAAGACTATGTAGAGATGAAGTCTCAGAAGGAGGATCTCTCAATACAGTATATGGAGGTGATGACCTTCTCAAGGCATCTCAAAAGCTAGATAGCAATTCATGAGTAGACCCTTGAAGAGAAGAAGCAACAAGAGAAGGCCTATGAGAAAATTTTTGAAGATCATCAAGAATTAATAAGGGTCATTTAGCTTTTAGCTACAAAAATTGAGAAGGATCTCCAAAAGGAGTTAGAAGAAAAGGGTCAGTTGGTGAAGAATCTATTGGCAAAAAAACCAAGACAAGGAGATCATGAGGTCACTACTGCCCCAATGCAAGAAGGATCACTAGATCCACTAGAAGGAGACAATAAAGGCTTAATGCAATCTTGGAGACCCTCATGGACTATGTATCCGAGTTATGAGATGCCATCTCTTTTTAAGGAGGAGATCCAGAAGGAGATGCCTCATGCTACTGAAGAGAACCTAGAATCTTTGTAGACTAGACATGAGACTCACAAGGTTCAAATCCCAAGTTTCTTGCATGGTAAGTCCACTAGCACTTCTATTGAAATTCCAAGCTCTAGGATTTCTCCTTCAGTTCAGAATCTTAGTCAACAGGAGCCTAATCTCCATGAATTTTTAGAGCCTATTCATGACCCTATCTCAGATTTCCATCCACTCCATTCTATTCCTATAAATGAGACACCTAAAAGGTTTAACTTCCTAAGTGAGAATGAGCCCATCCTACAGCAAATAAAGCCCTATGAGCCAATTCCTAAAGATCCCCCTACACCTCATAGCATTTTAGGCCACCAGAAAGAAGATGATTTTTGCCTCTTAAGTGTACTTTTTCATGATGATCATGAAGAACAAGTAAATTTGTTACATACTAATGGATTAGAGAAGCAAGACAAGGATCAAGAAGTAAATGAAGAAGGTGAGATCCTAACTGATTTATTTGAGGAGATGCCTTCTTATATTGAGCAAGATGAAGTAGTGCAAAATTTACTAGTTGAGCTCTCTAAGTATGATAAGAAAAGTGATACAGTTGCTACTAACTTAGAACAACAAGATGATTTTGATTTGATAATCGATGCTTTCTTCTCAACTCTTGTTGATGTTCCTAATCTTTCTGAAAAGGATAATGGCTTGCATGTTCTTAAAGAAGACATTATATTTCAAGAGGGCAATGGTGTCCCAGTTGTAGAATCTAGACCTATTAGCAATAAAGTGGTGGATGAATCTCAAGAATCTTGTTTCCTAGACTATGAAGAGGGGCCAATTATTGTTTAGAACCTGAGATAGTTTGATAGCTTTGATGAGCTATTGGCTATTCCATCTGATGAAGAAGATGATCCTCTAACTGCAGAAGAAGAGATGGTATGGCATACTATCATGCAGGGGCAAATTTTTATCAGCATGCTGAAGTTATTAATGAGGTGCATACTGAGCAATAGAGGCTTGGTTTCATACTCTCAAGGGGGTGTCCTATTTGATATCTAGCTCATATGGGATCAAATGAAATATGCATACTCAAAGATTTAATGGAGGGTGATGTTAGAGGTCCACTCACTGATGACCAAGAGCTTATTCGGTCTCATCAGCCTCCCTGGGAAGATAGCACCTCTTGACTAATCAAGGTTAGTAGTCTAGTCTACCAAATTCAAAAGTTGATATGCCAGATAGTTTAGTACATTTTTGTAATCCATATTCTCTTTATTGGCATCAAATATGCAAAGTGCAATACCCTAAGGAGAATGGGAAGTTATTTCAACAATCTAGTTAATGGATTCGTTTAACCAGTTTTTTGAGACTGGTTAGAGTAGGTTAGGATAGGAGTTTTCAATTTTGTGTTTCCTAAGTGCCTAGCACAAGTCTGTTTCTAGTGTTTCTTTCAATTTTCTTTCAGTTCATTTTTTAGTCTGGTTTTGGTTAGCAATAAGCTAGAGCAGTCTATCTCCGGCAGTGATTGTATTGTTGGAGGTTGTTTTGTTTGGGGGCTAAGTATAGATTTGAGGCTTTATGACTCTATGCCCAATGGATATTAAGGAAACTGGTCAAGATGCTTAGCAGGAAAGCACTCATTAGAGGACACCAGAATGTTGCCATTATTTTCACTCTTTTAGAGGCCTAGTTACTAGATGAAGCTACAGTACCCTAGTTTGTGTTATTAGTGGTCTTACTTAATATTTGTGTTCATTTCATTGCAAAGTACATGAAAGGGAAAGGAAATGAACTACATCTAAGATTACATATGCATATATCAATGTTAAGTGTGCTGCACAAAAGGGAAAGAACTAAAAAGAACATTTATCCAGGCTCACATAGGTCATGAGCATAGCCATTGCCAGAATTGGATGAATGAGTGCAGATATACATAAAGTAATGCAGAATGAAATACAGGGGTACCAGACATTTCCTGGTGATGATGTCTAGATCTGATCCTATCTAGAGAGCTCTTGTGATCTTGAACCTACAGATAAGAGAAGAGAAGTGGGTTAGATCCAATGGATCTAAGCAATGCTTGGTATCACAGTACTTGCAAAAAAGCATACATGCACCCAGTCATACACCTTTGCAAAGGTCTGTGCTTAGAGCATGTGCATAAAAGCCTCCAAAAATAAAATAGATACCATTGTTTTCACTAATGTGTTTATTCTATGTGAAAATGAATGACCTTGACCTATGATGTAGTCAATGCTAGGAAAACCTCATTTCCTTGGTACTGGTTGCATCACAGGCCAAGAACACCCATGATCAACAGGGAAATAGCCAGAGGATGTAGTATCAGTAGGACACTCAAGAAACATTAATCCATATCAATTGAAGCATGGTTGAAGCACTGGAAATAGAGCACTGGTAGATTCAAAGGGTATACATCATCAACATGATAGAGAACAAGATAATGTCATCAACTATACATTCAGAAAATGGGCACTGTAAGGTTCATATAACAGTAGGTGATGAGGTGATACTTCCAAGAACAAGTCATTGTGAATCAAGCTAATAAAAGGTCATAAGCCAGTAGGCTCGGCTCCAAGTTCAAATAGCAGGTTCAATATAAATGATCCAATACTTTGTGCTTTCAGCCTATGGAAGAAACTAGTCAAGCATGGAGAAGTAATAGATGGCAGCATGAATATATCAAATGAGGTTATCAATGGTACAACCACAATGCAATAATAAGAATGAAATCATCATATTGTAACAACATTACTATATCAATAGCAGGCATGGAGATATCAGATGGCACCACAGTGAGCTATGTATGAAAAATCATGAGTATCATAGCATGATAGGTGAATAATACAATGAACATTAACAACATAAGGATGAGCATGAGCTAGTCCTTGACAAGCCTTTCAAAGAAAATAGTAAAATATAAAGGCATGTCAACAACAGATCACATTTTTTTTAATAATTTTATTCATCAAGCATGAAGGGTAAACACCAGAAAAATATGATGCCTAGCTTGCAGGCCTTCAGCAGTAGATGACAGAGACTATTTATGGGCTGACACTTATCTACTAGACCACCCATCAAAATTCAAAGGGGCATTTGGAAATGATGACATGGCACATCTTATTTCCCCAAGAGCTGGCAACAGTGAGCTCTAGAAATGGTTACAAGCTATACAATGAGCAAGCACTTGTCAGATATAGAAGTGAACCCTCAAATGGTCATGCCCTCATTCAACATGGACATCAACAAGCCATAGAAGTTCATGGGTTGTGTATAAATATAGGAAGAGCAGTGAGAAAATAGCAATGGCCACAACACAACACATGCATTTTACACAGGCCGACGTGAATAGAGATAGCAGGCTCGGGCCCTCGACTCAACAATAAATTTAATATGCCATGAACATTGAAAATGTAGCATGGGAAAACCATAACAATCAGAGGGTATGATCAATGCATGGGAGATATCAATGCTAGAGAAATAGTAATCGCAAGCATTGAAATGAAATGTATGTAACAACAAACCTAGGTCAGTAGGCTATGCAAACCCAAGCTTATCCAAAGCAAAGAGGGCCACATTAGTGCCACACTAGGCTCGTAGGTTATCAACACATGGCACAAGCCCTAACTTGTGGGCATTATGAGATCAGACACGGGCATCAATGTTATATAGTAACAAACAATAATGTAGCTATAGCAGGGCTCTGAACATGGTCACATTAATATGAGATGCTACAAAGATTCATGGGCCGTACAAAAGCAAAAACAAAGTATAATGGCATGATATATAAATAGAGGTGATGATGGCCTAGCTCATGGGCTATGCAGAGGTTTAAATACCAACATTGAACATGCCAAATATGTGGGTTCACAAACCATAAAAAATAGCAAGCATCAATGAAATATGTCACAACAGCAACCGTAGACACAAAGAACAAAGAGCTCGAACCCTCAGACAAGGTAAGCAATGTTGATGCCCATAAATACAAAGGCTAGGTTCATAGATGCCATGAATTCGAAGCAGTGAATTTGAAGAAAGAATGCCCTAGCTCACGAGCCCTTAGCATCATCATAAATCATGCAAAGGTAGTGCATTCAAAATACAGAGTGAATTCAAACAAAGACCAAGATACTTACCTCAAAAACCATATTTTTATGTCAGAGGGCTTTCGAAGACTCCAAGTTTCTAAATCCAGAAGGCCAAGGCCAAGATCAAGTCAAAAACTTGCCAAGTGCAGAGATGGAAAATCCACAATGCCAGTGGTAGGGTTTTTGATAAAATGAGCAATTTAATTGATTCTCCCCTTTTAGGGTTGAGGTTCTTTTAATCATTTTTACGTCTTTGCTATGTATTGTATTTATAAGCATGGTTTTATTTATTACGAGTTATTAAGTGTACTCTCCCCTTAATTGGGTTGAGAGTCATTTTTTACTTGGGAATAAAAGGCTTAATCATATTTATTTTATTAGATGGATTTGATTTAAACATGTCAATATTTTGAATACGTTCTCCTCGTCTAAATTAATTCAATTAGGTTGAAGGACTATACACAAATATATATTTTGAAATCCACATAGGGGTTAATTTTCACATGTAAAAAGTCATTGCAAAAGTCTTTATTGTAAATTCTAACAATGGTGTTTTATAAACCATCATCACAATGTTATTTATGGTGCATGACTTAGTGGGTAGGGTCATTTCTTTAACCATCTATTTTAGGCATCCCACTTTTTCTACTACCCCTAAAAACTTGAGAATTGAGCATCCGAGTTAAGAAGGCATTCATGGGCCTATTTGAGAGTTTTTCCATTTTTAGGAGAGGGAGAGTTTCATGTAGATTCTTAGGTTTTCTTTTTATACCTCTCACTTATGTAATTGAAGTTAGTTCTTCTTTCCCTCTTTCTTGGAGGTGAATGTTTGTATCTCTAGAGAAGCAAGCTATATTTTGGCTCCCTTCAATTCAATTCATAGCAATTGTCCTTCTTTGCCTACATCTTTGTGAGTTATTTTGGTGAATTTTATGTCATGTATTGTGATGAAAATTGGTCTTTTACTTGATATGTTATTCATTTAGATGTTCACAAGTACTTTTATTTCCTAAAGTATCAGTCTATGTGCATTTGAATGTATTTGGGTTTGTGGAATTCATTTTCCCTCCTTATTTACAACCAGCACCTGGTTATTTCTAAGGGAAAAATTAGATTAGGAAGAAGTTGTGATGCTCAGGTTATGTTATGACTCATATTGTGAGTTTTTTTTCAATTTGTGGATCTATCAAAGTTTAGTGAATCACCTAGTTAGTTTCAATTTTCATGTACTCTCTCTCCCTTTTCCTTCAAAGTTCAGTCAAGTTTCAGGTGATTCAAGGGGATGTCAGTCCCTAATCCAGAGGTCTACTCTTTGATAGGTTACCCACAACTTGAGAGTAGTCCCATGTTTCATGGAATTGCTAGGTTCTACACTTAGCCATACTCAGGTGCAATCCCTAATGACAACAGGTACCAACCTAGGTTGATGGGCATCTAATCCCCAAGTGGACATGTCATGGCCATAAGTACACACACAAGTGTCAAGTGACACAATGAAAAATGACACATCACTAGCCATGTGGCATATCCACTTGGGCTTTCTCAACAATAATTACATTTACAATTACATAACAATTATATACATACATGCACATTAATTTCATGAATTAATTACAATACAACAAGGTTTTTGCTTCTCACTAGAAGAAACCTTGGCTCAAATTGATTTACAGAAGTCTATGCTCTGGTTCCCTGAATTTACCATGGTTTAATTCCTTGCACACTAAAGTCCAGCATCATTAGTCCAAGGAAATAAAACATGTAAATTCATAACATTAATAATCAATATAATTCATCTGAAATATCATAATTTACATGGCATAATCAATCATCTATAACATACATACAAGTCATCATGAAATACTTAATTCATCACTAAATTAAACTTATAACATAATCATTGCATATATAATTCAATTGCAATTAAACATCATCATGACAACATAGTCATTCATAAAATCCACTAAATCTCACATAAATGTTATAAAATAGATATCACAGTTTCATCAAATATGTTTATCTCAAATGTAGAACTGAATGGCTATGACAGGCTCGTGGTGAGGCCTCACATCCTCCCTCCTAGGCATGAACTTCCTCTTGGAGTTCATCAAAAAGATGGGGATATTGTGCTCTCATCTACGTTGCATCCTCCCATGATGTCATAACCTCATCATAGCAATCCCGCTGGACCCTAACCTAGTCCAGCTCTCAGCCTCGAAGTGCTAGTGTCCGGCAAGCCAAAATGTGGATGGGCTCCAAAGCTAGCTGGTTGTCTAACTCCACCTATAAGGCATCCCAATCTATGATATGAGTCTCATCAAAAATATACTTCCTCAATAGTGACACATGCAAAACATCATGGATGCATGACAGGCTCGATGGAAAAGCAAGATGATAGATGATAGGACCTATCCGCTTAAGTATCTCAAAAGGACCAACAAATTTGGGTGCAAGCTTAGAGCCCTTTCCAAATTGGATTGGACTCTTATGAGGTCGCACTCTCAGAAAGACTCTATCTCCAACCTGATAACTATGATCTTCCCTTTTTGCATCTACATACTTCTTTTTCCTATCATGTACCTCCTTCAGATGTTGTCTGATCAATGTCACCTACTGCTCCAACTCTCACACTAACTCAAGACCTAAAGAAACTCTATCCTCAATACAGTCCCAACTCAATGGTGTTCTGCAGGGTCTTCCATATAATGCCTAATAGGTAGGCATACCTAGAGAAGTGTGATTCCCATTATTGTAGGAAAACTCCACCAAATGAAGGTACTCCTCCCACCTAGTTTGATGATCCATGACATACATGTGAAGCATATCCTCCACCACCTAATTTACCTTGTCTATCTGACCATCGATCTCTGGGTGATACGCGGTACTAAAATTGATCTTAGTGCCTAAAGATGTCTGTAGTCCTCTCCAGAAAGATGATGTGAAGAGAGAATCTTGATCTGAAATAATCTTATAGGGTATGCCATGAAGTCTAACAATATCCTACAAGAAAACTTGTACTACTGCTGGGGCTGTAAAAGTGGTCTGAATAGGCAAGAAGTGGGCTACTTTGGTTAGTTTGTCAACCGTCACCATGATGGCATCATGGCATCAAGATGACATGGGGAGACCAATGATGAATTCCATGGAAATAAAATCCCACTTCCACTCTGGTATCTCATGAGGCTAAAGAAAACCACCATGGTAACAATTCTCTACCTTAACCCTCTGACACTCAAGACATCATGCCACCATCTCAGCTATGTTTTGCCTCATCCCTAGCCAATGATATAACTGCCTCAAATCTACATGCATCTTCTTGACTCCAAGATGCACTTCATAAGGGGCCCTATGAGCCTCTAGCATGATGAAAACTCACAAGTCTCTAGAGGATGGGACATAGATGCATCCTCTATGGCATAAAAGCCCATCAGAATCTAGGGAATATCCAAAATATTTACCCTCAAGAGTGCTCTAAGACCGAATGATCTGACTAACCTCTGCATACCAAACATCCTCATGCAAATGATGCAATATCCAATCCCTTAACTTAGTACCTATTATTATAGAGTAGGCCCCATTGCATCTCCTTCCCCTTGATGTAGTGGACATCAAAATCATACTCACATAGGAATTCCATCCACCTATGTTGGTGTGCATTCAGGTTCGGCTGAGAGAAAATATAATGTAAGCTTTGATGATCTGAATGGAGCTCAAATCGATGAAACCAAAAGAAAATTCCACCATCTCACTAAGGCATGAACCTCTATAGCTAACTTGAGGTCATGAGTGGGGTAATTGAGTTCATGATTTTTAAATTTCCTAGACTCATATGCAATGGCTTGCCCATTCTGCATAAGAACTACTCCCAAACCATCTAAGGAAGCATCTATGCATACAAAAAAATCTACTAAAGGATCAAGCACTACTAGAATAGGAGCACTGGTAAGAGCCTTCTTGAGTTCCTAAAAGGCCCTCTCGCACTTCTTAGTCCACTCAAATTTCTTTTCCTTATGTTGAAGAGAAGTGATGGGATGAACCACCCTAGAAAAACCCTCTACAAAATGTCTGTAATAACCTGCCAATCCCATAAATCTCCTGACCTTAGTCACTGAAGTAGATGTAGGCCAATCCATGATGGCTCTAATCTTAGATGGATCTATTGAGATTCCATCTCCTAAAATAACATTCCCAAGGTAATGAGTCTCTATCCTATAGAAAGAACATTTGGACAAACTTCCATACAACTTATTGTCTCTAAGACACTGCAATACCTATCTCAAGTGCTCTTTGTGTTCCTCTTCATCCCGTGAATAAATTAGGATATCATCAAGGAACACAATCACAAACTTATCAAGGAAGGTACAGAATACCCCATTCATAAGGGTCATGAAAATTGCTAGACCATTGGTGAGTCCAAAAGGTACAATTGTGAACTCATAATGCCCATATCTAGTATGAAATGTAGTCTTAGGAATGTCATTGTCAACAATCTATAACTAGTGGTATCCTAACTTAAGATTAATCTTTGAAAACACTTTAGCACCCTTAAGTTGATCAAATAAATCATCAATCCTAGGAAGAAGATATTGATTCTTGATGGTAATCTTATTAAGTTGTTAGTAATCCATACATAACCACAAGGATCCATCCTTCTTCTTAATAAAGATAACAGGTGTGCCCCAAGGTGAAACACTAGGATGAATGTGACCCTTTTCCAAAAGTTCCTCTAACTAAATCTTGAGCTCATTAAGCTCATTAGTGGTCATCTTGTAAGGTGCCCTCAAAACTGGAGCACCTCCTAGCACAAGATCTATATGGAGATCTACTACTCTATGAGGAGGCATGCCTAGAAGCTCAGTAGGAAACACATCTACATACTCCTGAAGTATAGGAAAATCATCAAGAGATGGTTCCCTTTTCTCCTCATCCTCTCTATCACTAATGGTAATAGCAAAAAGTTGACATCCCTTTCACATGCTCTGCTTAAGCTGCATGGATGAGATCATACGAAGAGAGATGCCTCTTTGAATCCTACAAATCACAATGGGTGTACCATGATCATCAAGGTACTCGATCCTCTTATGTTGACAATCTAACTTAGCTTTGTGGGCATAAAGCCAATCCATGCCAAGTATTATTGCTGGACTACAACTGATTTGGAATCTGATTGAAGGATCTGTGATTGCAAGATCACTGAGAAGTTGTTGATTAGATATGTAATATGATTAAATCAGTATTATGTTGTCATTGATGTCAACTAGTTTGACAACACTTATCTTGTAAGTTACTATGTTGAGGCATCTGAAGAAAAGTGGAAAAGAGATGAAGAACAAAGAAATCTACATGAGGAAAGATGTACATGATAGATGAGGATAAGGAACACATTGAGTAACTTGTTGATGAGTCTATGACTTGATGATATTGACTTTATTATGTTGCATTCATCTATAATGAAGTATAGAGATGAAAGACACAAAGCAGTGTTGTTAGTAAATGAAGCATTTTTAGTATACACCGACAGAGTGTAGTGTATACTGACCATAGTATTAACTGAGTAGTGTTCACCAACGCATTCTTTGTTAACCAAGTAGAATAGAATGAATTAAATGATTAGTTTAGCTGATAAGATTGATGAGCTAGCAAGAGTATAACATCAAGGTAACAGATAAAGTTTGTTATGCAGATCAATAGCTGACAAAATTCAAAGAAGATCTAACAGAGAAAATTGAAACATGTTATTGACACAAGTACCGAGAAATTTTTAAGCAGCAAAATCTATGAATGTGATTAAGCGGCAAAATATGATGGTGGAGAAGAAAATGATTTACTCATCTATATAAGAGAATAGAATTTCTTTAGTAAGGAGCCGAGGGAAGAGGAGAAGCTACAAGAGTATCATGTGAACAAGGTTTTTATGCATTCTGATCATACTGGTTAGTAAGAATCGAGCTGCAGAACAATTACCGAGCTACAAAGAGCTATTACCAATGGACAATAAGTTGATATAGTATTGAATCTGAAGTGAAATATTGATCAAAAGGATTTGTATGGACTAAATACTGATATGTAATCTGCAATTGAAGTTGTATTAAGGTAGGTCATTTTACTGTTACATATTTAACCATCGTATACAATTTAAATCTCTTAATTGAGTGCACGCTGAAAGTCTTATGATGTATCATTCATAGAATGAACATTGTTATCTTGTCAACCCCATAGTGAATACTGGTTGGATGATAACTTCTAGTCTAAAATCCTCTAACAAGGTCACACCTGACAGTGTGTTTCTAACGTTTAACAAGGTTGGGTCTTAACCAACCTCACTTTAGAAGAGTGAACAATTTTGGGTTGCCGGTCCCAGGTGGTTTTTCCCTTTACAGGGTTTCCATGTTAAATCTCTTGTGTTATGTGTTGATTGTGATATTTGTTTGTTATCATACTTTTCATGTTACATGTTAGATTTGATCGGTAAACTATTATAAGTATTAGACTGGTAATCGGTAAAAGCACAGACAATGAGAGTTATTATTACTTACCGATGAGCAAAAATTAAATAAGATGTTTTGAATTATACATTTTGTTTTGGGACACTAGATAACTGATTCACCCCCCCTCTCAGTTATTCTAGCAATTGGTATCAAAGCTTTGGTTTCTTGGAATAGAGTTTTAAGGACTTAAGCATAAAGGTCTCAAGATGTATAAGAGGGAAGTATCGAAACTGAACAAAGAGAACTTCATAGTATGGTAAAGCAGAATGAAGCTGCACATATCTAGAATTGGGAACTCAGCACTAGAGCTGATGGAGAATGGCTACATGAAACCACCCACTGGTCCCCTAACTATTGATCAACTGAAGGATAAGCATGAACATAATGTTACTATGATGCAACTTGTTATTGCCTGTACTGACATTGAATTTGAAGATATCAAGACATGCACAACTACCAAAGGAATGTGGGATAAATTAGCACAAATCTATAGTGGAGATCTGAATGTCAAAAGAGCTTGAGCTAAAAGTCTGAGAGGTAGATTTGATGATATGAGAATGAAAGAAGGTGAGAATATTGTCCAATATTCAAATAGACTCAAAGAGCTGGTACATGCTATTAGAGCATCTAATGGAGTAATTGATGATGAAACAGTGATAAGCAAGATTCTCATAACTTTGCTACCAGTTTATGCAATCAAGATTTCTACAATTCATGAAACAAGAGCTACATCCAACCTTACTCTTGACACTCTGATTGGTAAACTTACAACCTTTGAATTAAACAACTTTGATAACAGTGTTGTTCCTTCTATTGAATCTACTTTCATGTCTTCTCTAAAGATTGGAAAGTCTAGTAGGAATGATAATAATTGTGATAGTGATGAAAATACCAATGATGAACTTGATGAGCTTGAAGCACTTATGGCCAGAAGATTGCCCAAAGGAAAAGGAAGGTATAGAGGAAAGATACCTTTAGCATGCTTTAATTGTAAAGAAGTCAGTCACATTGCTACTAGATGTCCTCAAAAGAAAGATGATGATAGATCCAAAGACCAATCTAATGGAAGCTATGGAAGAAGAGTCAATAGAGGTTACCGACACAACAATAGAGACAACCAAGATGAAAAAGGCAAAAAGGTATGTTACATAGTCGAAGATATTGAAACTGAATCTGATTCTGATGATGATATAGAATTTGTATTTGTTGCTATGAAAGATGACTCAGAAGAGGAAGAGAAACATGAAGAGACAGCCCTGATCTCTAAAGTAAGCAAAATGATACATGGATCATAGACAGTGGCTACACACATGATATGACTGGTGATGTAGAGAAGTTTGATCATCTTGTTGAATATAATGGAGGATCTGTGAGAATGGGAAATGATGCACCTTGTATGGTAAGAGGTAAAGGCTCTCTGATGATCAATGATAGATTACAATGTGAAAATGCATATTGGGTCGATGGACTAAACTATAATTTGATAAGTGTGGCTCAGTTGAACAACTCAGACCACCAACTAGCTTTTGAGAGCAAAAAGGTGAAGATTTATAATGATGGAGGAAGACTTGTCAGAACTGGTACATAATCCAGAGGTAATCTATTCTATCTTGATATGGATCAGTCTTCTTGTTTGTTAATTAAGGATGAAGATGCTTGGTTGTGGCACTGAAGGTTATGCCATGTAAACTTTGACAACATGATCAAGATTAGTAGAAAGAAGAGAGTTAGAGGATTGCCTAACTTGACAAAACTTGATCATGCTATGTGCCATGAATGTCAGAGAGGTAAGATGACTAAGTCTAGTTTAAAAGAAAAGACTACTCAACAAAGAAGATACTTGAGTTGGTTCATACCAATCTGTGTGGTCCTATGAGAAATCAGAGTTATTATGGTGATAAATATTTTATTCTTTTTGTTGATGATTACACTAGACTGATGACTGTTATGTTCTTGAAAGAGAAATCTGAAGCTTTCAAAATGTTTAAGTGGTATAAAGCTAAGGTAGAGAAAGAAACCAGAAAAGAAATAAAATGCTTAAGATTTGATAGAGGAGGTGAATTTATCTCTGATGAATTTACTAACTTTTGCAATGAGCATTGAATCAAGAGGTAGGTATCCTCACCGAGGACACCTCAGCAAAATGGCATTGCTGAAAGAAGGAATAGGTCTATAATTGACTACGCTAGAACATTGATGATACAAAAGAATGTTGCTCAAACATATTGGAGGGAAACTGTTAGCACAGTTGTATATGTTCTTAACCGAGTACAACTGAAGAAGGACTCAAACCGAACACCTTATGAACTATGGTTTGGACACAAACCTACTGTAAGTTATTTCAAAAAATTTGGAAGTAAATTCTTTATCTTAAAATATGAAAGAAATGGAAAATTTTATTCTAAAGGAGATGAAGGGATATTTCTAGGATATTCCACTACAAGTAAAGCATACAAATGTTTGAATAAGGCTACAAATAAGATTATTGAAAGTAATAATGTTCATGTTGATGAGTTTGATGATAAGTACACTGAGGAAATTATAAAGGAACCAGAAGACTATGGTAGATTCACTTACATTGAATATCCAAAGTATCTACCAACACCGCAAGCAGTGACAACCGGTCAGTAGGGAAACAACGTAGTACAACAGGCACCACAAACCGATGAACATTAAGAAGCTGCCAAGCAAGAAAATGACCCTAGGCAGGATGAACAAGAAAGGAGAAATCAAGTCTTGGCTAGTTTTGTTAGGAGACATCATCCTAAAACACAAATTATTGGAGACAGACATGCTAGAATGCAAACCAGAAGCAAAACAAGACAAGGTACATGTTTAATTTGTGAATTTGAACCTAAAACTATGAAAGTTGCATTAGAGAATGAAGAATGGATTAATGCAATGAAAGAGGAAATAGAACAAATAGAAAAGAACAAAACCTGGTCCTTAGTGCCCCGACCAAAAGATAAGAATGTTATCGGTACTAAGTGGATATACAGGAATAAATTGAATGAAAATGGTGAAGTCACAAGAAATAAAGCTAGATTAGTATGCAAGGGATATGCACAGGAAGAAGGCATTAACTATGGTGAGACATTTGCACCTGTTGCTAGATTAGGAGTTAGAATTCTACTTGCATATGTTGTACATAAGAAATTCAAAGTCTATCAAATGGATGTGAAGTCAGCATTTTTAAATGGTATACTTGAAGAAGAGGTCTACATTGAACAACCTGAAGGATTTTTTGATCCCGACCATCAAGACATGGTATGTAGACTACATAAAGCTTTATATGGACTAAAGCAAGCACCAAGAGCATGGTATGAAAGACTACATACTTATTTGTTAAGTATTGGATTTGTTAGAACAAGTGAAAATAGCAATTTATATGTGAAAGGTGATACTGATGATACTATTATCATTGCTAAAATATTTGTTGATGACATTATCTTAGGAGGCTCAGATCTTGTCTGCAAGGCATTTTATGATGAAATGCAAAAGGAATTTGAAATGTCTATGTTTGGAGAGATTAAGTTCTTTCTTGGATTACAAGTGATTCACCAGAGTGATGGAATCTTCATCACACAATCTAAATACATAAAGGAAGTACTAAAGACATTTGGCATGGAAGATGCTAAACCTATGGGAACACCGATGGCTACTAGATGAAAATTGACAAAGGATGATGAAACTACCAAGGTAAACCAGACACTTTACCAATCCATGATAGGTAAGTTAATGTACGTAGTTCACAGTAGGCCAAATATAGCACATGTTGTAGGAATTGTTGCAAGATTTTCTACTAATCCTAGAGAATCACATATGATAGCTACAAAAAGGATCTTAAGATACCTAAAGAAAATAGAGAATTATGGATTATGGTATCCTAAGGAAGGGAAGTTTGAACTTAAAGTTTACACCGATGTTGATTGAGCTGGAAATGTGGATGATAGAAAAAGCACCACTGGAGGAGCATTTTTCTTTGGTGAAAGACTTGTAACCTGGACAAGTAAAAAGTAGGCTTGTATTTCTTAGTCTACAGCTAAAGCAGAGTATGTTTCTACTGCTACTAACTATTCAAACATTGCATATATCAAACAAGTGTTGGAAGGAATGAATGAGGTAATCACTACCCTGTGATTATATACTGTGACAAGACTAGTGCTATTAATATTTCAAAGAATCCTATGATGCACTCTAAGACAAAGCATATATCTATTAAGTATCATTATTTAAGAGAAAAAGTGCAAGAGAAGCAAGTTAATTTAGAATTTGTTACATCGAAAGAACAACTTGCTGATATTTTTACAAAGCCCCTACTAAAGGACACATTTGAATACTTAAGGACTAGACTTGGGGTCTATCCCTTGTCTATCGGTCACTAAGGTGATCTGATTGTTGCATCAGCCTAATTTTATCAGAAGATCATTCATGTTGATGTAGCATAGCTCACACTTTGAATCATGTTCAAGGTTGTGATTAAAGTTGAGAACTTGAACCGATGAGATATCAGTATACAAAGATACAGAGGAAGTACTGAACACCACAGAGAGTTACTTGGCTACTACAGAGCTGATTGTTTATTTGTTTCTTTGGCATTGTTGTCAAAGGGAGAGATGACCAATATGAAAGGAATGACCATATGAAATGAAAAGGGGAGAGATAAACAAAATATGAAAAGGAACAAGCACCGATGAGAATTATCTAAGGGAGAGACAATCTGAATGAGACAGAGAATTTGAGTGAGATAGAGAACTGAAAAGATCACCACTAAAGAATGGTAAAGTTGTATTACTTAATGCTAGTTCAATAACGTAGTGATTAAACATATTAAGTCTATTTGACTTATAGCATTTGTTCACAAAGTTGTAGAATGTATATTTGGTATGTGTATGGTACATTTCATATTACTTGAGTTGCCATCAATGCCAAAGGGAGAGATTGTTGGACTACAACTGATTTGGAATCTGATTGAAGGATCTGTGATTGCAAGATCACTAAGAATTTTTTGATTAGATATGTAATATGATTAAATAAGTATTATATTGTCATTTATGTCAACTAGTTAGACAACACTTATCTTGTAAGTTACTATGCTGAGACATCTGAAGAAAAGTGGAAAAGAGATGAAGAACAAAAAAATCTACATGAGGAAAGATGTACATGATAGATGAGGATAAGGAACACATTGAGTAACTTGTTGATGATTCTATGACTTGATGATATTGACTTTATTATGTTGCATTCATCTATAATGAAGTATAGAGCTGAAAGACACAAAGCAGTGCTATCGGTGAATGAAGCATTTTTAGTATACACCGACGAAGTGTAGTGTATACCGACTACAATAATAATTGAACAGTGTTCACTAATGCATTCTTTGTTAACCAAGTGGAACAGAATGAATTAAATGATTAGTTTAGCCAATAAGATTGATGAGCTGGCAAGAGGATAACATGAAGGTAACAGATAAAGTTTGTTACGTAGATCAATGGCTGACAAAATTCAAAGAAGATCTAATGGAGTAAATTGAAACATGTTATTGACATAAGTACCAAGAAAGTTTTAAGCAGCAAAATCTGATGGTGGAGAAGAAAATGATTTACTCATCTATATAAGAGAACATAATTTCTTTAGTAAGGAGCCGAGGGAAGAAGGAGAAGTTGCAGGAGTATCGCGTGAACAAGGTTTTCATCCATTCTGATCATACTGGTTAGTAAGAATTGATCTGTAGAACAATTACCGAGCTACAAAGAGCTATTATCGATGGACAGTAAGTTGATATAGTATTGAATCTGAAGTGAAATATTGATCAGAAGGATTTGTATAGACTAAATATTGATATGTAATCTGCAATTGAAGTTGTATTAAGGCGGGTCATTTTACTGTTACATATTTAACCATTGTATACAGTTTAAATCTCTTAATTGAGTAGACTCTGAAAGTCTTATGATGTATCATTCATAGAATGAACATTGTTATCCTGTCAACCCCATAGTGAATGCTGGTTGGATGATAACTTCTAGTCTAAAATCCTCTAACAAGGTCACACCTGACAGTGTGTTTGTAACCTTTAACAGGGTTGGGTCTTAACCAACCTCACTTCAGAAGAGTGAACAATTTTGGGTTGCCGGTCCTAGGTGGTTTTTCCCTTTACAGGGTTTCCATGTTAAATCTCTTGTGTTATGTGTTGATTGTGATATTTTTTTGTTATCATACTTTGCATGTTACATGTTAGATTTGATCGGTAAACTGTTATAAGTATTAGACTAGTAATCGGTAAAAGCACAGACAGTTAGAGTTATTATTGATTACCGATGAGTAGAAATTAAATAAGATGTTTTGAATTATACATTTTGTTTTGGGACACTAGATAACTGATTCACCCCCCCCTCTCAGTTATTCTAACAATTATGTCATAAGAACCAAGAGGTTTGATTCAAAGATCCACAGTAATGATGAAATCACCAATCTACAACTGGCTATCCTCCACTAAAGAGTTAACTGACACTCTAGACCCTGATGCTAACTCCACTTCCCAACTAGCTTCTTGTCTAGCTGCCACAAGCCCGCAATGCTCCACAACAAATGGATATATAAAAGAATTAGTAGCACTAGAATCAAACAATATAGTAACACTAATACCACTAATCATACCTACAACCTCTATCATTGTGGCCTGGTGCTTGGCCTAGCGGTTATCAACCACTGCAAAAACCTTGTGAGACATTCCAAAGTCTCCAACTATAGGCTTTGAAGCTGCCATGCACTGACTGCCTAACATCTAACCCTATGGACAATCATGAACTAAGTTCCCCATGGAACCAAATGCATAGCAAGGACCATGAGTGTGAGTCTGAACTCCCTGTGGCCTAGAGAATTATTGTCCTCTGGTCCTACTAGAACCACTGAAACCACCCTAAGAGGACTGTTGAGTCCATGTTGGGGGTGCATCTATATACTATTGTCATTGATCCTTCCTTTGTCCCTGTGCCTGCTACTATTTGGGCTTAGAGCCCTATTCTCCCTATGGTGGCTTTTGTTTCTAGTTTTATTGAGTTTGTTGATATGGGTTATAATTAAAAGACCCCGAGGAATACCTGTTGTTATTCTTCCAGTGACTCTTCTAGTGCCCCTATGATTGTGATGTGGAGTTATAGTTCTATGACCTATCACGAGCATCTCTAGACTTACCTCAAATTTCTTTTGCAGCCAAAGCCATCTCTACTACCTCATGAAGGGTCCCTAGTGAGGTCATGTGAACCTGTCCCTCTATCCAATCATTGAGTCCCTTAACAAAATGGTTGACTCATAGCTTTTCATCCTTCATGTAGTCTACATAAGGTAACAACTCAAGGAAGCAGGTCTCATAGTATAGCACTATGAGTCCCCTCTACTGGAGCTCATGGAACTCATCTATACACCTCTGCCTATAGTGCTCTGATAGGTACCTATCTTGAAACCTCTCTAGGAATGTCTCCCAAGTCATAGTGTCCATAGTAGTATTGTTCTTAAATTCTTCCTATTTCCACCATGTGGAAGCACCTCCTCTCAAAAGGTGTACTGCAAAATGAGCCTTAACATTGCTATCATACTGACTCAACCCAAAGCACCTATCTGAGCTCAAAATCCATGCTTCAGCATATGTACCCTCTATAGAACCATAATACAAAGGTGGCTGTAACTTTAGGAGATCTCTAATATGGTCCCCCACATCATGAGGTGCCCTTTGAACAAATCTAGGTGGTGGTTCTGGCATGTGAACTAATTCCACCTCATGTGCCCCTTTCCCTTCCTCACGATCTCGTGGAGGACTCCTATTCTTCTCTCTAGCCTCTAATCTATGTCCTCTGGACAACTGGTGCTATGACTGAGGAATAACTGGAGGCAACCTTTCTTGTATAACCTCGATGACGTTCTATAAGGCTAATAAGACCTCTTGATTAGGATCGAGTGTTGGTGGTGGTGGCTGATTAACTGCTAATATCTCATCCCTTTGTTCAACTTGCTTGCAACTCGAGGGAGCTCACCTAGCCCCTCATCCTCTAATACATCTTCGAGCTTGACACGTAAGGGGAGGCATCCTAACAATTTCAAAAGGGTTAAAGTTAGCTAAGAAACGTAATGGGTTAGGTTCCAATGTTGAAACCTAGGCTCTGATACCAAGTGTCATGCCCATAATTTTACACATAAAAAAACACTAATTATTTTTTTTTAAAAAGGTGTATAAGTTAAAATTTAACAGTTATCTAATGTTTGTGCGATTAAACCCAAGAGGGAGTTGCTTAACCCTTGGTTGAGGGGTAGCATGGTGAGGGGTCATCAACAACGCTCACCCCTAAGTATAACGAGAGACTCACCTAAGACCCGGGTTGACTTAACAAGTTCAAGTTTCATTTCAATTGAATATATGTGTATTAATTGGGTTAATAATCTTATGATCTAATGTCCAAATTTATTATTTTTCTAAACATCTTGTTTTGATCTAGTCGCCACTCCATAAAGAATTTTAGCCCTACTATTAGCTCTTAATTTCAAGTCAAATGACTACATTACAAATATGTTATTATATAATGAAAAGTTCCCCCTTAACAAAAAAATAGCCCAATTAAACCTATAGTATTGAAATTCATTTAATTTATAAATCACTAAAAATTAAATTACAATTTCTATTTATTAGAAACGTACTAACAATCCCCTTAACTAATTAAATGACAACTTAATTTTTCAAATAATAATTATATTAATTATTAGTATTTAATAATTAATAAAATTATTAAATAACATCATAGAAAAAAAGAATTATTAAATAATAATTTAAATAACAATATCTATTAATTAGTTCAATTATTAGATAATTAAATTAATTAATCCTTCAATAATAAAATTAATTATTATATAATATTTATATTAATTAATGATATTTAATTAATATAAATATCAAATCTCAAATGAAATAAATTAATTATTAAATATTATTTAAATTAACAATTAAAATAATTATGAAATAAAATCATTAATAAATAATATTATTAATAATTAAATTTATTAACAAATAAAATTTATTTTAAAAATAACTAAAATTATAATTATAAATTATTTATAAAAAAAAAATTGTTTTAAAAAAAAAAATTTAAAGTAACATAGCGCAAGGCTATGACTAAAGTCCCTATAGGACTTGGCGCGTGGGTCCCACCCCCCCCCCCCCCCCCCCCCCCCCCCGCGCTACCATGCGCACGGGAGTACCCTGCCATGGTAGGTACTCTCCTATGCATGGCAGCGCGCAGGAAGGGGGTGCGGCCCTAGCGGTGTGGGGACCATAGGGTCCCCGGCCCCCTCTATGATTTCATTTTAAAAAAAAAAATTCAATAAATTGTTTTTTAAAACAAGCACCTTTTAATATAACTAATTCTTTTTTATTAATTTGTTTTTGTATCACTTGAAAATGCCACCAACGTGGGTTTTTTTAGGGGTAAAATATATATATATTTTTATATATAAGTTTATTTTTCATTGCACTTTATGAGGTTTCTAGGGGGGGTGGTGACCCAGGTGGGTCCCACTCCTATTAGTCTCTGACTTAGGATTAGTTGTAGCTCTTATAATAAGTATATATTTTTTATACACAAAATTTATAATATTTTTATTTTCGTACTATACTTACAAGTGGGTGAGTAGATATAGTATTTTAATGGCTGTGTATTGGAAAATGTATGGGAAAATTTCCCATACATTTTCCAGAGACCTGTAGGTCTCTATTTCCCTTTTTCTTTGTATTTTTTTCTTTTTGTTTGACATTCTTCTTCTCAACTTTATTTACTCTTTCTTTGTTTGTTTTCTTCCTAGTAAATTTAGTTTGCAATGCACTATAAAAACATGATATCTACATGCTCTAACCCAATTTTCACAATGTAATATCTTAAATGATCCATGTCTTAAATTATTTGTTTTCCTCATCTTAGTTCTAATTTTTTTCAACAAGCTACTTTTATCAACATAACAAGGAAACTTACATTGAGAGTTAGAGAGAGAGTATATTTTTTTTTCAAATAAACAATTCCTTTCTTTGGTCTAACATTTCTGTTCAAAAGATACTTTTACAAGGTCTATATTGATACTACATTAACTTTTCCTTCTTATAATTTTTCAACATGTATTCATAGAGATTTATCAATGAGTAAGTAAACAATGCCTTCTCAAACACTATTCCAACAATCTTAGGTTATCAATGAAAAATACATTGTCCATCCTTTATTCAATATAACATGAATACATTTAATTCTTCCTTTGATCAACATAAAGTATTCTCATATAATCATAAATCTATCAAAGGAAAGTTATACATTTCTTCAAACTAGATGCAACATCACTAGACACAAACAAGAATACATTACAAACTTAATGCTTTGGAGTGTTAACTCCATTACAAGAATACATTGAGCCCAAGGGATCCTTAAGATTCCTATACAACAACAATAACATGAAACTAATATGGTACAAATCAACTTAAGAATACATCCTCAAACTCCTCAAGATTTCCACTTCAACATGAAGTCTTCAATGGCTTCCAAATCTATAAATAAACATAAATAGGCCATGGAGTTCTCACCTCCCAACCTAGGCTTCTATGAAGCCGCCCTCGAGCTTGGGGAACCATCACGTAGACAAGGTTTCACTCTCCAACAAAACACAAACACAATAACACAATATTCACATTTAAACTCTCATCCAAAGCTAAAACAAGAGTCTCCAAATGACTCATAAAATTGGGGTGAAGGTGGAACCAACACAAGGGAAGAAAGAACATTTCATGGAAACAAAAGACAAGCCTTCTCTTGGCTTTCTCAACACACAAGATGTCACAAAAATCTCACACAATAAAACTCCTTATGACCCCCATGGCTTCAAGCCATACAATCCCTTATGACCCCCAAAAAGAAATGGCTACATGGAGCCCATACATCCATGTTTCTTCCCTCTCCATAATAAGGAGAGACTCTACACCCATGGTGTCCTAAAATGCTCTTCACCCCCAAGGCTACTCTTCCCTCCCAAGGGTGAGTGTGGTCTTCTTACTTATCTCTACCAGATTGTCAAAGTTAACATGACATAGCCTTTTATGCCATAACCAAATATCATCAAGTTGTGCAATTAAACATGTTTCTTTAGATAGGTCAAGATAGAAAAAATTACCTCTAGTCTAATCTCCACTTCCAATTAGTTCTCCAGTAGCATTAAATATTTTAGCTTGCTTGTGATGAAATTCCACTTGGTAACTAGTTTTGTTAAGCTGAGAAACACTTATCAAATTGTAATTTAAACCTTCAACCTAATATGCATTTTCACAAGCTATCTTATCAGTCAGTTTAATCAAACCTTTTCCTCTAATAGGACATGGTGCATCATTACCAAATTTTACACTTTTACATCTGTAATGATGTAAGCTCTCAAACTTATTTTTGTCACCAGTCATGTGATGTGAACAGCCACTATCAATAATCCATTTATCATTCTTGTTCACATAGGATATCAATGTAGTTTTCTCATCCTCATCAGATTCATCTTTCATTGCAACATAGACTACCTCAATTTCAAAATCATCACTATCAGTGTCAGTTTCTTTTTCAGCAATGTAACAAGATTTCTTACCTTTTCCTTTGTAGTCTTTGTTCCATCGGTAGCTTCTATCATCTTTTCTCTCTTTGTGTTTTCTTTTCCTTCCATCATCTTTATCCTTCCTGTCAGGACATCTAGCAGCTATATGACCAACTTTATTACATGCAAAACATATAATAGGGAGTTTACCTTTATACTTTCCTTTTCCCCTTCTCAGTCTTCTAGCCATAAGAGCTTCTAGATCTTCTAGGTCTTCATCAGAAGTGTCACTTTCACTTTCACTTTCACTGATACATCTTTCTTTTTCCTTCTTTGGCTTGTTCAAAACTAGCTGTGACTTGAAATCAGATTCAAATTTCCAATGCTTCCAATAGTGAAATTATCATAGTTAGAGAGTTCAAAAGCAGTCAGCTTACCAACCAAACTTTCCAAAGTAAGCACATTAGCAGAGTTACATCTAGATTCCTGAATAGCTAAGATCTTAATAGCATATATAGGATGTAGGGTTCTTAGTACTCTCCCAATTATAGTTTCATCATCAATAGCCCCATTTTCTCCTCTAATAGCATTCACAGCTTCTTTTATTCTACCATAATATTGTGTAATGTTTTCACCTTCTTGCATTCTCATTTCATCAAACTTACCTCTAAGACTCTTGGCCTTTGCTTTCAGCACATTTAAGTCACCACCATAGATCCTTGCAAGAGTCTCCCACATATCCTTAGCAGTTGTGCAGTCCTTAATGTCTTCAAATTCTGGATAGCTTAGGGCAGATGCAATTTCTAGCATTGCCTAATTATGTTCTTTCTTAGCTCTCATTTCTTTGGCAGTTAAAGGTAGAACAAGTGAGACATAGCTACTTTCAATGTAGTACTTTGTAGAGTCACCAATACCAGCCAGATGCAGCTTCATCAAGCTTTTCCATGCAAGGAAGTTTTCCTTATTCAGCTTCGGTACCTCCTTCTTATACATCCTGATCATTTTCTTCAAGCCTCTTTAAACTTGATTTCTGTCAACACTAATAATAAGCAAAAAAGCTCTGATACCAATTGTTAATATGATTTAGAACAATAGAGAGGGGGGGTGAATTAGTTGTTCTCAGATCCTGATGTATAAAACAATCTCAAAAACTTATCTTTTAAATCAGATCCACTAACCAAAGCAAACTTGGTCATCACTGATTCAATAATAGAAACATACAACAATGCAGTCCACTACCCAGCTATAACTTAACTTGCAAAACATAGTAATGTTCAAATCAAAACATTCACACAAGTATTAACACCAGGATTTATGGTGGAAACCCAATTTGGGAAAAACCACATTGTAACATGCTACTATTATTTTCAATCTTCAGAAGTGAGCTCGATAAAAAGCCAACCCTGTCAAAGGTTACAATACACACTGTCAAGTGTGACCCGGTTAAAGGATTTCAATCACCCTATTAAAAGTGAGCCTAGTCATAGGACGTACATACACTCCATTAGAATGCAACCTTGTTCAAAGGATTTAACATATGACTGTTAGCTCAACCTCTGTTAAAAGGATTTTGACTGTTACAATGGTTAGAAAGTAGCAGCAATATTATCTGAAAAATAGACAACTCACTTTGAAAATATCAAATCCAATTCCATACACTAATGCTAGTTTACTGACTTTGAAACTTTTCCATCTCCATCTTTGATCTACTTGGAACTTTTCTTCAAGCAACCACCACAATTCTCCTTCAAACTTTTCTGCTTATTCAGTCAATAAAACTTTCCTCTTCTAGCATTCTCTATTCTCCATGTACATACATATCCAAATGCTCAGGTTCCCTTATATTTTCCTCAATTAGGTTAACTCATCTTATGCCACTCAATCTCATTCATAGATCTTAGGTTTAGGTCAGATTCATTGAATCTACCCACTTCATGTTCTTTGACTCTTTTTCTAGAATCATCTCAAATCTCTTAAAGATTTACAATAAAACATTTTACAATGCATTTAATGGTTCCAAACAATCAATAAATAAAGTCAACACATTTTACATAATCCAAGAATTGAACAATGTCAGCTCCAAAATTAAATTCTCTTCAAATATAAAATTGTTGATGCTTGGTCAATACTGTGATCGTCTACTCGGTCTTCATGTAGAAAGCTCAGTCATTACTAAAAAATATTTCCTCAGCTTACACTGTCTTCCTCGGCAATTAATTGTTATTCGGTCAACACTAGAATTTTTCTTAGCATACATTGACTCGGTTGACACTAACATTACTCAGCTTAAACATGATTTTTCCATTCTTTGCTTGGTCAAGCCTACTAGTTTAGTCTTCAGTCTTACTAAGATAAATAATACATTGTCTCATCATTGTGCAACATAGTCAAGTACACTTTGCAGTATCAAGATAACTCAACCTTTCCTTAGTTGCTATTGTTACCAACCTTGCCTAGCCCTTTAGCAACACTCAAATAGATATAGTACTTTCCTAAGTAGCAACAATCTTACCAATTAAGGTTTGACATAAATGACAATACAACAATTGTTTCAATTACAGTTTCCAACATTAGTGTTGTCTAATACTATTTTCTTCACATTCTTTTCATTAAATAGTATGAATCTAGATTTACACAAACCAATTACTTCATGAATTAGGTCTGTTGTAATGTCTATCACTCTGTCATGTCACCAAAACTTTCCATTATGTATTCTACTCAGACTTATCTTAGTGCATTCTTCATCATCAAATTCATACTGTAAAGAGTACCTTATGATTTCATTATCCTTCAAATGTTCAAACCCTACTCTCAATGACATATCCTGATAGTAAAGCTTCTCATACTCTTTAGTAAAATCACTATCACTGAGGGTTTCAAGTTTACATCCCAAATAGCTTCTAACATTCTCTAAATGTAGAACTCCATCTGGTATGACAATAAAACCAATTTAGGGTCTTCTTCCAATGGTTCTACTAGTTCCCTTTTAGTCTTTGGTCTGATCTTATCTCTTAAATTGTGAATCAATGAAACATCCATATCTTTTGCAAATTCTATAACTTACTGATAGATTTTCTTGGTAAAATACCTCAATTTCATGATTTAGGGTTTGCATAGATCTGACACAAAATTCTTTCACCAAATCCTTGAAAACTACTTCAAATCACTGCTCCTTTGATCTCCTTAACACTTGTATTTGCTTTAATGATGAAATAATACCGATCATAACCTTTTAACCTTTCAATCTCATTAGATTCTGACATCGCATTCAATTCTTTTGTTGCTTCTTTCCAAAAATTCATTCCTGTTTAGCTGCAAACTTAAAACTTCTTGTGATCTCGCATAACATCATATTATCTTATGTGCTCTTAACCATAGTATCACTACATCATATACTACCTTGTAACAACTGTGCAAGACTCAATTCATCCTATACTAACCTCTACGCTATCCTAAGTTCCTATTCTACTGTATTTTTCATGAATTAAGTACTTTGAGATGGGTTAGATAGAGATTCACTCTTACCATTAGATACTTCATCTTTCTGATTACCTTCAGTGCTGAATGTGTCTACTTGATCTGTGGCTTTAATAAAATTCACTTCTTTTGAATTACTACAGCAACCTCCATGACTGTTGCTTGCATTTTCATTTCTCCTTGCATGACTTCTAGGGTTAGCATTTCTCATGTTATTCATCCTGCAAAACCTTGTTGTATGACCAAATTTGTTGCATATCTGACAAACTACTTCATTGTTTCCATATCTCAGTCCAGTCTAGTTGATTTGTGATGTGCAATTCCTGGCAATGTGTCCAACCTTGTTGCATCTATAACATATTACTGCATTTCTTTTGTTCATATCTTCAATAGGTTTCTTATCTGCATGGTTAGTATCTCTAAACATTCTACTACTATTATTATTCTCATTAAATTTAGGCTTCCTACATTCAATAGCTCTATGTCCAAAATCATGATAATTATAACAATAACCATTAAGAAGTTTAAATTGCTTACATGTACAATCTTTCTTCATATGACCAAAATTATTACATGCAAAACATCTACCTTTAAATTCTCTCTGCATACCTTTAGGTGATTCTTCTTTTTTAGATGGTTCTTCTTCTTTAGGTGTATCTTCAGATTTGTCAACTTCATCAGATTTCTTTTCTTCTATGTTTTCAGAAACTTTCCAATCTGGTTCCTTTCTTTCTTCACTCACTTTAGATGAGTTAAATCCAAGTCCAGTTTTATCATAAAATGGCTTTTGATAAGACATTTGTTCATCAATCTTCTCACCAGTAGAATATAGCTTCTCAAATTGTTTCTTAGACTGAATCAATTCACCTTTCACAATAGTATTGTACTTTTCAAGTTCAGCATACTGCAATTTGGTTTTCTCAAGTTCAGATGTCACTTTACAAAGTTTAGATTTCAGATCTTCTTTCTTAGATTTCAGATTTTCATTCTCAAATTTTAGATTTGCTTCATTCTTGCTATTTCCATCTTTAAAACTCAACTTCAGATATACTATCTTCAATTCATGTTTAAGGATCTCATTTTCTTTTTCCAGATTATCATCACAATCTTCAACTTGAATTGTAGATTCTTTTTCTGATTTGAGTTCCTCTAGCTTATTCTTCATCTTTTCAATGAGGTTCTTTGCATCATCATATTCTCCTTTTAGATTATCTCTTTCTTCAGTAAGTATATCAATCTGTTCAAGAGCTTCTTCAATATTCTTCTATAGCTGATCCATATCCATAGAGATCTTACTCAAGTTGCTAGCCTTTTTCTGAATGATTCTTTTCTAAGTAACTAAGCTCTGATACCAATTGTTAGAAATAGGGAATACTGAGAGGGGGGGTGAATCAGTATTCTACAAACTTTTACTTTTGCCCAATTATGGATATAATAGATTATCTTTATACTTTCATAATAGAGTAAACTAAAGAACATGCATAACAATAAAGAAAATGAACTCATAACACATTATTTGTTCAAGATGAAACCTTGGCCAAGGGAAAACCCCGGTGGGGATGATACCCAAAAAGATCCACTAATCAAAAGTTTCTTGTTAAGGATGTTGACCTTGTAAGGAGTCTGTTACATGCATATAGTGTCTCAGTCCTGATTAAGGGACTACAGGCCTTGTTAGAAGCCTCAACCCTACTAAGAGTTGGTAGTACTGATTACAAATGATTACAAAATGAGCCCACTTTCCAAACAAGTAATGTACAATGATTACTAATTACAAAATAGGGTAAGGTACATAACCTTATACTACTTTCTTGTCTTTCACAACTTTGCATCAATATATTTTTCTATATCATCTATCTCATTACAATACATCATCATCATCTCTTCGCATTTCATATGCCTTACATTTATACAAGTTATTAGGAATAATAACTTTTACAGTCGGCTTTACATAACATAAAGCTTTATACAAAATACATATTTACCCAAGGGTTAATATCTAGGATTCCATCCCTTTATATTATTAAGACATTATTTTGATAAACAAAATAATCCCCTAACTCTTTACCAATTTTGTCTTCTTCTGTGTCCTACTGGCTTTAACATTGTCTTTGGTAAAATTGCCATAACTTCTTTCGTACATGTCATATAGACTTGCGCTCTTAGGTGAGTCTTCAATAGTCATCATATTATCTATGTTCAAGTGCACAAGCACTGAACTTACTCCAATCGACATCGCCAATCAAAACTGTCTTAGGTTACACTAGGAAAATACTGCACATACTTAGACCATTTTTCTTTGCGCTCTGTCATATGAGGTCTTCATGTAGATTATATGTTTCCATAATGAAAACATCTACATATCTAACTCAGCCAAATTGCCAACATTGGTTGCCACTGATTATTTTACAAAATTGGTAGAGTTTATTCCTACAAGGAATGCAACTAGCAAGGTGGTGATTGATTTCCTATTGAATAATATTGTTACAAGATTTGGTTGTCCTAAAAGGATTGTCTATGATAATGCAAATTTTCTTCAGGTCTACTAAATACAAGGAATTTTGTGAAGGTTTAGGAATCCAGATGTCATATTCCTCACCTTATCATCCACAAGGAAATGGATAGACATAATCATCCAACAAAAGCTTGATAAATATTCTCAAGAGGATCCTTGAAAAGAATAAAAAGACATGGAATTCAAAGTTGTCATTGGATATGTGGGTTGACAGAGTAACTGTAAAGAAGGCAATTGAGTGTGCACCATTTCACTTGGTGTATGGAATACATGCAAGGATGACTCACAACAACCTATTAGAAATGTACAAGTTTTTTCAACTATATGATGATGATCTAGATGATGAAATGCAATTGAGGATTGAGGATTTGACCACGTTGGATGAAACTAGAAGAAAATCATCTTCAAAGAGTGCTAAGATGCAGTTACAAGTTAAAAAATTGTATGACAAGAAAGTTGCAGCAAGGAAATTTGAACTCAATGACTTGGTATTTGATCCAATCTAGTTAGGGCCATATTTGATTCATGAAAAGTGGGGACCAGATTCCTACATTGTCAAAGAACTCAATGGTGATATTCAAGAATTGCCTATTCATGGACAATTCTTGAAGAAATACTTCAGTTGAAGGTATTTTTCTTTCCATGAATAGTAGTTAGGTTTGTACATGTAAATTTTGTAGAGGTGTGGTGTGTTTCTTTTATGTCTAGTCTTGCCTTTGTAGTTAGGGTTTTGTCTAGTGCTCTCTATAATTGCCCATTTTGTCCAGTAGGTGGTCTGCTTTCCCCAGAGATTCTAAGTTCTTGCATCTGCACAAGTTACCCATCATCCCTAGACACAGCCACTATTAGCCCATTTTCCTCTCATTTCCAAAATCTTAGAAAATGGTATATTCCTAAAAAACCCTAAGAAAGTTGCAATGTCCTGCTGCAAACTAGTTTTGATCAGCTAAGATAAATAAGCATGTGTTGAAATACAAAAACCAATGAGATATTGTAGTTTGAAGGTTTGAGAAATAGGATTTATCCATGTCCAAGGGTTTCATAAAAATTGTCTAACTCCAAAACCCTAGCCAAATCTATTTCCTCTTTACCTTTTTCGGGCCACTTAAGTCTTGTTTCTGCACATGTTTTATTTTCTAAGCCTAGGCATATAGGTTTCTATTCAGTGACTCCGTAACTATAGTGTCTACATCATCTCCTTATCTTGGCGGTTATGTTCTTAACATTCAGTGATCTAGTGGGTCGTCTTGTTTACTTTGATCGCTGAATCTCCAAATGAAGCGGCTAAGTCTTCAAAAATTTGGTGAATGAGTGATAACCTTCAATTCATATCGAGATCAATGGCTAGTGCTTATTCTCTTAATGGAACTCAAGGTCAAGAAAGTATCCAGCAATCATGAGAAATCTTTGGTCACGTGATCTCCAGATAGCCTGGGTTAAGTCAAGGGTTAACATCAAGTCTAGGCATGGTAGTTAAGTTATTGATTCAGTGATTCAGCAACTGAGTGTTCGCATCATCTCTTGATTCTAGTGGTTAGTGCCATAGCATTTGGTGAGCTAGCGAATGTGGTTATCTCCAAGTCACTGAAAGAAATAATCAAGTCTTGAAACATTCTGAGATTCAGCGAGGACCGTAAGATGATAGCAGGATCAATGGCTCGCACTTGTTCTCTAACTAAAACTTAGGGTTAAGAAAATATTTGGTGATCTAGAGAATTCTTTATTTGTATGATCTCTAAACTAGACATGGGTTGAGTTAAAAGCTTTAGCGATCACATGAATTGCCTTGGTTTCTCATTCTCTAGATGAAACCATGGTTAAGGAAATGACTCGGCAATCTAGAGATTTTCTTTAGTCGCGTGACCACCAAACCAAGGATGGGTTAAGATAAAGGCTTGGAGATTGTTCAATGACCATTGATGCAAATGAGATTGGATGGTTGGTGTTAGATATTATGATTAAACCTCAGTTAAAGGAAATGCTCAGAGATCACGTGAATGCCTTTGTCACTCAATCTCAAGATTGAGCTTAGGTTAAGTAAAACGTGTCGAGATCAAGCGAAGCCTTCAGTTGCTGGATCTCTGAATGAATTAGATTTTACGAGATGCTTGTTGAGGTCAAAGTGGGTCTAGTGTGAGGTGTTTCTTATGTGCTCAATTTTTATTGGTTACCAAGTAAATGATGTGGCTAGATAATTTTAAAGGTTTAAGTGACTATTGTCGATTAATGAGAGTCACCCAATGTATCAAGAAAGGATAGAAATCAGTGGTCCTATTTTAAACTTGACCAATTGACCATTGCAACCAGTAATTTGACTTATTTATGGGCTTTTTGCAAGTAAAGGACTGGTTATTAAATACATGGGTGGTCGATCTACTCAATTTGATCTTGTACACTATCACAGTATGATCCATAAGTGATGCATGTCTGTGGAGGATGTCCATGTCATGGAAAATGGGTGAATCAATCATGCCAATTATGATGCAAGTGAAGTAAATAAGGATCTAAAATGATGCAATTTCTAGTCTCTAATGTACCAGTCAAGGTTTTAGCCATAAATGAAGATCAATTTGGACCTGATTACTCTAGATTGCCTAGCATGTCTTTTCTGCAGTAATTTCTCAATTGAATCTGGTTGGTGTGTTTGTTGGAGACCCTAACTCTGTCCTAGTCATTTGTAGCTTGGTGCATCTTGATTTTCAGGGATTCCAAGATGACTAGTGACTACATATATAAGCTTGTGTATTTTGCAAAGGATAGTGAAATTTGTAACTGAATAGAGAGAGCTTGAATCTAGGGTTTGGTTCTAGCATTTTTTCATTTTCAATGTATTGATACTAAAAATTTTAATGAGGATACACTTGAATTTGATTTCAGATTTTTTAATGTCTTTTTGTTTTAATATTGAATTCTTATATGTTAATGTTGCAAAGCAAGTTAATATATGGTTTACAAAGTAAATTGTGAAGTTGTTCTTGAGTTCCTTCAAGGAAGGATTAAATTCTTAATGATACATTCAAAGAATTCATGGTTCCTATGAGAATCTGATGTCTAAATGTGAGAGTGAGAGGAATAATAGGCAAAGCACTTATTTTGGATTTGGGTGTGTTTGAGTTAACTTTTATGTTAATGTATGTTGTATTTGACTATGTGCCTTAGGATAAGATACTGATCTATTCTCAGGAAGCAGTTCTTCATCATCAATCAACTTATAAATGATAAAATATTTAAATCAATGTGTCAAGGACATCAATTCTTAATATTTACTGATTCATTTAATAAGTGAATCCAAGGTACACCCATCGAAGCATTAAGTCTCAAAGTGTAGGAGGACTAATATCCTAGTCCTTGGTAATTGGCTCTTTTTCTTGTCACATTTGGCTTGGGTTACAAGAGTCAGAGACATTTGTTTGTCAAGCATATTATAATCTACAAGTAGAAAGAAAAGTAACCAACAAAAACAATCCATAGGCACAATATCACATAGAAATTTATCAAAGTAACTTCCATTTTTTAATCTCACAATGCATTTCTCACTTACCAACAATTTATGCTCATCCTTGATCCATGAAACATGATAAGGTTTAGGGTGTCTCAACCTATGCAATTGAAACTTTTTAACCAACTCCTTTGATGCCAAATTCGTTGAACTACCACTATCAACATTCACTTTGCAACATTTTCCTACCATCTTACATTTGGTTTTGAAAAGACTTCTCCTCAGGACAGGTTCTTCATCAACTCTTTTATTACACAAAGTTATCCTTACCATTAGATATTCTCCATCCTCGAGCCTACTTGATCAACCCTCAAGATTCTCTTGTACCACAAAATTTCTATGACCCATTGACCTTGTTCATTTCCATCAGAATATCTACACTCAAAAGATCTATATCCTTATTTACCACATCTAAAAAAATTACCACTAAAACCACCTCTAGAATAAGAATTACCTCTTCCTCAATATGAACTAGTACCTCCTTGGTAGGAACTACCACCTTTCCACTTAGTCTTTCTTTTATCTTCAGTTTTCTACTCAGATTTTCCCTTATCTTGTGCAAAATTATTAGATCTACCACCTTCACCATAGGATCTACCTCTACCTCTCTGGAATCTACCACATCTACTTTTATGTCTTTGTTCATGCTTCTTTGTCAAGATATCCTCATCTTTCAAGGTATATTGATATGCTTCCTCCAAACTATCTAATTTCACAAAACTTATTTCATCCTAAATTCGAGATCTCATTCCCTTCAAGTACCTTGCAAATTTCTCAACCTCATCATCCACATGTCCATATCTAATGTCCAATCTATAGAATTCCTTAGTGTATTCCTTCATAGTCATGTCCCTTTATCTAAGGTTTTGCATCTTCCTTAATAAACTAACTTAGTAATCAGTAGGGAGGAACTTCTTCTTCACCTTGTTCACTATTTTCAACCAAGTTCTAATTTTTTCATTTCCTCTTCTTTGTCTATGAGTTTTCAAATGCTCCCACCATAGTGAAGCATGACCTTTCAACCTAATGACTACAATTTTCACCTTCCTATTCTCAAGGGTTCCTTCAAACTCAAATAACTTTTCTATATCAGAGATCCAATCCAACAAAACATTTGTATCTAATTTTCCATCATAAGGAATAAATTCAACAACTGGCTTTGAATGTACCCTAGACAATACTCTCAATAATCTTTCCTCATCTTGATCTTCCTCAGGTTCTGGATTAGGGTTTGGTACTTCTACTTCATCATCATCACTCACATCATCAAGATGCACTCCTCTCCTATGGGCTCTCTCCACAGCATCTAATCTAGCTACAATTTGTCTTAACATGTCCATTATGGAATGATCAATATTTCCTCTACCTCGAACCATCTTGATAAAATAGGTTCCTACAAGGTCGTAACCCTTTGTAAGTTATAGGTCAAATCTGAAGATCTTCCACCCTACAACCAAATTCAACTCAGGGCTCTACATGATCCAATCTCTTCAAGGACAAGCCTCAAGCTCTGATATCACCTAATTTAATGAGGGACACAAAAAGCTAGGTCCAAAGGCTCACCTAACTATCCAACCACCTTGCAAAGTAATACACAGCGAAAATAAAAACACATAAAAAAAAACCAAGGAGAGAAGGAACACAAACACTTTATTGATTCATCCAAATACCAACATACATGCCTGGCTGTGAGGCCTTCTGACTTACGGCCAACAAGATTTATCAATTACTTATTTTCTATCTCACTACCTCTTCTACCTTAATTCCTAACTTCCTCACTTCCTACATCTAAACATCTTTATTTATACTTGTGAAAATGGCTTAGAGAAGGTTCTAGGTTATAAGAAATAGAAGGCCGACCAAAAAATAGGTTGCACACATCCCAAGACAATATCCCAATCATTAAATTTGTGTCCCAAATTAAATACATAAGTCAGCTCCAACTAAGAATCAAAACATAGACAAACTCAGTCAAAGAAGAATCAAGCATCAACAATAACAGGTTCACTTAGCACAAGAAGGAATACTCGGCCAACACTGAACAACTTGGTACACACAAGATTACTCGGCCAACACTGAACAAATCAGCACATGGGAATTCTCAAAAAATACTGGAACTCAGCAATAACTATAAGAATTAATAACAGAGAAGGATAGCAAAGAAACCCAGGATGCTCCTGCATTAACCACAGCAACTCTTCAATCACTACCCTTCTGGGAACATTCATAAGCTCTATGTCCTTCACCATAACCAAAATAGGTACCCTTAAAGGAAACCTTACATCTCCTCATCATTAGCTCAGCAGGTTTTGGTTCATCTTTAGTAGTCGGCTTATCCTTCATCGAGTGATCTTGTTTCTCCTTCCCTCAGAAATTACCATGTTGTCTCCTCTTCAACTTATCTTCTTCCTTCAGGGAATACTGATAATCATTCTCAACTGACTCAATCTTTAGCATACCAATCTCATCCTAAATATTGAATCTCAAACCATTCACATACCAAGCTACCTTTTCCTTATCGAGTTCATTGTGTCCAGACTGAATAGTCAACTTATAGAACTCCTTGGTATAGTCTTCAAATATCAATTATTTCTACTTCAAATTATAGAACTTCTTAAACAACTCAAGTTCATAGTCAATAGGTATGAACTTATCTTTTAATTTAGCCACCATCAACCTCCACTAATTGATTTTCATTTCAACTTCATTTTCTCTTTCTCTCTGCAATTATTTCCACCAAAGAGCAACATGTCCTTTCAACTTTATCTGTTCCAACCTCACTCTAAGAGGATCTTCAATTTCTTCAAGCTCAAAGAAGTCTTCTAACTCACCAATCCAATCAATCAATTCCTTAGGTCTCAAACTACCAGAGAAGTTGGAAACTTCTATTTGGTAACTAGTACTTAACCAAACTCCAAATCTATGCAACTGACTAGTTCTATCTTCAACAGATCTATCCCTCTGATCAATTCTATCATCTCCACTAAATCTAGTAGCTTCAAAGTCTTTAGTAGCTTCCTCATAGACATCATCAGTACCAAGATTCCTCGGCATACTAGCAATAGCCCTCATAATCTTAGTGATCATGTCATTCTTCATCAATTCCATCTCACATCTAACATCCGATCTAACCTTCTCATAAATCTTTTCTTCCAAAACATTAGAGAGATTTTCAATCACCCCAGGGTCCAATCTTCTCAAAGCCATCTTCGAGATCTTCATAAACTCAAGGTAACAAATCACCAACCCAAGGTCCTGGTGCAAACTACCTCAACTTCGATGATCTGTCCACACACTCAAGAACTTCAAGCTCTGATACCACCTGACGTAGTGCAAAAGGAGAAACCAAGAATGGATAGTCCAAACCTTAAATTCACAAAAACACAATAGAAACACAACAAAAAATATTCTCAAATAGCATCAAACTATTTTCATTCAACATATCTGGCTATAAGGCCTTTCGGGTTATGGCCAAATATAAACAATTACAATAATAATTCTACAAGACCTCACAAGATCCAACTCCATGCTAGCTAGATCTGTAATAATAGGCTACAACAAACTGGTAGAAACCCCAAGAAGAATCTAAACTTGTGCTTACAAGAAACCAAGCAATCTTCTTGTCTTACAAGCCCATACTTAGCTACTAGCTCTACTCAATATCATTCATCTTTGCTACTCCATGCTAAATGATCCCACTAAAAACCTATCCAAACCTTTCTTAAATACACTTTTTCAACCACAAGTCGGCTAGAAGAAAGAAATAAATCCTAACCCCAAGTCGACTCCTAAAATAAATATTAAATGTAATACAAGTCAACACTCAAATAGCCTTACAAATAATTAATTCTCCATGTTGGCCTCCACATACACATAGGAAATGGCAACACACACTACCCACATTAAATACACTAATTTGGCCCACAAAATCTACAAGAACTCCAGTCGGTAATCCAAACTACTGAGAAATCCATGCATAATTGAGAAAGTACATCAACCAAGATCCACAAGGATCACTAAGTACAGGTACTATCGAGCACAAAAAAATTTACCGAGTCCTTCATTGACTGAGCCCTTCAGTGACTGAGCCCCTCAGTCAATACTGCAACCAAGAAAAAAAAAATCCTACATGCAAGATTACTAACTTCCCTAGGATGCTCCTGCAGCACTCTTCACTGAATATTCTCTTCTAATGTATTTAACATTTATCTAGACTTCCTTTGAATCTTTGGACCTAGAATCTCAAGTCTTATCCTTTTCTTTTCTTCCTCAAATATTCCATATCTTTTGGCAGTTATGTAAACAGGTTGTTTTAACAAGGTTTATATGGCTAGAGTAGCTTGGTCTATATCTATCTCATACCCCATCAATTTTTTCCATGATATCCACGGTTCTACAGCTTTGAATAGATATGTATCTGTGTCAGCTAGAAAATAAATTGAGACTTTTTAGTCTTCAACTAGTTGTGGGAGTAATCTGAATCTTTAATACATTCTAGTTTTGAATTGTTCAAATTACTTACCCATAACCTTATCAAAATTTTCTCCTAAACCATTGTTATAATCATTAATTTGATAAGTAATAGGTCTATTTGTATGCTAATTGATATCACCATTTGTAGGAAAAAAGATCTGCAAGTAGAAAAAGATACATTCCAATAGTGAACCATACTTAAAATTATTTTTCTTGGCAACTTGGATGATATGCATATTGTCTTCCAGTTGCTTCAAGAGTATCTCAGCTAGGTCAACTTTGAAGCCCTTCTTCATAATTTTATAAGCCAAGTCTATTGCTCTACATGGTACACTATTTGACCTGCTTGACTGATAGATTCAGTAGGCTATAAAACATGTAGAAAATTTTGTCTCAACATCATTAATATTAGACACGCAAAGACCCAAACCTTCCCCTATCACTCCGGTGTGCCATTCTATTTTAGCCTTTGGTGTCGACCTCATAACATTAGCCTTCTTGACAATTGGATAACTAATCACCATGTGTATAAGATCCTTGGTGATCTTAACAGGTTCATCAAGCCACATTGTTTATTCATGTACTCGACTGAGAACAATTCTAATCCATTCATCCTTGAAAACCTTTAGGAAATGGAGGGCATGGGTCAAACCCTTTGTTTCTAGGTGTTTGTGCCCATCCTTCAATTAACCATTCATACACAGTGAGTTGTAAGCATCTTGAAGTTCATTTTCATAGATTTCATCGATCTTGCAATGAATAAATGACCTAATGTCAGGAACTAGTAGAACCCTCAAAGGCAAAGATGAAATCTATCCAGTCTCATCAATCTTTGCAGCAATCTCTGGATACAACTTGTAGTCAGGTTCTTCATAATCAATACTCTTTATCAAGTTATGTTTAACAACCTTAGGTTCCTTAGATTGTGTCAAAGTAGATGCCAATTTGAATTGATTAACTAGGGCTTCGTTGAATGAAAGTAAAACTACTCGGTCACACTTGAATCCTTTCAATAGATTACTCAAATCACTCACACTGCTAACAAATTTGCTTGATTCAGCTTGAAGTTTGAATGCAAATTCAAATCACTCAAGTTTCTCTTCTATGCTCTTTGAATGAAAAGTGACAAATGATGTTTTTGAGCTCGTATTTATAGTAAAAAATGGTGAGGTGCAATAAATGCTCATTATCCGACCAACCAACCAATAGTCATACCGACCATAGATCATTGCTCAGTAACCCAATACTTCTCTACCGACCATCTAACTTACTCGGTTTAGCTTACCGACCATATTAACTTTATCAATAATAAGAGTTATCCTATTGCATCTTTCCATATGCTAATTTAGATATAAATTCATGATTATAATGAACTATTGTATGATAAAAATAATTCAAATATAGTTCGATACCTACCTGTATGGTTTATTTTGTATTGGTGGAGTCACCTAATCCAAAGGATGAGGTGTCATCAACTAATCCAGTTGATGTTCCAATATCTTGAGTCTTTCTTGTCTATATTATGTTCACCTTATTGTGAATTTCATCAATATGTACTGTGCCTTTTACTTTAGAGTCTTCACCATTAGTTGCATACTTTCAGTACCTACAGTCTTTTCTTAAATAACCGACCTTGTGACAATGAGAAAATTCCATGCCAGGTGCTTTCCAAATACCAATATTACCTCTCATATGCAATCTTCTACAATTTTCTACAATGTGACCAAATATTTCAAAAGTTGTACAAGTAATCCTCGTGTTGTAATCCCAGTTGATAATGTTTACCTGTCTACTCGGCTTATGTCCATACTTATTGCATGTATAGAAGTAACCATCAAGTCTTTGTCATCTTGAATTCATGACAATTTTAGATCTACACTCAAATTATTTAAGACCATACCTATTGCAGTTATAGCAGTATCCATCAAATCTAGGTGTAGTAAATGACTTATTGGCCTTGCTCCAACATACATTTGTTGTGTGACCCAGTTTTCCACAGTGATAACATGTTGGCTTCTTTTGTTTTGGAGTTGTATACACATTTTTTTGTTCAACTTTCTTTGATGATTCTCCTTTCTTAATTTTACAGTCCTCGGTAAAGCCTAATCCACTAATGTCTCTTGGTCTTGTTTAATATCTTAATTGTTCATCCAGTTTCCTTATAATTTCTTCAAATATCTTCAGCCTTTCATTGGTTTCTTTTTTAGTTTTCAGCTCATTCTTCATATGTTCATTTTCTAATCTCTTCCAATTTCCTTGCAATTTTCTTATTAACATTGATTAACTAATCAGTCATATTATAGTGATTTTGTGTCAACCTTTGTATTTCAGCATCTTCCTCATCCAGTCCTGCACTCATTTATCTTTTCTCCTCTTCTATCACTCTCTTATCATCTTCATCTTTTCTCTTTTGTTCTAGGACTTCACACATCCTTACTGATTAAGCTTCTTGTTCCCTTTTCAATGATTTTACCTACTCGGTTATGATTTTGTTCTTTAAAATCAAATCTGATATAGAAGCCTCAAATTTATCAAACAAACTTCTCTCTAATTTTTCTTCAAATTCTTCAACCTGATCTTGAGTGTCTTTTAGTTGATGGGGTAACTCTTTTCTCTTGTTCATTGAATGCTTCAACTTTCTTTTCAGTTCATCAATCTAATCATTTCAGAATTTTAGTTCCATGTTCATATTCGCAATCACCTTTTCATACCTATAGCTTTCCATCTTTAGATCTTTCCTCTCAAGTGATTAAACTTCTAAATAAGAGACAAAGCTCTGATACCAATTATTGGAAAGTTAAGGTGTGGAGAGAGGGGGTGAATCAGAACCTTCTAAAACTTTTAGCCAAGTCAATAACTATTTTATCCCCTTTATCATTGTATGCATAAAGCTTAACACACTATATGCTAAAATTAAATAAAGTAAAGTAAACTCATTCATTCATAAACACATAACACATTTGACACAAGATTTTGGTTACGCAAAAACCCTTGGTTAGAGGGAAAAACTATGATGGGGATGACACCCACAATCCTTCACTACTGCAGTATAAAGGTTGCTTGCTTAGAGGATACACAATATCACTTTTGTTGATTTACCCTATTATGAGTAATATAAAATAAGACCTTCTAAAGTCTACCTAGTTAAAGGATTTTGCAACAATCATTAAGTGTTCACTCTGTTAAGAGATTTTACAATAAAAATCTTGATAAAGCCTCCCCAATATGTGAGATTTAAGAATACAATGACAATAATGTATTCCAGTAATAACTAATCTGTAAATGTGCATCTACCTGTATGCTAAATCAGATCTATTGTACTCTTAGCAGTATCATAATCTTTCTCTGAATGATTTCACTAGAATTATTAACTTCCTCCACTCGATGTCCTTAACTGCCTTGTCTCTACTTCTTTGTAATCACACACACTATATTCTATTTTATTAATCCTTATGTATTATTTATGTAGCCTCCTAATTACTTGACCTAATTAGGATTTTGATCCTTCTAGAAATATCTGTCAAATATATCAACGATCCATATTCATTTCCTTTTTCCAATAAATATCTTCATTATTATCATTGGTTCAGTCTGTTCCTTGGGATCATATACAATCATATTTTATTCCTAATAAATATTGCCTAACATTTACCTCAATCTTCATAAACAATTATCTTTTCTTGGTAGAATCTGATCAAACTTTTACTTCATCTTGTATCACTTGATTATCTTTCTTGTTCTACTCCGTCAACATATTGTTCCTGCTCAGTATACTTTTTGTATGGTAACCATTCTGCTTGATTAGGTTTATTTTTTCAGTACTGCTTTGCCTTGTCTTGCCAATTATCCTCCTCTTTACCAACTAAATTCTTTATACATTCTGACGTGAACAATTATTCACTAATGACAATACTAAATACTTTTAGGATCAACATCTCCCTGTTGAGGTAGTCGATTGTGAATCATCATCCTTGACCTAATTTTCAACTTGCTCTGAATAATGTGCAATTGCACCACTTAGCTAATTTTGACATTCTGCATCCATTTTTGTTATTAAAATCAAAATTTGAGTTCATTTACCTAGTCAAATGGAAAATTCAATTACTCTTGGTTGACTTTAGTTGACCAATGATGCTATCACTTCCTATTTGCTTCCACCTTCTTTCTTCCTTTCCATTTTGATCCCGAGGGGGCGTTACAATATAGAAAATATTCCTCATCAATCAAATCTCCTAATCTGCAAATCTAGCAACTAAACCAAATCTTTATCAATCAAGTCAATCAATGACTAAAACATCACCACTTGGGGCATTTCATCTTCATCAGGAACCATATCAAGTTGAGACTCTCCATATTTCTCTAAAAGACTGATCTCATCATTTCATATTAGGTCACTCTAGTAGATATCTATTTGATCTATTGAGGCATGTCAAGTTCATCAGGACCCATATCAATCCGGTATTATCTCTCAATCACGTGATTGGATTCCTCATAATCATTATCAAGGTAGCTATCTCAAAATATTTGGATAGATATTCAATTTCATCACTTCATATCAAGCTAGATACTCTTGTCTTGCTCATCAGACTTCACTCAATCAATTCTAGAGCTGATATCTCTTATTGATCTTTGTTTAATCAAGGTCGGGGCAAATGTAATCACCTAAAATTAGTCTAGTAGAACCTAAGCCCCTAATTTTGATCAAATTGCCTTTAAAAAAACCCTAAATCTCAAAGACATGTTTACTATATATAATTGTGTAGAGTAACCTTGAAAATCCCCTTTGCATAATTAAATAAAAAATCTTATATCAAGCTTATACTATGGTCTAATTTCTAGAGCTTGCATATTTATTTAATTGCTATAATATTGCTTTTAATATATAATTTTTCTACACTTTTATTAAAAGAACACATTCACATGTATACACATGCTTAATCCTAATTAACAAGTAATTAAAGGAGATTTGTGCTTTCAAAATTGTTATTTTGTCTTACTCTACCTAACATCTCTTTTGCCTCTTTTGCCTCAAGGGCCCCAATCTTGATTATTTTTTGAAGTTCAATCTTGTTATCTTGCATCTTGATCATCTTAGTAATTTGCAATCTTATTTTCTTAGACTAAACTTTCTATTTTTAATTCATATTTCTTAGTTTCTCATAACTCTCTTTCATTCTTAGTTTTCTTCATTCTTATTTGGATAAGAGCACAATAAGTTGTCACCCTTTTATAAAGGAAAAGGCTAACAAAATCAAAGTTATACAACTTTAATAGTATAAAAATGACATTTATGTTTGGAATTTGAAGATGATGTAGACTAATTAAATATATTAAAATGGAAGAAGTTTATGATTAATATTTTTAATAATTTTTTTGAATAAGAATTAATATAATTTTTTAAATTTTAAAGATGATTTTTTTGCTGCTCAAAAATGCTAAAAATTAGGGTTCTCATTCCCACCAAAAAATTATATGTAAATAAACATTTTTTCCCCTAAGCTCAAAATATGTTATAGATGACATATATAGCTAATTCATGAAGAAATAAAAATTGGTTTGTGGCCTATATTTTCTCTTTATAACAATTCAAATTCCAACTCACCTAAAATCGAGTGTTTTCATCTCCCACCATATTTTTCATAACAAATATATCCCAATAATATATATATATATATATATATATATATATATATATATATATATATATATATATATATATATATATATATATATATATATATATATATATATATATATATATATATATATATATTCTTGAAGAGGACTCTCTCCTCTAGTGCACCATATGTTTTTAAAATTTATTTAATATGATTTACAATTTTTTTCTTTCTCCGAATCAGTACCTCCTTGACTGTTAAAATACCTACTTGCAATATTTTTTAATTATAGTAGACTATATCTAATTAAAACACTATAAAATCTCTACGAGGATATTCTTGACTCTGATCTCTACAAAAGCATCTTTTTGTATTTTTTTAAAAATATAATTAAAAATATTAGGAGTTATTGAAATGTCATTTTTTTGAAATAATTTTATTTCTATGGTAATTGGACCTAGAGTGGTATAAAACATGCATTTAATAGACATTTCCAATTGGAAAAGTTAAAGCACTTATATAACTTAGCTAGAATGAATCTAGCTAGAACATATGTTTGACCAAAATTAATTTTTAGTTAGAAAGAGTAAAATTCAGCTATGCTAATAAGTTAGCCTTAAAGGTGACACCTGATTCTCTTCCATTGTTAAATTTAGTTTATTTTCTTTCATTCTCATTCTAGAATACTAGTTTTTTGCATCCATTCTGGCTTAAATCTCATTCTAGCATTGTTAATCTTACATTCTAGTTCATTTCTAGTTTTGCATTGCATTTGAATCTTCTATTTTGGAGTAGTCAAGTCACTAATCCTTTATGCCAACTTGATGAGCATTCAAAGAAGGATTAAACTCGCATCAACATGAAGCAATAAACCATTTTTGAGAGTTTAGTTGGTTCATTTGATATGGCCTCCTATAGATAAGTTCTTGAGTTAATATTTTATTGAGTGTTGGTTGTATTTAAATTTAATGTCAATATTTAACCACACAAATACCATTTCAAAATAAAAATCCTAAACCGCACAACAATAGGATGCAATTAGAACATGAAAAATATCATACTAGAAATTACAGATAAAAGTGGAAACAACACCTGCTTTTAGTGTGTCCCTATTTTCCTAATTTATGAGGATTTTACCTTTGGTAACACTTGTATTTTCATATTCACTATAAAAAAAATGGCTTCTCCCGTTCTCGCTCCCGTTGCTCTCGTCGTCGTTAGGGCTTCTATGGAAACTGCTTCCCCTATGTCACTTGTGGTTGAGGTTCTTATTTTCAGGTCTATGGCGGCCTTGGTGCAAGGTCCTTCCATTGTAGACCTTACATCTACTAGCATGGCTAGGTGCTCTGTGCATGCACCTAATACAGTTTCAGGGAAGACTATTAATCGAAGTGCTTTCCCTATTTGCAAAAATATTGTTGTTGAATTTGAGGAGACAATATATGAAATTGATGTTGTCACCTCTATTTTTTCTTTGCATGGCCTGATCTACAGATATAAGGGTCACTAGCCTTGTTTACCTGATTTACATTCTTGGATTTCCAAGCATTGGGAGCCCCTTATCACTATTATAGTCCACATATTCCATATGCCTAAGGCTTTTTTTGTTACTAAGTTTGAACATGTTGTGGATAGAAATACGATTCTGTGTGAAAAAAACTTTAGCTGGGATGGTCACTTCATGCTGATGTTGAAGCCTTGGCATCTTGACTTCTCCCCATCTTCTGAATCTTTTAATAAGCTTCCCATTTGGGTTAGGATGTTGAATCCCCCCCTCCATATTTGGGTTGATTATCTTCTCAAAATTGTGGGGGATGCTATTGGGGATTTTATTTTGGTGGATGAGAAATCTTCTGACTTGCTTCACTCCATTTATGGCCATATTTTGGTGGATTTGGATATCTCTAAAGGTCTTCCTAAAGAGATCAAACTCTTTACTCCTAATGGTAGAAATTAGATTCAACATTTGGACTATGAAGGCCTCCCCTTCAGATGCAGAAGATGCTTCAAGACTGGTCATATTTTTGGCGATTGTGACCTTCAAAAATTTAAAAGCACTTCAACGTGGTGGCAGGGTGTCTCTTCTCAACACTATATAGTGGAGAAGGTGTCTTCACCTCAGAGCTTTTTGCAGGTGCTTCAGCAAGTTATCCCTATGTCTTCTCCTCTTCCAGGTTTCATTATTGATGTTGGAGCAGTTGTGGGTGTGCTTGCTCCTTTTCGTGTGTGTGTGCGAGCTCCTTCTAATTTGTCTGTAATGGTTCTCCCTTCTACTGGTGTTGGGCCTGCTCCTATTGGATCTTTTGAAGGGATAGTTGTTGGGTCTTCTCTTGTTGTTTCTTTTTTTGGAGTTGTCCCTCTCTTTGGCTCTAGTTCTCAGAATGATGCTTTAGTGTAGTGTGTTGCCCCCTCTGGGGATTTGTTCCTATTGTTTTGGATTCATTGGATTGGTAGAATATTTCTGCTAAGGTTGAAGAAGGTTGGATCAAGGTTAAAGGTAAACATTCCAAGAGGTATTCTCCTTCTTTTGATATGACCCTTCAATCCCATCAGAAGGGTGCTAAAGGAAAATCCTAAATCTTGGGGCTTTCTTATGGTTGGGCTTTCTTGGAGCTCAGCTTGATCTTTGTTTGTTCTTGGTTATGAGATCATGTTGTTAAAACCCTCATTTAGGTCTTGACCCATTCCATTTTGTGGTTTGTCTTTGTCTATCTTTTGAATCCTTCTTGTAAAGGGTTTCTGGTCCCTTCAAAACATGTTTTCCATAATAAAAAACAATAGGATGCAATTCAATGAAATATGGAGAAAAATAATAAGTCATTCATATAAGAAGATAAACTAGTTCAACAATTAGATAACTTATTCAATCACTCAAACTAGTTCAACAATTAGATAACTTATTCAATCACTCAAATATGAGTTTTTGCATAAACATCATCTACACAACACCCGAACCATGTAGAAAACTAATAAGGTGACCACAACATGTAATAAAACAAAAGAACAAAAGAGTACCAATACATAAGTTACAACTCCTGACTAATATACTACTATCTAATGAACCTATGGACTTCCTTCTATATTTATATTAGACTAACATATGGCATAACTTCTCACAGATGTATCTTATTATACATCATATGAACTGGCATAGTGCCTCTCTAGTATTTATGGATCACTAATTGACATAGAGAAAACTCCATTCATCTAGCTTTGTGGAAACATGTAGTGACAAGCATTAGGTTGATATCAATGACAACACATAGTTTTAATGATACAAACACTAAATAAGACCATCCATCACCAAGTTTTGAATTCACAATCACTACCACATCTTCCACTAAATTTTGATACAAAGTTCAACTTGAGTATCATGATCTAAAATATCCTCTTGTTCTAGAGATCATCTAGGTCTACACATATAAAATTAAAAATTCAATAGCACCAAAGTAAGACTAAGATATCCAAGTCAAAAAGACAAACTATCACTACCAAAAGATCCCACTAAAATGCATTACCAATCAAATACAACTAGGCTAACTAGACATTGTTATAAACATGCTCAGAGTCCATACAATTAACTTTCAATGTACTTAAAAAATCATTCATCCTCTAATTTAAAAGTAACATATTAAAAAAATTGTATTTATACTGAATCAATCATGTTGCTATAGACAACCTACATCCTAGTTATCTCAGTGCAACCAAAAGGTTGATCAACACACATGACTACATTACCCATTAAGATAAGAAACCATTGAGAATGCAAACTCAACATCACTTTAATAACATGTACAAAAGTGAAACACCAAAGAGGATAACGGATATATTTCAAGACTCAAATACCAAATCACCATCTAGAACTAAGCACCATAGTAAAGGGCCAAAAACCATTCCTGTAAATTTCAAATTGTCTCCTAATCTCTAAGAGTCTTACCGTAATAGTTTTGTTAACATTAAAAACATGCAAAATCATATCACTATGAAAATCTAAATCCACCAAGAATACTCCAAATGTACACAAACCTACAACATCTAGTAGAACATGAAACTTGTTAAACCTTCAAACAAAACATATCCAAAAGATTTAGAAAATAATAAAGAACATATCATCTTTGCAACCAAATAGAAACATCTTCCAACTAAGAAAGTCTCAAGCCTACTCACACAATTCACAAATCATAAATATAAACCTACAACTATCTTGCATGAAGAAATATAATAAAGGAAATGTAATTTGAAATATAGCTTATCTGCAGATCTATAAAACTATAAGTTTTGATTAGCTGTGTAGAACCTATAAAATAACCATATATAAGTACACACATGGAAATACATAGGTACTTATCATTTGGAAGACCCAAAACCTACAAACAACCACAATAGTTCATTCAAAATAGATAACTATAATCACATGCTTTATACAAAACATATATAAAATACCCATATCTAATTAGCATGAAGATAAGATAAACAAGTACAGCCAATCAAAAAAGGAAGCAAAGAAGAGTATGTTGGAGATTTTCCAGCAGGCCAGTACTGACTATATGTTTGTCATTGATGACAACATATGGAAAGTAGCATGCGTGGAAGTCTTATGCAGTAAGCTTTCAGTATATGTAGCATGGACATGATATCATGGGCGCAAAGGTTAACTATTAATACAGACAGTTATATAGCAACTTGTGTAAGCAGTGTTCCTAACAGAGTAACAGGAAGTGTTCTGTGCATGGTTGTCCATATAGTTATCATGGAGCCTTGTGTGCTTGGATATATGTTGACGATATGTTAGTGATGTTTCAGTCATGGACGCATAGTCTAATATTCAGTAGAAGTGAAGTTATGCAGTCACTATTCACCAGTAGTAGTTTCCTATGTTTGTTCAGAAGAGCCGATAGAGATTTTATTGGTTCTAGATTTGCACCTATCTTGTGGGCATGCACCCTTGAATTTAAGCTTAGAGAAGAGTTATTGATGTTTGGTTAAGATCGCATGAAGTAATTCAAATTGAGGAGAAAGATACAGTTGTTTTGGTAGAGCCGACAATGTGTAGCGTGCATCTACAATTATCTTATTGGACAGGTCCCAAAATATGTTGCGTGCATAGTAGAGCCGACAGAATATTTATTGGAGTTTGTTATGGTTTCTCTAATATGTTTTCAAGGTGGTTCTAATAGGCTGACTTGATTATGTCATTTAGAAGAAAGATATTTATAGGCAGTCATTTGTGATTGCTTGAGTGTGGTTCATGGTTGATTAAGAAGAGTAGAGCAGAGTGTGCGAAGTGTTGAGCCATCAGAAGAAGGTCTATGTGACCAAGTAAATTATTTTTTCTATACATTGGAACTGATCCAGATAGAAGGTCAAAGTGCTATTCACCAAGATCTAGATATAGTGTGTATCTGTTATTCAGAAGGTTGTAGCCTTCACCCCTTTGAGCAGTGAGCTCTCAGACAATGCGTCATCTCCCCTAACAGTGACAATTATAAAAAACTCCTAACAGGGTATGACCCTTGACTAGGTCTACTATACTAAATATATTGTAAAGAAACTCCTAACAAGGTTAAGGATCTTCTAACAAGGATCATTATACACTAGTGCAGAATATTAGTGGGTGTCAATTCCCACTGGGGTTTTTACCTATTTGGGTTTCCCCATAACCAAAATATTGGTGTTGTGTTCATCTGTTCTTTCATTTTGTTTATGCTTTATGTTTAAGTATACTTAATTGGATAAAGAATTCAAACTTGTAGATAACTGATTCACCCCCCCCCCCCTCTCAATTATCTCTTGGGACTATTCCTAACAATTGGTATCAAAGCTAAGTGCCTCGGAGAGAAATTTTAATAGCTTGAGGTTGACCAAATGGCATACTTCAGGAAAGAAAGTCCTAAGTTTGATGGAGAGAATTATCTTGATTGGAAGAACAAGATAGCGACCCATTTGCAGTGCATTTCTTTTGAAGTTTTTGATGTAACTATCAAAGATGCCAAGATTCCTACCTTAGAAGACCTTGCAAAGGATGATGCTACTGATAGGTAAAAGGAATTGTTTCATCAGAATGCTATAGCTAAAGAAGCTCTTATCAGTGCCCTATCTGATGATGAGTTTTAAGAAATAAAAAAGGTAGATACAGCCCACTAAATATGGAAGCACCTAGAAGACATATTTGAAGGAGACAAACAAGAAAAGGATGCACGCAGAAAGACATGGAAGAAAAGATACAATGCATTAGAGATGTTGCCTGAAGAAAATATCAAAGCTTACAATCAGAGGATTAATGAAGTAGTTGCTAGCATCAGAAACAATGGTTGAGAGATTTCAGAGGAGGACATTATAGACAAGTTAATGACTACTCTCACTTCAAAATATGAAAGCAAGATCAACATCCTTGATGAGACCATGTAGCTTAAATCTAATTTCAAGAGAGAGACCTTGATTAGAAAAATCTCAACTTTTGAGATTTCAAGATTGAAGACAGAACCAAAGAGTGAGATAGCTTTCAAAGCAACAGTTCATGGTAAGAAATCTACAAACACTTCTGGTAATTTTGATGATGATGATGAAGAGAAAACATTAGATGATTTCATTGCTATGATTTCCAAAAGAGAAAAGAAAGGAAAAGGAAAATATGAAGGTCAATTACCATTTAAGTGCTTTTCATGTAGTAAGATTGGTCACTTTGCATCTAAGTGTCCTACTAGAGCTAGAAAGTTCAAAAAGGATTACAAGCCTAAGTACTCTAAGGAATGCTACTATGCTAGAGATGGAGTTTTAGATGATGAATTAGGTGAAGAAGAAATTGGATTCATTGCTATTATAGACAATAAGACAGTTCGTGAAGATAAGAAAGAGAATCAAGAGCTACAATTGATTTCACAAGCTGACATAAGGATAGACTGGATTATAGACAGTGATTGTTCACATCACATGATAGGTGATAAAGGCAGGTTTGTTCATCTGGAAAGATACAATGGTGGTATGGTGAGATTTGGAGACAACACTCCTAAACCAATAGTTGGTAGAGGAGCCATCACCTTGGATTGAAAGAATAGTAGTGATGATGTTCTTTATGTTGATGGTTTGAAACATAACCTTCTTAGTGTTGGACAGTTACTTGGAAAAGGCTATTAGTTAGAGTTTAAAGATGAAAAATGCATCATTAACAACAAGGATGGTGTTATGATTGCATCAGGCTCAAAGACAAGAGGTAATATTTTTCAACTCAATTCAAAAGCAAGTTTTTTTGTTGCTAAAGTTGATGACAGTTGGTTATGGCATAAGAGACTATGTGATGCAGGAGCATCTTGGGTGTAAGAGCAATCTTGCATCACCCAAAAATATTTATGTTTTCTTTTCAATAAGGGCTATCTTGTGTAGAGCTGCTATTTATGGAAACTTACTATTTTTAGTAAGTTGGTCATATGATCTCAGAATGTTTTGATTTCACAGTTGGAGGTTCATCCTAGTCATGTCAGCCTACCAATTGAGTTTCATTGCCACATCATCAGTATTGGTGAAGTTATTGAGATTTTTTAGTACAAAATCTTTCAGGTCAATTTTGAAGGTCTTAGAGGCTCCGAATTGCGATCGACCCCCAATTGACTGGCACTAGCGCATGTTACGTGTTGTAGATCTCATCATGGCATTTTCAAAAAGTGGTTACAATAGAAAAACAGAGTTACGGTTAAAAAGTTATGGCCTCCAGAAGTTGGGTTACCTAAAATCATATTTTGTATTTCTTTTGAGCCGACCCTATTGTAATAATTGTGAAAAATAAATAATTCTATGTCTAGTCGGCCTAAAGGGCTAAATTTCTGGAACCTTCTCGGGTGGAGGAAATTGCCTATATAAGAAAGGTTTGTAGTGTTGTCTTAGGCAGTTCGAAACAGTTCTGGGTAGTAGATCTGGGTATTGATTCGAGGCTTTGTCCTATAGAATATTGTAAGGGAATGCCCATGTGGCTTTGCATATTGTAATTCTGAAAGTTTTTAATTCCACATTTGTGGAGATAATAAGAAGCCAATTTTTTGTTCTTGCATATTGTTGTTATTTCTTTGTTTCTTTTATGTGTTTGTGGTATTAAGGGGAGCACCCTTCATCACTATGTCATATCAATTTTCAATGCAACTGGCATAGTTGGAAGATTGACATATTCTCTATTTCCTCAACTGTACTACTGTCATAACTTAATACTGTCTGATACCAATTATTAGGAATAGTCCCAAGAGATAACTAAGAGGGGGGGCTGAATCAATTATCTACAAGTTTCAATTCTTTATCCAATTTAGTATACTTAAACATAAAGCATAAACACAATGAAAGACAACTTGAACATGGCATAATATTTTGATTACGGGGAAACCCAAATAGGTAAAAACCACGGTGGGAATTGACACCCACTAATATTATGCACTAGTCTATTATGATTCTTGTTAGAAGATCCTTAACCCTGTTAGGAGTTGCTTTACAATATATTTAGTACAGTAGACTTGGTCAAGGGTCGGACCATGTTAGGAGTCTTTTACTATATCTGGATCTTGGTGAACTACGCTTTGACCTGTTGTCTGGATCAGTTCCAATGTATAGCACAAATACTTTAAAATGGTCACATAGACCTTCTGATGGCTCAACACTTCACACACTTTGCTCTACTCTACTTAATCAACCATGAACCACACTCAAGCAATCACAAATGACTACCTATAAATATCTTTCATCTAAATGATATAATCAAATTAGCTTGTTAGAACCACCTTGAAATCATATTAGAGAAACCATAACAAACTTCAATAAACATTATGTCGGCTCTACTATGCATGCAACATATTCTGGGACCTGTCCAATAAGATAATTGTAGATGCACGCTACACACTGTTGGCTCTACCAAAACAACTGTATCTTTCTCCTCAAGCTGAATTACTTCATGTGCTCTTAACCGAACATCAATAACTCTTCTCTAAGCTACTGGTGAATAGCGACTACATAACTTCACTTCTACTAAAAGCTTATTGCATAAGACTTACACGCATGCTACTTTCCATATGTTGTCATCAATGACAAACATACAGTCAGTACTGGCCTACTGACAAATCTCCAACAATCTCCCCCTTTGGCATTGATGAAAACATGTGGAATGAAAAACCACCAACAATCCAAATGAATATTTCTTTTATAATATTCTCCATTTCCTCATCAAAACTCCCCCAAAGATGAATCCTCCTTTTGCTACAATGTTTTCTAATATTCTTTATTTCCTCAATTGTACTATTGTCATAACTGAATACTGCTCCCCCTTAGTATATTATTCTTCTTTTTTACTTCTTTTGTTCATGACTCTAAATAATACTCCCCCTTCGACATTAATGGCAAAGGGCACCATTCATTTTAAGCACCGATACTACTCCTGAGGTAGAGTAGTCAACCTTCCATCAGTCCCTAAGGACTGATGCCTTTCCTTCTTTCTAAGAAGAATCAGAGAAGGGAATTACTCCCAACTTCTCCTAGAGATACTTAAAAGTATCCTTAGGCAAGGGTTTTGTGAATATATTTTCTAACTAATCTTTAGTACTTACATAGTCCAACTTGACTTCTTTCTCTGCCTCTTTCTCTCTTAGGAAGTGATACTTGATCTCAATGTGCTTTGTCTTTGCATGCATCACAGGGTTCTTTGACATATTGATAGTGCTAGTGTTATCATAGTAAATAACAATAGGATAATCAATCTGAATTCTAAAATCTTTTATCATATATTTGATCCAAACAATTTTAGAACAATTCGGGGTTGCTGCAACATACTCTGCTTTTGATGTTGACTGAGAAATACAATTTTGTTTCTTGTTTGTCCAAGTGACAAGTCTATCACCAAGAAACATTGCTCCACCTGATGTACTCTTTCTGTCATCAACACATCCTGTCCAATCTATATTAGTGTACACATGAAGCTCAACATTTTCTAAATTAGGATACCATAGACCATAATCTATAGTGCCCTGCAAGTATTTGAATATTCTTTGTACTGTCATGAGGTGATTTTTCTTGGGTTCTGCTACAAATCTTCCAACTATGCCAACTCCATTGGAAATATCAGGTCTAGTCTAAGTAAGATATATGAGTTTACCAATCATAGAATTATACAATGTTATATCTACTACTTGTGAGTCATCTTCTTTTGTAAGCTTTCATCTAGTGATCATAGGGGTTCCTACTGGCTTGCAATCATCCATCCTGAATTTCTTCAGTATCTCTTTCACATACTTGGACTGATTAATGAAAATTATTTTTTCTGTCTGCTGCACATTTAGTCCCAAAAAGTATTTGATAGGACCAATCAAACTCATCTCAAACTCATTTTGCATTTCTTTGGCAAATTCTACACTTAGTTTGTCATTACCTCCAAAAATAATATCATCAACAAATATAGCTACAAGTAGTAGACCTTCAAATGTCTCTCTAATGAATAAATTACAATCTGTTGCTCCTTTCTTGAATCCAATCTTTGTTAGATATCCATCTAGTCTCTCATACCATGCTCTAGGGGCTTGCTTAAGTCCATAGAGGGCCTTCTTCAATCTGCATACCATATTAGGTCTGTCTGATAAGGTGAATCTTTCTTGCTGCTCAATGTCTACTTCTTTCAAATCTCCATTCAGGAATGCTAACTTGACATTCATCTGATATACTTTAAAGTTTTTTACGGTAGCATAAGCTAGAAACAACTTAATAGCTTCTAATCTCCTCAAAGGTGCAAATATATCTCAATAGTCAATGCCTTCTCTTTGTGCATATCCATTACAAACTAACCTTGCTTTATTTCTTACTAATATACCATCTTCATTCATCTTGTTTCTAAATATCCACTTTGTTCCAATCACATTCTTATCACTAGGTCTTGGGACCATTTCCCAAGTGTCATTCTTAATAATCTGATCAAGTTCTTCTTTCATAGCATCATGTCAATCTGAATCATTACAAGCATCCTCAACACTTAAAGGTTCAATCTGAGATAGTAAACATACCGCTTCACTGCTAGCTGAGTTCTTTGCTTCTGATCTTGTTAAGACTTTGCCGCTCTAATCTCCAATGATGTCTTTCTTGGAATGATTTCTAGATGTAAACTTTGGAACTTTAAGTGATGCTGACTTGTTAGTCTTAGGAGTACTTTCATCACTTGTCTCAGGGTCATTGAATAACACATCAATGCTGTCAAACATTTCCTCAATGACTGTCTCACTAGTGGAGGGTTTGGGTTCTTCTTCAATCATGGGTGAGTAATCATGATATCTTTCTTGAACCATAAACTTTTCATCAAGCTTAACATGAGCACTTTCAATGATCCTTTTCAATCTTAAATTGAAACATCTATAAGCTTTAATTTTAGTAGAGTAACCAAGAAAAATACCTTCATCACTTCTTGCATTAAACTTGCCTACTACTTCATCCCTCTTGATGTAGCACTTGCTTCCAAAGATTCTGATGTATTTTACTATGGAAACATTACCAAACCATAGCTCATATGGTGTTTTGTCAGTACCTGGTGTTGGATACAATTTTCTGAAGGACATTATTGGATTAGCTATGTGTTGTCTTTGATGTCACACAAATGTCATATCAATTATCATTCTCAGTGTCTACCGAGTTCAGTCAGTCAGCTAAGTGGTTCTCAGTATCTACCGAGTTCAGTCAGTCAGCTAAGCGGTTCTCAGTATCTACCGAGCTCAGTCGGTCAGCTAAGCCATTCTCAGTATCTATCGAGCTTAGTCGGTCAGCTAAGTGGTTCTCAGTATCTACCGAGCTCAGTCGGTCAACTAGGCAATTTTTAGTGTCTACCGAGTTCTCTCGGGTGTCTAAAGGAAACATGATAGGGTAACAGTGTTAACCGAGCCTCCTTGGTTATCGAAAGAAAATTAGTGGTTACCGAGTTCTCTCAGTCTCCGAAGGATGTTGTAGAATTTGCTGTGTTTACCGAGTTCTCTCGGTCACCGAAGGAAATCTTTTCAGGATTAATGTTTACCGAGCAAGGTCGGCCCTTTCAAAGAATTTTGTTATTATAGTTTGTTTATCCAAGCTGACTATTATAATAATTATTAGTGCCGACTTAACAATCTAAATGTTAATGAAATGGCATATATATATAGGTCAAGTGGTGAATAAAAAGATATACAGCATGCAAAAATAATTTTGAAGAAAGGTGTGTGCGAATTTTGAAGGATGGTCAGATATCCTTGAGGAGCAGCAAAGATTTATTTGATCAGTAAGGATCTAGTGAAGCAAAACAGAGATCTATATTCAGCAATTCAGTTGTAAGTCATTTCATTGTTACTCTCTTACAATTGTAACAATGATATCAAAATCTCTTAACCGAGTTGGTTTAACAACCATTTTGTAAATCCTCTAACAAGGTGACAGTTCTATTGAATTGTTTCAAGACCTCTTACAAGGCCACTCCTAGCAGGGTGATTAAATCCTCTAACAAGGTCACACCTAACAGTGTGTTTTGTAACCTTTTACCGGGTTGGCTTCTAACCAGGCATCACTTTAGAAGAGTGAAAAATAGTAACTAGTTACATTGGTGGTTTTTCCCATATTGGGTTTCCACGGTAAATCTAGTGTCTCTTGTGTTCATGTTATTTTTTTTATTTATTAAGTTAATCAGTGATGAATGCTTAAGAACAGTTTAATTATTACACACTTGAAGGATCAAGTTTTCAGCATTTTTTTATATATTTACCGAGTGGCACAATAAATAATTTGTTAAGATATTTAAGGGATCAGTGGTAATATTTTTTTGGTTAACTAATTCACCCCCCCTCTTAGTTACTACATCTATATTTCCAACACCTGACCTCAATTGAATTCTATTGATGGTATAGACTTTTGTATTGACCGCATCTCTCCAATAGGTGTGTGCAACTTTTCCTTCTATCATAATAGTCCACATTGTATCAAGAATGACCCTATTCCTTCTTTCTGCAATTCCATTCTGTTGAAGGGTTCTAGGTGCACTTAACTGTCTCTTTATGCCATGTTCTTCACAGTACTCATAGAATCTATCAGAGGTGATTTCTCCTCCTCTATCTAATGTAAAACATTTTATCTTTAATCCAAATTCATTCTCAACCTTAGCTTTGAATATTTTGAACTTCTCAAATGCTTCTGACTTATCTTTCAAGAGCGCAACCCACATCATCATAGTATAATCATCAACAAACCAAATGAAATACCTTTCACCATAGTATGATATTGTTTGAGTTGGACCACATAGGTCTGTATGAATCAGATCCAACTTGTTCTCTACTGAATTTTGCTTGCTCCTAAATGAATTTCTCACATGTTTTCCCATTACACATTCCCTGCATATAGTATCAACTAGCTTTGCTATGCTAGGTAGATCTCTTACTGCCTTTACATTGCTTATCTTTACTATGTTATCAAAATAGATATGACATAGTCTTTTATGCCATAACCAACATAAATATATCTTACTCAGACTAGACCTGATATTTCCAATGCAGTTGGCATAGTTGGAAGATTTGCAGTATAATATTCAGTTATGATAGCAGTACAGCTGAGAAAATGGAGTACAGTTGGTGAATCCTTCTAGCTGCTCAATGTATACTTCTTCTTTTAAATCTTCATTCAGGAATGCTGACTTGACATCTATCTGATATAATTTGAAGTTTTTGACTATAGCATAAGCTAGAAACAACTTAATAGCTTCTAATCTTCTCACAGGTGTAAATGTAATACCCCTCTAACCCTAATATAAGTTGTGTTTTTGAAAGAATTAAGATCTTTTGATGTTTTCTTACAGCTTAAGTTGTACATGATACTTGTTTGATCTATTCTTATAGTTTGTTTATAATAATTTCATAAGCTAGTACTCAATGATTCTAATATTAGACATACTATCTAAAGGTATCATTTTTGTATGTATTTATCTCCATGTATGTATTGAGTACCTTCAAGACCTTTATGAACATAGTTAGGATGTTATATGATATGTACTTGATAGATATATATAAGTGGTTATTTATATTTTCTTCTATTAAGGTTACTTTGGATGAATCTTGTATCTCACTTGATGATTTGATTATGTTGATTTATTATTAGTATTGATAAGAGACTAACACAATGCTTGAGATTCTAACCTTCGTTATGATGATGCTACATGCTTTGAGTGTATATATATACATGATGTGTTTTCATGATTCAGGATGAAGTCGTAGTTACTCACATCGTTGAGGTCCACACGATGTATCAATCTTGGTCATCTGTCTGCAATGTTTTCTTTTATATGTATATCCATGCATATGTATTTCTTCTTTGTGATGTAGGCTTGCAAGTATCGGGCATCGACTTCACCTGGCTTCACAGGTCTGAGCATGCCCTCAAATCCTCGATGTTTGTTGTTATGGAGATGGTACTAAGGCCCGTACATGAGTCTTCCTTTGTCATTATTCCAATTTGGAAATATTAGGGTTCCTTCTTTGTCAGTCAACCTTTGGGTCAAAAACCCAGATCCAACGCACCCGGTTGGGCATGGTTGTAGTTAATACCTTGTGGCCACTTGAATTCATTTGTTTGTATGATTTTTTTACTCATTTTATTTATTTCTCCTTCTTGGTATGATTCTTAGTTAATCTTTCTATGTTGTGTTTCAGGAGTTTGGCTTGACTTTCCTTGTTGACTTTGGTTGACCTTGTTTGATCTTATGGTTTTCTCGATATGTTTCATAGATGATTTGTATGGCCTCTTTGGATGATTAGATTTATTTTGAGGCATGTGATTTTATTCTACCTCAGTGATTATATCCTATAGTAATTATAAATAGGTAATAATATTGTGATCTATTACTTCATAATCTTATAGATTATAGTGTTTGGTATTTGGCATGTATATATATATATATGGGTGCACACATATATGTATTTATATATATATATATATATATATATATATATATATATATATATATATATATATATATATATATATATATATATATATATATATAATTTATATGTGATTACATGTTAATTATTGTAGATATTGTTGATGGTGTATATTTTGGGATTAATGTAAAGTATAATATTATTAATAATTAAATATTAAATAATGCGAGGTATATTATTCTCAATTGTTAATTATTAATAATGAGGATAGGTTATATATATAGATATTGATGTAATTAATGATGGCATATGCATATATGTTAGGATAATATTACATATGTGTATGACTGAATACAAATAATCTTTTATTGTATATTTGAGTAATATAATTGTATGATATTAAGTTATTTTATAATACCCTTTAGTTAAGAGTTAGTTGGGAGTTGGTTACTTTTCCTCTCAACCTTTGGAAATATATTTATATGCACTACTTTCTCATTTGAAGAGAGGAGATTTTGGGGCTGAAGCATTGAGGAGAGGATGGCCTTACTTTTCATAGAGATTTTAGAGAGAAAACTTGGAGATGTGAGGGAGAGTTTGTAAGCATATGTCTTTAAGAATTTTTGGTTATCTTTGCTTTTGGGAGAGAGACATTTTTGTGAGAATTTCAGTAGTTGAGAGAGAGATTCTTTGCTGTGGAATTATTTCTTTCCTTCATGGAGATTTCTGAAAGTGGATAGGGTTTGAAGGATGCATCTCAAGTTTGGATTTGTCTTCTCTTTTGTTTCCTTCCTCCTTCGATTCAACCTTCGTAGGACATGAGGTATGGATTGAATATTTTAGTTACTTTATGTCTCTGATATATTATGGATCTATTTATATATTATCATTATTTATTACATCTGTGCTTTTCATTTCTATGGTTATTTTAAAGTTTTGATTTTTTGTTTGTAAGAATTGGCGCGTGGTTTCCTAGGGTTTTTAGCAACCCATTTTTGGAGATCTATTATTATAATAATTTCAATTGCATCTAGGGTTTTACTAAATTAATTTTTTGGAAGTAAAATTCACAGATCTAAAATGGGTATCTCTCTGATTTTATTTTTAGGGTCAAATTAATGCCTTATTTTTGACATTTTGGCAGACTATGCCTATCCATTCTTGATTCTAAATTTTCTGTCAAATGTATTCATATGCTACAGGCTGATATGATCATATAAAAGTCTGAATTTGATATCAAAGATTCTCCTAAGTCTTATATTTCATTTCCAATTGGTTTTTTGAATTTTAATTATGTTTTGTGAAAATTACAACCGTTTTAGTGAAGGCAGGTCTAAACCCTAACCAGAATTTTCTGTTTTAAACCAGAAGTCATAACTTTCTTTTCCACCATTGGATCTTCCTAAAAATAAAATTGAGAGTTCATAATTATGTTATCTAAATCTCCACTGAAGAGATTGCCTTTATTATTTTTTTTGTGGAAGATATGGATGACTGTTCTATGATGACTATTCTTTGCATTTAATCCTTGCTTGAAATAATTCAGTTTAAGAACATCATTAAGTTTTAAGATTTCGTATGGTTACTAGAGGCTATTACAATTTTTTTTTGGTTAATTGGATCTATGTATACTCTAAATATATTTATAATATCACTTGGATGTCTTCTTATATTTTTGAAACATTCTGAATGCCATATTGGGTTTAGGGTTGTCAAGTGGACTAGGGACAACATATGTTTTCCTAAACTCAATCAAATGTTGTTATGGAATTGATATGAATTCTTGATGATGAATCTATTATGTTCTTATGATTTTTATATGTATGTTAGGGAACCTAAGTACACTAGGTGAGTGGCTTATAGTGAGGGGCCGGGGCGCTAAGTGGCTAGTAGCAGGATAACCTACTATGAGTTATTTAATCAAGTGATAACCTAAATAAATGAATTGGGAATGGGAGATTATTGCAATGGAAAATTACACACTAATCAAGATTAATTATGCCTCGCCCATGCCTTTAGTGCTAGTAAAGACTAAGGATGGGAGTGGGAGAAGGTACCTATGCGTAGGTACGACTGAATGACCTTCTCTGTACGAGAGGCATTCGGTTCCGCATGTGCCTACTTGGGGGCCGGGGCCAAGAGTAGCTAGTACCAGGACAACCCAAGGGGTGAGGGCTATGCGATGACACTCACCTAGCTTGTAGCTTAGAGTCTCTACCAAATTTGATCATGCCTCTGGTAGTCCTTGTGGTCTTCTTGTCTTTTCTTTTGTGTTGTGACTTTGGGGAAATTTTATCACCACCTTAGGAATTTCCTAGTTGTTACCTCTTGTATGGGCCTTTGGTTCTATCTCCTAGCTCAGGGGAGTGGACCTATTGGTTCCACGTGGTTGGGTGGTTAATATTTATATTGAGGTATTGATCGTGATTCTTTAGATGATCCTAGCACATATTCCTTTCCAGATCTACAGTTGAAGATTTCTTATTGGATATTTTAATATGTTGAGATGTACTTATGTATTTGTATTCATGTAATTTTTAATCTCCTAAAAGGAGTCTTGTAGTATTCATGTAATCTCAATTCAAAGCAATGCATAAGGGAATGGGTAGTTTTAGGTAAAAGAAAGGGAAAAGAATGTGGAATATTGGACATGTTACTAGCATTAAAGAAAGTGTTTATGTTATTTCTCCTATCCTCTTATGTTGTCCACGTGTAAAGGAAATAATCTTAAATATAGTTATATATAATGATGTATCACAACAATAATGTATTCTCTCTTGATGAAAGAATCCAAGGAAATTATTGAGAAATGATAGATTAGTGATTGGAATTATTAACAATGAATGGTTATGAAACAATGCAATAAAATAGTAATTTGATTTTAATGTTAATACTTGGTTCATGTTAATGAAGTACCTAGGATGATGCCTACCTTAATGAATATTAATCTCTTACCTAAAATTAGAGAAAAGTGATATAAATGATAGTAGATGTAGATGAAATCAATATGAATTTATGAAATGAGTTGATAAAAGGAATAATGATGTTGGATGATTAACTTATGTTTAATAAAAGAAATAAGTTAGGGACATTTAACTTGGTGCATTAAAATGAACGTAGATCTTTTAAGCTCATGATTCCATGAATATCTTATGCATGTAAATGGTTTATATGATGTTGCTTCAGTAGCAACGTTAGGGAACCTGTGAGGACTTAAGTTGTATAAATCTTACCTTCAAGTAGTAGAAAATTATTTCTTCTTTTAGAAATATGAAGTGTAGTGATGAATGTTATTCTAGTTAAAATAAAATAAAAAGAAATTTACTACTTGCACTTTATAGAGGTTTTATGTCTTGTCCTCTTGGGTTGCCTGGCGGGGTGTTATAGTAAATGTATCTCAATAGTCAATGCCTTCTCTTTGCCCATATCCCTTACATACTAACCTTTCTTTATTTCTTACTATTGTACCATATTCATTCATCTTGTTTCTAAATATCCACTTTGTTCCAATCACATTCTTATCACTAGGTCTTGGGACCAATTCCCAAGTGTCATTTTTAATAATCTGATCAAGTTCTTCTTTCATAGCATCATGCCAATCTGAATCATTAAATGCATCTTCAACACTTAAAGGTTCAATCTGAGATAGTAAACATATCGCTTCACTACTAGCTGAGTTCTTTGCTTGTGATCTTGTCAAGACTTTGTCACTTAATCTCCAATGATGTCTTTCTTGGAATGATTTCTAGATGTAAACTTTGGAAATTTAGGTGATGTTGACTCATCATCCTTTGGAGTACCTTCTTCACTTGTCTCGAGGTCATTAAATAACACATCAATACTGTCAAACATTTCCTCAATAACTATCTCACTAGTGGAGGGTCTGGGTTCTTCTTCAATCATGGGTGAGTAATCATGATATCTTTCTTGAACCATAAACTTTTCATCAATTTTAACATGAGCACTTTCAATGATCTTTTTCAATCTTAAATTAAAACATCTATAAGCTTTACTTTTAGTAGAGTAATGAAGGAAAATACCTTCATCACTTCTTGCATCAAACTTGCCTACTACTTCATCCCTCTTGATGTAGCACTTGCTCCCAAAGATTCTGAAGTATTTTACTGTGGGAACATTACCAAACCATAGCTCATATGGTGTTTTGTGAGTTCCTAGCCTTAATTGAATTATATTGATGGTGTAAACTGTTGTATTGACCGCATCTCTCCAATAGGTATGTGCAACTTTTCCTTCTATCATGATGGTGCGCGCTATATCAAGGATGATCCTATTCCTTCTCTTTGCAATTCCATTCTGTTGAGGGGTTCTAGGTGCACTTAACTATCTTTTTATGCCATGTTCTTTGTAGTACTCATAGAATCTATCAGAGGTGAATTCTCCTCCTTTATCTGATCTTAAGCATTTTATCTTTATTCTAGATTCATTCTCAACCTTAGCTTTGAATATTTTGACCTTCTCAAATGCTTCTGACTTATCTTTCAAGAACACAAACTGCATCATCCTAGTATAATCATCAACAAACAAAATGAAATACCTTTCACCATAGTATAATCTTGTTTGAGTTGGACCACATAGGTCTGTATGAATTAGATCCAACTTGTTCTCTATTGAATTGTGCTTGCTCCTTAATGAATTTCTCACATATTTTCCCATCACACATTCCCTACATATAGTATCAACTGGCTTTGCTATGCTAGGTAGATTTCTTACTGCCTTTACATTGCTTATCTTTACTATGTTATCAAAATTGATATGACATAGTCTTTTATGCCACAACCAAATGCCATCAACTTTAGCAACAAAACAACTTGCTTCTGAATTGAGTTGGAAAACATTACCTCTTGTCTTTGAACTTGATGCAATCATAACAGCATCATTTTTGTTAATGATGCATTTGTCATCTTTGAACTCCAACTGATAGCCTTTTTCAAGTAACTGTCCAACACTGAGAATGTTATGTTTCAAACCATCAACATAAAGAACCAATTCACGGTGATAACACTAGCACTATCAATATGTCAAAGAACCCTATGATGCATGCAAAGACAAAGCACATTGAGATCAAGTATCACTTCCTAAGAGAGAAAGTGGCAGAGAAAGAAGTCAAGTTGGACTATGTGAGTACTAAAGATCAGTTGGCAGATATATTCACAAACCCCTTACCTAAAGATACTTTTGAGTATCTCAGGGAGAAGTTGGGAGTAATTCCCTTCCCTGATTATGCTTAGAAGAAAGAAGGAAAGGCATCAGTCCTTAAGGACTGATGTAAGGTTGACTACTCTACCTCAGGAGTAGTACCAGTACTTAAAATGAATGGTGCCCTTTTCCATTGATGTCAAAAGGGGAGTAATATATAGAATCATGAAAAACAACAGCTAAAGGAGGAGTAATATACTAAGGGGAAGCAGTATTCAGTTATGACAACAATACAGTTGAGGAAATGGATAATATTGAAAAATATTGCAACAAATGGAGGAATCATCTTTGGGGGAGTTTTGATGAGGAAATGGAGAATGTTATAAAATAAATGTTCATTTGGGTTGGTGGTGGTTTTTCATTCCACATGTTGCCATCAATGCCAAAGGACGTGATTGTTGGAGATTTGTCAATAGGTCAGTATTGATTGTATGTTTGTCATTGATGACAACATATGGAAAGTAGCATGCGTGGAAGTCTTATTCTGTAAGATTTCAGTATATGTAGCATAGACATGATATCAGCATGATATCATGGGCGCAGAGGTTAACAGTTAGTACATACAATTATATAGCAACTTGTGTAAGTAGTGTTCCTGATAGAGTAACAGGCAATGTTCTATGCATGGTTGTCCGTACAGTTATCATGGAGCCTTACGTGCTTGGATATATGTTGAAGACATGTTAGTGATGTTTCAGTCATGGACGCATAGTCTGATATTCAGTAGAAGTGAAGTTATGCAGTCGCTATTCACCAGTAGCACTTTCCTGTGTTTGTTCAGAAGAGCCAACAGAGATTTTATTAGTTCTAGAGTTGCGCCTATCTTGTGGGTATGCGCCCTTGGATTTCAACTTAGACAAGAGTTATTTATGTTCGATTAAGAGTGCATGAAGCAATTCAGCTTGAGGAGAAAGATACAGTTGTTTTGGTAGAGCCAACAGTGTGTAGTGTGCGTCTAAAATTATCTTATTAGACAAGTCCCAGAGTATGTTACATGCATAATAGAGCCGACAGAATATTTATTGGAGTTTGTTATGATTTCTCTAATATGATTTCAAGGTGGTTCTAACAGGCCGACTTGATTATATCATTTAGAGGAGAGATATTTATAGGCAGTCATTTGTGATTGCTTAAGTGTGGTTCATGGTTGATTAAGAAGAGTAGAGTAGAGTGTCCGAAGTGTTGAGCAATCAGAAGAAGGTCTATGTGAACAAGTAAAGTATTTTTGCTATACATTGGAACTGATCCAAATAGCAGGTCAAAGCATAGTTCACCAAGATCCAAATATAGTGTGTATCTGTTATTCAGAAGGTTTTAGCCCTTGCCCCTTTGAGCAGTGAGCTCTCGGACAGTGCGTCCTCTCCCCTAACATGGACAATTGTAAAAAACTCTTAATAGGGTCCAACCCTTGACCAGGTCTACTGTACTAAATATATTTTAAATCAACTCCTAACAGGGTTAAGGATCTTCTAAGCAGGATCATTATACACTAGTGCAGAATATTAGTGGGAGTCAATTCCCACCGGGGTTTTTACCTATTTGTGTTTCCCCGTAACCAAAATATTGGTATTTTGTTCATGTGTTTTTTCATTGTGTTTATGCTTTATGTTTAAGTATACTTAATTGGATAAAGAATTCAAACTTGTAGATAACTGATTCACCCCCCTGCCCCACCCCCAGCCCCACTCTCAGTCATATCTTGGGACTATTCCTAACAGAGTAATCTTTAAGAAACCCCCTCTTAAAAAAGATATAAAATCTTGGCAAATCTTTCATTTTCTTGAAAAATAAATTAATTTGTATTGGTGAATCTCTCAAATTTTCTAAAAAAAAAGTATTCTTATTGGCGATTATATTTTAATAACAATTTTTTTTGTAGAAAATATTGGTGAATCTCAAACAATAAAAGTAAGTTAATTAATAACCATGGTAAATACTTCTATTAAAAAAATAGGATTCTTATAGAAAATTATTAGGCTTGATGTGGAAATCTTTGATGGGTTTAAGGAATAGACTCTGTAATAATTATTGGCAAGTGATATTTATAGAGTGCTATGAAGCACTTGAGGATTGTCATTTATGGCAACACATCTGATATGATGATCGCTTGGAGTTAAGTACAGTTTTGGAGATACAGTCTTGATAAAGACAAAGTATAGAAACATAAGTACAGAGTATAACATTACTATTTTAGACATCGAAGATAGTATATGATAGATGATGACTTGCGAGCTTAGAGGAAGACATTTTGCGATATGTATGACCTTCAGTTAAGGTTGCTTGTGTTTTGGTATTGTTATCGGTGAGTCACAATGATTTGAAAACATGCGAAGACAAATGAATAGTGAAACAGAGCATATGAGCAGTCACAATGATTAAGGGAGTATAAGATGGAATCATAACCTGCTAAGATAGATTAAGATTATGGATTATCGAAACTTTGGTAATACAAGATCGTCGACTTAGTATTTACTCTTTGTATTATTATTTATTCTATTTTGTATTGTATTTGGAAGCCGACTGAATGATATATATATATATATATGAAGAAATTTTTGTAAAGTGAAGATGTAATTGTGAGAGACAGTGATAGCGCGATAGATTGATGGCAGATGTGAGATTAGAGGTTTACAGATGTTATTGAGAACTATAATTGGAACTATCAAAGCATAGAAGATGCTTGCTTATGTTCATCATTGAGCACACTTTGTAACAGAAGTATTGGTTGTAAGACCTATAAGCTCAGTACACCCCTAACAGGGTTTTGTATACCTTTAACAGGGTTGATATTCCTTTAACAAGGAAATGTACTATGTAATACTCAACTCCTAACATGGACATTATAATTTAGTGCATACTTGTGGGTACCATCCCCACTAGGGTTTTCCCTTAGCCATTGTTTCCTCGAAAATAAATAATGGTGTTATGAGTTGTGTGTTATTTGCTTATGTACTTTGCATTTTTGCAATATTATGATTTGTTTACAATTGGTTTAAGCTCAATTTAAAGTGTTCTAATACTGATTCACCACCCCTCTCAATATTACTCAATCCTAACAATTGGTATCAAAGCTATTGACCCTTGAAGAGAAAGTCTAACAGCTTAAGGGAGATCAAAATGGATTTTGAAAGTTTGCAAAAAAACTTTGAAGAAACACTTGATGACCTGGACAAAGAAAAGGCTAAGAATGGCGAATTGAAATTCAAATTAAGAAGAGCAAAAGGTTTTATCAAGAAACTAAAGGAACAGCTTGAACTTTCAATAAATCGGAGACAAGACCTTATGGAAAAGATCAAGGAGGATTCAAACAATGACACATCAGACCAATTAAAGAAGCTTAAGCAAGAAAAAGAAGAAATTAATCTTTTGATGATTAAAGAGATCCAATATGAAAAGAATGCAAGATACAAAGTTGAAGAGAACTTAAATGGAGCGAACATGTAGATAGGACAAACGAAGACTGAACTTGATCACTATAAGGAAAAATGCCTAGAACTAGAGAAATACAATCAGATCATTAAAGGAGAACTTGTTCAAGCCAAGTTACCCATTCAAAAATTACATATGAGCAGTGATAAGATTGATGAACAAAGAGAGAGATAGAAACCTAAAGGAGATATGAATGGAGTTGGATACAATGAAGGAGAACATTTTAAGACTCATAAAGAGTCACATGAAGCAAAGATTGAAGAAATGCCTACTTTTGAAGAACCTAGAGATTAGATAAAAACCCTTCAGAGGTAGATGTTATAGATGCAACAAACTCAAACACGTGAAGAGAGATTGTAGAGGTAAAGGCCCTTTCAGACTCTTTACTGGTTATTGTTATAGCTGAACTATGCATATGGACACAAGAAAGAAGAATCCAGGAAACTTGATCAGTCTCCAAGCAGGCAAGATTATATCAAAGAAGAATCAACAGCTTAGATTACATGCTTCAAATTTAATAACCTTGGGCACATTGAAAGGTTTTATAAATTATAAGTTAATCAAAACAAAGGACAACCTACATGTTAAAAATGCAACAACCTAGGATATATAGAAAAGTTTTGTTAGGAATAAGGTGTCTCAACCTTGGATAATTCCTATTCTTATTATTTGTTTTGTAAATATTTTTTTTTGCAAATAATATAATTAAGTGTGAGTGTACATGTCTAGTTAGCATGTTGATGTGTCACTCCACTTGATGTGTCAGCATCTTGTGCGTAAGGAGATCGTGACTGAAACAGTCATGATAGATTCTTATGACGCGTAAGAACTATTTAAGGAATGTGCTATGAAAGGTGTAAGAGCATCTTATGACTTGGGCCTATTTGGGCGCCCAAGAAGAAGTGGTTGGTGTGTGTAAGAGAATATGCCAAAAATAGGTTGGTATGACAGATTCTCTTACACTTCTCTTGTGACCATTATTTTTGGCGGATTCTATGACAAGCTATCATAGTCTATTCTAGGGATGGATGCCTATTCTTGGGATTGCATGTAACAACTATGTACATGTGGCTTTGTGCATGGGTCTTGGTGGTTGTGCCTATTTTTGGGTCCAGAGGAGTCTATATATATGATGCTGCTCCTATGGGAGAGATATAACAAAATTTAAGTCTAGTTGGCTTTGTCTCTCGTTTCCTGAAAGAACTTGCATTGCAAGTGTATTGTAATCTTTGTGTTGAAGATAATACATTGTGCAGGTTTTAGAGTGCTGGGGTTTTTTACCGAAAGGTTTTCCCCAGGGTATATCATTGTGTCATTCTCTATTTTTCTGTATGTATGGTATGTGGTTGCAATATCTTTGTTAAAGTAGTTAATAAATCTGAAATTGTAAGGATTTATAAGAATTTGCACAATACTCTCCTATAGAGATTAGCGTAGGAAGTTGTTTCCGCACCTGAGTTTCCTTACAAGTTTTGCAGGTATAATGGAAAGGACAACAAAAGAGGACCACCTCCTATGGTTATAAAGAATAATATTGGTGACAATGGTAAAAGTCTTGGTGACTACATGGATGAATTCAAGAATCATTTTAGGAAACTAGCAGACGAGATTAGTGGTAAGACATGGAAAGTCAAATAATCTAATGAGGTATTGGTTCGAGGAGAGAGTAGATGCTACTACACCTTCGCGTGATGCTAAAATTGCTACATCGACCTAAAAGGTTGAGCATGGCCTTAGGGGGAGGATTGGATGAGGACAATAGATTATATCCATCCCCTGACTCTGATAAGTGAGCTCATGCAAGATTATTTATGGTGTATAAAGACTCTATAGAACCTATATCTATGATCGCGACATCTGAAGATTCATATCTTATGAGCGTGAGATTCATGATTGACTGGACAGTATGCGAAGTTGAGTTAATTAAGGAAAGTACATTTTTTCACTTAGAGATGAATAAAATACCTCAAAGCTACTTATTTCTTCAACATTTGATGAGCAACGACAAAGGAGAGAAGATTTTAGAGCGTATCATACTACCAAAAAGCTACATTGTGTAATCGATTGAAGAGAAGTTTTGAATTCAGTGTGTTTAAGGTATTTAGATCATTTACTCAAGAAGAAGCTATGGATGCACCTCTGATTTAAGATGTTGTGGATAGACCTAAATACAAATTTAAGAAATATCCCTTTAAATCTTCTGAGGATGACACTGAAGGATCCTTTTCCCAAACAACATATGACATCCTTCACGTAGACGATATTAGGGCATACATACATTGCAAATTTGAGAAAGTAGGTGATGCAAATATATTCAGAGAAATGGATGAAATGATTGAACAAGATGGTAAAATGAAGGATGAGTTCAAACACTTAGATGACCTAACCATTATAAAAATGACCCACATAAATGAATTCAATGAAGAAGAATGGTTCAAGATTATACTTAGCAGAGTTCATGACCAATTCATTTAGATAGCAAAGCAACCTGTAAAGATTTGTACTCAATTAATTTATGACATTATTGGGTTGGACAATACTGGAGTTATTCCTATAGCAGAAAAGAACATCAAGAAATAAGTTGAAACCCTAACACACTCTAAATGGGACAAGCGAGCTATGACAGTGAATGATATATTCTAACAGGATGTAATACTAGTTGCAATGTTTCTTGGATACAAACTTTACTACAGCAGTAGACCTAATTCAGTCTTAGCAAGAGTTATTATGGTGGCCTATAAGATGGTGAAATAGAATACAAAATACAACCTATGCGAGATTCTGGCACAATAGTTTCTAGAGAATGTGAAGATAATCAAGAAGGATAAATCTAAGGCTTTTAGATCTGGCTCACTTCTGTTCATATGTATATACATATTGAGCATAAGTTCCCTGGAATGCACCCTAGAACATGGAGGGACAACATACCCACTGGTATTCAGATATCAAAAAGCTACTGAAGACAAACTAACACATGGGTAGATGGTGACCTATTTGGCATGATCAAGATCCTATAAAGACAAATGAAAGAAAGAGTCAGAATTCCTAAAGAGTTGGATGAGACATACAAGGATACAATCTATTTCATGGTTGAAAGTGATTGTGTGTGTTTTGAAGTGGTTGAACCAAGGAAAAAATGATGTTACCCCATGGGCTATGAAGTCAATTCAGAAGTTCTTGTCATGCAAGTGGAACATGTTTTGGCATCTAAAGTTGACACATCTGAGGAGAGATGGGGCACATATGAAGAGAAATTAGCTAAAGTCAAAGAAGAACAAAATAGAGGTATCAGGAAGAGAAAGATAGAGAAAATGGTTGGTGATATGGCAGCTAAGGTTGGGATGACAAAGGAAGAGCTAAACTAGGTAAGGACTAAGATGACTGAAGGAGCTTCTGGATCAACAAGCATGAGAATTGCAGCCCCTCCATCTTCTGAAGCAGAAAACATAGTAAGTCTCACTTCCACTATAATTGACATATCTATCACTCCAGAGAAGACAACACAAGAAGATACACCTGAGAACACACCTAGAAGATCCACCAGATCAACCAAACCAAATAACCCTAAGAAAAAAAAGGTTGAACTGGAAGCTAAGAAGAAAGATGATAAGGAACTTGAGAAGAAAGAGGGTAACGAAACTGAGAAGAAAGAAGAGAAGATAGAACAAAAGAAAACAAAGGACTGCTAGAAACCAGACATAAAGATATTGCACAAAAAGTTAATAAGAGATGGTAACCTAAAGACATTGAACATATATTATGAGAGGTATGACTCTGACAATCAATTATTGATAGAAGATATGATAATTGAACACCTACTTGTTTACAAGAAGAATCTATTGGAGATTGAGAGTAGTATACCTAAGCATTTGTATGATAAACTAGAGATCAAAAAACATCTTGCACAAACAGAAGATACATCAAAGAAATTAGGAATCAAGCCATTCAGGACATGTTGCCTATAGTTTATGTACAAGAGAGAGAGAGAGAGAGAAAATCCTTAAGGAACTCAAACCTTTACTAAGAACAAAAGCGAGACTTGTGAAAATAATGGGTAGAATATATGATGAAGTTATTGAACATACTCAGAAGGCATTAGGCCAAATACTTATGAGAAATATTCTTGAGAAAACTTCACCTCCTAAGACTACCAATCCCACACCTATAAGAATTGGAGAGAGCTCTAAGTCAGCTGAGGTTAATGTGGAGAGAAGTGAAGTAAAAACTGACATGTAACCAGATTTCTTTGTTTCTGGTGTGAATGTGATCATTGACACTTCACTTGATGAGAATGATCCATTTGGAGGAAACTTGGATAATATAGTGGCAGAAGAAGAAGAAAAAGAGGAAGAGGAAGAGAAAAAAGTAGAAACAGAACAAAGAGAAGGCGAAGACACAGTAAAAGGAGAAGAAGAACAAAGGAATGAAGCTAAACAAGAACCTGATACTTCCACCACTCTATTGTTGGCAAGTATGGATAAGCCTATAAGCACAAATGTAGACAATATGGATGAGGATGAACTGATGAGACTATCCTTTATGGCATTCACAAAGGCTAAAGAAACATCTGAACATAAAAGAGACAAAAATTCTAAAATAATTGCTAGGATAGTCGATACAGTGAACAAACTACTCCCATTACCTATTGTTTCTCAAGGAAAATATGATGCGGAGAACTTGAATATCACACTACTAGATAACTTTGAAAGTCACTATGAGTCTGTAGTGAAGATCGCAGAAGAAAAGGCAGAGAAAAGATATCTAGAAAAGAAGTTGAAGGAAGTATGCTAGTCTATTTCATGGGACTTGGGTATTCTGATATCAACTACATCAAAGGCCAAAAGTTGTGTCACACATAGAAGGAAGCTATACTATTATTGTATTAATCCTATCAGACCCATTCAAAATATTGAAGATATTATGGCTAAGGACAGGGCTACTTTGGATAGCATGATGGACAATTGTGAGACCTCCTCACAAACTATATTGGAGATGGACAAACAAGCATCAAAGATCTTGGATAAAATGTATGTATTGGATATAGAGAGAGGGAGAGTAATGACAAGATTTGGTTTGCTGAAGAGTCTAATCAATTCTAAGCTATTAATTCTTGAGGTACATCTTTCTGAAATGGAGAAGATTGGGGAATCAATGACCAATTTTATGCCCATAGAATTTAAAGCAGCAAAGACCTCAGCTTATGCTTTGAATGGATTGATACATGTCAGTGAATTGTTAATAAAATTATGGAATGATTAAGTGAAGACCTTGGAAGATTCATTCTTAAATGTTCTAAAACTGGTGAGCAAGCACTGAATTCTACACTTTTTGATATTTTTGCAATTTTAGGTATACCTTTGCCATTGATGTCAAAAGGGGAGAAAAGAAGAAGAAAAATAGAAAAAGATTGTAAATTTAAAAAAAATGTATATATAGAAGAAAAAAAAAAAAAAGATAATATGAGAGAAGAGAAGAGAAAATAAGAAGAGTACAGTTAGTATTTGTTGGGACACTTAGTCATTTTTCGCTAAGTATTGTCATCAATGCCAAAGGGAGATATTGTTGGCAAGTGATGTTTGTAGAGTGATATGGAGCACTTGAGGGTTGTCATTTATGGAAACACATCTGATATGATGATCGCTTGGAGTTGAGTACAGTTTTGGAGATACAATCTTGAAAATGACTAAGTATAGAAATAGAAGTACAAAGTACAGTAGTACCATTTTAGACATTGAAGATAGTATATGATATATGATGACTTGCAAGTTTAGAGGAAGCTATTTTGGGATATGTATGACCTTCACTTAAGGTCGCTTGTGTTTTTGTATTTTTATCGGTGAGTTATAGTGATTTAAAGACATGTAAAGACAGAGGAACGGTGAAACAGAGCATATGAACAGTCATGATGATTAAGGGAGTATAAGATGGAATCATAACGTGCTAAGATAGATTAAGATTATGGATTACCGATACTTTGGTAATACAAGATCGTCGACTTAGTATTTACTCTTTGTATTATTATTTATTCTATTTTGTATTGTATTTGGAAACTGACTAAATGATAGAATATATATATATATATATATATATATATATATATATATATATATATATATATATATATATATATATATATATATATGAACTTTTTGTAAAGCGAGCATGTGATTGTGAGAGACAGTGATAGCGAGATAGATTGATGGCAGATGCGAGATGAGAGGTTGATAGATATTATTGAGAACTACAACTGGAATCATCAAAGCATAGCAGATGCTTGTTTATGTTCATCATTGAGAACACTTTGTAATAGAAGTATTGGTTGTAAGAGTTGCAAGCTCAGTACACCCCTAACAGGGTTTTGTATACCTTTAACAAGGTTGATATTCCTTTAACAAGGAAATGTACTATGTAACAATCAGCTCCTAAAAGGGATAGGTCTCCTAATAGGGACATTATACTTTAGTACATACTTGTGGGTACCATCCCCAGTGGGGTTTTCTCTTCGCCAGGGTTTCTTGGAAAACAAATAATGGTGTTATGAGTTGTGTGTTATTTGCTTATGTACTTTTCATTTCTCCAATATTATGGTCTATTTACAATTGATTTAAGTTCAATTTAAAGTATTGTAATACTGATTCACCCCCCCTCTCAATATTACTCAATCCTAATAATAATTACTTGCTACCATTTATTTAAAATATAATCTAATAACCTCATTGTATTATGTGAGACAAATGTATTGATATTTTTAAATAACAATGGGGCCCAAAATTTCTCAAAGACCATTGATTTATATTGAGATCAACAATCCAAAAGAAATTTTAGCTCCCATAAGCATTACAAACCAAAGAGTAACATTTTTACCTCATAGAATATAATGAGGGTCCTGCTAGATTATACATTAAGTCAGTAATGGGAACTAAAATTTGTTGCTAGATCACTACAGTAACTAATAATCATGATATATTATTGGAGAATTAATTTAAATTTCTATAATAGCGTATAAAATTCTTGAAAATCAAATCTAATCATGTGTCAAATGTTGTGGCGAATTTTTGAGTTCAAGTTTTTTATAAAATAAATTATATTACGATTTAAATATTTCTAAATTTAAATTTTGTAAAAATGTGACGATTTAGGTTTCCTTAAATCTGAAATTATTAGCCAAATTTGGATTCTCAAATTTCTAAAATTAGCCAATTGGCGAATATTAGCCACTAAAAATTACCATGAAGCAAAGGTATTGATACTTTAGGCCCATTTTCAAGCAAACTCCGTAACCACCATCATGTACATGCATATAAAGAAACTATCCTAATTGCAAAATCTTTCAAATCAACCAATGATGATCTTCATATCCTACATATATTCAAGGCTAACGAAACAAAGCCTTCTAATACCATGAATTTTAACCAAGAACCCAACATAAGCACATCACACCATAGTAATCACAACTCAAGTGTCTCCATTAACCAAGGAGTCAAAAATAGACACCCAACATGAATACTCTCTTATGGGTATGTGCAGGATCATCATATGTCAAACTAGAACCTTAAGTGGCAATGAAAATTCGGAAAATTAGGTTTAGGTAAGTTGACATAAAAAAATGAACAAGTTATTAACATTATATAAAAAATATGTAAGAAGAGAATCTATAAAAAATTGAATTTAGTTTTTAAAATACTAGGTCTTTTTTGAAAAACAATTATATTATATGTTAAAAATTTCAAATTTCAATGTTGTAGTATGAAAATTTCAAAAAAAAAATGTGTATGTCTAACCACCTTAAACACTATCAAATGATAATTTTTTTTTATAAGATTCTATATATAAGTAGTAGACACATGTCCGAATGTGACTTTTTTTGTAATTTATTTTCAAGTATATAATTAATTATGATTTTTCTTCTACAACTTTTCCAGAATACAAAAACTCTCATGTCTGACCACGTTAATTTAGTCTAAACTTTATCAAATTGAAAAAAAAATAAAAATTCTTGTAGTAAGAAAATCATAGAATGTGACATGTTTTGGATTTCAAAAAGGTTATATAGTTTGAAAGTTATAGCAATTTTTAAATCAGTCTATCAATCAGGACAAGAAAGATAACAAGTACGTGTATGTCTGACCACATTAAACAAAATCAAATGATAATATTTTTTTATAAGATTCTAAATAAAAGTAGTAGACTCATGTTCGGATGTGATGTATATTTTTTTATTTTTTTTATAACTAAATAATTAATTATGATTTTTCTATTATAAATTTTCCTACATATAAAAACTCTCATGTTCAACCACCTTAACTTAGTCTAAACTTTATTAAATTGAAAGAATTGTTTATTATTATTGTACTAGGTGAAACATAGAATGTGATGTATATTTCAAATTTCAAAAATGTTATATTGTTTAAAACTTATAGTTATTTTTCAAATATTCTATCAATCATGACTTTTTTTTCACATCGCCACTTTTTCGCATACCATTATCCTGCACATACCCTTAATACATAACCTCAAAATATTATAAAACCATCATGACAAAAAATTATCATATATTGTGAAATGAGAACTCCAAATTAATATTATAATATGTAATGTTCCCAACCTCTAGCGATCTCTCCCCAAGAAATAATGATGACTATGTTTCGAGAGAAGGATGTAACTGTGCAAGTTCAAGTCGTACGAAGAGGCTGAGTTCGTACTAAGAGTGTACGGAGAGGAAGTTGTATGGAGAGGTTGAGTTAGTACTGAGAGTATATGGAGAGGAAATTGTCAGTGTCATACGGAGAGGTTGAGTTCGTACTGAGAGTGTATGGAGAGGAAGTTGTATGGAGAGGCTGAGTGTACGAAGAGGAAGCTGTATGGAGAGGCTGAGTGTGTACGGAGAGGAAGCTGTACTCAGAGGCTGAGTGTGTACAGAGAGGCTAAGATTGTACGGAGAGGCTAAGAGTGTACTGAGCCGTATGGTGGGGTTATGATGCCTCTGAGGTGAAAATGTGGTATCCTCCTTCCTTCGTAGATAATTAAATGTCTTTCGAGAATACAAAACAACTCACAAGCTAATAGACATTTGCCAGAAAGATGTTATTAAATTTATTGATGGTGCCTCGGATTTGTCAAATCCGATACAAGCAGAGTACAGTGAATCCCACTGAAACTACACAAAACCAAATAAGGAGGGTCTTTCACCTCTGAAATGGCGAACAACAGAATCCCAACAGGAATTCACAAATACAAATCAAATATAAATCTCAACATATAAAATCCAACCTACACACCAAGCATAAATACCCGTTGGGAAAACTCCCGAGAGTGCACAAAAGAGCCGACGGCGACAACTACACCTACGCCAACAAATAAAAATGGGCTCGAGATAAACAAGATCGATCGAAACCCAAATACAATAATTTTATTTTAAATGGGGATATTACATAATAAAATAAAGCACATAATCAACTCCATTATATCTCCATCTTCTCCTTTCTTGAACTGCATATTGTAGCCCAAAAACAAGATAAAAAGCTTACCTCAAGCTTACCTCAACATCTTCCCTCAAGCTTACCTTGCTAAGAAACCTTTTACCTAGGAAATACATGAAACCTTAAACAACATGAAACCATCACCTACAACACGTGCAAGAAAAAAAAAATCAAGCAACATCCAAGTTAATACAACTCCCATTCATGAACATGCAAGAACTCTCATAAAAAAGGAATTAGAGCTCTCGTACAAATTGGAATGCAAGAGCATCCAAAGTAGACCTATGAGAAACAATATGAACCCTCAGTATCCTTTCTTTCTTTGAATTAGATGTATATTACCTTAATATAAGAACATAAAATTATGCCTTTAACCTGGAAATAGCTAGCATAGTTAATTTTCCATTGCATTAACCCTTAGAAAAAAGATAATTAAACCAATAGATCATATAAATTTCAGCAACATTATGACACGTAAATTAACACATTAAGAACATGAAGAAAAAAAAAAAAAAGACATAACAAAAGAAACACCAATCTATACATGCAAAAAACTCCTTAAAGTAAGAAACTCCACACTCCAAAGCATTTAACCAATGTACTAACATGCAATAAATAAGTTAAATACACATGTAGGTTAGAGCATTAACATGTAGATCAAATTGTTCAATTCTATGTAAAACCAAAAAATAAAAACTCTATGCAAATCAACCTTTCATTCTTTTCCAAACGATACAAGAATATTTCAATACTTATATGCTAGAAAACAAAGAAAGCAACTTGTATCTTCAACAAAGCAAAAAAACAAAGAAAGCAACTTCTATCTTCAACAAAGAAAAATGCTAAAGAATATAAATCATTTATAGATCTAACTTCCCTTTTCTTATCCAAATAAAGCAATCTTTCCCCTCGGGTATAAATCTTCAAGAAAAAAATATCAATCCTTAACTTAGGCTCCAAGAAAAGATGAAACCAAAAGCTAGTAAATTCTTTCTTTTTTTCATTCTAAAAAGAAACTAAAAAATAGGTAGTCCAAAGTGGGTGCCCATTCGAAAATAAGAATTAAATCATATTTATTTTCTACACAAAACCACCTCTTAAAAGAGGATCCACAATATGAATTGGGAACTAGGAAAGAGACAACTTCAGATAAATAAACAAGCACCAAAAAAAATAATTGAATTAATTATCAATTTTAGAACTCGAATGTTGAGACACTTTAACCAAAACAATATTCCACCCATAGATGTTTAACATAATGAATAAGGTCAATTAAACCACTTGTAATATGAATCTTCTTCCATCATTAAAAAAACATTCACTAGCAACTCCCTACCATCTCATAGATGAATTCTATATAATAACAAAGCTTATATACATTTGACCTGTGTAATGAAATCCTTCAATGAAAATAATGTGGGGAATGTGAGCTAACTAATCTTATTTATAATTTTTCATCCTAACTATGTAAACTATACCTCTAATTTATTTCAGAAGAGAATGATGCCTTAGAACAAAAGTAAATTGAGTAAATGGAGGTCATATGATAATTGACTTTCATACTAGACAATAACAATTATATATAAATTAGAACTTTTAAATGTATTTGGTTTATAGCATTCATTTACATAAGAGGTGGGAATTATAGTGAGGGTAAACTATGCTTATCTAAGTACCCAACCTGCATAATATTTTATCAAAGTTAAACTTCTAATTAAATATAGATCAAAACAACAACAAAGTAGAACATCCTAGTACAACTGGATGTTTTGCAAGCATATGTCTGTTCATTGCAATTGATTCAAGGATTTTGGTCCTAAAAAACTAAAACTAAAGTGCCATTGTACTTCTTGATATTTAAACTCCCAACTCTTTATCAAAATATAAATAGCATTACAACTTATTATACATACAAGAAGCTTGCTATTTGATCTAAATTATTGTAATAGTCTATAATTTTACATACTACTTTTATCATTTTAATTAAATTAAAAAATTATATACAAATAAGTATATAATATTAAAACATTTCCATACAAATATAAAATATATTTAATTATCTAAATCTTATTAATTCATTCAAACAATAACAAATGCTAAATTCTCTCATATATTAATATGATATTTATTCTAATATCTATTTAAATTAACAAGACATACACTATATTATTAATTTATGTATTAAAACCCACTGAATTATATAACTACATGCTATCAATGTACAACTTGAAATATCATAGCTTCTGATCTCTCTTACACAAGAATATTCTAATCAAATTGTATTTTAAGCCTAAGGTATCAATACATATATGGAGATGAACTTCAATTTTCCGATAAAATCAAGGGTACAGTTTAAAGATGAGAACGTTAGTAGAGATAATATTTACATTACCTGATAACACCACAATGCTGGTGTGCATGCGAGATAGCATCAAATTCTAAAAACATATATACAATACATGAAAAAATCATAAATTAATATTAAAGAAATTAGTATCGAATCACTATCAATTAATCTTTAATCATACGTTAATATCTTCTCATTATTTACTCACAAGAGAAGAATATCTAGAGATTCACTGACAGTCTAAATGTATCAGCTCAATGTGTACGGTAAAACATAATCTTTTTCTTGTCTAATAATTGATTGACATTCATGTAAGAATGTTTAATCAGAATCATGCACTACCATGAGGTCTTGAACATCTGGAGGCCTAATCACTAACTGGGTTTCAACTTCAGTGTGTGAATTGGATGTAAGTGCAAGCGTACATGTTGTAGAAGATGAACCATCCAGAAATTGGGCGCCACCACACTATTACCATATCAAACAAAAATAAATTATAAACCAATTTAACATAACAAAATATATAGAGAGAACCATTTGCAGATATGGATGATACTGACCTTTTTCCTAAGGAGGGCATTCTCCTCGGTTAACATTTGATCCTTCAAGAAATAAAAATAAAAGAATTCATTACTACTGACTGCTTCTTTATAAGTTATTGATGGTTATTATGTAATTATTATACAATAATTTTTAAAAATTGGTTTTTATATTGATCATCATTTATATATTGTATTTATATGAACATCGACATAAAATCAATAATAGCTCGTTAGTAGGATAATAGAGTTTCTGTTGAATGTTAAAAAAATTCAAACTTCATTATTAATAATATAAAAGTAAAAATTTAATATAATATAATTTGATTGAGAAAAATAAAATTAAAAGATATAATAGAAATAAGACATAAAATCTCAATAAAAATAGGAAAATTGAAAACAAAAAAATCTTTTATGAAAAATTTAAGAAAATAAAAAATTCAAAATATTTCAACCAATTATTAAATCAGATATAATAATGAGTCTCTCTTTGTAGGAGGCACCAACGGCTAGATGTGTCTCCAAGACTAAGCTTTGGAGGAGAAACAACAATGCATCACTTAATTTAATTTAGAGAAACGAATCTATGGAGGTTTCAAACCCAAACTCAATTCGCCACGAAAAGCATTAAAGACGAAGCTAACAAAGTAGAAACAGTATTTGGTAAAATCGTCATAAGAATTAGGTTCAGTATATTAGAATAAATGAAGGGAAAAATTCATGTTTGGAAAGAAGGATAAATATAGTAAAACTCTAGGGTGGTTATTTGCAGGTTTTTCCTCATACGGTGAGATTAGATTCTCATCTATCTAGTTTTCTGTGTTTTTCAGGTTCTAACTTTTGGTTTTTTTTTTATGAATAGTTCTTTTCATTAATTTAGTAATAAAAGTAAATTTCACAAAAAAAAAATAGGGATACAAAAATATCCCACAAAAGGGGATTAAGTTCAGACAACATCTACAACAAACAAGGGTCAAACCCAGAAACTAAGTCTGCGTCAAGCAGCTAGAGCAGTACCAGCTGAGGGAGGAGGATCTTGATCATCCTTGTCACCCCATACATCAGCCGAGTCTGGATTAGGATCTAGAAACGACCATCCATCTACAGCTTTGTCTTCTTCTGTTGCTGACCCATTTAATATATTTGTCTATTTTAATTTGCTGGTTGAATTTACTCTTTATGAATTCTTTTTGAACTGCCTTCAGACTTATTCTTTTGAACTGCCTTCAGATTTGATGTTAAAGTTGGGACCCTTTTTCCAATTGACTTAATCAGAAAAAAGGTGGTTAGTAATTTCATTAAAATAATAATATTCCCTCTAAGTCCGTAGTATATGGAGTGGACTTCTATCAATCCACTTAATTTATCTCTTACATTAAATTTAGATTCGTTGAATAAATTTTTGAAGATATAAAATACATAGATTGAAACAGAAGAAACCAGTCAAAACTACGATTTTAATCGAGGCCAAACATACGGAAATCAATTCTACAACTGTGGGATAAAAGTACTGAAGAGAGCAATTTTGATTTAATGTTCAATTAATGCCTACTGGGAAACTGTCGAATGCCTTATTTGCCTCTTTTTATCTTGGACAACAAAATAATGATTTGAGTTTCCTTTCCAGATATGATGCAGAAGTGTTTTTCTCTCGCATGTCTAAAGAATAATAACATGAAGAAGATGATTCTTTTTAAGGCCTTCTGCCAGATCTGTATTCAAAAATTTGCTTGTGATCCAGCTTATGTTATTTTCAAATCCTTCCACCAACGCATGTAGGTCTGTAACGTTCACTCAAGTTGGTGGTTTTTGTTACTTTATAGGTCCCAAAGCCTTTGTAAAAATGATTATTCTAGAAGATGTTCATTCGTCCCTCCCACATGTGAACACAGTATTTTGATTGCTTTGAATCATAATATGCTATTTCCTAATTTTATCTTTTATTGTTCTTCATGAGTCAAAGAGAGTGTAAAATTGCTGGGTCGGACGTATTAAATGTGCTTTTTAAAAGCAGGATTATCTAGAGTTTGATAATATTCAGAATGCTGACAAGATATTATTTGATAATTATGGAGATACTGAGATGAATGTTATTCGAAAAGATTAAAGAGAACATTAAATAACATTTTAGAGTGTAAAATTGCTGGGTCGGATGTAGATAGATAGATAGATAAAATTTTAACGTCCATGAAGCTAAAAATAGCCTATAGGACAGATTATCTAGAGTTTAGAATTTAATAATATTCAGAATGCTGACAATTATAGAAGAAACCGCCGTATTTCTCTACCGAGTCATGATTTGGAAAGTATGCGGTGCCAATATAAGGTGACGTCATGTTCATGTTTCATGAGATCCGCATTGCCACAAAAGCATAGCCTAGTCTCCGAGTCTCATTTAAGACAACAAATTGACTCGCTTCTCTCTTGCGCCAGCATTTTGGGAGTTCGTGTGGAGCCACAATGGGTCTAAGGGAAGGTATGAAGACCATCCTATGAGGATATTCCCTATCATTATCACTACATTTAATTTGAAGGTTGTTTGCATTTGGACAACAATAAATTTCTTGTGGGCTGGAGTTTTTTGCCACCATACCTAACCTAGATAATCTTTGAAAATGGAGATTGCTATATGTATACATTGCTTATGATTATTTGAGGATCATCAAGGAAGATGGAGGTTAAATGGTCATCAACCAACTTCACCCAAGGAAATGTCATTGTAAAATTTCTAATAGCAGTCCAGAAAGAATAACAAAATATAAAACATCAACTCTGTTTTAGAGAAGAAAATATTCCAAAATTTTATTGAAGTTTTACAAATTACAAGGCAGCTTGAAAAACCAAATAGAGGCTATATATTTATTGAAAACACAGCTCTCAAATAAACTACTAAAAACTCAAAAAACAAGCTTTATTCAAGAAAGCAGACTTAATTAGAAACTCTTACCTTGCATGAGAATCATGCTCTATTTTACAAAAAAAACAAATATCTAAATAAAATTAAAAAGAAGCTAAAGCTGAAAAAACTGAAAAAAAAAAACTCCATCTTTCCTTGAAAGCATCAACCATCCACATACTCCCCTTTGATGATGACAGGACTCACAATTTGATCCCAAAGTGCCAGAAACTTATTTTTTGCTACTATCTTGATTAAGATATCAACTAGTTGATCTTGAGTACTGATGTGTTTCAATTTAACCTCCTTTTGTACCAAATCACTGATGAAATGCTACTTCAAATCAAAATGTTTTTCCCTACTGTGATGTACTGGATTCTTTGCTAACTTGATGGCACTTATATTATCACAGAAAATTATAGTAGGCTGAATTTGGTTTTCCCCAATTTCTTCAAGAACCTTTCGAAGGCAAAGAGCTTGTGTACCTGCTGAAGTGATTCCCACATATTCTACTTTTGTGGATGAGAGAGCAACAATAATTTGTTTTTTCGAACTCAATGATATCAAACCAGATCCAAAAGAAAAACTATTGCCAAATGTAGACTTACAGTCATGCAAACTACCTCCCCGATCTGAATCACTAAAGCCAACAAGATTGAAACTATTAGAATGATAGTAATAAATACCAAAATTTAGACTTCCTTTCACATATCTGAATATTCTCTTGGCTGCCTTCATGTGCATTTCTGATGTATTTGTCATCTACCTTGAAACTAATGAAACTGAAGATGCAATATCAGGCCTTGTGTGGGTTAGAAACATCAAACTCCCAACTATACTTCTATAAACTGTCTCATCAAAAAATTTAGCACCATCATCTCTACATAACACAACCCATGAGGACTTGGAGTGGGGTATGGATTACAATCAGCCATATCAAATTTCTTCAACATATCCTTTGCATACTTAGTTTGACAAATACAAATTTCATCCTTACTTTGATAAACATCCATTCCAAGAAAATATTTCATGAGACATAGATTTTTCATCTCAAATTCCTTCATCGTAGCAACTTTGACTTCATCTTTTATTTTAGAACTACTACCCATATATAATTGATCATCAACATACAAACTTATGATGAGAATATCATTACCTTCTTGCTTGTAGTAAAGGGTAGGTTCACTCTTACTTCTGTTGATGCCATTCACTTGAAAGTAGTCATCAATTTTTGCATACCATGCTCTTTGTGCTTTCTCGAGGCCATACAAAGCCTTCTTCAACCTGTAGACATGACCTTCTTTTCCTTTCACTTTAAAACCTAGTGGTTGCTTTACATACTTCCTCTTCTAAGTACCCATTCAAGAAGGTATTTTTCACATCCATATGATGTATGCTCCAATTCTTTTGAGTTGTTAATGAAATCACCATTCTAATAGTCTCTTGTCTTGCTTCTGGTGTAAATGTCTCTTCATAATCAATGCCATACTTCTATGTGAAGCCTTTAGCAACTAGTCTTTCTTTATGTCTTTCAACACTCCCATCACTGTTATACTTTGTCTTATACACCCATTTGGTGTCAATCTTCTTGTCATGTGGAAGTTCTATAAGATCTGAAGTATCATTTCTATGAATGAAATCCAACACTTCTTGCATAGATTGCATCCAAACCTCATTAGTACATGCCTCTTCAAAACATGATGGTTCAAAATCAGCCTTGATCAATAAAGCAAAATTAATTATCTCATCTTTCAGATTCTCTTCATGTGCATGATTTGTAGACCTTTGATAAATATCACTCATCCTTCTCATCTTTCTTGTAGACACTGTAATTGAATCTAGAATTGTATTGGGACTTGAAGAAGTCGATGAAGGGCTGGTTGGTGGATTTGAATCACTTCAAACAGAAATATTAGTGGGCTTCTCATGATCAATATCATAATTAATAACATCATGCAAAACAGATTTTGTTGAATCAACATGGCCTTTTTGATGACCATACACTCCCATTTTCATCAGAAATCGTATCTATCGACACAATAAGCTTGTTAGTGAGAAGATTATACAATCTATATACTTTACTATCCTCACCATAACCAACAAAAATACAGGACTCACTCTTTGCATCTAGCTTTTGTCTGTTTTGATCAGGTACATGGACATATACTAAACAACCAAACACTTTGAAATGATTAACATTGGTCCTTTTCTCATACCATGCTTCATATGGCATCATCTTTTCAAGTGATCTTGTAGAACTCTTATTAAGACTATACACAATTGTAGGAATTGCATCTCCCCAATAAGAAATGCTCAAACCCTTGGGTTTGTAACATGCTCCTTGTCATTTCTACAACAGTACAATTCTTCCTTTCAACTACTCCATTCTGAAAATTCTTTCATTCATCTCACAAATATTTTGAAAATTCCTTGAACAATATTCTGCTCCATGAACAGTCCCTAAATATTTGATTTAGCCTCCTTTTTCATTCTTTACCTGAGCTCCATGAACAATATTCTGCCAATAACTCTTTTTGATTCTGTTTCATTATCTACATTTGCTTTTAACTTAGAAGAATAGTATTTGAAAGTATCTACCAACAATTTCAACTATTGTACATTTGACATACATAAGAGTCAATGTCTACTCCTGCAAGGCCTACATGCATGACCTTAATTGCCTCATCCACCAATTCATTACTCTGCATATGTGATTGAAGGAATTCCTTTAGAGTGGAATGGTGGAGTATATCGCCAAGATACAACTCATGAGGACGGGAAATATTTGTCAGGTCTATTTGACCTTGTTGTATTGGCACTTGAAAAGCTTCTATTGTGACCACTAGTTCAAGTTGTACCTACAAAATCAGAAGGTCTTTGAATGATTCACCATAGTGTTGGATATTGCGAATGCAATAGGGAGATTGTTGATACATTTAATATGTTTAATCACTACGTTGAGTGATGTTGGAGTTGCTACTGTTGCCAGTCGTGTTTTGACACTGATGTCAACATATGTTTCTGTGAAGAGAACAGACTGGTTATTACAGTGTACTGACACTGTACGGATGTTTCAGAATGTGCTAAGTCAGATGAGAGTATAGGAAGATGTTGTGATCTTATATCCAAGATCGCATGATGTAATATTGTGTATTGGCTGAATTACAGAAGATTTAGTGAAGACTGGTTACTGGACAGTGATAATGAAAGTTGACAAAGTCTCTGTGTTTCTGGTATATCTTACAAGAGATGAGGATTCAATGTATACAAGCTTAAAGGATGGCAATTAGTGTATTGAAGAATGTTCGTTGGTCTGCACAAGGTACGAAAAGCAGGATGACGTAATCTATGGAGTGTGTTCTGCAGAACACATATTTGGAAGCAGACTTCAGAGATATAACGTGTATTATGGATAGCGAGCTTGAATTAAGGATGTCGGTCCTTAATTGTTGTCATGTAATTGTTGTATACTTGTTTTAGATGCCGTGTGTATCTTAGCAAGGAGTTATGTAATTGTTTGTGTTACGAAAGTCTAACTGGCCGACCTAATCATGTAGAATGTAATAGGGTATATATGTAAGATCTTTTCTTTTGGAAAGATATGGAGAGAATGAATGTAATGTAAAAGGAGAATTGTGGAAGCAGCGAGCTTGTGTCTGCTAGATGTAGAGCAGAGGATAATTGTATACTTCATTTGAACCAATCAAGCAAAGACAGTTGCTATGAGACAGTTCAAAAGATTGTGTATTTCTTTATATACACTTGTGTTGCGAACAGTGAGTTCTGAAGGTGGACATAACCTTCTTTGGGCAGTGAGTCTAGACAGTGAGCCCACCCTTCTTTTCTTGACTCCTAACAGGATTTGTCTTCTAACAAGGACTGTGTACTGTAATGTTTTAATCAGCTCCTAACAGGGCTAGATCTTCTAACAAGGATACTATACTCTCAATACATCATTAGTGGGTGATAATTCCCACTGGGGTTTTACCTTTAACAGGGTTTCCTCGACAACAAAATATTGTTATTTTGTTGGCATTCATTGTGTTCATTGGATTTGATACTATTGCTATTCAAAGTTTAAAGTTTAATAATCTATCATACAACTAATTCACCCCCCCTCTCAGTTGTATTGTGGACTGTTATTCCTAACACATAGGCTCTAGAGGATTCACCTGTCTGCCTCTTTTTTTCTTGTTGGAACTCTTTTCAATGGCCTTTTCTACATCCAAACTCTTTTTCAGAACCTTCTTAGTGTCTAACATATTGCCAATATTTATATTCTCCACAATACTCTTCTTTGTTTGTACATTGTGATGTCTAGAAGAGATGAATCTACTAGATCTACTCTGGAGGAGCAATTTCTTCAACCTTCTTCAAATTTGCAAGGACTTTGATTATCCAATACTTAGGAAAATTTCAATTCGGCTTCATGCGATCTGGTTGCACAAATCTTAGGCAAGGTCTGTTTTTGCATCTAAGCTTCTGCCAATAACTCTTTTTGATTCTCAGTACTTAATACATCTCTAAGATCATTTGGTAGCTTATCTAGCATCTAATCAAGACCCATACTAAAGGTCACCATGTATGAACTAATGAAAACTAGAGGACTAACCTTAGGTTTCCTCTATTCTTTTCATTTTCCTTTTTGTATAGTAATTTCTATTGGAGAGAATTTGTCTTCTTCCTTACAAGTGGTTCCACATCTTCTTTTGCCTCTTCTGTCATCTTCACTATGTTCTATAGAATATATTTCTCTTTGTTTTCTTTTCCATCTTCCTCATCACCTGTCAGTTTGATATTTTCTCTTTTATCTTTGGCTTTACTCCTTGGGGCCTTCTTGCCAACATATCTATTTTTGACAGAAATTCCAGAGGAGCTCTTCTTCACTGCAAGTGGGTTAGGAGACTTCTATGGAGCTAAAGTAGTGATAGAAGGTACCCAGGTGGTTTTTTTTGTACTTGTCTAGAACTACCTTCCTCTAGCAAAGCCTTTTCAAAAGATTTGAAACCTCCACTAAACCCATTTTCTTGAACAAAGTATCCATTTCTTTAGCATGTCCTTTATAATCGATTTTCTTAATGATTGTGTCCATTATCTAATCTCTATGCAAAATCTCTTATCATTTAGATCTTTAGGCATTTGTAGCAATATGCCAATATTTTTATATACATCCATAGCTATAACTTCATTTGGAAGCTTATGCAAAAAACATATTCTCAATATGGCCTCTATATAAAAGTGGTCCTTGCTCAGGAAGAATGCGACTTCATCCTTATATTTCCATACCAAATCCCAAAAAAACTTTTCCCTCCCTTATATTTCTATTTGTAAATTGTTAAATAAACCCCAATACAATGTGTTACACACATTTGTGTTATCTCTAAAGCTTCTTATATGTGTGCTTATTTGAGATGCAATGAGATAAAACATATTCTATTGTATAGTGACATAAACTGCATCCCTATACAATTTCGTGCTCACCTAGGCCTTATTATAGCATGCATGGCATCTCATACCTAATCTTAACATCGTAGCTCCATTCCACATTAAAATATGGCATCTCCTAAGTATTTTAGACCCTAACTTCCAAATTGGTCCTAGATTTCAGAGTTTGGGTTACCTCAGGAAACTCGCGCCCCAATATTCAAGCCCAAATTCAAACAGTTTAACAATTAGCCTGTCGAAGCGGGAATTTTAAGCCCATGTTTGCTTGCTCCAAAATTAACACCCTAAAATGCTAGAGAAAGGTATAAAAGGAAGCTTCCCTCCCTCATTTTAACATCCACAATGAAAATAGCATTTCATTCAACAACTCAAGCATTCAAGACATCTAGTCCCACCATATTCTCCAAATCGAGCTTTGTGGCAAGACTCAACATCCTTCATGCAAGCCTATGTTCATGATTTTACTTTTAGGTCCTTCGGAGTCAAGTTATTTTTTAAAAAAATTCATCACATTCAAAGAGCATTCATCAACAAGATATAAAACATCTTATTTTCTTAGATCTAGCCTCTGCTACATATCAATATGCTTTCAACTACATTTCCATTTTTTTTAATTTCAAGGTTGACTCTAAAATTAGAGTTTGACCTAGGTAAACCCCTTTCTAGCAAATATTTTCCTTTGTTTCTTGTCTATTGGAATAGGTGCTAAACACATGGTAAAAGTTACAAATTGAGTTTTCAGAGATCTACAATCTACAAGTCCTTTCATGAAAGACTATAAGTAGCAAGTCGCCTAAGCCAATCCAATCCTCAGAGTAGGTCACCCCAATTGAATTAGTCCCTCTTCTTTTGCCTAAAGTTTGGATGGTGAGTTAGTTACAAGTCATATTTCCTAGATCTTTCGCCATAATTCACCTATACTTTCCTATTTGCTTGTATATGTAGAAACTCATCTTTTCTCCTTATATCAAGAAAGCCTCTTCATTAATTTTTCTCATCTTCCACTCTTCCAGGAAGAATTACTAAATTCACCTTGTGCCTAAGAATCCCTGAGCCTAAGCTTCCTATTTTTGCCATACTAATGCAGGGGCATTCTAGGGTACTCGGTAGATCTGCATGGGAGGTGTGTGTTTGGCCGGTGTTACTCAGTTGCAGCCTTTACCGACGGTCTTGGTCATTGAAGGAAGCTCGGTCGCTGAAGGAACTCAATTAAAACCCTAACCTGAGTTTCCATTGAAGCCGCAAACAGTGACAACCGGTCAGCAAGAAAACAATACCGAGGAACAGGATAGAGAAACCGACGAGCAGGAAGGACCTACAGAGCAAGCAAATGAACCTGCACAGGATGAACAAGAAAGAAGAAATCGGATATTGGCAAGTTTTATCAGAAGACATCATCCTGAGACTCAAATCATTGGAGACAGACAAGCTGGTATGCAAACAAGGAGTAAAGCAAGACAAGGTACATGTCTAGTTTGTGATTATGAATAGAAGAATGTAAAAATTGCATTAAAAAATGATGAATGGGTTAATGCAATGCAAGAAGAAATAGACCAGATAGAGAAGAACAAAACCTGGACCTCAGTACCCAGACCTAAAGAGAAGAATGTTATCGGTACTAAGTGGATATTCAAAAACAAGCAAAATGAGAATGGAGACGTAACAAGAAATAAAGCTAGATTGGTATGCAAAGGATATGCATAGGAGGAAGGAATAGATTATGGTGAAACATTTGCACGTGTTGCTAGATTAGGAGTCAGAATGTTACTTGCATATGCTGCACACAAAAAGTTCAAAGTTTACCAAATGGATGTCAAGTCAACATTTTTGAATGGAATACTTAAAGAACATAGAACAACCTAAAAGGTTCATTGATCCAAACAAGAAATATATGGTATGTAGATTGCATAAAACTTTATATGGTTTGAAGCAAGCACCGAGAGCCTGGTATGAGAGGCTGCATACTTATTTGTTAAGTATTGGATTTGTTAGAACAAGTAAGAACAGCAATTTGTATATGAAAGGAGATACTGATGATACTATTCTTATTGCTGAAATATTTGTGGATGACATTATATTTGGAAGACAAGATCAAATCTGTAAGTTATTTGCTGATGAAATGAGAAGGGAATTTGAAATGTCTATGTTAGGAGAGATTAAGTTCTTTCTAGGACTACAAGTGATTCAGCAAAATGATGGTATATTCATCACATAATCTAAATATATCAAAGAAGTATTGAAGGCATTTGGCATGGAAGATGCTAACCTGTGGGAACACCAATGGCTACAGGATGTAAACTGACTAAGGAAGATGAAACTACAAAGGTGAACCAGACACTGTACAGATCTATGATTGGTAAGTTAATGTATGTAGTGCATAGTAGACCAGACATAGCACATGTTGTGGGAACTGTTGCAAGATTCTCTGCAAACCCTAGAGAGTCACACATGGTTCCTAAAAAGAGAATCTTAAGATACCTAAAGAAAAAAAAAGATTATGGATTATGGTATTGAAAGGAAGGCAAATTTGAACTCAAAGTCTATACCCACGCTGATTGGGCTGAAAATGTGGATGATAGAAAAAGTACCACCGGAGGAGCATTTTTCTCTGGTGAAAGACTTGTTACATGGACAAGTAAGAAGAAGGTTTGCATTTCTCAATCTACAGCCAAAGCAGAGTATGTTGCTGCTGCTATAAACTGTTCAAATATTGCATATATTAAGCAAGTATTGGAAGGTATAAATGAGATATTCACTGAGCCAGTGATTATATATTGCGATAACACAAGTGCAATAAACATTTCAAAGAATCTAGTGATGCACTCTAAAACAAAACATATATCTATTAAATATCACTAAAGAGAACAAGTACAAGAGAAGCAAGTTAAGCTAGAGTTTGTTACATCAAAAGAACAACTTGCAGACATATTTACAAAGCCTCTACCGAAGGATACATTTGAATACTTGAGGACTAGACTTGGGGTCCGTCCCCTGTCTATCGGTCACTAATGTGATCTGGATGTTGCATCAGCCTAATCTTATCAAAAGATCATTCATGTTGATGCAACATAGTTCACACTTTGCATGATGTCTAAGGTTGTGAAAAGTTTGGAGAACAGGAACAGATTGGCATATCAGTATACAAAGATACAGAGAATGCACAGGCCAACAAAGAGTTACATGGCTACTACAGAGCTGTATGTTTATTTGGCATTGTTGTCAAAGGGAGAGATAAACAATATGAAACAATATGCATCGATGAGAACACTGAAACATCTAATGGAGAGACAAACTGAAAGAAAGGGAGAGCACTGAAGATCAGTTACTGAGACAGAAAAAGGCATCTAAGAGTTGAAAAGACTATATCTGGAGAATGTCAAAGCTACATTTGTAATGCTGTTGAGTAACGTAGTGATTAAACATATTAAGCTAGGGAGAGCTTGTACAACATTTGTTCATAGAGTTGTAGAATACATGTTTGGTATGTGTATGGTATATTTCATATTACATGAGTTTCCATCAATGCCAAAGGGAGAGATTGATGAACTACAACTGATTTAGAACCTCATTGAAAATCTGTGATTAGAGATCACCGCGTTGTTGATTAGATATGTAATATGATTAAATCAGTAATATGTTGTCATTGATGTCAACTAGTTTGATAGCACTTATTTTGTAAGTTACAATACCTAAACATCTGTAGAAAAGCAGTAAAAGAGATGAAGAACAAACATATCTACATGAGGAAGATGTATATGACAGATGAGGATAAGGAATACATTGGGTAACTTGCTGATGAGTCTATGACCTTATGTTATTGAATTGATTATATTTCATTCATCTATGACGAGGAAAAGAATTGAAAGACACAAGGTAGTGTGGTCGATTGATGAAGTATCACAGTATACATCGAGCAGTGTAGTGTACACCGAGCACAGTATATACCGAACTTGTGTTCATCGACACATTTCTTTGTTAACCAAGCAGAAGAAAAGAACAAAATGATTAGTTTAGCTGTTAAGGATTGATGAGCTGTAAAGTTTATCGAAATCAGAAATGGAGATAATGTTTGTTATGAAGATCAACGGCTAGCATAATTCAAGGAAGATCTAAAGGATGAAATCAAAAAGTGTTACTGGCACATCAGCCGAGGAAGGTTTAAGCGGCAAAATGTACGAAGGAGAATAAGCGCCCAAATCTTATGCAGGAGAAGAAAATGGTTTACTTATCTATTTAAGAGACTAAGGTTTCGTTATAAAACTTATGCCGGAAGAAGCAAACTACAGAACTATCGCATGAACAAGCTTCATGTATGCCTGATCAAACTGGTTAAGGAGAATAGAACTGTAGAGTTTACTGAGCGTCAGAAAGCTATTACCGAGCGATAGTAACTCATTGATTATTGTTGATACAAAATTGATATATTGATCAGAGGATTTGAAGGGGCTTAACATAGATCTGATAATCTGCAATTGAAGTTGTATTGTAATCAAATCAACTAATATTACATTTTAACCATTGTAAACAAAGAAATCTCTTAACAGAGTGGACTTGAAAGTCTTTCATGTATCATTCATAGAATGAACATTGTTATCCTGTCAACCCCATAGTGAATGCTGGTTGGACGATAACGATTGGTCTAAAATCCTCTAACAAAGTCACACCTCACAGTGTGTTTGTAACCTTTAACAAGGTTGGGTCTTCACCGACCTCACTTCAGAAGAGTGAACATTTTTGGGTTGCTGGTCCCAGGTGGTTTTTCCCTTCATAGGGTTTCCACGTTAAATCTTTTGTGTTATGTGTTCATTGTGGTGATTGTTTGTTATCATACTTTACATATTGCATGTTGGATTTGATCGGTAATCATTAGTTGTTATTGACTAGTAATCGGTAAAAGCAGAAATAGTATAGTATTTTATGTTACCGAGCTGCAGAAGTTTAAGTAAATTGTTTTGGATTATGCATTTTGATTTGGGACTGTGGATAACTGATTCACCCCCCTCTCAGTTATTCTAACATATGTAAACTGAAAAGGTGGACTTGTATGTGAAGAACCAGTTCGGGGTTTATGTGCTGAATCATGGAAGATGTTCTCCTCACATATGAACATCTTTTCGAACCAGGGGTGTTTGATGCAGGGGTGTTTGATGCAGAGGCATTCTAGAATACTCGGTAGATCTGCATGGGAGGTTTTTGTTTGGCCGATGTTACTCGGTTGCAGGCTTGACCGACGGTCTCGGTCATTGAAGGAACTCGGTAATCTCTGGCGCTCGGTGAAAGTGTTACTTGGCAATGCCTGCGGTGCTCGGTTGACACTGGTGCTCGGCAATGCCTGGCATGCTCGGTTATTTCACTGTTGCTTGATAGTTCTGGTTTACCAAGTGCAGTTCTGTGTGATTTGTTGGGCCGACTTGGTGCATTTATTGTTGGTAGTTGTTGTTACAGGCTGACATGTTAAATTAAATGTTTGAGAGCCGACTTGTATTGCATAATTGTTGGGGGAGTTAATGGTTTCATCCAGCCGACTTGTGGCTGATGATTAGTATTTATAGGATGTTTGGCGTAGTTGTTTTGGGGGGATATGCATGGGTAGCAGATAACTTGGAAGACTTAGCGAATCAGATCTGAGGCTCTAAAAGCTGGAGTTGGCGAACTTGTGGAAAAGATTTTGCATTATCTTGCAGATCAGATTGTTATCTGATAGTTGATAGTTGCAGAGCTAGTGGTTTTGTACACTTGGAGATAAGAAGATTGCTTGGAGGCTTGCGAGCTCAAGTTTAAATCTGCCTTAGGGTTTCCATCAGTTGCTGACTGTTTTCAGAGCTGAACTAGCTGAGATTGTATTGGATCTGTGTGGATCTTGAGGAACTTGTTCTGTTTGTAATTGGTCACAACCCAGAAGGCCTTACAGCTGAGCATGTTAATGAAAATTGTGTTGAAATATCTTGTTGTGTTGAGTTTTTCCACTGTGTAATTCTGAAGTTGCAAAGCTCGATTGTCCTTAATTGGATCCTCCCTACCTTGGTCTGGGTCACATACATACTAGTGAGCCCTATTTCCTCAAATTACACATTGCTTATCGTTAATACCTAATAATTGATTCAATAATATAATTGCTCAACATATAATCAGTGATCCAAACCTGAATGGATATTTTGTTTTCGTAATCCTTCCAAGAGTTTCTCCCTCGATAATTCACACAAATCAAATTTAGCACCCTCCATTATCATCAGGTAAGCCTTATGAATGATAGTGGCACATGTCGAACCTTTTGTTACATATTGATCACTAGGATCTACGATATCTTCTACAATCATGCTCCTATTGTCAAATAGTGAACCGATTAGCTCAGTAAACACGACATTTTTCACTGATTTAAAAAATGGAATAGGTCCGAAAGTACACAATCCTATCAATACCCTAATAGCATCCTTGCTAATCTTATGCAGCTTACCCAAAACATTACATCATCATGAATTCTCCTCAAAATTATTCTGATCCATTCATGCTCATAGCTGAAACACATAAATTCCTTCCAGACTTCCAAACCATTATGTGGAATATACCATTACTCAGGTTTATATATCCCCATATCGCTTCCAACGGGTTTCAACAATAGATCATTAAACTTCATATGGCTGATCTCCAAAGCGGCACATGGATGGATGGCCTAACATCCTTAGTATAGACCGCATCCGCTGAAATCTTCAAGAAAGGATCATTTTTGTCTTTATCCATCACTACAAAGAAATAGGGTTTGAACTTCTCTCAAGGATTCACTGAAGCATCAACAACAATCGGAATAGCCATATCTTTTCTGAGTAGATTCTTGAAAGGCTAAATATATGAAATCACCATTACTAGGGTTCGCACAAACTTCACCATACGACTAATCTTTGCACAGTACTAGTCTTCAACTGGACAACTGAATGTGATGACAGAAAAGCCAAAAACAAAAAAATATTCACAAACTTGATCCTTTGTAAGCACAGTGATATAAAACTCTATGCAAATTTCAATAAAGACTTGAAATGCTTTGATAGTTTTTTCAATACCTCTATCATGATGTAGACTATCTATCATGCCAACCTTATAGGGGCTTCGCAAGTTTTTCAGTTAAAATTCCTCCCAAGTCAATACTCTTCTATTAACTTTTAAAAGGAACCGTGTCCACCACCATTAGGTACAGACAAACTTCACCTTATTATTTGAATTCTTGACCGATGCCTTCTGCACTTTCTCCCTTTCTTGCTTTACTTTTATATTTCTTTTTTGGATTAGAAGAAATTACATTCCTCTACAATATCCAAATCTAAAAACATATCCCTATTTATTGCAATTGTATAACCAAATTTGTTGCATGTATAGCAATAACTACTAAAAGATTGAACAGTCCTAATATTGTTTATATTTATAAAATTATTTTTCATCATTCCACTTCTGCACTCACTAGCTTTATGCACAAACTTGTAGCAAGCATAAACATATTTGAAAAACATTCTAAAATTAAAAATTAACTAAAATTTAACAAGAAATGTACTCTTTTTCCAAAATTAAATAAGGAGATGCATCCAATGAGTTAATAAATGATTACATTAAAGAAACAAGCTGATTATAGACATATTTAATTGATTTTAAAATATAAATTGTGTATACAATGGCATCCTCATGAGGAATACTAATGATTGGCAACATGATAGTCTGCAGAAAAATTAAAATAGAAAATTATTTTTTAAAACTAAAACTAAAAACAACATCAAAACACTTTACATCTTCTTTCCAGCTCTAGTAAAAACTAGGAGAGAGGTGGAACTAGAGGGTCTAGTCCTAGGAGTTAGTTGTTATTACAAGTAGTGGTTGTCGATGCACCAAAAGATCGACCCGTTAATGCTCGATACAACCACTACACTTATAGAAGACACAGGAGGCGATTAAGCCATGTCGCGAACCCTACGAGGGATGATGGCCCACTGCCAACAATCCCCCTCCCAGCGTCACTCGACCTGGCCTGCATCAATTCAAACCTGTGACCAAGCTCTGATACCACTTGTTACAAGTAGTGGTTGCAGTTACACCAAAAGATCGACCTATTCATGCCTGATACAACCACTAGACTTATAGAATACACAAGAGGCGGTTAAGCCATGTGCGAACCCTGCGAGGGATGTTGGCCCACTACCAACAGTTGTGACTACGCCTACTCACTTAGCATGATAGGCTATAGCTCAACATTGGCCCTACATGCAGATGATACTAGCACTAGAAACAACTGTTAGAAATAGGGAATACAGAGAGGGGGAGGTGAATCAGTATTCTACAAACTTTATCTCTTGCTAGGTGTCATAACTTCTTCCGTACATGTCGTACTGACTTGTGCTCTAAGATGGGTGATCAATAGACATCATAGAGTCTATGTTCAAGTGCGTAAGCACTGAACTTACTCCAGTCGACGTCACAAACAAAAACTATATCCAGGTTCACTGGTAAAACACTATCTCACACTAAAACAAATTTGCAATGCGCTCTGTCATACTTGCTCTCTGACTTGTGCGATCTTCATGAGGATCATATGTTGTCATAATGACAACATCTATGTAATCAACTTAGCCAAATTGTCAACAATCTCCCCCTTTGTCATTGGTGGCAACATATGAGAAAATTGGCTAAGTGTACAACTCAAAAATCTCGAAAATGTTCAAAACTGTGGCCATAGTATAAAATACATACTATCCTTATAACTCCTCAAAAATTATTTCCTCTAATATAGTACTCCCCCTAAGAGTAACAACCCTTATCATATATTATCAATTTTCTTCTATATATCTCTCCCCCTTTGACAACAATGACAAAATAAGGTAGGGAGGGTCACAAAAATGTATCACAAAAAGTTATACCTTAATTTATTTATTGCAAAGCAGGTAAGCTTGCAACACAATCTGCAAAATCTATCTTCATGGCTTCTATCTCCTTTTCCCATGATTTCTTAATGGAGTCAGCCACATTGAGTAGTGCGCTCAATCCAGAAGAAGCAATCTCACATGCTTGGAGGTTTTCAAAATTAAATTTCTGAAAAGATGTCTTTGCTGAAAGACAATCTTCCAACTGTTCTTCAATTACGCTCAACTTCATAGAAACATGCTCTCTCAAAAGAGTATATCTTCTTAGTTTCCTGTCTTTCGCATCTTGTACAACTCTGATTTCATCATACAGTTTTCTAATTTTCTTCTCAACATCACAGACCTTCACATTCGGGTTAGATAGAAGGTTTGTTTCATTTAGAATCTCAACTTCCTTCAAATTTATCTTCTCATCTTCCTCAGCTGTCAAAGTCTCTGATTTTGTACACTGTATGTACAAAGATTTTCTTGTTTCCAAGTGCTTCCTCAAATCTTTGATAAATATATCAAGAGTATTGATATCAATGCTGATGTACTGATTGATGTTCAAAAGCATTCTAGCCTCATAGTCTGCTTGTGCTTTCACTTTTGCAATATCAGCTAGGTGTGTGAATTCATTATCAAAGATACTCATTACCTTCTTTACCTTCTCCATAGGGTCTGCTTCTGAAATTTGTGTAGTTACAGTGCTTTGTAACTTCTCAGTTAGTTGCTTCAGACATCCTTCAAGACTCTTCACCTTCTTATTCATCATCATCCACTTCTTTTCCCAAATGCTCAATCATAGAGCCAATTTGAGTCTTCTTTCCAGTCTCAGGAGTAAGACTGATATCTTCTTTGGTGGGAAGGGAAACTTGTTCTTCTACAACTGGTGGTTCCACAATAGTGGTCTCTGTCATCTCTTCTTCTTTTGTAGCTTCATGTTCCTCAAATGCCGAATTGTCAACAATGTTCTCCAAATTCTTGAATACATTCTCATCAATATCCAAGGTAATTTGTGTACCATCTACATTCATTGTTTCATCTTCAATATTAATAGTTGGAGAAGAGGGAATGTCCTCTTGTACTTTCTCACCTGCTTTCTCTGTTGCAACTGATGATTCTCCAACATACTCTGCCATAACCTTGACAATTGCTTGTTCAGTCTCAAAATTTACTTCTTCATGCCTGCCTCCCATAATCTGAATTATTCTCCTTTTGGTTCTCAGATGGGTGCTTAGGGCCTTCATAATCTGGTTGAAATGAGTTTCATCTTTTATCTCACAAAGCTTCCTCACAAGCTTTTCTCTGATAGTTGTCTCTTCATCTAATGCTCTCTTCTTTCTGTTCAGAAGTTTGTTATAAACATCATCAAGTATTTGTCCTTGAATAGTATGAAACTTCTTGCCAGTCAAGATCATATGCTTCACAACTACATTCTCCATATTAAGTCTATCTGTATAATCATAAAGATCATAATATTTGTTCATTCTTGCAAAGTCACCATTCTCAATAATCTGCTCATTAAGCTTTTCAACTTTTGGTTTCCAAGCTTTCTTCTTTGTAGTGACATCGTCTTTAACCTCTGCAATCTTTCTTGGAATAGGTTGCACTAGAGTTTTATGCCTCTTTCCTGGTCCAGTGGCACTCTCCTTAACTCTTTTGCTAGGTGTGGAGGAAGTGGATAGATAGTAGACATCTTTGTTTCTATGTCCTTCTCAGGTACTTCCACTTTCACCTTTACATGTGGTTCGTCCTATGGCACTGCAATTGATGATAAAGGAGGGATAGACAAAACTTCCTTTTGTCCACTCTCTTGGATTGCTGATGCTGTCTGCTTTGCTACCAAAAACTCTCTCTGTATCCTTCAAGATTTTCTTAATAGTGCTCTCAACTCTCTTCTTAGATTGTTTCTCTTCAACTAGAATCTTTGCGGAGTTGAAGTTCTCCTCAAAGGTTCCAAACGTGTTACACTGAGTGTCCAATTTACACTTTAGTAGTCTGCTAACATACTCTTCAGCTTCTAATTCAGATATTTCATAGCCAAGAGGGTCTATGAACACTGTTCTAGGCTCTACTGCTTCAATATAAGTCAGTCAGTATCCACCATAAAACATATATCATCTTTGTATTTCTCAACAAGAGACTTAGGGATCCTCGATCTGCTAGACACAATATTTTGAAATGTCTTAATAACAAGTACTGCACTCTCATTAACACTGTCAATAACATGCTTTCTGTATACTACATTAATCCTTTCCATTGTGGTTTGTCCATCATTCCAATCATTTCCTATGGTGTAAGGAAATCTCCTCAAAAGATGAAAGAACATGGATGTGATTAGGGATGAGAACCTAAACTGTGTATACTTAGTTTTCTTGATCTTCTCCAAGTTTTCAAACAATTGAATTCTAAGAATTTCACACATATCAACTGGTACCCTGTCAACACACATAAGATAAGCTGCATGTACCATTCCAGCTGCCATATCATCTTCTCTTGAACTAGCAAAAAACTTAGTACTTAAGATCTTGCATATGTATCGCACATCAACTTGTTTGATCTTTCTAATCACAATTCCTCTACCAATATAGGATGAATTAGTGTTGTGAATAACTGTTTTTCTCATGTTTTTCTCATTAAAAGGAATAGCTCCAGTCTTAGATAATCCAATGACTTCATGAATCAAATCAGCTGCAATATCTATCACTCTATTCTCTAGCCAAAACTTTCCATTATGAATTCTACTCAAATGATCTTAGTGCATTCTTCATTATCAAATTCATACTGTAATCCATATTTGACAATTTCATTATGTTCCAAGTATTCAAAACCTTGTTTCAGTGACATATCCTGATTGTACATCTTTTGGTATTCATCTGTAAAATCACTATCGTTTATTGTCTCTAGTTTGCATCCAAGATAACTCCTGACATTCTCTAAATGTAATACGCTGTTTGGTACGGATGATAATGCAAACCTAGGGTCTTCTTCCAATGGTTCTACTAGTTCTCTTTTTACTTTAGGTCTATTCTTCTCTCTGACATTGTGTACTAATGAAACATCCATGATTTCTTCAAATGCCTTTACTCATTCAAAGATTTGTCAAGTAAAATACCTCAATTTCGCGATTCTAGGACTTGTGTAGATTCGGCACACAATTCTTTTCCAAATCCTTGCAAAATGCTCTCTATCACTGCTCTTTGATCTCCTTGTCACTTGAATTCGCTTTGATGATCAAATAATACCGATCATAACCTTTTATAAATTCAATCTCACTTAGATCTGACATCGCATTGAATTCTTTTGCCGCTTCTTTCCAAAAAGTTGTCTCTGTTATCCTGCAAAACTTAAAACTTCTTGCGATCTCACAAAACATTATATTTTTCTTTGAGCTCTTAACAATAGCATTAGAATATCATAAACTACCTTGCATTAACTGTGCAAGACTCAATTCATCATATATCTACTCCTATATTAAATCTAAGTTCCTATAATACTGCAATTTACATGAATTAAGTACTTTGAGATAGGTCAGGTAAAGATTGATTCTTACCTTTCAATACTTCACCTTTCTGATTACCTTCAATGTTGAATATGTCTCCTTGATCTATGCTTTTGATAAACTTCACTTCATCTGAATTACTACAGCATCCTTTCTGACTGTTGCTAGCATCTTCATTTCTTCTTGCATGATTCCTGGGGTTAGGACTAGGATGAAAAACTCTATTGTTCTTTCTGCAAAACCTTGTTGTATGTCCAATCTTGTTATGTATATCTGACAAACAATTCCATTGTTTCCATATCTTGGTCCAAGTTGATTGATTTGTGATCTGCAGTTTCTAGCAATGTGTCGAGCCTTGTTGCATCTATAACATACTACTCCACTTCTTCTGTTCATATCTTCAGTAGGTTTCTTATCTGCATTCTTAGTATTCCTAAACATTCTACTACCATCATTATTCTCAATCAATTAAGGTTTCCTACAATCAATAGCTCTATGTCCAAAACCATGACAATTGTAACAATAACCATTAACAGATTTAAATTGTTTACCTGTGCAATCTCTCTTCATATGACCAATAGTATTACAAGCAAAACATCTACCTTTGAATTCTCTTTGCATACCTTTGGGTGATTCCTCTTGCTTCAGTAATTCTTTTTCTTTAGGTGTATCTTCGGGTTTGTTGATTTAATCAGGCTTCTTCTCATCTATGGTTTCAGATATCTTCAGATCTGGTTCCTTGCCTTCATCGTTTGCTTTGAAAGTGTTGAATCCAAGACCAGTCTTATCATAGAATGGTTTCTGATAGGATATTTGTTCATCAATCTTCTCACTAGTTGAATAAAGCCTTTCAAGTTGTTGTTTGGATTGAGTCAGTTCACCTTTCACAATCTTATTGTATTTCTCAAGTTCATCATACTGCAAATTGACTTTCTCAAGTTCAGACATTACTTTAGAAAGTTTAGATTTCAATCCTTCATTTTCAATCTTTAGAGTTTCATTCTCAGATTTCAAATTTGTTTGATTCTTGCCATTTTTTGTTGGAAATATAGATGCAGTAACTGAGAGGGGGGGTGAATCAGTTAACCACAAAAATATTACCACTGATCCCTTAGATATCTTAACAAATTATTTACTGCCGCCACTCGGTAAACATACAGAGAAATACTGAAACTTGATCCTTGAAGTGTGTAATAATTAAACTGTTCTTAAGCATTCATCACTGATTAACATACATGAATAAAGAAAATAACATGAACACAAGAAACACCAGATTTACCGTGGAAACCCAATAAGGGAAAAACCACCAATGTAACTAGTTACTGTTTTTCACTCTTCTGAAGTGATGCCCGGTTAGAAGCCAACCCGGTAAAAAGTTACAAAACACACTGTTAGGTGTGACCTTGTTAGAGGATTTAATCACCCTGCTAGGAGTGGCCTTGTAAGAGGTCTTGAAACAATTCAATAGAACTGTCACCTTGTTAGAGGATTTACAAAATGGTTGTTAAACCAACTCGGTTAAGAGATTTTGATATCACTGCTACAATTGTAAGAGAGTAACAATGAAATGACATGCAACTGAATTGCTGAATATAGATCTCTGTTCTGCTTCACTAGATCCTTACTGATCAAATAAATCTTTGCTGCTCCTCAAGGATATCTAACCATCCTTCAAAATTCGCACATGCCTTTCTTCAAAATGATTTCTGCATGTTGTATATGTTATTCACCACTTGACCTTCTATATATATACCATTCTAATAAACATTCAGATTGTCAAGTCGGCACTAATAATTATTACAACAGTCGGCTGGGATAAACAAACTGTAATAACAAAATCCTTTGAAGGGCCGACCTTGCTCGGTAAACATTAATCCTGAAAAGATTTCCTTCGGTGACCAAGAGAGCTCGGTAACCACTAATTTTCCTTCGATAACCGAGGAGGCTCGGTTAACACTGTTATCTGTCATGTTTCTTTTTGACACCCGAGAGATCTCGGTAGTCACTAAAAACCGCCTAGCTGACCAACTGAGCTCGGTAGACATTGAGAACCACTTAGCTGACCGACTGAGCTCGGTAGACACTAAGAATGATAATTGATATGACATTTGTGTGACATCAAAGACAACACATAGCTAATCCAACAATGTCCTTCAGACAATTGTATCCAACATTTTCATCTTTCAAACTAACCTTCAAATTTGCTATCTTAAATTCATGCTTAAGGATCTCTCTTTCTTTTTCCATATTGTCATCACAATCTTCAATAAAAACTTCAGATTCTTTTTCAAATATCAGATCTTCCAATTTGTTTTTCAGTTTCTCAATGAGGTTCTTTGCATCATCATACTTTCTTTTCAAAGTATCTTTTTCAATACTAAACAAGTCAATATGTTCAAGAGCTTCTTCAAGATTCTTTTGTAGTTGATCCATATCCATAGAGATCTTACTCAAGCTGCTAGGCTTTCTTTGAATGATTCTTTTCCGAGTAACTAAGCTCTGATACCAATTGTTAGAAATAGGGAATACTGAGAGGGGGGGGTGAATCAGTATTTTACAAACTTTATCTTTTGCCCAATTATGGATATAACAGATTATCTTTATACATGCATAACATAAGAAGCTAAACAACATGCATAACAATAAAGAACTCATAACACATTATTTGTTCTCGAGGAAACCCTGGCCAAGGGAAAACCCCGGTGGGGATGGTACCCACAAAGATCCACTAATCAAAAGTATCCTATTAAGGATGTTGACCCTGTTAGGAGTCTATTACAAAGATATAGTGTATCAGTCCTGATTAAGGGACTATAGGCCTTGTTAGAAGCCTCAACCCTATTAGGAGTTGTAGTACAAAATGTGATTACCAGATGAGCCCACTGCCCAAACAAGTAATGTACAATATACACTGATTACAAAATAAGTTAAGGTACATAACCTTATACTGCTTGCATCATTATCACTTCGCTGCTCTTTCACTATCGCTATTACATATGCTTCATATACTTCGCATCATACTTCTACAGTTACTTGCTGCTTGTTACAATTACTGCTTGCAATTTATTTTTTTTGCAATTACAATTACAATTACATTTACATTTATACCAATAATTTTATCAAAGAGTTAACATTTAGGATGTCGTCCCTTTATATTGTTAAGTCATTATTTTGATAAACAAAATAATCCCTCAACTCTTTACTAGTTCTGCCTTCATATTTTGTCATATCGGCTTCACACTGTCTTCAATAAAACTATCATAACTTCTTTCGTACATGTCGTACTGACTTGCGCTTGAGATGGGTGATCAATAGACATCGTAGAGTCTATCTTCAAGTGCGCAAGCACTGAACTTACTCCAGTCGACATCGCAAACAAAAACTGTATCCAAGTTCACTGGTAAAACACTGTCTCACACTTAGACAAATTTGCAATGCGCTATGTCATACTTGCTCTCTGACTTGTGCGATCTTCATGAGGATCATATGTTGCCATAATGACAACATCTATGTAATCAACTCAGCCAAATTGCCAACAATAACTGCTCCATAACATCTTGAAACTCACCATCCTCCTCCATGTCATCCAATGTCATCCAAATCCACCCCCCTCCTCCATAGCCTATCTCTAGAAATCATAGATGTCGTCCTCAACAAACAATGGAGGCTACTACTGCACTTTCCAATCCCTATAAAAATTTATATAATCCAAATTTGGTAGACTACCTAATATTTCCTCTACCTTACTTGTGTGTAATAAAAGATTGTATTGCACAAAGACTATCTCATTGAGGCATTCATGAGCTAACTTATTCCTCTTCTTCATGTGGATGGCTTCGAACAAGCTCCAATTTCACTTACAACTAGATCAACTACAAATCTTCACTCAATGCAAAATCGATGCAAATCACCTCATCAAAGGTTGGGAGAGCGTTGTTTTACTAGAGGAGTAAAGTAAATCAATAAATAAAATTATGATGAGTTTTTTTACCATCCCAAGAATTACATTCCAATGTTGTCGAGTTTTTGGTAAATACTTTGTGAGACTTTGCCAAAATCCTTGCGAGATTTTAACAAAAATTTAGCAGATTGTTCATTAAATCTTGACATGTTTTTGTGGTAAGTTAATTGTGTAAATACTCACGAGTGTGAGAAACTCAAGAATTTTTCACTACTAGATAAGTGTTTCATCTATGAGCATGACGTTGACGATGAAAGCATTGAGCTCTTGAGGAGTTCATCTTGATTCTACATTCACTACCTCTATGTCCAAGCATATTGTAAGAGAAATAATTATCATTGAAGAATTAATAATACCTACTTTGAGAAGTAACTGACTTCTTGAGCTTCTTCTTGTTTTCAACTAGATTAAAGTTACTATGATATTCTATTATTTTCTTAGATTCATTCTTGACCATTTTTTTGCCTTTGTTATCTATACTATAGGTTTTACAACTTTCCCGTTTATCAAAACCAATACCACACTTGTCAGGGTACCTATTTTTTGAAAGCTGATCATTTCATCAATCACCTGCCTGCCACCTTTGAGTTTTAATCCTTTGTCAATTTCTTATTTTGCATTTTTAGTTTGTTTATCGAGGTCGTTCAATATCTTCCTGAAGCAGCATATTTTTCTTGCATCTTGGTTTCTAGACACTTAGTAGTCTTCTTTCCTTGTTCAACTTGAATATTTAGATGGACTATGCCATCTTCTACAATCTTAAGCTTATCTTTATATTTTTTTGAATTGAGCTCTAGAATCCTTCAGGCAATCAAGAGAAAATCTAAGTTCTTCTTCAAGATCTATTACTCCACCAACATCCCATGCTTCAAGTTCCATGACATCTAGATTTGCTTATGACCCAAACAATTTATTCAATTTTGACCTAGAACATTTGTACGAATGCAACATGTACCTCAACTATTAAACTATTACTTCAAGAAACCTGCTCTAATACCAATTGTTGAACAAACGCGAATGCTAAAATGATGGGGTCAAACAAAATATATCAGAAATTAATCAATTATTACACATTCAATCAATTCATCACATGCAAAAGTAGATAACATGAACAATATATGCAATACATAAGAATACCAAGAATTTTCTGTGAAAAACCCGAGCAAAAAAATATGGCGAGATCCAAGTCACACTATTAAAAAACATTCCTACAAAGTTGCTATTAGGCTGCCTAAGGCACACTGCCTTTCGGCAAGATACAAAGGACTTACGAACTAAAAATTACTTCTGCAAAGCAAGAATAGCATATTAAATTACAATGACTACATTTGGTAAGATATGGTACAATAGGCATCTTAAAAATGGTGATTACAATTTTTTGTAGTATCCATCAAAAACTAACTTCTTCAATATGTTTTACAATATTCAATTTCTTTCCTATATTTATATTTACAAACCTTCACACTTATTCTATCGTGATCTATACGTCCTACAAAATGATTTGAACATATAAATATCATCCACAACATATAACTCTGTTAATTAGGTTGGCCTAATTGGATGAAATATGTACTATTCAATCTGTCAGTTGAAAAACCAATCTTCATTTTTTTGTTGAAAGAAACCAAGACGCATAAATCATCATAAAAACTCATCACAACCTCCAAGCACTCCAAAAAAATTCTAATAATCTTTGCATGCTACCACACAGTCCCAAAGTACGTAGGTTAGCTCCGCAATATTAAACAGGTGAAGCAAGCCAACCGTTCAACCTCAATTTACCACACAGACTACCAAATACACTTGTGACAAGAAACATATCATCACTTGTTATCAAGGAATCATATCTAAGTTAGCTCTGCAAAATTAAACAGGTGAAGCAGGCCAAATGTTCAACCTCAATTTGCCACACGAACAACCAAATACACTTGTGACAAGAAACATATCATCACTTATCATCAAGGAATCGTATCGAAAAGATGCAACATAAAATCAACATTGATAGAGGAACATAAGGTATTCCAAAAATGGATACTCTGTCTCCGTAAAAATGGACATTGTTATTCACCATTTCATCTACGAAAGGACTTGACTACTTGAAACTTAGAATGTACCTTAACTATAGATACATAACTTACAGCTAGAATAGCAGAACAATATTTTTTATTTTTCTATTTATATTTTGTTGGTTCTCTGTCCAATTTCTATAGGTGGCAAGTTTTTCTTCTTCTTAAAAGAATTGGAGTACATAATACTTTGTCCATCTAGTGAAGCGTAACTAGTTGGGTGCAAAAAGAGAAAAAGATTTTGTTTATCTTCATTCTAATTTCTATCGTATCTCCATAAGGAACCTCAATCAAAGGATTGGACAGAAATGCTTTTGGGATGTAATCCCTAAGTGTACCAACTTGAATTTAACTATCAAACATCTTCATAGAATCACTATGTGTGGTTATAGTGACATATCTGCACATAATGAATCTAGTGAAACTAGCTCTGTTTTGGGCTCAAATGATGTTGAACTTGCAATAGTTGAAAATGCAATCGATAATAATTTTTTTGATATTCTTTTGCTGATTGATCAAATACATTGACGATAGAGCACAATCACTATTTTTTATTGTAAATTTTGTAATTCTAATTATTTTAATTTGAATCGTGAACCTAGATATAAATGATATGGGATATAAATTAATATTGAAATTCTTAACTATCATTTAGCATTTGATAAAAGATGAAGTATTATGCTATCAAATAATTTAGTTTTACATGTATACCTATTTAGTTTAGGTATCTATATGCACATGTACCTGTATCTATTAAATGGGTTTATGTACCTCTATCGATGTAATGGGTCCCCGTACCCATACCCGTGATGATACCTGAACCTAGAACTTAGTGATAACATGATATGAAAAGACATAAAAGTTGCAATCGTCAAAACACACTTGCATGAGGATTGCTTTAGCTTGTTGCTCCATAATTTTCAGATCTAAAGAAATTTGCTCATAAAACATACTCTAGGATGTAATCTCAATAATGCTTAATGTTATAGGATGTTACGTATGATCAAATAAATTAACAATTATCAACTTATTCAGGGTTCTCTAGGTATTTCATGAATTAGGTTGGCTTACGAGAGTAACATTAAAATGTGAGAACTAGATACCAAATGGTACGAATAAATACTCGCCCACGTTTGAATTTTTGCCTATTTCAGGGGCACTATGGCACTACATCTGCTAGTAGACTGCCTAGTCCACCAGGACAATGGTAGTGTAAGCCATAGTCTACAAAAAAATGCTTAAACAAAAGAAGATGCAAAGAGCACAGGTGCATGTCATAGGATGTTGTCACCAAATAGGCATATGATGATAGCTTGGTACTGACAAGGTCAAGAATTTGAAATTAAGTATGAGTGAGAACACTAAAGAAAGGTCCCAAAAAGGAGTGTGAAATTGTAAAGGATTTCTTCTTACGACACTACAAAGTAAAATAATGCAAATGACAAATGGAGAATATAGGAACAAAAGAAAGGCAAGCTAACAAGAAAATCCTAAAAGATTGAGATAAACGAATTTAATGATAAATGGTCAGCGATGAATTTAAGCATGATGGGAAGAGAAAAATAGTAATGTCAAACCATTAGGAAGCGAGCAGTTAAGGAAAAAAAGACAAATAAGTAAATTCTCAAGAACCTAAAATGAGGGTGATGCAAGAAGTGGAGAAATGGACTATGAGGTACACAAGTAATTAAATTCCCAAAAGCCAACAAAAAAGGGTTACAAGGGAACTATTGTTAGACATATTTAGATGTTGCTTCCATTGTTGTCATTGATGTCACAAACCTTCATACCAACTACGTGGCAGTATCGGTTGGTTGATGGCGATTTCAATTTGATACGAGTTGCCTATTGGTAAAGTATCAGTAGTTTTGGTTTTATACAAAACGGGTTAAGTACGTACAATTTTGCTACTCGATGACAAGTGTACATGATTCTACTTATCGATTACATATTTTGGTACACTCGTATACTTTTGGTGTTTGGAGTTGCATGGGGTTTTCCCATTGGTACACATTAACTACTATGCTTAAAGTGTTGTCCCAAATATTTCTAATATTTGGGTTGTCTTGCAGTTTATAAGACGGTTTTGATATAAAAGTTATATTGTATTATGGACAAGTCCTATCTAGTTTCATCTATCGGTGGGTTCAAATATTCTATTGATCAAGACATGGTCTTGGTTGTGGCCTTCTGATGGTTCGATAATTTGACTATATTTCGGTGAATGTAATATGCATTGTATACATCTTAAGTGTGACTAATATTTTGGTCTTGTAATAACATGTTGTAAAGATGTCTTAAGTGTGACCTAGATTTAGGTTCGGTGGTAGTGCATTAAAAACAATTTTAATATCTTTTTGAATTGTAAACGCCACTCTTTTGGTGTGGTAGATATGTATATGATCGAATGCATGTATAAATAAAGAAAGCCATTTTCTATATGATAGAGACAGAGAGAGAGCAAGTGAATAGTTGTGCGAGTATATGTGCAAGCTAGAGATAGAGAACCAAAAGTGATATAATATGTTGGCATAAAGCTTACATGTCATCATTGGCAAACATGAAACACACCGGTACTACACACACACATTGGTACTCATGATAGAACAACAGTGGTGAACTAGTAGACTCACTAAGTAAACAGTGTACCTTAACCAATCACATTTATACCGGTCCAATCTTGTCCAACCGGTCTAGCCAGACACCCCAAAATGCAGATGACTAACAGGATGCACACCGGTTTCCGTTTCCAATTACAAATTTACCGGTCAGTGCTTTATAATCTGATCCTGATTTTGTGGAGCATTTTTTACATGAATTGGTGTAAGCTTTTGCAGATGAACTGGAGTTAGCTTTATCTTCTGCACGCATTTTTAGGTAAACCGAAGTTCTGTTAGCAAGCTTTTTGATCAATATTTTTGCATGCAAGATTTTTGGAAGTGATACAGCTTGCAAGCACCGTTTGGTGTAATTATAATAAGATCATTTCTTATAAATACAAATCATCATGCATGAGAAGAGTTGTTGAAAATCAAGAGTGAAGAGCAAGCAGAGCAAAGAGCAGAGTCTTCTGAGAAGGGATACAGTCACAAAGAGTGAAAGAGAGACAGAGAGACTCAACAACCAAGCAAAGGAAGGAGTGAATAGGTATGATTTGATTGACAGTTAAAGTGTCAAAAGAAGATCATTGCTTTTATTGTGTGAAGCACATTAAATCCCTTAATCAGGGTGAACCCTAACAAGTTTTGTTGTTGTATCATCGGAAAATAGAAGCACTTCCATTTAGGACTGGTTTAGCCCTCCAAGTAAGTGGTCTGGGGTCATGTCAAGCGCCTTGAATTTGTCTCTGATTGGATCTGGCTTTTTCCCCCTGTTCTTCTTCTCTCCACCTGTTTCCAGCCTTTTTCTAGCACTCTATCCTGAGAAAACTGAGATCTTTGACCTCGGCGTCAAGGATGACCTTCTAGGTCAAGGTCGACCTCGACCTTTACCTAGGTCAGACTCGACCTCGACCCTGACCCTGGGTCCAAAATTCAAATTCTGAAGGTTTCGGGATGTCGAGCTTCGGAAAGTTTTATTTCCCGCTTCCGAATCAGTTGTTCCGGATTTCGGAACGGTAAACACTTAAATTGTATTTAATCTAGGTTCATTTCTACGGGTTAAGGTTTAAATGGGAATTTAATTCTCCTATGTCGGCCTCTCTAGAAGTTTGTGCCCTAGACTAGTATAAAAGGAAGCCTTCCTCTCTCATTTCATGATCATCTCTTTCAAATCCACCTTTCATGATCAAGCAATCTCTCAAAGTGCAATCAAGTGATCAAGCAAGCAAGAAGAAGGAAAGCATTTAAGGATTCATTCATCCCCAAGCACTCAAGCATTCATCAAGGAGATCCATCGATAGCCATTGAAGGATTCAATCTCTTTGGAGCCCTCTTGCTGAAGATTTCTCCATCCACATTCATTTATGCTTCTTCCTATTCCAAGATCCATTCAAGATTGGTGTTGAAGATCTAATGCAATTGATTTGAGACATCCTACATACAATTCTACATTCATTTGGAGTATCCATACTTGGGGATTCAAGGATTCAAATCCTCCACAAGGATTTCAACATAAGCAAGGTGAATAGTTTCATTTACTTTATTTATATATTGCAATTTCAATTATATTTCAAGGTTGATTCCAAACTGGGGTTTGACCAAGGCAAACCCCTCATCCAATAATCAAAACCCTATTTCTTCTAGGTACAGGTGCGGGACAGTGAATATCAGTGCAGATCTGAGTACCCTTTTCGGCGAACTTCTGAGATCCGCAAACAAAATTTCCCTCGGAGCAGTGCAGGTCAAGGATGACTTTTTGGGATAAGATTGTACCCCGGGGTAAGATCTTACCCCTGCCCTGAGGTCAAAGACGACCTTTCTCACAAAGACAGACAGTTTCTTGGTTTTCTCTGTTTCTGCATTTCCAGGCCAGATCCGGATGCAAAATATCCCGAAACTGAACACAGACACTAGAAAATAATGTTTTCCAAATTTACCCTATTTTGAGGTTAGTATTTTTCTTCAATTCAATCAAGTTTCTAATACATACTTTCTATAACGGAATATAAGGTTTTCTCCTTTCTTCATATTCTTCATTGATTGATTCATTTGTGCATTAACCATTCTATTTTGGTTGATCAATTTGGATCTCTCCTTTGGAAATTTGGATTAAGAAGTAGATCTTACATTCCCCCACACACATCCAATAAATTTTTGTGCTTCCAATCCCATACATTACATTTTGATGAATGAACGTCCCCCATTCCATATCTTACAGTTGTATAAATCCTTTCACTGGGTGACATCTTTGTTGATGTTTTTAAGTCCTCTCACAAGGTCAAGATCTTAACCGATCTCTATTAAATCCCTTTACTAGGTAGCACTCTAACCAAAACGTTATAAGCCTTTAACCAGGCAACTTTATTACTGCAATAGTGGAGTTTCGTGGGTTTTGTCCCACCGTGGTTTTTTCCTTCTACCCGAGGGTTTCCACGTATATATCTTGTGTTGACCTATGCATGTGATTTATGTTTTTGATTGTTCAGGCATTCTTTTATTTCGAGTATTAACATGAATAATAAATAGAGAAAGGAATACAAGAAACTTAATTTACTGATTCACCCCCCCTCTCAGTAACCGGTTAGGATTAACAATATAGTGTGAGTCTATTTCTATATATCAGGCAACGATGGGAAAGAAGTTAAATGGTACAAAAAGAAGGTTTTATATACTATGTTGCAGAAGTTTGGTGTATGCTACCAAACGGTTTTTTTTTAATCTTAGCTATCGGTGATTTGTGTACTATCAATTGGAACTTTTACATGCATAGTCAAATATAATTCTATTAGTTCACATTTTATCAGTAAACATCTTTTATATTGGTTGTTATCCATAATTCATATTTCAAGGTAGTTATCTCTACTAGCAGTTAGCCAATCCGTAGGGAGCAAACTGATAGTGCGCCCTTCCAAAAATCACCTTAACCAGTGTCAACTTAACCAGTTGCTCATTTCATGAGAATTAACTTCCACGTGTTTTTTCCTAGCTTTGTTTTCCACATAAGTTTTGGTATTTTTTGTGTTGATGGTTTTGGGCTTCCATGCTTATATATGTTTTAAGTTCTTACCAATAGAACAAAAATTAACATATCTATGTCTATTTTGAATGGTTCGTGATTTTATCGATTCAATGAAATTTTCTCAAGTTGCTCATTAATAATGGATTCACCCCCCACTCAATTATACGACCAATTCAACAACTATGATAATAAAAATATAAAAAGATTGGGAGGTTTTCTAATTCAACTAAAACTTTTTCAGCTACCACCTATACCCAAAGAAACTCAATGAAATATAAGTTAGAAAGGTCAAAAAGTAGCACAAGAAAGATAAGCCAAATTGAAAGGAGAATTACAACTAGCAGCAATATTAACACAACTGAAGAGCCTAAAAGTATGACTTAATTATTTTCTTCATATCTTTTTGTTCTTTATTTATAAAGGATAATAGTCAAGCTTCCCATATTCCCGTTAACTTTACACAAATTCATCACTACCATCCTATTAAGTTTCAGTACCCTACCTATCCAATGAAATCTCACTAGACTTACTTCCTAATAAAACAATTAGAGTTTTAGGTGACTCTACAATACCCACAGGGTCAAATGAAAGACCGAGATAACTTCAACAAGAGAATAAAAATACAATTGCAACACGATGCAAGAATAATAATACTGCTAATACACATGATCAACTGCATTATAAAACCATAAATATGGCTTCATTTGTAATGTAGATGTGCCTACTTATGTAGGCAAGGAAATAAGAGATTATGATCAAGAGGACATAATTATCACTTGGACACAAGGTGGAATCACTTGTCCACCAAACATGGATCACCCTCCATTATGCAATGAAGTATGTACAACATGTGATGGATGATAATGTGACAAGTGCACTAAAGCTTCAGACAATACATAAAGTAGATTGCAATAACTACGATCACCACCAAAATTAGAACTTCTCCTACACTGTGTCCAAATAAAGATGGAAAGTGTCTCAAATCCAAACTACTATAGATGCATTATCCTAAGTAAGCTTAAGTATAACTAGGTCAATAATAAATTACACCAACACCTGCCTTAACTGAAACTTAGGGGAATGTGAATTGAATCTCACAATGCAAGATGGGTCTCGGCTACTAGACCATGTTAGGTACATATGTATAATATGCAATGCAATGCCTCGTAAAGAGGACAAACGGAGAAAACCACGAGGAAGAAAACTCCCCTCTAAAAGAGAAAATAAATAACGTGCGTGGATTGAGGACTCAAGAACCTATAAGGACAACATACATCATGTATATAGAATCAAGTATCCGTCCATAGTAAGGAGACCGGGAAATAAGGAAACAACATAGTCTACCATAATGAAGAATCTCCTAGAAAGATGGTAAGTTCTTCAAGACAATACATAGTCAAATGTCTACAAACAACATTTCTCCGCTTGGGAAGAAAATAGGTATAGTACAAATGCAGGACTGCCTCCTATTTTGAATAGGAATTAAAAAATAGAATCCATATGTGGTATGATGATGTTATCTCTGAAATAAGCTCATGTGTCGCCATGTCCTTGGATGATGAAGATGCCACGAACCAATCAATAACAGGACCAACCACAATAGAGGGTGACATGCAAGGAACCAATAGAAATTAATAGTGAACATACTCCAAACACAAAGATGATATGACAACATTAGTACCACAATTATCATCAAACAAAAGAGATGCCTATGAAAATTGAGTGACACTCTCCAAGCTCGAAGAATCCATCGCGTAAACATGATCAACCTAAACCAAGTAATGTGACATCAAGTGAAGAAGGAAACTCATGAATGTCAACAAATAAAATAGAAATACCCTCAAATGTGTCTCCCAAGTCCGAAATGTGATACTCCACAAACAATGCACCCATGTCTCGCAAGGAGGAATCCCAATCAGGGAGACAAATAGAAGTCTCTTGCAATGACCCAATAGAATCACCAACAAGAGATGAATGTGTGATCCAACTGGAGAAGTAGGAGCTTGAAGTGCAAGCATTGGATCATCATAACTCTAAACTTTTTTAAAATAGTCAATCTCCTCTAAGGTATCATTATCAAAGGGAATATTGTTAACATCATCAAGTAGAAGAAGGCAATCTGAAGCGGGATCATCTACGAATTGACGAACATGTGGATCTTCAAAAATCTCCCAAATAATGGTCCAAACTATGCGTGGGCAAAGACTGCCCGTTAACTTGGGGTAGATTTCATGAAAGAGATATAAATTGATGCTGCTACAAATCAAATATATGATACAATCATTTTTATTTTCCCAAACTAATTACTTTTACTGTGACTTTAGCTCAGGAATGAATCCATAAATATAAGGCAAGAGATCAAGCCATCTACAATGTGTACCAGTTCCTTTTTCCCTTTACTCATAATTATCCTTAGTGAAATTTATAACAGAAGGATGTATTTCATAACCCTAGATCACATCAATAATACCCTTCGCACATGATAAATTTAGATCAACAATTGATTACCTCATATTTCAGTTATGTGTAATATAGGAAAATTTATAGTCAATTTTCACTAGAACGACCTCTTGGATGCAATGATAATGCTTAAATAGCCTTATTCTTCACCCATGATCAAATCAAGCCAAATTTTCTACTCTTAAGGAATCTTCACACCTAGATACTCTGATAACATATTAGAGTTTTAGGTAATCCTACAACACAATTAGGATCAAGGGTAACTGCACCAAGATGGTGAACAAAAAGGGGGGTATAAGTGGCCACTTTTCTTTTGAAATCAGGGAAACCTGAACTTCACTAAGATATTTGAGGGTCATGCACGCAAAACTAGGAGTTGTGTAAAGAATAAGAATTGTAGTACTTTGAATCTAGTTTATAAACTACTAAAGTTTTTTAAAAATGGATAAGGTTAAGAGGGTCAAACCTCTCACACACGAAAAATTGTTCTTGTTTTTTTTAGAAATACATATAACATAGTTGTTTCCGTGCACTTCACAAAATATATAGTTAGATTTAGTATTTTACAAAACCCTTTGGTAGGATGATAGGTAAGAGTGACATCTAGAAGTTGTATATTTTTTTGTAATTTTCTATTGATTATTTTATTTTTTATGATTTTTTGAAGTGACCGCATGCTGAAAATATGGTACCTGTTCATGTGCTAGACATAACTTAGATTAAAATAATCCAAATTGCCAACTTTTTTTTATTACAGTTAATAGAATCTAGTGTAGAACAATAATATGTAAGTTTTTTTGAATTTGATCTAGTAAATCAAAAGTTATTAAAAAAATGGTAGACATGTTTGTGTGAGGTCTATGAAGATAGTGGTAAAAAAAATTAAAGTTTACTATGCTAATATTGTCCAAAAATAAAAAAAATTATATGGTCAGAAAGCTTAGAAGACGTGTGAGATGATTTTGAATTTTATGGAACCGGTACGAGTTATGGAAAATTCATTTTTTTTTGTGGCCACTAAACTGTCCACCATCTTGGTGCACTACCCTCAAATGAATTGTCAAGAGAACTTTCACAAAATAATGACAAGACAATTACAACAAGATGCAATAATGATAATATAGCTCACAGACAAGATCACCTAGATTATAATACCATAAATGATGACTTTATTTACAATGTATCTACATGCCTTCTTATATAGGCAAGGCAATAAGAGACTTTGATAAGTAGGACATAAGTTATCACCTACAAAAGGTGGAATCAAATGTCCACCAGAGGTGGATCATCCTCCATTATGCAATGAAGTATGTGCAACATGTGGTGGATGATAATGTGATAAGTTCAATGAATGTGGGGAAAACACATAAAATGAAATATGATAATTACTATAACCACCTAAAGTGCAATTATAATACCATAAATGATGACTTTATTTACAATGTATCTACATGCCTTCTTATATAGGCAAGATAATAAGAGACTATGATAAGTAGGACATAAGTTATCACCTACAAAAGGTGGAATCAAATGTCCACCAGAGGTGGATCATCCTCCATTATGCAATGAAGTATCCTCCATTATGCAATGAAGTATGTGCAACATGTGGTGGATGATAATGTGATAAGTTCAGTGAATGCGGGGAAAACACATAAAATGGAATATGATAATTACTACAACCACCTAAAGTGCAATTTCTCCTACACCATGTGTAATTAAAGGTGCAAACCCTTAAGTGTCTCAAATGCAAACTAATGTATGCATTATCCTAATTAAGCTTAAGTAAAGTGTAATTAGTAAAATAATTAATTACACCAACAAAAACAACATTCACCTTAGGGTGAATAACCCCTCGAGTTCCAGAGATAATGGTGCATAAAATACATAAAAATTTAAGGCCAATTCTATAAAAACCAAACACAATGGGTTGACAAAGAGAGTGTAAGCATCAAAACTCAATCACAAATAGAATCACAAACATATCTATAATTGAACTATAAAATCATCTATCTAAGGCACTAGGTTTATACCTTGAAGACTCAAGAGACTTCCCTAAGTAATATCACAGATGACAACGAGAGGGAAATCATGAACATAAAATGAAAGGATAACTTTTTCACTCCTACAATACAATAAACCAATTAAAGTGTCAATGGAAGAAAAGACTTATGATTTGAGTGAGTAACAAAAAAAAGACACCTTAGAGATCTCCAAAAGGAGGACATTTAAAATAAAGTTGCTAACATATCTAGTCAAGCAATGGAAAGCTACATGTAAACCGAAACTAATATGGGTAAAAACTAAAAAAGAATACTTCAAAGAAATGATCAAGAGCTTAGTGAAACCAATCTTGACATTAACCAACAAGTAAACACCATCAAAAGCTATTAACCAACATAACATAATTATTCATAGAAAAGGAAAGTTGATGAAGTGAAACAAAACTAAAAGAGGTTGAGTGATACATTGATACTATAGCAAGAGCTGCAAAGTTTGTGTCCTTTCAGCTAGTGATTCATATATGTAAATCTTATTTGGGTTATGAAGCTCAATCCAACAATAATAGGCTTAAACATATTACAAACTTTTTGGATGTCACTCATTTTCAAGCTTAGGACATCTAATTAGAATTGATTGTATCACCGCCACCTTTTCAATAACAATTTTTAACAAATAAATATTTTAAACAAAAGCTTTACAAAAAAAATATATCATCCAAAATATTTAATATACACAAAAAATATATATATAGTTGTACAATTTTACAAAGCCCAACTAATGTGTTTAAGAAAGATGGTAACAAAGATAATTCATTGACCAAAAACATAATCAAATTTTAATTTTATAAAAAAAGTTATATTTTACTTTATATTATTTTATAAAATATTGAGAAAAGACCCATTATAACTAATATACAAATAGAAACAAAAGTAAAAATATAATATAGTAAAATTATTGAAATAATAAGAAAAAATGAATAAAAAGTGCAATATGCAATGGCTAAAGAAACTATTTATGCATATATTCTAACCTTTTTCCGAAGCTTTGTATTTTCCTCCATCAAGAGTCGCTCCTTGATTTTTCACCAAACGAAAGAATACATTAATGTATTATCTCGAAAAGATTGGATACCATTACATTTATATTTACCTTCATATAGAGCAAAAGTATTTCTATAATTAATTGTAGCAAATTGTTTATCATCGCGTTTATACTTACATCATTCATTAAATATTAGAAAGCAAATGTCATTTTCAAATACATCTGAAAAGCATCTTGGCAATTCACGTAAAACTAATTTATTTCGCTTTTGCTTCACTTCGGATCCGTCATGTTCTCCTATCCAATTTCATTCACTAAAGAAAGTTGTTTTGATTACTCCGAGCGAAAAATTAGATTACAAAGTTTCATTGTTAAGGGTCGATGTTAAAGCCACAATTCAGGATTTGTGTGGGATCTCTCATCTCAAGTTATAGAAAGACGTAATCCAATCTACGACAGGTTCTAATTAAAAGTTTACTGCTTAAGGCTGAACTGCAATGGTTTTTTAAGTAGCGATTATTTTTCAATTTACTAATAGTTAAAAATTAAAGATCAAAATTTATTTTAGTATTTTTGGGTAGTAGGAATAGTTAAACTTTTTAATTGGAAATTTATTACAATATTTAATGTATGATTAGTTCAGATTTAGCTAGATTTTATACATTATTGTAGAAATAAAAACTAATTGACCAATTATATATCATAATCGCTACTTAATTTAGGGTCATATTTTAAATCTTCAGTTGTCACTATTGATTTAAAATGTAATCTAACGGTTACCTCATTGTATTCTATGAGATAAAATGTACAACTTGTAATGCTCATAGAATTAAAAATTGCTTTTTGATTGTTGACATGAGCAGTCTAAATGTCAGGAAAATGAGAATTTTTACTAAGGTTCATCAGAAGCTGGCCCTGCAGATTTTCTAGTAATGGACAGACAAAAAATATTATGTTCAAAAAAAATTTAAAAGTTAATATTCTAAAGGTTAGCAATGAAAAATATAAAATTAAATCCACAAATGCATAGCTAAATCTATAAAATTTATGTGCAACATTTAAAAAGTTATAGAAGAATCACATCTTGTGGCAAAATTATAGGAAGCTAGTAAAGGAAACTCCAAAGACCTCTTAAAATATATATCTAGAAAGTAGGAGCCCCTATAGTTTTGCACAAGATTCTATTTCTGGAGGCAATATTTTTTTTCCCTATAGATGAGACTCCCTACTCTACAAACTAATTCTTATAGTAGCTCCATGGAACTCTCTCCTGTAGAAAGATCAAGGTCCTATTTTATGATGTTGGGTCTTTATATAGCCTTGACAAAAAGAAGTTAGCCAAGAACTTGTATTTGTAAACCAAATGTGATCCTTTAAAACAAATTTATTTTTGATGTTCAGTTATACACCAATTGTGATCTTTTATATGAAGGCTTTGGCAAGTAGTACATTTAAATAGTTTAATTCAATGAAGAGATTTGACCATTCATAATTTTTATTAATCAAAAGTGAAAGCTATATTTTTTTGCATATATAAATTATTTTGTGCAATTTAGATGATGTTTGTGTAAAGATTCAAGATTGGGGACGCACAAATGCTCTATTACATGAGGAAGTTTAGATACTTGGATTACAAAAGAAAATTCTAGAGAGGCAGTATTTTTAGAAGGAAAAAAGAAATGATTATTATATTAAAGATGGTGAGGGGACTATCATATAATTTCACATTTCTACTAGTGAAGTTCACTTGGTCAACAATATTCACATCATTGTTATTGGAGTAAGCCCTTTCATTCATGATCTAGAACAATCTTTAGAAGAAACTATTTTCTGCCCTTCTTCGGTGAAGAGCAGTTTTCCACCATTATATAATGCATTTGAAATATTTTATTGCTAAGGATAATAAAATCATTTGTCCTTGACCCTTCCTCGATATAGGAAATTAGGGATGTCATTCTTTTATTGATTATCTAAAGTTAGGAGCCTTGTTGCCACCTTTTCCATAAAAGAAAAAAGGACAAAAGAATTCAAAGGTATCGAATGATTCATTGATATCCTAGGAAGATTTGAAAAAATAAGAACATAAAGATATTATAAAGATGTTGATTCGTAGTGTTTCTCTCTATCATGTTGTAAAATGTACTCTAATGAATGTGTCTACATTCACACTCTCCTAGTACTCATTTTAGCTTTCGTCACCTCTAACCTCCATTGGCACCAATTTTATATTTAAATTAAGGATATGAGTCCAATTCTATTTTAAATCTCAACTAACTCCTCTTTCAACCCTTTTTTTAAGTGTGTCATTTATCGTATTTTACTTTATCCTTATATGGGTGGTATCTTATTGTTAACTACAATGTAATTAAGGATTCACTTTAATTTCACCCACACCAATATAGATTTCGTATATAAGAACTACACCCCTATTATCTTTATATCCCCAAAATTTGAACAAAAAAGAGTCAGACTATGCGCATAATACGAGAGCATGCGATTGTTGTTTTATAAGCTATAATTAACAATGGATAACATGGAAACCATGGGAGTCTCAAATCTAGCCTTGGAATTGGGATATGACCATTGTAGGTCAGCCTTCATACAAAATTACCTTCAAGAACCTATACAAAGTGTCTACTCTAGTTCATTTTATCTAACATTCACAACACATCTACATGTTCTTCTCAAGGGTAAGTATTTGTCAAGAGAAAATCTGGTCCAAGAGGCATGAATCAATCAAGCTACAATGAAGCATCTTCAATTATGAGTTTGTGTTGAATTTTTTGATAATTCATCATGTTGTTGCATCAACATTTGGAGGACTTTTCCTAACAGCATTGCATCTTCAATCAATGGTAGAATCATTTCAATCCAAGGATTTCCCAAACATTTACTAAGCATTTAATGTTTCAAAAATCTAAGGCTCGACTAACACGTGTCCCTGTACAACACAAACACCATTTTATCTATGTGTCAATCAGGAAGTCTAGAGATAAGTTGCAGTGCTAGATCTGGGACATATGAGCATATAGCAGACAACAACATAAGTAATTTGTAATTCTTCATCAATAGGACTAGGCTGTTGAGCATGCCAAATAACTAAGAGGGAGAGGGGATAAATCATTTATTACCTCACACTTCATAAGACTTTTTGTCGGTAAACTAATAAACCCAAAGAAACCAAGATTTGCCTAGAAAAACCCAAACTGAAAAAAACCAAAGAGAAGCTAATTTTCATGAAATGAAAACACCTGTTAGGGTTACACCGGTTAAGGTAATTTGTACAAAGGCTCACTGTGGGTTATGCTAACTACATGTCCTGCTAACTACCCTAAATATAATTAAAATATAAAAGTAGATATTTAACATAAACACAAACTGATTGAATTGCACCTAAATTGTTAGAATTAACAATGTCCCAATCAACTAAGAGGGGGGGAGGAATCAGTTAATATCAAAGTTATAAATCTTAATTCCAATACTAACCTTATGCTCAATTGAATGTAAAACAACTTTAACACAATAGTGCACCAATATATATTTTCCTGGTGGGAATGATGTCCACAAATTAGTACTATGAGTATAGTAACCCAATAAAGATTTCTAGCCCTGTTTAGAGCTGATTATTATAATTGTACAATCCCTGTTAAAGGACAAACCCTGTTAGGAGTCAAAACGCTGTTAAAGATATTACACCTGGTCACAGACCGAAATACAAGGGAAGGTTATATCCACCTTCAAGACTCACTGTCCTAGATTTGAAGAAATATCATCAAGAATACCTGAGCTTTCTTCAAGTACATTTATTACCAAGAAAGTTCCAACCTTGTGCCTTAATGCACAATCCTCTTCTCTACATCAGCAATCCTTCCAGCCTAAAAGCTTGCCATGAAAGATAGTTTCATTAACTCATCCTCATCCATGCTTTCCACATCAGTGCTCACAGGTTTGGCCATACTTGCCAACAATAGGGTGTAGGAGGCATCAGGTTCTTGTTTGAGCTCAAGTCTTACCTCTTCTTCTTTTTTTGTTCCTATCTTTTTTCTTTGTTCTTCCCCTTGCTTTTTTTCCTTTTCTTGTTCTTTCTCTTCCTGTATTCCCTCTATTTGTCCTTCCTCTTTCTGTCCTTCCTCTTCTATTGTCATCACACTATCCAAGTTTCCTGAAAACAAGTCACTCTCATCCAGTGAGGTGTCAAGTGTCATAGGCACACCAGCAACAACGAAGTTTGGTTGTTTGTCAACTTTGCTTGCTTCCATACTCTCCTCTATTGTCTTAGAGCTTTCTCCCATTCCCAAAGGTCTAGGCTTGGTGGCTTGGTGGCTTTGAGAGTTGAAGTCTTCTCAGGCATGTTGCCCATCAGAATTTCATCCAATGCCTTCTGTGTGTCCTCAATTACCTCATGATATTTCCTCACCATTATCTTTACAAGTCTGGCCTTAGTCCTTAGTAGTGTTAGGAATAAGGTGTCTCAACCTTGGATAATTCCTATTCTTATTATTTGTTTTGTAAATGTATTTTTTGCAAATAATGTAATTAAGTGTGAGTGTACATGTCTAGTTGGCATGTTGATGTGTCACTCCACTTGATGTGTCGGCATCTTGTGCGTAAGAAGATCATGACTGAAACGGTCATGACAAATTCCTATGACGCATAAGAACTATTTAAAGAATGTGTTATGACAGGTGTAAGAGCATCTTATGACTTGAGCCTATTTGGGCACCCAAGAAGAAGTGGTTGGTGTGTGTAAGAGAATATGCCAAAAATAAGTTGGTATGACAGATTCTCTTACACTTCTCTTGTGACCGTTATTTTTGGCGGATTCTATGACAAGCTGTCATAGTCTATTCTAGGGATGGACGCCTATTCTTGGGATTGCATGTAACAACTGTGTACATGTGGCTTTGTCCATGGGTCTTGGTGGTTGTGCCTATTTTTGGGTCCAGAGGATTCTATATATATGATGCTGCTCCTATGGGAGAGATATAACAGAAATTTAAGTCTTGTTGGCTTTGTCTCTCATTTCCTGAAAGAACTTGCATTGCAAGTGTATTGTAATCTTTGTGTTGAAGATAATACATTGTGCAAGTTTTGGAGTGCTGGGGTTTTTTACCGAAAGGTTTTCCCCAGGGTATATCATTGTGTCATTCTCTATTTTTCTGTATGTATGGTATGTGGTTGCAATATCTTTGTTAAAGTAGTTAACGAATCTGAAATTGTAAGGATTTATAAGAATTTGCACAATACTCTCCTATAGAGATTAGCGTAGGAAGCTGTTTTCCGCACTTGAGTTTCCTTACAAGTAGGGTTTTCAGCTCTTTAATTATTATCTATTTCCTGTACTGAAACTACAGGCAACATATCTTCTATACAAGTCTAATTGTTTTCTGATTTCCAACTTGCTATACAAGTCCTTAGGTATACTTCCCTCTATTTCCCGTAGGTTCTTTTTATAAATTACTAAGTGTTTAATCACTATGTCCTCTATTACTGATTGATTTTCAGAATCATACCTCTCATAGTATTTGTTCAGTGTCTTCAAATTTCCATCTTTTATTATCCTTTCCTGTAATATTTTTATGTCCCGTTTCCACAAATTCTCTGTTTTCTTTTGCTTTGCCTTTTCTTCTTTCTTCTCAGTCACCTTGTCCTCTTTTCACTTTGCTTTTATCTTGACCTTTTGTTTCTTAGGGCTAATAGGTCTATTTGATCTTGTAGATCTCCTAGGAGTGCTCGCAAGTGCATCCTCTTGTGCTACCTTCTCAAGGATGATTGATAAATCTATTGCATTAGATGTAGGACTTACTATCTTTATTTGACTTAGCACGGAACCATTCCATCTAGCCTTCCCTTAATCATCGTGACTGTTCATATGCCCAGTTCCTTTGTCTTCAGATGCCTTCATATCACTGTAACTTGTTGATATCAATACCAAAACACATGGGACCTTAACTGAAGGTCATGCATATCCCAAATTATCTTCCTCTAAGTTTGCAAGCCATAACATAACATATATTGTTTTCGCTGATCAAACCAATACTGCAGTATATTGTAAATCTGATTCTATACTTAGTTATTTTCATGACTGTGTCTCCAATACTTATACTTACTCCATGCGATCACTCTAACATGTGTGTTGCCATAAATGACAAGCCTCAAGTGATCTATAGTGCTCTCCAAACATCACTTACCAACAATCTCTGCCTTTGGCATTGATGGCAATAATTAGTGAAAAATGACTAAGTGTCCAAAATACTGACTGTACTCTTCTCCTTCTTTTCTTTCTTATATACATATTCCTCTCCTTTTTTTTTATTTACAATTTTCTTTTTCTTATATATATTTTTCTTTTCATTTTCTATTCTTCTTATTTTTCTCTTCTTCTCCCCCTTTCACATCAATGGCAAAGGTGCTCACAAAACTTCAAAATTTTAAGCGTGTATGACTTAGTGCTTACTCACCAGATTCAAAATGTCTTGGAAGGAGTCTTCCAAGGTCTTCACTTCATCATTCCATGACTTAATCAATAGTTCACTAACATGGATCAGTCCATTAAGTTAATAAGATGCGATCTCTGCTGCCTTCAACTTAGTGGGTACAGTGTTGGTCATTGATTCCTCAATCTTTTTAATCTCTGTGAGATGAGCTTCAACAATTGATAGGTTGAGAGTGATTAAACTCTTTAGCACACCAAATCTTGTCACTACTCTCCCTTTCTCTATATCCAAAATATTTACTTTGTCGAAGATCTTGGATGTCTTCTTATCCATTTCTAATAGAGTTTGTGAGGAGGTCTCACAACTGTCCATCATGCTATCCAACGCAACCCTGTCCTTGGCTACTATGTCCTCAATGTTCTTTATGTGTCTAATAGGATTGATGAAATAAATGTATAATTTTCTTCCTTGTGAAATACAACTTTTGGCCTTAATTGTAGTTGCTTTCAGAATGCCCAAGTCCCATGAGATGGAAGGTCATACATATCCAAAATTATCTTCCTCTAAGTTCGCAAGCCATAACATAACATATAATGTCTTCGCTGATCAAACAAATACTGTAGTATACTGTAAATCTGATTCTGTACTTAGTCATTTTCATGACTATGTCTCCAACACTTGTACTTACTCCATGCAATCACTATAACATGTGTGTTGCCATAAATGACAACCCTTGAGTGATCCATAGTGCTCAAAAAACGTCACTTGCCAACAATTCAGCAGTTAGAGCTTTCAAGGGTTCTTACACTCGTATCAAAGCAGTTTCCTGCCAACCTATAGGGTTGGAAATCTTGAGTTCCCATGTTTTATATATGATTTATCAACACTCTAGCTTTATTTTAGTTATGGATAATTATAGGAAAATTAGTAAACTGAAAAACCAGTTGAATCGCATAGCTAATCTTAGGAAGCAAACAAATGCCATGATGGAAATAATGGAAAAGCTTAAACAAACTCAAGAAAGGATGAATGTTTTTCTTTCAAATCCGTCAACCGTAGACAATGCAGCAAGATATATTGTTTCCATTTTTAAAAAGTCTTCCTCATAAAGAAAACAAGAAGAGAATCAGGAGGATTGTATAGGTGTAGCTTTAGCAGCCAACAACCATCAGGTAGTGGAGTATTTTCTCAGTGGGACGGCTACTAGTCCTTATACATGTTATGTTGGAGGTTCTTCTCAGGAGCATGTCATTATGACAAACTTGCTTGAGGACAATTGCATCGAGTCCCAACATTTACATAAGACAGGAGCTAGTGACCGAGAAAATGTTGATGACATTATAGCCACCATTGGTGGCAGCCTTACATCAGTTCGTAGCAATAAAAATGTTAATCATACAGGGTATGATTTTAATGACAACAATCCCTTTTCAGAGCCTATTGACTATGTTGCTAATAGGGGCAGTGCAGAAGGGGTTGTTGATGCCACTATGAGTCTTGACTCACTTGGTGGGAATATTGATTTTGAGGATTGGACATAAAATATGAGCTCTAATAGCTCTGATATTTATGACAGCGGTCATAATGGTGAGCCTATGAAGGAGATAGTAGTTTTTCCATGTGTGGAAAATGGTTGCATAGAGTTTTCCAGTGTTGACCCTCATGATTCGGGTTTTAGAAATGAGTTATATGATGTAGATTCATGCCATAATGATTCTAATTTTTGTTACAGAAATCAGTCATGTTTGCAACAACATGAGACAACATAGATTTTAGAGGGGGATGATATTAGCATTGGTGATATGCGAATTATTGATGTTATCTATGAGGACAACTCATGTTGTAGTGACTCTGATTTGCCATATCAGACTTTAGAAAATGGTTCAGAGGACTCATTGGTTGATGATAGGTCCCAGGATCGCGACTTACAGAGATTTACAGTTACGTGTGAGCTGTGAGTGTGTGAGGATCTTGTTATAGCAGAAGCTTCCACTTTGTCAGATGAGCCATTTGTTCAAGTGCCTAGCAATAGTACCTCGGTTGTTGATGTCGGCGGAGATGATAACACACACGATGTTGTTGATCATGAGATGAGAATTGCGGATACAATTTCCTATCATAATGTGGATTATGGGTCAGAGAGCGTACATGGGAGTCAAGGAGTTTAGAAACATCATTTGATCATGCAATTGAAGGTGAGTGATAGTCGGATGTTTACAACCATTGAACACTATGATACCGCCCATCAGATATTAGCTATATGTAGTTGGGGTACTCCTATGTTGGATGAGCACAGTGATAGTGGTCTTTCCCTTGTAGAGATCCATTCACTATGAAAAGCTGTCAGGATAATGAAATATTATTACTTGCAGTTCTGACAAGGGTTACCTTCTTGAGTGCGGTTGCACTTATTACGATGCATTGATGGAATACGAAGAAGAGGTACTTGAGCTCATTCATGAGCTTGAGGTGATTACATAGATATTGGAGAGTACCCAGTTGGCCCTTAAGGAGTCACAGTCATAGTTAGAGTAGTTTACCGTAGAGATGAGACAAGTAAAGTATTCATAATCTATAGTTACAGTACAGTTTCCTAAAGTGGGAATTGGTGATGATTTGATATCAATAGGTTGTAGTGAGGATGTGGCTACATCCATCTCTGATATAGGTGCAGTACTATATCCATCTCTGATACAGGTGCAGTAGTTTCAGAAGGGATGAATACTTTGGTTGAGAGTTGTAGAGAGCCTCTTTTTGTATCAAGTTCTCCAGTGGTTAACACATTGACAGATGATGCAGAACAGGTTATTGAGAGTCTTGATCTGACAGAAGTGGATTCTTCAGAGAGCTGTGTGCCAGTTCCTGACACTACTCCCTCTTCTTCAGAGGACTTAGGAAACGTATAATCTGATTTGGAGACGAGCTTTCATGGGGATTTGTTTCCTTCTGTTCAAAACAAATCTATTACTTCATCTCATACAGATGATAACGATAAATGGTTGCTAGTGTCACAGTTTCAGAGGGATCAACTGTGGGTTATAGGGGAGCAAGTTGATGCTTCTTCATCTAATTTCTACTGCACAAACTTATTTATGGAATATCTTCTTGAGAGTTCAGAATTGCAAGAGAGACCATTCAGAGCTTCTGAGGGTACTCTCATCCAAGGTTCTCGCAATATTCAGGTTTTCATGGGATAGATTGTAGAGACTTTGATTACAATGCTTCCCCGTAGGGATTTTGTGGTCGGGCTAAGTGAGAGGGTTACCCGAGATCCTGCCCAACTAGTTGTTCGGAGACAGAGATTGGAGCCATATCTTAGTTTTTGGTTTGATAATGATGAGCCTCTGACAAAGATTGGGCTATTTTATCGCAACTACACAGTGAGGAGTTCTCATCATTTCTCTTTTGACCCACAGGTAGAGGACTTAGTTTCGCATAGGTGTGGGTTGACTCCAAGTTCTTACCATCCTTAATGGGATGGGCTTATACCCTCTTTAGTTGATAGGCTTAGTTGTTGCAAGTTAGCAAGAGGCTACTTGCAGATTAAGAATATCCATGATAGTTTTGTAGAGGATAGATATCTAGGTTGTGATACAAATACCTTCAAGACTTCTTATCTCCACAGTACAGATTGATGTGAGTCTCAGTTGCATTGGCACCCAAGTGGCGACAAGGTTAGCACTGTAGTTTTGGTGGGTCCTCTTCCTTGGCTTCACCAATTCTGGTATGATGAAGTTGGTGGAATGTTGACTATGGAATCCAGGGATTGTTCTAGTTGGTGGAATGCTTCTTCCTTTTGTTACAGTTAACTTGGTTGTAATGTATAATGGTATTATGTTGACGCCACATGGTTTGTATGGAGTACTCTACAGAATGAATTGGGATCCTAACGTTCTATTGAGCTCTGAGTGTAAAGTTTGGGATTCTTTGGGTGGATCTGGATTTTAGACAAGGTTTACAGTTGAGCATTGAAGCATATTCAGTGTGCGAAGAGTATATTGGTTCATCCTTGGCCTTCTTTAACATGTTTTGATTTGGATGCACTATTCTTGTGTGCAAGGGTTGGATAGTTAGCATGAAGATTGTCCTTGTGCAGTTTTGTTAATGTTGGTGCTACAAGAGTTGGTCTGAGATGTGTGGGACATGATGCAGCTAGTGGGGTGGAGTTACATTGTAGTAGAGATTACTTGAGGACAAAAAATTTCAGGGAGGGTAGACTGTAATGTTCCCATTTTTGTGAGCATCAGAGTTCAGTGGATTAGCCTATTAATTTACCCTCGTAGGCTAGTATGGTTGGTTAGAGGGTCATTTGAGGGATGCAGCTTCTCCATTGGTCAGAGTTTTAAAGATTTGGCTTTTGTTTGAGGTCTGCAAGACTCCATATATAGTAGTTGCTATTTATAGCACCTCTTTGTATTTATAGTAAGTTTTGAGAGGCTTAGATAGGGACCCCTGCTATTTTCTCAATTCAAACAGTGTGCAAAGATGATGAGTAATAATAGAGATATTAATATTTATTTAACTAAAATAAACATTAATAATTTTGGGCTTATATTATTAAGTTGTAATATAATTTTGCATTATAACTTAAGTCTCTTAAGTGATGGGTCAAGTTATCATAGATGGGGCCAAGTGAACAATTAATTTTAAAAGAATTATTTGTGCACCAACTATGGAGATTTAAGTGAAATAATTAAAAGTGGGAATATATCTTTTATCCCACATTGGCCACAAAATTCTTTGAGCTCTCACAAGAAAAGAATAAAACGGACTTAAGAGCTCATTCTCACGGGATATATTATGTTTATGCTTTGATTGGAATTTCTTCTTTGGAGCATTAGAGCTTGTGAGAAACCAAGGGTTTCTGCAATCTTTCAAGCTTATTGGCATTGGAGAGCATTGCATCTTATTTCTAGCAGCACTCAGAGGGTGTGAAATATTCGCCTGATATTGCTAATCGGGTTGGCTTCATTCAGGAATCATCATTGTGCTGATTGGAGGGATTATTAGTAGATGTTATTGATAGATTGGAGGTATACACTCATAGCAGATTGAGAGCATTGAATTGAAAAATTATTGGCTGTTCATGGTTGTTTGAAACATTGCTTTTCGCAGGTTATTCATTTTCCCTACGCTTTCTTCCATACTTGGTTCGATGTTTTTGAAGAAGGCACCCAAAAAATCAGGAAGAGTTCCTAAAAGGGATGCCTAGTTGAACCACAGTGATTGATATCATCAGTTTGGAGATTGGTTGCTGATAGAAAGAGATACGAGCTTCTGTATGCTTGCTTTTTCGGCCAGCAAGGGTTTCAAAGTAATTTCCACAATGAAAATGGGTATGGTTTTTAATGTAAAACACTCTAGTGCTATGTATTGAAGGAAAAGTAACAAAGATTGTCTTCTATGCCCAAAGTATTGTTAGTGTTAATTTTTAGAAGTTTTATTTCAGCATATGTATTGTTTTTTATGTCAAACCATCTCAAAAACACAAAAAATTGGAAAACAATAAGAAAACAAAACAAGCATATAATCAGTTCAACAATTAGACCTTTGAAGGGCTCTTATACAAAACCAAACATAATCTCCATGTTCGTGATCGTCATCACAACTTTCATCCTAGAGCCCATAAATGTGCTTCTCAAAACCTCTCCTCACCTCATGCACCTCCTCATTCTTCACTTTCCTTTGACCAAACCACGCTAGAGCCTATAGAGGAAGTGAATTTGAACAAGGTTAAAAAGAATAAACACGAGAATGGTATTTGTATCTTAGATTCTATTACAATTCATCTTCATAAAGAAGATACTCTCGATGATGATGTTAATGATACTAACAATCATATGCATGCTAGTAATTCTGATGATATGTATGAGACTATTGATCTTGATAATGAATTACTGGCTTATATGCTTTCACGACAATTATCTATCACCACTAGTAACAAACACAGTGTTGATCCCTAAGTTTTGTTGTCTATTAGTGTCTGACAGTTAGTCATTTTCTAGGCAATGTTGGTCAGTCATCACTGCAACCGATCTATCTAGTAAAGGCCGAGTTATGTCTAGACTTGCATCATGTACAAGTACCAAGCAGTAGTTACTACTAAACAAGTCAAAGGTCACCGAGCACTTCTTTAATAGCCGAGCAGTTTATGCTGAGTTGTAAAGAAGTGTCAGTGCCAAGCACCAGTATATGAAGAACAGTTAATGTTGAGTTTCAGAGACTTCATATACCGAGCAAGCCATAAACATGTGTTTGTAATGACACAAATACTTGGGTAAACCGTTTTGGCCGACACGTATACAATATTTAATATTTGTTGAGGGAATCACAGAGGTGATAATGTTTTATATTTAGAATCATTAATCCCTATGTAATCTATGTAGCCTATCAGATTTAGGGAATGATTAAGTGGCATAAATGTAGAATCTAGATCGTTGATCTTGATCTAGGGAGTTGATTTGTTGTCTATATAAGATGAGATCTAAACCCTTAAACAATGTAAGAGAGTATGCGTGTACATGAATGGAATGAAGGGGATCTCATACACAGAACAGAGAAGTATTTTGATATAGGAAGATATCAGTCAAAGTAACCGAGCAAATCAGTGGAGGACAGAATAGAGATATATTTGATTGAGGAGATCAAACAAGTATTGGAAGGAGGAGATTTGTTATCAGCATCACAGTGCAAACTGAAGGATCAGGTACAGAGACATTTTAGCAGGTGAATCAAGGTACATCTCTTAACAAAGTGGTCCTAATAGGCGTATGTAAATCTCTTAACCAAGTGCTTACTTTGTAGCCCTAACACACAAACTTTAATACTGCGGTAGTGAACATTTGTGGGGGTCATCCCCACCCCAATTTTACCTTTCAAGGGTCTCTGGGTAACCAAAATCTATGTTATGTTTCAATTTCATGGATGAAGATTAGATTGTTAGATCTATTTCAGTATTGAATTTGGTGTTTATGTTATGCAAGTTAAATTTATGTCATGGTGGAATTATTAGTAGATATCTGATTCACCCCCCCCCCCCCACAGTATCTCACTTTCCCATATTAGATTTCCAACACACAATTACCTATCTTCACAGCATGGTCCTTATTTGGAACTGGCAATTGTTCGTTCTGTCATGCTCGGTGTTGCTCCTTTTGCGAGTTTCCCACCTTCCCTAAACACTGTGGACCAAGATAGGTGGGCAGCAGATAAGCTTCATCTGTTCCTCTTGTACAGTGTATCTTTATCTGTTTGCCCGCCGTAATGTGTTTCCCCCATGATGTGCTTCTTGTTATATTTTTTTTAGACTTTTTTAAACGACACTTGTTGCTCTAGTGGCACAAGGTGATAAAGGAATCACAATGTCATACCCATTCTTCTATTTGTATCTTGCTTCTTCTATATGTTCTTACGTGTTATTTTGTACACGTGTCATTATTCATAAATGTTCCTTTCTGTTGTCCACTTGGCATAATGCAAAATGGTAGAACTTATTCTTTTTGGTCTCCGTAATGCCGGCCCAAAAAGACTCTTCTTCATCACTCTTACGTGTCTTTTTTCTATTGTGTTGTAGGTCTACTTCCTTCGGAAAATAATGACATTTCACTTTAAGATAACATTTTACATATTATCATGTGATCAGACTGACCCAAAAAATTGTAAATCTCTTTTCTGCTCTCTTGTCATATGCTCATTTCCCTTGATTTGTCCTTTTTTGGGGGCATATCATAGTGGAAACGTCTCTAGTGGATGCATGTACACTATGTTAACACCCATTGCTCTCATTAAGGTATTTGCAATATCTTTAACATGGGGGCAAACATGCTGCTCATATTTTGCACATACACACTATATCTTACTGATGCATTACACTTGGATCCCTTATGGACACACAATCCTTAAAAATTAATCCCTATTTTTCTTTCAATCCCTTATCGACATACAATCCTTAAGGACATATTTGACGCAGTCAAGGATGGTGGATCCAATTAAGGACAGTCCAACCTTGCAACCAATCAAGAACACAACGGAATAACACAACAACATATGCTCAAAATCAGATTTTCCATTAACATGCCCAGCTGTAAGGCTTTCCGGGTTAGGGACAATTACAAACAACAAGTAATTCAGAAAGATCAACAAGATCCAACACAACTCCAGCTAGTCCAGTTCTGAGAGAAATCAGCAACTGATGGAAACCCTAAGGCAGATCTGAACTTGTGCTCGCAAGCCACCAAGCGATCTCCTTCTTTCCAAGCACGCAAACCACTAGCTCTGCTATTACAACTATCAGAAATCAATCTAATCTGTAAGATATCGCAGGATCTTTTCCACAACTTTACTTATCTGGTTCTCACCAGACATGCTGTCAAAACTCCTAATCTGATCTCCTCTACCCCTAAAACAACTACCCAAACATCCTATAAATAGTAATCAGCAGCCACAAGTCCGCTAGATGAAACAATTAACTCCTACAAACAAATATTAAATGCAATAGAAGTTAGCTCTCAAATAGCCTTATAATTATTTAGTTCAACATGTCGGCCTCTAGATCCACATAGGAGAATCCAACAAAAGCTACCAACAATAAATACACCAACTTAGCCAACCAAATCACCAAGAACACCCATCGGTAAGCCAAACTACCGAGTGCCAGGAAACATACTGAGCAAGCACACCAACCGAGCTTCACAAGCATTACCGAGCACCAGAAATGCTGAGTCTCCTTCAAAGACCGAGCTCCCTTTAACGACCGAGTCCTCCAACGACCGAGCCACCTCGGCGATCGAGCAACAGACATAAACACCGAGACCTCGTTGATAACCGAGCACTGAGCAACAAAACACCAAGTCACCGAGATCCACCAGAACTTCCAACCGAGAATCACTACCAAGACCACCGAGCTCCATCGGTGAAGTAAAATAAAATTTGATCGGGAGCTAATACCCAAATAACCGAGTAAAAGATTGTCTTTACCAAACTCATCCACCTCCTTGACTGAGTGCTAGAAAATCACAAAGAACTGATCAAGAAGCCAGGAAGCCACTGCATCAATATCACTCTTGCCAGATCCCTTATTCACACACAATGTTTAAGGATTGACTAGCACACCATACAAACCCCTTTTGCTATAACTTTCAATGACATTTTTTGCGGCACCTTCTTTGTGTGATTCACAGTAAAACAAGCAATCTTACTGGGACTAAGTAATCACCTCTCTCTCTCTTGTCAATTATATCTCTCTTATCTTAGTTTTGGATTTGATAAGGACTTAAGTTACTTGGGGGCTTGATGTTTCCTTATCGCCTTCGCTTGGATGAGATCATCTTATGCATTTTGATCTAATTTACCGTGAGCATGAGCTTGCCTCATACTCTCGCTAATGTGGGAGCTAAATGTATAGTCCTAAAAGGTTAACACCCATTAATTTGGAAGCTCTAGGAAAAATTGGGCCCCATTTCAATGATCTCCTTGATTGTGGATATGTTTATGCTTGATTTTCCCACTTCTCTATTCATTTTTCCTATGAAATTCCAAGTGCTTCTATAACCCCGCATATTTTACCTTGAAACTAGCTACACCTTTTAGGTATAGTTCGTACTTTGGCCTACCTATAACGATATAGGTCACACTTGAGATGACATATACCCCGGGGGTCTAATTTTGATGATTTTCTGGACCTAATGCGAAGTACTTTCTTCTTCCACCATTGTGCAATTGGCCCTTGAAAATTTGAGCCCAGAAATCACTATAAAAGGATGATTCTTCCTCTCATTTTTCACATCCATGATTGTGTAATCTTTCCAAGTGTTCAACTCCAAAGTGCATTTAAGGCAAGGTTTTCAATCCAAGATGTTAAGACTTCTTTCCTTCCATCCCGAGGCATATCTTTTATTGATTGTGTAAACTCCTTCCCCATGATGCATTAGTAGAGGATTTCCCAATCTTGCAAGATCCACATCCTTATTTCCTCTCTTTATTGATTCAAGCATACATACATCCATGATGTATGATTAGAGAAAGTATTAATCTATTACATAAGTGAAGACATCCTACATCCTAGATCCGAATATTCTACATTCAGGCAAGCAAGTATACATCTTTCTGGATATAGGGGGTCTGGATCCATCCATAAGGGTTTAACAAGAAAAGTATATTTACATTTATCTTTTTTTACATACTTCACTTCATTTCAAGGTTAATTCCTTAACGGGGGATCGTCCAAGGCAAGCCCCTCTCCTCCAATAATTTCCCCTTTACTTGTGCACATGAGCATATTCACAGAGTTCTGGATTCAGAAAAGTAGATCTAAAGATATAGTATTGGCCACAGTCTCGAGACCTCCAAAATTTGACTTTCTGGGTATAGGTCGCTTCAAGTTCGACCTATACCGGTATATGTTCAGTCAAGTTAGAGATGCTCCTGTAGTCTCGAAATCAAATATTGCAAATTCAATCTTCAGGGTTTCAGATCCATATGTTTTCCCAGTTTCGAAACAGTCTAATAGTGTTTTTATAAATCTGAACTTGCATCCACTACTAGCCCTCAAAATGAGTTCATGTTCTTTCCCATTATTTCATAGCACTTAGTTTGATACAAAAGATCAAATATCTTGTTGTTTGTCAGTACATGACTACATAATTTACTTTCCTTGTGTCTACATTTATATTAAATTTTTATACATTAAACGAAAAAGTCCCCACAAAGGGATCCTAGAATTAACTCTTTCTCTTAGGTTTCAATCTTGCATTGACACCCCTACATCTGTTTGGATTGTGCTAATCTAATTTTCACCTAAAAGGGGGCTATATTTTCAGATCCCCTTGCCGCTTTCCCAATGTATAGTGGCGAAATGGTTGTCTACCATTAACTACCATTTTCCAGTTTACACTATTATTTATGGAACTTGAAGGACCTCTATTTATTAAGTAAACAAAAGTATCAACAACATCTTCCCAAAGTTGTAAGAGCAATTGTTCATCCTTTAAGACACATCATTTTCTTATGGGGTTCTAGAAACTCTCATCTATCTACAAGTACCATGGTTTGAGAAATAACTGTCAAATTGTCTACAATAGTATTCACCTTCATTATCTGATCTTAGACACTTCAACTTGTTCCCCATCTCATTGTCAACCAAATATTTCCATCTGCTTAAGATTTTAAATATATCAATTTTTCTAGGAATGAAATATAGCCATATTTTCCTAGTTGCATTATCAAAAAAAGTAACATAATAGTAAGAGCCACCAAGAGATAATACCTGAGCTCATCCACATAGATCCAAGTGTTCAAGTTATATCTTTTCATTCTTCCTTTCCTTCCCAACTCTGACAAATCTGACTCTTTTCTTTTCCATTAAGATAGTTTTCAGAAAAATCCAAATAAACTTGTTCCAAACCTACCAATAAATTATTCAAATGGAGAATATTCTTTTCCTTCTCGCTCATGCACCCTACTCAATTGTCTCATAGTGTTTTATATGTTCATGTAGAAGCTAGGGAATCAAATAATCAGTATTAGCAATACATAAATATATTGTACCTACCTTTGCTAGTTTTTCTATTATCAATGAACCTTTAGTATCCTCACACAAATTATCTAGGAATATGACTTTGCAACCATCACATCCCAATTGTTCTGTTGATATTATATTTCTTGTCAAATTAGGAACATGTCTCATCTCTTTCACTAGCCATTGATTTCTAATTGGTAAATTGATCTGCATGTTTTCCTTGCCAAGATTTTTGCATGGTTCATCATCACCTAAATAAACCTATCCAAAATAGCCTTGAACATAGTCAAGAATATATTTTCTAAGCGGAGGGTCGTATAAAAAGAAGCCCATGTGTCTAAAAACTACAAATCAATAATATTATCCAACAAAAGAATTAAATCATCTTATAATACATTACCTACTACATTTGTTTCCTTCTTATTATCTTCTTGTCCATCCCCTTATTTTCCCTTTCAAGAACAACAATTTTTCTTCAGATATCATTTCCTTCCATAATGCCATCACTCCAGATTTACCCTAGATTTGGATCTTCCCTTTCTAGATTTCTCACAATTACCTAGGCTCTTTCCTCTTTCCTATTTCATCCCCTATTCTCAACTATGAAAGCATTCCCTGATGGCGCACTTGTTCTTTTTCATTACATCATCAAACTTTAAAGTATTTGAGATAGAGATAAAGCTACTCACAACAATGACTAAGTCATTGCATCTTTAACACAATGACCATAAAATCAAGAGTCATAACCTGATCATCAAAATTTACTTTTACAGAACTTAGTTGACTAGTGACCATGCTAAACTCATTCAAATGATCACTAACAAATGCTATGCGCTTCTCCTATAATTTATCTAATGTTTTCATTAGACAATTTGTTGTTGTTTCTTTTCCTACATTGAAAGCCCCAAATAATGCAAGGCATAATCTTAAATCTCCTAGTATCTTCCTATCAAGGACCTCCCATTGTTCATCTAATATAGTCAACAACTTCTTTACTTTTCCGCACAACGCTAAGAAAAGATTGTTTTGGTATAGATAATCTTCTATTTACATCTTCCATATTTGATATTTTTGTCTGTTAAACCTCTCAACCATATTTCAAACTTCCTCTGCCATTGCTCCCACTCAGATTTGAGGTTTCCTACCAAATCAATAAAATATACATAACTCCGATACAAGTTAATAGGGTTTGGGCAGATATGAGCAATTGACAATATTAAGAAAATTAAAAAATGAGAGAAGGCAAAAATATAATAACACACAGATTTAACTTGCTTCACCCAATATGGGCTACATCCCAGAAAGAAACGTCCATTATTTTGTTATCCAACAAAGAGAAAATTACAATCTATTGATTTTACACCGCACCACTTATTTCTCAAGCCTTTTGAGGTGGTTTACAGGTCGGTTAATGAAAAAAAATGTAACCCTAAATGTCAAGGAGGATATATGATGAGTATAGAGTATTTGCCTTAACACTAGTCACATACTAACATTTTTCATACATGTGTACCTAAAAGTTTTTTTCCCCTTTTTTACTTACCTTAAAAAAATTTAAATTATAAAGGCATAACTTAGTCTTTAAATTGAATCAAAATGAAAATACTATTGGCAAGAGACACTGTCAATTGATGGAAACTACATCTTTTGCTCTTGGCCACTTGTCAAATTTTGGGGTTTATCAAAAGCATGTTTGATAAAAATTGGTGAAGTATGAACAAGATATTGTATCCTTGTTTGGATCGGTGGAGACAGGTACGGATACATCTTGTGATCTGAAGCTAGGGAATGATTCTACACGACATATTGTGTCTATTCATGTGATCGCATGTGTTGATATTTTTTTTTGAAGTTCAATAGATTTGCCTATTGGGTTGACAATAAGGCAATTTGAGCAATGTAGTGAATTGATGGATCAATCAGTGATCCTATTAGATCGATGATCTGATAATTTTGATAATTGATTTTAGTAGAGCCGACAATATTGCATAACATATGTTTTTGGTTGAAGTTAGCATTGAAGTTTGTATGTTAAATTAAGTTATGATCTACATATTACATATTCTACTATTGGGGCCAACTTGTTGAAGTGTTACAACTAAGATCAAGTATATAAGGTCAAGTTTTTGATCTATTTTGGATGCAGTGCTTGGCAATGAAATATATGATGTGTAGTTGACATGTTGAATGTGCGAAGAGTATTGAAATCAGATTGACCTTATTGTACAAGTACAGGGAACCTTTCTAGGATAGATGATTCTATGTCTCCGTTCACATTTTGCGTTGTAGTCCACTTTGGTGTTGTAGTCCTTTATATTACAATCAGTTGGGTTCGGGCCCAACTTTTGTATCTGAGTAGTGAGCTCTAGGCTATATGCCTACATAATTATGCATTTGCACCTTTTTAAATAAACCTTTAAAAAGGTTATTACTTTTGCAGAGTAATTATTCGCGGGTACCATCTCAACCGTGGTTCTTCCCCTAACAAGATTTCCATGTAAAAAAAACATGGTTTCCTAAGTTCTTGGATGTTTACTTTGTGTTGTTGTTTAGATTCCATTTACATTGGTTTATGATTGTGCAATCAGTTAAAGATAGTTAAAAAGTATAGAACACTGATTCAGCCCATCCCCCCCCCCCCTCTCTCGATGTTCTTCAATCCTAACAAATACAAATATCTTAGATATGAACACATATAAGGTTTAACCAATACATTACAGTACACAATATCAGACTAGGATACGTTGAATTAACTTAATCCTGGAAAATGGTCAATAGGGAAAGCAAAACTCCCACCACTTAAGGGATGGTTGAGAGTGGTTTGACACAAGTAATTGGATTTCCTAGTAGTTGAAAAATGTACAAGCCTAGTATTAGAATGCATCAATTATTATGGTCCTAATACTAGGCAGATTACGATCAAGGATAATGATTTAGTCATCACCCTTTATAGAGAAACATAAGTGGTTGTTTCTAACTTCCAAAAAGAGGGGTGTATGAAAATCATGAATTTGTAATTATATCTTGTCATTATCTTGATAAGAAGGGGAATTATAAGAAAGTGATTTCTACAAAATGAATTGTTATTATTGTAATGTCTGGGTAAATTGGTGTTCACTAGTTTATGCATGCAACCTAGGAATCCGGCATTTTTCCCTTTAAAAATATTAAGGAGAGTGGATCCACTTGGATTAACCTCAAATCTGATTGAAAAGTCAACTCAATCCTTACATGAGTTGATAATGATTTATTGATAAATATAATTTTGAGGCTAGATATAGGTCTAAATGTGTGAAAATGGTAATAACATGTACTGGATGTCTCAGATCAGATATGCAGACATAGAGTACAAAATTTGCAAAGAAGAGGGAAGGAACTTCTGTCTAAAATATGAGGCTGAAAGTAATAGGAAAAACCAATTTTGGGAAACCTTCTCCAAGATTTCAGGATACAAAGAAATCAAGTTTTATGTATCATGATGTTGTTTGAAGAACCCCCCTTAAAAGTTTTACCATAAAAGTGTTGAACACTAGGGGAAGAAATTGCTTAAAGTACTTGTGATTTTGCCTTCACGAAAGATGGTTCCATATGCCTCTATTGACTATTCACAAATCTAAATTTGTATATTCTAATCTTGTCACCTATACATGTAAAAGAGAGAAAATTTTATTGAGTTGATAGGGTTTTTCCTAAGTCAAGCCCCAATTTTGTATTAAAATTGAACTGAAATAGATAAATTAAAAAGAAACCTCTAAAGGTGAACGTTAAAAGTTATACCTCAATCTTAGAGCAATCAATTGATGGTTGATGATGCAATGCTGTAACGAGACAATTCATCAAAGAATGCTTGCATGAAGATTGTTGTAACTTACTCCATGATATTTCTTAGCCACCTTATAAATATTTGAAATCAATGACTTGTGGACTCAATGCTTTGTTAGCCTATAATTACATTAATAGTTTATCATTGACCAATGTCCATTTACATCCTTAAATAGAATATAATTACTCATATTGTTTTTCTTATCCTTCCATTACTACACCAACAATTTTGGTGACTACCTCTATAGGCAAATCCTGCATGCCATGGAGCTTTAGATACACCAATGTTTACACCCGTTCTATAAATACATATTTATTTACTTACTGAACAGTTAAAATGGCATCCAAAGTAATTATAAAAATTCTTTTAGAAACTAATTATTTGGTTATATAAGTAACCTATTTTTAGGGATGATTAGATCCCTTAAAAATGCTCCCTGCAATACTTTGGTAGATTCCTCCTCTCTTTCTTCCATGTCACATGTTGTCACATTCAATCCAGTGACATTATTACACTTAAATCATCCAAATATTAGCATCCAAATCAAGGAAATAAATCACCTTGCCCACTAAACAAGTGAAAGAAATAATGATATCCCCCACAAGATATGTAAATCATGTCTTAAACGTATAATCAATAATGTAAGTCAAACAACTTATGAGAATGGATATCTTTTTGATGCAGGAGCGTCTTAGGTTCTTGGCAATCTTGCATCGCACAAAAATATTTCCTTTCAGTTTCTTTGTAGTTTGTTCCAGTCAGCCATTTTTTGTTTTTTAAGTTGTGTTCCTTAGTTATCATCACATGTTGTTGTGGACCTCAGGGTATGTTCTAGACATTACGTGGAATCTATGTCTAGCTTTGCACCTCATTTGCATATTTCATGGTGGAGATGTTCTGGATTCACGTGCAGTTATCTGTGTTCTTCATGTTCTTTCAGTCAGACGGAGTTTTCCAACCTTGCAGAGTAATTTTCTGATTTGAGAAGCTTTGTGGCTCATATCACGATGATCTTTGATTGATGACCGACATTTCTCTTGGGTCCAGCATCATTTCAATGACTTCGCATTAAGATCCTTATAATTTGGGTCCTAACTTATATTTTTGTATTGTATTTTCTTGTTCTTAGAAAATATAATAGAATTGGGCCAACATATTGGTTGTGGATGTTCTATATATTGAGGCAATCAATCTTTGTTTATTAGAGTATTTAGTAGAATAACCGTCGATGGTTAGTTCTAGGGTTTAGATCTTGATTTCTGTTTATGCCTTGTAGGTAAGGTCCATGTTGCAAGCCAATATTATGTAAAATTATCAGACAGTGATGTGGCAAAGATCTGTTCTAGCAAGTTGATTATCTATTCTTATTTCTGAGTTAGTTGTTTCCAGTTTCTTGACTCATGGTGTATATATTGGTCCTTCTCCATTAGGGAAACTTCTATCACTGTATCAGGTGGTATTAGAGCAATATTAATATTCCTCTGTTAGCATATTTGATCTTGCGAAGCCCTAGATGTGTTTATTGTAGGGTTGTAGATTGTGGATGCAACCCGTAATTGCAAAGAACTTGCATCAGGGGATGATAGACAAGTTATTTTTGGTTGGTAACCTTGTTGGCCTATTAGGGATCCCAAGAGTGAATAGATTGTCGAGTTGGAGGCAAAATGCAGGTGTGTTCATTAGATCACTAAGACAGAGGAAACTGAATCCTTGTAATCAGATTGTCCAAGCTGAGGCAATTGCACCTGAAGATTGGGAGAGATGTCTCCCAGAAGGATGAACCCTAGAGTGGAAGACAAGATGATGGATGACTTCATACTTGAGATGAGAAACAAAATAAGAGATATGTTGGGTAATATGAATGATAGATAAATGAAGTTGTTAGAAGGGCATTTGTTGCATAAAAGTTCAGTAGTGATAGAGCAAATAAAGTTGAAAATGTTAAGTTGGCACTTATCGATCAAGAAATGGATCATTTGGCCTGTTAGAAGGATTTTACAAAGGAGGATGAAAAAATCTAGGGTTGCAACAATAAAATAGCTGAAACTTGATGAGGTAAGCACACTTGAAAATGTTTAGACATCATACATGAAAGAAATGTGTAAGGATAAGGTAGATTTTCATAATCAGTTGACTAGGTCTAATGAGGAAGTTAAGGAGTGTATTGATGTTGTGGTTGACATTGAGCATGTTGATGAGATTGGAAATGAGTTTCCTTTGGCTGCATTTGATGACCTAGTTGGGTTGGTTGAAGAGTTTGCTATTGTTGAGGTTAGTAGCAAGAGTATTGATGTTGATGGATTCTTTTATTAGTCTGAGAGGGTTTTGAACAAGGTTATCATTTATAATAATGATCATATTGTTGATAGAGAGTTGCAAACTAAGATGTTTTCATCTAAATGTTTACTTATTGCAAAGATCACTTAAAGGGTGTGAGAGAGAGAAGAAATGTATTTCTTGGTTGACGTCGGTACTAATCAAGTTGATTGTGTGAAAGAAGTTGTTATTACATGTGTTGTACAGTGTAGGTATAGAAAGAGTAGCAGTATTCCTTTAACAGGAACCAATATTTGAGCATCAAGATGGATATAACAAAAGTGAAGATGAACACTAAATTAGAGGCAAAGATAATGGTAAAGAAGGAAGAATTGTGGATGAAGAAATAAACTGGTGGCTTGAGTAAAGTTAATGAATTCATTGTTGATCATGGACTGATGAGAGAGAATGATCAGATGTGTGATACCTGGATGAGGATAAATTGTTGAAGATGACAAGAGGGTTTGTGAAGAAGAATGTAGACATTATATGTGATTTTGTTGCTAGTCAATTTCATTTTGTTAGAAATTTTGTTAGCTGGCTTGTTTCAATTCACGGAATATGGATATTAGATTAAAACGGGCAGAAAGTTTGTGTTTGCAAGATCATATTCTTAACCATGAGGGTTGAGAAGTAAAAGGTCAAAATAAAGTTTGGTGATCAGTCATAGATTTATTCTTGTAACACCAAAGTGAGAGGATCACTTTTCAATAACCTTGGGTGTCTGATGCAGGAGCATCTTCGGTTCTTGGAAATCTTGCATCACCCACAAAGATTTCCTTTCAGTTTATTTGTAGTTTGTTCCAGTCAGCCAATTTTTGTGTTTTTAGCTGTCTTCCTTAGTTCTACATAGTTTTATGTTGCGTACTTCATGGTACGTTCTGGACACTATGTCAAATCTATGTCTAGGTTCACACCTCATTTGGATACTTTGTGGTGGAGATATTCTGGATTCATGTTCGGTTATATGTGTTCTTCAACTTCTTATAGTCAGATGAAGATTTGTGATCTTTCGAAGCAATTTTCCAATCGATAAAACTTTGTGCCTCATATCACAATGATCTTTAATTGATGGTTGATGTTTCTCTTCAGTTGTGCATCTTTTCAACGACTTAGAAATAAGATGCTTATGATTTGGGTTCTGGCCTATATTTCTATATTACATTTTCCTTTTCTTGGAAAATGTGATAGATTTGGGCCAACATATTGGTTGTGAAGCTTCTATATATTGAGGCAATTGATCTTTCTTTAGTAGAGCATTTAGTAGAATAACCTTTGATGGTTAATTATAGGGTTTAGATCTGGATTTTTGTTGTAATCGAGCATGTATGCATTTTATGTAAGTTGCATGTTGCAAGAAAATATGATGTAAATTTATGAGACTATGATAATGTGATGATCTATTGTAGTATGTTTATTATATATTCTTGTGTTTGAGTTGGTTGTTTCTACTGTGTTGACTCATATATTGTATGGTTTGGACCTTCTCGATTGGGGAAACTCCTGCCATGATTGTGTTACTTTTCTAAACTAAACTTAGATATTTCTCTAAGATAAGACATACGGACTTTAAAACTTCATTGAATACAAGCTTAACAAAGAGCAGGGTAAATAATTAATATGATAAAAGTCAATAACGCAATTCTCCAAACTGGCAAAAACCATAAGGAAAATAGCGCAAAAATCGCAATTGATAAGAGAACCACTTATCCTCTAAAATAGTTAATGATATCAACAAGGAATAATAGAATAGTATAGAACCATCATAAAAAGGAGAAAGAAACATTAAATAATATTCAACAATGTTTCAGTACCATGTATTCATACTATTACATCTAATCTACCCAACAAAAATATGCTAAAGCAGAAATACCTTACGCCATATGCAACCAGTCAATTAGGAGATATAGCGATTATAATCATACTTGCAGTACAAATCACCATATCAAACTTAAATGGATGTAAGATATAGTCAATATGAACATGTTCTCCAAACATAAAAATATGTTTCCCTAAAATGCACTACATTGTAGAAAATCGGTCTAGTACTCAATCATCTCTAACTTTCATGTATCACCTTTACACTTATGTGAACCTAAGTCCTACACTGCATAAGAATTTCTCAAAAAGTATAGAAATGTGATACAATTCCTTGATAAAAGACAATAAAAACAAGTCACAACATACTTGAGATGTTGGATTCCAGTAACTTATTCATCAAAATATTTCGGCATCCAGCTATGAACTTCATAACATCACATATTTTACACCCAACCATGACGTTTAGATCATATCATGCATCAACATCATTAGCTTAGCGTATTCTAGCATCCAACCACAATCCTCTAATCAACAAATATTTTGACATCTGGCCATGAACATTCAATCAGCAAATATTTTCACAGCCAACAATGAGCATCTATGTAATAAATTTTATGACATCCAATCGTGAACATTAGATGCACATTTTTTATCCAACCATGAACTTTCATAGCAGAACAACAATCTCCTTCTTTGAATATCTTAAGGAAGACCATCATAGGTTTTTGATTAAAGAGTCAAATATGTTTTGAAAGAGCCACCAATCCTATTATAAAAGGATTTTTCAAGGAGGTGGGACCTATAAATGAACAACTGAAAAAAAATAGAGAATAACAAAATAATAGGCCCATGATCAACATTAAATCACCAACCTAAAAGATGCTCATGTATATAGCTCAAGCTTCACTGTCGACAAGGAAAAGGCCCTAAAATTCATACAAAGCTAAGTTGTCGATTCGAATTCGGGGACGGGTTTGGGTACGAGAATCCAATTCGTGGATTCGTGATTTTTTTTCCCATTATGATTTGTATGGACTTGTGTCTGTGTGTGTGTGTATATCTTCATATGGATTCATGTCTGTGTGTGTATATATATATTCAAAAAATAAGAGAAATATACATAATTATAAAACTGAATCATTTCATAGTATGAATCTATGCTGCTTGATCATTGATCAATACCACATGTCAAAAATAAATATTATGATTCAAAATAAAATCATCACATTGAATTACAAGGTCAAATGCGGACCTTGTGCGAATCCAACACAAATCGGTTTGCGAATCCAAATCTAATTCGTGGCTTGGATACACAATTTCGCTCACTATTATACAAATGGTTTTCAAAGTCTCCCTTAACCTTGAACAAGATCCAACACTTTTTATCGGCTCCATTAAATTCAACAATAGATTTTAACAAGGTTTCCATAACCTTACATACAGAACAAAACACCATCGCTCCCATCCAATCATTCTCAACCTTAATGAGAGAAGCATTCCCCTCAATGGGATAAACAAGGAAGGAAACCATCTGAGGAAGAGATAAATCCTTGATCTCTCTCACAAATGTTTCCACCTCCAGAGGAGACTTCTCCACCTCTAAGGACAATTGAGAAAAAAGTTCAAAGAAGGAACATAGCAAGCCCTCAATAAAATATCATCCAATAAAAAATAATAACCTTCTTGAAAAAATAAACAAGAACTTATGTTCCCAAACAACAGAAGAGACCCCAACTGAAACACAAGTCTACAACTGACCTAGGCAAAGTCAATGAAAAAACCAAATCTAAAATGTGTATGACGGATAAAATAGTCGTACCCCACAAAGTAAGATCTCTAGAGACCACAAAACTCCAACAAAAGTGAACACCAAGGCAGCCCCAAACAAAGACAAGCACCAAGCCAAAAAAGGAAGTTGCCAACACCACTCGGCTCATGAAAAAAACCAAAGGAAGCAAAGGAGCACAAAAAAGAAAACACTCCACCATAAAACAAAACAAATATACTTTTTTTCCCTTACAACAATTGTTAGGAATGGGAACACTGAGAGGGGGGGGGTGAATCAGTGTTCACTGTATTTTAACTTTTCACTTTAATCTTTATACTGAACTTAAATGCTTAAGTACTGAATTAAACATTCACATAAACATGAAACATGAAATCAACACATGACACCAATATGGTTACGAGGAAACCCAAATAGGTAAAAACCCCGGTGAGAATTGACACCCACTAATATTCTGCACTAGTGTTTTGTGATCCTTGTTAGAAGATCCTTAACCCTGTTAGGAGTTGCTTTACAATGTTTTTAGTACAGTAGACCTGGTTAAGGGTCGGACCCTGTTAGGAGTCTTTTACAATAGTCCCTGTTAGGGGAGAGGACGCACTGTCCAAGAGCTCACTGCTCAAGTGGTGAAGGCTACAACCTTTTGATCTCAGATACACACTATATCTGCAGGATGAACTGTCACTATGACACTGCTTGTCAGATCAGTTCCTTTGATGTGTTGATGCTTTGACCTCTATAAAAGCTCTAATACATATTCTAGTGTCTTCGCACACTTATGCTCTGCTTGTTATAACTCTCTGTCAACTTCCATTCTGAATACAATGGGCGCACCTTATATTTATACGCTCATACAAAATAAACAACTAGGTCGGCCCTTAGACCTATTACATACAACACTTCCAAATGAATTGGATTAAGCGTGCTTACAAACAAACATATAAACATGTCGGCAACCTAAATACAATGGGTGCATAGCCTTTACAACATTATATTATAATCGCAAACCAAAGTACTCACTATCGGCTTCATGCTCTGTACTTCTTTGGCACACACTGGCTTTGCATCTTCAACTGACTGTAACTTTCTCATACTTGCACATCTAATCATGCGCTCATAAACTAAACATGAATATAGTCTAACCAACTTTACTTCTAGGGCACATACCATAATTTGTTCGTACGCCTGTGCGCTGATGCTCTGAGCTGCAGGAACTCTGTACACTGTCCAGTCTTCAACACTTAACTGATTTCTGATCTTCTCTTCAAGTGCACTGACTCCAAACTGCTATATGACTTTGTTGCCATAATGACAACACTATATTAAGTCATATACATCAGTATAGACAACTTGCCAACAACAATAAGATCAACACCCACCATAGAGAAGAAAGAAATGCAGATCATGAAACCAAAGAGGCAGAGAGCCTATTCAAAAGAGGAATGCCTAAAAGAAGCCACCAAACAACCTCACATCTAGAGTTTATTTAAAAGGAATAGATCAAAGAACACTCACCAGCACTAACAAGACCCCCCCTCTAAAACAAGGCTAAAGGGACACCATGAAGAACAGTCGTCACTAAGAGCTAGGCCACATAAGCTAAACATAAACCCGAAATTCCAAATCCACCAATAGGGCAAAGCCCCCACAAAAGATGACCCCTCCATCTTTTAGAACAAGTAAAAGCTAAGGGACGACATTAGTATAGAAAATGATAGTGAACACCAATAGGAAACCACAACTCTAGGCGACTCCACACCATTGAAAAAAACAAAGGAAAGATCAACACAAACAGAATTATTTGCATTGCCACAACTCCAACAAATGTAACATAGCCAAAGATAATCACACCTAAAAAAGATTGAAACTCCTCATTTCCACCATCATCTGCTTCATCGCCGCCTTCCTCTCCATTCCCTCCATCTAAAACCCTATTGGAATTGCTACTACTCCTATCTCCGGATATTTCAAAAAAATTCAAGATCATCAAAGGCTATTAACAAAGACAACATATGCAACGTTCTATAACAGCACTTATGTCTCATGTCATGACTAGACACAAGTGTCAATATACTATTCCATATCTGCAACAAGCTCTCATTTGTCATCATGACTTGATATCACCAAAAAACTACTCTCATATATAACAATAACAACTATTTGTTTTATGTCTTCAACAATCATTTGGATCAAACCATACTTTTGTCATACAAGTATATCAGAGATTGACATTAGTGACAATAATACCTCTATCTTCATCTTCATCATTATTTGCATCAGTACACCTAGGTGACATCAATGACAATATACTATAATAAACTTCTTAAAAAGAATAAATAGACAATGATAAAAATATTGTGCAAAAAAGCCAAGGTTTTCTAAGTTATATATTTCAAAGCATAGTCTCAAGAACCCTTTAATAACTACTATACTTTATTCTTATTATTTTATTATGTTTAAGACAATATGATATTTTATCCAACATAGCATTATATTCTTTTTGAAAATATTATTAGGAAATCTTTCTTAGTCTTGCGTCCCAATGTTCTAAATTACTAATATTGAAAACATTCTGAATATTTAGATTGGTTGGCGGCATCACAACAAATCATACTTATTAAAAATAAAATTTCTTAGATTTTTTTGAATGAACTTCAAATGTTCTAGGTAGCCTTGCAAGAAATTAATTGTAAACAAAATAATATCTCAGACAATCTAACAGTCGAAAATTCTCTAAACGCCTCAAAAACTATAAATTCCAAAATGTAAAATATCAAAAAAAGGGGGGTAGGGGTTTCAATATTTCCAAGAATTGACGATTCAAACGTCATTCAATACCATTCGACCTCTATTGGATTAAAAGAGGATCAAAAGAAATCTTTGAATAGGTTTGAATATGCCAAAGTGACTTCTAAAATCAAGTATGTATGTATGTGCTTGTGTGTGACCAATTCTATGACTGTATAAGACCACCTTCCTAAACTGGCCTAAAATATTATTGTCAGCCTGAGCATTGAAATTTTCGTAATTTTGAAGACCACTTTGGGACCATGGATTTGGTAAATACTTCTAGAAACTATTACCCAAACTATATGATTAGTGCAATTTTCACGTACACTTCTTATTATAAATAACGTAGGAAGCTCCAGCATCTACCTCATTTCAGTCATATAATAAATTTCTAATTATTTTACAATGCATACACTTAATATAATGAAATCTATATAAAATTAAATAAATATATATATCCAATTTAATCAAAAAATAATACAAGTAATCCAGATGTAAAAAAAATAAGTTTGAAAAAAATAAGTAACATGAGCAAGCAAAGTAACAATTATGCCAAGAAACTAATTGATGTCTTGACTTGACATATAGAACATGACGAAAGCCCAAATTATATTTGGAATGATAAAAGCTGATTACGAAAAGCCAGTACCTTTATTTCGCATTGTTTAATCGTTTCCATGAGATATTGCTCCTGATAATCAATAGGCAGAAAAAAGAAAGAAAGTTGTAAAAATGCCTTTTCCCTTAAGCGAACATTTATTTATATTGGAAGTACAGTGACAAATATTTTTATTACCTTATGAGCTCGTATATGAGTCAATCCTCGTTCGACTCTGACTTCCAAATCAGCCAAGTCTTTCAATGTACATTGTGTCAAATCCTCGCCCAACATGTTTCTATCAGAAAATATCAAAAAACAAATAAAATACTTTGGTCGTCAGATATATAATTAGCTAAAACATTCTAACACTAAGACAATATTTAATTAAAAACCTAATATCACTGTAGGAGAAACGTAAAAAGTTAGAATCACCTTTGTGTTGTTTCCAAGCTCTTTATCCTTTCTCTCATGTTGGCAATCTCTTGTTTTAAATACTGCATGAAAATTAAGAATCGGTATTAAAGATCCAACTGCATCACATTCCACACGTAAAAAAGATTTGAAGATACATGCATAAAAGTATCTTACTGAAAATGTATGGAAGTTAAATTAGTAAATCAATTTAGATTAAACGTAAGAATAGTAGTTCATGTTTTTTGGTCCAGTTTTTAAAATAACATTATCTGAAAACGAATAGTAAAATAGTGACGATTGTGTGCTTGTGTTATTATATTTTTTTCTCTTTCCATCGATAAAATATTTTTCCAAATTTTAAAAAAGAGTTAATTATTTTCAAGAAGGTTCGTTTAAATTTTTGTTAAAAGTTTATTGTACAAAATGTTGATTGACAATACTAAAAGTAAAAATGAATGAAACATATTTTAACTTTGGTGAGGGTTCTAAGTATCTTTTGCACAACATAATTTTCTTCTAGTATTTCGCTAAGGCTTTCGATCTCAATTACAACATCATCTATCTTTTGCATGTATATTATTATACTGTCTTCTTCTTCAATCTGCATAGCTTCATATTTAGCATTTGCATTATGCATCTTAGCTTGTTTGACCATATCATTTCCTTCATGTGTACTTTTCAGTTTTTCCTATACATCATGAGCAATTTGCGGAGTTACAACGTTAGTAAATTAAGATCTAGTTAAAGCGCTTTAAATAGCATACCTTGCTCTTTCATTGTCTTCATATACCTCAATCTCATTCGAAGTGTTCCGTCCACCTATCGGTTTCACATACTAAGTTTATAAAGCTTTACAGGTCTTGTAATTTAGAGAGATCAAATATCCTTGCACCTATTCTTTCCAAAAACCATAGTTTGTTCCACCAAAAGTAGGTAGCACCAATATGTGTGTCATCAAGATCTTTTTAAGTAGTTAAGCTCTCCTCCAAGGAACCAGCTCTAATACTAATTGTTTGATATGCAAGAAAATTGAAGGCAGTGAATTAGTTGTCCAAAAACTTTTAAACTTAATATCATCAATAATAAATTCCACCAAAATTACTTTAATACTTAATTACAGAAAGATAAAAATATGAAATGATAGCAACCATAAAACACATGAGATACTCGATTTATGTGGAAACCCCTCTTAAGGGAAAAACCACAAAGAAGATTATTCTCAAATATAAGAACACCAATTAAAGTGACTTTTACAAAGAAAGGCCCACTACAAGGGGCTCACTGCCAAAGGACTCAATGTCCGTAGAGTGACAGCTCACTGCCACAAAAGAAAAATAAAAGAGAATAAATCCACCACTGACAAGGAGCACCAACTCAATCCACTAATCTCCACTCTTTCGATAGATAAATTATGTATGCCCATACTGTTCTCAAATACTCATCGCACCAACACAACTAATCAAAGAGACAAATCCTCTTCCATGTCTTCTTCACATAAGTACAAACTTGTATTGGTACCTGCACAAATGGCACCTTTTTCTCTCACAACTAAATTCGATCTATCATAATTTGTCCTTTATTTTTATCAATCTTTAACTTGCAAAATCTCCCATAGTCGGCCAAGCAACTAATCAAAATAAATTTGAAATAAGTGTGCACTAAACATTCCCACAGTGGGGAGGAACAATAAATTGACCACCACACATTATGTCAGGGACCAAAAATATCATTATACACGTTACATTCCTTCTCACAATAACCAAGAAAAAATAAATGTTTAAACACCTGCTTGTCGGCAAAACCTTGAGTATAAACACCATCAAACTTTGAAAGCAAGTCTCCAAAACCAAAAATCTCGTGCCAAATGAGATGAATGAAACTAAGTTCATTAAGAACTCATCTCCTAAACCATAGCACAGTCATGCAGTGAAACATGGAGTACATATTTCACACAAAAACCATAGTGACTCACAACTAAAAATAGACAATTGCAAAACCCACTATACCACAATCTAAATCACAAAGACTTGAAATACATATCTCCAAAGAATCTTCAAGACCATATCAAAATGTCATCAACATATTCTCAACATACAAAGTATGTTTAGCAATATACTTAATAATAAATATAGAAAATCAATAAAAATGAAAACAGCAACAAGTTGACATCAATGACAACCATGCTAATACATCCATATTGATTCCTCAATCACCCATTCTACTCAATTCTACAACAAACCAATCGAGAAAAGAACCATTATTGCCTTTATTAACTCTTTAGATATTTGGTACAAAGTGTCTACCCAAATGTTATCATCGTGTATTCTACTTAATATTATCTTGATTAGTCCATCAATTATCATCGAGTATTCACTCCATCTATATAGACCTTTGTGACCTAAAGTATAAATTCTTTGTACCTCGTCTCTAGAAAAGGAATGCTTAAGATTTTTTAGCTTGTTATTCTCACATTATTCAAATTCCACTTCAGCAAACTTGTAAATATCCTTCACAAAAATAGCCCTGTTAGGAAGTGCAAAAAATACACTAACCAATGAAACCCTTAGAAGTTCTTTAAAGACATTTTTAAATTTTGTATGCGACTCATCATCACAATTCACAAGCTTTATTAAATCCATCAATAGAATTCCTTTTTTGAAACTTGTAATTTTGGCCTTAAATCTTCTTTCACACTTCAAAATTCACCAAATAGAAGAGATGATAATGATTATCAAAAATCCCTAGTGCTTGTCTTTATATGCACTTAGGGTTTCGCCACAAAAATATCAACTCACCGTATTTGCTTCTTTCTTTTTCCATATTTCGTTCATTTTCTTTCTGCCTTCTTTTATATCAATCATCTTCATCGGCTCATTCCTTGTAAATGATGTATCACGGTTCTAATTATTGGTTCTACAATAATTGGCAATGTGTCTATTCGTATTATAATTAAAGCATTTGAGATTCCTCTATCCTAAGTTCTTTGTAGCCACATCATATATAATTAATTGATCGGCTTTATGTCTAAATCCATTGCTTCATTTACAAAATCCATAAAAGGGTATGTTCCTTCCACTATCTTCACTTTTGCAATTACTAGGATTCTAGCTAAATCTTTTACATGTAAATAACTGAAAATTTTGATTTATCTTGATTCTAAATTCCATAGCCTTGTGTCTAAACTTGGTAGAGGAAAATTAATAGCCATTAATAGATGAGTACATTTGAGCATTAGTTTATCTGACCAGAGGTATCCTTGCTAAGTTCTTCTTTCAAACCTACTTTCCTTGCATTGTTTCTTCAGTTTTTTGCCATGCTTCAATTTCTTTCAGTTTATCGTTTTCTTCGATGCTTTCATCAAAGAATTCACCAATTTCAAAGCTTAATCCTACTTTGGCTTTCAAAATTCTTTGAGCAAGCATTATTTCATCAAGTTTCAAAGTATTTTCTTTGAATTTGTCTCCTAATTTTAGACTCTTCACTTGTTCGCGCTTTGCACAAATTTCTCTTTTATTTCATTATCCCATTTAAATATTCTTCAACTTTATTTCTTTCTTCAACTCTCATTTTTTGATCAACAATGTTTTCATTTGCTTGCCTTAGCTCCTTGTGAACTTTCCTATGTCTTTCCTTGAACTTCTTGATCTATTCTCTCAATTCTCTTACGCATGCATTTGCTTCTCTTATATTTTCCTTTAGGTTCTTCTTTTAACATTCTACATTCTCGAGATCATGAAGAGCAGTTAACAATTCTTCATCAACATGACTTTCTTCATTATTTTCTACAGATGTTATTAGTTCAACCTAGCAAATAAAGTTACCAAACCAAAAATGTAGTTTGAATGAAGCACCAAAACTTGTGAACTCTTGAATATAGGTACACCAGGAGTACCAAAACATGTTAAAATCACATAATTATATCTATTTAGGAGGAGAAACGTGGACTAGGACAAGAACCATAGAAAAATAAGTAAAATCAAGTATTTCGACATCAATGACAACAATATGACATGCAAACAACTTTCTCATTCCTGAAAGACAACTTTCAAGCATTCCCCCCCGTTGTCAATCATAACAGCATCTTAAAACTTATAAAACTCCACTGCGGTACTATATTATCCCTTTCCCTATTATTATCTTTTCACTATTATTCTCCACTTTACTATTATACTCCCCCTTAGCCATCAAGGTAAAAGAGTATCAAAACGATACCAAAGCTGTGAACAAGGAACTTCAGTTACCTTTCAAGGAAAAATCTCCTTATACTTCATCTTGAGTTCTGCATGGTAAGAATTCCACTGATGGATTTCAATTATAAGAATTGAACACTGGGCATTGCTTTATACCAGCACGTCAACAACACTAACCAAGTCAACTAGTTCTGACAAATTTGATTCTTTCTTTTCTGCTTCTTCTAGAATCTTAACATAGTGTTCCAATTTTTCTTTGATAACTTCTTTGACCTTTTAGAAGGTTCTCGAAAAGTCATTTGTATTCCTTTGTATTCTTATCATCTCAAACTGGGGACTTATTCATTCTTTTTCTCTTTGCACTATCCTTTTCTACAAATATATCAGATGACAATGCCAAGCTATTCAATTCCTATCAATGGAGTGAGTCTTTTCTTTTTATGTATTTAAGTGGCAGCAAGCCATCTGAGATAGTACATGTACATACTTTCTATAGCATCAATGCACTTTCTTTAGACTTTTCAGTAAATTCTCTTTAGCAAACAACTTATTTACATGTTCATTTGAATGTTAAAATAAAATATATTTTACTAAATTAACAATACCATAAGGAACAATGTTGTTCGGGAGCATAGTACTGATCAAAGCTTATTCAATTCTTACTTTGTCTTTGTTAATACTACAAGGTCCAAGATTACTGAGCAGGGGGGTGAATCATTAATCTATCAAACCCAAACTTTTCATGAACCATTCAATAATATTCATCAACATATAACTTGCATAGCAATAAACAAATGAAACCATCCAAACATGCAACACAAGAACACCAATATTTTTATCATGGAAACCCTTGATCAAAGGAGAAAACCACGGTGGGAATTAACACCCACTAATAATTTACACTCTTCTGAAATGCACCCATTTAAAGGCCTAGCCATATTAGAAGCTTAGAATGATACCCTGTTAGGAGAAGGCCCTGTTAGGAGTCACCTGGTAAAGGGATTTACCTCTAGCCTTGCTAGGATCTTTACCCTGTTAGGAGTAACCTTGTTACAGGATTTAAACCCCAATTAAAGAGTTACATGATTAAAGGATTTACTGATCAAGACCTATTAGGATCTACCTGGTTAAGAGATTTTCTTCCAGAACCTATTAGGATTCAACAAGTACAATGATCTGGGTATAGCACTTCTACTCTTCTTGTTAAAATCTAATTAAGCACAACACTTCTGCTTCTATCAATCAATCTTCGCCCTTCACTCGACCGCACCTTTGCATCCATGATCTACAATTGCATAATTTACTAATTTACCTATAAATACATGACATGTTCATTAGGGCATTAGCCACCTTACAAAGCATATTACATTTGAATTACTATCATTCGAGCTCGATCCTTGAACCCTAAAACGTATTATCAATCTACAATATTTGATTATAAATTCAAGTCGTCCACAAGATTCATCGCACGTCAATTTAAAGAAAGAACAGTCAAACTTTATTTGACTTTGCCAACACACTTCCAAAACTTGATAGATCCAATCACCTCGAACAATAAAATAGAAAATTAGCATTACAAATCTTTTATGCCACAACACCTTAACACCTAGATAACGAAAGCATCCACTGCAACTGATAAAATCACCACCTCTCACTAATCTAACACCAATTGCTCAAACATGATCAAACATTTTTCTATCTTGCACAGAATGATCTTCTGTCAACTGAAACGATGTCTTGCAGTACTCCAATCCTATAGTGGTCATAGTATCAATAACATATCCTAGTCAAGATAATCATATCATGACCACAACTCTTGGATCCATACTAATTTGATAAAGTAATTAAATCATTCACTGTTTGTCACAGTTTGTTCTTCTATCTGTCATGATGTTCTTCAATCAATCATAACTTTCTCCATACTTATTGCTAGCCACTACAGTCACACATACAGCAACAGGAAACACTACTGAGTATTCCTCATCAACCGCAAAGTCCAGTGCCTTCACATACCCACTGCATATTGGGTTCAGCTCACTGTCAACAAACACAATACTTAGTTGATATCAATGAAAAAACCATAAATGATCTTTTCATCAAACCTGTACCAATCAACACTCAATCAAGATTTGCATCACTTATGACAATAATCTTACTCTCAAAAATCGCATAACCATATATATTTATGAAGAGAAACGCTTAGTAAGACAATATAAATTATATCAGTGATAAGAAGTGTGTCAATATCAATGACAACCAATGTGTCATCCCAACAATATTCTCCTTCATCAAATAAAACTTTCCCACAAATTGTGAACATGACATTATAGAAATTTTTTATGTACTCTTTGATATAATTATTTGCTTCAAATGCTACATCTTATAGAACAAATCTAACTCATAATAAATAGGAATGAACTCTCTTTAACTTTTCGACCATCGCATCTCATCTTTCTATGTTTTCTTTTCTTCTTTTGTGTTGTTCTAGTTATACTTCCACCATATATTAGCATAAAATTCTACATGTGCAACTCATGCATTACCTTCATGCCCTATATTTTACCTTCCTTGATGTTGTGGACACCCATGTTCGATGTCCCACATTTTTAAAATAGGTTCCACAAAAGCCTCCACTTCTGGATCCTTTTCAATGTCTTCCTACTTCTATTTGTTCACCATTATTTTGGTCATAAGTACAATATGGATTGTCTCTTTTCTAGATTTCACTAGTGTTAACTTCATCATTCTTATTTTTGTCTTTAATTTTTCTTCTATGGGACCTTTTGACAGTCCTTCAACCACAACCTCTACTTCTTTTCTCGCCTTCAAATCTCCTACTTAGCTTATCTGATATGATTATGGAAATTAGATAAGCATCTTTTATAAGAGTCACCTTGACCAAACTTAGATTCTCTTGAACATTTGTCTACAACCCATTTATATGATGTGCTACCTTCTCCTTCTTAGATGCTAACTTATTCTAATCATGACCTTGATAACTCTTTTTTGTACGCTTTGGTAGACTTACATGTCTGCTTCAAACATTCCATCTTATTTTGCAACCTCCTACTTATATCTATGGCTTGTCTTGTTTGGCAAACAACCTCTTAAAATTAAACACATCTAGTAATGAATCTTTCTCACTGCTCAAAACCTTCAAGTACATTATCTGATAAATATTTTGAAACTATTCTAATATATATAGACATTTACACAGTACTTCTTCATTCCCTTCCCTATTGACTCTAGGAATCAATACAAAGCACATATGGATCATGGTTCATACCATCAACCAAAAAACATTATGGCATATAACTAAACATCTTCTCTTCTACCATATTTAAGGGTTTCAGCTTAAGAAAAACTCTATCCATTATTTGGAAACTAGTTTTGTCATCGCCATTTTTTTTAATAATAACTCAAAGTACCACAACATCTATAATAATATATGACAACTATCCATAGGCATGATACCATATAGAAACCTCACCACGTTAGTTTTGAATTTTAAACCTTACAAAGCATTACTCATTTATCAAATCTCTATGGTCCTTTTCCAATCATTGAATCCAAGAAGGATGTCAATGCTTCCTCCTTCATAGCTCCAATTTTTTAACCATCTCATTTTTAACAACATTATTAGTGCCACCACTATCAATGATAACATTACAAACCTTAACCTCACACTTGAAGCTTATGCAAAATAAACTCTTGCTATGAACTAGGTCTTTCTTAGATAATTCAAAAATATTCTCCTTATGCCAAGAGCTTTCACTCTTTCTACGTCATGTGAGAATTCTCAAATGTAGCATCTTCATCTACATCTGCAACTCATGCATTCCATTCAAAGCTTATTTTTTTCCTTGATATTGTAGACTTCCATGCTCAATATACAACATATTTAAAATAAGTTCCACAAAAACTTCCAATTCTACGTCCTTATCCAAGTCTTCCTCTTTCTCTTTGTTCACAATTATTTTCTAGTTTTCACTAGTGTTCACATCCTCATTCTTAATTTTGTCTTTATTTTTTCATGCATAGGTTCTTTTGATGGTCCTTCCACGATAACCTCTACTTCATTTTTGGATTTTAAATGTTCTACTTACCTTCTCTTCTACCATTAGGGAACAAAATAAGAAACGTTTATAATAGTTACCTTTACCAAACTTAGCATCTCTTGAATATTTGGATTCAACCCATTTATATGATGTGCTACCATCTCCTTCTTAGATTCTAGCTCGCGCTAATCATGACCTTGAGAACTTTATTGTGTACTCATTGATAGACTTACATATTTTCTTCAAACATTACATCTTATTCTACAACCTCCATCTTACATTTTTGGCCAACTCTTATCATGACCTTGTCAAACTATTTTTTTGTTTGATAACAGAGAGGGGGGGTGAATCAGTGAAGTTCAGTTATCTTACAGTCCCACATACTCCCTGATATATAAAATAAATCTTTCAAATAATTTAATCAACTCGATAAAACTTTAGTTGTGCCTTTTTTATTCATCTACTAAATAGCAGTAAATTAACTAGCGTATTTACCGATCAAACCAATTATAGTAATGTGTAAAGTAAAATAATAATTCACCACATCCATACACATAACACTGTGATTTTAGCGTGGAAATGCTGTTAGGGAAAAACCCCCTGGGACTGGTAACCCAAAATAATTTCACTCTTCTGAAGTGAGCTCGATTAAGAGCCAACCCTGTTAAAGGTTACAATAAGACACTGCAAAGGGGTGACCTAGTTAGAGGATTTATCGCTAACAGTTTTCCGTGACCCAACATTCACTATGGGGTCAACAAGAAAACAATCAACATTCATTGAATGTCATATTGAAATATAAAGACTGTTAAGTCCCACTCGATTAAGAGATTTATATGTAGCAATGCTTAGAATGCAACAGTAATGATCTGATTCAAATACAACTTTTTTTACAGATTTTTAGATCTATGCTAAGCTCAAAATACCTCTGACCATTATCCTCAATTCAATCTCTTTATTTCCTCCAAGTCTGTTCTGCTCGATTAATTCTTTCTCTAACGCTTAGTGTTGTCTGCAGAATTACTCAGTTGTGTCTTCAACCTGTTTGACCAGCTCGCATGAATACAATCTTCTCACGCGCATTCTAGAATTCATAATGAATCTCGTCTCCTTTTATAGACACAATAAACCGTTTTATTTCCAGCCATAAATTTTTCCTCTCAATCTTCACCGTTGATTTTTCCGCTTTAACCTTCCTCGACAGTTGTGTCAGTAACACGTTTCATTCTCCTTTATCCGATCATCCTTGAATTTTGGCATCTATTTTATCATCATAAAAAACGTTATCTTTTACCTCGAAATTATTCATATTCGTCTGTCTCATCATCTTTAGTCGGCAATCATATGTTCCATTTCTTTCTTTCACTCGGTCAATACTCCAATGTGTTGGTGACTTCTTACTCGGTTAACACTATACTCAGTATACACTACACTTGCTCGATGTACACTTTTTCCAACTCCGTATATACTGAATTCTTCATTTACCGACCACATAAACTTGTTCATTCTTGATCTTCAATCCATGACAGAATTATGTAATATAATCAAATCACTAACATAATGTCATAGACTCTTCAATAAGTTACCCAATGAATACCATATCCATATCTTTCTGATACATCTTATCTTCATGTAGATATCTCATTCCTTCACCATTATTTTCTTCTTCAGATATTTGTAACTATCATGATAAGTACTGTCAAAACTAGTTGACATCAATGACAATACAATAACTAATTTAATGTTTCACATATACCTTAGTAGCTCGGCGATCAGCAATCACTATCTTTTGAAGTCATCAATCTCTCCTTCAAGATATTCAATCAGTTGTAGTCTATCATTTTTTGTACTCTTTGATAGACTTATTTGCTTCAAAGATTGCATCTTATCAAATAACTCTAACTCATAATCAACAGGAATGAACTCTTTTTAATATTTCTACCGTCGTGTCTCATCTTAGTATATTTTAGTTTCTTCTTTTCTTTCTTTCAAGTAAGACTTCCTTCCACAAGACATTATCATAACCTTTTGGCATCATTTTTACAAAGCTGACCCTGTTCTGATCTTCCAACTCTTTGTACTCAATGTATTTGTCCATATAAGAGATCTATTCAATCCACCCTTTTAGATTCGAAATTCCATGACTTTTAGAAAATTTAATAATTGGCCTTTATCCAACATCTATATTTACAAGAAATACCTCGTACATCAACCACATAGTTTGTCTCACTACATTGATTGGCTCAAACGACACGAATCACCACTCATAAAGCCCCTCTTTACTTGTGACATTTATCTTCTACTCATCTCTTTCTCTAATATAGATCTATATATATTCACTCTTTCAGTCAATATTCGTTAAGTACATGGCTTGACTCAAACAACGCATAATGTAATCGATCCTTGACAATGGAAATCAATACGTTATTGTAACATTGTTAATGTATCAGGAGTCTATGAATTTTATTAAATCTTCATCCTTCTTTCTTCTTAGTACTGTGAATATCAACTAAGCTCTCTCAAATCAATCATTTCCTTAATAGATCTTGAACTTGTATACTTATATCCTCATTCTCTGTAGGAATCAACCTATGGGCTTGCTTGTTTGGTAAACTACCTCCCAAAATCAAATCCATCTAGTAATGAATCTTCCTCATCGATTAAAACCTTCATGTACATAATCTGATAAAGTATCTTAAAACTTTTCCAATATATCTAAACATTTTCATCTAGTACTTCATCTCCTTCCTTGATCACTATAGGAATCAATATAAAGAAAATATGTTCATGATTCATACCATCCAAAAAAATAATTACCATCAACCAAAATATTTACGATATAAATAGTGTTGGTGTAATTAAATATAAGAAATTACACTTTACTTAAGCTTACTTAGGATAATGCATTCCATAATAGTTTGTCACTGAAACACCTAGGAGTTTACACCTATATTAAGCACATGGTGTAGGAGAATTCCACTATAGGTGGTGATAGTTGTTATCTCATTCTACTTTGTGTGTGAGATGTACCTTTAGTGTAAATATCACATTATCATCTTCATAATATGGCATTTACTTCATTGCATATTGGAGGATGATTCTCTTTTCGTGGACATGTGATTTCACCTTGCATAGTGTTGGTGTAATATATTGCATAACAGGTATTTTGTAACTATCCAACTACATGACAGGTAGTAACCGTCCAGCATTGTATAAGATCTTCTCTGGGTTATCGAATGAAAGATGTCTTATCCCCCAATTTTTTCATGTGGTATCAGAGCAATCGCTGGGTAACCTTTGCAGTCACAGCGTGGATGCTGGCGCTGGTAAGCATGACACCATAGGAACACACGGTAGAAGTCACTGGTGGAACGCTGGGCAACACAGCAGAAGGCGCTAGTGAAACGCTGCGCAGCTAGAGCATAACCACAGCAGTCAAACATTCACTGTTTCTCACTGGTGGCAGGCTGGTAGAAGAAGCGCTCATTGTACAGAAACGCAGTTGCTTACAGTTTCTTTGTGCATCTTGGATCGGGTTTCATCAGAGTGTCTGGTTGATGTATCGGTTCTGAAGTTTTATTATACAATAATGCAGGATGTGCTTTGTTTACATGTCGGTTTCACAACAGTCTGTGTGGGACATTAATGGTCCTTGTAATTGGCACAGAGTTGATAAAGCATTCGATTGTTAATGTTTGAATGTGTGGAGCCTGAAACGATTTTTAAGAGCCATTATACTTTAGTGTACTGGTTTCGAATCTTGAAACAGTTAAACAAGGTAGTGATGGAATTGAAATAACAAATGTTTTGAACCCGATTCATTATACTGTGAAAATTACAGTAAGGTGTAGAGCGTGAAGGATTATTGGAGGATTATTGGGCTCAACATAATGGCATGATCTTGGGATTGATTTGTGGAATGTGTGGATTGTTCCTGAGATAGATTTGTGGATCATGACGATAACTTGTCCCTGTCAGAACAATCGCTGGGAATTGAGCACTAGGAAATGGAGGGCAAAACCGCACTGGTAGAACTAAGTGTTGGTAGACTTGACAGCCATTTCTTGAAGTGAACCATTTCTTCCAACAGTGGGTACTCATAGAACGAAATGCTGATTGTTCATTTCATACAGAAGTCTTCAACATCTTTTAGGTGAGCACACTTGCAATTGTTGATTTGGATTGTATTGGTTTGAAATGGAGCTTCCGTTAGATAAATACTCTGATTTCAATTTTCATACATGGAAAATAAAAATCCAAATGCAATTGATGAATAAAAACTTATGGGGCATAGTAAGCGGAAAAGAAAAACCACCCACAGATGAGAATAAATTGTTGGAGTGGAACAGTAGAAATGATAAAGCCAAGACTATTATTGGTCTTGCTCTTGCAGATTCTAAACTTCATCACGTAGATCTAGATAACACTTCTGTCGAGATTTGGGATAATCTAAACAAGCTATTTGGGGCAAAAGCTGTCAATGCAAAGTTTTCTCTCAAAATTCAATTGTTTAGATTCAAAATGGAAAATGGGATCACAATGTCCAATCATATAAGTAATTTAAGGTCTCTTATTAGACAACTTGCAAAAGTTAAGGCTCCTGTTGATGACGATGATGCTAAGGCCATCTTGTTAAATAGCTTATCTTCCAAATATAGTAATGTTGTCTTTACACTAAGTCAACTCACTTCACAGACTCTAGAGGATATGATTTCAACCCTTCTAGCAGAAGAAAACAGGACAAAGGAAGTCATAGAAGAAGCTCATCAAATAGACCAGGCATTATACTCACAAAGTACTAAAAAATGGTCAAATTACAATAGAAGAGACAATAAATGTTTTTACTGTAAGAAAAAGGGGCACACAACATGGATTTGTAGAACTAGAGCTAGTGATGTTCTTAAAGGAAAAATCAAAGAACAATCTGAAGAAGGAAATGTTGCATGCATTGAAAATGAGGACACATCAGATGATGGAGAGGTCATTAACGATTTCCAATCTCCTATTAATCACAATCTTGTGCTTTGAACCTTCACTTCTAGAGGTTGGCGGCATTGGAGGATGGAGGAATTTTTATCATCTCAAGTTAGCTTCTCGCTTTGAGATGGTGTTGTGCATGAGAAGCATTTTCGGCTTTCTTGTTTTTCTTTTTACTTTCTAATGCTAACAAATTTGAAGAATGCATGTCTTGTGAAGACTCATTTTGGAGATAGGTTTAAGATTTGATATTGCGCTCAATATGGATTGTTGTCCATCGAGCTTCAGAGTATATGATCGAGCATTATACCCTTTCGCGGTCACTAGATAATGATGGAGATCTGTCGCATCTCTTAGGGATCATTGTTGAATAATTCAAACCTGTGATTTGAGAGTTTGGGACTAAGAGCTTAAGAACACAACTCGAAGCTACACCTTTTCGAGGGTCACAAGACAACTTGATGGAGCCTTTCATGATTCAGGATTTGCAACTTCAAAAAGAAGATTTTCTCAATATATGTATTCATATTATGTAATCAGCATGTTTTGTTATGTAAGCCTTAAGGGGGGGATCCCTAGGGCAAATAGTTTTTTGATATGTTTAGGATCAATGTATTAAGGGGGGGAATGTTGGCGTAATACATTGCATAACAAGTATTTTGTAATTGTCCAACTACATGACAGTTAGTAACCGTCCAGCATTGTATAAGATCTCCTCTGGGTTATCGAATGAAAGATGTCTTATCCCCCAATTCTTTCACAGTGATAACTTCTCGTCTCCTTATCATTGTCTCTTATTGCCTTGCCTATATAAGCAGGCCTATTGTGTACATTTTTATTATGTCCATTATCAATAATATCAATCTTTCATCTTAATGCAATTATCTTGCTATTCTCTTGTGGAAGTTATCTTGGCCTTTTCATTTGATCCTCGGGTGTTGTGGAGTCGCCTAAAACTCCAACAAATATGTATATTCTCTTCCACCATATTTAAGGGTTTCAACTTATGGAAAAGTCTATCCTTTGTTAAGAAATTGGTGTTCTCATCACCATTGTGTTACGCATAATTCAATATTCCACAACCTCTCTAATCATATATGGAAACCATCCATTCACATGATACCATAGAGTTCCGCACATTGCTAGTTTTGAATTGTGAACCATTCTCAATATTACTCATTTTACCTAATCTCTGTGTTCCTTTTGCAATCATTTAATCCGATGAGGGTGTGAATATTTCATCCTCACTAGTTCTAATTTGTTAACCATCTCATCAAAAACAATATTATTAGTGATACCACTATCAATGATAATATTGTAAACTATAAACTCATAATTGTACCTTGTGCAAAATAAACTCTTCCTCTAAACTAGCTCTATCTTCACATTAAAAAATACTCTCCTCGATACGAGCAGTTTCTCTTTTTACATCTTCAGAATTCTTAAAAGAAGCATCTTTATCTACATGTAAAACTTATGCATTACCTCCATGCCCTATATTTTCCCTTCCTTGATGTTATGGGTACCCATGCTCGATGTTCCACATATTTAATATAGGTTCCACAAAAGCCTCTACTTCTAGATCCTTGTCCAAGTCTTCCTGCTTCTATTTATTAACTATTATCTTAGTCATTAATAAAATATAGATTGTCTCTTTTCTATATTTGACTAGTGTTAACGTCCTCATTCTTATTTTTCTCTATAATTTTTCCTCCATAGGACCTTCTAATAGTCCTTCCACCACAACCTCTAATCCTTTTCTTGCCTTAAAATCTTCTACTTAGCTTCTCTTATACCATTATAGAAATTACATTAGCATCTTTTACAAGAGACGCCTTCACCAAACTTAATAAGTTCTCTTGAATATTTGTCTTCAACCCATTTATATGAAGTGCTACCTTGTACTTCTTAGATGATAGCACATTATAATCATGGTCTTGAGAACTCCTTTACGTCAAACATTACATCTTATTCTACAACCTCCTTCTTACATTTTGTCAAATTGTGATCATGACCTTCTAGAACTCTTTTTTGTACTCTTTGATAGACTTATTTCCTTCAATGATTAAATATTATCGGACAACTCTAACATATAATCAATAGGAATGAACTCTAACGTTTCCACCATCATATCTCATCTTACTAATTTTTATTTTCTTGTTATGTTTATTTCAAGTTATACTCCCTTCCACCAGATATTAGCATAACCTTTCAGTTTTCTTTTTATAAAGCTTCCCCTATCAAGACCTTACACCGCTTCCTACTCAATGTATTCCTCCATACAACCAATCCACTCCATCATCTCTTTTGGATTCAAAATTCTATCACATGTAGAAATTTTAATAATTGGCATTTGTCCAATATTGGAGATGCCCTTAAACAATTTTAATTGCTCAAAATATTGTACTCCATCATGTCATTCTTCAAGCTTTCCTTCTTCAACTTCATCTTCACTCTCATCTCTTATTGTCTCAAACCCTCTAGGTAGCTCCTAAAGTACCTTAACATGTCCCCATAGGTTCCAAAACACTCTTCTAGTACTTTCATATTTCATCCACCAGCACAATATCTCCATGGAGTTATTATTTTCTCTTTCCTCACAAACCTACAACCAAACCTCCTTCAAATTGCCTCACATTTGGCAATTTATTTTTAAACCCAATAAATCTTGCCTAACTAACACTTAATGAGGGTGATCCCTCTAAATCGCAACCTCATAAATACAACACTAAATCAAAGTGCACAAGATACGAAAATTTGTAAACCATTCTTCTATAATCAAATAAACGATTAAAAAAATTTAAATACTTCATATAGGGTCATAAGTTACATACAACTGTCATTTTTCGCTCAAGTAGGCCTTATTTTACAGTTACTAGGCTTCCCTCTCTGATATGCTTGATCCACCCTGATTCTACATGTAATTTTAGGTTCCTTTTTCCGAATACGACCTTAGATCCCAATTTGAGGCCATCTTGGGAGGAACAAGGTGCCTTGATGCCTCATTCCTTGGAACGAACCAATCAAGACTCTATTGCCTAATAACTTGGCCCAAATTGAGCCCACTTCAAGGCTACTTCATTCTAGAAGGAATTTTAAAACATACATCACCATTCATTGAGTTTTACACCCCTAAATATTATGATAGGTATAAAACAAAGCTTCTCTACATTATTTTGACATCTAGAAGCAAAGACTCGATTTTAATTCAAGCTCTCAACTCCAATTTCACATTGAAGACAATGAGCATGCGCAAATCCAACCATCCTGTGAATGTATCCATGATCTTCCTAACCTAAAAGTAACAGCAACTCAACTTCAATCATCTTCATGAGCACAAGATTTAGGAGGTATAAGCATTCTATTTTCAGACCTAATCTCTATTATGCTTCGATAGGCTTTCAATTATGTTTTAATTTATTACTAATTCAAGTTTGATTTCTAAAGAAAGGTTTGACTTGTGCAAAACCCCTTTCTACACAATACTTTATCTTTTTTATGTGTGTAGGTAGAGGTTAATGACGTGTAGAAAAAGCTATAGAGAGATCAAGAGAAGAGCTACAATGTGCAAGTCATCAAAACCAAAACCATCAAGAACAAGTCGAGACGAGCGTCGCAGTCTAGGGAACATGTCGTCTATGTGCCTCCCTCTTTTTGTTTTAGCTCCATATTTAGATCTCAAGTCAGTTATCATTTGTCTTTTTGGTCTCAGACTCTCTATACATAGAAAAAACCTCTAAATTACCTCTTTTATACCTCAATCTCGCTATCTTCATACAAAATTTTGTAGTCAAAAAGCTCCATACAACGAAGGATAATTGCATTTACCTAGTATTTCATCCCTCTTTAGGCCTAGGGGATCATCTTCTTTCCAATGTAAGAGGAGATAGGCCTAAGCTCGTAGTTTGCTCACGCATCCTATTGAACCCTATTTCCCACCTTACACTTCCAATGAGGAGCTAATTCTTGTCACTATAGCCGCATGGGTAGTATTACATTCAACAAATAAGACAATGCAATCTATTCATATTGATAACATCTGCACACAATATTTAAAAAATCCATGCTTCTGGCAACATCACATAGAGTTCACCAACCATTGGATGAGCTTTATTTTCGCCTTTTCTTATCTACATCAATCCTTCGACATCCAAGATGTGTAATTTTCAACATTCATATAGAACATGTAAAAAATAATCCCAAAATTACTTTTAATGTCATCTTGCATAACTTTAATTTGTGACTCACATTTTAAACATAGATTGAATATTAGAAAACATAAATTTTGATTTCACACTCAATTAAACCTATTTTTAGGTTCAAGAGCTCAGACTGTTCTATGACATATTTACTCTAGGTGATGAATTGACCAATTTTTTCCCCCAATAGTACATTTAAAGGTTCGAAATTCAAGTTCAAGATTTTTTATAGGATTTTCATACCTTAAAAATTTAATATCTAACTATTTATGAATGATCTTTGGTTGAAACATTTGAACCACAAGCTGTTTCTACAATTTCAAAGCTCTAGTAAAGTTTGACCACCCATACATGTTGAAATGTGGACTTAATAAAACTAGAAGACATGGTATTTTTAGAGCTTATTAAAAATTTACTAAGTTGCCGGTTCAGATTCAGATTTAGATGCTGGTTCAAGATTCAGGTTCGAAATTCATTCAAAATTTTGGGGGTTTGGTTCGAATTCGTTTTGGGTTCATCCATACAAAAGCATATGTTTTATATATGTATGTATGTATGGATGGAAATATATGCAGCAACAAATAAGTTCATAACTTCATACACCACTATGCTAATAGTAAAGCAACATAGCAAAATACATCACCACATATATTAATGTTTTAGTCCAAATGACACATTTTCTACCTTTTTTTTGCCTTTTTAGTGGTCTATTTTAGGCTTGGAGGGTTGGATTGATTAAAATAGACCAAAAAAACTTTTAAACAAATTAAAGAAATTCATTTTTTAGCCAAATTCGGCCTGGGTGATGCTCCAGATTTGCAAATTCACCATAAAAATGGCAAAATTCATGCCAGGTTCGTCTGACAGAATTTGGGCAGACTTTTGCAAGAATCTGACCAGACTTTGGGGTTGCCGGAGAAGAATTTGGTAACATAGAAAATTTATTCATCAATCCTTAAAAAACAAAATAAACTTTTTTAGTGTGATATATGATTGCTCTTACACAGTGGATGCTCTTACATCACTTAGTGATTTTCATAGGCACAATTATCACTAAAATAGCCTTGCTCAATATTTGCTCTTGCTAGGACATAAAAAAAAGAGAAAAACAAGCATAATCTCTTACTAATTAGGATCACATAATTGTGGATAGTAATCTCAATGGATGCATTTGAATTGTGGGAAAATTGATGATTGTCTACCTCCACCACCATTTTATGAAGAGGTTTCAACCTTTACCTAATTACCTATTAATTATAAATAATGTTACTATATTTCATATTTTTAAATAATTAAAAATAACATTACAAATAAATTTGAGAACTTCTATGTTTGAACAACCTTATGATTAATGTGATTCATAAAATAATTTTATTTTTTCAACTAACTAATTAAATGTAAACTTTAGATTCTGTTTACCACATTCTTGTATTTCTATGCAATTAGTGATCTAACATATATTATATTGCTAATAGATTCACTTTTCCACAAAATAGATATTCTATATAAAAAATAGAAATTAACAAAATCAACACAAATTAGTTTATATCAGAGGAAAATAAAGAATACTGAATTTTATACGTCACCACCAACTTTCTTTTCCTCTCATCTTTTGTATACTTATCTCCATGAATTGAAGATTATATATTTCAACATAGTTGACAACAATTATGATTGTTCTAATGTCAATATCTCAAATATGGGCTAAACAGTTTTTCATGTATTAGCTGATTGAAAATAAAAATAAAAATAAAAAAGGTACAGGCCATTGACACATTTTGCTTTCTAGATATTTTATGAACAACTTAAACATATAAGTCTAATTCAAAATTTAAATCTTTTTCCATTGACCTCGTGTAAGCACGTTTCCTAGAATTATAATTATTATCAAATTAGAAGAAAAATCCATTATATTACAAATCTATACCCATGAATGGTTTGCTTCCTTAAACCATAACATATTGTAAACTTCAATCTTCTAACTTATAAATAAACATTTATATAACTTTTAATAATTTATAATAAAATATCTAATGAAGGATTTCTCAAAATGTACCTGTGCATCTTGTTCTGATGATTTACTGTTGTTGTTTTCGTGTGAACACTTTTGGTATTTTTCTAACAACACCTGCATGCTTCACATTTCACAAAGAAATAATATCATTAGTTTCATTTAAAACTAAATATATTAAACTTTTATATATAAAGTAGAGCTAATCATTAAATTTTGTATTTCAAATTTGATACATTATGAAATGAAAATAATTATTGGCAGTTTTATTTTTATATTTATTTAATAAATGTTATATTTTAGATTTAGAATATAATATTTTATATTTTATAATCTATTTTTTAGTAAAAAATTTAGAATTACATCTTTTATTAATAATAAAAATGGTTTATGTTAAATCTTAATTTTAATATTCTTTAAATTGAATTACATTCTATGAATATAAAAGAGATAATATTTCTTTTTACTAGATTTTATAAATATAATGATATTGTCTATTTATTGTTTAGTGACATATATTTGTGTAAGTGTATAGAACAAAATACTTAAGTGAAAAATAAATCATTCTAACAAATTAAAAGAAAATTTAATTATACTTTGTACTATTTTTATTTACAATATTATATTCTGTAAGTATTTAAGACCTTATATTTAACAAAAAAAAATTATTTTCTTTTAATCATTTAAATTACTTTTATAAATTCTAAATTAAATTTTTTATATAATTATATTACATCATCTTTAATATCATAAAAATTTATCTATTTTTCAATTGTTTACCTTTCTCTTCTAACAAAAGCTACTTAACATATAACAATGGGAATATGCTAGTATCAGTTTCTGGGTTTGTTTCTGGGTTTGATGGAAAAAATTATACACAATCAAACTCAGAAATTGATACTAGCATTAATATGGATTGTGGAAATCTAATAGATCTGAATGGATATATGTTTAACTACATACTAAATACCTAATATGGTACTTGAGGCAGGGGCCAAAAATAGGTGCATATTCAGTGCGGATAAAGGTTCAGTCCGGGTGCGCCCACAGATTCAACTAAGCTACCACCATTACCTACTAAGCAAATATGGTGCTTACCTAAAATTGTACTTGAGGCAGGCTCAAAAATGGGTGTGGATTCGGCGTCGAATCAAGATCAATCTAGGTGCGGCTCCACCCGTGAGTAAAATGCCAAGATAAATTCAAATTTCAACCAGAAGGAAAACACATTTAATGATTTTAAATGCCCCCTCCCCCCAAGTCCAAGATTTTGCCCTAACTTATCCCTAAGAACACTATTTTTCATCCAAGATAGTATAGTTTAGTTCTGAAAGTTGCCTCATTTTTTTAAATGTTAAACCTGAAATGGACCAAGAGCGTAACAAAAATTTAGAAATCGTTGGAAAAGTAATATTTAGTAATCGAGGGTTTACTAAATCTTTATTTTTCAAATGTTTTAAATAATTTTATTAATGTTTTTTAATGTATAAAATTTTAGATATTAGCTCTGGTGCATCTTAAGTCTCTAATCTTGTTCTCTCATTTGTAAGTCTCTAATCTATCTTGTTCTCTTATTTTTGTGTAAAATTTATCATGACATAGACTCTATGGTGGAGAAGATAAGAACAATAGTAGAAACCAATGAACATGATCTATTTTTCAAAACTGTGCAACAAATTATCATTGCCCATTGGAACAAGATGACCACCCCTTACATGTCTTAGCATTTTCTTTGTTGCCTAAGTATCATGACAAAGAGGTACTTTCATTGCCAAGGTGTGTGGTACCATCGAGATGGAGAGTTTGATTTTGGGTTTTTGTCTGCATTTAGGAAGATATATACAAATGTAGGATATGTGTTGAAGAGTGCCAAGTGTCTACATGGTCAAACATCTATTTTCTGACAGCTTCTTCCAGTCAAAATTATCTTAGAAATACGTACTAATTTTTTATATTTTTTATTCAATCCTATTATGTTATGTATTATATTAAACTACTTTAATTTTATAATTTATAAAATTTGGATTCTTGAATTATATAATTAAATACTAAATATTTTATGTGATGCTACAACTCCACAATTTGCCCAAATCACTACAAATAAGGTAGCTCCTATATATGAATATGAATATTAAACATCAACTCAAATTTGAATTTTAATTGTCTAATGACATTTTGAGACTTGAACATTATCATATTTGCAAATCATGAATAATATTATGACCTCTTTAAAAATATATTTACTAACAATTATGGATTAATAAGTATCACGCGTTCTATTATTTATAATTTTGAATATATATAGATATATAGATATGGTTCCTAAAGAAGCAACCTTGATCCATCTAGAGGCGGATTTATTATTGGGAATGTCAAAGGAGACTTGATCTAAGGAGGTTCTATCAAACTTCCAGATGATACTAATAATGAATGTGTCTCTTTTTGACGGCCTCAAGTTAAGTAGAGAAATAAATCTTCTTGCAATAGATATCGAATGAGACTCACTTAATGTTGTTAGAGCTATTGGAACTGGTGTTGTGACCCAATTGGAAATATAAAATGTGGATTGCTAGAGCTATTGCAACTGGTGTTGTGACCATAATTAAATTTTTCACAAGTTATATCATATTTTAGTTTAAGTCTTCTTTCGATATGCGTCATATTCACTCCATGAGCAATATACAAATAATTACAAATTTTTAATTTTCTAATCTATATTTTCTCATAGAATTGTATAGGTTCACATTAATTTATATTGATAATAAACTTTGTAGATTATATAAATTCTTTTAATAAGATAAAATTTTCAATTTAATTTTGAATACTGTTCATCTTAAATATGCCTCATTACATATTTGAAATTACATTTTTTTTACTTTAACAATCAATATTAAATACATTTGAAGGCCAAGCTCCATATATATAGTGATTGAAATTCATTTCTTTCCAATTAAGCTTGTTAAAAGATTTTGATATGTCAAAATATTTTGATATGAATTATTCTAAGAATCTCAGCTTAAATCTAATAAGAGTGTATGATCATCCAACTGAATTGAGTTTAATGAAGATGACTCCAGAGATTCGCCGAAAGAAAACAAATGTGAAAAGTTCTAATAATTAAGAAAACGTTGGTTAGACAAAAGGACGTATGTGATTTCTCTACTTTGAATAAAATATTGTTCTCGTACTTCTTTATCGTTGATTCATTCAATGAAGAGGTCATTTACATTAAAGGGATCAGTTGAAGAGAATGATTTGATTTGACTTGCCATTATTTGTACTCTATAGAAAATTCTTAGAACTTCTTTCACACATATGATGATCGTTGTTTAATGAAGAAATTAAGATGAAATTATCGCACTCTATATATGAGTTTGTCATTATTATTAAATCAAGAAAAAAAGGGTCTTTTAACAGTTCATATCGAGAAACCAATCCCAAGCACAATTATTTTTAAGGAAAGAGTGCCATAAAATCCAGATAAACTGACAATCGTTCTGGGATAAAAATTTCAATAAATTTCATCATCCTATCCAAAAATTTAGGAAAAATCATAGCACCACCTTTATATTTTTAAATAACTGATCACAAGTAGCAATTGGAACTTGTAGCATTGTAACCTACAAACAACTACTAAAGTTGAGAAAGGAGTGTTTGGAATGATCAGTTTGTCCCAACCGAAGCATCTATCCGAGAGCTTAACTATAGTTCGAAAACTAGATCCTCTACTCAGAGCGATTCATAGTTGCAGGGAAGCTACACTTTATAATACCAAGGTGGTTGGTGATATATCTCTACCATTTCTTGCAATTGTGTCCCAACAATTATAAATATAATATTACAGAATATTATATTAAAATTAGGTGTTGTCAACCAAAAATAAAGGCATCCGGGAAAAACTTCTCGTTAAATAACCTAACGAAACCTTGAAATATAAAAATTTCATTATAGTGCTAAGTCCAGATGCACGACAATTGGTAGAAATGTTTGGAAAATAGCTGAGCTACTTAGGGATAGGAACATCCCATAAACTCCCAGATCAGGTTGTAAATTATTAACTGTAATAGAAACGCTGTAATAGTAAATTTGCCACTTTCTATTTCGGGTTTGTAGCCTCTCCAATGCATATATAATGCTTGAGTTTAAAGACCAAGCGAAGTTTTAAGGCCCTGACTAGTACATGTTTTAAAATAAGATTATTTTATTAAAATCATCACATTCATTATTACTAGACTGATTCAAAACTCTCCTATAATTTAGTATATATTAGAATCTAGAGTGAGCATTGTCTCAAGTTTCCTTAATATGTAAAGCTTCCAATTCAATTAACATTTCATTTCATTCAACTATTCAGCAATTACGAAAAAATATATTTGAATCTGTGTAAATAACAAAACACAAATTCCATATATTTGGATCAAGAATCTATGATAAGACCCCGGACAACTAGCATTTCAGGAGTGAAAAATGTCGAGACACTAGCGCTGGGTAAAAGAGTCCTGGATGCAATTTTAAAAAACAGTCTAAAAATTCAAATGTCGATCTAGTGTGTCTTGAGTGTTGTCCGTTGTCGGCCTAGCTCAAAAAGGTCTTTTACGGGTATTTGGAAGCATATATAACCAACCCTCTTGCTCTTATTTGAAGCTTTCTTGTATGGGTGAAATATTGTCATTCTTGTATGGGTGAAATAACTCTTGCAGGTTTTCAAGGAAGCTTCTTCTTTCTCTTATCTATCCCGTGTACATTATTCATGTTTATGATATTTGTTCGTTATTATCATATTTGTTTTAACATTGTTTTGAGATGTGTAATTTATCCCTCCAACAGATTGTAAGAATTAAATGAGTAAGATAATTAATTAGAGAGTCCTAGATGCTCCAGAGAAAAGATAAACAGATTGTAAGAATTAAATGAGTAAGACAATTAATTAGAGAGTCCTAGATGCTCTAGAGAAAAGATAAGATAAAAGAAAAGAAAAAAAATTGTCAGACAGGCCTAGACATAAAAAGGCCTATATTATTACTAGAATCATCTATGTAACGTCTAAAGTTCCTTATAAAAGAAGCATCGTGTAAGGGTTTAAGCATCAGGTGGTGTGTAGCTGATTATGTAAGAAGATGAATGCTCTAACCTTTAAGAATTGTAAATTTGTAATGCTCTGATCAATGATTAATTCAGAAATATTTATTGAAAACTGTATATATGTTTGATATCTGTTGTGATCATCTTTATTATATTTCTTAATTTATGTTTATGATCCATGCCCATCCACCAATGAGTAGTCTCACAGCCAGAGTAAGAGTTTATTGTTGTTTAAAGAAAACTCCCTGCTAGTTGAAGAGATTGGTGATATTGTTTGCTTGCTGTTAAAGAAGTTTTTCAGACAGAAGGTATGTCAAAAAAAAGCTGCCGAAATGTTGGCAACTGAGTTTTGCTGTTGCTTTTTGAAGAGAAGGTAAAAGTTTTTTCTTTGAGGCCGCCAATTAAAAAACCGCTGCAGACACGAGGAGGTCGATTGCTTTTGTTAATAGAATAAGAGACTGTAATCTTTTTGCAGCCAAAGCCACAGCAAATGAAACAAGAAGAGGCCTCCGTGCAGGAGTAAGACTGCCACCCAACAGGTAGCAAATCACAATTTTTATTAAATTTTTTAAAGGGAATCGCCGTATAGAAGCCACTGATTTGGAAGAGATGCATAGTGAAAAATATAGCTGTTTGTGGATTTGAAGTGATAAAAGACCTCAAATCGATGTAGAAATATAAGTATATAAGATGAGTTGAAATTGTTTATTCTAATGGAGATGTAAACTTAAAAAAAAGTGTTAGAAAATGTAAATTTAATTTGTGAGAAGGGAAGGGTTTTTTAGAAAATGAGTTAATAGAAATGAAGAAGAGTAAGTCACAAATGATTGCAATTATAAAAGATAGGATGATCTTTGCAAAGAATTGAAGATTGAAGACCAAAATGTAGAGTTAGAACAAAAAGTAAAATTAAATGAGATTAAGAAAATGAATGAGGAAATAGAATAAAGATGAAATTATCTGATGATTTAGAAGAGAACTAGAGAAATTACAAGAGGAAAATAGTCTGTACAATAAGGAAATATCAAAATTTAATGAATATTATGAATGTCTAAAATCAAATCCATTTGTTTGTGATGTTTCATGTAGCACAAAAGATTTGTGTTCATCGTTTTATAAGTGTGATTTTACGGAAGTTGCTTGTGATAAACATTGTCAAGATGAAGATGATATAATGTTGTTAGCTGTGATGATAATGTATTTAATTCTGCAAAAGCTACTAGTTGTTTCGATAAGAATGTTGGATGGAAAATCTTGAAAAGGATCGGATATAAAGGTCAAGGATTGGGAAAGCATGAACAAGGCATGGGAAAGCTTATTGAGCCAACAATGAGACCAAAATATGAAGGTCTTAGTTACGTTATAGGTAGAGGAAAGAGTGATACAAGTGTTCCAAGTACAACCAATATCAGTTCAAGAATTACAAAGTATGCAATGTTCACATTGTGATAGGAAAGGACAAGTGTTGAGATCTACATTCTTGCAATATTTGTTGTTTAAGAAATCATTGTACAAACGATTCTAGGCATGATCCAAAACTTGGTCAAGCATAAATGTTTATATGTTGATAGCAGTCATGGAAGGTTAGAATGTTCAAACTATATAGCAATCAAAAAATTTCAAATTGAAGTTTTGAAATATTGCCACAGCAATTAGAGGAAGGCGAGAGGATAACATCATGATTGCGAAAAGCTCAAAAGATAATTTTATATACATTTCACGACTTGGTTCCAACCATTAGAAATGACACGAAAGAAAGGCAATAGTCAAGATCAAAAGATTTTGTAATGGAGTAACATTCATGATTGAAAATAAGAAGGAGTGTTGGGATGTGTAATATATCTTTCTAATAGATTTTAAATATTAAATGAGTAAGACAATTAATTAAAAACTTCCAAATATTCAAGAACAAAATTAAGATAAAAAGTAAGCTAAATATTTATTGAATTGATCTAGATCTTAAAAGATCTATGAAATTTCTAAAATCATCCATGTAACTTCTAAACATCAGATGATGTGTGTGTAACTGATCATGTAACAAGATTAATGCCGATCATTGCAGATTTGTAATGTTTTGATAATACTAGTCTAGGAATATTTATTTAAAATTATGTCTTTGTGTTTGAAATCTGTTGTGTATTATATTATTGAATTTATGTTTATGATCCGGGCCCATCCACCACCAACAGACTGCTCCTACGAATGTACGTGAAACATGTGCAAGCTGAGAACGTCTGGTTAAAACTACATAAGTGGACTTCGCTGCCTTCTTCAAATAATCATATCAGCATCCAACTTGTGCACAATGATGAACCACGTGTCAATGCACCTTATCTTTCCATAGATTCACTTAGTATACAAAATCACACCACTTTGGGAAGTAGTCTATTTGATGCCAAATCATCACGAGTATGTCATGCTTGATTTGGATAACCGTCCACATGTTATCCATTTGGAACCTACGGGAAACTAGCTCGAATGTTAATGCAGATTGTGGTGGACATAGATATTGCGTACTTGAAGTAGTTTACGTTTTAAATATTGGTATTCATCCCAGGAAAAATTTGTACATGAAAAATAGAGAGCGACCAATAAGCCATGGGCACGAATATACATTGAATCACTGTATGTAATTGTATCAGTTATAAGGCCTATGGTTCATACAGAATCTCACACTAGTTTGTTTTTAAATTTTCACAAACATTGTAGGAAACTGATGCTAAGTGTGTAACTGATAATAGAATTAGTAATGCTAATGCAGTTGAAGTTTTCTAGTAAGACATTCTAAATTAGTTTTAAGTGGTTTTGGCTCTTTTTCATAGATAGTAATTTCTCCGTTTTTAGTGTTTCAATTTCTTTAGAAGCTTTGTATGAGAATGAAAGTCTATTAAAGTTTAAACGTATATATTGAAGCAAGATGTAAGAGATGTTGAATGAATAAAAATTGTTTATCTCTATGTAAAATGTTTTTGTATTTATCGTTATAAATTCTGTTTGATGCAGCAGTCTTTGTTTATTTGTATGCATTTCAAAATCTTCAATCATCCCAGCTGAGTTTACCTGAACATCCACTTGCATCAAAAGACAACACTACAGCCTGTCAACACAAACTTTAACAGTATGGAACCTTGGTCTTCTTTCAGACACTAGGCAGCAGTTTTCCTTGTAAGTTGATGTTACAATGTAGTGCGTTTGGAACTATATTATATGCAGGTCATTTTACAGGTGATGCTCTCAGCTAAAGTGGCTACAAGCTATACTTTGACAGGCGATGCTTTCAGCTAACGGAGCTCCAAGCTTTCAATGTTGCTCATAAAGAAAGGGTTTACAAGGTATTCTAAATGATGCTGATCTCAAGTCTCCACAACTACAAGATGACCTCCTGCAAAAGAAAACATACCAAAACAAACCGGGAAGGATATTGAATATTAGTTTAAGCAACTAATTATTTGTAAACTTTTGAGTTAAATGCATAGGGTTATATATATAGTAATGTATTTAACGAAGTAATGAAAAAAATGAATGTGACGAAATAATTTAAATTTTTATATCGTATATTGTACAATGTGTAAACGTTTCACTTTTATTATTGTTTTATACTCCTTCTATTGGTCAGGAATCCACAAGGCTTAAAAAGGGAAGAAAAACGACAACTTAGGCAATACATTCCAGCATTATAGCTTTAAACTAGAGAATGGTTTGCCAGAGGAAGGGAAAAGAATATTGTGAAAATGGCTAATTCATAAAGGAAGAATTAAGGAATGTTGAACAGAGGAACACAATTGTTGTTTCAATGACAAACTGGTTCTTTGTGCGATTTATCGGTTAGTAGTATATACACATTGTTTGTGCCATAAAGTTATGTACGTATTTCACTTACATTTGAACCTGCGACAAAATGCCTAACATTAAAGATTGCTCATGGAAGTTATCCAATAAAGATATAAATTGTTGTGCCATCATAGCTAGAAAAAATTACAGTAACGGTCACTAAAACTATTCAAATTTTCAGTCTTGTAACGGTACTGATTCGTTCCACCGAGTGGATAAGTGCATGCACACTGGCCAGCATAGCAGTTGTTGTACCATACCACAGTTATTTTATTTGTAGCTCTTTCTGTGGCTCCTCATTAAACGTCGCCTACCGATGGCACCGTCTGTGTATTTTTTAATATCGGCTGGCATGAGAATGTTTTATTTAATTGTGAATGGCATATTTATAAATAATTTGTGATATGTAATTGTGAACTGAAACTTGTTCTTTTGAGAAGGAATAGTGTGCATGTGCGCAGTTGATATTTGTGGAAATATAAGTTACATTAATAATTATAGTGTCGTATGACGTTAACAATTTAAATTTGGTTTGGATTTATCTTAGTGGACATGTGTAATTTAAGTTTCTTAACTTCGGGACCGTTTCTGTAAACTTGGTTCATTTTCCTATTTCCGACCTTTTTTATCCCTCGTTTTGTTATGACTAGGGCATCCAGGAGCCTTGTCCAGGGAAAAAGAGCTAAACTTTTGAAGAATGAAAATGGCCTTGCCAATATTGCAAATTTGCCGTCATTCTTGTCTTTCTCTGAAAACAGCTGTATATAAATATAACTCCCTCTCCTGCTTCAAAGGTTTGCATCTCTTAACACTTTCAAGCACATTCAACAAGCAATTCAAATTTATCAAGAACAAATCTGCATTCGACGAACAAAGCATTGAAGCATACAAGTTTTCTATAACAATTACATTGTGTTTCCTCATATTGAAAGCATACACTAACATGTTGTGGAACTTAACTTCATCACATCAAGCCTTGTGTGAAAGGCCATCAAAGGGTTTCATACTTGAGATAATATCTCGTAAGCACATCATTTCATTAACATTTTTACTCTCTATCCTCACGAGGCACTCAAATCTCATCATTAACCGTTGTAGAAGTTGAAACACTAACACGTGCTTTAACCTAGGCAAACCCATAAACGACATAATACTTTCCCCGTTTTTTATGTGTACAGCTACAAATCCGACAGTAAGAAACTTAAAGAAATGTAGAATTGACAACAGACTACGACAAACCTTGAGTTGAAGAAAAGCCCTAACCTAGAGCAGGCACCCAACAACTCTTTCCTGCTAGTCCAACCTGGATTTTTTAGTTACAGCGGTGCAAAGCATCTTAACTACATTTTCGATGATTTGCCGCAGTGCCAAACACCTTCAGGCTAGATAAAAGTTCCCCTCTTTGTCTCTATTTCAAATCTGCTCTAGCATTTCAGTATTTCATTCCTGTATTTGCTACTTTCTATTAAATTCAATCATTTTGATATTATTATCATAGATAACATACACTTCACTATTTCATTTCTTTTGCGGCAAACGAACAAAATCTAAGAGCATAGTAGCTCTTTGAGGACCATTGTTGTGCCTATTCTTGTTCTAGTGTCAGAAGTTCTTCAGATTTCATTGGTTTGAATTAGAGGTCTCGAACCTTTTTTGTTTCATGTATGTTCTGATTAGATCAATTGGAAAAGGGCACAAATTCAACAAAAAGTAACATCAAGTCATAAGACAGTTCTAAAAGAATTCACAAGCAATGAATTCGACAAGAAAAAAAGACTAGCAACTAAAACTATCACAATCCAGAAACAACACAAAACACACAGGAAACTAAACAGAAGGGAGATGAATCTCCTTCCATTCCTTGTTGAGTACCTTAAGAGTATCCAAAAAGGAAGTCTTTCTAGGTCGACGCATAACCATATCAGGAGCAGGTCCCTCTTTTGCTGACCGGGTAGTAATCAGCTGAGTCTCCTCACGCTTCCTTCGTTTAGCCTTCTTGTACTCCAACTCCTCCTGCAGAGTGTTGAAGGAAGAGGTCCCTTTATCCATCATTTCCATGCTGAATTTGACCACCTCAGTTAACTTTTTGTTAAGCTGGCTTCAATTCACTTTGACAATTCGCAAAGCCCTAATCATCTCCCTTTCTTCCTCATCCAAGGGAATGAGGGCTTTCAGCTCCTGAATTTTGTCCTCCATAATTAGCCAATTATACCAATTTTGTGCCACTTCATTAGCCACTTCCCACATGTTATCCATATTCGTATTAGACCTGTCCCCAGCTTTGGTTTCAATCTCTGTAATGGCTTGTAATCAAATGATTTTCTTTCTCGTCATCTCTAATTAGGCAATTAACCACTTAATTATAGCATTTAAATGCACAGCTTATCAACCTTGTTCACAATTAGAGAATAATCTGGAAGATCCTCACCAAAAGTGGATTACCGATGTGTGGTGAGGAAATATTGAGAGGAACTTGACGGTCATCATGATACTTTTAAGGCCCGGAAACAAGGGATGTGGGACTAAGGGCTGGCCGGGACTGTTGATAGGGAAGTTTTCAGGGGTCCAATCCAACCCAGCAGACCAAGAAGACACGGAATCCTCATAGACAACAATCGCAATAACACCAAGACCTTTCATCTTGGCTTTACACAGAGGATTAATCCTAGTCGACATATTAGGAGTAGAAACCAAAGCAGATGGGTGATCTTAGGGCTTTCCACAGGGATACTAAGATCCAAAATAAAAGGGGGATATTGGGTCCAACCTCTAGGGCTTGGGAAAGATGAAAATTATAAAGGCGGAGAATCAAAGCCTGGTGGAGAGCGGCACTCACATACTTTTTGGACTTTAAGACGGATTGCGACAAAGACAATAAAATCGAAAACGAAGAGTTGAGTTTGGCATTACGCCGAAAATGATTTAACATAGTAAAAAGGTTAGAGTGAAAGCGTTTGAAGCTGCCTTGAAGGGTGACAAACTTGATCAACACCAACACCACATCCTTCCATTCTCGAGGCAGCACTTCCCTATTTAACCCATTTTGCAGTCGCGGGACATTTTGACCAGGGCTATGAAATTGTTTCAAGTATAGTGTAATTAAGTTCAATAAGTGTGAGTTTTTAAAGATGTGTATTATGAAAGAAGATAAATATTGTTAGTTGTTTTTTGTGCAATAAGAAGAAATGTGTTTAACGAATCTTCTAGCATTATTGGCATGGTTTGCATCATCATCAAATCAATTTTGTACTAGGATGGTGTTTTATATTTTTGTATTGAAAGTGACAACTCAAAACAAGTTGTTGTAACTATTCTAGGAAATTCGAGATCTATGAGATTGAATGTCAAAGTTTAGGGCAGAATCCATGTGAAGATAATGTTCCACGCTTCTTGTTGCCAAGAAGAAAACACCCAATAAAATTTGAGATCTGTGGTATTACCTGTCAATGTTTCGAGCAGTATCAGTGGGAATAAAATAACCTATGCCTCTTGTTCCCAGGAATAAAATGCCCAAGGTGTTTTGTACCTAACAAATCATCTTGAGATTCAAATTAAACAAATCAGTATTGCGTTTTGGTTTCTATTTCAAGTCACTATAGCTTCCTGTCTATTTTCAATCAATCTACATCTTTTGCGAAAGTGCTTATATTTTTTCATTTAGTCTTTTCCTTAATTATGTTATTTTGTCTAAATCTATCTCATCTTAATTCACCATCACAAAGGATAAAAGCACTCACTTAGCACTTAAGGCCTACTTGAAACTGTTAGACCATCTTCCTTCCGATTGTACATTAGAAAAAGATGGACAAATCCCTCATGTATTTTGCTTCCCTTATTCTTTTGTGCAGTAATGTCATAAGCAACATTCCACAATAGTATCCATTTGCAATGCTTTGATAGCCCGTGACACTAGTTAGGGCATTGACATTTTTCTTAACTGGCATAATCACCAGAATAGGTCCATCACCATAAATACCTATAATAGCTGATATGATTTCCTTTGTAATCTGATAGGGTTTGTGAACAACATAACACAATCGCCTTGGATACAATTTAAAATAAACTTGATGGACTCTTCATCAGAAAACCACAAAAGCTCACTCCAAATATCTAGCCCAATATGCCCCTAATTCATCCAATTGTACCTTTCTGAACATCCTGCTACCACTAGACACGCGTTTGATCATCTTTGATTCCATATATACCTTTTCTGCCTAAAGCTTCTAAATTTTATCTTTCCTTTCACTTTTTTACAGGGTTTCTTCTACACAATGCAGAAAAGATTGTAAGACACTGATATTTAAATTTCTTGTTACGATTAGGGATTTTATAACAAAAACCTTCTTGTTAATCAATCATACAACACTTACAAAATCTATCAAAATATGTCATTTATGCTATCAACATCTATGTCATATTACAACTATGACATGCAACACCTCAGCGAACGGGGAAAAAGTATTTCCTATGAAACTACCCCTACGCTCGAGCAAATAGATCAACTTTTGGAGGAACAGGTACTTGTACTAGGATCTGGTACAACTGACTCGTTACAATTTAATTCTTCCTTTTTCTAAACTATTAAGTCCTTAGATTCAACTTTCTTTACCGGAGCTCCTGTATTCTTGCAACTTGTGCCAAAATGTCCAAACTCTTTGCAAAATAAACACTTGATGTTCTTAGGGTTAAATTTTGCTTAAGTATCCCTATAATGATACTGATTAGCTTTACGATCGTAACCATAGCATAGATGCCAATATCCATTAAAGAATTTACACACAAGTAATCTATTCATTCCATCATTACTTTTATTCAACCAGCAATAACTTGCTTTGTGACCAAAGTTCTTACAAATAAAGAATTGAGTATTTTAACTCCGTCCTTGTCTATACTTAGTTACCTTATGTCTGAATCTATTACACTGAAAAACAATAACCATAAAACGATGGGTACCTTTGAGCATTGGATTACCGAACTGGAGGCACTCTTGTATGATTTCGTTGATTCCAGGCCGGGCTCGAATCTTCAAATTTCACTTAAGTTCTTGCATTGTATTCCCTTTCATTATTTGATTCCAATCCATTCTGTTTACTGGCGGTTTTTGCACATTCAACAATTCATCCAAGTTCCACACTACCTTTATTGACTTTTGCCTCTGATTTTAGATTCACAATTTCTTGTTTCAGTGTCCTACATTCTCCTAATTTTTATTTACGTACTCTTTAAACTTTCCTCCAATTTCTCGCTTTCTTCAGTCTTAAGCTTCTAATATTAGATTGTAGCTCTTGGTTCTTTCTATTCCTCTCCAACTTCCTTGTACCTTATATTCAATTTTCGGATCTGGCTTCTTAGTTCCTCGACACATTTATTTGTTTCCTATATATTTTATTTTAATTCTTCATTCTCTGATTCCACACTTCTAGATCATAAAGTGTAGTCTTCAAATATTCATTCTAGTAGTATTCTCATTGAGAGAACAAAAGTGAATGATTCAATATCTTATTCAATAACCTAAGAGGAGTTTTTATATAATGCATTATCTGTATGGTTGGATGGTTACCAACTGACATATGGTTGGACAGTTACAAACTATCCAAACAATGTATTACGCCAAGATTCCCCCCTTAATACATTGATCCTAAGTGATCATACTTGCATTGTCTTAGGGACCCTCCCTTAAGGCTTACATAACAAAACACGCTGATTAAATAATTTGAGTAAATATTTTGAGAAAATTTTCTTATGAAGTAACAAATCCTGAATCATGCAAGGCTCCATCAAGTTATCTCTTGACCCTCAAAAAGGTGTAGTTTTAAGCTGTAGTCTTAAGCCCTCAATCCTGAACCCTCGAATCACAAAGTCTTGAATTATTCAACAATGATCCCTAAGGGCCCGTTTGGTGCAAGGAAGACGGAATGCTGGATATTGTCAATTCTGGAATATGCTGTAATTCTGGAAGATACATATCCTCGAAATGATTTCCGGAATATGTGTTGAACCGTTTGGTTCACCAGGAAGATGAGAACCGACAATTTTTCTTCAAAGAACAGCCTCCAAACCCTAGCTACCCACAGCGCCACAAAAACTGTAACCAGCAGCATATGGAATGAAGAAATCTGGTGTTTAGAGTGGCTGGATGAACAAGAAGAATCATCAGTGATATATGTGTGCTTCTGAAGCATCACTGTATTATCTAACGAAGAACTTGTGGAATTCGCGTGGGGATTGGAGGCAAGCAATCGGCCATTCTTGTGGGCTATCCGCCCTGATCTTGTCCGAGGCAGCTCCGTCATGCTTCCTTCTGAGTTTGTGGAGAGAACGAAGGAGCGAGGGTTTTTCGTTAGCTTCTGCTCTCCATCGGTCCGCTTCTGCTCAGCTCTGCAAGGTATGGCGATGTTGTTGCCAACACAAAAAGCAGCATATGGAATGAAGAAACGTCGTGTTTAGAGTGGCTGGATAAACAAGAAGAATCGTCAGTGATATATGTGTGCTTCGGAAGCATCACTGTATTATCTGACGAAGAACTTGTGGAATTCACGTGGGGATTGGAGGCAAGCAACCGGCCATTCTTGTGGGCTATCCGCCCTGATCTTGTCCGAGGGAAATCTGTTGTGCTTCCTCCTGAGTTTGTGGAGAGAACGAAGGCATTGGCTGCTGTAACAAAGGCAATTCGCCCTCGCGAAAATTGGGGAACGAAAACTTCGGCGAAAATGGACAAAAATTTCGGACGTGAAAATGAATTAAACAGCAAGCGGACCCGACGGACACATAAAATTGGCATTTGAAAATGGAATTAGACCCTGAATTTCCAATTCCACCTATTTGAGTGGAAGATGAAATGCCCATTTTGGGGGCAAAATTGGAATTTCAAAATTCCAATTCTAATTTTTTGGATGGACACAAACATGGAATTACATTATCCGGATATCTAATTCCGGAATTAGAGCTCATATTCCATGCACCAAATGGGCCCTAAGAGATGCGACAGATCTCTATCATTATCTAGTGACCGCGAAAGGGTATAATTCTTGATCATATACTCTGAAGCTCGCTGGACAACAATCCATATTGAGCGCAATATCAATTCCCAAACCTGTCTCCAAAATGAATCTTCAAAAGACATGCATTCCGCAAACTCCTCAACAGTAGAAAGCTAAACTAAATTAAAAACCAAAAAAGGCCAAAAACGCTTCTCATACAGAACACCATCTCAAGCGACAAGCTAACTTGAGATGACAGAAATTCCTCCACCCTCCAATGTCGCCAACCTCCAAATGTGAAGGTTCAAAGCACAAGATTGTGATTAATGGGAGACTAAAAATCATTGATGACCTCTCCATCATCTGATGTATCCTCATCTTCAATGCATGCAACATTGCCTTCTTCAGATTATTCTTTTAGTTTTCCTTTAAGAACATCACTAGCTCTGGTTCTACAAACCCATGCTCTGTGCCCCTCTTTCTTATAGTAAAAACATTTATTGTCTCTTCTATTTTTATTTGACCATTTTTTAGTACTTTGTGAGTATAATACTTGGCCTATTCGATAATCTTCTGAACTATGACTTCCTTTGTCCTCTTTTCTTCTGCTAGAAGGGCTAAAATCATATCCTCTAGAGCCTGCGAAGTGAGTTGACTTAGTATAAAGACAAAATTACTATATTTGGAAGATAAGCTATTTAACAGGATGGCCTTAGCATCATCATCATCAACAGAAGCCTTAACCTCTCCAAGTTGTCTAATGAGAGACCTTAAATTTCTTATATGATTTGACATTGTGATCCCATTTTCCATTTTGAATCTAAACAATAGAATTTTTAGAGAAAACTTTGCACTAATAGCTTTTGCTCCAAACAACTTGTTTAGACTATCCCAGATGTGCGCAGAAGTGTTATCTAGATCTACATGGTGAAGTTCAAAATCTGCAAGAGCAAAACCAATAATAGCCTTGGCTTTATCATCACTACTGTTCCACTCCAACAATTTATTTGCATTTGTAGGTGGTATTTCTTCTCTGCTTACTGTGCCCCATAGGTTTTTATTCATCAATTTCATTTGTATTTTTATTCTTCATGTATGAAAATTGAAACCAAAGTATTTATCTAATGGAATCTCCATTTCAAAACAATAGAATCCTGATCAACAATTTTTAATGCAAGTATGCTTACCTACAAGGAGTTGGAGACTTCTATTTGAAATCATTTCTCTACAATGACTACATGAACAATCTCACACATTCAAAGAAGTGTGGAGAAATGCATGTACATGACTGATTATCAGTCGACTAGGAAGAGAACTCGAACAAATTATGTAGAAGAGACAATACCACATGAGAGAACAAAAGTGAATGATTCAATATCTTATTCAATAACCAAGAGGAGTTTTTATACAATGCATTATCTGTATGGTTGGACGATTACCAACTGACATACGGTTGGATAGTTACAAACTACCCAAACAATGTATTACACCAACACTCATGTCATACATGTCCAATTTGACCAAGATTTATCTCAAGCGGTTAAGCTAATAACAAGGGACTGGACTCTAATACCAATTGTTGATTGTCTTGGACAACTGAGAGAGGGGGGCGGGGTGAATCAATTGTATATTAAAACTTTTATCAATTTCATAGATCCATATCTATCAAATTTATTCTCTAACCACTTATCCAATTCAGATATAAATATGAATGAGCACACATATGAATCTTACATAATGAACAACAAACTTTTAAGTGGAAATCCCAAGATGGAAAAATCCATGGAGAAGCTAATTATCATAAAATAGAAACACCCACTTAGGTAAAACATATTAATGTTATTTTTACGAAAAGTGGCTCATTGTCAAAGTGCTTGCTGCAAGTGGACTCGTAGCCTACAAAGGCTCACTGTCCATACAACAAAGGATTTACAGCTATACGACTAACTTCCAAGAAAAACAATATATGAACTAAGAAGATTTCATGTACATATGCATGAGTTAAGTTCCTTTTTTGTTCATATCTCCACACAACTTGTTTGCACCAGATTTGGGCAAGAATTTTCTACACCTTACAACATGCTTGTACCAACAAGCACACCAAAACTGGTTACAATTATTTCTACCTTTATGTTTGCTCATACACACTCACAGTATATATATTACTGGTATATACAAGTTGGCCTCATACAATTTGTCCAAAAAAGATTTTTCAATACGTTTCCTTCCAAAGGTCAGAAAGTTAGTCTCAAAATAGTTTGTTCACGAAGAGCTTCATAAATATGTTTCTTTCAAATGGTCATGATCAAATGCAACAATTACTTGAGCAGAAATAGTAACCAAGATCAACTATAAATAAAATGAACACGGCTACCAAGACCAATAGCTTGATCCCATAAAGAAATTTAGAACATGGATAACAAGGAAGCAATATAACAAAAAATGTAGAACTAAAGGTCACCATTTTCATATCCACAAAGATCATTCCATCTACATACACATTTAGACCATCAAACATTCTTTAACTACATGTCTTTATCTTTAACTTCAAATCTATAACCGTGGTTATCACTGCTGCACAAGTATTCGAACTAACCGGAATAAAAAATAGTTTACTACATCAAACCCAAAAAACTCAAACACCTCATACTATCATCATTAGTTCTTAGAGCAGGGAAAACATGTATACCTGCAAGAACTGTCACATTGCCAAACATCAGCAAGAAGCACCTTATACCAACATCATTGGTTTCTTGAGCAAAGATTTCCTAGAAAATATACCTCAAAACAATGTCACAGTGAAAAACATCTACTATACCTATCTTCTATTGTCTTGTATACACATGCCCATATCCTCCATCTTTATCACGTATTGTCTCAACCACCAAGACAAACAACAATTGTTTTGCATACTATGATCTATATGAATCACCATGTTTGTCACAATGACAATCAAACACATAAGTTCAACAAAAATTATTATACAAGTAATGCAAGGTAAAATACAAATGAACTTTAGTTGTTGACAACTAGGCCATGTTTTTGATTACGTAAAACAGGTTTTAGAGGGTGCCTGAAACCCAATACATATTAAAACAAAGCAATAAAGTTCAAGTCTTAAAACAACATATACTAAAAAACGAAACAAGCCACTGGTAGGGCCGAGAGATCTAACACGACCGAGTCAGAGCTAATAAAAAAAGAGACAGGCAAAAAATACCAGATAAAAAAGTCAAGAGAGATTCTTGAGCATAGTGGCCGCATTAGACTCAAGAAGCTCCATCTTCTCAGCAGCCTCCTTGATCTTATGGATGTTAGTGGAATCTTCTTCTTCCTTGTTATTCTTGGATCTGGCCCTAGTTCTCTTTCCTAGTCCTTCATCCAACTTCTGCTCTTTTTCCTCTTTTATGATCAGCACTTCTTTCCCTCTAGGCTTTTCTTCCATTTTTTCAATGAGCAACTTGATGTGCTCGTTGGAAGCCTTCAGGATATTGAAGCTCTACTCCGTGATGTCTTTGAGGGTATCCTCAAGGCTTTGCATTTTCTCCTCCATCTTGATAACCCTAGCTTCCAATCATTTGTAATCCTCAGTAGCTTTTCTATCCTTGTTGTTGTCAGCTCCGTGCATTTTGTCCTTGAGATCCCCCAGTTCGTGATATAGCCGTTTAATAGACCTAAAATTTTCTAGCATGTTGTTCTTGGCATTATTGAGGAGGTTAAGCTCCATTTCTCTAGTATGATCATTGAGGACAACCAGAGCCGTATCAATCAATTCCTCTTTCTGAATCCCACCATCCTCACCCTCAAGAACTTTAGGGTTAATGGCTTCCCTAATAATCCCCATCTTCACAGTATTTACATTGAAGTTACGCCAAACTTTTTTCCCTTTTCCAGGATCATTTTTGCAATACTCCTCTTTGATCTGATCCTTATCATCTGTCAAGTCGTGGGGAATAGGGGACTGGGTAGAAGGGTCTTCCTGGTAATCTTCGGGCTCATCCAAATTAGAATCCTGGATCTTGTCATGGAACCAAATAAGGGAGTATTTATGTCACTAATAGCCCTATCCTCAAGAGACAACCGGCCAAATCTTTCACCCCTGAACTTGATTTTTTTGTTCCCCATGGCAAGATCCCTTTTCTTCTTGTATTTTCCACTGGATATTTCCTCATCATCATCAATATTCATCCAGTCCTCATTGTCATTATAATCCTCTTCTAAGGAAATAACCATTCTAACCTGTTTTTTGTGGGGTTTTTCTTTTTTGACAAAGCTAGCAATTCTCTTCTTGGAGGAAGAACCATGTTTCTACTTTTTGGTCTCTCCATAGTCCTGGTCCTCTGAATGCATACCCACACTATCTTTAGTGTCCGAGGGGACATAGTAAGAACCAGAAACATCCACTCTCTCCTTATTAACAACAATTTCCTTTCCCAAGATTTGGGCTTTGAAATATTCATAAATTAAAAGTAATAACCCCTCATGAATGTAGGGTTAGCAATATCCTTGTCCCTATGGCCATTAATGTTTTCATTAATAGAAGCATGCAAGTAGAAAGGGATGGAGACCTTCATACCATGTCTGAGCTGATCCAGCAGCATAAAGTGATAAGTTCTTATCCTATCAAACCTGGTGTCTAGCGTCACATAAGAGATGAGAGCTCTCGGGACAAATCTCCATAACATTTTAATTCGTTCATGCTGGTAGTGACTAACCACTTTGATGATGACATTCTTGTCATCCTCATCCCTCACAAAATCATTGACCGCAGAGTTAGAGATTTTTTGGTCCCTATAAAATTTATTACCCACAATGGGTATGTCGGTGATATTCGAGATGACCTCCTCCATGACAATGAAATTCTTCCCATCTATCACCACACAACCTTCATTCCAACTTTTCACAAACATTTTGGTCACTGTCGGCTTGCTTCCATGTAACCTTTCAATGAAAGTCGAGATTTCCCCTTTTTGCAAAGCATTCGAGACCTTGGTTCATCTCCTCCATTTCCCACTGTCATTCATGGGCTCCCTTTTGTATCTTTCACCTCTCATTGCACAAAGTTGGTTCAAGCAAACTCTCTGCTTTAACAAATTGCAGCTATACTGATTCTTTCTCGCCAAGGTGTTCCAGATCTTTCTTCTGTTTTGCCTTAAAATATAGATGTTAACCTTGGGAATAAACACCCAGAAAGCATGCGAGAGGAACGCGTAGTTATTCTCCTTCCTGTCAATCTAGTACTTACCATTTATGGGATGGCACATCCGATAAGAAACATTAAGATTCATAATTTTCATTTATGATTTCCTCCTTTCCTTGTTATCTATCCCTTTCAACTAAATCCTTCACCTCACGAGGGAAATCTCCACCGTGTTGCCATCTAATCATTGCGTCCTTTTTGAAAGCCAAGTTAGCAAACCAGTCAGCAACTTGATTGGCTTCCCTGTACATGTGGGTTTTGTGTACCTTTTCAAATGCATTTAAGAGAGCTCATGTTTCTTCAATCATATTTTATATAGTCCATGAAGGGGAATGGTTAGAATTGAAACAATTTATGATATTCTTTGAGTGTCCTTTGAGCCAAAGCTTTTTGACACCGGTGTCAAGGGCAAGTTTAGTAACTTGGAGGGCAGTGTTAGCTTCAACCTAGTGGTTAGTTTGAGTGCCGAGAGGGAGGGTGATGGTAGCAATCCCAATTCCATAGCAATTTCTGATCACTCCACCACTTCCTGCCTTTCTCGGATTTCCCTTGGCTGCACCATCAAAGTTAGACTTAAACCAACCTTCCGGGGGAATGCTCCACGTATAGTTCTGTCTTTTATCTATACTCTTCTCAAGGTCGGCATTCTAGTCTTTTCCTGCAAAAGGGTTAGTACATCCACAAAAAATAAAGTTTTCTTTTAATGCATGGTGGATCTTTTCAAAGATAATTTTTGGAGGAGCACAACAATCACGAAAAATACAATTATTGCGTTCTTTCCACACTCCCCAACCGAGATGCAGGAGAATCCAAGAGCAAAATTTGTGAGTCTATGTTCTTAAAGGAAGGGCCCATTGAGTAAAAAGGTCTAGAAAAGACAAGGGAAAGCACCAGGATAGCCCAAGAGCAGAAAGGACAAACTGCCAGATCTTGACAACTAGGCCATGTTACTAGTCTCTCACAAATGGATAAAAGGACACTACCCTTTGGAACAATACTCCTCTCCAAACAAGAAATAGTATGTAAATTATTGAATAGGCTGATTAACTGAGAGGGGGGTTGAATCAGTTATTCCCACACCACTTATAAAACTTTTCTCTATCTATTAACTCAGAAACAACAATATTAACCACTTTAGATTTATCGGTTAAGAACATCATACATCCACACAAAATGTAAGCACTAGAGTCACAGAAACAACGACATAGAAAACACTAGGATTTATGTGAAAACCCAATTTGGGAAAGACCACGAAGAAGCTAACTATCATGAAATGTAAACACCACTTAAGGTGACACCAATTAAGGTGATTTGTACAAAGTCTCGTTGCCAGAAATGCTCACTTCAAGAAGGCTCACTTTCAGTTGGCTCACTACCAATACAATAAGGCTCACTGTCGATACACTAGGGCTAGATGTTGAAAGATATGAAAAGAGATATAATCCACCACTAAGATCAACAGACTACTCTACACGAACATAGATCTTCTCTTAGATTTGTAGTCACTTCACATATAATCCACACAAGCCACACAATCACTTGTTATGCTTGCACTACTTATACAACACGATGAGATCCACCACCAACCAAACCATTTAAAATAGGTAGCACCAGAACATTCCCGCAGTAGTAAGGAATGAGATATGGACCACCTCGATCAATATAACACTCATCTCATATGCCAAAATGAAACACCTTTTCTAAAGTCATCAATACCAACAGACATGATGAACACATTACATAATAGCAACTAAGACTGGAACAAAAGAACAAGCTTTAGATAGGATTGATCCCAAATAATCAATCTACCAAATGTTAATTTCACACCAAATGTGTGACAACCCCAATACTATATAAGTTACAATTATATTTAATAAATAGCAGTGATTCTAAATCTAGGACACACTTGAAAACACTTATCAATACGTTACAACCTGATCCCAGATAGTTCGCACTTAAGATATTACAATGCATATTACATTACCAAGATCATTGGAACACCACAACTCATTCCAAAAGATGAATCATGCAATAACTGGGACAACCAATAGATGAATCTCAATAAAACCTTTCCTGAACATGATGTAATTGATAAACCAAAACAATCTAATGAAAGTGCCACTATCTAGATATTAGAAATACCTAGAAGAACATTGTAGCCATAGCAATCAATAGCAACCGATATAATATTCCTTTAAGTACCAAACATCGAAAGCATACAAGTACACCAAAATAAATGAGCCATGAGTAGAACAATGTACACTTACCAAGGAACACCAGGGAACACCAAATAGTATTCATACTAAACCTGCCCTAAACATAACCGAAATTCATGTTACAAAACCGACAACCAACAAGCGCATGAAGAGAACTGCCAACAACTGACTGATACCGCTAGAGTGGTTGTATGAAGGTTTTGACATCAATGACAGTCAATGCCAGCAAAAACTCAATAAGTCTAACAATACTAATGTACAAGTAATACACCAAGTGACGTATGGATTTCTCAACATCAATACCAACAATTAAACCAACATATTGCTAGTAGTGAAGATGATATAGTTAACAAAGAATAGTCATAATTGACACACATGCAACAAAAATTATTGCATAGTCTATCTACATAACCATCAACACACCTTCAACCCTAATTTCCACAAGGCACAATTATAATACTATTAATTGCAACTGTAAAATTTTATTTCTCTGTCACTGAACCACAAACATCTAGACCACACAAACTTCCAAATATAAGAGTATAACATTAAATTTCACTCTTAAACACCATCTTCACATCATCACATATACATATTTGTTTTCCACTATTCTGAATTCATACATGTCTTCCATTGTATTGTAGCATTATTCTCAATACATGTCTTACCCTACATTGTAGCACTGCATATATGCATGTCTTCCATTTTTGAATATATACTTTTCTCCTATTGTTCTATAGGTTCAGTACACAAACTTACTTCTCCAAGTATAGCAGACTTTTGGACAATGCCAATGACAATACCAAATCATGTGTGGAACCTATATACTCGTGTTCAATGGTCTAGACAAAGAAAATATGAATTGTCTATTAGTCATTAAACTAATTTTTATTTCAAATAAAGTAAATATATGACTACTAGTTGACCTTTGACTATCCAAGTCACCTACCAAATCTAGATCAACTAATCTTTGTATGTTTAATAACTCAACCATATCATCAATACCATGAATCTAGAAATCAAACAATAATTATAGCTACCTCACAAATATCCAAACACCCTTTCAATAAAGTCCAATGCTCTTTACTAGGATTGGACATAAAACTGCTTAGAACTGTCATTTCCTAGGTAATATTTGGTCTAGCGCCAACCATTGAATAAATTAACTTCCCAATGGTACTACCATAAGGAACATTAGAAATATCATCATAATCCATATACTCTTCTTCAGTGATGAAGACCTATGGCCTTCCTAAACCAAGAATTATTATTTTTAATCATTAGCTTTATAAGGGAATCCACTATATTATCCAAAGTGTCAAACTTCACTATTAGGGCCTTCAGGTATTCTCCACCATCTCTCTCACAAAGTGATGTTGATCCTTAATATTCTTAGTGTAAACACAATACATGGGATTCTTGGCCAAAGAGATGACACTTTTACCATGACATATAATCCTTAAAACCCTACAAATAAAACCAATGACAATACTAAATAATGTGTGAAATTCATATACCACAATGTTTGAGCAACCACAAACACCTCCAAAACACAATGTTTGACATCAATTTGACAACAAACATACAAACATATATTTCCAACACAATGGTCCCTTTCCACCAAGAATGTGACTTCATCCTTATATTTCCAAACCAAATTCTAAGGAAATCTTTCTCTTTCAAGTATTTTCATTTGCAAATTCTTAAAGAAACCATAATACAAGGTGGTGTATGTACTTGTGTTATATCCAAAAATCCTTACATGCTCTTTTATTAGAGATGCAAGAGAAACCTTTTTCCATTGCTTATCCTTAATTTCTAATAACTGATTCAATAACATAAATGCTTAACACATAATAAGTGATCCAAAACTGAATGAATATTCTCTTCTTAGTACCCTCGAGGGTATCCAAAAGTTATTACCTCAGCAACTCACACAAATCAAAGTTAGTACCCTTTATCACCATCTGATAGGTTGTGTGAATGGTGGAAACAGATTTTCTATGAAACACCCTTTGCATATCAAACACCAAGACCTACAATGTTTTCTATAGTCATGCTCTAGTTGTCAAATTATGCACTATTTAGGTTAGTAATCGTGTCATTCTTCACCGACTTCCATAAAAGAATCGTTTTGGAGCACACAACCCAATTAATGCCCTTATAGCATCCTCAGTAATCTTATGCAGCATGTCCAAATTTATGACATCATCATGAATTTTTGAAGTACAATCCTAATTTAATCATTTTTAAAATTAAAATCTAGAAAATCCTTCCAAATACACATACCCTTCTCTGTAATTTGCTTATAATCAAGTTTAAATATTCTCATATTGCTTGCGACCACCCTTGAAAATAAATTGTTGAACTTTATTTCACTAATCTATGTTAACAACACATGGATAAATAGCCTAATATCCTCAATATAAACTCCATCCATGAGAACCCTCAAGAAAGTACCATCATTGTTTTTATCCATGGCCGATGTCAGATACAAAATTACGAGAAAAACTTTCTAAACAATCTCAAATATGTAGAAACACACTAGCCAAAGAACCACCTAAATTTCCAACTGTACCTTGACCTCCACATGCCACGATGAGATGCACACATCACGTTAGGAATAATAGAACATGCAAATAGTCCACCTTAGAAACCATCACAATGCATTTCCAAACCAAAAAAAGAACTAGTCTTAACTACAACACTTGATAATAAAGTTTTTGGATCACCAGGAATAACTTTTGGATCACCAGAGAATGCCAGAACCAAGAACAAAACCTGAATCTATCTGTATAAGCATAAACACACCTTCAACCTTGATTTGCAGAGTGAAAACCTTCAGGAAAGCACAAATGTAGCACTATTAACTACAACTGTAAAACTGTATTTCTCTGTCTCTAAACTACACACATCTGAACCACACAAACTTCCAAATATAAGAAATAACATTGAATCACTATTAAAAACCATCTTCACATGATCATAGGATACATATTTATCTTCCATTGTTCTAAATTCATACATGTCTTCCACTGCACTGTGGCACTATTCTAAATAAATACTTCTCTTCCACTACACTGTAGCACTAAATACATACCTATTTTCCATTATTTTGAATACATTCTTTTCTACTATTGTTCTTTACGTTCAATACACAAACTTACTTCTCCAAGTATAGTGGACTTCTCGACAATACCAATGACAATACCAAATCATGTGTGAAACCCATATACTCCTTTTAATGTTCTAGACAAAGCAACTATGAGTTTTCCATTAGTCATTAATTACTTGTTATTTTAAATAAAGTAAATACATAATCATTAGTTGACCTTCAACTATCCAAGTCACCTACCAAATCTACATCAATAAATCTTTATATGTTCAATGACTCAACCATATCATCAATACTATGAATCTAAACCAAACAATAATCACAAGTACCTCGCAAATATCTAAACATCCTTTTGATAAAATTTCAATGCTCTTTACTAGGATTGGACATAAAACTGCTTAGAACACTCATTTCTTAGGCAGTATCTAGTCTAGTGCAAAATATTACATAAAATAAGCTCCCAATGGTACTAGCATAAGGAACCTTAGAAATATCCTCATAATAATCATCCAAACTTCAACACTTGTCCAAACTCAACTTAGTTCCAACAAAAAATAGAATACTAACTAGCTTTATGTCATAAATATTATACCCTTATAAAATAGTATCAACATGCATAACTCTAAGATGATGTCCATCCTAGTGAAGGTGGCTATAGACATCAAGGTAGGAATGACTATGAAGGAATGATTAAAAAATTAGATAATACCAACTTGAATGTACACTTGGAAGTGGACATTGTGGTCAGGTTGAGTAAGTCCACAATTCAAATAGTGTTGAGGAGGGCTTCGAGGTCTCAACAAAAAAGTTAGTAAATTAAAAGCAAATGGTCATGAGAAAAGAGGTACTACTAGTGGTGTTGATAGTGTTGAGATAAAGTTATTAAGGATAATGTTAATGCTCTAGAAGTTACTAAGGAAAGGAGCAATGTTATTTCCCATCTATAGGGTCCTTCCACCAAAACTCGTAGCCAGACTAAAATATGGAATTTCAAAAAAAGATCATCAAGTAGGTAGTTCATCTCCATAACCACCTGATCCACAAAGATTTGTTGGTTACTTGTGTCTAAAGTAACTTCAATAGTTACCATATTTATTTTCTAATTCATGTTCACGTTTTGTTAATGGTTTGTTATTGTTTCGCATTTGGTTCATTGATGTTCTTTTTTTAGGCAGCATTCTATTGTAAAGGGTTTCAAAAACCCTTCAAAATCTACTTTATCTTTAATGAAAAATATGTACTTTCTTTTTCATAACCAAGCCATCTGTGATTTGGATCTCTATCAATCTCCTTCCCAAGAATATATTTTCCAGCCCCCAAGTCCATATCAAATATGCGATTAGTAGAGTCTTGACTTCTCTAGTAATCAACTTGTTGTTACCAATAAATAACATGAAATCAAAATACAGGACAATAATTATTGTTTGATTATCAATAACTTAATATAAGCACAATAATCTTCCTAATTTATGATAGAACTCAACATCAATGAAAAATTATCAAACTTCTGGCACCACATCCTGGATGAATGTTTAAACCATATAAAGATCTTTTTAACCTACAAATCAATTGTTCTTTCCCTTTCACAACAACACCATCATGTTGTCACATATAAATCTCCTCCTTGAGATCCCCATATTGGAAGGTGTGGACCAATATGCAAGAGGTAATATTGTTCAATATTTGAATCACCTTGGGAGCATTATTTGAGTCATCCCAATACAAAATGGAATTAGAGTCAATAATAGTAATCCCCATATTGCCCTTAATCAAGAATGTCATGATCATAGCAAATGTTTGGTCCATTTGAACTACAAGTACTTGCAACACCACTAAAGTTGGCCATGTTATATGTAGAATCTATGTCATCTAGAGAAACTAAGAAAAGCTATTGAAAAAATAAAAATCTAGGTTTACAGACTTGAATGTCAAACCCCAATTTTCATTGCCCCCTCATTATAATGCAATGCCATAAATATGACAAGGTGCACAGGTTGAATTACACATGAAAATCCTCTATTTTGATTGCATCTAGCCATTTGCACTTAATTGAGAGCATAGAGAAATATTTAATATAATTTTACTAAGTCAAATAGCAACTTAATACCTATCAAAAGTACATACAAACTTAAGCAACATTCGTAATTACAAAAAATATATATACCAACTAAAAAAACTTAAGTTAAAAAAAATTGAAAACTTATATGCAATAATTTTTTTAGCAGAAGGCTAAATTTAAATAGACTTGGCCATGGTTATATTTGTTACAAGTAGTGGTTGTCGTTGCACCAAAAGATCAACCTATTAATGTCTGATACAACCACTAGACTTATAGAAGACACAAGAGGTGGTTAAGCCATGTCACGAATCGCGAGGAGAGCGCTGACCATTTTGCCAACAATCTCCTACCTAAGGGGATTTGAACATGTGACCAAGCTCTGATACCACTTGTTACAAGTAGTGGTTGCCGTTGCACCAAAATACCGACATATTAATGCCCGATACAACCACTAGACTTATAAAAGACACAAGAGGCGATTAAGCCATGTCACGAATCCCGAGGGGAGTACTAACCATTTTGCCAACAGTATCATCATTCATGAGAGTATTTCTTGTGCTTGTATCAAAGAGAACAAAGATCATGATTCCTTGAAGATATAAACTAGCCAAACTCAACCAAGATGACCATGTATATATTTTGTCAGTACTCTTATAAATGCAATCTTCCATTCAATCTAGAAAGCTTTTCATGTCCACGTGATGCATCAAAAGTGTTGTAAAAATAAAGTCAAAGAATTAAAGGGTGTGGTCATATTGTTCCAACTGTCATTAATGATCTTTTACACTCTTATAAACTAATAATGTTTGGTCATTCTCCCTATTCTTTCAATCATGAAGCCAATGATATCTTAAATTTTACATAAATATAATCAATCTAGATCAATGTATTGAATTATTATTATGATATATCAATAAACATCAAAACATATTCCATATGAACTCACCGCTCATTATCTAGTATCAACACTTTGATCTTTTAAAATATCTTTCTATTTAATCGCTTTTCTACACTTCAACGAGTGTTAATGTTGATCTAACAGAAATATTTGAGTCCTTTAAGCGTTACATTAGGTTTATTTCATAGGTCTCATCTATGTGTCAATCATTTACACATTTACATCACTAACTTGACAAGGTGGATAGGAAATGTTCGTTATTAAATGTGTCCATATATATTCCCCTCACAAATAACTACCATACAATTTTAATGTTCTCAATTATCACATGGGCAACCTTTTTAGTCGCCTATATTTTTGTAAATTGTATAGCTTTATAATTTTCACACTGGGTTTTGTCCCACTTTAGTAGATGTGCCTAATTTTTATACATGATTGTGCTTACCATTAGAATTAAAACTATAAAATTGGTGTATTCCCCTATTTAAAATACTTTTCATTGCTTGGTTTTGCCAGCACTAAGGCACCAAGTGTTTCTATAAAGGAAATTTAATCTCAATTTTCAAAGAACAAGAGCTGAATTTCAAAAAAAAAAGAATTTACCCTCCATTATCTTGCTTCTCTGAAAATTAAATTTGAAATCTCTCTCTCTCTCTCTCTCTCTCTCTCTCTCACACACACACACACACATCTCAAACTCTTACCTAAACTTTCAAGAATACATAAGCAAACCAAGCAAATTGAATAATAGGTCTATATTCAAAGAGAAAATAATTTAAGTATTCAATTTTGTTACAATAATCATGATCAACTACATTGCACGCTTCTGCGTGATCAAATTATGCACTAACATGTTTCAAGACCTCATTCTATCAATGTCAAGCCTTGTGTGAAACTCCATCCCGAGGGTTCCATACTTCAATTAATATTGGCCAATTCAACATTTCTATTATTGTTTAGCCTCTATCCTCCCTAGCAAACACACTTATTTTCCATCATTGTAGTTGTTGTGGAGGTTGGAACTCCAATACGGTGTTTCACTTAAGCAGGCCCGTATACAATATGACCCTTCTCCATTTTTTTGTGTGGGGTCCTATCCAAGGACAAAAATGGTAGAGCATAGAGGGACCATTAAAAGTTGTGAAAAAAATTTAACAAGGGAAAACTCTTGAACTAATTCTAACTATATACCTGCTCACTTTCTTTCATTGCGAACATCTTTAGACTAGGCCACCCAACATTCATGATTGGCACTCTCTACTCTATATTTCAAATCCAAGTTCATCTCTGCATGGTTGTAGTACCAATTATAGTGACCATTTTTGGTTGATATATTTCTCTAACAAGATTGAGAGTAAGTCAATCACCATAAATACAACAAGCAATATTTTGATCTACAACTACCCTCAACTTTCTTTCTAAGGCCTTTACAAATGGATCTTTCGTATGAAAAATAATAGAGGTAATATCATTGTGAGAAGATACTGCGAACATGAATAAATGTGGACTATTTGGTATTATAAAGTAATTAGTAGGTTCCACAATATTTCTTAGATTTAGGATGTGATCTTTCCTTTTCTATAGTACTTGTAATATTAACACCTCCTTGTTCTTTGATTTTTTTCCAAGCTTTGTTGATTTTCCCAAATAAAACTTTTTTCCGTAAGTTAGTGATAGTGCATAAGTGAGTTTTCACTCGACTATATGAGCTCCCACACTCATTCCTACACTAGATAAAATGCCAACTGAAAACCCCACATCTACGAAGTTTCTCAATCATGCATGGATACAGTTAAGGAGGAGACATTGTAAGTAGACGAGGTCTTGGAGAGGTGAATCTTCTAGAATCATGTTGGTTAGACGATAGTTGTGAGATTTGTGGAAAAGAACGTTAAACACTAAGAGTGTGACAGAAGCTCAAGAGACAAGGGTAGGCATAACGAAGTCCTACAATGATGAGTGCTAGAAAGGCTTAAGGTTATTGATGGAGAAAAGAAGAATAAAGAAGCGAGGGTTTGTGATTGGTTGGGTTTTGACAATCTCTCTATTGGAGTTCAGGAGAAAGAAGAGATGGATGACCAATATTGAGAGGGGAGTGCAAAAGTTGAGGCGAGGTGCGAGAAGTTGGAAGAGATAAAGCAAGAAACAAGAATGGAAAGATTTGCAGCAGTGGAAAACAATCCACTATTCGTTGAAGAAAATGATGTAAAGCTAGAGTTTCTTGAGAAAGTTATTTATGACAGGCTGATATTTGATTAAGGATTGGAAGAGGATGGTGTGGTTCTTGGAGAAGCGGTCAAGAAAAATGAAGATTTGTTCGTGTTGATTGAAGATGTAGCTGAGCAACCTGAGTAAGAGGCAAATGCAATAAGAGGGTAAGAAGAAAACATTACAACAGTAGAGGTCAACAAAAGAACGTGAAGAGGCTGCAGATGGTGAAGATGAACATGAAGTGGATGATAGAGCGATATATGAGCATGAGGTAAATTCTGATGAATTTTATGATATTGAGATAGTAAAAGATATAGTCACAGATTTGCTTGTGGTAATTGGTTGGTTACATATAGAGCACGTGGAGGAGAGTAAAGAGTATTTGTAGGAGAAGAAGAGAATGCTATTGGAAGAGGAGGTCGGACTGCGGTGGGCATGAGTCTAGAAGAAGGAAGAGGAGAAGAAGAAAAACTTGGTGGAGGAGGACAAGAGTCAGAGGAAGAAATATCTATATCTAGAACAGTGATGGAGTTGGAAATCCATTTGTGAGCTACATTCACAAACCTTTCCTGCCTGATGTGTCTGATGCAAAAGCATCCCGGGTGAATTGGCAATCAGCATCAACTAAAAATATTTTTCATTTTTTTGGCGAGAGCGTCTATCAAAAATTTGTGTTGGCGGCTCTGTCCTTTGTCTCTAAGAGACTCAGTTTTCTGAAGAGAAGGGCAATCAAAAGTGGACGACAGTTCTAGCACCATCAATAGAACAAATCCTTAGACCGAATGGAATAAAAGTGCAGATCAATGTGACAAAGAAATATCGGGTCTGTCAAGGAGGAAATCAGATTCTCAAAGGTTTGACCAAGTATTGTATCTTTGCTTATAGAAATAAAAGAATGAACAAAATTTTATTCACAGACCTGAGATCGGCCTTTCATTGTCAATATAATGGGATTAGAGCTATTCGATTGTTTGAAAGCCTTGCTTTCATTGATGCTGTGTAAGTCTGTCGGTATCAGAGCGATAGAGTTCCTGCCACTATAATCATTATTGTTAGTATTCTGAGTTCCTGTCGCCTTCATGGACAGATTTAGTTTGCATTTTTTTTTGTTATGGTATTCGTTTCCATCGTCAAGGCATAAGAAGACTCCTTCAAATTGGCATACAAGGTTTGCCTTGTCACAAAGTATCATGATTCGGCTATATACAGTCATACAATCGTGTTAATACCATTTCTTGTTAAAGATGTATATGCCATCCAAAATCAAGCAACAAGGAATGAAGGAGTGGATCTATATAGAGGAATAGTATATTATAAGCAGTCTTATAAATGTATCTCTACAACGTTGATTGAGCTAAAAAAATTGAATCAATCATTCAAAGAATCCTTTGCGTTTTCCTCTTATGTGAATTTCCGTAAATTTATATTCTTAGAACTTGTGGAGTTCTATCTTGTTTGCAACAAATGACACGGTAGTTCAGATAAAGTCTCTTTTTCTTGTAATTCTGTTCAAAGCTTAGTGAGCATTTTTAATTTCTTATTTAAGAATTCTTCATTAGGTTCTGTCGAGATGATGGATTCAGTTTGATTTGTAATGTATTCATTTATTACAAATGAATATGTAAATATGACGTGGGTTAGAATTATTTCACCAGTTTAAGATTTTCTTTTAACACTTGTCAACGGTCAGAAATATTTAGATTTTTACAAATTAATTTTATCATTATTTTAAATTTCTTTATTCTAATAAGAATTGAATATGCAAAATAATAAAATTAGTTAGACTACCATTTTTTTACTTCTATAACTTAATCTATACTACAAAATCTATGAAACCAGAGATTTTAAAATATTCTTAATATGATCAATCAGAAATTTCTAAATTATTCAACTTTTTTTACATTGTTATAAATAATTCTATTTAAAACGTGTAAGAACTCAAACAAGAAGAGCCTGTATCCTCTTTACTCAATCTCTTGAAAGATATTTAAGATCCCTTATAAATAACAGCTCCCTAAATGGTCTCAAAGCCTATCCTATAGATAATGTTCTTATCCATCAATAATTTGTTAATGACATTATGATTTTTCCATCCCCTCTTATCTTTGAAATCAATAGTATTAGAGATTTTCTTATCAGATTATGAACGCGCCTAGTAAAGAGATCTTAATCTGAGTTTTTCTTAATACGTGGGCAAAAGAACAAGATTTTATTCGTACTTTTTTTTCTTCAAGAATGGCCTTTTCTGGGCTCTTATCTGGGTTCCCAGGATAGGAATAACAAATTGTTGCTGAATAATATTTTACAAATATTCAGATGACTATTGAAAGATTGGAAAGGAAGGCGACTCTCTTTGCTGGGAAGCTAGTTCTTATGACCTCTATTTTTCAGGCTGTTACTTATTTCTTCTCCCTTTATGAAGCGGAAGCAAAAAATGTCTTTATATTGAGGAAGGGATTCATAAGGAAATATCTTTCTTTCAAAGTGATTTTTATCACTGGTCAAAAATCATAATATGCTTTCAGTTGTTATTCGCTTGGTTTTGACAGTTTTGGATAATTGTCGGATGATTGATTTTTCGCGCATGATAATCAACTCTTACTCTTTAACATCTCCCTTAGTAAATCGCCCTTTAACCATGATGACTTTATTCAAATAGGATTTACAAATTTGTCGTTGGTGAAGTTCTTGCGGTTCATTTTTTATAACTAGGGTTTTCCTTCCTGACGCAAGGAGAATTTGCACGATGGTAGAACAGTTCTTTTCTGTTGGATCGATAATTTTCCTTTGATCGACTTGCTATAATTACAGTCTCAAGTCTTCGGCCTCCTTAACGAATATAATTCCATGCGAAGAGTTTCTACGGGCAACGGGTAGTTCGCTCGTTTGAATTTCGGTATTAGCCAGCGAGTTTATCAATAGTGAATTCGGCGCAGTTAATTTTTCTGCTGGATTTTTCAGCGCTCTTTCGTTCTGGGCTGCCCGATAAAGTCAAACAATATCTCTCTCTCTTTTATATAAGCCATGCGGTTTCGGCTTCTTTGTATTAGGTCTTTGTCATATTTGTTTTTTAATTAAAATGTCAACTTCTACAAGAAGACAGAATTCACAAGGATGTAAGAATTTAGTCTTATCCGATCATATTCTTTGTTTTTATTCAAATCATCTTTTAAGATGCTTGGTTCAAAGGTTAGAATGTCAAGCTTAGCAACTTTATCTCTACTCAATGTGAAACTTAACATCTTTATTATCACTTTAGATGTCATTTGTTTTGGAAAATTAAAAGGTGATGACGGTGTATTGATTTTTTAATGTTGTTTTGATGATTAGGTTTTTTATTAATAAATATAAAAAATTATTCAGCATGAATGTTTTGATAGGTTCTTATCTCTATTCGAATGTCAAGCTTAGCATCTTTACCATCACTTTAGATGCCATTTGTTTTGGAAAACTACAAGGTGATGAAGGTTTATTGATTTTTTAATGTTGTTTTGATGATTAGGTTTTTTATTAATAAATACAAAAATTGTTCAGCATGAATGTTTTGATGGGTCCTTCTAAGAAACAGTAAAAAAATTATCATGTTAAAAAAAAAATTAATAGTCATTTTATAACAATTGTAAGATATTCATCATATATATTATATATTATAATACTTTAACAACTAATATTAGAGTCAATGTTGAGATTTAAAGGGTATTGAATGGGGTCCACCATTTTACAAAATAATAATGTACAAAAAAAGTCAACAATCATGATACAAGACTGAAAGAAAGTTGATACAACACTGAAAACCAACAACTTTAAATGACCAAAGACTTCCAAAAACACTAAAATTTCTGTCAATATATATATTATATAAAAATTACAATAAAATGTACAATCATTGCATGTTTCAACTACAAAATGACAAAAACATACAAAAAAAAATACATTTATTAACCATGCATCAAAATCAATTTTCAAACCATCATTCCATAGAACCCCAACAAATCATGTGCCACCTCCCCATTAACCTCTGTGACATCTTCGAGATCAATATCCCAATGCATGGTTGGAGTCTAGCAGGAGGTTGACAATTATCGAGTGTGAAAGCATTACACACTGCCAACAATTTCTCCACTGGTCAAGACCTATGTTTTCCAATTTTCCTATACGTCAGCTGGATCTAAGTCTAGTTCAAACGTGACCCGTAAGCAAATTCAATCTGCTACAAATTCAGACAAAATCTTGCACAAACTCTTTCAATTCAACAAGGATGAACCTAAGAAAACTTATTATTTTCTACACGTATTATTTTGCTTTGACATTGACCTACATACTCAAATACGGAGCTTTATACCCTAAAAGACACTTCTAAAACACATCAAACACCAAAAACAAGTTTATTTTAGCTCATTTCTATTGCAGAAAGTAAATATCGTTCTAGGAAGTTTACCATTTATCTTTTTTCTCGTTAAAGTAAGAGATTGAGATTGATATTTAAAGGTATGTTCTATGACTATTGGGTTGTCGTTCCTACATATTTACAAGTGTCTACTGGCTGCCAAGAAGATCATATCAGAATACTTTTGCAAAGAGATAATTATTTTTCATTTCATTTTGTCTTCATTTTTGTTCTACATACATGAAATGAACTTTTAACTTTGATTTTATAAGTTTCTTCTGATCTTCTATAAATATATTGGAAGACCAAGGTTTTCTATACCTTCTTTTATTTAATATGTTGTTTACAAAATTTCATTTCCTAGGAATCATAGTGGCAGCTAGTTGCCACTACTGGCTGACCTAAACAAAAAATAAATTCATATTTTTTAAAGAAGCATGTTGATATGATACAATTGGTTCCAGGTAGCAGAGTATCATATTTAGATTTTTCAAATATGTGAAATTAGATATTCAAGTTCATATAGTTGAATGAAAGTCAAGTTGTGTGGAATGTCTAGACAAGACATCAATGCTTACCCAACAAAGAAAAGTGCCCATGTGCCATCAAAATAACTAATAGCATATATCATGGAACTAGAGCGAGCAAATAAACTATAAGTCTGTAGATGAAATCACCCAGTAGAAACAGATATCAAAAGGAATAAAACCCCAACGCCCCCATCTAATCCTAATGTTGTGCTAAAGAGCCACCCATTTCCCCCCCACTTGAAAGTGAAGAACCCATTACAAATAAAGACCAAGGTAACCTTCATAATCTACCTTTCAAACTGAGACTCAAGACATTAAATCAATCAACATATAATAAGATACCTTTATTCAAATGTGTTGGCTTTCAATGATGTTCACATCCATATTGGCAAGCATGGATGAAAGCAATTAATGAGGTTCCAAAAAAATGTAAAAGACCAACTTATGAGAATGTGTGGCATCTTTTTGGAAAAAGAAGTCAAGCTCATAGCAGATTCATTGTATCCCATAAAGAATTCACAAGTGGTCACAAGTGGGACATGGGTGTTAATTGTTTATGATGGATGTCTAAAGATGCTTAAAATTGACTCCTATCGATATCATAATATTAACCTGTAAGAGGGAAAATATTTATTAAAGTCATGGATTATGAGGAGAAAGTTAATGATGGCTAATTTATCATCATATTCCCATCATAGTCGTTGACAAAGTGAGATCCCATGACTTTATTCAAGTTATAACTAAAAATACAAGGAATTGTAGAACTATTGGGTTGTTGGTTGATGAATGCAATTAACACATCTTTTAAACACCGTTGTGGTCAACTCTCTCAACCTTATGCTACAAAATATTAAAAATTACAATGATTGGATCATAGAGTTGTATTCAAATGATGAAAACATCAAACTGTCCATAGCCAACCACCACATTTCACAAGGAGTTTCTACATCATTTTCAAAACTGGAGCTACTAATGGCAAGTGAAGTAGTATATTAAGTATTAAATATTCATACTTTGATTGTGCACTCGAATTATTATTTAAATTTTTTTTAATTATTTTATTTTTTAATTTTTTAATAGGTTGTTGAGACCTATATCACCTCTAACAAAATCACCTTGAGACAAGTAGTGAATGTTGGAGAGGCACTTTATAATATGGTGATTGGCCAAAATTGGTTCATATGCAAGCAAAGCAACACCAAGTGGGAAATAAATATCAAATGAGAGATCTTAGATGACTTTAGGTGGGATCATGTAGAGTATCTTCTTAGTTTCATATAGCTATTTTGAGTTTGATTGGTTCTGCATAGATCAATTGGAAAGGGCCCAAACCCAACAAAAAGTAACACCAAGTCATAAGACAGTCCCAAAAGAATTCGCGAGTAGTAAACTCAATCAACAAAAATGAACCAGCAATAAAAACTACCAGAGTCCAAAAACAACACATGGGAAATTAAATAGAAGGGATATGAACCTCATTCATCTCCTTGTTGAGTTCCTTAAGAGTATCCAAGAAGGAAGTGTTTTTGGGCTGACACAGTCATATCAAGAGTAAGTCCCTCTTTCACCGATTAGGTAGCAATCAACAAATTCTCCTTGCACTTCCTTCATTTAGCCTTCCTATACTCCAGCTCCTCCTACAGAGTGTTGAAGGAAGAGGTTATTTTATCCATCATTTCCTTTTTGAATTAGACCACATCAGCCAACTTTTTGTTAATCTAGCTTTGATTCGCTTTGACATTTCCTAAAGCCCTAATCATCTCCTAGTTTTCCTCATCTAAGAGAATGATGGCTTTCAACTAACGAATTTAGTCCTCCATGATACCTCAATTATACAATTTTTGTGCCAATTCATCAACCACTTCCCAAACGCTATTATCCATATTAGTATTGGAACAGTCTCCATCTTTGGATTCAGCCTCTATAACGGCTTCCAATCTATTTATTTTCTTTCTAGTCATGTTCAATTGAGTAATAACCACTTTATTATAGCATTCTCACAGTTTTTAAGAATACATAATTTATCAACTTTGTCCACAATCAGTGAATAATCAAGAAGATCCTCAACAGAAGTGGGGTTTTGGGGGTGGGGTGGGGAAACATTAAGAGGGACCTCAAAGTCACCTTGATAGTTTTAAGGATAGGGAACAGGGGATGGGGGATTAGGGGCATGGCTAGAAGTATGGTAGGGGTACTTTCAAGAGTTCAATTTGTCGGAGTGGACCAAGAAGACGTGTAGTCGTCAGAAGTAATAGCTGTATTAATCCCTATAAATTTCATCTTGGCTTTTCGTAAAGGATTAACCTTAGACAAGCTAGTGGAGGGAGAAACCAAACTAGATGGGGAGACCTTGACACTTTCCACAAGGTTATTTGGGTTATTTGGGTTAACCTCTGAGATCTAGGCAAGATGAAAATTATAGAAACAGAGAATTAAACCCTGATGGAGAGAGGGACCACCATACTTTGTAGACTTAAAAACAGACAATGAAAAAGATGATAAAATCCCAAATAGAAAGTTTAGTTTGGCAATATGCAATTTAAGTGATTTAACATAGTAGAAAGGTGAGAGTGAAAATGTTTGAACCTACCTTCAAGGGTGACAAACTTGATTAACACCAATGCTACATCTTTCCATTCACCTAGCATTGCTTGCCTATTGAACCCATTTTGCAGTTGCGGGATGCTTTCACCAAGACCAAGAAAACCCTTGAGATCCTGCTTATAGTGCTCATTAGAGTTTTTTGGGATGACCTTTCCTTCCACAAGCAGATATGTAGAAGTTGCAATTTATTCCATCGAGACCACAAAGGAGACACCGCCAATATTAATCTTCCCATGGTCCCAAGCCTCCAGAAATTTCTCGGAGAGCTCTAGCTCAAAGCCTTTCATGTATTCAATACAATTGTCCACGTGTCCTGCTTGCAGAATGGGCTAAAGGATATTGTTATTCTTAAATTCATCACAGTTTTCCGACTCAATCTGAATAAGATCACCTCTCATGTTTTCGTTGCAGAGAAACTTCATAGAAAAGGTAGCATTGGAAGTCAAAAAACTAACCATAATGATGAGATAACCCAAAGAAATAATCTAAAAAGATCTCAAGTCCCTTAAATAATAATTTTCTTTCATCATAATTAATATATTTTAGAGTTAGTGTGACCTTTGCCATATTTTTCTCGATCTCTTACGAGCTTGCTAAGGTAATTCTTTGACCACGAACCAAATCTAAAAGGTGTTCGTAAATCTTCCCATGGTAGCTAACCTATCCATTGCCTTTACAGTAAGTGTGTTGGCATTTAACGCCATCCATAATGGCTATTAAACCAATGCATTTCATGATTAAGGCCTTTGATTCCATCCTGGGTTATGAGTACTCGTAAGCATCATGATTACATTGAGGGCATCTCCCTCAATTATGGACATTTTAAAACCATGATTAACCGCCATATCTATCTCATAGAAAGTCGCCACCACCTCTGTCACATGGGCAATTTAGACACCCAAATTAACCGTATAGGCAAGAAGAATTTTTTCGCTACTGTCTAGATAATAAGACCACCAACTCACCTAACCCGAGTTCCCAATAAAAGAGTCATCAAAATTAAGTTTAACCCATCCTAGACTTCACTATGTGTAATATCTTGTAACATAACCTTTTCCCTCATACAACAAAGCTTTCTAATTTTCTTTTACATATGGACATATAATTAACCAAAGGTTCTAATCAATGATGGTCAAGAATAATATCAAACCAAAAAATCTAAAACTTGAAGTTTGAATGCAAAATATGTTATTTATAGAGCTCCAAATCTTCAAAAATTTGAATATCCTTACCCATTATTTCACTATTCTTGTTGCGTCTTCTAGTCGTAATTTCTTGACTTTTTCTTTGTTGATAAATTTATACTTGCAACTAGGGTTTATATCTAAATATTAAGATTTTCCACTTTGAATACATCTATAAAAGTGTATGATTAAATCTTCCTTCCTTGGAGAAAAAGTGCATGAACTTGTATCCTTAATGTTCACTTTATCTTCCTCTTTTTATTCTCCTCATTCTTGAATCCATCTATTTAAGAAAACATGTTCTAGTTCATTCAAAAAAGGAATACTCTTATGCAAAGATTGAATCCAATATTTATCTTCAACTTCTCAATATCATAAAAAAATATACAAGCCATATATCACGTTTACCATGAGCTCTTTACACATTTTTCTTCATTTTCCATCTCCACTTACATCAAAACTAGGAAACACCTTTGAAACTAATGTTTCTTGATTTCTATAGTATACTCAAACTTTATTGAATCATTTCAAGATTTAAGATTTTTATACCTAAAAAATAATCATAAAAAATAATAGAGATCCAAAAAAGAAAATCTATAAAAGATCATAAAAATGTAATAACTCTCTTAATATTGATGATATAAACTTGATTTTTGGGCTCTAACTTGATGATCCTCCAATCATGGGGAAAGAAATGGTAACAATAATTACAACAATACGAAAGACATGGGAAAATCTCTAAAATAGGGTTCTATCTTGACATTTATCAAATTATAGTTTGGATGTTTGTTAAGATCCACACAAACAATAATTCCAAGAATGTAATGCAGACCAAACAATCACAACACTAAATATGAGATGTGTGAGGCCAAATGCCCTAATATCCACTATATGAAAAAATAGAATATTGGAGGGAGGATATCGATGAAGGCCTATTAACCACTTAATATAACTAATTCCAAAAAAATCCATTTGACCTAATGTAACTAACTTAATGGTTATGTGCCACATGTAGGCATTTTCATCCACTTGTATACATTATAATAATATATCCCTAGGTATCTAGCATATATATATATATATATATATATATATATATATATATATATATATATATATATATATATATATATATATATATATATATATATATATATCATGTACTTCCTCCATACACTTTTGAGGTTGAAATGACCATGCCACTCGATACCTCTTGTGCCTTTCCTGGCCATCTAAAGATAGTTGTATGATACAAATCGATTTCAACCATTCTGATATTATATCATAAGAAAATAAGAAATTAAAAAGTACATGATATAAGTACTAAGAAGTAAAATAAAATAGTAAATGCTCAAAAATGACAAATGTAGATGAAAAGTTAAATTGTTAATGGCAATCTTAAAGTAAGTAAAAAAATAAGTATTAGAATTTCATAAACTTATATAGCTTTGACTTGGACAAAGACCTATAGGTTGCATGTACCATATAATAACTAGCATCAAACATCTAATTCTCTTTAGCCTTAGTGTATATATTTTTGGTCTAAAATATGTGCATGTCTTACCTCCTTCAATATGCCTATTGTCCTCCAACATTTGGTGATGTTTGCTCTGAAAAACAACATTTTAAGACCACACCATCTTAATCAACTCTATGAGCATTTTGCCAATGTAGTTTGCATCATCCACTTGCCTATCACAATCAAGTGCCTTCAAAAGATTAACCTTTGTGACATTAAGTAGGGTTTATTTTTGCACTATTAACATCCATGAAAAAAAGATGGAGGCTCTCACTTTGTGAAAGAATACTCAATAAGGTGATGCATGCCTTCTCACAACAAACAGCTGTTGAACTTACCCATTTCTACATTATTTTTTCTATCTTCCCTATTAATATGATGATCATATAATCTTTAAAAAAATCCTATGCGCATCAACACAACAAAAAATGTGTCCATATGCAATGTACGTCACCTCAATTAGAATTCTCTTTCTGATGGACGTATAATTGCAAAAAACAAAGGGGCTACAATCTTATTAGCAAAAGGTGCCACAATGAAAGGATATGTAGTAACCACTATTATAGAAGTGGGAGATGACCTTGCACATGACTCGTACAATCCTTTTTTAGAGGAAAGAAACAAATAAAAAATATTGAAAGCATAAGATGCTTGGAAATAAATTTTTAAGAAGTTACAAAAAATTGAAAACACTTATAAAAGAATGATGAATCTCCTTGGTAAAACTATTTTGTCCCTATCTCACAAGGTTCACAATGCTTCAATACTAAAAAGTATCAGCCCTCCTCAATAAGATAGAATGAGATTTGAAATGAAAGATACGAGTTTTTTGTTTTTTGAGTTTGTATATAACATATAAATCACTTTTTAGGGTTGAATTGAATAAGTTAGTGACTTTCTTTCCTTTGGAATGTTATGTTTCATAAAAAGCTGTTTTCTTTAAATAATGTTAATCTTTCAAGTTCATCAATATCCCAAGTTGTCAAAGGGACACATCCAACACACCTTAGGCACTCAAGGTACCCCTAGTACGTCTCAATCATAGCCAAGGTATTATAAAAGTGGATGGGACATGTCTTGAGCATCCCCTACATGTCCTAGGCCAAAACTTTCACATCCCAAATGCAATCTCCAATACCTTTAAGTATCGAAATGAGCTTGACAAAATTTAAAATTTACATAAGTATGTACTTGCCTACTTCAAAAAAAAAACTTCAAAAGAAGAGCAATTACCACTATCAAAATATGTTTTTAACCATCCTTTCAAGTCTATCAAAATAAATTGTATATTTGTTTTTCATTTTCTCATTTCAGCATTTCACTTCTTTGTACAAAAGCTCCTTAATGAGTCTACAAATTAAACATCATTTGAAAATACAAATAGCATAGTAGCATTTAATAAGTTTAATTTCTTTATTTGTAGCTAGATTTTAATGAGTTTATGTATCAATTGGTATCAAAGAAAAAAGTTCATTGGTGCTTGAAGGTAAATTTGGATGAGACATGAAGGATTTGGATGTATGACCATCTTTCCACTTTCTTTTCAAGGTGTTAGGTTGCTGGTTTTATAACTATGACAATATCTCAAAAAATGAAACTTAGAGCTATTTAAGAAATCCTTGAGCAAGTGTTAGGAGTCATGAAATCTCTTAGAGAGGAAGTATATTGTTTGAGGGAAATAATAGAATAATTACAAGCTTATAAGTTTAAAAGGACCAAATTGAATTATGTTACAAGTAGTGGTTGTCGTTGCACCAAAAGATCGACCTCTTAATGCCCGATACAACCACTAGACTTATAGAAGACACATGAGGCGGTTAAGCCATGTCACGAATCCCGAGGGGAGCGCTAACCATTTTGCCAACAATCTCCCCCTCAACGCTACCCGAGGGGATTCGAACCTGTGACCAAACAATGATACCACTTGTTACAAGTAGTGGTTGTTGTTGCACCAAAAGATCGACCTGTTAATGCCTGATACAACCACTAGACTTATAGAAGACACAGGAGGCGATTAAGCCATGTCACGAATCCCGAGGGGAGTGCTGACCATTTTGCGAACAAATTCTTGGTTAGGTTTATTGAGAAAATGCAACAAGGGTTGATGGTAAAGGATGAATTTCTATAAAAGCAACAAAGTAAGAAAGATAAAAAAAATTTAAAAAGTGTCAATCAACCCCTTCATAAAAATAAATTATGGAACAAGTATGCAAGAGTATCCATGACATGCTTTTTTGAATGATTGAAAATTTAAGAGTTCCACTACCAAGTTTCAAAAGAAAGTAACAAAACCCTTCAAGGTGACTAATTGCAAACCGCCTCCAAAGAAATAGAAGCACTCTAAGAATGGAGACAAATGAAGGATTCTATATCAAGAGGACAATGAAGAGTTGTGAAAGTGCATAGCATATTAAAGAAAGCAAACGAAAAGATTGACACTCCACAAGAACAAAAAGAATAAATTCCACCTACGTCACCTCACCCTAAACCAAAGAAAGAGATAAAATAATATATATAAAAATAAGATCAAGTCTCCGACTTTTGCTTCATTTATAAGAAGAAAATGAGTTCCCTTTAAGAAAGGGAAGAGAAAGGTGAAGACACAATCAAAGAAGGTAACAAACGAGTTTACATGTATAATCTAAAAACTATTTCTCTCATTGTAAAATTGAAGGGCATTGAGATGGCAAGTGGTGGAGGGCCCTATCCAATACTTCACTTAAGGAATATTAAAAAGGAACCATGAGTAATCATAAGGGGAGACAAACCACACCAAAGCACCGAGTTCAAAAGAGAGAACAACTCACATATATCTGCATCATCATCAAAAGGGTAGGGGTACATCCTTTGATTCTATTCAATTGGCGAATGAAAGATGACCTAACTACTTTCACCACTACTTGAGAAAAACTCAATGTTTTTCATATGGGTGAATCATTCTTAAATTTCAAAGTTCATTTGCAGAAGATGCAAAGAGTATGTTGCATTCACTATGGATGAGCATTCTAAACTAGTCTTGTAACTAAAAGATTAAGAAAAAGAAAGAAGAAAATGTACAAGCTAATAGTTAAATTACAACCTTTAATTTCTTCCAAAACTATTGATAGATTGTAATACCCAATTGAATTTTGACAAAGAAACAATAAATGTGCTATACTTGTGCATGAGGGTAAGTCTTCTAGAAATATGAACTTGAAATCAGAAAAACAATTGAGTTTTGAAAGAAGAAACAATAAATGTGCTATATACTTGTGCATGAGGGTAAGTCTTCTATGAATATGAACTTGAAAGCAGAAAAACATTGACAGCTTGATGAAAACACTTTTCACAATTGTAGACATGTATTCTGTCGAAGCATATATCATTTTGTTCCACTTGCCAGCTAACTAATACCACTTGGCTGGACAAGTAGAAGAGACACTTCAACATAATATGACCTGTTATGTCATTTATGTCATCATAATATGACCTCTTATATCATTTATGGAATCGTAATTAGACCCTTTATCAACAAGGAGGACCATACATGGCACTAAGGTTATGATGTAGCATGTCCAAGGCAATAACCATAGCACATGCTATGCAGCACTCGGGATTGAGGAAGTGATCACCACAGAACTGACATGGAAAGATCCAAAAAGAACTTACGCTAGAGAATCACCACCTTCTACCTAAAAAAACTAGTATTAAGCGTTACTTCGAATATTTGAGGGGTTATATTCCAACCAAATGTACGATAGAGGATCACTACCTTCTAACTTGTGTTGAAAATCACTGTAGAGATATGACCAGAACTGGTTGCAGTCAGCACCAAGAGACCCATAAGCATAGAGCATTTATAGCTCCTCAGGGCACTTAAGTGTGTGGAGCATCAGTTTAGTTCACAAGCACCATGTGAAGGAGGCTTATTTGAATCAATTCTGATTCTTTTGAACAGAAGTTTAAGAGAGAAGAAATTCTCCTATATTTCAAAGTAAGATTTTACCGGACCAAAGATTTCTAAGAAGGAATGTGAAACCTTTATCAAATCTAGGAAAAAAGCTCCATCCTTTAATGAAGACATTAGACAACGGACTTCAGGCCAGGAAATCATTTCCTCAAAACCCCTTTCATCAAAAACCACTATTGCTGTGCAGGGATAGTTTGGAAGCATCGGTTCCCCACAAAGGACGATTTCAGAACTGCCGCCTGCTACAAACAACTAGGAATTTGAAATTAAAAGGCAACCTCATATCTTCAAATTTCGTGTAAGAAAGGTTTTATACACATTTGGATGCAACAGAGTGAAAATAATTTCAATGATTGTATCTCTAAGAAGTAGAACAAGCTGAAGTAATGAGATTTTGTATAGATTTGGAACAATAGAATGAAAAGAATCGAACAATTGTATCTGGTGAAATAAGCTTAAGAAAGCTCATTATTTATTTCTTGTGTATTGTTCTAGTTGAATTTTCATCTATGACAAGGTCTTTCAAGATGAATATCTTATTAATATTGTATTTTTCAGTCAACACTTTATTTCTTTGTTTCTTTGTTGGAGAGTTTTTTTAATTCTTTTATAAAATTATTAAAATTTAAAAATATAATAAATAAATTTGAATTTGTTTTTATTATTTCTATTCTTAAAATATAAATCACAATATTCATTATATAAATAAAATAAAATAAAATTCAAACATTTAATTAACACTTCAAAACAGAAATTATTAATATGATATTAAATACAGAAATAATCACAAAGAAAAATCAAAATAAAAAATCTTTTATATTTAAATCAGTTTTTTAACTTTACAAATGTTTGTCTAGTTTTCTATTGTTTTGTTTTTCGTATTTTTTCTGTGTTTCTGTTGCTGGGTTAACTTTACAAAAATTTGCCTAGTTTCTTGTTGTTTTGTTTTTGTATTTTTCCTGTGTTTCTGTTGCTGGGTGTCAGTTTCTTGGCTGGTTTTGTAGCAGGGGTTTGGGTCTGCTGGCGGACTGGTTTTCAGCCCTGACTCTTTTTGGTGGGTTTAAAGTTTATTTTTATGTAGCTACCTTGTAAGGGGTTTAAGGTCCCCCAAAACCTGTTTTTACTAGTATTCAAAAAATTTACAAATTTTGTAATCTCTATTCTCAAAAGACAGAGGTATTTCTAATAAGTTATCTACACATTGCTTCATGTATAGAAGAGTTGATGAGAATAAAAGATCTAAGGTGCATATTATGTAGGATATAAATCTTTTTATATTTTTAAATGTATTCTCTATATTTATTGTATTTTCAATTCTATTTAATTGTTTCAATGATACATATTTTAAAAATTATATCTCTAGATAAATATTATAAAATCTAATTAATGACAGTTTTAAAATATTATATAAAATTGTAGAAATATTAGATTGATTGTTTTTATTAGATAATAAACGTGAAATTTAGGGAATCCAATCTTTATAACAAATATTTGAATTGAATTATCAATAAAATTTAATAAATAATAAATATAACAAATATAGATTAATTAAAGAGTGTGCAATAATAAGATGGCAAACCAGAAACATGAAATAAGATACAAATAGTAAAAAATCAGCTAGAAGAAAAAAATTAAATATAAAATAATGAAGATGACAAAAACATTCAATCTTCCAATAACTTTTCACTTTCTCTTTAAAAAAAAATTCCAAAAGTCATCAATCAAATCCATATAAGAGGTCCAATCTTAATCATCAGTAATGTTCGATAAGCAATGAAGGGTAAATATATAGATTAATAAAAGTGAAATAAATAACATAAAGTAACAATTTATTCATTTCCCGTCTCTGTAATATTAACTGTACTCTTTATCTTTAGATGAACCATTTTCAGAGTCAACTGATCAGTCAGGTTACCAATTAAAAAGAAGGCAATATTGAGACCATATTCTTTTATAAATATGCAGCTGATATAAAGGATGAAATTTCATGATGGCCAAAAATGATAACAATACACATTTACGATTTGATCATCTGGAAGAAGACACATTGCAAATGGTTTTTTAATTAGGGGTGGTTCTTTATTAAGATTTGATGTTTAACATCATAAATGATATTTTTATAAATTTTAGATTTGGTATAAAAATCAATATAGAATATTTTTTCTAAAATGATAGGAAAATGTTAGATTTAAAATTAATTTGGAATATTGATAATAGAAATAAATTAGGATTTACTATTATACAATTATACAATTATTAGAGATAAATTAGGATTTACTATTTTATATATATATATATAAAGATCACTAACCTCGCAAATAATTGTTAAAAGATATAAATGTTAAATAATAAAATAAAGGAAAAAATGGTATAAAAAGTTACAAATAAATGTATAATTTTAAAATAATTTTTAAATTTTTAAATAGATTTTTTAATTGTAGAATTAAAAAACATCAAAGATTTTGAATGTCTCTTCATTAAAGATTCTGAATTTATATAAGACATTTTTATTAAAGCGGCCAAATACATATTATGGAGAGATTTTAACATCTCACCAAAAAAATTGAGATGTTTGCCTTCTAATCTTGTTTATATTGTAGCAGTTATTGAGAATTTAAAGGTCTAACATCATTACTAATCAATGAACTTTTAAGATCTTTCCAAATTCATTAGCCAATGATGAATCAATTCACCAAATATTTATTAGACTATTAAATAAAAATTTTAATCAAAGCTTGCTATTGGGGACAAGGTTTTGATAAATGTCTTATAAGAGAATATGCAAATTTAGAGGAAGAGAATGTGCAAGCAGCATCTCCATATCATCTTGCTTCCACTTAGATATGAGATAGTGATGAAAAATTAATTAACAAGTCAAGGCTTCTAGTTATTTAAAGGAAAAAAATTGAGAATTTTACCTTCTTTAGAGGAGCACTTGAATTTGAAGAAGAACTTGATAATAAGATGGATAGCTTTGGATTTCATAATTATTGATTTTTCGTGATATAAAACCACATTACTTTTCCATGCATCTCTTTTGACAAGAATTACATCATAATTAACTATCAAATTTTTAATTACTAAATTATATAAATGGTAACCCTTGTCTTGTCGTAGCGAGTAGAAATACATTTCACTTCTACCATCAACTTGTTGTCCTTTTTGTTCAGCTATATAAGCATAAGTAATATGACCAAGTACCTTAAGATGGGCCACATTCAGGTTTCTTCCACTCAATGTCTTATAAGAATTTATATGCTTTGCACTTTTTTGTTGGACAAGTAGCTATTGCTTCAGTCCAATAAGTATTAAAAGACCCCTGCCCTTCAGCAAACTTCTAGCCATCTCTAAAATCTTAATGTTCTTATGTTTGACTACATTTTGTTGAGAGACATAAATTACAATCAATTGTCTTTGACTTCCATTCTTTTAGAAAAATGTTAAACTTCATTTGAAGTAAATTCTTCCACTCTTTATATGTAGAGTCTTCAAAGAACAACCACTTTGCTTTTATACATAAACCTTAAATCATTGACTTTTCTTTAATAAAATAAATCCAACTTCTCTACTATAGTCCTCAACAAAATAAGAAAAGACTTGTTTTTGTTGAGTAATAAGGTTTGCATTAGACCACAAATATCAGCATGCACTATTTTATATTCTTTTTTCACCCTCTAAGATTTTCAAAAAATTAGATTGTTTACCAAAAATTCAAACTCCACAAACTTGATTGATTATCTCATTTGATAAATTATTTTGAATCATTGAAAATGTAAGTGGTCATATCTCTATACCATAACCATGATTCACCATTTCAAACAACATTGTAAGCCTGAATTTCTCAATACTCTACCAGGAAAAATTATATTTCGTAAAATGCCTAACTTTTGCTGCAATCTGATTGTTATCATAGATAATACATTCATTATTTTAAAAATTAGCACGATATCCTTTTTGAACAAGTTGTCCTACACTAGACTAGATAGATTATGAGTAGTTATTCGCACGTATAAGACATGAATATATTTTATTGCATCTTGCTTCGTCTTAACTGCAATGGTTCATTTTCTCATAACCCCAGCTTCTTTATCATTTCCCTGCTATACTTGCACTTCAGGAGATTCATTTATCCATATGAAGACAATTTTATTGCTCGTCATATGACTATTGCACTATGCAAAGCCATACCTTTTTGAGAGATTTCTTTCGTTACATCATATGCAAATAATAGATTGTTTTTTTATTTTTCCTCGAAAAGGTTAGCACATTTATTGTGCTTTTTCCAACAGTCACATTTATAATGATAAAAGTTTTTGCAAGAAAGATATTGCTCTTGTGATTTGTAAGGGTTTCAATTTTCTCTTCCATAATGGCTGAAATAGTTTCTTTGTTATTGTAGCCTTTGTCTCATCTATTGTTACTTTATGGTATGTAGATTTAGGCTATGGATGGGGAGATTGCTTCTATCGAAAGAAATGCATCATGGAAGTTAGTAGATCTATTAGAAATGGATTTAATTAGATTAAAATAGGTCTGTAAAACAAAACATAAGATTAATGGATTCATTAATAGTCACAAAACAAGATTGATATCTAAAAGCTTCTTACAATATGTAGAGATTATAAAATGCATAAGCTCTTATAGAAGGTAGTAGATCTACCATAAATAGATCTCATTAGACTAATGAATCTATAAATAAAAAATATAAGACTAATAGATCCATCGGCATCACAACAACGGGTAGAGAGTATAAAAATCATATGCTCTTACAAATAGATCTGATTAGACTAAAATGAATCTATAAAATAAAAATATAAGACTAATAGATCTATCAGCAACCACAAAACAAGATTGGTAACTTAAGGCTTCTCACAACAATGTGTAGAGAGTATAAAAAGCGTATGCTCATAAATAAAATTGAATATTACAAAAATAATGTAAACATTGATAGCACAATCTCAATGATTGATATATAAAATTTTCTGAACCTTTTTAATAGTTTTTTTCCTGATTAATAAATTTAAGTCTTTGTAGAAACAGAAAGAACCAAAAAAAAAACCCTAATAAGTTAGAGAAACGCTCTATGTGCGTTTTGAGAGGTATGGATGTCGACTGGATTCACCAACCCACTCAAGGGGTCTTGCGCCTCAAGTCATTCTTTCTTTAAGGCACTCATCCTCACAGGTCTGACCACCAGGAATGGTTTAAGCAGGCCGGTCCAATGACATGGGATAGGTTAACTCATTTGGGTGTGGGTTCATATCTCAGATTGTACCAAGTACTGGTTGAGCTGCAGTTTGACCCAACTCATTTGAATGTGGGTTCATATTTTAGATTGTACCTAAGTACTCGTTGAGCTGCAGATTGACACTTGGGCCTGAGGGTACGATACGGTACATACCATCCGCTGGCCTTCTCTGTTGGTGTTTTGATTGCCTCTACCGATGTATAGAATAAATTTCTCGCTATTACAGAGTACCTATATGACCTTTGAGGCAGTACTATATTGAAATACTCTACTTTTTCATTTTACTTCACTTATTTCTTCACAGTCATCCTCGATGTTGCAACGGTTTCTCTACAAAAGGTTCTGATCCCCTATTGTTGTATAGGACAATGCCAACTAATTTGGCTGATTTCTACATAATGATCAAGTACGTTGGCGTGCTGCCTTCACACAAATGTAGCCGCTCTAAACGACTAGCCATTTATGGTTTCGGTATGGCCATCGTACGAATAACAACCAAACATCTGTCACACGTAATATTTAAACTTAACTCGGCATGCTTTCTTTTCATCGAGATGTGGAAGCGATTTGCCAAAGATGGTTTTTTGCTCCTACAAAGATGGTTTTGTGCGTAAAAAATAGTATTCAAATACCGCCTTGGCAAAGCGCCCGAAATTCTCAGTCAAGAATTGGCTGTCTCCAAAATCCAACTGATATCACCCCAAGCCTAGAGCCGACGTTCAAATAACGTGTTTATTGTGTTCTGCCATGCCATCAGTGCTTTGTTTCAGCCAAGTCAAAAATCAACCGTATAAAGACCGTCGTTCTACGCAGTTAAAAAACTTTCCTCTCCTTTTTGGGTACCTAAGTTGTGGAGATGAATCTCCTGCGTAGCTTGCAGTGAAGCGGAATTCCAGTCCATTAGATGCAAACCCAATATCACATTTTGTTTCAAGACCCAATGTAATTCCACATACACAAAATTTTCCCCCCTTTTTGCCCACAAAAGATTTGGTTTCTGTAAATGTTGCACCTATTCCCGGTTTTCTTCTTTCTGGTTTAATTAATCTTTATCTCTAAAATCCAAACAGATCAAAACCCAAACAGACAGCAAATCTTACAAGCATGCCAACCATTCCATTCATTCTATTCTGCACTGTGTAGGGTATCTAAACTAGAGAAAGAGAAAGAGAGATAGGGAAATGCAAATATTTTCTTTTATATAAAGTTTAGGGTAAAATGCAAGAATACCTGTTGCTTGAGTACTCATAGAGCTTTCCTCGGGGGGAGAAAATGATGAGGGCCACCTCCGCATCGCAAAGAACAGCAAGCTCGTAAGCCTTCTTCAGCAATCCATTCCTCCTCTTGGAGAATGTCACCTGCCTGCTTGTTGCATTCTCAATCCTTTTCATCTGAGTCTTCCCCCTCACCATTTTTTAGCAATGTGAAGCACGCCCACAGAGGGTAGACCAGATCAAATCAGATCTCAGAGAAAGAGAGACACCCACTTGGTTTATTTTTACCTACACTTTTGGGCCAATCTATATGAAGATAAAAAAAAGGGAGCAAAACCAATAATTTTTTTCTGTGTATTAGGGAGGGCTGGGGAAACTATATATGTCAATCCAAAAATAAACAGAAATGGCTCATATATTCCACTTTCTAAGAAAAGCCCTCTCGACTATAATGGAAAAAGGAAAAAGCGAAAAATAAAATAAAGCTACCCACTGGCCCACGAATGTCAACCTCAGGCACATTTGTCTCACTGTTACTGTCTCACGCCATGGTCCCTCACTGTACCATACAAGGACTTTCCATTCTGTTCAATTCGTATGATTTATCTGAGATTCTAGTGTGCTTTTTACTGTGCCCAATTACAGTACATTTAGAAACGATATTAGTTTTTTAACCTATGGTCAGATCACCTGTAATGAATTACAGTTGCCACTCTCATATTTCGGTACACCAACATACGACATTACTTAATTTGAACCCAAATCCAACTCAAAGCCTGACTGTCATTTCCACTTCCTTCACGTGACAAAGTGTACCTTTTGTTCATACAAAACATTATATATATTCCATCAAGACCTGACATGGTCATACATAATTAGTAAACTTTGAAAATTTGTATTATTAAGTATTTTTGTGGATAAAAATGGACCGATGTTAACTGTTTGCTTGGCATTGGTGTCCACACTTGTTTCCACATATTATCCTTGTCGTTTGTCTGGCTTTTTATTGGAATTACATGATTACATTACTATTTCTTTATATTTATATGTTAAGTAAGTATTCGGGCCTCTGCCTCTGTCAAAGAATTTTCTCCTTTTCCACGCGCCCAGTGCAACTTGAGACTTTACTTAATTAAGCATGAATTGACGTCTCCTTTTCTGTAGACCATTCATTCTTTTTCCACTTTCATCTTTTCCCATTTTTAACTGATTCTTGTCCATTCAACACCCCAAAGATAGATGTTTGGTGGAGGTCGTTTTTCTATATTATTTGCAACCCTTTCTTTCCGATTTATTCTCTTTGAAATTTATGCCTATTCCTACCCACTTCCTAACAACTTTAATTTGAAAGCTATGTCACTTGCTACTGTTCCCAGATGAATGCCATCTATAAATGCTGTCCTTTTAAGGTATCTGTGACATGTGTGTCATACCTAAAATAGAAAAGAAGAAAATATCTCATCATAACGTAAGTGGTAAGAGACTCGCCACGTAACGTCTCAGGAATAGCTTACTACTAAAATTAAATTTGATGGCCACACTTTTTTTTCCTTTCCGCTACAATGCAATCAAACCTGGTAAATTACTGAACCGCATTATCTAAAGGAGATATACCAAGCTATCAACCATCATAAATATTTAATCTTTGCATGGATTGTTCATTAAGATTTAATTGAGTTTTTTTTGTTTTTCTTTTTCTTTTTCTTTTTCCCTTCCGATTAAATACAATCAAATCTGGTAAAATATTTTTACCACTATCATAGCAATCAACCATCATAAAAAAATATATATATATTTTTGAAACAAAAAATTAATTTCATTGTGTGAGTTTTATTTTCAATCAAATTTTAAGGTCTAAGTTTTCGTAATAGGTCATGATTTTGATCTAGAAAATTTGTTAAAAAAATTTACTGAGTCAAATCTAAAATTACTTCATGTGAGTATACTAGTTTTTGAAAGTTGGGAATCTATTTTTAAATGTATGTACCTAAATATACTCCTTGTGAATTTTTTATTGACATTTTCAATCAAATTCTATTATCTATCATCATTGCTAATATCTCCCATAATCAGTCACTTTTACCATGAATTGTTTTTTAGATTTAATTGTGAGTTTTTTCATTGACATTTCCTATCAAACCTCATGATTTGTTTCTTGCTTTCCGGTTCTTGATAATAGATCATAGATTATTGGCATAGTCAAATCTTAAACAAACTCATGATAATATCATGGATTGTGGAAATTATATGTCTATACTTGAATTTAATTGTGTGAGTTTTTGTTACCATGAGATTCCCAATCAAATTATATTATATATCATCATTTACCAACTCTTGCTTTTTGTTCCCTCATAATCAATCACTCATGGTCTTTGATCTTGAATGTCCACCAAAAAACCCACATCTTATTTTACCAAACATTCAATCACCATAAATATTAGATTTTAGCACGAGTTCTTTTAAATTTAATTATGTAAGGCTTTTTCTTGAAATTTGAGTCAATTTTTTTGGTCAATCTTGAGCTTGTTTTGATTACAAGGACTAGAAACCCAAAGTCAACAAAAGAGAAACATAAACAGTCTTAAACAACAACCATCTGGGACCCATCAAAAAAATAGGCACAAACCAACCCACAAAAACCCAGGGCATAGCAACCCTACAAAACAACAACTATGATCCAAATAGACCTCGTAACAAAAAAACTATACCATTTTGACCAATTTATCATTCTTCTAAATGATGTCTTCATTGATATTCTTAACTTTCATAATGATATTCTCAGAAGGGGTCATACCAAGTTATCCTTGTTGTAGAGCCTCATTGCTAGACCAGGCAGGAACTTCTCATTCACATCCAAATATGCATCCACGTCCTCCAAAGGAGCCATGTATCTCTTTCGAGTACTTGCATTCACAACCTTATTATTCTTGACCATCTTAGTGCTACCAATGGGTGATTGCCCTTAGAAATGGCATGAAGAACTTCAGCCTACTCATTGAGTCTACAGAGGCCATCGTTGGTATTATCCATGGCTAAGTCATTTCCCAGAGCCTTAATGTGCTCTTTGTGGTCCTCCTTAAGGTCTTTAATCCCATTACCTAGAGTTAGCATATTACCAAGGATACTATCTAGGTTCCCAATAGATAGATTGACCTTCTCTTTAAGATTATTGATCTCTTGAATAATCTAGGTGAGCAAGGCATTTTGGTTATCATGTAAATTCCTCAAATTAGTTTTAGTAATCATATTATTAGGAATCAACGAGCTCATCTCTTTAGGGGTAACCCCTCCACCATTAGTAGGCATAAAAATATTAACATCCAGGTCCTCCAAAGGCCCGCCCAATTCAATTTGAGATACATTCTTTTGCTCAGTAGTATTCTTGTTGACATTGATAGATGGGGGGTCGTAAATCTTAGTTTTGCCCTTGGCACTTGACATAGAAACTATAGCTACCCCTTTACCCTTCACATAAGTACTAGGGTCTACCAAAATTGGCACATAATCAAGGTCCTCGTACTCATAAAATAAAATGATTCTTTTTATGCCAGTGGGGTTAGGGAATTTAGATTTGGACGACGAGGGGCCCTATGTATTATATATATGAAGACCTCGTCCCCATCATAATCCACCTCCTCATCAAAAGTTGAGTTCCCATAATGGACACAGACATTCTTCTTATATTCAATACCAGTCTTTTCCACAAGATCTCTTTCAGTATGAAGAGCCTTGGCATACTCCATAATCAACAAGATTAAGCCCTTGTAGAGAACAGGGGAGGACTGTTAGGAATCAATGCTAAATGTTTGGCAGCCATTCTATAGCAGTTGTTGTTGCATTCATGACTATGATTGTCATTGATGTCAACACAATGATTTACCAGACTTGTAGAGAAGTAGACAGAGTTTGGATTAGCACACGTGGGATATTGCAGTTGGAGCTATGCGATGTTGAGGATATACTCTTTGATATGTTATATGTCTATGGTTAAGAGTGCAGATAGTAATTCACTTATTCATGGAAGATGTGAGCATTTTGGTGGAAGTAGTATTCAGGCAATGTTCCTGAGTAGCGGTTTGTGGAAATTGGATGATATCTCCTAATCGGGATAGAATCTGGTTTTGCGCAGTTAAAGGGAAGTTGAAGACAGATTGATAGTGATGTGGATGACAGTGCAAACTTTGAGGTCGCACGAGTGGAAAATTATTGTATTTGGAAGCCAACAGTTTTGTGTAATTTTGATGTAGCGTGTGGAAACTTTTATTTTGTAATTGTATGCCGACTCATTTGTAATTATTTGAGTGTGGTATAAAGGAAGAAATATTTTTCCTTATTGTAAGATAATTGTAATGGTTAGATGTGATGATGTATGCATGAAGTGAAGAAAAGAGCTAATGCAGTTATGAAAGCAAATTTGTGAAGGAAGACATACGAAGATCTGAGATTGAGATCTAGTGAAGCAGAGAGTGTGGTTTGGCACAGTAAGGAAGGAGGTAACATAGTTGATATTATTCTGTTGAATAATCTAGAGATCAGTTGGACAATGTGTTCAGTGATCTTTCCATTGAAGCTATTTGGGCAATGGGTCCTTCTGTCTTCCATAACTCTTAACAAGGTTAGAATCTTTTAACAGGGATTCAAAATCTCCTAACAGGGATTCATATGTACTGAATGTATTTCATAAGACTCCTAACAGAGTCCATCCTTTCACAAGGAATATTCATATTAGTGCATCTTTTTTGGGCATCATTCCCACCGGGGTTTACTCTTTGATCAAGAGGTTCCCTAGTCAACATATCTTGTGTCATTGTGTTATTGTGTATGAATATCTTTCTATGGTTGGTAATTATATTGCTTACATGGTTAAATGTTGTTGAAATTGATAAAAGTTATAATTATCAGATAACTGATTCACCCCCCCCCCCCCTCTCAGTTATTCTGGTGGACTTTACTTTCTAACAATTGGTATCAGAGCGGCAGGTCCTTGAAAAAGAAGTTTAATAGCTTAAGGAGATCCATGGCGAATTTCAGAAAAGAAAGCCCTGAGTTTGATGGAGTAAATTTTGACAGCTGGAAAGAAAAGATGAAGACACACCTACTGTGTTTAGGACCAGGTTATTGGTTGATTAAAAAGAATGATAAGACTATCATTGAAGAGGACAATCTTGAAACATGTATTGCCGATGAGAGAGATCTATTCATGTGTAACATACTTGCAAGAGAAGCACTTTTGACAGCCCTTCCGGAGAATGAGTACAGTCAGGTAAAATGTTGGAAAAAATCTCATGAAATTTGAAATGTTTTACACTCTACTTTTGAAGGTGATGAACATGCAAAAAGAGTTAGATTACATAATTGGATATGTACATTTGAAGATATAAGAATGTTGGAAGATGAATCTATTAGAAGCTATATTGGTAGAATGTCAGAAATTGTCATAGGCATAAAATCTTGTGGAGGAACAAAGATAGAGAATGAATTGATATGGAAAATTCTTTGGACATTAACTCATGTATTTAAGCAGACAACACAAATGATTTAACAAGTTATACCTTGTACTACAAACTTTACAAGAGAGACTCTTCTTAGAAGATTGGAAGCAGCAAAGATGAACCTGAGGTTATCAGGAGACTTACCTAGAATGGAGATAGCATTTAGTGCTCTTAGTGTTCGCCCTACTTTGTCAAGAAGCATCAGTGTGAGCAGAGATTATGTGGCAGCAACAGATCTAAAAATGAAGAAGACAAGAAGATTGAAGAAGGTATTGCTTTGCTTGTGAAGAGAGAACCAGACGGTAAGAAAATTTTTAAATGTTGGACTTGTCAAGAATATGGTCATTTTGCATCTAAGTGTCCTAAGAGAGTTAAAAAGTATAGAAATAATTTGAAACCTAGAAGATCTAAGGAATGTTATTATGCTAATGATGAAGATCTTGAAGCTAGTATAAAGAGAACTCTAAGTGAAAGTGATACTGAGAATAATGATGACATAGGATTTGTAGCAATTAAAGAAGAGAATCCTGAAACTGATGTTAAGGAAGAAAAAGTCTTAGTTTCTCAAGTTGAAAAGAAAGTTGATTAGATTATAGACAGTGGTTGTTCACATCATATGACTAGAGACATGAAAAAGTTCATAAAGTTTAACGATTATGATGGAGAAGTTGTTAGAGTTGGAAACAATGCACCTTGCTTGATTAAAGGTATAGGATCTATTACTCTTGATGGAAAGACTAATACTAATGATGTTTATTTTGTGGATGGATTGAAACATAATCTTTTAAGTGTTGGACAGTTAATTGATAAGGGATATCAAGTTTGGTTTACTGAGAAAACTTTTTTGATAAAGGATAAAGATGGAAATCTGATTGGAACTGGATCTAGAACCAAAAGTAATGTATTTCAGTTAAATCCCACTGAGATGACATGTTTGATTACTAAAATTGATGACAATTGGTTATGGCATAGAAGGTTTTGTCATATAAACTTTGACAACATTGTGAAAGTAAGTACTACACTTGCAGTAAGGGATTTGCTTAAAATTATGAAGCCTACTAACATGATTTGCAAAGAATGTGTGATGGCTAAACAAAAGAGAAGTTCTTTTCCCAGTAAGAAGTTTACATCTGCAGAAAAGCTAGAGATTGTTCATATAGATTTGAGCGGTCCTACTAGGACTAGAGGATTCTATGGAGAAAGGTATTTTATGATTCTTGTTAATGATTAAATACAAGAATGATGTGGATTGCATTTCTTAAAGAAAAGTTTGAAGCATTTGATAAGTTTAAGATCGTTAAGAATAAAGTTGAGAATGAATCTGGAATGAAGATTAAATATTTGAGATCTGATAGAGGTGGAGAATTTACTTCTAGAGAGTTTAACACCTTTTGTGAAGAAAATGGCATTAAGAGACAATTTTCAACCCCTAGAACACCTGAACAAAATGGTATTGCAGAAAGAAGAAACAGATCAGTGATTGAAGCAACAAGAGCTATGTTATTTGAGAATGATTTGGTGAAGATATTATGGAGAGAAGTAGTGAACACAATAGTGTATACAATGAACAGAGTACAAATCAGAGCAGACACAGACAAGACACCCTATGAATTATGGTTTGGACATGCACCCTCAGTTAAGTATTTTAGAATTTTTGGAAGCAAATGTTATATAAAGAGAGATGATGATATTGCAAAGTTTGATCCTAGAAGTGATGAAGGTATATTTCTTGGATATTCTTTGAAAAGAAAAGCCTATAGATGTTATAATAAAAGAACTACTTGACTATTGTTGAGAGCGCAAATGTTAAAGTTGATGAAAAGTTTAAAATTTAGGAAAGAATGCCTTATTATGAATCAGATGAAGAAGCTCATCCTAAACCTAACACTGGATCTATTGAATTATTTTATGAGACTAACAGTGATTTGTTGAATGAAAGCCATAGTAAAGTCATTTAAGAACCTACACTTGAAGTGAGATCTGAGACAGTGACTCCTAACAAGAGTTTGTCAAGAAATCATCCTATTGGGAAAATTATTGGAAGCATCAAAAGAGGAGTTCTAACTCAGAATAAGGTACAAGAATAATTATGTTTGATTTCTCAAATTGAACCTAAAACTACTAGTGAAGCTTGTGAAGATGAAAGTTGGACTAATGTTATGAAAGAAGAACTAGATCAGATTGAAAAGAATGAGACATGGGAATTGGTCCCTAGACCTAAAGACAAGAATGTTATTGGAACTAAATGGGTATTCAGAAACAAGATAAATGAACAAGGAGAAGTAGTAAGAAACAAAGCAAGATTGGTATGTAAGGGATACTCACAGCAAGAAGGAATTGACTATGAAGAAACATTTGCACCTGTTGCAAGAATTGAAGCAGTAAGAATGTTTTTGGCTTATGCAGCTTACAAAAAATTCAAAGTATATCAAATGAATGTGAAGTCAGCATTTCTGAATGGAGAATCGAAAGAAGAAGTCTACATTGAGCAGCTTGAAGGTTTTCCTTTGACTCGAGAAGGAGACATAGTATGTAAAATGAAGAAAGCTTTATATGGACTAAAACAAGCACCTAGAACTTGGTATGCAAGATTGGACAAATATTTGTTAAAGTTGGGATTTACAAAAGGAATAGTTGATAGCAATCTATACACTAAAGAAACTGAAAATGGTTTGTTGGTTATAGTTATTTTTGTTGATGACATTATTTTTGGAGGAGAAGATGAAGCTAGTGACAAATTTATTGATGAAATGAAGACTAAATTTGAAATGAGTATGATTGGTGAAATGAAATACTTTTTGGGATTACAGATAACACAAAACAAAGATGATATCTTTGTAAGTCAGACAAAGTACCTGAATGACTTGTTGAAAAGATTTGGAATGGAGAACTATAAACCAGTTGGAACACCTATGGTAATTGGACATAAGTTATCTAGCACAGATGAGACTCCTGTAGTGGAACAAAAGAAATACAAATCTATGATTGGAGGATTACAGTAATTGACTCATACAAGACCTGATATAGCACATTCAGTTGGAATTGTAGCAAGATTTCAAGCTGAACCTAGAGAATCACATTATGCAGCAATAAAGAGGATATTGAGATATTTAAGAGGCACAATGGACTATGCATTGTGGTATGAAAAATCTGATGATTTTACCCTATGTGCATATACAGATGTTTATTGGGGAGGCAGTGTTGATGATAAGAAAAGCACCAGTGGTGGAGCATTTTTCCTTGGAGGAAGATTGGTTTCCTAGCTAAGCAAGAAGCAGAATTGTATCTCATAGAGCACAGCAGAAGCAGAATATGTAGCAGCAACAAACAATTATAACCAGATAATTTGGATGAAGCAAATGCTGAAGGATATTGGAATAAAGTTTGTTGAACCTGTTGTCATACATTGTGACAGCACCAACACAGTCAGTATGTCTAAGAACCATGTATTACATTCTAAGACAAAACATATAGAGATTAAGTATCATGTTGTAAGAGAGAAAGTTGCTGAGAAAGAAGTCAGACTTGAGTACATAAGTACAAAGGAGCAGATAGCAGATATATTTACAAAGCCTTTGCCTAAGGATACATTTGAGTATCTGAGAGGTATGCTTGGGGTTATGCCCTAGCCTACTTTTGAGCAGTGATGCAGTTGGTTGCATTCGTCCAGTGGTATATGAGCCTTATCTTTCTTCTGGGGTGGATGTTGGTACTTCCTCTATGGGGGAGTATGTGTATATGAGCTGAGTCATGAGGACTCTAGTGAATGTATTTTCTGAATAGTGTCTTTTGACATTGGAGTTGTTGTTGACATAATGATGAGATTTATGTCATTGATGTCAATGGGGGAGAAGTGTACATGAAAAAACCATTTGTACTATCTGAACAAGAAAATGAAGCAAGATTTGATTGGTGAAGAGGATTTGAAATATTTTTCTAGAGCAGTAGTATTGCAGTATTGGATTTTTGGAACATTGGATATTTTTTCATCTATGTTGCCATCAATACCAATGGGAGAGATTGTTAGAAATGAATGCTAAATGTTTGGCAACCATTCTGTAGCAGTTGTTGTTGCATTCATGACTATGATTGTCATTGATGTCAACATAGCGATTTACTAGAGACTTGCAGAGAAGCAGACAGAGTTTGGATTAAGGCACGTGGGATATTGTAGTTGGAGCTATATGATGTTGAGGATGTACTATTTGATATGTTATATGTCTATGGTTAAGAGCACAGACATTAATTCACTTATTCATGGAAGTTATGAGCATTTTGGTGGAAGCAGTATTCAGGCAGTGTTCCTGAGTAGCGGTTTGTGGAAATAGGATAATATCTCCTAATCAGGATGGAATATGGTTTTGCATAGTTAAAGGGAAGTTGAAGACACATTGATAGTGACGTGGATGATAGCACAAACTTTGAGGTCACATGAGTGGAGAATTATTGTATTTGGAAGCTGACAGTTTTGTGTAATTTTGATGTAGCATGTGGAAACTTTTATTTTGTAATTGTATGCCAACTCATTTGTAATTACTTGAGTGTGGTATAAAGAAAGGAATTTTTTTCCTTATTGTAAGATAATTGTAATGGTTAGATGTGATGGTGTATGCATGAAGTGAAGAAAAGAGCTAATGAAGTTGTGAAAGCAAATTTGTGAAGGAAGACATGCGAAGATCTGAGATTGAGATCTGGTGAAGTAGAGAGTGCGGTTTGGCACAGTAAGGAAGGAGGTAACATAGTTGATATTATTATGTTGAATAATCTAGAGATCAGTTGGATAGTGTGTTCAATGATCTTGCCATTGAAGTTTTTTGGGTAGTGGGTCCTTCTGTCTTCCATAACTCTTAACAAGGTTAGAATCTTTTAACAGGGATTCAAAATCTCCTAACAGGGATTCATATGTACTGAATGTATTTCATAAGACTCCTAACAGAGTCCATCCTTTCATAAGGAATATTCATATTAGTGCATCTTTTGTGGGCATCATTCCCACCGAGGTTTACTCTTTGATCAAGAGGTTCCCTAGTCAACATATCTTGTGTCATTGTGTTATTGTGTATGAATATCTTTCTATGGTTGGTAATTATATTGCTTACATGGTTAAATGTTGTTGAAATTGATAAAAGTTATAATTATCAGATAACTGATTCACACCCCCCCCCCCTCTTAGTTATCTTGGTGGACTTTACTTTCTAACAAGGACACACTTTTCTCATGAGCTATAGTGTTATTATTCAACAAAGAGACTAGATAAAAGGGAAAATAAATGCATTTACTATGTCAAAATTGATTTAAAATTATGAAGTGATAATTGAATAAGCTACAAAAATTTTCCTCAAGGGTGAGGTAGTGCATGGTAACCTTTGCAACATCCTGCCATGGCTTAAGAAGTGAGGTTCTCTCCCAGCCACCATTTGTATTCTTCCTCATCTTCTCCCTTTCTTTTGGCAGGAAAAAAGTTACCATCGTCGCAGTTGCACATTTCTTATCCCTGTAGAATTTGGTTCCCTCAATCAAAGTGTTGGATGCCTTAGCCACAAGCTCCTCATTAACATCCAACTCAAGACCATAGACACAGAGCTTGTTGTTTCTTGACAATAGGTCAAATTTTATGATCAACTTGAGCTTGTTATTTTTTTATAATACATCATGGAATTTTTGTATAATTGCCCATATGCCCATGATAAAAATTGGCATTGTCAAATTTGAAACTAATTCATGCCAATATCATGTAGTGTGGAAATTATGTCTATACTTGAATTTAATTGTGTGATTTTTCTTCTTTCTTTTAAATATTTCCGATCAAATTATTAATGGGTCTCTCTCATCTTTATAATAGACCTAGATTTTTTTTTAAAAACATCCAAAAAAAGTTGCACGGTAAATTCTTAAACTATTTCATTCTAAAAATAAATCAAATCATTTAATCTGTCTCTCCCTTCTTGAGTTTTTTTTACATTTCCAATCAAATTTTGATGATCGATATAGAGCTTGTTATAGTGTCTTGTTTCTGGGTTGAATCCATAAACAAGGTACTATATTGATTACAGACTGTGGAAATCTATTCTCTTTGACTAGAGTTTATGTTTTTTTTTATTATAGATCAAATTTTATGATCAATCTTGAGCTTACTATTTTTGGATAATAGATTATCAATTTCATCAACAATGTCATGAAAAAAATAACATAGTCAAATCTAAAACTAATTCATGCTACTATAATGGAGTGTAAAAATTATATGGTTGTACTTGAATTTAATTGTGCTTTTCCTCTAAGGTTTCTAATCAAATGCTATTGTCTATAGTCATTTGTAATTAAATTTGATGGCCCCACTTTATTTGTTTGTATATGAATTTAATTATGTGAGTTTTTGTTTTCTTGACATTTCCAGCTAAATTCTATTATCTATATATCATCATTTATCATCTCCTATTGTTTTTTCCCTCATAATCGCGTATGGACTTTGATCTGGAACATCCTTCAAAGAAATCACATAACAATCAAGTCCAAAATTATTATTGATAATAGATCAAAGATTTTTATGAGGAATGTCCATATGAAAAAAACCACATAATCAAAATAATCTTAACCTAATCATGTAAGTATCATGGATTGTGAAGATTATATATTTGTACTTGAATTTAATTGTTAAAAAAATGTATATCCTAAACATTTCTCATAAATTTATAATAGCCACCATCATTTCCCATCTCATTCTTTTTGTTTCTTGATAAGCACTCATGGAATTTGATCTAGAACATTCTAAAAAAATCACACTGGGTCATATTCAAAGCTAACTCATGTTCATATCATGGGTTGTGGAAATTATATGCCTATACTTAATTTTATTCAAAATAAAACAATTGAAAACCCGATGCTAGCTTAGGGGAGAATGGAATTGGCCCAATAATCAAGCCAAAATGTCTTGGTTATCGAGTTAGATTTTGATAACATGCATATGACATAATCTTTTGGGGCTTCATTCTTAAAATGTTGAAATGGTTGAGTTTTGGACCTAAAATTCAAAAATATGTCCAAATGTTGTTCAAAGATTTGTATGCAGAGCTTATTATTATCAAAACAATGTTAGGTTTCTTTACATTATAGTGCTTTATAAGGTAGGGATGTTTCTTATCCCCCTTTGTATATGTTCTTATAAATGATTCCTTGTGTTATCTTCTCCAAAAAGTCAATCACATGAAGTTGATCAAAGGGATTTGGGTTCCTTGTAATAACGTGGCAATAAATTACCACTTTGTTGATGATAGTATGTTGCTCTTACATAACCTTAAAGAGGAACTAAACAATACTTTAGACATTTTAAACCTATATTATTCTATTTATGGTTCACATCTAACTCACAATATAATTAAATGTTTGATGATTTGGTCTGGTGGTGTTCCTTATTTGGTGCCAAATGAAGGGTTCATGCAAATCAAACACGTGAAGTATAACTAGATATAATTGCATTCTATTTAGTTTAAGAGTTTCTCTTTCTAAAATATGGACTTGGTTTCTAAATAGACTTGAAAATAAGCTATTTAACTTTGGAATAAAATCATTATTCTTACCTAAAATGATTTAAGTTGCCTATAATATTCTTATTGTGTCCCATGTGTATTACTCCTCTTTTTGGATGCTATCCAACCAAGATTACGAAGAGCTAAATAGAATAATTCATAAACTTTTGTTGTCCAAGTGAGATGGAAATATGAGGTTCATTGATTCTTCATGGTCTTCTTTTATTCATCCAAGACATAAATTGTGGCTTGACTTTTATAGAGCCCAAAACACAAGGGACTTGTCTTGTTGCAAAATGGATTATTAGAGATACTGGTGGAGAAGAACCATAGAAAAAATTTAGTTCATTAATTAATTATAGAAGTTGCAATAAAGAAACAATGGCAATAAGTCAATTGATTTGATAAATTTCTTAATGCTCCTTAAAATTTAGGGCTTCATTTCCTCTTTAATCCATATGGAAAGTATGGCATTGCGAAGTTGTAAATTTTTTAAGTAGAATGAATCCTATTTGTAACATGGTTTCTTCATATTCAATATGGTGGAATAGGTTTATTAGTTATCATAACTGGTCATTGGTTATTAGAAATCCCCAAGAATATATTAATTATTTAAAAATAGAATAAGATAATTTAAACATATATGAGACTTTGATATACCTGATTTGGCTTCATTAAATAATATAAAAACTATAACAGATTAAATAGCAAATAAAAATAACTTCTAATTGTATCAAGTCATTAGTTCCTCTTTATTTGACTATGAAGCATTGTACTTTGAGGGATTGTTACTTCTTTAAGGATTGGAAATGGATGTCCTCCAATCACTTCAACCATATTCCTCTAAATAAATTTTATATCTATTTACTTCCTAGTTGACATCCTACTCCTCACCTGATGAGTGCTCAAATATGGAATCTATAGTTGATTTTAATACTTGAATGTTGGCTTGGAAAATTAATGTTGGAACCTAGTCAAATATAAAACTAATTCATGCTAATATCATGGAGTATGAAAATTCTATACATCTATTATTTAATTTGATTTTGTGTATTTTCTTCTTCTTCTTCTTCTTCTTTGTTTTTTGATATTTCCAATCATTTTCTTTAATCCTTATATCTATTCTTAATTTAGTAGATCTTGTATTTTTATAAGAAATATCTAGGAAAATATTATGATCGGTCTAGAGTTTGTTGTTTTATTTTTCTAGATCAAATTTTATGGCCAACCTTGAGCTTTTTATTTTTTTGTATAATATATCATTGAATAATGTCCACAAAAAGAATCACATGGTCAAATCTAAAACTAATGCATGCTACTATTATGGACTGTGGAAATTATATGTTTGTTCTTGAATTTTTATGTGTGAGTTTTTTTCTAACATTTCTTATCAAGTTCTATTATCTATAATTATTTCTCATCTCCTTTTTGTTCCCTATAATCATTCATAGACTTTGATCTGGAACATCCACAAAAAAATCACATGTTATAGAAAAACCAAATCATGTTAATACCATGGATTACGGAAATTGAATGTTTGTATACTTAATTTTATTTAAAATAGTGAACATAATAGATCACGATGTTTAATTTGAAATGTTTTTGAAAATAGCAGTAGCAAAAAGGGTGCTGACCCATGGAACAAAGAGGCTAACTATGTGAATTAACAGAAAATTAATTCACCATAGAGAGAACAAATCATGTTGATGATTAAGGAAAAACTAGTTTTGAAGGAACAAGAAACCCTAATACAAAACAAATATTTAGAAAAAGAAAGCAACTGCTATGCATGTACTAGACAACAACAAAACATACAACCAGAAAAATAAGGGAATAAAACCCAAAAGTTCTTACAGATTTTTTCACAATTTTTCATTTTAATCATAATCTCCTTATTAATGTTGCACACTTTGTTTAGAATGTTGTCAATAGGGGTTACTCCCATATCTTGCTTTGAAGTCTAGTTGCAGTTTTGAGGAGAGAGACCATGTCTTTTTCCTTCAAAATAACACTATTGTCATGTTAAGAGGGGCTTGTTTGATAACTGAGAGGGGGGTGAATTAGTTAAATCAGTTATCCTACAGTCCCAAACTGTCAGATGTAATTTTTCAAACTTATTCAACAAATCAAACAACTTGGTAAGATAAAATAACTATCTTTCAATTCATTTACCGAATACCAATAATTTCCAAAACGGTCTTTACCAAATAACTCAGAAACGACTCATGCTCACTCTGCGCTCTGCTAGGGTTTTTTGCCTTGCGTTGATTTTCTATAGTCCTTGTCCTTCACATATACCACAGTTATTGCAGGAAGTAGTTTAGTATATATGGCTCTGGCCACTTCTCACCCAAGCAATTGATGCTGGTGTTGGTGTGGTTTTAGATAGCAATGGCGCCACCAAGAAAATGTCCCTAAAAATTTGTGCCCAAAGTGTTTCACGAGGTATGGCTCAGCCTGATATTGTTCTACCCATTAATGAGTTTAATGATGCTTGCACTTGGCTTGAAACGCATACCCTCATTGGCTATTTTCTGGATCACAACCCTCTTGAACATGTTATCAAGGATTGGGTTGTGAAATCTTGGACCCCTCATGAAATCCACCTGGATGGAATCCAGAGCCTCACTAAAGGCTTTTTTTGTTTCACTTTTCCAACAAGTGGCTGATAACCATGCTACCAGAGGAGCCCAGATCAAAACTCGCTTGCACTGGTTAAAGGTTGGAGATCAAGCTTCTAAAGAATTTTTTACTGCTCTCCATCCTCGTCATACAAGTATGGGCATAACAAGAATCAGAGAAGGTCACAACCTTCTCACGGAGCTTCCTGATGTTTTGCAAGCCTTTGCTCTTCACTATGAATAGGTTTTTGCTACTCAGGGATATTCTCCTACTAGCAAGAAAGCTCTTGTTGATTGTACCACGATGGTGCCACAATGTGTCTCCCTTGTCCAGCGTGTCTTCTGTGATCAACTATTTTCCTTGCAGGATCTTCGTGAAGCTGTGTTCACCATGGCTGATGATAAAGCCCCTAGTTGTGATGGCTTCCATTGTGAGTTTTACAAAGCCCTTTGGGATGCCATTGGTCCTGATCTCCATCAGGTCTACCTGGAAGCATTTCATACCCAATCTCTTGGGGATATCATTAACCAAGGTAATATCAAGTTTATTCCCAAGTCTGGAGACCTGGAGGGCATTTAATTTGTAACTAGCGGCCCATCACCTTGCTTAATGTCTCCTACAAGATCATCACCAAGGTGTTGGCTCTCAAGATCTGGCTTTTGCTTCCGCAGATTGTTCGACCTTAGCAAACGTGATTTATTAAGTTAAGATTTATTCTTGGCAACATCATTGTTGTGTGGGAAGGTATGGAATGGGCTCGTAAGTCTCACCAAAAAGTACTTTTTCTTAAGATTGATTTTGCTAAAGCTTATGATCATATTGAATGGCCTTTTATCCTTGTGATGCTTCACGCTATGGGTTTTGGACCTAGATTTCTTCAATCTATGTAGATGCTTTTCAATAATGCCTCTACTTGCATTGCCATCAATGGACACCAATACTCCACCTTTGGGCTCTTTCATTCCATTCGGCAAGGTTGTCCTCTGGCTCTGGCCTTGTATGTTTTGACCGCTGAGGGTTTCGGTTGCTTGCTTGCTCACTCCATTTCTATGGGTAATGTTCGGGGAATCTACTTGCCGGATTCATCTCAATAGTTGGTCAATGGCCATTGTGTTCATGATTCCTTCCTCACTCTGGAAGAGGATGAAGAGAATATCAAGGTAGCCTTGCAGTGTTTAGACACTTTTTGTCTGGCCTCTGGTTCGGCCATTCAATGGCACAAAACCCTCTGCTACAGATAGTCGGCTCTTCCCAAGCCTCCTTGGTTTTCTCAATTTGGCTGGACCAGGATCCGACATGGGGAAATTTTCTGCTTTATGGGTATTCTCTTGGTGTTTCAAGGCCACCCTACTAATGTATGGAATGCAGTTCTTGCTAAAATTGAAAAAAAGATTACGTACTGGATCATGAAGCCGCTCTCTCTCATAGGAAAATTCTAGATCTGCTCCAAGGTTTTGGTGGCCACGCATGTTTATTACTCCTCTTGTTGGGCTCCTTCCAAAGCCTCCAATAAGAAGCTTGAGAAACTTCTGTGGGATTTCCTCTGGGCTTTCGGTATTGATCACCAGGGCTTCCACAAAGTTGCCTGGGATTTTTGTTGCCTCCCAAAAATCTCCGGTGGGCTTGGTTTAATTGATACCCATAAGCAAGGGCACGCCCTTTGTGCCAAGTGGGTTTTTCGGTGTCTCACAAGCAATGAGGCCTGAAAAATTTTGCTTCAACATTGCATCTCCTTAGGCTTTCCTCTTCACAAGCCTACCTGGAAGGGTATTGGTTTTTAGACCCTTATGGTTATGAAGGAACCTATTTAGATCCAAGGTACTTTTATCGCCAAAATTATTTGGAGAGCCTGGGATTTTATCAATCCCTGGCTCCGTTGGGCTGGGAATGGCTTCTGAGATGGTGTTTCTTTCAACCAATAGAACATTTGGTGGTCCCCTCTTTTTTCTCAACAAGGGACTCCTCTTGCCAGAGTTCAAGGGTTTCATGCTCTTCGGTTTCACAAGAGTGGCATTCAAACCCTAAAAGATCTATTTTCTAGAGCCACTATTAGTCTATGATCTTGGGATGATCTACGGGTTCAATTTCGGCTCATCTGCCCAGATCATCAGACTTTTGACTTGCTGGTTTCAGCTATCCTGCCTCATCTCTTGCATAAATTAGGGATTCAATCTATTAGACCATGGTGGAAGGACTGGAAATGGTATCTTGCTACGCCCTTCACCAGTTAAAAACCTAAGCTTGGGTATTCTTGGCTTATGCCTCATTTGCCCATGATTGATTCTCTCAACCAACATTGGTATATCTCTTCTTCTCAAAAGAGTTGGGGCTGGAGATTTCGTACTATTTGGGACTCTGTCACTGAGACTAAAATTGCTCATTTTTCCTAGTGTTTTCTTTACTAGGGCTTACCTTTGGGAGCTAGACTTAGGCATTTGGGGGTTCCTGATCCTAAATGCCCTTTTTGTGGTCACTCTGAGATGCTCATGCACATTTTTTGGTTTTTTCATCGTACCCAAAATTACTGGGTCTAGATTCATGACTTATTTTCTCCTTTTAGGCCTGAGCCTTTTTCATGGCACATGGCGCTTCTTGGTGACTCTCCCAAAATGCCTTCCCAGTACACCCAAATATGGCATACTTTCAGGATGGAGATTTTATTTACCTTATGGAAAGATCGAAATACTGTGCTTTTTTTCTCATAGTTTTTTGGATATTCATGTCTCTCTTTATGCTAAGGCATGTATTTGTAATAATGTCATGATGCAGATTCAAGTGCAAGCAGATAAAGTGGCCCTTGAGGTTGCTCATTTGTAAGAGTTGCTCCAACACTGGGGAAATGCCCCTTGTACTGTGGCTCGAGTGCCTCCAGATTCTCTCTCAGCTGACCGTAAGCCGCCCAAGGGCGTATGTCATAGCCGGAGTTCCTCTACCAAACACTCTAGGACTTTGCATCAATGGCATCGCCGCTCCGCCTCTCCTCCTCCTCAGAGGGATGCAGGTTATGGCTAGCCTCCTGTGCTTGCTTCTACTACTATTGTTATTGCTTGACCCTCAGCCTTTATTCTTTCCAATCAAGACAAGTTCCCACGCCTGGCGCTTGCTATCTCGCCCAGGCGGGAGGAAGGAGTGCTGAAAAAGAAGATCCAGAAGATGGCTGGGCCATTCCTGATCAGACTCTTGGGCCAAATGTTTGGGGCAATCCTGATGATAGAGATCCTCCTCCCTCTTCTACTATTGCTCTTGAAGCTTGAGGGTTTCTCTCTTTATATGCTTTTTTGATGAATAGTTATATAATTTCAACCTAAGTTCCGAGTGACTTGCGGGGTGATCTTTCCCTCGACCACTTTTTTGTGAATATTGTACTTTTATATTATTAATAGAAAAAGCCTCTATTCGTCAAAAAATGGTCTTTAACAATTAATCAAATATGTAATATGTAAAGTATGATAGCAAAACAATCATAACAAATAACACATAACACAAAGATTTAACATGGAAACCCTGCTAAGGGAAAAACCACCTGGGATCGATAACCCAAAATATTTCACTCTTTTGAAGTGAGCTCAGTTATGAGCCAACCCTGTTAAAGGTTATAATGCACACTATCAGGTGTGACCTGGGTAAAGGATTTATCACTAATAGTTAACTTTTGACAAGCATTCACTATGGGGTCAACAAGAAAACAACTAACATTCCTTGAATGTCATATGGAAATACAAAAGACTGTTAAGTCCACTCAGTTAAGAGATTTTTTTGTAACAATGGTTAAACTGATACAATAGTGATCTGATTCAAATACAACTCAATTTGCAAGTATTCAAATCTATGCTAAGCTCAAAAAAACTCATCTGATCAATAGTCAATTCACTTCATCATATCCCCCAACTTACTTCACTTAGTGTATATATTTCTAGCGCTCGACTATGCCTGCAGTTTAGCTCGGTTCTGTTTGTAACCAATTTGATTAGGAATGCATGAAAAATATCTTCACGCAAAATCTTTTATAGTCTCTATTCATTCAACATAGCTCAACAATGAATCTCATGTCTCTTAAATAGACGTGTAAACCATTTTCATAACAGCCATTAGATTTTTCCTCTTAATCTTCTTCGTCCATTTTGCAGCTTTAAGCTTCCTCACTAGATGTGTCAATAACATGTTTCATTCTCTTCCATTTGATCATCTCTGAATTTTTTCAACTGTGGATCTTATAACAAACTTCATCTCTTACCTTGAAATCATAAGCAATTTCCATCTCATCAATTTCAGTCGATTGTTATAACATTTAATGTTTTCATCCATACTTGATTAATACTGAATGTGTCAATGATAACTAACTCGGTTATTACTTTCACTCAGTATACAGAAGACTGACTCGATGTATACAAAAATCTTCAATTACCGACCACATTAACTTGTTCAATTCTGATATCTTATTCATAATAGAATAATGCAACATGCTCAAGTCAACAATATAATTCCATATACTCATCAATACATTACCCAATGTATACCTTATCCAAGTATCTTTCATATCCATCTTTTCCTTATGTAGATGTCTCATTTCTTCACCATTTCACCCTTCTACAGATGTTCATATGTTTGTAACTATCATGATAAGTATAGTAAAAAACTAGTTGACACCAATGACAACATATTGACTGATTTAATCATCTTACATAGAACTTTAATAGCTCGATGATCTCTAATCAATGTTTCTTCAGCTCATCAAGATATTCAATCAGTTGTAGGTCATCAGGGCTTTCTTTCTCGACTTAACACTACCAGAAGGAGAAGTAGAAGTAACTTTGGATAGATCCTGTAACACTTCTAAACAATTCATGTTAATATTGTGGATTATGGAAATTTCTTGATCAGTCTAAGTGTTATTTCTCATGATAATAGATAATAGATTTTTATCAAGAATATCCACACAACAAAATCACCTAATTAAAAAAATTAAAACTTCTTCATACTAATATCGTAGATTGTGGAAATCATATATATGTACTTGAATTTCATACTATTTTTTTTTTTGGCTTTCTTGACATTTACATTCAAAATCTATTATCTATCATCATTTCTCATCTCTTGATTTTTGTTCTATAATAATCATTCATGGACTTTGATATAGAACATCCTATAAAAAACCCACTAAACACCTAAATCCAAAAATAATTCATATCAATATTGTGGATTTTGGAAATTTCATGATTGGTCTTGTGCTTCCTGCTTCTTGATAATGGATCATATACTTTTATTAGGAATGTCCCTGAAAAAAATTCACATGATGCAAAAATAAAAAGCTAATGCATTATAATATCAAGGATTATGGAAATTATATGTTTGTACTTGAATTTAATTGTGTGGTTTTTTTTTATTTCCTTGACATCTCTAATTAGATTCTATTATGTAACATCATTTCTCATCTCTTTCTTTTTGTCCCCTAATAATCACTCATGGACTTTGATTTGGAACATCTTGAGAAAATATCACTAGGACATTGTATAATATGAAATGGGGATAATGTAAAAAAAGGTTATATTCCCCAATTCATAAGATACATTGGAATGCAAAACCACCTCAAGACAAGTATGATCAACACTACTTGAGAAATGTCAAGGATCTATGCTTGAAGGGTTTTGATTCCTTTTGTTGTTTATGATTGAGAAAGAGAGATAAATATTGATGTAAGAGAATAAACAAACATAGACTTGATATAATCTAATTGAGAAAAATGATGAAAGGGCGAATGGAGAAGGATTTGAATTCACCTAGAAATAGAATAGGAGAAGTGAGTTTTCATATCTGAATTTCTGACTAATAGAATGTCGAAATGAGTTGTAACTACAAATTTGGGTAGCTGAGTTGAGCATTGCTTGTGGGACAAATCTAAGCAGAAAATGGTAAGAAGAGGTTGCCAGTGGTATTTTATTCCAAGAAGAGGTTACTAATGGTGTTCTATTCTAGGAAAATCTAACTAAAACTTTCTGAGAATCTCTGACTACATATGCATTCTTCCCAATCCTAATCCGGTGGTTCTGTAACCTATTCATGCAAATATGAAAATGGGGAAAATGGATTTTCCTTTGTCAAGCCCTATTTAGGAATCAATATTCAAAATGAAATAAATTGTATCAAGAAAGATGAAATAGAAAATAGATATGAATTGTAAAACACCTTATACCTTGATAATGTAATGCCTCTTTGGAGGTGATCACAAATGTTGATGCAATAGCTTGATCTAAAATCTAAAGTTGTGAGATGATGTAAAGTCCATAAATGGTATGATAGGTCCTAGGAGATGAATGAATTATTTGATTGGAGGATAAATAGAGGAGAACACTTAGAAATAAGGGATCTAAACATGAGTTTTGAATAAATTAAGTCAATATAAGACTTATAATGTTAATTTAGAGGTCCAATAAGTGTTAGGATAATGTGAAATCAATGTGAGAACCCATACATACTAAAATGGGGTAAAATAAGTACCTAGTTAAGGATTCTTATTTTTTAGGACTATATATTTAGACCCCACTTTAGCGGGAGGATAAATCCACCTCATGCTCATGGGAAAGTAGCAGAGAGAGAGAGAGAGAGATCATGGGAAAATGTAAAGAGATTAGAATAACTAAGAGGGGGGGTGAATCAGTTACCCACAGTCCCAAATCAAAATGTATAATTAAAAACAATTTACTCAAACTTCTATAGCTCAGTAACATAAAATACTATACTGTTTGTACTTTTACCGATTACCATTCAATAGCATATAATGATTACCGATCAAATCCAACATGCAATATGTAAAGTATAATAATAAATAATCACCACAATGAACACATAACACAAAAGATTTAATGTGGAAACCCTGTGAAGGGAAAAACCACTTGGGACAGGCAACCCAAAAATATTCACTCTTCTGAAGTGAGGTCAGTGAAGACCCAACCCTGTTAAAGGTTACAAACACACTGTGAGGTGTGACCTTGTTAGATGATTTTAGACCAACCATTATCGTCCAACCAACATTCACTATGGGGTTGATAGGATAACAATGTTCATTCTATAAATGATACATATAAGACTTTCCTAGTCCACTCTGTTAAAAGATTTGTCTGTATACAATGGTTAAACTATAACAGTAGGTGATCTGATTACAATACAACTTCAATTGCAAATGTTCAGATCTATATTATGCTCATTTAAATCCTCTGATCAATATATCAATTCTGTATCAACAATAATCAATGACTAACTGTCACTCAGTAATAGCTTTCTAACGCTTGGTAAAATCTACAGTTCGGTTCTCCTTAACCAGTTTGATTAGGCATACATGAAGCTTGTTCATGCAATAATTCTGTAGTCTCCTTCTTCTGGCATGATTTTCATAACGAAACCCTAGTCTCTTAAATAAACAAGTAAACCATTTTCTTTTCCTCCATAAGATTTTGCCACTTATTCTCCTTCGTCCATTTTGTCGCTTAAACCTTTATCGGCTGATGTGCCAGTAACATGTTTTAATTCCATCCTTTAGATCTTCTTGGAATTATGCTAATCGTTGATCTTCATAACAAACATTATCTCCATCTCTGATTTTGATGTATTTTACAGCTCATCAATCCTTATCGGCTAAACTAATCATTTAGTTCCTTTCTCCTGCTTGGTTAACAAAGAAATGTGTTAGTGAACACAAGCTCAGTTTATACTATGCTCGGTATACACTACACTGCTCGGTGTATACTATGATGCTTCATCAACCGACCACACTGCCTTGTGTCTTTCAGTTCTTTTCCTCATCATAGATGAATGAAACATAATCAAGTCAATAACATAGGGTCATAGACTCATCAACAAGTTACCCAATATATTCCTTATCCTCATCTGTCATATAAATCTTCCTCATGTAGATATTTATGTTCTTCATATCTTTTACTCCTTTTCTACAGATGTTTAGGTATTTTAACTTACAAGATAAGTGTTGTCAAACTAGTTGACATCAATGACAACATATTACTGATTTAATCATATATATCATATCTAATCAGCAACTCAGTGATCTCTAATCACAAATCTTCAATTAGGTTCTAAATCAGTTATAGTTCATCAATCTCTCCCTTTGGCATTGATGGCAACTCAAGTAATATGAAATATACCATACACATACCAAACATGTATTCTATAACTCTGTGAACAAATGTTGTACAAGCTCTCCCTAGCTTAATATGTTTAATCACTATGTTACTCAACAACATTATCAATGCAGCTTTGACATTTTGCAGATATGATCTTTTCAGCTCTCAGATTCCATCTTCTATTCTCAGTAACTGATCTTCAGTGCTCTCCCTTTCTTTTAGTTTCTCTCTCCCTTAGATAGATGTTTCAGTGTTCTCATTGGTGCATATTATTTCATATTGTTTATCTCTCCCTTTGACAACAATGCCAAAGAAACAAATAAACATACAACTCTATAGTAGTCATGTAACTCTCTGTTGTTCGATGCATTCTCTGTATCTTTGTATACTAATATGCCAATCTGTTCTAGTACTTCAAACTTTTCACAACCTTAGACATGATCCAAAGTGTGAACTATGTTGCATCAACATGAATGATTTTCTGATAAGATTAGGCTGATGTAACATCCAGATCACATTAGTGACCGGTAGACAGGGGACGGACCCCAAGTCTAGTCCTCAAGTATTCAAATGTATCCTTCGGTAGAGGCTTTGTAAATATGTCTGCAAGTTGTTCTTTAGATGTAACAAATTCTAGCTTAACTTGTTTCTCCTGTACTTGTTCTCTTAAGTAGTGATACTTAATAGATATATGCTTTGTTTTAGAGTGCATCACTGGATTCTTTGAAATGTTTATTGCACTTGTGTTATCACAATATATAATCACCGGCTCAGTGATTATCTCATTCATACCTTCTAACACTTGCTTGATATATGCAATATTTGAACAGTTTGTAGTAGCAACAACATACTCTGCTTCAGTTATAGATTGAGAAATGCAAGCTTGCTTCTTACTTGTCCATGTAACAAGTCTTTCACCAAAGAAAAATGCTCCTCTGGTGGTACTTTTTCTATCATCCACATTTCCATCCCAATCAGCGTCGGTATAGACTTTGAGTTCAAATTTTCCTTCCTTAGGATACCATAATCCATAATATTCTATTTTCTTCAGGTATCTTAAGATTCTCTTTGTAGCAACCATGTGTGACTCCCTAGGATTTACAAAAAATCTTGCAACAATTCCCACTGCATGTGCTATGTCTATTCTACTATGCACTACATACATTAACTTACCAATAATAGATTGGTACAATGTCCTATTCACCTCTGTAGTTTCATATTCCTTATTCAGTTTACATCTAGTAGCCATTGATGTTCCCACAGGTTTAGCATCTTCCATGCCAAATGTCTTCAATACTTCCTTGATATATTTGGATTGTGTGATGAATATACCATCATTCTGCTAAATCACTTGTAGTCCTAGAAAGAACTTAATCTCTCCAAACATAGACATTTCAAATTCACTTCTCATTTCATCAGAAAATGACTTACATATTTGATCTTGTCCTCCAAATATTATGTCATCCACAAATATTTCAACAATAAGAATAGTATCATCAGTATCTCCTTTCATATACAAATTATTGTTCTCACTTGTTCTAACAAATCCAATACTTAACAAATAAGTATGCAGCCTTTCATACTAGGCTCTCGGTGCTTACTTCAAACCATGTAAAGCTTTATGTAATCTACATACCATATCTTTGTTTTCTGGATCAACGAACCCTTCAGGTTGTTCTATGTAGACTTCTTCTTCAAGTATTTCATTCAGAAAAGATGATTTGACATCCATTTGGTAAACTTTGAACTTTTTGTGTGCAGCATATGCAAGTAACATTCTAACTCCTTCTAATCTAGCAACAGGTGCAAATGTTTCACCATAATCTATTCCTTCCTTCTGTGCATATCCCTTGTATACTAATCTAGCTTTGTTCCTTATTACCTCTCCATTCTCATTTTGCTTGTTTCTGAATATCCACTTAGTACCGATAACATTCTTGTCCTTAGGTCTGGGTACTAAACTCCAAGTTTTGTTCTTCTCTATTTTTTCTATTTCCTCTTGCATTTCATTAACCCATTCATCATTTTCCAATGCAACTTTTACATTCTTCAGTTCATAATCACAAACTAGACATGTACCTTGTCTTGTTTTACTCCTTGTTCGCATGCCAGCTTGTTTGTCTCCAATGATTTGTGTCTCAGGATGATGTCTTCTGACAAATCTTGCTAGTATCCAATCTCTTCGTTCTTGTTCATCTTGTGCAGGTTCATTTTCTTGCTCAGTAGGTCCTTCCTGCTCGTTGGTTTCTCTTTCCTGTTCCTCAGTATTGTTTTCCTGCAGACTGGTTGTCACAGTCTGCGACTTCGATAGATACTCAAGTTGTTCAATGTAACTGAATCTACCGTAGTCTTCTGGTTCCTTTCTGCTTTCCTCTGTATTTTTATCATCAAAATCATCAACTCGAGCATTAGTACTTTCAATCATTTTATTAATTACTTTGTTCTGACACTTGTATGCTTTACTTTTACTGGAATATCCTAGAAATATCCCTTCATCACCTTTTGAGTCAAACTTTCCATTTCTTTCATCTTTTAGAATAAAACATTTGCTTCCAAAAATCCTAAAATAACTTACAGTGGGTTTGTGTCCAAGCCATAACTCATAGGGTGTCTTGTTAGTGTCCTTCAGTTGTACTCAGTTTAGCACATAAACAATAGTGCTAACAGCTTCCCTCCAGTATGTCTTAGCAACATTCTTTTCTATCATTAATGTCCTTGCGCAGTAAAAAATTGACCTATTCCTCCTTTTAGCAATGCCATTCTGTTATGGTGTCCTCGGTGCAGAGACCTATCTTTTAATACCATGCTCATTAAAAAAAATAGTAAATTCATCAGAGATAAATTCACCTCCTCTATCAGATCTTAAGCATTTCAATTCTTTACGAGTCTCTTTTTCTACTTTTGCTTTATACCACTTGAACATCTTGAATGCCTTAGATTTTTCTTTCAAGAACATAATAGTCATCAACCTAGTATAATCATCAACAAAAAGAATAAAATATTTGTCTCCATAGTAACTATGAGTTCTCATAGGACCACATAGGTCGGTATGCACTAACTCAAGTATTTTCTTTGTTGAATAATATTTGCTTTTGAAACTAGATTTAATCATTTTACCTTTCTGACATTCATGACACATAACATGATCGGGCTTTAACAAGTTAGGCAGACCTACAACTCTTTTCTTTTTACTGATCTTAATCATGTTATCAAAATTCACATGACATAACCTCTTATGCCACAACCATGCATCTTCATCTTTCATCATTAAACAAGAAGACTGATCATTATCAAGATAAAATAGATTACCTCTAGATTGTGTACCAGTTCCAACAAGTCTTCCTCCATCATCAAATATCTTCACCTTTTTGCTCTCAAAAGCAACTCGGTGGCCTGAATTGTTCAGTTGTGCCACACTTAGCAAATTATAGTTTAATCCTTTTACCCAATAAGCATTTTCAAATTTTAATCTATCATTTATCATCAGGGATCCTTTACCTCTTACTATACAAGGTGCATCATTACCCATTCTTACATATCGTCCATTGTATTCTTCAAGATAATCAAATTTTTCTTCATCATCAGTCATGTGATGTGTACAGCCACTATCTATAATCCATGTATCATTTTTATTAACCTTAGAGATAAGTGTTGTCTCTACATACCTTTTATCTTCTTTGGAATCATCCTTCATTGCCACAAATACTACCTCCACATCATCATCAATGTCGGTATTGGTGATATCTTCTTCCTCAGCAATGTAGCATACCTTCTTGCCTTTATCATTATTGTCTCATTTGTCTTTGTTGTAGTGTTGGTAGCCTCTGTTGTTTCTTCTCCCATAGCTTCCTTCAAATCGGTCTTTGGTTCTTTCATCATCTTTCTTGTGTGGACATCTAGCAGCAATGTGGCCAACTTTTTTACAGTTAAAGCATGCTAAAGGTAATTTACCTCTATATCTTCCTTCTCCTTTAGGAAACCTTCTGGCCATAAGAGCTTCAAGTTCATCAAGCTCATCATCAGTATTGCTATCACTATCATCATTCTTATTTATGCTACTAGACTTACTAATTTGCAGAGAAGACATAAAAGCAAATTCAACATTTGATACAACACTATTATCATAATTGTTCAGTTCAAATATTGTAAGCTTTCCAATCAGATTATCAAGAGTGAGTGTGTTGTTAGGTGCTGACCTATTTTCATGAATTGCAAATATTCTGATGGCATAGATAGGCAATAGGGTCCTTAGAATTTTTCTTACCACAGTGTCTTCATCAATAACTCCATCCGATGCTCTAATAGCATGAACTACCTCATTTATTTTGTTTGTGTACTGCACAATGTTTTCACCTTCTTTCATCTTCATGTCATCAAATCTTCCTCTTAAGCTTTCAGCTCTTGCTCTCTTGACATTCGCATCACCACTATAAACTTGAACAAGTTTATCCCACATCTGCTTAGTAGTAGTACAGTCCTTGATGTCTTCAAATTCAGCATATGAACAAGTAGCAACAATCTCCATCATAGTAACATTATGTCTATGCCTATCTCTTAGTTGATCAAGGGTCAAGGGACCAGTGGGCGGTGCAAGGTATCCATTCTCCATCAGATCTAGGGAATAATTCCCAATTCCGGATATATGCAGCTTCATTCGACTTTGCCATATTGTGAAGTTATCTTTGTTTAGCTTTGGCACTTCCCTCTTAAACATTTTGAGACCTTTGTGCTGAAGTCTGTAAGGCTCTATTCCAAGCAACCAAAGCTCTAATACCAATTGTTAGAATAACTGAGAGGGGGGGTGAATCAATTATCCATAGTCCCAAATCAAAATGTATAATTCAAAATAATTTACTCAAACTTTTGCAGCTCGGTAACATAAAATACTATACTGTCTGTGCTTTTACTGATTACCAGTCAATAACATATAATGATTACCGATCAAATCTAACATGCAATATGTAAAATATGATAACAAATAATCACCACAATGAACACATAACACAAAAGATTTAACATGGAAACCCTATGAAGGGAAAAACCACCTGGGACCAACAACCCAAAAATGTTCACTCTTTTGAAGTGAGGTTGGTGAAAACCCAACCCTGTTAAAGGTTACAAACACACTGTGAGGTGTGACCTTGTTAGAGGATTTTAGACCAATCATTATCATCCAACTAGCATTCACTATGGGGTTGACAGGATAACAATGTTCATTCTATGAATGATACATATAAGACTTTCCTAGTCCACTTTGTTAAGAGATTTGTCTATATACAATGGTTAAACTATAACAGTAGGTGATCTGATTATAATACAACTTCAATTGCAAATGTTTAGATCTATATTATTCTCATTCAAATCCTCTGATCAATATATCAATTCTGTATCAACAATAATCAATGACTTACTGTCACTCAGTAATAGCTTTATGATGCCCTGTAAACTTTGCAATTTGGTTCTCCTTAACTAGTTTGATCAGGCATACATGAAGCTTGTTCATGCGACAATTCTACAGTCTCCTTCTTCCGGCATGAGTTTCATAACGAAACCCTAGTCTCTTAAATAGACAAGTAAACTATTTTCTTTTCCTCCATAATATTTTGCCACTTATTCTCCTTCGTCCATTTTGCCGCTTAAACCTTTCTCAGCTGATGTGCCAGTAACACGTTTTAATTCCATCCTTTAGATCTTCCTTGAATTATGCTAGCCGTTGATCTTCATAACAAATATTATCTCCATCTCTGATTTTGATGTACTTTACAGCTCATCAATCCTTATCTGCTAAACTAATCATTTAGTTCCTTTCTCCTGCTCGATTAACAAAGAAATGTGTCGGTGAACACAAGCTCAGTTTATACTGTGCTCGGTATACACTACACTGCTCGGTGTATACTATGTGAATAGAAGTAAAATGGATTCACCTCTATTCAAATGTAAAGGGGGGAAATATGAGATCTATTCTCAAACCCAAATTCCCAAAGAAGAGATCCAATTTGATCAACCAAGAGGTTAATACACAATCAAATCAATTTATGAAGAATATGGAAGAGAGAGAGAGAGAGAGAGAGAGAGAGAGAGAGAGTAAATCCAATATTTCCCTATGAAGGAAATTACACTTGAAATATGGAGTAATTGAAATATAAATACTAACCTCAAATTAGGGCAGATCTGGAAAATGTCAAATTATGATGTCTATGTATACTTTCGGGCAATTTTGCAACCTGTTTTGGACTGGAAATGCCGAGATAGAGAAAACCCAGAAATCTTTCTCCAAGATGAGCTCAGGTCGGGTTTGACCCTCATAAAAGGTCAAATACTACATTCTATATTTGAAGTCTAATTCTGATTCTATTCGAAAATCTCGGAAGTTTTTTGAAAAGGGTATCCAAATTCTCTCTCAGATCTAAAATTTTGCACCTGTACCTACAAGAAAATGGGGGGTTTGCCTTGGTCAAACCCCAATTTAGGAATTAACCTTGAAATTGAATTGAAATATATTGTGCATAAACAAAGTAATTGAAATAAATCACCTCGCTTATGTTGAAGTCCTTGTAGAGGATTCGAATCCTCAAATCCACAATTAGGAATGCTTCAATGGATGTAGGATGAATGTAGGATGTTTCCAATCAAAGGAATTTGATCTTCAACACCAATCTTGATTTGATCTTTGCATATGAGAAGGCTTGAATGAATGTAGAAGGATGGATCATCAAAGGGGGCTCCAAAGAGATTGAATCCTTCAATAGCTAACAATGGATCTCCTTGATGGATGAATGCTTGAACACTTGAATGCTTGAAGACTTGCTTGAACTTGAGAGCTTGCAATTGCTTGATTGTGGATGTTCTCACAAAACTTGATGTAGAGATCTTTCTCACAAAACTTGATGTAGAGATCTTTGTCACAAAACTTGATGGATCAAATGAGAGAGGAAGGCCTCCTTTTATAGTGAACTAGGGCACAATCCTCTAGAGGGGCCACCTTGGAGAATTAAATCCCAATTAGGTCCTAACCTTTAGAAAATATACCTAGATTAAATGCAATTAGAGGATTTACCATCCCGAAACCCGAAATGGCCAACCCGAAGGCGGGAAAATAAATATCCCGAAAGCCTGATGCCCGAAAATCAAAGAAATTGGAAATTTGAATGAGGGGGGAAAAATCGAGGTTGGACCTAACCTAGTCAAGTTTGAGCTTGATCTTGACCTAGTCAGGATCAACCTCAAATTTAACCCTGGGCCCAAATTCAGTCAGAACCAGGTCAGGAGGTCCCGGGGATGCCCAAAAACCTAGAAATGATATCAAAATAGGACAGAATGCCAGGGATAGACATGAAATCCTATGATTACTTTCTAAATCCTACCTAGAAAATAGAGCCATGGAAGAGGGAAATTAAGGAGAATCCTCAGGATCCTAACCCTAATTTCACCTAGAATGAAGAAATCAAGTGTAGGGAGGAAGTGGAAAGCGGTGAGAAAGCCAAATACATGCAAAGACTTGATCAAGGTGCTTAACATGAACCCAAACCACTTACTCAGAGGGCTAAATGATCTTAACATGGAAGTGCTTCCATTTTAAGATGATACACTATGATGCTTCATCAACTAACCACATTGCCTTGTGTCTTTCAGTTCTTTTCCTCATCATAGATGAATGAAACATAATCAAGTCAATAACATAGGGTCATAGACTCATCAACAAGTTACCCAATGTATTCTTTATCCTCATCTATCATATACGTCTTCCTCATGTAGATATTTCTGTTCTTCATCTCTTTTACTCCTTTTCTACAGATGTTTAGGTATTGTAACTTACAAGATAAGTGTTGTCAAACTAGTTGACATCAATGACAACATATTACTGATTTAATCATATATCATATCTAATCAGCAACTCGGTGATCTCTAATCATAGATCTTTAATTAGGTTCTAAATCAGTTGTAGTTAATCAACAAGTCCTCAAGCTAAAGATCTTAACTTGAACATCCATATGTAAGGACACATAAATATCAACAAAATCTTGAATCTTACTAAGATTCCAAGTCAACTAGTTAAAGATACCTCGCTAAAGAAAATGTCTCAACTACTAGAATCATGCTCAGAAAGCTATTGCAAAAGCACAAGTGGTCACCTAAAAAGAGAAATATTGCACATAAAAGATAAGACAAGACTCCATGATCTAACCTACTACCATAGCTATGAGAGAATGAATGGAAAGAGAGAGAGACCATAAATCTTGCAGGCTAACAAGTTGTGTTATACTAGGTGATTCATGTGAGAAGAAGAGGAGGAGAAGGAAAAGATAACAAGTTGTGTTAAATGCTAGTTCCACTTATCCCAAAGAGAAAGGGGAAGGAGAATTTATGGTCTAGCAAGTTGCATTATGCTAGTCAATTCTACCTTAAAACAATTTGTGTGTGGGCAACTTGAAAAAATTTGCGCTCAGGGGCAGCTTGAAAATTTTTGCACTTAGGGACAACTTAAAAAATATTGTGCTTAGGGGCAGCCTATGGGATCATTCCAATGAAAATAATTGTTTCCATAGAGATCCAAAAAGGATGATCATTCCTAAGAAAATCATTGACTCCTTAGGGATCAATAAAAAAAGCTCCATAATATACAAGGAAGGTTATATATATGTTCCCCCTCCTTATGATGGTGACATAGGACTATGGTAGCATTATAAGGAAAAGAGAACAAGAATACCTACTTCCATCATCAAGAAGATATCCTCAAACCAAAAATGTATGCTTACAACCTTAGCAAAGAGTAAAAACTCTTGTTATCCAAGGAAGGAGAACAAAGATAGCATCTTCTAGACAAATAGGGGAGGAGAAAAAGAATGCACCCTTATAGTTGCCCTATTGCTAGGTGAAAAATAGATTCTTGATGAAGGATAACACACCTTAAGATCCCAAGTAATGGTATTTATTTAGGATATAGATGAGCTTTTTGAGCAAGGAAAGGAGTGTAACTTGGGATGTAAATATCCTAAAAGAAAAAAGAAAAAGATCCTTATGTAGACAAATAACTCCCTACCAAAAAGGATGTCATGTGATAAACAAAGACCACATAACCTAGAGATAGTGAATCCTTATAAAGGAATAAGAGATTGATAATTGAAGCCTTGCCCCCAAAGGGTGAAGGAAAGAGAAAATATAACCCATTATATACCTTATGTGATATTTATTTTATAATAGACATGAACTTTCAATCAAGTGTAAGATTACAACTCAGGATGTAAATCTACTGAAAAAAAAGATCTTTGTGTAAAACAACAAATCCATGTAAGAAAGGACATCAAAATATGAAATAAACAAGCCCACAAGGGATATTATATATATTAGAAAGGGAGAGAAAAAAAAGAGAAACCCTCATAATAAAACTGAAAAAAAGAGGAACCCTCATTATAATAAATATTTGAATTTTAGTTTTATTATATCAGTAAATTATCTAGGTCGACCAAAAATCAAGGAACCTTGCTAACACCCTTTCATCGATCCCTGGGCCAATTTTGGATCCAAAATTCTTGGAAGAGGATGCCATTAGTGGCCCATTCTAGGAAGAGGTCACTGATGGCATCCTATTCCTTAGAAAATGAGCCAAAATTAGAATTATGGGTCCTGAACAGTCAACATGTATCATTTTTCCATGTACAACTCAATCTGAGGTCACGAGAGGATGTAAAGGTTATAAATGGTATGATAGGTCCTAGGAGATGAATAAATTATTTTATTAGAGGATAAATAGAGGAGAACACTTAGAAATAAGGGCTAACATTATCCTTATAGCTTCTAGAATTTGATTGTGTAAATAATTTTATTTATCAATGTTTCAGATCACGCTATGTGATCTATCATTAGGATGAAAGAGAGCACAAGGAGCATCAAGATTGATGCTCCTTGTGATCTCTTTCATCTTGACAATGGATCACATAGTGTGATCTAAAAATTTTATGATAAAAATTATTTGCACAATCAAATTCTAGAAGCTATGATAACATTGAAATGGATTGTGGAAATTTAGTTGCTTTGAATAATGGATAACCTCAAGTTTTGAATAAATTGAGTCAATATGGGACTTACAATGTTAATTTGAATGTCCCATAAGTGTTAGGAGAGCGTGAAATGAATATGGGAACCCATACATACTAAAATGGGGCGATAATGAACACCTAGTAAAGGATCCTTACTTTTTAGGACTATATAGACATATTCAAAACTAATTCTTGTTAGTATAATGGGTTGTGAAAATTATAGTTATATATTCTTAATTTTATTTAAAATAATAGAAGATGTATATATGGTAACCTAATCCTATATTGGGAGCCCATGGAATGGGATGAACAATCAAGCCAAATTGTCTTGGTTGGCAAGTTATATTTTGATAAATCATATGATATAATTTGTTGGAGCTTCATTCTTATAATGTTGCAATGACTAAGTTTCGGACCTAAAACTCAAAAACATGTTGGAATGTTGTTCAAACATGCTAATGCATAACTTATTATTAACAAAAAATGTCATATTTCTTTGAGTTGCAACTTTCTATAAGGAAGGGATGTCCCTATCCCCCTCTTTTTACACATTCCTAGAACTGATGCATTGAGTTATCCTCTCTAAAAAGCTAATCATGTGAATTTGATAAAACAAAATTTTATTCCTCACAATAAGGTGGTATCTAATTCCCACTTTTCTGATGAGAATATGATGTTCTTGCATAAATATGAAGAGGAACTAAATAATACTTCAAACATTTCAAACATATATTACATGCTATTTATGGTTCATGTCTAGCTCACAAAAAAATGTAAATATCTAATAACTTAGCCTGGTGTTATTCCTCATTGGATACTAAATTAATTGATGGAAATAAAACATGGAGAGATAATTATATATCTTTGCATTCCCTTAAATTTGGTAGTTTCTCTTTCTAAAAGGTGGGCTTGGTTTCAAAATAGACATAAAACTTAGTTTTTTTATTGGGAAATAAATTCTTGTCCTTAGCTAGAAGTATTCAAGTTTCTAATAAGATTATTGTTGTTACCTACATGTATTAATCCTCTTCTTGGATGCCATCCAAGAAAGGTTATCAAGATTTGAATTGAATAATTCATAAATTTGTGTGGTCCATGTGGGGATGGAAATGTAGGGTTCATTGCTTCTACATGGTCTCATTGCATTCAACGAAGACATAAAATGGGCTTGAGCCTTATAGATCCTAAAAATCAAGGGACTTTTCTTGTTGTAAATTGGATTATTAGAGAAGCTAGTGGAGAATAATCACAAAATTTTTTACTTTGTCAACAAATTATAGAATTTGAAGTAAAGAAAAAGTGACAAGAAGTCAATTGGTTCGATAAATTGTTCATGGCTCTATTCTTTAAAATTAGGGCTTCATTTCCTCTTCAATCCAAATGTAAAAATTTATAATTTTTTGAAATGGGACAACTATAACTCTTTGCAACATGGTTTCCATTTTGTTTCAAGTTCAATTCAGTCGAATAGGTTTACTAGTTATCATAACTAGAAATTGGCTATTAGATGATCCCAAAATATGCATATTACTTATTTAAAAAAGGGGGTGAGACAATTTAAATATGTTTAGGACTTTGGCATACTTAGTCGGGCTTCATGGAATAATATCAAAACATATCATGGGTTAAGTAGAAAATCAAATTAAATTTTTTTTTTTTATTTAGTCATTAGTTCCTCTTTATTCAACAATGAAGCTTTGTACTTCAAGAGATTGTTACTTCTTTAATGATTGTAAAGGATTGTCTTCCAATCACTTTAATCAGTTTCCTCTAAAGAAATTTTATATTTAGCTACTTCCTAGTTGGTATCCAACTCCTTGCGTGAATCATAAATGGATATGCAAACTTAGCTCCAAATTGTGAATTAAAATGAGTGTCCAAATATCAAAATCTAAAGTTGATTTCAACACATAATTGTTGACCTGGAAAATACTACATTGCAAGTTACCCGATAAGATAGATTGAAATGTATTATGATCAAAGTAGCTAAATAATGCAAACAAGATTAGGGATAATGCTTGATCTCATAGCCACAATAAAAATTCACAAACCATACACAATATCCACATATTGGAAGAAAAACTTATATTGGTTTTGATTGAAATAAAAAATTAACAAAAAAAATTACAATATCAAATTACAATCTGCAACAAAGTTACTTTCTTTGACTATTCATGGCCTCTCATATGCATCTTCAATCCACATTCTTCATTTTTACTCGGACAACAATTTTCAATGCATTCTCCACACTTCTTCCTTCTTCATTGTCCCAACACCATATAATAGAACGCAATTTATTTCTTTTGTTTCTAATTTAATATCTTCCATTGTTGTTATAACAACCCCGAACTAGATTATTTCTAGCTAGTTCTCTTTAATCGTTGTATCATTCTCTAGCAACTTAATTATTTATGATAAGTCTTTTATGTAGCAACCCCTTCTTTTCATTGTTTGATGGTCTATTCATCTTCTATTTCTCACACCTCCATTGGAATCTTTTATGCAACTATTTTATTTTGTTTAAATGTATTTATTAAAGCATGTTCAAATGCAATCAATTATTTTTCCTCACTATAAATGAATAGTCAATTTGGAGCTTGTATATGCGAAAAAGGATTTTTGATATAAATTATTTTTGGAAGCTCTAAATCACTTGAAAATGGACAAGAATAATTGGAATGTTATTCCTATGCTTCCCACCAAACCATCTTAGTCCATCCTTGATAAAACACTATAGTAAAAATGTCAATAATTTATTGACTTGTTAATTTCTCTCCAACCATTTAGGATTTGACTATGAAATCTTTTCAAACTTTGCAAGATATCCTTAATACTATTATGCAAACTTCACTAATTCTAAATAATAAATTTTCTTGTGAAACAAAACTAAAAATGAACTTAATTTTCTTATATGCTCCTACATCACTAGCTATCCTTTTTGCAATGGTGTTAAAGTTTAAAACATATATTTTAGGACTTCTTATATGCTAAAAAGAAATGTTTTGATGTGTTTAAATATTTTTATATGATTTTTAATTCTGATTTGAATTGGAAATAATTTATAAAATGTTATTTAAGTATATATAGCTTATGTAGTCATTCTCTTTTTATTTGTAATTCTTGTGGTGGGAGTGTTGGTGATTCCACTATTTTATTTAGCTACTTTTGTAGTTTCAATCGTGTAATTTTTAATTGTTAATAGATCATAAAGTTTGATTTGAAATGGTGAGAAAAAAATCATATGCAATCAAATCTAAAAATAATTCATGACAATATTATGAGTTGTGGATATTTTCATGATCAATTACATGCTTTTTGCTTCTTGATAATAGAGATCATGATTTTTTATGAGGAAAGTGCATGGAAAAAATTCACATAATAAAAAAAAAAGTAAAAGTAATTCATTTTAATATCATGGATTTTGGAAATTATATGTTTGTTCACAAATTTAATTGTGCAAGCTTATGTTTCTTTGACATTCCAATCAAATTCTATTAATCATCATTATTTTTCTTCTCTTTCTTTTCATTATTGATAATAGGACTTTGATATAAAAAGTCTACAAAAAATACAGCCTATTATATCCAAAACTAATTGATGTTAATATCATAGATTGTGAAAATTATATGTCTATATATAAATTTTATGAAAAATAATAAAATAATAAATAAAATCTTACACAATCAAATCCAAAACCAAAATATCTATTTAAAATAATGATGATAATAGATAGTGGAGTTTGATCCTAAATGTTGGAAGAAAATCTTTCATACTCAAATTCAAAAACAATTCAAACTAGCATTAAAGACTTCAAAAATTATTATATACTTAATTATTTTGAAAAGATTGAAAATCATAAAGTTTGATATCAAATCTGAAATAAAAACAAACTCACATAATTAATTCTATAAACAAGTCATACTAATATGATAGATTGTGGAAATTGTGTCTATACTTAATTTTATATTTAAAATTATAGAGAACATTCCAAAACAAAATAGTAAATTGCCTTCAAACATTATTTAACTTTTTGAAGTTTCAGAATGTACGTGACAACAAATATATTATACTTGGGAAGGTGCAGGTGGTTAATTTATCATTGTTGTTAAAGAATGGAGGGATTTAGATTATGGGAGTTGACATTTCTTATATTTTATAATAGTATTATTAACTTCCACTGACACTATCTCGAGTACATTATTGTAAAGGAATTATTTTCCTGTAATGTTCATTCCGTGCTTTGTACGTGGACGTCCACGAGTGTGCAGCCTTATCTGTTTTTTTAATCTTTTTAAAACTTTAACCTAATATAAAAAGGATTATTTTCGATAATAATTCAAGGGTCTTATGAATGGTTTCAAACTGTATTTTAAATTATCGTGCTCTCTAGATATCATCTACTATGCAGATAATATACTTTTTATATTTTAATAAAATGTGTGAATATTTTATTGTTAAAAAAATAAATTAATTTTCTTTGTGGAAAGAGAGGTCAATAGAATTCTTCCAACTGTATAAGGTGCATTACAGCATTGATTAAGGAGTTCTTATAGGTGAGAAAATTCAAGTGCAATTTTATTAGCTTGTATTTGTATTCACATCATAACATAGAGAAAAATCAGAGATTTTATACATAAAAAAATAATATTGATAGAACAATTTTAAAAAATTATAAATTTTCTTTTTTCAAATATTAAACAAGGTTTCAATCTAGAAAATAACAATTAAGTGAATTTGTTTGAAGTCAATGTTGTCATTAAGTTTTTACACCATATACAAATTTTAAAAGGGAGGTGAGTATATCATTTTCAAGATTTATAATTTGAAAATGGTGTATCTAGATACTATTTGTAAACTTAAGGGATTAAAATTCCACATTTCAACTTTATCAACTATATTTATAGGAATAACATCGATCTAGGAATCAAAATATTGACCAGTGAGGTTAAACTTCAATTTGGCCTCAAGCCAAGAAATAAGATTTTGGGTGTTTCTTTACAAAAGATATAGAAGATTCTTAAAGCATCTACGATGGAAATTGAGAGTGTTTCTTAAGTTTTACTACCATTGGGCGTACCAAAAAAATGTAGTGTTTAGGAAAAAAATTCAAGGTTCATTTCAATTAAGGACACTAATAATATATTTAGTACATAAGGCTATACTTGTTGGAAGATTGTTGAGAATGTTAGAGTTTTGGATTTGGGTGTGCTGACATTAATGTTTTGTCATTGATGTCAACATACTTGTTGATGTCTCAGATAGTGTGTTCAAAACATTCGGTAAGGAGGCTTTAAGTTCAGATGTTATGATGAAGATCTTAAGATGCGATAAGGTATTGTTTAGAGGTATCTGTAGATCATCTACAAAGGTTCGTAGAGGTTGGTTCAACAGTTTGAGTAAGATATGATTGAGTTTTTGGTTACTAGTATCACAGTGTTCCTATGAATAATAGATGACTATTTGGTTTGATATGACTTGAATTTGATGTTCCAGAGGTTGCGAAAGTCCCGATTGCATATTTTCTTATCATTGTGTTCACAGCTGGTGTTGTTCATGATTTAGAGCACAACATGATATCTTTCATTATGTCCGAGTTCATTATTTTAGTGTTCCTATTGATCAGAGATAAAGATGAGTTTGAATTTTGAATTGGAGATGATGCAAAGGTTATGGATGGTATTCATGTTGCTTGTTGGTTTTCTTGGGTTGTGTGATGAGCGTGCTATTGGTTCGCTTTGGTAGTGTGTTGGTGTTTCTTCAGTTAGGTCCTATTCGGCTTGATGAAATAATGTGTTTTGATTCTTGATGTTGCTTCGGTAGCACCTGTGCATGTTTGAGTTTGAAGATTTGGTTCCTATCTAAGTCTTAGTTGACTTGATTTGGATCACATTGGAGATTGAGCATAATCTTTATATTTTTATTGTATTAGGTCTTAGTCGACCTAGTGATTGACTATTCTTTGTAATCGGTATAAATTAGAGATTATTTTGTAATTGATAGTATTTATGCAAGCAAGATGATTGTGTATATGTGTGCTTTGCACTTAAGGTAGAGTTTGTACTTCATTGAAACTATATTGGCATAGGAGATGTTATTTGTTAGTTCAGTTGTAAATGGCTATATGTCTAACCCTTTGTAATTGAAGACAGATTGGTGAGACCAACTAAAGGCCAGATCTGAGATTGTATTATGAGCAGTGAGCTTTGGACAGTGAGCCTACAGATTGAGTTGTAAGGCTGTGGTTGTAAGTGCATCCTTTGTTCTCTATTTTTCTCTTAACTAGACAATACTTTTAACAGAGTACACTCATCTAGTGGGTTTGACTCCCACATGGGTTTTCCCCTAACCGAATTTCCTTGAGAACAAATCTTTGTGTTATGTGCTTTGTGTTGTGGATCTTGCATTATTATTTAAATCTTTCAAATCTAAGTGGCTAAAGTGAAGTTAAATTAATTAGGTACACACAATTGATTCACCCCACTCTCAATTGTGCTTGCCTCCTTTTGGGCCTAACAATTGGTATTAGAGCTAAGTCATTTTTGAAGAAGCTTGACCGCTTGAAGGAGATCTGTCATGGAAAGAATGAGAAGAGAGAGTCTAAAGTTTGATGGAAATAATTACCTAACTTGGAAGGATTGGATGACTAGCTACCTTATATGCTTGGGAAGGATGAATACTCGAAGGTCATTGAGAAGCTTTATACTATTTTGAATGTCCTAAAAAATGCTCCAATATATGAAAAAATAAATTTAAGGAGAACATGTTAGCAAGAGAGGTATTGATCAATGTCCTTTCAGATTTAGAAGACACACATTTATGGATTAAGGACTACACATGAGGTATGGACAAAATTAGAAACTATTTATGAAGGTGATACTTTTATTAAGTAAGCTAAGTTGTAGGGAATAAAAGCTAAATATGAAGACATGAAAATGAGTGAAGGAGAGAATGCCTTAGTTTATTTGCAAATAGTGAATGATTTGGTATGTGAAATTAGATGTTCTAGAGAAACCTTGATAGATAATGAAGTTATTGACAATATTTTAAAATCTTTACTTGCATGTTTCAGTGAGAAGGTTTCTATAATTGAAGAATTGAGAACCATAAGACCTATTTCAAGAGAAGCCTTGGCTGGAAGACTTTGTGCCTATGAGATGACTACACTTAGTAAGAAATTTTCAAAGATTGAAACTACATTCAAAGCCAGTGCATGACCAAGTATGACTAGGGAGAAATCTCTACAAAGTTGAAATTCAATCACTATGCTAAGGATTGGGAAGAGATCATGAAGAAGAAAGGAAGATTAATGAAATTGAAGCCTTGATTGCAATAAGACTACCTAAGGGGTCCAATAAGAATGAAGGAATATTACCTTTGAAATGTTTCAATTGTAATAAGATTGGTCATATTGCATCTAAATTTATGAACAATAATTACAAGGATGTTTGAGATAAATCTAAGAAATATCATTTTAAGGATCATAATTTTTTTTATGTTGCTAAAGAAGGTGTGACTAGTGATGAGTCTATTGCTAGTGCAAATGAAATTTCATTTATTGCTATTAAATATGATGCAGCAGCATCTTAGGTCCTTGGCAATCCTATGTCACCAAAAACATATTTGAGTTTGTTTGTGTTGCTCGGTTCCTTCTTTGATTGAGTTGGTTCAGTGTTGCTCGGTTTCCTTTGTTCGCCGGTGTTGGTCGGTTATCTCTTTGGTGCTCGGTAATTTCCTTAGCACTTGGTGATGCTTGCCTGGCGCTCCGTTGGCTTTGCTTATTGACGGGTTTCTTTTGAGTTTTTGTTGATGCTGACTTGTGCATTTAATCTGGGTCATAGATTTAATGCTGGTATCCATCATTGGGAAGCGTGTGGTCCCAGATCTGACTATTCCTTCTGTTAATTATGGATCTGAAGGCCGAATCAAATTGGTAGCCTCTTGTATAAATGTAGTTGTTTGGTTAGAGTTTAGGGAGTCAGTTGTTAGGAAGTTTTTGGTAGAAGATAGGAGATAGAAGATTAGAGATTATCTGTAGATCCTCACATGTTTGATGACTTTTGTAATTCATTGTAATATCTAGCTGAAATTAGGAAGGCCTTATAGCCCGACATGTATGAATCAATTTGAAATAATATATGAATGATCTTTCATTTTCTCTCTCCCACTATGTTGTTGTTGCTTCCGCGTGTTGTTGAGCAGGGTGGTTCAGGTAGGGAGTGTCATTTCCTTGGCCCCTCCTGCCCTCTCTTGCGTCAAGTGGTATCAGAGTGAGGTGAGATCTGGATCTAGGTTTGCGAATCTAGACTTGAAGGTTCCTTCTTGTGAATCCCTAGTTGAATTGTTGTGGGGTAGAAGATTGCAATCTAACCTGTAGTTGTAGAGGGTTTTCAAGATGGTTCATGGAAGGCGAGATGCGGATCCAGGATTGGCAGACATGTTGAGACAAATTGTTGCTAGATTAGAAGCTGTTGAAACAACACAGAGAAGAGGAAGACATCTTGAAGATGTTAGTGATGATGAAATTGAGGTAGAACAAGGTGATGTAGAACTTGCACTTGTGATGGATCAGGGTGAAGAAAGATTCTTGAAGGCTTTGACAAGTCTAAAGTCTACACCACACTTTAATCCTCCTGAGTATGGTGGAAAGTTGGATTCTGATGAATTGGTGGATTGGATCACTGAGATGGAAAAGTATTATGAGTATGAAAATGTACCTGAGCAAAAGAAGGTGAAAATTGCAAGCACAAAGTTGAAAATTCATGCATCCTTGTGGTGGGAACATTTGTAGTTGGACAGAAAGAGGAAATGCAAAGACAAAATCAAGCTATGGAGTAAAATGGTGAATAAATTGAAAGGAAAGTTCTTACCTTTTGATCATCAGATTAACCTAGTTAGGCGAATGCAAAGTTTAAGGTAGAAAGATAGCTCGGTAAAGGATTATACTGAGGAATTATATAGATTAGATATCAGATCTGGACATGATGAAGATATGTGGAAAGAATTGCTAGATACCTAAATGGTTTGAGAGTTTCCATCCAAGAAGAAATCAGTTTGGTCAAATTGGAGAACATTGAAGAGGCTTATCAATTTTCATTGAAAGCTGAGGAGAAATTGAACAAGAGACATGAGAAAAGACAAAGAGGTAGAGGTGGTAGATTCCCTAGAGGAAGAGGTAGATCTCATGGTGAAAATAGTAGATTTGAACTAGAAAAGACAACTTTGGATAAAGGCAAGACCTAGTGGAAAGGTAAAAGTTCATCTAGAGGCAGAGGCAGTAACTACCGAGGTGGTTATAATAGAGGAAGTTTCTGAGGAACTTGTTACAATTGTGGAGAAGAAGGACATAGATCTTTTGAGTGTACACATGCAAGTAAGAAGGCTGGTAGCATTAGAAAAGCTTTGGTGCAAGAAGAATCACTGAATGAACCTGAGAGGGAAAATAACTTGATGGTAAGAAGAGCACTTTGGAATGAAGGTAAAAAGGAAGATCCGGTAAAGAAAAGTTTGTTCAAGACCAGACGTAGAGTTTTTGACAAAGTTTGGAAGGTAATCATTGACAGTGGTAACTCAGAGAATCTGGCATCTGAAGAGATGGTCACAAAGTTGCAGTTGGAAAGGTTGAAACATTCGAAGCCCTATCAGATTTCATGGATCAAAGATGAACATACACTCCTGGTAAGTGAACAATGTTATGTGAATTTGAAGATTGGAAAGTACTATGATAAGTTGTTATGTGATATTATGCCTATGGATTATTGTCATATTTTGCTGGGTAGACCTTGGCAATATGATAGACATGCTATATATGATGGGAGGTTGCATAAGTATACTATTTGGGCTAATGGGAAAAGACAAATCTTGTTACCTTTGATGGAAGAACCTGTTAGTAATGTTTTCACATCTGTGAAAGTTTTCTTGATGGAAGGAAGAAAGTTTGTTAAGGATTTAAAGAGAAATGATGTATGTTTTGTTGTGATTCCTAACAAACTAAGTAAGAAAACAACAGATAATGTCCCTGAGGAGATTGATAAGTTACTCATTGAGTATAGTGAAATCATTTTTGATAATGTACCTGATGGTTTGCCATTGAAAAGAAGCATTGATCATTGTATGGATCTTATCCCTGGAGCTAGTTTACTGAATAAGGCACCTCATCGGTTGACACTTACCGAGAATCAGGAATTGAACCGACAAATTCAAGAGTTGCTGGAGAAAGGTTTGATCATAGAAATTTTGAGTCCTTGTGCAGTACCTATAGTATTGGCACCTAAGAAGAATGGAGAATGGCGAATGTGTACTGATTCCAGAGCAATCAACAAGATAACAGTGAAGTATAGGTTTCTTATACTGATAATGGATGATATAATGGATAGTTTGACTGGAGAAAAGTATTTTACCAAAATTGATTTGAAAAGTGGATATCATCAAATTAGAATAAGAGAAGGTAATGAGTGGAAGACTGCTTTCAAGACAAAAGAAGGTTTTTATGAGTGGTTGGTTATGCCTTTTGGTTTAACTAATGCACCAAGTACTTTTATGAGGTCGATGAATGAAGTTTTGAAGAAATTCTTGGCTAAGTTTGTGATTGTATATCTTTATAATATTATGATATTCAGTAAGACCAAAGAAGAACATTTGTTGCATGTTAGATAAGTTTTGCAGAGATTAAAAGAAGAAAAGTTGCTGATAAATCTGAAAAAGTGTCCATTCATGAAGGAGGATATTGTGTATTTGGGATTTGTGATTTCAGATGATGGATTGAGAATGGATCTTGAAAAGGTTGAAGCTATTTTAAATTGGTCTACACCTATGAATGCTAGTGAGGTAAGATCATTTCATGGTTTGGCAAGTTTTTATCAAAAGTTCATTAGGAATTTTAGTTCAATTTGTAATGCTATGACTGAGACTATGAGAGGATACAAAAGAGAATTCAAGTGGACACATGGAGTTGATAAAAGTTTTGAGACCCTGAAGCAAAAGGTTGTTGAATTGGCCTACACCTGTGAATGCTAGTGAGGTAAGATCATTTCATGGTTTGGCAAGTTTTTATCGAAAGTTCATTAGGAATTTCAGTTCAATTTGTAATGCTATGACTGAGACTATGAGAGGATACAAAAGAGAATTCAAGTGGACACATGGAGTTGATAAAAGTTTTGAGACCCTGAAGCAAAAGGTTGTTGAATTGCCTGTTGTGACATTGCCTAATTTCAATAAGGTATTTCAAGTGGAATGTGATGCAAGTGGAAGTGCAATTGGAGCTGTGTTGAGTTAAGAAGGTAGACCTGTTGCTTTCTTTAGTGAAAAGTTGAATGATGCAAAAAGGAAAGATTATGTGTATGATCAATAATTTTATGCTATTGTTCAAGCCCTGAAGAAATGGAGACATTATTTGATACCAAGTGAATTTGTGTTGTATACTGATCATAAGGCTTTACAGTATTTGGGTAGTCAGAATAAGTTGAATCAGAGACATATGAAATGGGTTGAGTATTTGCAGAGTTATACATTTGTGATAAAGCATAAGAGTGGAGTCACTAACCGAGTTGCTGATGCATTGAGTAGAAGAAGATCTTTGATGACCAAGATTAAAATTGGAATTCTAGGCTTTGATGACTTGAGATATTCTTATGAATTTGATCTTGATTTTTTTGAGCTGTGGAGAAAGTGCAGAGCACCTATTTAAGATAAATAGAGTACTAAATGGGATGAATATTTTATGCAAGGAGGTATGTGGTTTAAAGGTATTCAGTTGTGTATACCAAGAGGAGCAATGAGAACTAATTTGATAAAAGAGAAACATAGTAGTGGTTTGGCTGGACATTGTGGAGCTAATAAGACATTGAATTTGCTTAAGGAGAAATACTTTTGGCCACAGTTGTATAAAGATGTTTGGAAATTTGTGAATAGTTGTGGAGTTTGTCAAGTTGTAAAAGGAGTTATTCAAAATACGGGGTTGTATACAGCAATTGTTGTACTTGAGAAACCTTGGATTAACATCAGTATGGATTTTGTTCTTGGCTTACCGAAGACAGTAAGAGGTAATGATTCTATATTTGTGGTTGTGGATAGATTTTCTAAAATCACACATTTTATATCTTGTAGAAAGACATAAGATGTAGTACATGTAGCAGATCTTTTCTTTAAGGAAATTGTTAGATTGCATAGATTTACCGAGGAGTATTATCTCTAACCGAGACAGTAAATTTTTTGGATACTTTTGGAAGACTCTTTGGAGAAAGTTGGGTACCGAGTTGAAATATAGTTCTACATTTCACCCACAAACCGATGGATAGAAATAAGTTGTGAATAGAAGCTTGGGTAATCTTTTGATTTGTTTAGTTGGAGACACACCAGGTAATTGGGATTCTATGTTGGCACAAGCAGAATTTGCATATGATAATTCAGTGAATAGGAGCACTGGAAAAACACCTTTTGAGATTGTAAGTGGCATACTGCCAAGAGGAATATATGATTTGAGAGACATTGATGATGAAAGAAAGAGAAGTGCTGAAGCAGTAAAATTTGCTGAGTACATGAAGACATTGCATGAAGACGTGAAGCTTAAACTAGAAAAGAGTAATAAAAAATACAAAGACAGAGCTAATAGATCAAGAAGACATAAGACTTTTGATGTTGGTGATGAAGTGATGGTTCATTTGAAGAAAGACAGATTTCCTGTTGGAACACATGGAAAGCTAAAGATGAAGAAGTTTGGACCTTGCACAATTTTGAGGAAATTTGACAGTGGAAATGCATATGAAGTTGAGTTACCTGATGACATGGGTATTTCACCTATATTCAACATTGCTGATTTGTATGAGTTTCATAAATCTAAAGAAGACATGATAGTATTGACGGATTATCCTAAGAAGTAGAATGAAGAGGTTGAGCATATTTTGGAACAGAGAATTGGCATAAGTACAAGGGGAAAATAGTATATGGAATATTTGGTAAAGTGGAAGAATAGACCGATTGAAGACAGTTCATGGATTTCACAGTCTGAGTTGGATGCAGCTCAGATCATACCTACTGAATGGTTCAGAGAATCATTTTCAAATAACCCTAGGTGTCTGATGCAGGAGCATCTTGGGTCCTTGGCAATCCTGTGTCACCAAAAACATATTTGAGTTTTTTTGTGTTGCTCGGTTCCTGCTTTGACCGATTTGGTTCGGTGTTGCTCGGTTTCCTTTGTTCACCGGTGTTGGTCGGTTATCTCTTTGGTGCTCGGTAATTTCCTTGGCACTCAGTGATGCTTGTTTGGCTTTCGGTTGTCTTTTCTTACCGATAGGTTTCTTTTGAGTTTCTATTGAGGCTGACTTGTACATTTAATTTGGGTCACAGATTTAATGCTGGTATCCATCATTAGGAAGTGTGTGGTCCCAGATCTAATTATTCCTTCTATTAATTATGGATCTGAAGGCTGACTCAATTCGGTAGCCTCTTGTATAAATGTAGTTGTTTGGTTAGAGTTTAGGGAGTCATTTGTCAGGAAGTTTTTGGTAGAATATAGGAGATAGAAGATTAGAGATTATCTATAGATCCTCGCATGTTTAAGGACTTCTATAATTCATTGTAATATCTAGCTGAAATTGGGAAGGCCTTACAGCCTGACATGTATGAATCAATTTGAGATAATATATGAATGATCTTGCATTTTCTCTCTCCCACTGTGTTGTTGTTGCTTCCACATATTGTTGAGAAGGGTGGTTCAGGTAGGGAGTGCCATTTCCTTGGCCCCTCTTGCCCTCTCTTGCATCAAAATAAGATAATCCTAATGAAGAAAAATAATTAGTTTCAAGAGTTGTTAAAAGAGATGAGTGTGTCATTGATAATGGATGCTCACATCATATGACTGGTGATAAATATAAGTTTGTAAAGCTTGAGGACTATGATGGAGGTATTGTTAGATTCAGTAATAATTCTCCTTGCTTGATTAAAGGAAAATGATCTATTCCTCTAGATGGAAAAAATAGTACCGATGATGTATTATATGTATCGAAGGTTTAAGTCATAACTTGTTTAGTGTTGGATAACTATTGGATAAAGGTTACAAATTATAATTCAAGGATGGAATATGCAAAATTATCAGAAGTACAGGAAAACTTATTGCATTAGGTACACAAACTATTGGTAATCTATTTCATTTGAGAACTATTGAGAATAAATGTTTGATTGCTAAGATTGATGATAGGTTGTTATGGTATATAAATACTTTTTCATGTGAGCTTTGATAATATTATGAAGATTATCACTATTCATACTGTGAGATATTTGCCTAAACTATTAAATCCTAACAATATGTGTAAAGAATGTCAATTGGGAAAGCTAACTAGATCTAGTTTCAAGATTAAGACATATTATTAAAATGTATTGTTGGATTTAGTGCATACAAATCTATGTGGTCCTACTAATATAAGAATTTACTTCGGTGATAGATACTTTATGCTATTTGTTGATGACTATTCATGGATGATGTGGGTTACATTTTTTAAGGAGAAACAAGAAGCCTTTCAGAAATTTTAGATATTCAAGCTACTGGTGGAGACAAAATCCTGAAGAATATTGAAATGCTTGAGATCAGATAGAGGAGAGTTTACATATGACAAGTTTTATGTATTTTGTGAAGAATATGGGAGAAAGAGACATATTTCTACACCTCAAACCCCACAACAGAATGGTGTTGTTGAGTGAAAAAATGAGACTATTATAAACATGACTAGGACTATGATGATTGAATGAAAAGTACCACAAATCAATTGGAGAGAAGCAATGTGCACCATAGTATATATTTTGAACTGAGTACAGATTAAGAGAGGAACCGGTAAGAGTCCTTATGAAATTTGGTATGGTCATATTCCAACAGTAAAATATTTTAGAATTTTTGGAAGTAAACACTATATTAAGAGGGATAAAGATATTAGAAAGTTTGATCCTAGAAGTGATGAAGGAATATTTCTTGGTTATTCTACAAAGAGAAAGGCATATAAATGTTATAACTATAGACTAAAGAATATTGTTGAAAGTGCAATTTTAAGAGTTGATGAGAATGCACATATATCATAAAGGAATTGCAGGTATGATATGACTGAAGATGACAATCAAATTATGGAAATACAAAATCAGAATCAGGATGGATCAGAAGAGCAAAGAGAACCAGAAGGAAATGAAGTGGATGTTAACACTGAAGGGTCTACTACATAGCCTATACTAAAAGCTTCAAGGTATTTCAGTATTAATCATTCTGAAGATGTCATTATTGGTGATAAGAATAGAGGTGTTCAAACTATAGGAATAATTAATAGAGATGGAACTTGTTTTCTATATGAATTTGAGCCTAAAGATGTTAAAGAAACATGTATTGATGAGAGTTGGAAGAAAGAAATGAAGGAAGAACTTGATCATATTGAAAATATCAAGACTTGGATTCTTATTCCCAGACCTATTGACAAGAATGTAATCGGTACTAAGCGGGTATTCAAAAATAAGGTGAATTAAGATGGTAAAGTGGTTTGGAACAAACAAAGATTGGTATGTAAAGGTTAGTCACAAATTGAAGGTATAGATTTTATTGAGAGTTTTTATCTTGTTGCTAGACTTTAGTTTGTTAGACCACTTATTGCATAGGCAACTTTTAAGAAATTTAATGTTTATGAGATGGATATTAAGTCTACATTATTAAATGGTGAACTAGAGGAAGTTTTTTTATATTGAGCAGCCTAATGTTTTTACTCTAACCAAAGGAGATATGGTTTGTAAATTGTAGAAAGCCTTGTATGGATTAAAACAAGCTCCTAGAGCCTGGTATTTTAGATTGGATAGGTATTTGACAAATATTGGTTTTAGAAAAGGTAAGACAGATAGTAATTTATATTTCAAAATAGTTGATAGTAATATCTTGATTGCTGAATTATTTGTTGATGATATCATATTTGGTGGAAATGATATGTTGAGTAGAGGTTTTTACAATGAAATAAAAACATAATTTGAGATGTCTATGATCTATGAAATGCAATTATTTCTTGGATTTCAAGATACACAGCTATATAAATGAATTTTCATTACTCAGTCTAAGTATGTCAGTGAATGATTGAAGAAATTTGGTATGGAAGATTCAAAACTAGTAGGATTCCCTAAGGTTACTAGTTATAAGATGATTAAGGATGTTGATTCTTCTTGTGTTAATTAGACATTGTACAGATCTATGATCGGTGGAATATAATAGCTATCTCACTCTAGGCTGGACATATCAAATGTTGCTGGAATTGCTAGAAGATTTCAAGCTGAACCAAAAGAATCTCATATGGTTGCTGTGAATTTTGTTTTAGATACTTGAAGGGTATAGTCAATTATGGATTATGGTATGAAAAACATAATGACTTCACTCTGTGTGCATGCACTAATGCTAACTGGGTAGGTAATATGGATGACAAAAGAAGTACTAGTGGAGGTACACTCTTCTTGGGCAAGAAATTGGTTTCTTGGACTATTAAGAAGAAGGATTGCATTTCTCAATCTATTGTTGAAGCTGAGTATGTTGCTGCTACAATTAACTGTAATCAAGCTATTTGGATGAAGAAAATGTTAAAGGACATAAGGATAAATATTGACGAACCTATTATTATTCACTGTGATACATCTAGTGCTATAAATATCTCAAAGAATCTAGTTTTGCATTCAAAGATAAAACATGTTTCTATTAAGTATCATGTCTTGAGCGACAAGATAAATGAAAAATAAGTAAAGTTGGAATTTGTGTCTTCTAAGGAATAGATTGCTGACATCTTTAAAAATCCTTTTCTAAAGGATAATTTTGAGTATCTTAGGGAAAAGCTTGGGGTGATAGCCCCTTCAGATTAGAGCTATTGATGCTAAGGATAACATCAGTCCAGAGAATCTATCAGAACATTATTTGTTGGATTGATGAGTTTTGGGGACTACTCCTTAAGGGGAGAAATCTTTTGGCTATTTCGTAGTTTTATACTTTTGATATCTTTGGTCATTTTCCATTTATGTCAAAGAGGGAGAAGTTGTGTAGAAAATAGAAGCAAGATCAGAGATCATAGAGATTGTGTTGAAGATGGATATTTAGAGTGATCACGTGGATATATTGAAACTATACTTTCAAAGTGATTAAGTGGATATAGAATTGACTTTGTGCATTGACTAGTTTTTCACTACATACGTTGTCATCAATGCAAAAGGGGGAGATTGTTGAAAAATTGTTGAGCATGTTAGAGTTTTGGATTTGGGTGTGTTGACATTAATGTTTTGTCATTGATGTCAACATACCTTTTATTGTCTCAGACAACTTGTTCATGACATTTGGTAAGGAGTATTTCAATTGTTTAGATACTATGCTAAAGATATTGAGATGCGATGGTGAGGTATTGTTCAGAAGTATTTGTAGATCATTTATAGAGATTCACAAAGCTTGGTTTAACAATTTGAGTAAGATATGATCGAGTTTATGGTTACTGACCTATCACAATGATCTTGTGAATAATGGATAAGTATTTGGTTCATTGTGACTTATATTTGACATTTCAGAGGTTGCAAAGCTGGTGATTGTATGTTTCCTTATCATTGTGTTCACAAATAGTGTTGTTCATGATTCAATGTACAATAAACTATCTTTTGTTATGTCTGAGATCAATATCTTAGTGTTCCTATTGATGGAAGATAAAGATGAATTTGGATTTTGTATTGGAGATGATGGGAAGGTTATGGATGGTATTCACGTTGCTTGTTGGTGTTCGTGGATCATGCGATGATCAGATTTTCTTCTTTGGTAGCATGTTGGTGTTTCTTCATTTAGGTCCTAATTGACTTGATGAAGTAACATGTTGTGATTCTTGATGATGCTTTAGTAGCACCTGTGTGTGTTCAAGGTTGAAGATTTGGGTCATATCTAAGACTTAGCTGACTTGATTCAGATTGCATTAGAGATTGAGCATAATGTTTATATTTTTATTGTATTAGGTCTTAGTTTACTTAGTGATTATCTATTCATTGTAATTAGTATAAATGAGAGACCATTTTGTAACTGAGAGTATGTATGCAAGAGAGATGATTGTGTATACATGTATTCTATACTTAAGGCAGAGTTTCTACTTCATTGGAACTATATTGGTATAGGAGATTCTATTTTTAAATTTTATTATAAAGGATTGTATGTCCACCCCTTTTTAACTGAAGATAGTTCAATGAACCCAAATGAGGGCTAGATCTGAGATTGTATTGTGAGCAGTGAGCCTGTTGATTGGGTTGTAATCCTATTCTTGGAAGAGCATCCCTTTCTCTCTATTTTGATCTTAACCGGTAAATACTTTTAACAAATTGCACTCATCTAGTGGGTTTGACTCCCGTTTTCCATTAAACGGCTTTCCTTGAGAACAAATCTTTATGTTATGTCATTTGTGTTGTGGATCTTGCATCATTGTTTATCTTTCAAATCTAAGTGGCTAAGTTAAATTAAAGTAATTAGGTATACACAAATGATTCATCCCCCCCTCAGTACACATGGGTAGCAATAATAAATTTAAACAAAATTTTTCTTGTGAAGCAATAAGCAAACTCTACTCAATGTAGTTAATGGTATACCACTAGAAAGAGGGGTGAGAGGCTTGAAAAGAAAAAGGTATGCTAAGAAAATAGAAAAAATATCTATGATCTATATGTTTCCTACCATATGAATTTCTTCAATAAGTTAATATAAAAATATTTCTTTGATATAGATTAATTTTTTTTCCATTCAATACTTAGACAAAAAGCTAAACAAAAAGTATCCTATCATTGAAGTGTGCTTTCTTGAGATTATCTTTGTCTTCTAGATCCAGGAGAAAATAATCATTGAGTGAATCATCATTGACAAATTGTCAAGTGGTATTGGATAAATTTTAACTTTTCAATATGTTATATAAAATAGCATGAACCAAGAGGTAACCAAATCGCTTAGTAACCAACTCACAAGTTGCACTAGAAAGAGAGTGTTCCTTTTGAATAAGGCATAAAATCCCAAAATAGGAGATTGATGGTCATTAATATTGATACAAGACGAAGCATCAACAAAAAAAATTTGTGTTAAGAATATCATTGTACTTTATAGTAGTTAGCTTACTAGTGGGGTTTATATGATTTGTAAGTTGTCTATGAATAATACTAAATAATGGTGGATGTATATAGTTTTTAGTCTATCCTACTAGTGATTTAGAATAATGTAATACTGTCACATGCATGAAATGGTACGATTTATCTTTTGCAAGATTATGTTTATTATAATGACTTCCCCTATGAAATACATTTAGATATTCATAATTCGATCGTATCCTTCACATATCCTCTAGTTTGAGTTTTTCATCTTGACATGGCACTACAAAGATAATTAAATGATAGTGTTTCTCAATTTTACATATTTCAATATGTTTAGTTTATTTTGTCTTAAAATTTTATTTAAGTGACATTAGATCTGTTTATAAGGTTTTTTGTGTAACCAAGTTTACCAATTTAGATCCATTTATAATTATCCCTTGTATTCTCAAACTTCACTCTAGAGGGATAATGTTGATAAAAAAAATGGTTAGATGTGCAATCAATCTAAATTTCTTACTTAATTTCTATCAAAACACTTCTTTTCTAGTAGTTTATTTTTCCTTTTAGGTTAGAAAATTTATATTTTCAAATATATCTACAAGAGTTAATGGTCTTAGCTAAGTAAGATTGCCCATAAATTGTCCATTGAAAAGAGGAATCTTTAAGAAACTTTTCCTATAAATTCACCATAGAGACAATTATTATAAGTTATTTATATTATTTATATTTGTTTATTAGCCAATATTATGATTATATGAGGCAAGGGAGGACGGGGTGACGGGCCAAAGGCACACCCTAACTAGATCCACCTTACAGAGATCACATGTAGAAGTAACAAAATACACAAGTGAGAGAGATAATGCAAATAACTTCCTATATTTATTCATCAAATATATTCATACATGTCAGGCTGTAAGGCCTTCCCAGTTAAGGCCAGATATTACAATTTAAGTATAGAAGTCCTCCAATATGCGAGGATCTGAAACAATCTATGATCTTCTAACTTCTACCACTGATGTCCTAAAACTACAAACAAAGATTACATTTTATACAAGAGGATACTGAACAAGTCAGCCTTCAGATCCACCAACAATGGAATGACTGATCAGATCTAGGTCCACACACTTCCCAATGATAGATACCAGCATTAAATCTATGACCATAATTAATTGCACAAGTCAGCCTCAACATGAAACTAAAACAAACACCTCGGTAAGAAAGGATAATCAAGCGCCATACAAGCATCACCAAGCACTGGAGAGATAACCAACCAACCTCGGTTAACAAAGGAAATTGAGCAACATCGAACCAACTTCGTCAAAGCAGGAACCGAGCAACACAAAAAAACACAAACATGTTTTTGGTGACAAAGGATTGCCATGGACCCAAGATGCTCTTGCATCAGACACCTGGGGTTATTTAAAATGATTCTCTGAATCATGAAGCAGGTACAATCCAAGTTGAATCCAACTTAGATTGTGAAATCCATGAACTGTCTTCTATTGGTCTATTCATCCACTTTACCAGATATTCCATATATTGTTTTCCTCTTGTCCTTCTACCAATTCTTTGTTCTAAAATCTACTCAACTTATTCTATTTGTTTCTTAGGATAATCATTCGGTACTGTCATTTCTTCATCTGACTCATAGTACTCGTACAAATTAACAATGTTGAATATAGGTGATATATCTATGTCATCAGGTAACTCAATCTCATAAGCATTTCCACAGTCAAATTTTCTCAAAATCTTGCAAGAACCAAACTTATTCATTTTTCAGCTTCCCATATGTTCCAACAGGAAATCTATCTTTCTTCAAATGAACCATTACTTCATCACCGACTACAAAAGTCTTATGTCTTCTAGATCTATCAGCTCTATCTTTGTATTTCTGATTGCTTTTCTCCAACTTATGTTTCACATCTTCATGCAATGTCTTCATGTACTCAACAAACTTTACTCCTTCAGCACTTCTCTTTCCTTCATCAACAATATCCCTCAAATCTAATATACCTCTCGGTTGTATGCCATTTACAATCTCAAAAGGTGTTTTTCCAGTTCTCCTATTCATTGAATTATTGCATGAAAACTCTGCTTATGCCAACACAGAATCCCAATTACTCGGTGTGTCTCCAACTAAACATCTCAAAAGATTTCCCAAGCTTCTGTTCACAACTTTTTTCTATCCATCGGTCTGTGGGTGAAATGTAGAACTATATTTCAACTCGGTGCCAAACTTTCTCCAAAGGGTTTTCCAAAAGTATCCAAAAAATTTACTGTCTCGATTAGAGATGATACTCCTCAGTAATCCATGCAATCTGACAGTTTCCTTAAAGAAAAGATCTACTATATGTACTACATCTGATGTCTTTCTACAAGGTATAAAATGTGCTATTTTAGAAAATTTATCCACAACAACAAATATAGAATCATTACCTCTTACTATCTTCGGTAAGCCAAGAACAAAATCCATACTGATATCAATCCAAGGTTTCGTAGGAACAAAAAATGTTGTATACAATCCAGTATTCTGACTTGCTCCTTTTGCAACTCAAAAAATTCCACAACTTTTCACAAATTTATGAACATCGTTATACAACTATGGCCAAAAGTATTTCTCCTTAAGCAAATTCAATGTCTTGTCAACACGAAAGTGTCAAGCTAAAACACTACTATATTTCTCCTTCATCAAATTAGTTCTCATTGATCCTCTCGATATACACAACCAAATAGCTTTAAACAACATACCTCCTTGAAAGAAATATTCTTCCCATTTAGTACTCAGTTGATCTTGAATAGGTGTTGTGCACTTTCTCCATGGCTCAGAAAAATCAAGATAAAATTCATAAGAATATCTCATGTCATCAAAACCAAGAACTTCAATTTTCATCTCGGTCATCAAAGATCTTCTTCTATTCAATGCATCAACAACTTAGTTAGTGACTCCACTCTTATGCTTTATCAAAAATATATAGCTCTACAAATACTCAACCCATTTCATATGTCTTTGATTTGGCTTATTCTGACTACCCAAATACTGTAAAGCTTTATGATTGGTATACAACACAAATTCACTCAGTATCAAAGAATGTCTCCATTTATTTAGGGCTTGAATAATAGCATAGAATTCTTGATCATACATAGAATATTTCCTTTTTGCATCATTTAATTTTTCACTAAAGAAAGAAACAAGTTTACCTTCTTGACTCAACACAGCTCCTATTGCACTTCCACTTGCATCACATTCTACTTGAAATACCTTATTGAAATCAAGCAATGCTCACACAGGCAATTCAACAACCTTTTGCTTTAGAGTCTCAAAAACTTTATCAGCTCCATGTGTCCACTTGAATTCTCTTTTATCTCCTCTCATAGTCTCACTCATAGCATTACAAATTGAACTAAAATTCCTAATGAACTTTCGACAAAAACTTGCCAAACCATGAAATGATCTTACCTCACTAGCATTCTCAGGTGTAGGTCAATTCAAAATAGCTTCAACCTTTTCAAGATCTATTTTCAAACCATAAGCTAAAATCACAAATCCCAAATACACAATCTCATCTTTCATGAAATAACACTTTCTCAAATTTATCAACAACTTTTCTTCTTTCAACCACTGCAATACTTGTTTAACATGCAAAAAATGCTCTTCTATGGTCTTACTAAATATCAAAATATCATATAGGTATACAATCACAAATTTACCTAAGAATCTCTTCAAATCTACATTCATTAATCTCATAAAAGTACTTGGTGCATTAGTTAAACCAAAAGGCATAACCAACCACTCATTTAAACCTTGTTTTGTGTTAAAAGCAGTCTTTGACTCATCACCTTCTCTAATTTTGATCTGGTGATATCCACTTTTCAAATCAATTTTTGTAAAATAATTTTCTCCAGTCAAACTGTCCATTATGTCATCCAGTCTCGGTATAGGAAACCTATATTTCATTGTTATCTTCCTGATTCCTCTGGAGTCTATACACATTCACCATTCTCCATTCTTCTTAGGTGCCAATACAATAGGTACTGCACAAGGACTCAAACTTTCTTAGACCAAACCTTTCTGCAACAATTCTTGAATCTGTCAGTTCAATACCAGATTCTCGGTAGGTGTCAACCGATGTGGTGCCCTTTTCGGTAAACTAGCTCCAGGGATTAGATCCATGCAATGGTCAATGCTTTTCTTTGGTGGCAAACCATCAGGTATATTATTAGAAATGATCTCACTGTACTTAGTGAGTAACTTATCAATCTCCTATGGTATGTTATCCTCTATTTTCTTACTCAGTTTGTTAGGAATCACAACAAAACATACATCATTCTTCTTCAAATCCTTAACAAACTTTCTTCCTTCCATCAAGAAAACTTTCATAGATGTACAAAGATTTCTAACAGGTTCTTCAATCAAAGGTAACATGATTTTCCTTCTCCCATCAGCCCAAATAGTATATTTATGCAATCTTGCATCATATATAGCATGTCTATCATATTTCCAAGGTCTATCCAACAAAATATGACAACAATCCATAGGCACGATATCACATAACACCTTATCATAGTACTTTCCAATTTTCAATTTCACATAACATTGTTCACTTACCAAGAGTGTATTCTCATCTTTGATCCATGAAATCTGATAGGGTTTTGGATGTTCCAACCTTTTCAACTGCAACTTTGTAACCATTTCCTTAGATGCCAAGTTCTCCGAGCTTCCACTATTAATGATTACCTTCCATACTTCATCATAAACTATACATCTAGTCTTGAAGAAACTCTTTCTTACCGGATCTTCCTTAATACTTTCACTCCAAAGTGTTCTTCTTACCATCAAGTTATTTTCCTTCTCAGGTTCATTCGGTGACTCTTCTTGTACCAAAGCATTTCTACTACTACCAACCTTATTACTTGCATGTGTACACTCAAATGATCTATGTCCTTCTTCTCCACAATTGTAACAAGTTCCTCAGAAACCACCTCTATTATAACCACCTCGGTAGTTATTTCCTCTTCCTCTAGATGAACTTTCACCTTTCCACTCAGTCTTGCCTTTATCCGGATTTGTCTTTTCTAGTTTAGATCTATTATTTTCACCATAAGATCTACCTCTTCCTCTAGGGAATCTACCACCTCTACCTCTTTGTCTTTTCTCATTTCTCTTGTTCAATTTCTCCTCAGCTTTCACTGAAAACTGATACGCTCCTTCAATATTTGCCAACTTGACCAAACTAATTTCTTCTTGGATGGAAACTCTCAATCCATTCAGGTACCTAGCAATTCTTTCCACATCATCTTCATCATGTCTAGATCTGATATCTACTCTATAGAATTCCTCAGTATAATCTTTTACCGAGATATCTTTTTGCCTCAAACTTTGCATTCACTTAACTAGGTTAATCTGATAATCACAAGGTAAAAATTTTCCTTTCAATTTATTCAGCATCTTATTCCATACCTTAATTTTGTCTTTGCCTTTCCTCTTTCTGTCCAACTACAGATGTTACCACCACAAGGATGCATGAATTTTCAACTTTGTGCTTGCAATTTTCACCTTCTTTTCCCCAGGGACATTTTCATATTTCAATTACTTTTCCATCTTGGTGATCCAATCCACAAATTCATTAGAATCTAATTTTCCACTATACTCGGAAGGATTAAAGTATGGTGTAGATTTTAGATTTGTCAAATCTTTCAACCATCTTTCCTCACCTTGATCCATCGCTGGTATAGGTTCTACATCAACTTGTTCTTCCTCAGCCTCATCATCACTAACATCTTCAAGATGTCTTCCTCTTCGTTGGGCTATCTCAACAACTTCTATTCTAGCAGCAAGTTGTCTCAACATGTCTGCAAATCCTAGATCTGCATCTTGCCTCCCATGAACCATCTTGAAACCCTCTGCAATTGCAGGCGAGATCACAATCTGCTACCCCACAATAAATCAACTAGGGTTTGACAAGAAGGAACCCTCAAACCTAGATTCAAAAACCTAGATCCAGATCTCACCTCACTCTAATACCACCTGACACAAGGGAGGAGGGGATGAGGGGCCAAAGGCACACCCTAACCAGATCCACCTTGTACAGATCACACATGGAAACAACAAAATACACAAGTGAGAGAAAGAATGCAGATATTTTCCTATATTTATTCATCAAATAGATTCATAAATGTCGGGTTGTAAGGTCTTCCCGGTTAAGGCCAAATATTACAATTTAAGTACAAAATTCCTCTAACATGCGAGGATTTGAAACAATCTACGATCTTCTGACTTCTACCATTGATGTCCTAAAACTACAAACAAAGATTACATTATATACAAGAGGCTACCGAACAAGTCAACCTTTAGATCCACCATTAATGGAAGGAATGACTAGATCTAGGTCCACATGCTTCCCAATGATAGATACCAGCATTAAATCCATAACCATAATTAATTGCACAAGTTGGCCTCAACAAGAAACTAAAACAAACACCTCAGTAAGCAAGGATAACCAAGCACCAGACAAGCATCACCGAGCGCCAAGGAATTAATTGAGTGCCAAAGAGATAACCAATCAATCCTGGTTAACAAAGGAAATTGAGCAACATCGAACCAATTGGGTCCAAGTAGGAACCAAGCAACAGAGGAAAACAAAAACATGTTTTTGGTGACATAGGATTGCCAAGGACCCGAGATGCTCCTACATCATTAGATAAGTTGGGAGAGTGTCTAATCTCTTACATTGTTCCTAAAGGAAGGAAACTCACAAGGAGTGAGACCACCTAGAAAACTAACAAGAGTTAAGAACCAACAACAAAAAGAGTTTAAAACAACATAGTCTAGGAAAAAAAACCCGAGACTAGAGATTAAAGGGCATAGGGATTAACCTCCTTATAATCTCTGATTGAGATCCTTCAACAAATTAAAAAAAGAGCCCATTTTTATTCCCTTGAGCAAGGGCAGGGGTTGTGGGACTTCATTCATCGAGAGAGTCACCATCTCCTTCCCTTTTCTTTTCACACACCTATGCTCAAGCTCTTCCTAGATAGTCTAAAGATAACCATAGGTATTTGCCAACATTTCACTTTTGTAATCCATAAAATCCTTCAAATTTATTTTGAAGTCCTAGAAGTTTTTGATATTGGAAATGGCATAAAAATTCATTTTTCCTCCTCCTCAAAAGGTACCAATTCACAAAAATCCTAGGTTTTCTCCTTAATATTTGTCTAGTTATTGAGTCTATTAGATAAATTATTATTCACTTCCCAAATTCTCTCATCATGGAAATCTTTAAACAAGTCACCCATACGTGCATCAACTTCAGTGAAGCCCTCTAATAAATTAATCTTCTTTTTAGTTGTATGTAGTTGGGCCAATATGTTAGAAACAAGGCAACACACACAACTGATAGGGTGGGGGGTGAATCAATTGTGTTAACTAATTACAAAACTTCACCCACAAATTAATCATAAAAATTAGATATGAAAGATAAGCATTAAAGTACTAAAACCCAAAGCACATGAACACCTAACACCAAAACTTTTGTGTGGAAACCCAATTAAGGGAAAAACTATGGTGGGGATCAAACCCATAAGATAGTGTACTAGCATAAAAACCTAGTTAAAGGTATAATGGGGAATGTATGAGAATTCAGGTGTTTGAATTTGATGAAGATGATACTATCTTTGATCATGCAAATGTAGTGTGGTGTTGTCATTGCTAGAAAATTAATACATTTGAGGCAATAGATCAGTGTTAACAATGGAGGTGAAGATCAATGTGATGAAATGTTTAAATGTTCAGTCAGTCGGACATAAGACAATGTGAAATGAAATATCAATCAGATCTGGAACAAACAATAGAGTTAAGGTTCAAATTCATAGAGTTGACATCTAAAAAGGTATCTCTATCTATTCCTACAATCGAATCAATTATCTTGGACTATAATGAAAGTGATTGAAGATTGAAGTAGAACTAGAAGTTACAACAGTAAACAGGTGGACACAGTTGGTTAGATTGGTGTTACGGTCAAATGTTAGTGGTTGGATGACATTTTTTCGAGATTTAATGCTTTGGGCCAACATAAAGGATGTTAAATTAGTGCACTCACACATATGTTTAAGTTGGGTTTAAGGACCAACTTTTAAAACAGTTTAGGGTTCTAGCACCGACCTAGAAAAAGTATATAAATGGTTATTGCGATGATGTTATATGATGTTAAAATTATATGTGATGATTGTTGGAGATAGTATAGAGGAAAAAATATTCTTTGAGTGACGTAGTTGATCTAGAATTCATTGCATATGTCATGCATTGAATGCAAATATCAGATAATTCTTTACATGTTGATTCTAACATATTAGCAAGCTAAATTTTTTAACAGGGTCACTCCTAACAGGGTGAGTAGTATCTTGAACAACATCTAAAGGATAAATCCTTTAATAGGGTGACTCATTAGATTGAGTTTGAAATCTCCTAATAGAGTGGACTTTAATAGGTCTTCAAATATCCTAATTGAGTTGTAAATACTCTTAACTGGGTATAACCCCAAAATGGTTGTTGTAATTGGTCCTAACAGACCTGATTTCCAAGTGCACTAGTGAAATCTTGTGGGAATCATCCCCACACATGGTTTTCACCCTCTAATAAGGGTTCCATAAAAAATCTTGGTGCCAAGTGTTCTATTGTGTGAATGTTTCATGTGTTGGGTTGTTACTTGATATTTATATTTGCATGTTGGTTTAATTGGAAGGATAATCAGTATTAGTTTCAAACTTGTGGTTACACTAATCCACCCCCCTTCTTAGTGCCTTATAATACTAATAATTGGTATCAAATCCTTGTGCCCTTGAAGAATCCTAACATCTTGGGTAGATCCATAAAGGTAAATATGGAGGGTTTGAGATATAGAAGACAACTTGAGGAAGATGAAAGGGTTATCGAAGAACTGAAAGATTAGTTGAAGCATTCTTTGGCTGAGTGAAAAGATATTACTGAACAACTCAATGAGACTTAAGACTACATTGAGAAATTGTCTAAACAAAGTGGATCTAAGGAATTTGAAGTAGCCTAAGAAGCCTTGTCTCAAGAGAATGAAAAAGTACTCAAGGAAAAAAAGAATATCAAGAGGGAGTTAGAAGCATTAACTATCAAGATGGGTCAGGATATGGAAATAAGTAAGACTACTGAAGATGCCCTAAAATCTAAGGATTAGGCCTTGAAAGATAAGAAACATGATATTTTTAAGGCAGAGAAAGAGGTAGGTACCTTGCATTCATATCTTCATGAGACTAGAGAGGAATTGGAAAATCTAATTAAGAGGGGAACTCAACAATCTGATGATGAGAAATGAGAATTTAGGAAGAGAGAATGAGAGTCTAAGAAATGAGAATAAAGAGTTGAAGGGAGAATTGAAGAATGCCAATAACAAGGTAAAAAATTGCATGAGAGTTCTGAGAAACTTGATGAACGACTGAGAAGCCAAAGAAGAAGTAAGGACACAATCAGTCTAGGATATACTGGTTAGATTAATTTTGAGCTTGGTGAATCTTCTGGAACTAAGGGTGAAAACCATCAACATAATTTGCACCTAAGGTGAATACCCAAATTATAGGTAAGAAACCCTACAAGCCTATATGTTTCAATTGTCATAAAGTGGGTCATATTGCTAATGTTTGTAGAAGCATGTCAGTTAATAGGCCAAACACTTTTGATGGGTATTTCTATAATCTCAATAAGTATGGAGTCACTGCATATGATTGTAGATCCAAATCTAGTAGCTTTGATGCATATTGTTATACATACAACAAATATGGTCACAAAGTTGATGAATGTAGGTCAAGAGTGAATAATCCAAGGCTACCTATGAACTAGGAAAGCCCTTACCAAAGGGAGAGACAACTCAGTGTCACTTGCTCAATGTGTGGAAACTATGGACACATGGCTATGAATTGAAGGATGATAACAAAAAGAGGTAATACTAGACCATGGAGGTCAACTAGTATGGAATTTTTTCACTGTCACAAGATTGGTCATCTAGAAAGGAATTATAGAATGAGAAACCAACCTGTAAACTAGTTGGCAAATCAAAAAGGAGAAAAAATTATTAATGTGGAAGAGACCAGGAATGAGATGAGCAAGATTTGGAAGAAGAAGGATGACAAAAAGACATCAGAGGGATCTGCATCACCATCGGGTATGGATGGTTCATGATAAGACTAAGTCACCTTTAACTTAGGGGGAGAAAGTATTGTTGAATCCATCTACAAACTTCCCCCCACCCCTGCAAGTGTGCTGTAAGATCTAACAAGATATAAAGATTTAATAAGATATCCAAGAGCTTTTTGAGAAATTTTGTGATGTTTTGATCATCGGTAATGAGGTATGAGTCAATCGGTTAAAAAAGTCAAGTTCTATTGGTAAAACAATTTAATGCAAGCATGTGAAGACCTAAATAAATAGACATTTTTTTATTTCATGCTTACCTTAGATACTTTGTGAGCTGTTGTGGAGTGAAAGAAGTTCTTTGCTGAGTTTGAAGCTACAAGAAAAGATTGTCTATGTTGATTGAGAAAAGTAATTGATCGATGTTGTCATACTTCTTCATTAAGAATCCTAGATATGTACAATTTGAGGTATTTATCAATTATCTATTTGTGTGATTGAAAATTAATATGGCTAATCCAAAGTTGATCAATATAACTAAGAAACCCCGACCAAAATTCAAATGACACCCATTCAAGTTGATGGAGAATGATCTAGTGGGTACCCTAACTAGCGTACCCTATGGAGTTTTACATGTGGAAGATGTAAGAAATTATGTTCACTAAAAATTGGAAGACTTAGGATCAAGTGCAATATATGATCAGTACAAGAAGTTGTGCGATGATAATTTGATATGGAAGGATGAACACAAACGTATTTTTGATAAAGGTTTTCATCACGTTGTTAACAATCCTAAAGAATTTGAAGATGAATAGATAAGATATATTCTCAACAATATACATAATCAATTCATATAGTTAGATAGACCACATAGGATAACCAAGGAAGCAATCCATGTTTTAACTTGTCTATTTGCAAATAGTAATGCACATGTCCTTTGTACTATTCCCTAGGAAGAGGTGATTAAATTGGGAAATTCTAAATGAGATGGGAGTGTGATGAATATAAATGATATCATAGATGAAGAAGTTTAATATACATCAATGGTGATTGGATACAAAGTCTATCACTCCATTTGGGTGAATAATATACCTGGTGGTGCCATTCATATTGCCCATATAATGATTAAGGAAAATAAGGATTATGATCTAGCTGAAGCACTTAGGGAATAACTAATACTGAATGTTGAGAAGATCAAGAAGGAAATGTTGGCATAATGGTCAGCACTCCCCTTGGGATTCATGACATGGCTTAACCACCTCCTGTGTCTTCTATATGTCTAGTGGTTGTATCGAGCATTAACAGGTCGGTCTTTTGGTGCAGCGACAACCACTACTTGTAGCAAGTGGTATCAGAGCTTGGTCACAGGTTTGACTCCCCTTGGGTAACGCTAAGGGGGAGATTGTTGGCATAATGGTCATCACTCCCCTCAAGATTCATGACATGTCTTAACTGCCTCTTGTGTCTTCTATAAGTCTAGTGGTTGTATTGGGCATTAACAGGTTAATCTTTTGGTGCAACGGAAACCACTACTTGTAACAAGAAAAGAGGTAGAAATTTAAATATGGTGAATTGATTGTATGTTTATTCTTTTATTTTTAGAATATTTTTCTTGGCATTGGTAATATTACTTGGTCAAATGATACGCTAGCTTTCGTTCAAATAACCAATTGTATAAAGGTTTTGGGAAATGAGTTTATTGGAAAAATATGTGGTGCAGGAGTACCCAATGAATCATGGAGGTACAAGAAGCCATTATGGAATGAATTAGATGGTCAAGGGTCTAAAGGAGCTAAATATGATGTAATGAAGCCTATTAAGGCATTTCATTGTAATAGGGTGACTCAAATGATTGTAGATCCTAATTGACCTAATAAGAGTCATTGGACCGAGTTATGTAATTGTGGCACCAATGATGCATAATGAGTTCAATAGGGTATGTTCAAGTTTATTTTATGTAATAAGGCATCTGAAAGCTAATACATGTGGTGGTTACGGTCAAGTTGTCAATTTATGCAAAATTGTCATTTTTTCACAATATTGCCAAAGTTGTGCACTATGGAAAAGACATGTAATAGGGGGTATCTAGTTGAGGATTTAGGTGTCCCAAGTCATATTTTGTGAATCAAGGGTGAACAGAATCCTTTTGAGTTGGTAAGAAGGACTCAAGAGTTACAAGTCAAAAATTAAAAAATTTGAATTCAAAACATAACGACTAATTAAGCCTAGGCGCGTAAGTTGATACTTTGATTGGTTATAGGTGGGATTTTGGTTTCTATTCAATTTGGACTGATTTTACATGCCTATAATAGGATTTAGAAATTGTGGATGAACATAGAGGTGTATTGACATTATTTTTTATAATAAAGTTTACCGATTTCCTACAATTTTGGAGTGAATTGTGAGTTTGTTGATTACAATCCATTTTGATTATCCATTTATATATTAAGACCTAAACAAATATGATATAATAAGAGTTTGGAATAAATTATAATCCTTTTTAAAATTATTTCAATGAAATGGAAAGGTTTTAAATCCACTATCTTGTGCATAACCAAGACTGTTCACATTTTGTCATTTTGAGGGTCTATAAGCCAACATGACCCATTCTACTTTATGTGACGGATGTCAATTGTAGAATGGGTCTCTAAAAATGTATACTATTGATTCCTAATAATAATATTGTAGGGATACAGGCCTAAGAGTTTGGTGATCACTATTCGAGACTATGGGTGCATGTTGAAGGGTCATGACACATGGCACAAGTATTGGATCTAGAGATTTATCTTAATGGTGGTAATATTTTCTTCTAGAATATATTTTTAAATATAAATTACATGGTAGAACAACATGGGTTATGTTAGAAATAATAAATACTGAGAGGGGGGCGGGGGGCGTGAATCAGTATTTCACAAACTTTTACTTTTGCCCAATTATGGATATAACAAATTAACTTGAAGCTTGCATAAGAAACCAAACTAAGAAAAATGAATAACAAGCATAGAAATAAAAGAAATGAAATCATAACACCATGTTTGTTCTCAAGGAAACCCTAGCCAAGGGAAAACCTCGGTGGGGATGATACCCATAGCTGATCCACTAAAATAAAGATATCTGGTTAAGGATGTTGACCCTGCTAGGAGTCTATTACATACATATAGTGTCTCTGTCCTAATTAAAGGACTTTAGGCCTTGTTATAAGCCTCAAACCTGTTAGGAGTTTCTATTAAAAAACAAATATTTGCAAGATGAGCTCACTGCCCAAACATGCAATATACAATAATAGCTTCTGATACAAAGGTAAAATACAAAACCTTTACTGCTGTCGAATAGATTTCCTATTCTGATTTAGCTTTGTTGGCTCTTCGCTTTCACATACAATAATTAATTTCTTTCTTCTTACAATATACAAATTTGCATCATATGTCAACTTATTACAATCTATATTATGTCACTTCTATATGCTTCACATTACATATTTCTTACATATATACAAGTTATTACAATTAATAACTTCCAGTCGACTTACAATACATAAAATCTTCTCAAAATATAAAATAAATTAATGATTCCTTAGGGTTAACATCTAGGATGTCATCCCTACATGGTTAAGTCATTATTTTGATATAAAAATAATCCATTAACTTAATGTGATCATATTCTATCTTCTGCTCTGTTCAAGTCGTCTCAACACTGTCTCTATAAATCTTTAATATCTTCTTCTGTACATGCCGTATAGACTTGCACTCTCATATGTGGCTTTGATATACATTGAATGATCCATGTTCAAGTGCACATGCACTAAACCTTCTTCTACGAACATCGCTAATCAAAACTGTCTTCGATTAGACTGGTAAATACTATTGTACTTAGACAATTTTCTAGTGCACTCATACAAGACTGCTTCCTTCGATTGTGCTATCTTCATGCTAAGTATATGTTTCCATAATGAAAACATTCTGATATCCTACTTAGCCAAATTGCCAACAATCTCCCCCTTTTTCATTGGTAGCAACATATGGGAAAATTGGCTAAGTCCCAAAAACTTAAATTACAAAATTGTGGCCAAACAAAATGTGGATCTTACATAACTACTTATTTCTCCAAAAATTCTCCAAAAATTGATACTCCCCCTAAGAGTATACTTCATAATATACTGCATATCTATACATACAATTTTCAACTTATACTACTCCCCTTTTGACAATAATGACAAAGGTGTAAAAAATGATGTAACAAAATTGTTTTACCTCAGATTTCAATATTGCAAGGCCGGAAGGCTTGCAACACAATCTGCAAAATTGATTTTTAGGATCTCTATCTCCTTGTCCCATGACTTCTTCACTGCATCAGAAACACTAAGAAATGTGCATAGGCCAAAAGATGCAATTTCAATTGCCTTAAGATTTGAATAAGCAAACTTTCCATAAGATGTCTTCGAAGTAAGACATTCTTCCAATTGATTCTCAACCATACTAATTTTTAGTGATACATGCTTTCTTAGTAGAGTGAATCTCTTCAATTTCTTCTCCTTCTCATCACTTGGAAGTCTCATATCATCAAAATTTTTGCTTGTTTTCCTCTCAATTTATGAGATCTTCTCATTAGGGCTTTGAAAAACATTCACTACAACTTGTAGTTCTGCTTCTTTGATCTTCAACTTCTCTTATATGTCAGATGTGTGGCTCTGGAATTGTGTACACTAAATGCACAATGCTTTTCCTCTCTCTAAGCATCTTCTCAACTCTTTTATGCATACATCCAAGTTGTCTAGATCATTTTTGATATTCTGGCATACAACTTGAAATACTTGAGCATCATGGGATGCTTGGGATTTTATTGTTGCAATATCAGATAGGTTTGTGAATTCCATGTCAAAGGCATTCATAACCTCTTTTACTTTTACTTGGGGATCAACCTCACTAGCTTGACTTGATATTACACTTTGAAGTTTACTTGTTACCTCAAGTAGTGCTCCTTCCAAGATTTTTCCTTTCTTATTCTTTCCAATAATCTTATTCAAAGATGAGATCAACTCTATTTGATCATCATCATTCACTTCTTGTTGTAAGATTGCAAACACAGATTCAAAATGTGGTTTCTGTGATGCTTCTGTTGTGTCCTTGGGTTTAGGAATGATTATTGATTGTTCTTGTAGCACTGCTTGCTCTTCTTCTATTGTTTCAGTCTGTGTTTCCTCTTTTTCTTCTTTCTTTCTTTCTTTCTTCAACCTATTTTTCCTCATTCTCTGCTATGTCCTTTTGCTAATTATTCTCTGTCAAATTGCCAACATCGGCTCATTGATCATTAAAAGGATTTTCTTCATTTTCTAGGGTGATATTTGATCCTTCAATGTTCATAGACTCTTCTATGATATATGGAGGGTAACGGAGCTGGTGATGGTTCAGTCTGATATTCTGCTTCAAAATTATCTTGGTCCATTCATCATTCTGAAATTCATAGTGAAGTGTATACTTGATAACATCAATTTCACTCAAATGTTCAAACCCTTCTTTGTATGACATATCCTGTTTATAGATCTTATCATATTCCATGATTAGGCTACCATATCCTATGGTTTCAAACTTACATTTAAGATAACCTCTTACATCTTCCAAATATAAAACTCCATCTGGAACAGATGACAAGGCTAAACTAGGGTCTTGTTCCAATGGTTCTATAGTTTCCTTCTTCATTATAGGTCTGAACGAATCTCTGATGTCATGAACTAGTGATGCATCCATGATTCTATAAAAAAACACAACTGCTTTGATAGTGAATACTTAGCAAAATACCTCAGAATCATGATTTAGGGCTTTGCATAGGTCTTGCAAGAAATCCATCTCCAAATCCTGCAAACTACTCTTAATCTCCGCTAACTACTTCTCTATATCACTTGTAATCGCTTGAATGATCAACTAATACTGATCATCGAATTTTATCCTTCAAATCTTTCAAGATACTGACATCACATTAAATTTCTTTACTGCTTCATGCCAAAAAGTTGTTCTTGGTTACCTGCAAAACTTTATTCTCTTCGTGTACTCACATACATATTTATAAATTCATGCACTCTTAACCATAGCTTTATTATATCATATACTAGCTCATATTAAATTTGCAAGACTCAATTTAATCTATTCTAACTTCTACACTATTCTAATACTTTACTCTTAATACATAATTCATGAAATAAATACTTAAGTTCTTTGAGATGAATTAGGAAATGACTCACACTTACTATCAGGTACTCCACTTATCTATTTTCCTGGTATACTAAGTGTGCTCACTTGATTTTAGGCTTTAACAAACTCAACTTCTTCTAAATTAGTACAACATCCTCTCTGACTGTTGTTAGTGCTCACATTTCTCCTTATATAGTTTCTAGGATTAGGATTTCTGATGTTGTTCATTTTGCAAAATCTCTCTATGTGACTAAATTTTTTGTATATCTGACAAACTACTCCATTGTTTCCATATCTCAGTCCTGTCTGACTGATTTGTGATCTACAATTTCTGGCAATATGTCCAATATTGTTGCATCTATAACACACAACTCCATTCCTTTTGTTCATGTGTCTAATAGGTCTTTTATCTGTAGGGTTAGTATCTCTAAACATTCTACTATTATTGTTATCATTAGATCTAGGTTTCTTACAATCAATAGCTCTATGTCCAAAACCATGACAAATATAACAATAACTAGAGATAGGTTTGAATTGCTTACCTATACAATATATTTTCAAGTGTCCAAAAGAATTGCATGAGAAACATCTACCTTTGAATTATCTTCGCATATCTTTTGGTGGTTCATCTTATTTAGGTGGATTAGGTATATCTTCATATTTTTTAGCTTCATCAGGCTTCTTTTCATCTTTTCTCTCAGAGTGTTCTAGATCTGGTTCTTTGCATTCCTCAATCTTCTTAGGGAACTTATCTTCAAGATATCCAAGACTAGTTTTATCATAAGATGGTTTCTAATAAGACATTTGTTCATCAATCTTTTCACTACTGGAATCTAGTTTCTCAAGATGTTGTTTAGACTAAGTTAGTTCTCCTTTCACAATTGTATTGAACTTCTCAAGTTCAACATACTGCAATTTTGTGTTCTCAAGTTCAGATGTCACTTTGGTAAGTTCAAATTTTAGATTTGATTCATCTTTTCTATTTTCATCTTTCAATCTTAACTTCAAATCTATAATTTTTAATTCATGTTTAAGGATCTCATTTTCTTTCTTCAGTTTTGAAAACTTCATCACAGTCCTTGACTTGAATAGTAGGTTCTTTCTTTGATTTTAGATCTTCCATCTTTTCTTTTAGTTTCTCAATGTATTTTTTTGCATCATCATATTTCTCTTTCAGAGTATCTCTTTCTTCAGTAAGAATATCAATATTTAGAAATAGGAAATACTGAGAAGGGGGGGAATTAGTATTTCACAAACTTTTACTTTTGCCCAATTATGGATATAACAAATTAACTTGAAGCTTGCATAAGAAACTAAACTAAGAAAATTGAATACACCATGTTTGTTATCGAGGAAATCCTGGCCAAGGGAAAACCTCGGTCGGGATGATACCCACAACTGATTCACTAATCAAAAGATATCTGGTTAAGGATGTTGACCCTGTTAGGAGTCTGTTACATACATATAGTGTCTCTATCCTAATTAAAGGAATTTAGGCCTTGTTAGAAGCCTCAACCCTATTAGGAGTTTCTATTACAAAATAAATGTTTTCAAGATGATCTCACTACCCAAACATGCAATATACAATAACAACTTTTGATACAAAGGTAAAATACAAAACCTTTACTGTTGCTGAATAGTTTTCCTATTCTGATTTAGCTTTGTTGGCTCTTCGCTTTCACATACAAAAATTAATTTCTTTCTTCTTACAATATAAAACTTCACATCATATCTCAAATTATTACAATCTCTATTATGTCACTTCTATATGCTTCACATTACATAATTCTTACATATATACAAGTTATTACACTTAATAACTTCCAGTCATCTTACAATACATAAACTCTACTCAAAATATAAAATCAATTCATGTTGCCTTAGGGTTAACATCTATAATGTCATCCCTACATGGTTAAGTCATTATTTTGATAAAAAAAAAAATCCCTTAACTTAATGTGATCATATTTTGTCTTCTGCTTTGTTCAGGTTGGCTCAACACTATCTCTGTAAATCTTTAATATCTTCTTCCATACATGTCATACAGACTTGCACTCTCATATGTGGCTTTGATATACATAGAGTGATCTATGTTCAAGTTCGCATGCACTAAACCTTCTTCTGTGAACATCGCTAATCAAAACTGTCTCCGATTAGACTTGTAAATACTATTGTACTTAGATAATTTTTTAGGTCGCTCATACAAGAATACTTCCTTTGATTATGCTATCTTCATGCTAAGTATATGTTTCCATAATTAATACATTTTGATATCCTACTTAGCCAAATTTCCAACAGGTTAAGTATTGGAAGTGTTTGGAAAGGGTTTTTTGTCCAGGCCCTAGTTTTAAGGGCAATAGAGTGAGGGTTTGATAGTTAGCCTAGAAAATGAGAATGGATGACCAAGTGGGTGTGAGAATATGTTGTCTTGGATCATGATAGAAGACTACCATAGGTTTTTGGGTCTTGGGTTGGTGAAATTTTATTATTTTCTTTTAAATGTGTGAGAATTAGTCCTATTTATGTGAGTAGTAGGGTATTGTTCGAACAACTAGTCCAAAGGAGTAGTACTTGCATTTTGGATATGTTATGTAACTTGGAAAAGAGTGTTATAATATATAATTTTATTGGGATTATTTTGGATAATTTTAGAGAAAAACTTGGATTACCCACTAAACAAGACTACTAGGATTAGGCCTAGTTGGAGCTCAGGTAAGGTTTGTTGATAAACCAGTTGGGATGGTGAATGAAGTATGATATAACATGATGAAAGGGAAGTAAGGAGACCCTAGAAAGGGATAATTTTTTTTTTGTATTTAGGAACCAATTTTGGGTGTTTGGAAGGAGGCTAGTGTAGGAAGAAAGGAGAGTCAACCTTGGAGTTTTCAATAATATAAGTAGAAGTCTAGTTATACCATTGAGTTTATCTTGTCGGGATAAATAAATTTGCATCATAGTGGTATTAGAGGAAGGAAGTGGGTCCTTAGAAGATGAAGATTGAAGGTTTGGGTGAGAGGCTAGTGTCAAGGTTCCTACAAGATTTAGTGTTGCTATTGCTAGGGAGTTAAGAGCCCTAAGGGAAAGGATGAAAGACATATAGGGTAGAGAAAGAAGAAGAGGAAGGAATGTTTAAGAATGAGCTAACAATGAATAAGTTGGGGGTAAAGAAAGAGAAGAAAACCCTCAACAAGAGGAAGAGTTGACCCCCAAAAATGCAAGGATGGAAAAGTTTATCAAGGTTGTTAGGATTGGTGATTCCAGAGGCAAGTCAGATTTTCATATGTATGGTGGAAAAATTATGTGGAAGAACTCATTGACTTGTTTGGAGAAATTGACAACTACTTTAAATGTGAAGATGTAGAGGACAATCAAAAGGTGAAGATAGCTAGGTGAAGGTTGAAGGGACATGCTCTTTTGTGGTGGGATTGTGTACAACTGGAGAGATGGAGGAATGGGAAACCCAAGATGACATCTTTTTATAAGATGATGGACAAAATGAAGGATAAGTTTCTGCCTAATGACTAGCATGTGCAATTCTATAAGAAGCTCCAAAATATAAAGCAAAAGGACATGGATGCCCAAGCCTACATTGAATAATTTAATAAGTTGAATATAAGGGCAACCCATGATGAGGATGTGGAAGAGAAATTACCAAGGTACCTAGGAGGACTAAGGCTCAATATCAAAGATGAACTTAGTCTCTATAAACCTAGGACTATTATGGAGTGCTACAAGTTGGCCATCAGGGCTGAGGAGAAGTTGAAGAGGAGACAAGAAAGACAAGGAGGAAGTGGTACAAGTAATTCCAATAGAGGTAAGGGCAGAAGACCCATAAATGAAATCCATGAGGAAAAAAGTTATGATAAAGGTAAAGAACCAATTTATAATCAGAGGGGGATATAGAGGTGGAGGAAGATTTAGATTAGGTAGAGGATCTGGAGTGTTTATAGGAATGTACTACAATTCTGAAGAGGTTAGGAACCCTTTTTATACGTGTCCTAAGAAAGTGGACAATGCTTCTACCAATGGTGGAAGAAAGAATGAAATGAGGGTTCATTTGGTTCAACAAGAGGTAGAAGAAGAGAAAGTTGGTAATGTTGATCTAATACTTGAAGGTGACTTCCTGATGTTCAGAAGGGGTCAAATAGAATAGCAAGTACAACCAAACGTGTCAATCCTCCAAACTCAATGTCTAAGGCAAGGTAAAATTTGTAAAATGATAGTTGATTGAGGATCATTTAATAATTTAGTTTCAGAAGAGATGGTAGAAAAGTTACATTTGGAAAGGTTACCAAATAGTAGACCATACAAGGAAACTTGGGTGACTGATGATCAGAATATTGTAGTCCAAGAATAATGCTATGTACAATTTTCTATAGGTAATTATCTGTTAGGAATAGTCCCAAGAGATAACTAAGAGAGGGGGAGTGAATCAATTATCTACAAGATTCAATTCTTTATCCAATTAAGTATACTTAAACATAAACCATAAACACAATGAAAGAACACATGAACACAACACCAATATTTTGGTTACGGGGAAACCCAAATAGGTAAAAACCCTGGTAGGACTTGATACCCATTGATATTCTGTACTAGTGTATACTGATCCTTGTTAGAAGATCCTTAACCCTATTAGGAGTTACTTTACAATATATTAAGTACAGTAGACTTGGTCAAGGGTCAGACCCTATTAGGAGTCTTTTACAATTGTCCATGTTAGGGGAGAGGATGCACTGTCTGAGAGCTCAGTGCTCAAAGGGGCAAAGGCTACAACCTTCTGAATAACAAATACACACTATATCTAGATCTTGGTGAACTGTGCTTTGACCTACTATCTAGATCAGTTCCAATGAATAGCACAAGTACTTTACTTGGTCACATAGACCTCCTTCTGATGGCTCAACACTTCGTACACTCTGCTCTGCTTATCTTAATCAACCATGAACCACACTCCAACAATCACAAATGACTGCCTATAAATATCTTTCCTCTAAATGATATAATCACGTCGACCTATTAAAACCACCTTGAAATCATATTAGAGAAACCATAACAAACTCTAATAAACATTCTATCGGCTCTACTATGCACGCAACACATTCTGGGACATGTTCAATAAGATAATTGTAGATGCACGCTACACACTATCGGCTTTACCAAAATAATTAGATCTTTCTCTGTAAGCTGAATTAACTCATGCACTCTTAACCAAACATAAATAACTCTCCTTTAAGTTTAAATCCAAGGGCACATAACCTAAAGATAGGTGCAACTCAAGAACTAATAAAATCTCTGTCGGCTCTTCCGAATAAACACAAGAAACTACTACTGGCAAATAACGACTGCATAAATTTACTTCTACTCATCAAAAGACTATGCATCCATAACTAAAACATCACTAACATGTCTTCAACATATATCCAAGTGCGCAAGGCTCCATGATAACTGTATGGACAACCATACACAGAACACTGCCTGTTACTCTGTCAGGAACACTGCTGACAGAAGTTGCTATATAACTGTCTGTACTAACAGTTAACCTCTATGCCCATGATATCATATTCATACTTCATATACTAAAAGCTTACTGCATAAGACTTCCACACATGCTACTTTTCATATGTTGTCATCAATGACAAACATACAGTCAGTACTGGCTTGCTTGCAAATCTCCAACAATCTCTCCCTTTGGCATTGATGACAACATGTGGAATGAAAAACCACCACTAACCCAAATGAGAAATTATTTTATAACATTCTCCATTTCCTCTTCAAAACTCCCCCAAAGATGAATCCTCCATCTGCTGCAATATTTTCTAATATTCTCCATTTCCTCAACTGAACTACTGTCATATCTGAATATTGCTCCACCTTAGTATATTACTCCTCCTTTTTACTTTTATTTTTCATGACTCTATATATTACTCCCCCTTTGACATCAATGGAAAAGGGTGCCATTCATTTTAAGCACCGGTACTACTCTTGAGGTAGATAGTCAACCTTCCATCAGTCCCAGAGGACTGATGCCTTTCCTTCTTTCTTCTAAGCAGAATCAAGGAAGGGAATTACTCCCAACTTCTCCCTGAGATACTCAAAAGTATCCTTAGGCAAGGGCTTTGTGAATATATCTGCCAACTGATCTTTAGTATTCACATAGTCTAACTTGACTTCTTTCTCTGCCACTTTCTCTCTTAGGAAGTGATACTTGATCTCAATGTGCTTTGTCTTTGCATGCATCACAGGGTTCTTTGACATATTGATAGTGCTAGTGTTATCACAGAGAATAACAATAGGATAATCAATCTGAATTCCAAAATCCTCTATCATCTACTTGATCCAAATAATTGTAGAACAATTCAAGGCTGGTGCAACATACTCCACTTCTGCTGTTGACTGAGAAGTACAATTTTGTTCCTTGCTTTTCCAAGTGACAAGTCTATCACCAAGAAACATTGCTCCACCTGAAGTACTCTTTTTGTCATCAACACATCGTGCCCAATCTGCATCAGTGTACACATGAAGCTCAACATTTTCTGAATTAGGATACCATAGACCATAATCTATAGTGCCCTGCAAGTATCTGAATATTCTCTTTACTGCCATGAGGTGATGTTGCTTAGGTTCTGCTACAAATCTTCCAACTATGCCAACTGCATTGGAAATATTAGGTCTAGTATGAGTAAGATATATGAGTTTCCCAATCATAGAAATTTATAATGTTATATCTACTACTGGTGAGTCATCTTCTTTTGTAAGCTTGCATCCAGTGATCATAGGGGTTCCTACTAGCTTGCAATCATCCATCTTGAATTTCTTTAGTATCTCTTTCACATATTTTGACTGATTAATAAAAATACCTTTCTTTGTCTGTTGCACATTTAGTCCCAAAAAGTATTTGATAGGACCAATCATATTCATCTCAAACTCATTCTGCATCTCTTTGGCAAATTCAACACTGATCTTGTCATTACCTCCATAGATAATGTCATCAACAAATATAGCTACAAGTAGTAAACCTTCAGATGTCTCTCTAATGAATAGATTACAATTTGCTGCTCCTTTCTTGAATCCAATCTTTGTTAAGTATCCATCTAGTCTCTCATACCATTCTCTAGGGGCTTGCTTAAGTCCATAGAGGACCTTCTTCAATCTGCATACCATATCAGGTCTGTCTAATAAGGTGAATCCTTTTGGCTGCTCAATGTATAGTTCTTCTTTTAGATCTCCATTCAGGAATGCTGACTTGACATCCATCTGATAAAATTTGAAGTTTTTGACTATAGCATAGGATAAAAACAACTTAATAGCTTCTAATCTTCTCACAGGTGCAAATGTGTCTGAATAATCAATGCCTTCTCTTTGCACATATCCCTTACATACTAATCTTGCTTTATTTCTTACTACTATACCATCTTCATTCATCTTGTTTCTGAATATCCACTTTGTTCCAATCACATTCTTGTCACTAGGTCTTGGGACCAGTTTCCAAGTGTCATTCTTAATAATCTGATCAAGTTCTTCTTTCATAGCGTCATGCCAATCTGAATCATTAGATGCATCTTCAACACTTAAAGGTTCAATTTGAGATAGTAAACATACCGCTTCACTGCTAGCTGAGTTCTTTGCTTGTGATCTTGTTACGACTTTGCCGCTTTGATCTCCAATGATGTCTATTTTGGAATGATTTCTTGATGTAAACTTCAGAACTTTAGGTGATGCTAACTCATCAACCTTAGGAGTATTTTCTTCACTTGTCTCAGGGTCATTGAATAACACATCAATACTATCAAACATTTCTTGAATAGCTATCTCACTAGTGGAGGGTCCAGGTTATTCTTCAATCATGGGTGAGTAATCATGATATCTTTCTTGAATCATAAAATTTTCATCAATCTTTACATGAGCACTTTTAATGATCTTTTTCAGTCTTAAATTGAAACATCTATATGCTTTACTTTTAGTAGAGTAACCAAGAAAAATACCTTCATCACTTCTTACATCAAACTTGCCTACTGTTTCATCCCTCTTGATGTAGCACTTGCTTCCAAAGATTCTAAATAATTTTATGATGGGAACATTACCAAACCAAAGCTCATATGGTGTTTTGTTACTGCCTGGCCTTAATTGAATTCTATTGATGGTATAGACTGCTGTATTGACCACATCTCTCCAATAGGTGTGTGCAACTTTTCCTTCTATTAGAATGGTGTGCGCTGTATCAAGAATGATCCTATTCCTTCTCTCTGCAATTCCATTCTGCTGAGGGGCTCTAGGTGCATTTAACTATCTCTTTATGCCATGTTCTTCACAGTACTCATAGAATCTGCAAGAGGTGAATTCTCCTCCTCTATCTGATCTCAAACATTTTATCTTTAGTCCAGATTCATTCTCAACCTTAGCTTTGAATATTTTAAACTTCTCAAATGCTTCTGACTTATCTTTCAAGAATGCAACCCACATCATCCTAGTGTAATCATCAACAAACAAAATGAAATACCTTTCACCATAGTATGATCTTGTTTGAGTTGGACCACATAGGTCTGTATGAATCAGATCCAACTTGTTCTCTGCTTAATTCTGCATGATCCTGAATGAATTTCTCACACGCTTCCCCATCACAGATTCCCTGCAAATATTATCAATTGGCTTTGCTATGCTAGGTAGATCTCTTACTGGCTTAACATTGCTTATCTTTACTATGTTATCAAAGTTGATATGACATAGTCTTTTATGCCACAACCAACTGTCATTAACTTTAGCAACAAAACAACTTGCTTCTAAAATGAGTTGAAAAAAATTACCTCTTGTCTTCAAGCCTGATGCAATCATAACACCATCTTTATTGTTAATGATGCATTTGTCATCTTTTAACTCTAACTGATATCCTTTTCCAAGTAACTAACCAACACTAAGAAGGTTATGTTTCAAACCATCAACATAAAGAACATCATTAGTACAGTTCTTTTAATCCAAAGTGATGGCTCCTCTACCAACTATTGGTTTAGGAGTGTTGTCTCCAAATCTAACCATACCTCTGTTGTATTTTTCCAAATGAACAAACCTGCCTTTAACACTTGTCATGTGATGTGAACAACCACTGTCTATAATCCAGTCTGTCCTTATGTCAGCTTGTGAAATTAATGGTAGCTCTTGATTCTCTTTCTTATTTTCATGAGCTATCTTTTTATTCATTTTGTCTATAATAGCAATGAATCCAATTTCTCCCTCACCAGATTCTTCATCTGAAACTCCATCTCCAACATAGTAGCATTCCTTAGAATACTTAGGCTTGTAATCCTTTTTAAACTTTCTAGCTCTAGTAGGACACTTAGATGCAAAGTGACCAATCTTATTACATGAAAAACACTTAAATGGTAATTGACCTTCATATTTTCCTTTTCCTTTCTTTTCTCTTTTGGAAATCATAGCAATGAAATCATCTAGTGTTTTCTCTTCATCATCATCATCAAAATTACCATAAGTGTTTGTAGATTTCTTACTATGAACTATTGCTTTGAAGGTTGTCTCACTCTTTGGTTCTGTCTTCAATCTTGAAATCTCAAAAGCTAAAATTTTGCTAATCAAGGTCTCTCTCTTGAAATTAGATGTAATCTGCATGGTCTCATCAAGGATGTTGATCTTGCTTTCATATTATGGAGTAAGAGTAGTCATAAACTTGTCCATAATATCTTCCTCTGAGATCTCACCACCATTGTTTCTGATTCCAGCATCTGCTTCATTTATTCTTTGATTGTAAGCTCTGCTATTTTCTTCAGGCAACATCTCTAATGCACTATATCTTTTCTTCCATGTCTTTCTGCGTGCATCCTTTGCTTGTTTGTCTCCTTCAAATATGTCTTCTAGGTGCTTCCATATTTTGTGGGCTGTATCTACCTTTTTTATTTCTGAGAACTCACCATCAGATAGGGCACTAATAAGGGCTTCTTTAGCAATAGCATTCTGATGAAAAAATTCCTTTTGTCTATTAGTAGCATCATCCTGTGCAAGGTCTTCTAGGGTAGGTATCTTGGCTGCTTTGATAGTTACATCAAAAACTTCAAAACCAATGCACTGCAAATGGGTCATCATCTCGTTCTTCCAATCAAGATAATTCTCTCCATCAAACTTAGGACTTTCTTTCCTAAAGTACACCATCTGATCAACCTCAAGCTGTTAAAATTTCTCTCTGAGGCACTTGGCTCTAATATCAATTGTTAGGAATAGTCCCAAGAGATAACTGAGAAGGGGGGGGGGTTTGAATAAGTTATCTACAAGATTCAATTCTTTATCCAATTAAGTATACTTAAACATAAAGCATAAACACAATGAAAGAACACATGAACACAACACCAATATTTTGGTTACGGGGAAACCCAAATAGGTAAAAACCCCAGTGGGACTTGATACCCACTGATATTCTGTACTAGTGTATAATGATCCTTGTTAGAAGATCCTTAACCTTGTTAGGAGTTTCTTTACAATATATTAAGTATAGTAGACCTATTCAAGGGTTGGACCTATTTAGGAGTCTTTTACAATTGTCCTTGTTAGGGGAGAGGATGCACTATCTGAGAGCTCATTGCTCAAAGGGGTGAAGGCTACAACCTTCTGAATAACGGATACACACTATATCTAGATCTTGGTGAACTGCACTTTGATGTTCTATCTGGATTAGTTCCAATGAATAGCACAAATACTTTACTTGGTCACATAGACCTCCTTTTGATGGCTCAACACTTCGCACACTCTGCTTTGCTTATCTTAATCAACCATGAACCACACTCCAACAATCACAAATGACTGCCTATAAATATCTTTCCTCTAAATGATATAATCAAGTCAACCTATTAGAACCACCTTGAAATCATATTAGAGAAACCATAACAAACTCTAATAAACATTTTGTCAGCTCTACTATGCACACAACACATTCTGGGACCCGTTCAATAATATAATTGTAGATGCATGCTACACACTTTCAGCTCTACCAAAACAACTGGATCTTTCTCTGTAACCTGAATTAACTCATGCACTCTTAACTAAACATTAATAACTCTCCTCTAAGCTTAGCTCCAAGGGTGCATACCCTAAAGATAGGTGCAACTCAAGAACTAATAAAATCTCTGTCGGCTCTTCCGAATAAACACAGGAAACTGCTATTGGTGAATAACGACTGCATAAATTTACTTCTACTCATCAATAGACTATGTGTCCATAAGTGAAACATCACTAAAATGTCTTCAACATATATCCAAGTAGGCAAGGCTCCATGATAATTGTATGAACAGCCATACAAAGAACACTTCCTGTTACTCTGTCAGGAACACTACTGACAAGAGCTGCTATATAACTATCTGTACTAACAGTTAACCTCTGCACCCATGATATAATGTTGATATCATGTTCATGCTACATATACTAAAAGCTTACTGCATAAGACTTCCATGCATGCTACTTTCCATATGTTGTCATCAATGACAAACATACAGTCAGTACTAGCCTACTGGCAAATCTCTAACATTATCATGACTGGGTGTTGTGTGATGTAGCTCCAATGACATGTCATTTTCTCTTGGGAAGGCCTTGGCAATATCAGAGAAGAACATTACATGATGGGTACAACAAAACATATGTTTTTCACAAGGATGGTAAGAGTTTTACACAAAAACCTTAGCAAAGAAATACATCATTTGAACCTAGAGTTATCTTCTTTGGTAGAAAAGAATATTTGAGTTTTCAAGTTCCAAAGGCAGCAGGAACACAAATTAAAGTTGAGAGAAATATTTAGAAGATTGTGGTACAAAAATAAATGGGAAATGACATTAAACTAAGAACAATTCTATAGTATAATGTGGTGCAAACAAATGTGATAATTAGGGACATAGTGTGTCCTATGGGTATGCATAAAAATTATGGTGGAGGTCCTTCAATGGTAAGCATATTAAGAGGTCATTTGGCCCTTGAAGAGTTAGTAAAAATGGTGTAGCAATAGTAAAGGAATGAATGTATATGGAAGCGATCTAATGACTTCTTTTTGAACTCTAACATGTTGAACAAGTGTGGTGTAGGTAGCAGGTTGAAGGGAGATGAAAATACAAAGTAGTTGTTATGGTAACATATGTCCCTTGGAAGGATGAGTTACTTGAGACCATCTTGAAGGATAGGTGGTGCAAGGGTGAGACCATATTCTCTTAGGTTAAGAGTTCTTTCATAGGTGGGGGAGTATGGTGTAGGAGTCCCGAATGAGTCATGGAGGTAAATGATGCCATTATGGTATGCAGCAGATGGTCAATGGTCTAAACAACCTAAACATGATGTTGAATGCAATAGGTGTTGGAAAGTGAGTAGTGCTTGAAGGTATACATGTTTTCATTGTTGGAAACAAATACCAGTGTGATGATCACCTAAAATGGAAGTTTCTAATAGCCAGTTAAGTGAAAAATGCCTAAGTACATAGACAGGTTCCATAATACAATCATGTTATTTTGGTCAGCGAGCATGTGATACATATCTTCATGGTATGTGAACATAAATATATGTTATATGATGTATAATAAAGGTTCTTATATGATCGCTTGAGTTTTGGCTTCGTTTGGACATAGTTACTTGCTTCTGAAGTTGAGCGAACATAGTTTAGCAATATAATAGGGTAGGTAAGAGGTCACAATGTTTAAGGAAGTAACATGTGGATTCCAGGAATGTTACTTTGGATTTGGTTTGGGTCCTACCCTATATTTATCGAGATATGATTGTTGACAATTTATTTTCTTTTGAAATATGTGTTGGACACATTTTGTGATGTATTTATGAGCCAACTAGAAATATTATGAGATTGAGTATATATGCTTTGAGATGAGAAGTTATGCGGGTTTGTCTAAATGGACTAGGATGTTAGAATAATTTAGAGAATGTTGGGAGCTATCACTAGAACTGATTTGGCATAAGAGATGTTGTTTTAGTTCATCTTTGTTGTTACATGACATTTGTGTAATACTGGACAAAGAGTCCTTTGTAAGAGTAGTAAGCTCCATTTTGTATTCACCCCTAACATGGTTATAGACACCTAACAGGGTTTGTCCTCTAACAAGGACTTCTACTAATGTAATATTATACTCCTTACATGGAAATTTCTCCTAACAAGGACACAATAATTTTAGTGCCTCATTTGTGGGTACCATCCCCACTGGGGTTTTCCCTTGACCAAGATTTCCTTAAGAACAAATCATGGTGTTATGAGTTATTTAATTTATGTGTATGTTCTTCTTATTTCAGTTATTATATGGTTAAGTTTGAATTGGTTTAAAAGGAATAAAAGTTTTGCAATAGTGATTCACCCCCCTCTCATTATTGCTTGATCTCAACAATAGGGTGACTCAAATGAATTGATGAAGGGTGCTCCCCTTAATACCACAAACACATAACAGAAATAGAGAAACAACAACAATTTGCACGAACATAAAATGGGCTTCTTATTATCTCCACAATTGTGGAATTACAAATTTTAGAATTACAATATGCAAAGCCACATGGGCATTTCCCCTTACAATATTTTGTAGGACAAAGCCTCGAATCATTACCCAGAATTGCCCTAGACAACACTACAGACCTTTCTTATATAGGAAATTTCCACTGCCCAAGAAGGTTCCAAAAATTTAGCCCTTAAGGCCGACAGTTCTTAGAATTATTTTATTTTCACAATTATTACACTAGGGTCAGCTCAAAAGAATTACAAAATATGTTTTTAGGTAGCTCAACTTCCAGAGGCCATAACTTTCTAAATGTAGCTCTGTTTTTGAATTGTAACCACTTTTCAGAAATGGCATTACCTAATCTACAGTGCTTGACTCGCGCAAGCTCCAATCAGCTAGGGGTCGATCATGATCCGAAGCCTCTAAGGCCTTCAAAATTGATCTGAAAGATTTCATACCCAAAAACCTCAATAACTTCACTAATATAGATGATGTGGTAATGAAACTCAACTGGTAGGCTGAAATGACTAAGATGAACCTCCAACTATGAAATCAGAACGTTCCAAGATCATATGACCAACTTACTAAAAATAGTAAGTTTCCATAAATATCAGCTTTGCATAAGATAAACCTTATTGAAAAGAAACCAGAAATATTTTTGGGTGATGCAAGATTACTCTTACACACAGGATGCTCCTGCATCAGACACCTGGGGTAATTTGAGAAGTGACCCTGTCATGACTCAGGTGTGAAGAGGAAAACCATGACGGTGAACCTCCTCCTTTGTCAGCCATGATGAATCTTCAATAGGTCATCCTTTCCATTTGAACAGATATTCTTCATATGTCTTGTTCCTTGTGCATCTTCGAACATGAATATCCAGTATGTCCTCAATCTCCTTGGTATCTGAACTAGTTGCTAGAATACTCCACTGTGCTTCTGTGATCTCATTTTCAACACCCCCTTCATGATACTTTGTCAAATTTGAAATGTTAAATACTGGTGAAATATTCAGTTCAGTAGACAATTCTACATCATAAGCATTTCTTAAATCATGCTTCTTCAGTATCTTACATGGCCCAAACTTCTTCATTTTCAACTTATTATATGTACCAACTGGAAATTGCTCCTTCCACAAATGAACCATGAGTTCATCTCCAACCTAAAATTCCTTATGCCTCCTTTTCTTATCTTATTTAGCCTTATACTATGCATTCATCTTGGTAATATACTTCCTCACCTCCTCATGGATGTTCTTCAAGTGTTCTGCAAAATCTTCAACTTCAACACTACTTATTTCTCCTTTATCTATTCTCCTCAACTCTGAAAAATTTCTAGGACTACTTCTATATACAATCTGGAATGGTGATTTACCAGTGCTCTTGTTGACAGAATTATTGTATGCAAATTCTTCCTATGGTAAAATCAAATCCCATCCTATTGGCTTGTCTCCAACCAAACATCTCAGCAAATTTTCTAAACTCCTATTCACCACCTCTATTTGTCCATCAGTCTGTGGATGATGTGATGAACTGAACTTCAAATTTTTCTTTAACTTCTTCCACAATGTGCACTAGAAATATCCAACAAACTTAGTCTCTCGATCTGAAACTATACTCTTTGGAAAACCATGTAGTCTCGACACTTCTCTGAAAAATAATTTGGCTACATGAACAACATCGTTAGTCTTCTTATAGGGAATGAAATGTGACATCTTTGAAAATCTGTCAACCACCACAAAAATTGAATCATGTCCCTGCTGAGTCCTTGGTAAACCAAGAACAAAGTCCATACTAATATCCTCCCAAGGCTTCTTTGGTACAAGTAATGGATGATACAATCCTATATTTTACTCTACTCCTTTTTCCATTTGACATACTCTACAACTCTGTACAAATTTCTTGACATCTTGCTGCAACTTTGGCCAATAATAATTCTCACTAACCAAAGCAAGGGTTTTATCAGGACCAAAATGTCCAGCCAATCCTTTATTATGCTTCTCCTTGATGAGATTCTCCCTCATAGAAATTTGTGGAATGCACAACCGACTCCCTCTGAATAGCATATCATCTTGAATGATGAAATCCAACCACTTTGTTCTATCTAGAGTAACATGTTCTTTACAAGCTTTCCAAGCTTTAAAATCAGGATCCTCTGGATACAAATTCTTGAGTTCCTTGAACCCAACCACCTCAATTTGCATCTCTGTCAACAATAGTTGCCTTTTTATAAGAGCATCTGCAACCTTGTTAGAATTTCCACTCCCGTGTTTCAAAACAAATGTATAACTCTACAAAAAGTCAACCCATTTCAAATGCCTTTGATTCAACTTTCCTTGACTATTCAAATATTGTAAAGCTTGATGATCAGTATACAAAACAAACTCCTTAGGAAGCAGATAGTGTCTCCACTTCTTTAATGCCTGAACTATAGCATAAAATTGTTGATCATAAACAAAATACTTTCTCTTGGCATCATTTAACTTCTCACTGAAATAAGCAATAGGTTTACCTTCTTGACTCATAATAGCTCCTATTGTAGTACCACTAGCATCACAGTCTACTTGAAACACTTTATTGAAATCTAGAAGTGCTAAAACAGGTTGTTCTGTAACTTTTTGTTTCAACAGTTTAAAACTCTTATCTACCCCATTAGTCCACTTAAAATCTTTTCTATCCCCTCTCATTGTTTCAGTCAAGGGTCCACAAATACTGTTAAAACTCTTGATAAAATTTCTGTAAAAGCTATCCAAATCACGAAAAGATCTTACCTCAGTTGCATTCCTCAGAGTAGGCCATTCAAGGATAGCCTTCACTTTCTCTGGGTCCATTTTTAGACCTTCTACTGAAACTAAAAATCCCAGATACACTAATTCCTTCTTCACAAAACTGCACTTCTTCAAATTAATCAACAATTTTTCTTCCCTTAACTTCTCAAACACTGTACGAATATGCATTATATGCTCCTCCAATGTCTTACTAAAGATCAAAATATCTTCTAGGTAAACAATGACAAACTTACCCATAAATTCTTTCAGAACCTCGTTCATGAGCTGCATGAAGGTGCTTGGTGAATTGGTTAGCCCAAAAGGCATGACTAACCACTCATATAGTCCTTTCTTTGTCTTGAAAGCATTCTTCCATTCATCTCCTTCTCTGATGTGAATCTGGTGATATCCACTCTTTAGATCTATCTTTGAGAAATACACAGCTCCACTCAAGCAGTCTATAATATCATCCATTTGTGGCAATGGAAACCTGTACTTGATTGTGATCTTGTTTATTGCTCTGGAATCTATACACATTCTCCATTCTCCATTTTTTTTTGGTGCTAATACTACTGGTACAACACATGGACTTAGGCTCTCCTGAATCAACCCCTTTAACAACTCATGTACTTTTCTATTCAACTCTTCACTTTCTACTGGTGTCATTTTATGTGCTACCTTATTTGGCAAACTGGCTCCTGGAATCAAGTCCATCTGATGACTGATCTTCCTTAATGGTGGTAATCCATCAAGTATATTATCGGATACAATATCCTGAAATTCATTCAACAAATTTGCAACTTCTACAAGTACATCTTCTACTTCCTCTTTACCAGCTTTTGGAATTAAAGCAAAACACACATGCTCATGCCTCATACTATCTAGGAATTTTCTTCCATCAACAAAAGTTATTCTTGCATTATCACACACCTTTTCTTCTATGTCCTTTAATGGATTTAGCTTATGTTGCACTCCATTCTTTGTCAGGGAATAGGTATTCGCACGACCATCATGTACAACACGCGTGTCAAATTGCCAAGGTCTACCTAAGAACATATGACATGCATCCATAGGTATGATATCACATAGTACTTCATCATGGTATCCACCAATCTTGAACTTCACTAGGCACTGTTCACTGAGCATGACCTTGTGTTCATCCTTTACCCATGCAATATGATATGGATGTAGGTGTTTCTCTCTCTTGAGCTTCAACTTCATGACCATCTCTTCTGACACCAAATTGTCAGTGCTTTGACTATCTATAATCACATCACAACACTTATTGTCACACTTTTACCTAGTGCGAAATAGGCTCCTCCTTTGCTCAGGTTGATTCTCACCACTCAACAGGATTCTTCTATTAATTAGAGTTTCTCCTCTTTCAAGATCTTCAGAATGTGATGATTTGGCATCTTCATCTACATGTGCAACTCTAGCATGGCCTTTAGTTCTCCTATCTGTCCTTCCTTGGCATTAAGGACATTCATATGCCCTATGACCTTCTTCTCCACAATGAAAACATGTTCCACGAAAGCCTCCTCTTCCCGAACCTTGTCCTCTTCCTCTTCCTCTCTGATCTCTATTATTCTGATCATGGAAATAATTGGAATTGTTTCCTCTCTAATTTTGACTACTACTGGCCTCATCCTTCTTTTTTGGATCTTCATTTCGGCCTCCATATGACCATCCACCAGATCTTCCACCACGACCTCTTCCGTTTTGTCTACTCTCAAACTTTTTGTTCATCTTTTCCTCTACTTTTAGGGAAAAATGGTATGCCTATTCAATACTGTTCATTCAAACTAGATTCAACTCCTCTTGAATGCTCGATCTCCACCCATTAAGGTAACGGGAAAATTTTTGCTTATCAGCTTTCGCATGGCCTATTCTGATGAGGATTCGATAGAACTCCCCCGTATACTCCTGAACAAATCTTCCTTCTTGCTTCAAACTTTGCATTTTCTTAAGTAGGTCAAGCTCATTATCAACAAGGATGAACTATCGCTTCAATTTATCCACCATCTAATCCCATCTTATGATTTTATCCTTTCTTCTTCTATTTTGCTCCAATTGAATCTCTTGCCACCAAATCTTCACATGACCCTTCAGTCTGGCCTTTGCAAACTTGACCCGATCAGGATCCTCAATGTCTTCATACTCAAAATATTCTTCTAATTTTTTGATCCAGTCGATCAACTCCTCTGGGATAAGATTTCCTAAAAATGTAGGAACCTCAATCTTAGGTCTTTTCCTGATCTTGGAAATGGCCCAAAAAAGCCTTTCTTCCTCTTGGTTCATAATTTCACCTTCTCCTTCTTGATCATAATTTCCTTCTTTGGCTTCATCCTCACTTTCATCTCTGACATTAAGATTCATTCCTCTACAAATATCTTCTTGCAATGCTTGCACTTGTCTCTAGAGCACTCTAACCTCAGGTGTCAAACCACCAACTCTTCCACCATGTTCCCTTCGTGGAGGCATTTTTGCGTTGCTCGCTAAAACCCTAACCATGGTCCTAGTGCAAACTGCCTCATAGTCGGCGATCTATTTACACACTTAGAAACTCCCACTTTGATACCACTTGATGAAGGGTTCTCCCCTTAATACCACAAACACATAATAGAAATAGAGAAACACCAACAATTTGCAAGAATAAAAAATGGGCTTCTTATTATCTCCACAAATGTGGAATTATAAATTTTAGAATTACAATATGCAAAGCAACATGGGCATTTTCCCTTACAATATTCTATAGGACAAAGTCTTGAATCATTACCCATATGTACTACCCAGAACTGCCCTAGACAACACTACAGACCTTTTTTAAATATGCAATTTCCACTGCCCGAGAAGGTTCCAAAAATTTAGCCCTTAAGATCGACTATTCTTAGAATTATTTTATTTTCACAATTATTACACTAGGGTCGGCTCAAAAGAATTACAAAATATGTTTCTAGGTAGCCCAACTTCCGAAGGCCATAACTTTCTAATCCTAGCTCTGTTTTTCAACTGTAACCACTTTTTAGAAATGGCATGATCTGATCTACAGTGCCTAACTCGTGCAAGCTCTAGTCAACCAGAAGGCAATTGTGATTCGGAGCCTCTAAGGCCTTCAAAATTGACCTAAAATATTTCGTACCCAAAAACCTCAATAACTTCACCAATATAGATGATGTGGCATTGAAACTCAACTAGTAGGCTGAAATGACTAAGATGAACCTCCAATTGTGAAATTAGAATATTCCAAGATCATATGACCAGCTTACTAAAAATAGTAAGTTTCCATAAATAGAAGCTCTACACAAGATAGCCCTTATTGAAAAGAAACTAGAAATATTTTTGGGTGATGCAAGATTGCTCTTACACCCAGGATGCTCCTACATCATGACTGTAAGTCCTAATGGACCTAATAAGGGTCATTGGACCTAGTTATTTAATTGTGGCACAAATGATGCATAATGATTTCAATAGGGTATGTTCAATTTTATTCTATGTAATAAGGCAGGTGAAAGCCAATACATGTGGTGGTTAGGGTCAAGTTGTCAATTTATGAAAAATTATCATTTTGTCACAATATTGCCAAAGTTGTCCTTTATGGAAAAGAAATGTAATAGGGGGTATCTAGTTAAGGAGTTATGTGCCCCAAGTAATATTTGGTGTATCAAGGGAAAAATAAAGCCTTTTGAGTTGGTAATAAGGACTCAAGAGTGATAAGTCAAAAATTAACAAATTTGAATTTAAAACCTAACGTCTAGTTCAACTTAAGCGGGTAAGTTGATACATGGATTGGTTATAGGTGGGATTTTGGTTTAGAGTAAGTTTGGATTAATTGTGCATGCCTATATACGGCTGTAGAAACAATGGATGAACATAGAGGTGTATTGACATTGTTTTTGATAATAAAGTTTACTGATTTCCTGTAATTTTTGGACTAAATTCTGAGTTTGTTGATTACAATCCATTTTAATTCTTCATATATGTATTAGGACCTATACATATATGATCTAATATGAGTTTGGATTACATTATAATCTTTCTTTAAATATTTTTAATTAAATTTCAAGGTTTTAAATCCACTATCTTATGCATAATCGAGATTGTTTGCATTTTTCCATTTTGAGGGTCTATAAGACAACATGGCCCATTCTCCTTTATGTGATGGCCGTGACTTGTAGAATGGGTCTCCAAAAATGTATATTATTGATTCCTAACAAGAATATTGTATTGATATAGGCTTGAGAGTTTGGTGATCACCATTGGAGAGTATGGGTGCATGTTGAAGGGTCATGACACATGGCACAAGTATTGGATCTAGATATTTCTATTAATGAAGGTAAGATTTTATAGTAGAATGTGTTTGTACATGTCAGGTACATGGTGGAACAACTTGGGTTAAGTCTTGGAAGTATTTAAAAAGAGTGTTTTGAGTGAGGGTTTGATAGTTAGCCTAACAAATGAGCATTATTGGTCAAATGGGTGTGAAAATTTATTGTTTTGGATTATGATAGAAGACTTCCATAGGGTTTTTGATCTTGGGTTGATGAAATTTTAGTAGTTTCTTGTAAATGTGTGAGAATTAGGCCTATTTGTGTGAGTATCAGGGTATTGTCTGAACAACTAGTCTAAAGGATTAGTACTTGCATTTTGGATATGTTATGTAACTTGCAAAAGGGTGTCAGAATATGTAATTTTTTTTGGGAGTGTTTTGGAGAAGTTTAGAGAAAATCTTGGATTACCCACTCAACATGACTATTGGTATTAGGCCTAGTTGGAGCCCGGGTAAGGTTCATTGATAAACTAATTGGGATGGTGAATGCAGTTTGATGTAACATGTTGAATGGGAAGTGAGGAGACCCTAGAAGAGGATACATCAAGTTGTTGTAGTTGAAAACCAAGTTTGGGTGTTTGGAAGGAGCCTAGTGTAGGAAGAAAGGAGAGTTAACCTTGGAGTTTTTAATACTATAATTAGTAGACCATTTGTACCATTGAGTTTATCTTTTTGGGACAAATACCTCTACATCAATATGGGGATATTTAAAATATTTTCAAAAAAGTATGCATGAGAAATAAAGAATGCCTTTAGAGATTGTAGAAAAATACAAGGATATAATATGTTTCATGGTAGATATTGATTCTTGCTTGATGGAAGCAGTGGAGTGAAGAACCTCATGGGTTATGACAATAGGGTATGAAGTGGAAGGAGACATATTAACATTGTATGCAGAGAATTTTTTGGCACAACTATTAGATCATACGTGGAACAATGTATGATCCAAAAGGGTTTCACTAAAGAGAATATTGAGAAAGCTAGAGCCAGACATGTTGCAGAGTAAGAAAGTACATTTGAAGCAACAAAAGGTAATGAGGATGTTGAGATAGTAGGTGTAGCTAGTGGTATCCTACTTGGTAGATAAACAAGGAGTGCAACTCAAGTCAAGAAGGAGAAACCTTCTCTTGTCAAGGCACAATAAAGGAGATCAACAAGAAATTTCAAGACTACATCATTCAAAGAGGCACCAAGAACATACATAGTAACATGGAAAAGAAAGGAGAAAGAAAAATATTTAAAAAGGTTTCCAAAGAACAAAAAGAGCTCAAATATAAAGGTAAAAATTCTAAGGTGGTAGGTTCCTCTATTAAAAAATAGTAAGTCATGATTTCAGTCAATCTATTTGTGTTGGAGACATAATACAAGAAGTGAAGAAATGGAGAATTCTGAAAAGAGTTAAGTTGTATAATGATAAGTTTAATGAAAAGGATCAAAATAGAATTGAGGAAGCAATAATCCTTAGTATGAACAGTTTGAGTCAAGTACTACTGTAGTTATAAGATTTGTTACCTAATTACTTATATGAAAAACTATATGAAAGATGGAAGGAAAAACTTAATCAAGATAAGGAGATAATTCAATATGTTGTATTACACCTCCTGCTAGAACTTAGCAAGGAGTAGTAGAAAACCAAAGCAATGAAGTGAGACCCCTATTCAAAATGAGGACTAGAGTAGCTAGACTAATAATAGACAAGTCTAAAGCAATACAAGATGAGACTTAGAGTATTCTCAGAGAATATTTAGGTATTAAAAGTGGAAGTAAACAAGATGAAAATGTTGAGGAAGAAGTGAGACTTCAACTAGATGAAGAGCAATTTGTGTTCACCCAAATAGTCAAAGGACATAAAATTGATGGTGTTGATGTGACACTTGATAATGATCTTCTATATGATACACATGATAATGTGGAAAAATCAGGTGATATCTCAACACAATGACCATAGGAGGAACAAATTGATACATTTGAACAACAAAATTATCAAGAAGAACAAAAGGAAGAAGAAAAAATGGATACTATAACTAGTCGACCGATGACACTAAAGTAGAGATACTTAATGATCAGCTATAGGAACAATAAGTATAGGTTGTAAGTGAACAAATTCTAAAAGATCAAGCAGAACATACACCAACTAAAGAGGTTAAGTGACACAAGGGAGGATGGGGAGAGGGCCTAATGACACACCCTAACCAGATCCACCTTGCAAAGATAACACATGAAAGCAACAATTACACAAGTGAGAGAGAGAAAGAAGATACTTTCATATATTTATTTAAATTGATTCATACATGCTGGGCTATAAGGCCTTCCTGGTTTAGGCCAGATATTACAATTCAAGTACAAAAGTCCTCCAACATGCGAGGATCTGAAACAATCTCTAATCTTCTATCTTCTCTCTTCTATCCCAAAAAATGACTTCCTAAACTACAACCAAATATTACATTATATATACAAGAGGCTACCGAACAACTCGGCCTTCAGATCCACCATCAATAGAAGGAACAACTAGATCTAGGTCCACATGCTTCCCAATAATAAATACCATCATTAAATCTGTGACCATAATTAATTGCAAGAGTCGGCCTCAACTAAAAACTAAATCAAATAACTTGGTAAGCAAGGATAACCGAGCACAAGACAAGCATCACCGAGCGCCGGGGAAATTCACTGAGTGCTAGAGAGATAACCAACCAACCCCGGTAAACAAAGGAAACTGATCAACACCGAACCAACTTGGTCAAAGAAGGAACCAAGCAAAATAGGAAAACACAAACATGTTTTTGGTGACATAGGATTTCCAAGGACCCGAGATGCTCCTGCATTAGACAGTTGGGGTTATTTAAAATGATTCTCTGAATCATGAAGCAGGTACAACCTGAGTTGAATCCAACTTAGATTGTGAAATCCATGAACTATCTTCAATCGGTCTATTCTTCCACTTTACCAGATATTCCATATACTATTTTCCTCTTGTACTTCTACCAATTCTTTGTTCCAAAATTTTCTCAACATCTTCTATCTGTTTCTTAGGATAATCATTCAGTACTGTCATTTCTTCATCCGACTCATGGTACTCATACAAATCAACAATATTGAATATATGTGATATATCCATGTCATTAGGTAACTCAATCTCATAAGAATTTCCACTGTCAAATCTCTTCAAAATATTTCAAGGATAAAATTCCAAATTTTCAAATTCCCATATGTTCCAACAGGAAATATTCCTTTCTTCAAATGAACCATTACTTCATCACCGATTGCAAAAGTCTTATGTCTTTTAGATTTATCAGCTCTGTCTTTGTATTTCTGATTACTTTTCTCTATCTTATTTTTCACATCTTCATGCAATGTCTTCATGTACTCAGAAAACTTTACTCCTTTAACACTTCTCTTTCCTTCATCAGAAATATCCCTCAAATCTGATATACCTCTTAGTTGTAGGCCATTTACAATTTAAAAATGTGTTTTTCTAGTACTTCTATTCACTAAATTATTGTATGCAAACTTTGCTTGTGCCAACACAGAATCCCAATTACTCGGTGTGTCTCCAACTAAACATCTCAAAAGATTTCCCAAGCTTCTATTTACAACTTTTGTCTATCCATCAGTCTGTGGGTGAAATGTAGAACTATATTTCAACTCGGTGCAAAAATTTCTCCAAAGGGTCTTCCAAAAGTATCCAAAAAATTTACTATCTCAGTCATAGATAATAATCCTCGGTAATCCATGCAATCTAAGAAATTTCCTTAAAGAAAATATCTACTATATGTACTGCATCTGATGTCTTTCTACAGGGTATAAAATGTGCCATTTTAGAAAATCTATCCACAACAACAAATACATAATTATTACCTCTTACTATCTTCGGAAATCCAAGAACAAAATCCATATTGATAACAATCCAAGGTTTCTTTATTTTGACTTACTCCTTTTGCAACTTGACAAATTCCACAACTTTTCACAAATTTTTGAACATCTTTATACAACTGTGGCCGGACATATTTCTCCTTAAGAAAATTCAATATCTTGTTAACACCAAAGTATCCAGCCAAACCACTACTATGTTTCTCCTTTATCAAATTAGTTCTCATTGATCCTCTCGGTATACACAACTGAATACCTTTAAACAACATACCTCCTTGAATAAAATATTCTTCTCATTTATTACTTGGTTGATCTTGGATAGGTGCTCTACACTTTCTCCACGGCTCAGAAAAATCAGGATCAAACTCATAAGAATCTCTCATGTCATCAAAACCAAGAACTTTAATTTTCATCTTGGTCATCAAAGATCTTCTTCTACTCAATGCATCAGCAACTCGGTTAGTGACTCCACTCTTACGCTTTATTATGAATGTATAACTCTACAAATACTCAACCCATTTCACATGTCTTTGATTCAACTGATTTTGACTACCTAAATAGAGTAAAGCTTTATGATTGGTATACAATACAAATTCACTCAGTATCAAATAATGTTTCCATTTCTTCAGGGCTTGAACAATAGCATAGAATTATTGATCATACACAAAATATTTCTTTTTTGCATCATTCAACTTTTCACTAAAGAAAGCAATAGGTTTACCTTCTTGATTCAACACATCTGCTATTGCACTTCCACTTGCATCACATTCTACTTGAAATACCTTATTGAAATCAGACAATGTAAACGCAGACAATTCAACAACCTTCTGCTTCAGAGTCTCAAAACTTTTATCAGCTCCATGTGTCCACTTGAATTCTCTTTTATCTCCTCTCATAGTCTCAATCATAGCATTACAAATTAAACTCAAATTCCTAATGAACTTTTGGTAAAAACTAGCCAAACCATGAAATGATCTTACCTCACTAGCATTCTCCAGTGTAAAAAAATTCAAAATAGCTTCAACCTTTTCAGGATCCATTTTCAAACCATCAGCTGAAATCACAAATCCCAAATACACAATCTCCTCTTTCATGAAAGAACACTTTTTCAGATTTATCAACAACTTTTCTTCTTTCAACCTCTGCAATACATGTTTTACATGCAACAAATGTTCTTATCTGGTTTTACTGAATATCATAATATCATCAAGGTATACAATCATGAATTTACCTAATAATTTCTTCAAAACTTCATTCATCAACCTCATAAAAGTACGATGCATTAGTTAAACCAAAAGGAAAAACCAACCACTCATGCAAACCTTCTTTTGTTTTAAAAGAAGTCTTCCACTCATCACCTTCTTTGATTTTGATATGATGATACCCAATTTTCAAATCAATTTTGGTAAAATACTTTGCTCTAGTCAAACTGTCCATTATATAATCCATTCTCGGTATAGGAAACCTATATTTCATTGTGATCTTGTTGATTTCTCTGGAATATGTACACATTCACCATTCTCCATTCTTCTTAGGTGCCAATACAATAGGTACTACACAAGGACTCAACCTTTCTCAGATCAAACCTTTCTGCAATAATTTTTGAATCTGTCAGTTCAATTTCTGATTCTCGGTAGGTGTCAATCGATGTGGTGCCTTATTCAGTAAACTAGCTCCATGAATTAGATCCATGAAATGATCAATGCTTCTCTTGGGTGGAAAACCATCAGGTACATTAGCAAAAATGATCTTACTGTACTAGGTGAGTAACTTATCAATCTCCTTAGGGATACTATCCTCTATTTTCATGCTCAGTTTGTTAGGAATCACAATAAAACATACATCATTCTTCTTCAAATCCTTAACAAACTTTCTTCCTTCCATCAAGAAAAATTTCATAGATGTAAAAAAATTACTAATAGGTTCTTTAATCAAAGGTAACAATATTTTTCTTCTTCCATTATCCCAAATAGTATATTTATGCAATCTCCCATCATATATAGCATGTCTATCATATTTCCAAGGTCTACCCAAAAAAATATGACAATAATCCATAGGCATGATATCACATAATACCTTATCATAGTAAGTACTTTCCAATTTTCAAATTCACATAACATTTTCACTTACCAAGAGTGTATGCTCATCTTTGATCCATGAAATCTGATAGGGCTTTGGATGTTCCAACCTTTTCAATTGTAACTTTGTAACCATTTCGTCAGATGCCAAGTTCTCTGAGCTACCACTATTAATGATTACCTTCCAAACTTCATCAGAAACTCTACATCTAGTCTTAAACAAACTTTTCCTTACTGGATCTTCCTTATTACTTTCATTCCAAAGTGCTCTCCTTACCATCGAGTTCTTTTCCTTCTCAGGTTCATTCGATGACTCTTCTTGCACCAAATCATTTCTACTGATATCGACCTTCTTACTTGCATGTGTACACTCAAATGATCTGTCCTTCTCCACAATTGTAACAAGTTCCTCAAAAACCACCTTTGTTATAACCACCTCGGTAGTTATTGCCTCTTCCTCTAGATGAACTTTCACCTTTCCACTCGGTCTTGCCTTTATCCAAAGTTGTCTTTTCTGGTTTAGATCTACTATTTTCACCATAATATCTTCCTCTTCCTCTAGGGAATCTACCACCTCTACCTCTTTGTCTTTGCTCATGTCTCTTGTTCAATTTCTTCTTAGCTTTCAATGCAAATTCATAAGCTTCTTCAATGTTCTCCAATTTTCCCAAACTGATTTCTTCTTGGATGGAAACTCTCAATCCATATAGGTACCTAGCAATACTATCCACATCATCTTCATTATGTCTAGATCTGATATCTAATCTATAGAATTCGTCAGTATATTCTTTTACTGAGATATCTTTCTGCCTCAAACTTTGCATTCGACTAACTAGGTTAATATGATAATCACAAGGTAAAAATTTTCCTTTCAATTTATTTACCATTTTATTCCATACCTTAATTTTGTCTTTGCCTTTCCTCTTTATGTCCAACTACAGATGTTCCTACCACAAGCATGCATGACTTTTCAACTTTGTGCTTGCAATTTTCACCTTCTTTTCCCCAGGTACATTTTCATATTCAAAATACTTTTCCATCTCGGTGATCCAGTCCACCAATTTAGAATCCAATTTTCCACTATAGTTAAGAGGATTAAAGTGTGGTGTGGACTTCATTTTTGTAAAAGCTTTCAACAATATTTCCTCACTTTGATCCATCACCGGTGTAGGTTCTACATCACCTTTTTCTTCCTCAATTTCATCATCACTAACATCTTCACGATGTGTTCCTCTTCTTTGGGCTGTTTCAACAGCTTCTAATCTAGCAGCAAGTTGTCTCAACATGTTTTCCAATCCTGGATTTGCATCTCACCTCCCACAAACCATCTTGAAACCCTATGTAATTTTAGGTCAGATCGCAATCTACTACCCCACAAAAAATCAAATAGGGTTTGACAAGAAGGAACCCTCAAACCTAGATTCAAAAACCTAGATCTAGATCTCACCTCAACTCTGATACCACTTGATGCAAGGGAGGATGGGGAGAGGGGCCAATGGCACACCCTAACTAGATCCACCTTACAGAGATCACACATAGAAGAAACAATTACACAAGTGAGAGAGAGAAAGTAGATACTTTCATATATTTATTTCAATTGATTCATACATGCTGGGATGTAAGGCCTTCCAAGTTTAGGCCATATATTACAATTCAAGAACAAAAGTCCTCCAACACGCAAGGATCTGAAATAATCTCTAATCTTCTATCTTCTATCTTCTATCCCAAAAACTAACTCCCTAAACTACAACCAAAGATTACATAATATACAAGAGGCTACCAAAAAATTTGGCCTTCAGATCCACCATCAATGGAAGGAATGACCAGATCTAGGTCCACATGCTTCCCAATGATAGATACCATGATTAAATCCATGACCATAATTAATTACAAGAGTCAGCCCCAATAGAAAACTAAAACAAACAACTCAGTAAGAAAGGATAACTGAGCGCTAGGGAAATTCACCGAGCACCAGAGAGATAACCAACCAACCCCGGTAAACAAAGGAAACTAAGCAACACCGAACCAACTTGGTCAAAGAAGGAACCAAGCAACATAGGAAAATAGAAACATGTTTTTGGTGACACAAGATTGCAAAGGACCCAAGATGCTCCTGCATCATTAAGACTGATGAAAAGATAAGGAAAAGAAAAAGGAATAGGAAAAGGAAAAGGAAAAGGGAAAGGACAAAGTGAGTGATGAAGATGATGTTCCAATTAAAGAGTAGTTAGATCTTAGTAACATGAGACTTGAGGAAATTATGAAATATGTAATAGAAATTAAGGCCAAGGTAAAGAATGATAAGATGAAGTAAGAAGCTCAAGTGATTCTCATCGATAGAGACATGCTAGCTGATTTTATAAGTGAAATAGAATATGATGAATCAACTACACCAATTGAGAAATTGATACATTTAGCTACTACTGTAGGTGAATAAATTAATAATTGGAAGATGTTGCAACATACAAGGCATAAAAGGAGTTGACAAGAAAATAACACAAAAGTTGGAAAATATATTATCATTGGTAAGAACTCACTTACATTGGCTTCAATCAGGTGAAGAGTGGACTGGCTAAAGGAGGTAAGATCTTGAAGTCTATATTTGATTTTCTACACCTCCTAAATGATGCAGAGAAGCATAGATGTGAAGCCCAATAGGAGTTGAGATTACTAGCTAGAAACTTTGATCCCATGATTGAGCAAGCTACTTCATTTGGTGTAAAAGTTAACTCTATTCACCAAAATTTGAAATCATATAGAGTTGTTAAAGATAAAAAGATGGCTAATTTGTTGGAGTTGTAGAGCTTGTTGATTCCCAGGTTAGATTTTTTTCAACGAGGTGTGAAGGAAGCATAGAAGGCCTTGAAACACCCTAATGTATGCATTGTTGAAAGGCTTGAGGTAGTAGCATATTTAATTTATGGACATATTTTCATCATGGAAGATCTATGGAAGAATTGGGTCAATTACCTTCAATTGCTAAAGGGTAATTACAATTATATCTTCAGTAGAATGTAAATAGGTTATGCTACTCTACATAAATACAATTTTCCTATATTTATAACTCTTTGTCATTGTTGCCAAAGGGGGAGCAGTGTAGTAAATTTGGAAAAGAATATGTATGTAATGACATGTAATGGGCTAAGGGAGTAGTATACATGTATGTAATTCCTAGGGGGAGTTATTATGCTATCTAGGATTAGATCATTATTTTTTCATTGTGATGTATCTTTCACTTATGCATTGGTTAGACACTTTTTCAAATTTATTAGAGTTACCATCAATGTTAAAGGGGAAGATTGTTGGCGTTTGATGAAGATCATGTTGTATTTGATCATGCAAATATAGTGTGGTGTTGTCATTTTTGGAAATTTAATTCATTTGAGGAAACAAGACAGTGTTACTGATGGAGGTGAAGATCAATGTGATGAAATATTTAATTGTTCAATCAACTGGGCAGAAGATGATGTGCAATGAATAGTCAATCGAATATAGAACATGAAATCAAGTTAAGGTGCATGGTCACATAGTTAACATCTATAAAGGTATATCTATATATTCCTATAATTGCATCAATTATCTTTGATTATTTTGAAAGTTATTGAAGATTGAAGTGGAACTCACAGTTACAATAGAGAACCAATAGACATAGTTAGTTATATCGATGTTGCTATCAATTCTTAGTGGTTGGATGACATGTTTTCAAGATTTACTGCTTTGGGTCGACATAAAGGATGTTAAATTTTTTTTTGGCATGCTCACACATATGTTTAAGTTGGATTTAAGGACTGAACTGTAAAAAATTTAGGGTTCTAGCATCGACCTAGAACAAGTATATAAATAGTTGTTTTGATAGTGTTAGATGATGTTGTTATGGTATGTGATGATTGTTGGAGATAGTATAGAGGTAGAAAAGCTGTTTGAGAAATGTAATTGATCTTGGATTCATTGGATCTATCATGGATTAAGTGAAAATATCAGATCATTCTTTACTTGTTGATTCTAACATATTAGCAAACTAAATCCTTTAACACAGTCATTCCTAACAGGGTGAGCACTATCTTTACCAAGATCTGAAGGATAAATATTTTAACAACTTGACTCATTAGCTTGAGTTTTAAATCTCTTAATAGAGTATAATTTAACAGGTCTTCAAATCTCTTAACCAGGCTGCAAATACTCTTAATCAGGTATAACCCTAAAAGGATTGTTGTAATTGGTCCTAACAGACCCAATCTCCAAGTTCACTAGTGAAATATTGTGGGCATCATCCCCACACATGATTTTCACCCTCTAACAAGGGTTTCCATGAAAAATATTGGTGTCAAGTGTTTTATTATTTGAATGTTTCATGTGTTGTGTTGTTACTTGATATTTATATTTGCATGTTGGTTAATTGGAAGGATAATCAGTATTAGTTTTAGATTTGTGGTTTCACTACTTCACCCCCTCCCTCTCAGTTCCTTATAATACTAACATCAGGCTAACTGCCTAGAGCTCATGGCTCAAATGTAATAAAGGGAAACAATCCTAAGATTACAACAAGGGATACATCCCCAAAATAGACTACAATCCACTATGTACAATAATCCACTAAATTATGAGGTCACTGATCACATCTATGATGTGCCAATATAGATCCAATGAGGTGAAATGAATCTCTTATTAGATTCCACTCATACCTCTTTAGATACACATGCGTACATGCACTCATTCTAATTAAAATTATAATTGATTACATCTTTATATACATTACCATCACCTTATAAATATGAAAAAGGTCGACAACCTTAAATCCTCAATCATAAAATATTTAGTTAATTACACAAAAAATAATAATGTGATCCAAGATATGTTGACAAAGACATAGGTAAGACCCAAATCTCTATCCACAAATATTCTATGATCCATAAATATCACCAAAAATATTCCCAACATGCTAGCTCGCCAAGTCAGCCAAGAACACTAAACACGCCTAAGGAAAATCACTGAGAACCCTATCTCTCCTCATTTTTCATATCATGATCACTCTTAAAAATTCATAAACAATCTATCAATTAAAAGGAAGAAAATAAATTTCAAGAGATAGCAAGCATTCAAGATGTTTCCATCTATAGACCTAGCTTTTTTCTTCATTTGAGGCCAAGAAAAGGATTTTTTTTTATCAAGGAAGGAGATTCATGTACCTCTTCAAGTCTTCTTCTCCCTCCTCAATCAAATATTCTAGGAAATTACATCCTTTCTATAAATTTTTATCTTTCATAATTTATTTTTGGGTGTTTTATGTTATGTCAAAGCTATTGCATCAACATATTTGATCTCATTCATAGAAGCATTTGCGTTGCCAAGATATGATATACCTCATTTACTAGATTTACCCTTTGCTACATGATAATATGCTTTCCTTTATTTCATTTCATTTTAAGGTTCATTCCTAAATAGAGGTTTGACTGCGAAAAATCCCTTTATCCAACCTTCTTGCCTATTTTCCGTGTGCAAGAATAGATTAAAAAGCTATGAAAACTATTTTGAATAGATTGGGATAGAACCCCTATAAGTTTTAGGAAGAAACCTAGGATATAAGATGACTTAGTTATTGTGTACCCAAGTATTGATTGGATCAACTACTATATACCCTCCAAATCAAGTTCAAATTTGATAGGAAGATAGGTTATAGCTTTGGGATCTCAAAACAATAGTTAAATGTATTTGCGAGATTCCATGTGACCAATATTTAGATCTAAAGTAGAATATTTCCTATTTTGATTCTAAGTGCACATAGATATTTCCTAATCTACATTTGTTATCTCATTATCATTTCCCATTTCAAGTTTACATATTTAGTGAAGGGTCATTGACTCATTTAGCACTTGGTACTTTCCTAGCCTATTAGGACTTATAAGTGTGCAACTTTGAAAAGGAGAAGTGATCTACCTCTTTAAATTTCTTCCCTTTACATATAATACACACTCTTGACCTTCCAAAATAGACACAAAGTTGGCTTTGAAGTCCCATTTGGTATATAGGGATGCCAAAAATATGTGTAAAATTGAGGTGTGATAAGAAAAAAACATATGCAAGAGGCCACACATGCTAAAATGTACTAGATGATGATAAAATTTTCATAGTCTCCCTAATAGTGTATGAAAAAATCCATAGGCATAATAACACACAATACCTCATCATTATAGTTTCTAATTTTTCAACTTTACTAGACATTGTTCATTGACACAAGCGTTGTTGTCCTTTTGCAACCAATAAATTTGGTAGGTATTTAGATGCCTCCTCTCTAACTTTAATTTATCAAGCATTTCCTACAAAACAAGGCTATCATTTCTACCACCATATATATGTTGGAAAAATGGTCAACACTCCCCGCAGGATTCGTGACATGGCTTAACCATCTCTTGTGTCTTTTATAAGTCTTGTGGTTGTATCAAGCATTAATAGGTTGATCTTTTGGTGCAATGGCAACCACTACTTATAACAAGTGGTATTAGAGCTTGGTCATAGGTTTGAATCCCCTTAGGTAGCATTGAGTGGGAGATTGTTGGAAAAATGATCAGCACTCCCCTCAGGATTCATGACATGGCCTAACCACCTCCTATGTCTTCTATAAGTCTAGTGGTTGTATTGGGCATTAACATGTCGATCTTTTGGTGCAGCGGTAACTACTACTTGTAATAATATAATGATATTGTTGGACTACAACTGATTTAGAATTTGATTGAAGGATCTGTGATTACAAGATCACTAAGAAGTTGCTGATTAGATATGCAATATGATTAAATCAATATTATGTTGTCATTGATGTCAACTAGTTTGATAGCACTTATCTTATAAGCTACTACCCCAAGACATCTGAAGAAAAGTGGAAAAGAGATGAAGAATAGAGAAATCTACATGAGGAAAGATGTACATGACAGATGAGGATAAGGAACACATTAAGTAACTTATTGATGAGTCTATGACTTGATGATATTGACTTTATTATGTTGCATTCATCTATAATGAAGTATAGAGCTGAAAGATACAAAGCAGTGCTATTAATAAATGAAGCATTTTTAGTATACATTGACGGAGTGTAGTGTATACTGACCATAGTATTAATCGAGCAGTGTTCACCGCTGCATTTCTTTGTTAACCGAGCAGAATAGAATGAATTAAGTGTTTAGTTTAAGCAAATAAGATTGATGAGTTGGCAGGAGTATAACATTGAGGTAACAGATAGTGTTTGTTATGCAGATCAATGGCTGACAAAATTCAAAGAAGATCTAACGGAGAAGATTGAAATGAGTTATTCACACAAGTACCAAGAAAGTTTTAAGCAGCAAAATTGATGAATGTGATTAAGCGGAAAAATCTGATGGTGGAGAAGAAAATGATTTACTCGTCTATACAAGAGAACAAAATTTCTTTAGCAAGAAGCTGAGAAGAAGAAGAAGTTGTAGGAATTTTGCGTGAACAAAATTTCATGCATTCTGATCATACTGGTTAGTGAGAACCAAGCTGCAGAGCAATTAACGAGCTACAGAGAGCTATTACCGATGGATAGTAAGTTGATATAGTATTGAAATTGAAGTGAAATATTGATTAGAAGGATTTGAATGAACCAAATATTGATCTGTAATCTGCAATTGAAGTTGTATTAAGGAAGGTCATTTTACTATTACATATTTAACCATTGTATATAGACTAAATATCTTAACTGAGTGGACTCTGAAAGTCTTATGATGTATCATTCATAGAATGAACATTGTTATCCTGTCAACCCCATAGTGAATGCTAGTTAGACGATAACTTCTAGTCTAAAATCCTCTAACAAGGTCACACCTGATAGTGTGTTTATAACCTTTAACAAGGTTGGGTCTTAACCGACCTCACTTTAGAAGAGTGAACAATTTTGGGTTGCCAGTCCCAGGTGGTTTTTCCCTTTACAGGGTTTCCACGTTAAATCTCTTGTGTTATGTGTTGATTGTGATATTTGTTTGTTATCATACTTTGCATGTTACATATTAGATTTGATTAGTTAACAGTTATTAGTATTAGACTGGTAATCGGTAAAAGCATAGACAACAAGAGTTATTATTGCTTACCGACGAGCAGAAAGTAAAGAAATTGTTTTGGATTATACATTTTTCTTTGGGACACTGGATAACTGATTCACCCCCCCTCTTAGTTATTCTAACAATTGGTATCAGAGCTCAAGTTGCTTGCAATAGAGTTTTAAGGACTTAAGCATAAAGGTATCAAGATGTATAAGAGGGAAGTACCAAAATTGAATAAAGAGAACTTCACAACATGGCAAAGCAGAATGAAGCTGCACATATTTGGAATTGGGAACTCAGCACTAGATTTGATGCAAAATGGCTACATGCAACCGCCCATTGGTCCCCTAACTATTGATCAACTAAAGGATAAGCATGAAGACAATGTTACTATGATGGAACTTGCTGCTGCCTGTACCAATGCTGAATTTGAAGATATCAAGACATGCACAACTACCAAAGGAATGTGGGATAAGTTGGCACAAATCTATAGTGGAGATCTGAATGTCAAAAGAGCCCAAGCTAAAAGCCTGAGAGGCAGATTTGATGAAATGAGAATGAAAGAAGGTGAGAACATTTTCCAATATTCAAATAGACTCAAAGAAGTGGTACATGCTATTAGAGCATCTGATGGAGTAATTGATAATGAAACAGTAATAAGCAAGATTCTCAGAACTTTGCTACCAGTTTATGCAATCAGGATTTCTATAATTCATGAAACAAGAGGTACATCCAACCTCACTCTTGACACTTTGATTGGTAAACTTACAACCTTTGAATTAAACAATTTTGATAACAATGTTGTTCCTTTTGTTGAATCCGATTTCATGTCTTCTCTAAAGATTGGAAAGTCTAGCAGGAATAGTAAGAATTGTGATAGTGATGACAATACCGATGATGAACTTGATGAACTTGAAGCACTTATGGCCAGAAGATTGCCCAAGGGAAAATGAAGGTATAGAGGTAAGCTACCTTTAGCATGCTTCAATTGTAAGGAAGTTTGTCACATCACTGCTAGATGTCCATAAAAGAAAGATGATGATAGATCCAAAGACCGATCTAAAGGAAGCTATGGGAGAAGAGTCAACAGAGGTTACCGACACAACAACAGAGACAACCAAAATGAAAAATGCAAAAAGGTATGTTACATAGCTGAAGATATTGAAACTGAATCCGATTTTGATGATGATATAGAAGTTGTATGTGTTGCTATGAAAGATGACTCAGAAGAGGAAGAGAAACATGAAGAGACAACACTAATCTCTAAAGTAAGTAGAAATGATACATGGATCATAGACAGTGGCTGCACACATCATATGACCGGTGATGTAGAGAAGTTTGATCATCTTTTTGAATATAATGGAGGATCTGTGAGAATGGAAAATGATGCACCTTGTATGGTAAGAGGTAAAGGCTCACTGATGATCAATGATAGATTACAATGTGAAAATGCATATTGGGTAGATGGACTGAACTATAATCTGATAAGTGTGGCTCAGTTGAACAATTTAGGTCACCAACTGGCTTTTGAGAGAAAAAAGTTGAAGATTTATGATGATGGAGGAAGACTTGTCAGAATTGGTACACAATCCAAAGGTAATCTATTCTATCTTGATATGGATCAGTCTTCTTGTTTGCTAATAAAGGATGAAGATGCTTGGTTGTGGCACCGAAGGTTATGCCATGTGAACTTTGACAACATGATCGAGATTAGTATTAAGAAAAGAGTTAGAGGATTGCCTAACTTGACAAAACTTGATCATGCCATGTGCCATGAATGTCAGAAAGGTAAGATGACTAAGTCTCATTTCAAAAGCAAGGACTATTCAACAAAGAAGATACTTGAGTTGGTTCATACCGACCTGTGTGGTCCTATGAGAACTCAGAGCTATTCTAGTGATAGATATTTTATTCTTTTTGTTGATGATTATACTAGACTGATGACTGTTATGTTCTTGAAAGAGAAATCTAAAGCTTTGAAAATGTTTAAGTGGTATAAAGCTAAGGGAGAAAAAGAAACTGGTAAGGAAATAAAGTGCTTAAGATCTGATAGAGGAGATGAATTTATCTCTGATGAATTTACTAAATTTTGCAATGAGCATGGAATCTAGAGGTAGGTATTTGCACCGAGGACACCTCAACAAAATGGAATTACTGAAAGAAGGAATATGTCTATAATTGACTGTGCTAGAACTTTGATGATATAGAAGAATGTTGCTCATACATATTGGAGGGAAGTTGTCAGCACAGCTGTATATGTTCTTAACCAAGTACAATTGAAGAAGGACTCCAATCGAACACCTTATGAACTATGGTTTGGACACAAACCTATTGTGAGTTATTTCAAAATTTTTGGAAGTAAATGCTTTATCTTGAAAGATGAGAGAAATGGAAAATTTGATTCTAAAGGAGATGAAAGAATATTTCTTGGATATTCCACTACAAGTAAAGCATGCAAATGTTTGAATAAGGCTAAAAATAAAATTGTTGAAAGTACTAATGTTCATGTTGATGAGTTTGATGACAAGTACACAGAGGAAAATATAAAGGAACCAGAAGACTATGGTAGATTCACTTACATTGAATATCCAGAGTATCTACCAACATCGCAAGCTGTATCAACCGGTCAGCAGGGAAATAATGTAGTACAATAGACACCACAAACCGATGAACATGAAGAAGCTACTGAGTAAGAAAATGACCCTAAGCAGGATGAACAAGAAAGGAGAAATCAAGTCTTGGCTAGTTTTGTTAGAAGACATCATCCTGAAACACAAATCATTGGAGACAGACATGATGGAATGCAAACCAGAAGCAAAACAAGACAAGGTACATGTTTAATTTGTGAATTTGAACCTAAAACTGTGAAAGTTGCATTAGAGAATGAAGAATGGGTTAATGCAATGAAGGAGGAAATAGAAAAAATAAAAAAGAACAAAACCTGGTCCTTAGTACCCCGACCAAAAGACAAGAATGTTATCGGTACTAAGTGGATATACAGGAATAAATTGAATGAAAATGGTGAAGTTACAAGAAATAAAGCTAGATTAGTATGCAAGGGATATGCACAAGAAGAAGGCATTGACTATGGTGAGACATTTGCACCTGTTGCTAGATTAGAAGGATTTAGAATGCTACTTGCATATGCTGCACATAAGAAATTCAAAGTCTATCAAATGGATGTGAAGTCAGCATTTCTAAATGGTATACTTGAAGAAGAAGTCTACATTGAACAACCTGAAGGATTTGTTGATCCTGACAATAAAGACATGGTATGTAGATTACATAAAGCTTTATATGGACTAAAGCAAGCACCGAGAGCATGGTATGAAAGACTGCATACTTACTTGTTAAGTATTGGATTTGTTAGAACAAGTGAAAATAGCAATTTGTATGTGAAAGGTGATACCGATGACACTATTATCATTGCTGAAATATTTGTTGATGACATTATCTTTGGAGGCTTAGATCATGTCTACAAGGCATTTGTTGATGAAATGCAAAAGGAATTTGAAATGTCAATGTTCGGAGAGATTAAGTTCTTTCTTGGACTACAAGTGATTTAGCAGAGTGATGGGATATTCATCACACAATCTAAATACATAAAGGAAGTATTGAAGACATTTGGCATGGAAGATGCTAAACCTGTAGGAACACCGATGGCTACTAGATGCAAATTGACAAAGGAGGATGAAAATACTGAGGTAAACCAAACACTATACTGATCCATGATTGGTAAGTTAATGTACGTAGTTCACAGTAGGCCAAATATAGCACATGCTGTAGGAATTGTTGCAAGATTTTTTGCTAATCGTAGAGAATCACACATGATTGATACAAAAAGGATCCTAAGATACTTGAAGAAAACAAAGAATTATGGATTATGGTATCCTAAGGAAGGAATATTTGAACTGAAAGTTTACATCGATGCTAATTGGACTGGAAATGTGGATGATAGATAAAGCACCACTGGAGGAGCATTTTTCTTTGGTGAAAGACTTGTAACCTGGACAAGTAAAAAGCAGGCTTTTATTTTTCAGTCTATAGCTGAAGCAGAGTATGTTGCTACTGCTACTAACTATTCAAACATTGCATATATCAAATAAGTGTTGGAAGGAATGAATGAGGTAATCACTGACCCGGTGATTATATATTGTGACAACACTAATGCAATTAATATTTCAAAGAATCCCGTGATGCACTCTAAGACAAAGCATATATCTATTAAGTATCATTACTTAAGAGAACAAGTGCAAGAGAAGCAAGTAAAGTTGGAATTTGTCACATCTAAAGAAAAACTTGCAGATATTTTTACAAAGCCCCTACCGAAGGACACATTTGAATACTTGAGGACTAGACTTGGGGTCCGTCTCCTGTCTATCGGTCACTAAGGTGATCTGGATGTTGCATCAGCCAATTTTTATCAGAAGATCATTCATGTTGATGCAACATAGTTCACACTTTGAATCATGTTCAAGGTTATGATTAAGGTTGATAACTTGAACTGATGAGAAATCAATATACAAAGATACAGAGGAAGTACTGAACACCACAAAGAGTTACTTGGCTACTACAGAGCTGATTGTTTATTTGTTTCTTTGGCATTTATGTCAAAGGGAGAGATAAACAATATGAAATGAAAAAGGGAGAGATAAACTGAAAAGGGGAGAGATTAAACCAAATATGAAAAGGAACATGCACCAATGACAATTATCTAAGTGAGAGACAATCTGAATGAGATAGAGTATTGAAGATTAGTTACAAAGAACAAAAGTAGGAACATGAGAACTAAAAAGATCACAACTACAGAAAGGTAAAGCTGTATTACTTAATGCTGGTTTAGTAACGTAGTGATTAAACATATTAAGTCTATTTGACTTACAACATTTGTTCATAAAGTTGTAGAATGTATGTTTGGTATGTGTATGGTACATTTCATATTACTTGAGTTGCCATCAATGCCAAAGGGAGAGATTGTTTGACTACAACTGATTTGGAATCTGATTGAAGGATCTGTGATTACAAGATCACTGAGAAGTTGCTGATTAGATATGCAATATGATTAAATTAGTATTATGTTGTCATTGATGTCAACTAGTTTGATAGCACTTATCTTGTAAGTTACTACATCGAGACATCTGAAGAAAAGTGGAAAAGAGATGAAGAATAGAGAAATCTACATGAGGAAAGATGTACATGGTAGATGAGGATAAGGAACACATTGAGTAACTTATTGATGAGTCTATGACTTGATGATATTGACTTTATTATGTTGCATTCATCTATAATGAAGTATAGAGCTGAAAGATACAAAGCAGTGCTGTCGGTAAATGAAGCATTTTTAGTATACACCGACGGAGTGTAGTGTATACCGACCACAGTATTAACTAAGCAGTGCTCACCAATGCATTTCTTTGTTAACCAAGTGGAACATAATGAATTAAATGATTAGTTTAAGCTGATGAGATTTATGAGCTGGCAGTAGTATAACATCGAGGTAACAAATAATGTTTGTTACGTAGATCAACGGCTGACAAAATTCAAAGAAGATCTAACGGAGAAGATTGAAACATGTTATTCACACAAGTACCAAGAAAGTTTTAAGCAGAAAAATCTATGAATGTGATTAAGTGGCAAAATCTAATGGTGGAGAAGAAAATGATTTACTCATCTATATAAGAGAATAACATTTCTTTAGCAAGAAGTTGAGAAGAAGAATAAGCTGCAAGAATTTCACGTGAACAAGTTTCCATGCATTCTGATCATACTGGTTAGTGAGAACCGAGCTGCAGAGCAATTATCAAGCTACAAAAAGCAATTACCGATGGACAATAAGTTGATATAGTATTGAAACTGAAGTGAAATATTCATTAGAAGGATTTGAATGGACCAAATATTGATCTGTAATCTGCAATTGAAGTTGTATTAAGGTAGGTCATTTTACTGTTACTTATTTAACTATTGTATATAGACTAAATCTCTTAACCGAGTGGACTCTGAAAGTCTTATGATGTATCATTCATAGAATGAACATTGTTATCCTATCAACCCCATAGTGAATGCTGGTTGGATGATAACTTCTAGTCTAAAATCCTCTAACAAGGTCACACTTGACAGTGTGTTTGTAACCTTTAACAAGGTTGGGTCTTAACCAACCTCACTTCAGAAGAGTGAACAATTTTGGGTTGCCGGTCCTAGGTGGTTTTTCCCTTTACAGGGTTTCCACGTTAAATCTCTTGTGTTATGTGTTGATTGTGATATTTGTTTGTTATCATACTTTGCATGTTACATATTAGATTTGATCGGTTAATAGTTATTTGTATTAGCCTGGTAATCGGTAAAAGCACAGACAACAAGAGTTATTATTGCTTACCGACGAGCAGAAAGTGAAGAAATTGTTTTGGATTATACATTTTGTTTTGGGACACTAGATAACTGATTCAACCCCCCTCTTAGTTATTCTAACAGATATTACAAATTTTACCAATAAAATTAAATCTTATGCAAAAAAAATTATTCATTTGCATTGGTTCCTTCTCATCATTTAGAAAGACTCTTCTGGTAACAAGAACCTACCATATTTCAAAATCTTCAAAATGTGAATACTTAGCATCCTCGTCGATATGCACAACTCCTGCATTGCCCTCTAGTCTCCTATTTTTTTTCCCTTGATGTTAGGGAAAATCATAGGATCTATATTTGATGTAGTCAAGGATGGAGAAAACTACAAGAAATCAATCCAATGTTTGTATCCAACACAGTACAATAGAAACAACAAGACAAGATGGAAATAAATGAAAGATCAAGCTTATATTATTATTGAAAAATGAATTACAACCAATCTGTAACATGTAGTGTCACATGCGAAGCATACATAAATGATTATGATAAGAAATCCCTTACAAACCCAAGCCAAACTCTGAGTAAATAATCTTAAGAGAATCACCTACCTCTCAGGAATAAGTCCATAAGTTTATATATCCATTATAATCACATTTACCAATAAAAGAGAAAATATGTTACAACAAATGAGTCAGAACCAAAATAATCTAGAAAAACCTCCAATGATTAAAATAAGAGATGTGATCATACAAAAATATTGGCCTCAAATGTAACAATGAGCTGGCATGATCACAACTGGAGATTCCAATCGAAAGATCAAAAAATCAATCAGAAAAAACAAAGACTGATTGAAAAATGAAGAAAAGGACAATCTCACAAAGAATCTAAAAAATATCATGTGTGATAAAACCAAATGAGGTGAAATCATAGGATAAGGTCCAACACAAAGCCACAAAGACACTATAGAAACCACAATATGAAAGGACAACCACAAATTGATCAAAAAGAAAAACACTATCCTGATAAAATATGAAACAAATATTTTTTTGGTTGATGCAAGATTTATTAGATCCCGTGTGCTAAAATGTTGACACACTTCTATGATTCATTACATCCAAGATTTCTCAAGAATGAGGTCTCAAATGGTGACTCATAGCTCCCTATTCATGGAGTGCAAGGGTTTATAATGGAGACCCTAAGTTTAGACCTAGTTTGTGCCCATGCAAGTACACCATAAAATAAGAGATTCAAAGAGGAAAAGCAAGAATTCTAGTCTCTATGATCATCAAATATGCATGCAAATGAAAATGGAAGCTATTCTATATGATAACAATGCATGAAAGAAAACTAATCTATGAAAGGAAATACACATGCAATATTATTCTATGAAATGAAATGTGAATCTAATCTACCATGCAAGTGAAAGACTAATCTAAATGGATTGCCATGGAGGCATGAGAGAAGAAGACAAGAAAAGAGAAGTTGCAATGTTCAAGCTCAATTGGTCAAACTCTCCTCCAAAATCGCTCTCCAAACCTGCAGCATAAAAATAACATAAAATCTAGATCTCTAAAATCTAGCTTCCTAAAATGAGAAGGAGAGGGCTCCTTTTAAAAAGCAATGAATGGTAGAGATTAAGAGGCAAAATCTAAGGGTGGAGAAAAATTCTCATTTTGACTTTGGTGCACAAGATTCTCAAGAGGCAAAATCAACAGACATGGTTAAGAGGCAAAAAGATGTGTGGAAGAGATAAAGAGGCAAAAGGAGATTCCACTCATCTTGGAAAGTGTGCATTCAATGTGTAGACAAAAAATATTTTTATTTTTATTTTAAATTTAGAAATTTCTTTTTCATGTCCACACATAGGATAAGGTGGATTTTATTATTTATTTAAAATATTTTTTAAAATTTAATTAAAAGGGAGCATGTTCTCTTAATTAAATAAAACTTAGGATAAAATGATCAAACCTTAGGAAATATTGAAATATTTTAATTAATTATGATTTGATCAAGGAAATTGATTTGAATTGAAAATATTGCAAGGCATTGATTCAGGAAATTGATAAATTGATTCCGTCATTTGATAAATTGAAAAATGGGGGCCCATAGTCTAGGTGACCATTTTAGGGTGCATACATTTGACCCTCTTTGACTAATGTGTGATCTTTATGGGAACACATGTAGTCAAATAATGCGGTTGAAGTGTGAGATCGATTTGGGATCACAAAACAACCCAGACGTGTGATCGACAGACGTGAACACATCAGGACAAAGATAAGCTAATTGAAAAAGACAAGGTCAACACCCCTGTAAATAGGTAATTGACATGTCCAAGATAATAATCTCAAGCAAGGTTTCCCCAAGTGGAGAAATTGATACGATTGATAAAGCTGAATCAAGGATTGAAGTTTGATAGGTATTTCCCCCTCATGATCAAAATCATAATGAGATAGAGGAGAAACAACAAATCAATAAATTTAATCAAATCGAACTAAAGATAAGGTTCTTGATGTAAGATGAAAGATATAAGGATCACAGAACCAAGGGAGATCATCAAACATGAAATATTATGCCCCAAGGTTGAATTAGAAGAAAAGAAGTGGGGTGAAAGTGAATGGAAGATAGAAGTTTGGAAGAGGTGGTAAGAAATGAAGAGAAGAAAGAGAATTTGCCTTAAGAAAGAGAATGCCCCAAAATCAATGAATTGTTTAAGATAGAAAATTTTGATTGAGATCATGAAAGAAGATAAGGAAATGAAGATAAAAACATGACCACAGTTGATTAAAAGTCCAAAAGAAAGATGAAGGAAAACCCTCTCAAACTCCTAATGCAGCCTAAAAATGAAAATTAACATGAAGTCTAACAATGCAAGCTACATGAAAATGCAAAGGTGTACTTGCAATAGAGCAATTGTAACATAGGATTTTGTGTTTATCCTTCATTAGAGAATGTTAAGGAACTTATTTTCATCATTGGCCCATTATTAACGGACATCAGAAAATCACACAATCATCACTAGTCATAAGTGCAACTATGAAGATATGAATGTGATTTATATCAGATTGGAATGTGGAAAGATTCTAACATAAGCATCAAAGACATAACGGTCAAGATGACTTCGATGTTAGCTTACCCTATTTATGTTAGCCCAAGATTGAAAATATTTGAAAGATTGGGAAACTAGAAAAGTATATTAGAATTTATTATTCTTATACATCCCTGCATCAAATGTAACAAGGTAAATATAAAGAAGTGACAACAACAGTTATAAACTATTACGCAAAATTGCCGCAACAGAAATAGGTAAAAAACTAAAAATAAACTAAAATAAACCTAATCTAAGAAAACATAAACCCGAGGATAATATGTTAACATCCTCCCCTTAATCTGAAGGGGTTATGCCAAGCATTGCTCAAAACTTCTCAAACTTTTCTCTGCCTAGTGCCTTGGTAAGAATATCTGCTGGTTGATCTGCAGTGGGACAATATGTAAGGTGTATAGTGTCATCCTTCACATAATGCCGAATCAAATGAATCTTTGTGTTGATGTGTTTGGTGCGATCATGGAATACTAGATTTTTAGCCATTTTGATAGTGGATTGACTATCAATGAAGAGGGGGGTTGATGCAATCTGCGGTGTCTACAAGTCTTCAAGAATCCTTCGAAGCCATAAGATTTCTCGAGTTGCTTCAAAAGCTGCCATATATTCAGCTTCAGAAGAAGAGGTAGTTGGAACCGATTGCTTTTTAGATCTCCAAGAGATTGCAGTAGACCCAAGATGAATTACAAAACCAGATGTAGATTTTCTATCAGTTGAATCACCAGCGTAATCTGAATCAGAATAGCCAAGCAAAGAAAACTGATCTATTTTAGAGTATTTAAGCCCATAGTGTTGAGTACCGTGCAAATATCTAAGAACTCTTTTGGCAGCTATCCAATGAGTTTCTCTAGAAGGTTGCATAAATCGTGAAAGAACTCCAACAGTAAAAGAAATATCTGGACAGGTAGTTGTAGCATAAATAAAACTCCCAACAAGTTTCCTGTAGATAGTTGCATCAACCAATGCTGATGAGTCATCTAATGTGAGTTTAAGATTTTGCTCCATAGGAGTACTAAGGGGTTTGCAATCAGCCATGCCAAAATTATGCAAAATCTCACCAATATATTTTTGTTGGTTGATGAAAATAGAATTTGGTTTTTGAATCACTTCAATACCCAAATAGTAATGAAGATGGCCCAAATTAGTCATATCAAAACCTTGCTTTAATTGGTCTTTCACATTTTGAATAGTATTCTCATTACTACCAGTGATAAATAAATCATCCACATAAACAACAAGATAGACAATAATATTATCAATCTTGCTAACAAAAAGTGTTGCATCATCAAACTCAAAATGTGTAAAATTTAACTTCAAGAGATGCTCTGTAAGTTTTTCATACCAGGCTCGGGGAGCCTATTTCAAACCATACAATGATTTGATAAGCTTGCATACCTGGTGTTCTTTTCCATGGATTGCATACCCTTTCGACTGAGTCATATATACTATTTCTTTAAGATCACCATTTAAGAATGCCATTTTGACATCCATTTGGTGAATGTTCCACCCATTTTGAGCTGCAAGAGCTAACAAAGCATGAATGGTGGTCCATTTTGCTATAGGTGCAAAAGTTTCATCATAATCGATACCCTCTTTTTGAGCATAACCTTTTGCAACAAGTCGAGCTTTGTGTTTGTCAAGTGTACCATCTGCTTTATATTTATTTCTAAAAATCCACTTGCATCCAATAGGTCTACAACCAAGTGGAGGATCAATTAACTCCCATGTACCATTTTTCAAAAGAGCTTCATATTCATTTTGCATAGCTTGCCTCCAAACTGCAATATTTTTAGCTTCATTATATGATGTTGGTTCAGGATCAACTATGAGATTAAGTTCATCAATGGAATCCAAGTTTTCTACAACATCAGATTGAGCTTGTAGCCTTGCCTTGTAAGAGCTTCTCGTACCTATTTTACCTATTTCATCAGGTCTTAAATCTTTCAAAATCTACTCAACTTGTTTTGCCCACTTATGAGAAGATTTTGGTTGCATAGAAGAGGAGATCATTTCATGACTAGAGGATTCATTAGCATTCAAGGGCTCATCATCAGAAGAGGTCTCATCTTGTTCATTTATTGGATCATCTTGAGTAAGAACTATGGTGGATTGAGATTCTACATGTGAATCTATTAAAGGTGAGTTTGATTGACTTCCAAAATGTAAAATCTCACAAGAATGTTCTATCCAAGGAGAAGATTTTTCAGATCTATCAAGTTGTTTTAATTGACATGTGACATTTTTGGCACTTTTGGAAGTTTCACAAAAGACAACATCACGTGTAATGATGAATTTCTTGTTAACTTCATCATACAACCTATAGGCTTTGGAAGACTCGGAATAACCAAGAAAAATACATTTAAAACTGTGATGATGCAACTTACTTCTTTTGTCTTTAGGAATTAAAGCATAGCAAGTGGACCCAAAAATCCGAAGATGGGAAACCAAAGGAGGATACCCAAACCAAACTTCATATGGAATTGCATGGTGGAGAGCAGATGACGGAGACCTATTACGAAGATAGACTGCAGTTCTTGCTGCTTCAACCCAAAAATGTAATTGGATTCCTTTAAAATATAACATTGCACGAACCATATTCATGATGGTTCTATTCATTCGTTCAACAACACCATTTTGTTGAGGAGTACCTGGAGTAGTGAGATGATGTTGAATCCCATTTTGATGTAAATAATCCTAAAAAATTAGAGAAGTAAATTCACCACCATTGTCTGTTTGAAGTGTAGTAATATGAGACTGAGCCTGTTTTTCAATCATAACATGAAACTTTTTAAAAATTTCAAAAACTTCTGATTTTTGTTGCAAGAAATAAATCCAAGTCATGCGGCTGTAATCATCAATGAACAAAATGAAATACTTAGATCCTCCAGCAGAAGTTACCGGTAAAGGTCCACATAAATCTGAATGAATTAGCTGCAATTTTCTATGTGCTCTCCAAGTGGAGTGCGGAAAAGGATTTCTATGTTGTTTGGCAAGAATACATGCTTCACATTTTTCAATTGTTTTAGGTAAAACAGGCAAGCCATCAACACCATTCTTTTGCATGAGATGAATTCTATCATAACTAATATGCCCAAATCTTGCATGCCATAATAGACTAGGAGATAGACTACCTTCTTCAGTAAGATATGCAAAATTTTTAGAAAGAGCTGAAGTGCCATTTAGTTTTAGTAATCTTCCATCCTCACAACCAGTGAATACAACTTCATTATTAGATATCTTTCTGACAACAACTTGTCCATTTTGTAACAAAATAGAGTAGCCTTGTTGTCGAATCAATACCAGTGATAACAAATTACATTGTAATTGAGGAATATACAATACATCATGAAGCACAAAATCTGGAAGATTAGGCAATTTAAATCGAATAGTTCCTTTTCCAATAGGCTTGAGACTTGACTTATCTGCTAAATAAATTGGACCACATGCACTTTCAGGAAATTCTTCAAAGTAATCACGTCGAAATGTCATATGTTGTGTGGCTCCTGTATCTAAGATCCAAGAATCATACCATGAGGAATTAGAAGCAAAGTCTGAAACAGAAAGTACCTATTGATCACTATCACTGTCACAAGCAAATTGGGCTGCTCCTGAAATTTTATCATCTGAATATTTATCAGCACTGTGAATTTTCATTTTATCTTTTTGTTTAAAAGAATTTTCTTTAAAACTTTCAATCTTATCCCATGAGAGCTTGCATTCATGTGCTTCATGACTTCCTTTTCTACCACATCTTTTACAATGCAAAAATTGTCTATCATTTTGATTATCATTTTTCCTCCATTGACCTCTACCTTTTCCTCTATCACTAAAAGCACCTTTTAAAGAGATATTATTTACAGGTTTCTCTTGATGAGCAAAACAAACATTTTCACTGATATTTTCTATTTTTCTTCCAAATGCTTTCTCACGTTCAGCTAACTTTTCAACTAATAAATCAAAAGTGATGGTTTTCAATTGGTTTCTTGCTTGAAGAGACTCTAGATAAGTGGAATGCATGGGAAGAAGTGATTTAATAAAACCTATGAGATATATATCAACTTTCCCACCAGCAGCATCAACATCTTGTTTTATAGCTCTAATTTCAAAAGCTAGACTCATAACATCACCATTTTTCAACTCAAGATTAAATAGTTTTAACTATAATTGAATAAACTCTAATTTTGAATGAGAATCAAATAAATTTTTTAACTTGTCAAGGGCATCCCAAGCAAATGTGCATCCTTGTATATGTCGATACACATCTCCATTAACAGAAGCTCTGATTAAAGCCAAAGCTTTTGAATTTTTAAATTGCCAAATCTCTTTTTCCTTAGTATCAGTTGGTTCTGCGGGCTGAGTTTTCCCATTACATATATTAGTCCATAAATCATTAAAAATAAGTGTATTTTCTACTTTTCGATGCCATTCTGTCCAATTATCTTTTCCAGATAATGTTTCCCCAATCAATGAAACAATAGATTGCATTGTATAAATAAAAATAAAAATATAATTTGCACAGTATGCAAATTTAAATGATTGCCCAAATTTTCTTGCCGTAATTTAGCAAAGAAAATAAGTTGCAAAATTTTTGAAAAACTAAATAAATTGATTTCACCTGAATCAATTTTCTCTTTCTAGAAAATGGCTCCAATCTTCAATATAAAAAAAAAATCACATATGAATGTATTCCAAAGCTCTGATACCACTGTTAGCCCAAGATTGAAAATATCTAAAAGATTGGGAAACTAGAAAAGTATATTAGAATTTATTATTGTCATACATCCCTGCATCAAATGTAACAAGGTAAATATAAAGAAGTGACAACAACAGTTATAAACTGTTATGCAAACTGCCGCAACAGAAATAGGTAAAAAACTAAAAATAAACTAAAATAAACCTAATCTACGAAAACATAAACCCGAGGATAATATGTTAACAATTTAATGTAGCAAAACCATGCCCACATCAAGGCATGGATGTCGGGATGACCATAAGAATGGTTATGCAAAAATAGTCAAGGATGATGCGTCAAATCTCCTAAGTGTTTCAAGGGGACAATAAGAGACACTCTAGAGTTTCAAGACCACACCCACAAACATAAAGAAAATAAAAACATATCCCATGTCCCAAGTCCTCTAGCTATGCATACCAGAGAGACTTATTAGACAAGGACACTCAACGAAAATCAATAATAGTCAGCACACAAAGAAAAGATCATGACATAGCTCAAGCATTAAGTTTTGTGTTTAAAAATTTAAGTGTGTTAACTGACTGAGTTCCGAGGATAAGGATCAAATGCTTGCAAGTAGGTAAGATCACATTAAAAATTGGGTAAGACCAAACCGATAAGTGTTGAAAAACACTCGATGTCAGGGGTTGTGTTGAAAAACACAATTGGGGTGGTTTTTAAAAACACCATTTGTGAGGTGTTCTAAAGACTAACACATCCAAGAGACCAAAGATAACACAGTTATGCCCCATAGACAAAGACAAAGACCAATTCCAAACCAAGGAAACAAGGACAAGGCATGATGCATAAAGGCTAAGTGTCAATGACGTGTACTAAGAAACAGGGGTGCAAAGGCCTCAAGTAGCACCCGTTTCTTGATTTTCACCACTTGGATTTTATTGCAATTTTGTTTTTATTTTTTTATTTAGGAATTTTTATAAATTTTTTTGCTACCAAGGCGCCTGTTTCCAGGTTTTCACCAAGGCACTTTTTCTATTTTTTTTTGAATTTTTTTGATTTTTTTGGTATTTTTGGAATGAATAATTTTTTTTGGAGATACATCAAAGCTCGTATTGCTAGGTTTTCACGAAGATGATCATTTTTTCAGGACATTTTCAGATTTTTAGAATTGTTGACAATATATCATTTTTTTGGAATTTTTTCAAGATCAATAAGTATGTACAAAGGATGGCCCCAGATAGAACGGGCATCATGGATAGAACTTCTTCAGATGCAAGACATTGATAGGATCAGGAAGCTTCTCTCCCTCTACTATAGACAGTAAATAAGCACCTATCCCAAAAGCTATTGTAATGATGTAAGGTCCAAGCCAATTAGGTTCAAATGTTCCCTTTAGATCTCTATGTTGTTGATTCTTAGGATTTTCATGGAGGACAAGATATCCCACTTGGAATTCTCTAGGGAGAACCTTTTTGTTGAAGGCTTTGGATATGCACTTTTGATAAACCCTCATATGGTCAAATGATGGTTGACATTTCTCATCTAGAAGTTCTAACTCTTGAAGTCTCATGGCACGGTAGTCTTCATCTATAACTAGACCTTTGAGGGAAACTCTAAGTAAAGGAATCTCAACCTCTAAAGGTAACACTGCTTCAACACCATATGTAAGAGCAAAAGGAGTAGCCCCACTAGGAGTACAAATACTCATTCTCTAGGCCCACAAAGCTAGATTTATCTCTAAGTGCCAATCTCTACCACTCTTACAAATTGTTCTATGTAGGATTTTAAGAATGGTGTTGTTTGATGCCTCTGCTTAACCATTTCCTTGCGGGAAGTAAATGGAGGACCAATGTTGTTTAATCTTGAATTTATTGCAGAGTTGTTTAAGGTCTTTATTTTTGAGCTAGTCTCCATTGTCAGTGATAATCTTAGAAGGCACTCCATATCGATAGATGATATGGTTCAGAATGAATAGAGAGTCTATCTTGCCTGAGGCAACAGAAAGTGGGACAACTTCTACCCATTTAGTGAAATAATTAGTAGTAGTGATAATAAACTTGTGTCCACTTGATGAGTTGGGATGAATTTGACCAACAAGATCAAAGGCCCAATGCTAAAATGGCCAATGAAATATAGAAGGAATGAGCTCCCTTCTTGGAGCATGTATCATGTTACCATGTTTTTGACACTTTTCACATGACTTTGCAAAAGCTACTGCATCAATCTACATCGTAGGCCAATAATACCCCACCCTAAGAAACCTTCAGGCCATGGAAAGACCATTGGAATGTCCCCCATAGATGCCCTCGTGAATGTCAACTAACGCTTGGTCGGATTCTTCCTTTTCTAAGCATCTAAGAAGGGTTCCATCTAGACCCCTCCTATACAAATCACCAGAGATAAGGGAATGGCAAGAGGCATTTCAAGTAAGGTTTCTACGTTTAGATCAGTTGAAGGTTTCAGGTATAATGCCATCAAAAAGGTATGAGTAAATGGCACCATAACAGGATGACTGATGACTAACAAGGGTACAAATGACATGACTTTCTTGGGATTCATAGATAGGGTGATGTAGCTCTTTCACCAGGAATTCAAATTTGGATTCATGTTGCCCTAACTGAAAAAGTGAAGCAAGTGTAGCCATAGCATCAGTTGCTTTGTTTTCTACTCTAGGGATTTGCTGAAATGTGACAAATGTGAAGTATCGTTTCAAGGAATCAACCATTTTCTTGTAAGGTACCAGTTTCTCATTTTTTGTTTGATATTCATCATTGACTTGGTTGATTATTAGTTGTGAATACCCATAGATGTGTAACTCTGTGATTCTCCATTCTATGGCCATCTTAAGTCCATTTGTTAAACCTTCATACTCAACAATGTTGTTTGTACATGGGAATCATAACTTGTAAGACTTAGGAATTGTGTACCCATGAGGAGAAAAAAGCAACACACCAGCTCCTGAACTGTTTTGCATAAAGGATACATCAAAGACCATATTCCATGTTCTTTCAATCATATACATGAGGTGTTCATTTGGGAAGTCAACTTGAATAGGTGCATTATCTTGTATTGGGAAATCAACCAATTGATTTTCTATTGCTTGTCCTTTGATTTCTTTACGCTCAATGTACTCTATGTCAAAATTTGAAAGGATCGTCATCCATTTAGGAATTCTACCTGTGAGGGTAGCCTTACCTAGTAAATACTTGAGTGGATCTATTTTTTCTATGAGGTATATAGTCTACACAAGCATGTAATGTTGCAACTTTTGGGAAGCAAACACAACTACTAGGCAGTCTTTCTCAATGCTGGTGTAGTTAAAATCATATGAAACAAGAGTGCGACTAATGTAGTATATTGCTCTTTCTTTCCCATGTTCATCAAGTTGAGCTAGTAATGCCCCCAGGGAATATTTTGTCACTAAAATGTATAAAATAAGTGGTTTCCCTGGGATAGGAGGCATTAAAATGGGAGGATTTGCCAAGTATTTCTTGATTTGATCTATGCTCTTCTGACAATCCTCATTCCAAACACATTTGATGCCTTTGTGTAAGTTCTTGTTGAAAGGTTAAGCTCTATCTGCCAACAGTGAAATGAATATCCTTATGGATTGAAGATGTCCTTGAAGATTCCTCATTTGAATAATGTTTCTAGGAGGTGGCATATCTTGATTGCTTGGAATTTTTTAGGGTCTACCTATATTCCTTTTGCTGAAATGATGAATCCTAGTAGTTTTCCAGAGGTGACACCAAATGCACACTTTTTAGGATTTAACCTTAGTTGAAATTGTTCCATGCGATCTAGAATGACTTCCAAATCATCTAAGTGTGTATCTCTTTTCTTAGCCTTGGCCAAGATGTCATCCACATAATCTTCCATGTTTTTATGTATCATGTCATGAAAAATAGTTTTCATAGCTCATTGATAGGTTGCTCTTGCATTTTTTAATCCAAAAGGCATAACATTCCAACAACAGGTACTCCATGCAAGAGTGAATGCAGTCTTTTCTTGATCTTTAGGAGCTATCTTAATCTGATTGTATCTGGAAAAACCATCCATCAAGGAATAAATCTCATAACCCACAGTCATATCCACTATCATGTCTATATTGGGAAGTGGAAAGTCATCCTTTTGGCATGCTCTATTGACATCTCTAAAATCTTTGCAAATTCGAATGGATTTGTCATGTTTGGAAACTGGTACAATGTTTGATATCCATTCAGCATAGTCAATAGCTCTTATGAATCCCACACCAAGGATTTTCTCCAATTCTGCTTTGACCAGGAGGGCTATGTGAGGATGCATCTTTCTCAATTTTTGTTTAACTGGTTTGACACCTGGAGCTATGGACACATGATGAATGATAATATTAGTGTCCAAAATTGACATATCTGAATAAGTCCATGCAAAGTTGATCTTCTTTTTCTGTAAGAACTTAGTGTAAGCTTCTTTTTCTTCTGGTGACAAGGACTAAGCCAAGTAAACTATTTGTGGAGCCTCATTTGCACCCAAATTGACTATTTATGTTGGTTCAATAAGCACTAAAGATATATCTTGAAAGTAGCTAGGGAGACGATCAAGTACCTCATCCTTAGGCACCTTAAAGAGGTTTTCACCCTTGGATATGTCATTTCTTTTTACTTTTTTTGGTTTTGACACCACCACATAGTGGTTTTCACCATCAAAACTCCTATTCTTTTTATTTTGTGACTAAGGTACTTGATGTCTAGCTCTGTCATGCTGGTAGCTAGTTCACTGGTTGAAGAGACTACAGGTTCAATAGCATTCAAGTAACAAGCTATCTCATAATCATTTTGAAACATTAAGAGCTTAGGTTGTTGATAGCATTGGGACCAATCAAGGAGGTTAGGATGAACAAGAGTTAATTTAATGAATGGTTCATGGTTGTGAATGTGAATGATATCATCTCTGGTGACTAAAGAGTCAGAGTTTGTCAAGTATCCTTCTAAGCTACCCAAATCAGGATTTGTCCTAACAAGTGAAGAATCATCCACTAAGGAAACATGTGGGTTCAAATCCTCTAATCTTGCACGTGACCCATCAGCTACCTTGGGTTGAGAACTATAAGTGTGGATGACATCAACATCCATGTCAACTGTGGAAGGCTCTAAGAAGGAGTCCCATTCATACTCATATGAACTTGTTTTTGAACTTTGACTAGGATGTTTACACCATGAAGGTTTGGGACGTCTTGATGTAGAAGTTCTAATGTCATCAAGGGTAATACCTTCTATTTCCATTAAATGAACAAGGTTCTTTCATTGATGTTCTCTAATAGGATCTTCTACATCTGATTCATCTTGTTCTAAGCTTGCAACTATCTCATGAGTGACTAGATTATCTGAATATTCCCAAAGGAGATTAGTGGAAGGACCCAATCTTCACATATATCTTGCTGATTTGTCAAATTAGGTATGTATTTTGGTTCATCTTCATTATCTGACTCATCAAGGATAGGATCAGTGTTATTGTTGTGATTCACAAATCCTAGGCCAACCGTCTTCTTAGACTTGCATCCAAAAAGATCATGATCAAGGGGTTTGGTTCTAGCATCCAATCTATGACTAAGAGGGCCATGTCCAGGATAGCCCATCTATTTGACAAAAGTATATCCTCTTCCATAAGCCTTAGGAGAGGGATAGAAGTTCTTATTGTGCATGTATTTCTCTTCTCTATAAATCTAGTGTTTAACAACCACCTCTTCTTTCTCATCTTGAATAGGCACTTAGGACCTTACAAGTGTGCCAAATAAAGTCATAGTTGAAGAGGAAGGTCTCATTTCTTGTGAAGGCTTGCCATAAGACTTAGGTGAAATTGGTAGATTTGTGAGGGAGTTGAGTTGATATCCCCCCATGCCAAGGTCTACTAACTTGAACTTGTCTTTACATTCAGCTAAGGTTTTATTGAAGTCTTCTGCATCTCTATTGAGGGGAACAAAAGCACTCACTAAAACTGAGTTAACAGATAAAGTGTCATCCCCAGGTATAAAAATCTCTACTCCATTGTAAGGGAACTTAACACACTGATGATAGGTAGATGACACTACTTGCATATCATGAATCCATGGTCTACCAAGTAAGATATTGTACGCTAGGGGGCCAATGTCAACTATTTGGAATAAAACATCTTTTTCAACAGGGCCAATCCTAACAGGAAGGATGACTAACCCCTTGGAACTTCTTTCTACCTCATCATAAGCTTTGATAGTGATATTTTTGCTGGTATCTATGACTTGTTCAGAATAACCCAACATCTTTAAGAGACTCAAGGAACAAATATTAAGCCCAACACCCCCATCTATGAACAGGTGCCTAACACGGGTTTTGTGTATCATGACCTCAATATGAAGAGCGAGATTCTATGGGTGGCTCAAAGCTGTCTCATCATCCTCTAAAAAGGTAAGGTAATGAGGGCTAGCAATATGGTTAACCATGTTCTATAATTGATCAATGTCTAAGTTTTTGGGGATGTTCGTTGCACGCAAAGCATCCACAAGGACTTGGTTGTGTCTCAGGGACAACTCTAAGAGCTCAAAGATTGAAATCTGAGATGGTGTTCTTTGCAACTAATTGACAAGATTATAGCTCGACTTAGGATTGACTGTTGGTTTTGAGGTGACATTCTTGTATGCCACTTTCTTTGGTTTACTTGGTTGACTTGAACTAGGTCCTCTAATGACATGGGGAGCTTGACTTTGTGTGACAACATTGAGAGTTTGAGATGACACTCTGGAGTTAGGAACCCTCAGCACTAGGATGAGTTCTTCATCAAAGATAGGAGGAGAGTCCATGTCTAGATCATATCCATAGGGATCTTTATCCCTCATCATGTTGATATTATCTTCTACAACTTCAAGCATGTTGACAACATTCTCTACATCTGTGTAAGTGTAATTGACCTCAGCCTTACCATTCCTAGGTTTAGAGGTTTTTCCCTTCTCATACTTGGGCAAAGGTTCTTTGAATGTCTTATGGTTGGTGTTGGTGTTCAATCCATCTACCTTAAATTTTTCATTCTCAATGAGATCTTGGATGATATGTTTGAGTTTCCAGTTGTTTTCAGTATCATGTCCAATGCCATTGTGAAACTTTCAAAAGGCTTTCTCATCCCACCAATGTGGCTTAACATCAGGTAAATAATGATTTGAGGGATCTTGAGGATGGACAAGGTTGTTGGCAATGAATGTTTTCAAGACATCCTCATATGAATCACCAAGTTTTGAAAACTAACATCTCTCTTTCTTTCACTTATCTTGGTATCTTGGCTTGTGCTCTTGTTGATTAGATGCATTGAGTTTCATGGCTTGAACAACACTAGACAAGTGGATAACAACTTGATCTTTGGGTTTAGAGGAACCCACAACTCCATCATTGACCACTTGCTTGTTCCTATTCCATTGTGATATCTTTCCTTTATCCTTATTAGGGTTGTTATTTTGACCATTGTTGTTGTTGTTGTTTCCATGTTTGGTCAAAATTCATTATTCTCTCAAAACCTCCTCAATCCTACATGCAGTTTCAACCATGGTGTCAAAGGAATAAAAAACTATCTTCCTAACTTCATACTACATTTCAGGAACCAAGTTGCTAACAAGGATGTCAATATTCTCATTTTTAGGGATGGTCCTAGAGTAGTGAGAGCATTGCCGTCTCCACATTTGCAAGATAGTGGCAAAGGATTCCCCTTGATTTTTCTTTAGGTTGCATAAGTCCAACATGGTAATAGATCTTGAAAGGTTGTATGAAATGTTTTGGACAAATCTATGGATGAGCTCTTTGAAAGTCTTAACGGGGGGAGCTATGTTGGTGAACCATTCCATCGCTTGACCCTTAAGACTCCTTGGGAACAATCTCATGAGGTACGAGTCATCTTTATGGAACTCAAAAATCATGGTGTAGAATTTATGCACGTGATGATGTGGATCTCCATTCCCATCATACTTGTCATATTGAGGGATCTCAACCTTTCTAGGGAAGTCTTTCATGTTAACACTTTTGTCAAAAGGATTAGGAAAAAATGAATCAAGTGAGAATGAACTCTTGGGTGCCAACATATTTTCCATCATACTCTTAATTTTTTTAATCTCTTCTTCTTGAGATGGACATTGCCTCTTAATCTTCTTGTCCACATCAAAGTTGTAGGGGACTCTAGCGCCCTTGATGATTAAACTCTCTAGGAACTTGTTTTTGTTTTCCTCTAAGTATCTCTCCACATATTGCTGGAAGAGTGGTTCTTGTTGCATCTTCATGAAGTATTGGGAGTTGAGGTCAAGACTCAAGCTACTACCCCCATATTGTGAACCATGGTAAGCACTTTGTGAAGGTTTTCTTGAGTTTCTAAGAGGTGTTCATCTTCTATAATGATCATGTCATGAAGCCCTTCTTCCTTTAGGGATAGGAGATCATGAAGTGTTCTTGAACATCTTCCACTTCATGGAGTCTTAGGAGGGGTGGATGGAGGAGAGTTGTTTCCACCACCAACATGCATGTTGTTAAATTGATCATTAAGTTGTTGAGCCAAGAGTCTATCTTTCTCTTCCTGGAAGGCTCTCCTTTCTATCTCCAACAAGGTTTCTCTCTCTACCTCTAGGAGTATAAATTGGTCTTCCTTTTCAGCTTGTTCATCTAGGAAGACTTTCTTTTCATTCTCAATTCTCTTAAGTCTTTCACTCTTGTATCTTTAAGGTGTTTTGAGCGGTGAACTTAGTCTTGAATGTCTAAACAAGTCATTGGTGTATGTTGTATTCACACAAGTGTCATAAGGTTCATCATCTTGGTTTTCATGTTGTGATTTCTCTTCTTGATAGGCTTGCCTCTTATCCATTTCAGCCCTTTGGTGTGCATCCAGATATCTAGTTGAGATGAGGGGAGAGACTGGTCAATTTTCACAAGAGGAACTGCCAAACAAAAGGGTATCGACCTCTATATTTTTCAAATATGTCTTCAAGGCTTTTATCCATTTCTTCCCTCTCTCATCGAGTCATTTTGTAACTCATATCCATGTCCAAGTGAGAAGATGCTAAGGGTGTACTCAACTCACTAAGGTTAATCTTGAGATCAAACCAAACTTTTGATTTGTTCATGGGTGATTGATCAAATACGGGTTCTTTTCCCTTACGTTTTTGGCGAGTTTGAACTAAGGGTAATTGGTTAAAGACTACTTAAGGTCATTTTCCTTGATTTACTTGATATATTTTTGTAATTAAGATGAAAGAAAAGGTACTAGGTGATAGTATGACCTAAGAAACATTGGTACCAAACCAGGATAGTAAGAGCATTGACTTGTCCAAAAGAGAGGTGATAAGATAAAATTTTGCAACAAACATAAACCAACACTGCCACAGAGGTGCCCACTGAATAGGTGAATACCCTAACACATATGGATTGAGAGGATAATTTACCCAAGTTATATTGATTGAATTTTAATTTGTATGGAAGAGAATGGACAAGAGATTACTAAAAATCTCCAAGCATGTTATCAAAGGATCCAAAGGTTTATCTTCTCAACAAGGATAGTTTCTAGCTCACCAGCTGCAAGCAAGGGCACTCATAAAATCAAAGATTACTAGTTCAAGAGGTCAAAATGCAAGAATCCAAGGTGCAAGTAGGCTTCTAACAATGGGGTAAGTGACCTGATATGACTCGGATTGACCAAGGAAGACTGCAAATGATAGGATAGAAAATTGAGCAAGCTGTAAAAAGTTGGTTTTTCGACTCGAGAACTTTTTTTTGTTCATTTTAATTGACTAACAAGATGCATTAATATATTTTTATCATTAATTAGGCATGCAAGATAGTAATCAGGGAGTTCAAGAAAACAATTGTCTGCAAACAATGAGCAAGGGTTAAAACAACATTGTGCATAAACAAGAATAGTGACATAGTATTCTACTCCTGAAGGACTCTACTTGTGTATGTTCTCAAAATGTTTTTCAGTCACACACATAGTCCTAGAAAATAAAAAGTTGGTTGCACTATGGTTTTTAGTAATGGTCAACTCTACAACTTTTGCAATCTCAAGTGGGAGAAATCCAATCCTGGCGCACCGAGGTTTTGACACAGTTTGAGAATTTAATCAATCAAGAGTTGCTGAGGAGATTTGATAGCCCAACAAAAGACCACACCTATGGATATTTCTTCCACAAGGACATTTATATAGCGGTTGTTTCTCCATGACAGGAATGGCTAATACCGCTTGAGGTTCCATCCATGTGGTTTACCCAATAAAGGGAGTGTCCAGTACGGTTAACCCTCTCTAACAAGGAAGACTCACAATATGGACCACATGGGGACTTAACTTGGATTCAATGGTTCTAAGTTTCTGATGTTCCTAAAAGGGAACAAAGTATACTCCTCTAGCCTCTTCACCTCACCCAAACATAGCAAACATATTAATTGACACGCTAAGTTAAAATCACCTCACCAAGGTTTGTATGCCAAAAATAATGACTACTGATCTCTCTAAATGGGACCAAGAGAGAATGTACTATCAAATATTGAAGACTAAACCAAGTGGGACAATGAGATGATAACAAGTCCTTCCCTACCTACAAGGGGATCTATCGTTGAGAAGAGCTTCACATGTAAGGAAAACAAATGAAGCCCACTCTCGCAAGAATGCCACAAATAGTGCTCATAGGGCCTAATTACAATGTGAAACATATATGTGAGAAAGAAAATCTAGATTCATTATCTCCTTTAGAGAAAAAATTGGAAGTGTGATCTATGAAAGCGAGAAACACTCAAGTCAGACACATGAGAGGTTCATTTTTATTTCCAAAATCTAAATGTTATAGAGCTGCAACAAAATACTTCAATTCCAAAGCAACACGCTTAGTAGATTTTACCGTATTTTATTTTTGTTGAGCTTTTTTGTGCAAGCAAGCCACAAACTCTCCAACAAGCAAACAAGCAAACAAGATATGCAACATATATTCAACTTATGAAAACCCTAGGGTTAGATCTGAAAATCAATTGTTAGGAGCAATACTAACCACCAAATAATCCAAATGACAACTCATATCATGCATTGAACCATGTGAAAAATAAGTGCAAGCTAATCATTAACTGCCCTTTTTTTTGTTTTTAAATTTTGATTTTTGTCCTGGTCAAAAAGATTGGACCTATATGACATGAATTTGGATCCTAAACCCTAAATGTAGAAAAGAGACCCCTATTAAAAAATAGAGAGATTTTCAAAAAATGTAAATTTTTTAGCAATATTTTCTGATTTGTGCCCTAGGGACCCTATTTATCAAAACATACCAGTTTTCAAAGATCAAAATTTTAAGCCATTATTTTTCATCAAAACCAAAAACACAGAGAACATACCCCCTGTATAATTTCTAGAGCTTTCCAAAAATTTAAGTTTTTTTGAAAAATTTGCTAATTTGCGACTAGAAATGAATTTTCATGAAAAATCATAAAAAAAATATAAATCACAGAAAAATCATCTGAAAAATCTGATTTTCATATTGAGACACATTTGACCCATCTCCAACCTGTAAAAAAATTTCTAACCAAAAATCCAATCCATTTGTGAGATATGATCAAATCTTCAAAAAAACCCCTAGGTTTTGTCTTCAACTCATCTTGCACAAGGGTTCGGCTTGAAAAACTTCAATAAAATAACCATGTAAAGATTAGAAAATCTGAAAATCTGAATAAAATGAAGAAAAATCTAGATTCATCATCCCTACATGGGTGCCAAAAATATGTGCTAAAATGTTGACACACTTCTATGAGTCATTATATCCAAGATTGCTCAAGAATGAGGTCTCAAATGGCAACTCATAGCTCTCTATTCATGGAGAGCAAGGGTTTATAATGGAGGCCCTCAGTTTAGACCTAGTTTTTGCCCATGCACATACACCATAAAATGAGAGATTCAAAGAGGAAAAGAAAGAATGCTAGTCTCCATGATCATCAAATATGCATGCAAATGAAAATGGAAGCTATTCTATATGATAACAATGCATGAACGCAAACTAATCTATGAAAGGAAATATGCATGCAAGATTATTCTATGAAGTGAAATGTGAATCTAATCTACCATGCAAGCACAAGAGTAATCTCAATGGATTTCCATTGAGGCATGAGAGAAGAAGACAAGAAAAGAGAAGTTGCAATGTTCAAGCTCAATTGCTCAAACTCTCCTTCAAAATCACTCTCCAAACCTGTAGCATAAAAATAACATAAAATATGGATCTCTAAAATCTGGATGCTAAAAATGAGAATGAGAGGGCTCCTTTTAAAGAGCAATGAATGGTAGAGATAAGAGGCAAAATCCAAGGGTGGAGAAAAATTCTCATTTTGACTTTGGTGCACAAGATTCTCAAGAGGCAAAATCAATGGACATGGTTACGAGGCAAAATGATGTGCGGAAGAGATTAAGAGGCAAAAGGAGATTCCACTCATCTTGGAATGTGTGCATTCAATGTTTAGACAAAAAGTCTTTTTATTTTTATTTTACATTTAGATATTCCTTTTTCATGTGCACACATAGGATAAGGTGGATTTTATTATTTATTTAAAAGATTTTTTTTATATTTAATTAAAAGGGAGCATGTTCTCTTAATTAAATAAAACTTAGGATAAAATGATCAAACCTTAGGAAACATTGAAATATTTGAATTAATTAGGATTTGATCAAGGAAATTATTTGAATTGAAAATATTGCAAGGCATTGATTTAGAAAATTGATATATTGATTCCGTCATTTGATAAATTGAAGAATGGGGCCCCATAGTCTAGGCGACCAGTTTAGGGTGCATATAGATCCCAAGATTCTCCTACATCAAACACTTGAGCTACTCAAAAAGTGAGCCTCTCACTTTGTTGGGGAAAAAGGAAAATCAAAGTGGTCAATCTCCACTTGAGAAATCCATGATGAATCTTCAACTGGTTTGTCTTTCCATTTGACAAGATACTCCATATACTACTTACCTCTTGTACTCCAACTAACTTTTCTATATAAAATATGCTCTATCTAATCCATCTTCTTCTTAGGATATTATTGTCCAACATCTGACTTAATACTGCCATCAGATTTATGATAGTCATACAAATATGCAATATTAAATACTAGTGATATATCCATGTCATCAGGTAATTCCATTTCATATGCATTCCCTAAATCAAATCTCCTCAAGATCTTATAGGGACCAAACTTATTCATCCTCAAATGTTTATAAGTGCCAATAGGAAATCTACCCTTCTATAAGTGTACCATAACTTCATCTCCCAATTGCAATTTCTTATGTCTTATTTTTATGTTCACTCTCCTCTTATAAACTTGGTTCATTTCTTCTAGATGATGTATCACTTCTTGATGCAATAATTTTATAATCTCAACAAACACCTCTCCTTTATCACTATTCCTAGCTTGATGACTAATATCCCTCAATTCTTCTACTCCCTTGAGATTAAACCCAATAACTACTTCAAATAGCATTTTCCTTGTTCTCTTGTTTACTGAATTATTATAAGAAAACTTTTCTTGAGGTAAAAATAAATCCTGATTTATAGGCTTATCTCCAACTAAACACTTGACCAAGTTCCCTAAAATCCTATTCACAGTCTTAGTTTGTCCATCAGTTTGTGGATGAAAAGTAGAAATAAAATTTAGATTAGTTTACCATGTTTTGTTTGAACCTCAATCTATTCAATTTCTTCCTTCATTGCTTGCATCCAGTCATCATATTTTAGTGAATCCTTTACCATTCTCGGCTCCATCTCTCATTGTAAACATGTATTGTGTCTATCTCTTAATTTAATTCTTGTTAATACTCCATCATTGTTGTCTATAATTATAGCTGACTAGCTATGGTTTACTCTTATGATTCTTGGTGTTACAGGCTCCACATTTCCAATCTATTTATTTCTATCACTAGTTTCACCTTCCTGTACCATTATTGGTTGCTATTCTTTTATCTATTGACCATTATCAGTTCATGTACTTGCTTGCTCTGGTTCTATTTCAGATTCAAAGTAGATCAATTCACCATATCCTTTTTGTTTCTTTCTACTATCTTTCTCATTCTATTCTAAGAATTCATTAATATTTATATTGGCACTTTCTATCATTTTGTTTGTCCTTTTGTTCAGACACTTCTAGGATTTTCTTTTGGTAGAATATCCTAAAAATATTCCTTAATCACTTTTGGAGTCAAAATTTCCTTTCCTTTCATCTTTCTTGATATAACATTTACTTCCAAATATATTGAAATAGCTTACATTAGGTGTTCATCCATACCAGATTTCATACAGTGTCTTGTTTATTCCTTTCTTGAGTTGTACCTGGTTTAATGTGAATACCGTAGTACTAACATTTTATCTCCACAATTTCTATGCAACTCCTTTCTAATTTAACAAAGTTCTGGCACATTCAACAATAAATATGTTTCTTCTTTCTGCAATCTCATTTAGTTTAGGCATTCTCGGTGTAGTTAGTTTTATTTTTATTCTATGTTCATCACAATACTCATTAAATTCATTTCAAGTAAATTCACCTCCTCTATCTAATCTAAAACATTTCAAAACTTTCCAGTTTCCTTCTCATCTCTTGCTTTCTACATTTTAAACATATGAAAAGATTCTGATTTAACTTTTAAGAACATTACAGACATCATTCTTGAGAAGTCATCAAAAAATAATATAAAGTACTTATCATCGTGATAACTTTTTGTACTTATAGGACCACATAAATCTATGTGTACTAAGTCTAGAATATGTTCTATAGAGTAGACCTTACTTGAGAAAATTGAACTAGTCATTTTCCCCAGTTGACATTCCTTACATATGGAATTCTTTGGTTTTTTCAGTATCGGTATTCCTTTGAGACTTTTCTTCTTGCTAACTTTTACCAAATTATCAAAGTTCACATGACAAAGTATTTTATGCCATAACCAAATTTCTTCTTTTTTAGGAATGAAACAATGACCAAATGTCATATTCATCTTGAAAAGATTACCTTTTGTCTGTTTACCGATAGCAATTAGTTCACCAGTCTTTTTTGATATTTTACATTTTCTATTACTAAACTTAATTTTGAATCCTTTGTTATTCAATTGAGATACACTTAGAAAATTATACTTTAATCCATTAGCCCAATAGACCTCTTCACAAGTAATTTTGTCAGTTAAAGTAAAAGAACCTTAACCTATGATTACACAAGGATAACCATTTCCAAATCTGACTGAACCTTTATCGTAATGTTCCATGGTTATGAATTTGTTCTTATCTCCAATCATATGATGTGTGCAATCATTGTCGATGATCCAATCAATGTTAAAATTTGTGCTTGTGATCAAATCTTTTTCTTTACTAGTTTTAATGTCATCGGTAGAGGGATCTTCCTTTACAACTATAAATACTATTTCTTCATCATCATCATCATTAGTATCATCCTCTTCTTTAGCTACATAACACATCTTATTTTTTTATTGAAGTTGTATTTCTTGTAGTTATCCTTCTTTTTACTATCATTTTCCCTTTTCGGTTTGTTGGGATGTTTTTATACAAAGTGATCAATCTATCTACAATTCCAGCATGTAATAGGGCTTTTCCCTTTATATCTTCCTTTTCCTTTGGGAAATCTCATGGCTATTAAAGCTTCGAGTTCCTACAACTCTTTTTCTTCAGCAGTTAAACTTTCATAGTCATCTGAATCATAAGAAACTTTTCCTTTTCTTGACAAACCAATATTTGTTGAGGCTTGAAATGTAACTTTAGTAGTAGGTTGACTATTATCAAAATTACTCAACTTAAAAATGCAGTCAACTTGCCTATTAATGAATTGCATGTAACTTTATCTGGATCAATAGATATTAACTCTTGAATAGAAAAAACTCTAATTGCATACCTAGGTGTAAGTGTTTTGAGAATTTTACTTACTACATCATCATATTCAAGGTTTCCTCCATCTCCTTTGATGGTAGCAACAATCTCTTTTAACCTTATATTGTATTGTGTAATGTTTTCTCCATCCTGCATCTTTATCTCATTATATTTGCCTTTTAGACTATCAACTTTAACCTTTAGTAAATATGCATCACCTCCATAGACATTTCTCTTCTTATTCTACATGTATTTTGAATTATCCATGTGTTGGATATAAACATATTAGACACCAGATAAGGAACTTGCAATCTCTATCATTACTGAGTTGTATACCAACATTTCCCTTTTCTCATTTGCAATGGGTATTCTTGTGGGTGGTATGTATTGTATGGTAACATAGTTAGCTGTTGTATCTGACAATCCTAAAAAATGCAGCTTCATTCTACTCACCTATGTATTGAAATTATCCTTATTAAACTTGGGTGCTTCCTTCCTATACATCTTCAAAACTTTTCCCTAAGTGGTTTAAGATTTCTAAATTAGGGAAGTTAGCTTTGATACCAATTTTAGGTATAGGAATGATTACTAAGATGGGGTGGGGGGGGGGGTGAATTAGTAATCATCAACCTAAACTAAATTTCATAGTTCCTAAACTTCTTTAACATATTTACTGAATACTTGATATATTTTAACGTATAACATCATTATTGGTTTACTGAACATTAAAACTTTATGTGACATATAAAATCATTCACATAATAATAAAACCAATATTTATCTTATGAAAACCTGATTAGGGTGAAAACTAAAGTGTGATAACAATGCCCACCAATAATTGTACTCTTCTGGAATACACCCGGTTAAGAGTCTGCCTTGTTAAAGGCTCACCCGATAAGGGTTACAAAAGAATGGTTAAATTCTACTCACTTAAGGGATTTCCTTGGAGACTTGTTAAAGTGCTTAATCTATTAGGAGTAAATTGTTTAGAGAATTTTCAACACTCTTTTGTGAATGTCACCCGGTTAGAGGATTTTACAATAGAACTGTTAGGGTCACTTGATAAGGGATTTTTACTGTCACAATTGTTAGAGAGTAACAAATAACAAATGATCTATAGTTAGCACTAATCTTGGTAATTTAGATCCAATAAATTTTATTAATACAATAACATACCATTTAATTCTTCTTTATTATATGTGTCTTTCTTTGTATCCTTTTTTGTTTTCTTCTCCAATATCACAACAATACTTCTTTGTTCTATCGATATCCAGTCTCTCACCATAATCTTCTTGTTGTCTTCATCTTGATACCAGGATTCTTCCTTCTTCTTCCTTATCTAAATTTCCTCAATCATAAACCTTAAACCTAAATCCAACAATATGTATCTTTTATATAAAATCTAACCATCCATATTTCTTTTCTTTATATCCTTTTCATCCTTCTAATTGATAAACCATTTTAGTCTTGTAGAAACTTCCTTAATATATTTTACCTCGATCTTTGTGTCATCATCTTTCTCCTTATATTATTCTTGATTCGTCACACTTTCTTATTTCATCATCTATTCTTCTCTTGCCTTTAGATCTTTTCTATCAGTGATAAGACTTCCTTTGTACCGATTGATAAAAATTTATTTAGTGTACTGATAGGATAATAGTTTACCAGTAAGTATCTTAATCAAATTACCTTCAACTTTGCTCATATTTGATTGACATCTTTATGAATAACATCCTTCATCTTAACTTTTTAGCATATTCTGATAAAAATCAAATCATTCATCTGTCGACTATTGTTTGTCTTAATTGTTACCTGATAAGGTTCTTATAGACATATCCTTTACCATACTCAACTTCTTATTATAAAAAAAATATTTTTCTTCTGATAATATAGTAACATGTCAGAACATCATGCCAAACAATTTGACATCAATGACAAAAATATAACTAATTGTCATGTATACTAATCATGTCTTTACCAACATCAACATAAATCAACAATCTCCAATTTGTTATGCCAACAACTATGCCAACATCATCTTCTTTCAAAGTGTCCTAAAAAATAACCAACAAACCCACTATCCCTGTCTGAAACAATGATCTTAGGTAATCCATGTAATTTCAAAATCTTGTGGAGAAATAAATTAGCTACATGCATTGCATTAGTTATCTTCCTACAAGGAGTAAAATTGTCTATCTTAGAAAATCTGTCTACAACCACAAAGATAGAATCATAGCCTCTCTGTGTTCTTGACAAACCAAGTACAAAATCCATAGTGATCTCTTTCCAAGGTCTGACCGGTACTGTTAAAGTTGTATACAACCCCACATTCTCACTACTACCTTGGAAAAATTACATTCCTTATAAATCTATACAAAATTCCTCACATCATTTTGAACTTGTGGCTAAAAGTAATTCTCACTCACTAAGGCTAATGTCTTATCAATGCCAAAATGTCCTGCTAAACCTCCACTATGTTTCTCCTTAATCAAATTATCTCTCATAGAACTTCTAGGTATACATAAATGACTACCTCTGAATAAAATTCCATTATGAATGAAATAATCCAACCACTTACTTATGTCACCAAAAATAGGTTCTTTACAAGCTTTCCAAGGTTCACTAAAGTTTGGATCTTCCTCATACAATACCTTCAATTCAACAAACCCCAACACTGCAATTTTCATTTCACTCAAAAAATTCCTTCTCCTACTCAAAGCATCATAAAATTTATTTGATACACCACTCTTACATTTCAATACAAATGTATAAATATGCATAAACTCAACCCATCTCATATGTCTATGATTCAACTTACCTTGGCTGCTCAAATACTTCAATGCTTGATGATCACTATACAATACAAACTCCCTAGGAAATAAATAATGTCTCCATTTCTTCAAGGCTTGAATTATAGCATAAAATTCATGATCATACATTTAATACATTCTTTTAGCATCATTCAACTTCTCACTGAAATAAGCAACATGTCTCCCATCTTGACTCAAGACATCTCCAATTTCATTTCCACTAGCATCACAATCTACTTGAAATACCTTATTGAAATTAGCTAAAGATAATACTAGTTTTTCTATCACCTTCTACTTTAACATTTCAAAGCTCCTTTATGCTCTAGGTGTCCATTTAAACTCCTTCATATCTCCTCTCATGGTTTCAGTCATTAGTCCACAAATTGAACTAAAGTTTCTGACAAACTTGCGGTAGAAACTAGCTAACCCATGAAATGATCTTACCTCTCCAATTATCATCGGTTGAGACCAATCAAAAATGGATTTTAATTACTCAAGATCCATCTTCAATCCTTAAGTAGATATTAAAAATTCCAATTATATTAACTCCTCTTTCATGAAAGTATACTTCTTGATTTTTATCAACAACTTGTCTTCTCTCAACCTCTGCAATACTTGGTCAATATGCATAAAATTATCCTCTTTTCTCTTATTAAAAATCAAGGTATCATCCAAATAAAAAATGAAATAATTACCCAAAAATTCCTTCAAGAGTTCATTCATTAACCTCATGAAAGTACTAGGTGCATTAGACAATCCAAAAGGCATTATCGACCACTCATACAATCCTTCATTTGTCTCAAATGCAGTTTTCCACTCATCACCTTCTCTAATTCTAATATGATGATATACACTCCTAAATTATAGCTTTGTGAAATACATAGCTCCACTCAAACAATTCATCAAATCATCCATCCTTGGCAAAGGAAACTAATACTTAATGGTAGTCTAGTTGATGGATCTAGAATCAACACACATCCTCCATTGTCCATCCTTCTTTTGTGATGACACTACAAGAACTACACATGGAATCATAATTTCTTGGATCAAACCTCTCTACAAAAAATATTGCACCTATCTTTTTATTTCTTCACTCTCTTTTGGTGTCATCCTATAAGCTACTTTACTAGGCAGGCTAGCTCCCGATATCAAATCCGCACAATGACTAATACTCTCACCAGTGATAATCCATTAGGAACTAAGAAGAAAAAATATGTCAGTATACTCATTAAAAAATCCAATGATTTCTTTAGGATGTTATTCTACCAAGGCTTTCTCCCTAGACTCCTTAGGTACTAAGCATAACACATATTATTATGCTTCATGCCATAAAAAAACTCCCTACCATCCACTAAAAAAATTCTTGCACTGGTACATACTTCTCTATTAACTGGTTTCTCTAAAGGTAACAAAGTTTGTTTCATCCCATTAGAAATAATGTTGTAAATGTTCCTTCCAACATCATGCTTAACTTTCCTATCATATTTCCATGGCCTACCCAAGAATATATGGCATACATTTATAGGCATAATATCACATAAAACCTTATCATAATACTTTCTAATCTTGAATTTAAATAGGCATTGTTCACTTACCAGTACCTTATGTTCATCTTGTATCCACACAATCTGACAGGGTTTAGGATTATTCAACCTCTAGAACTTCAAATTTTCAACCAACTCCTCCAAAGAAAGATTATCAGAACTACCACTGTCTATGATAATGTTACACACCTTGTCTTGTATCTTACATTTAGTTATAAACAAATTCTTCCTCTGTATTGATTTTTCTCTTGTTCTTTATAATATAGGACTTTCCTAGTGCACCTTCCTCTACTTGATTCTTTTTCATTGAATCGATAGATTATTCATCATCAAATGTTGTTCTCCTATTTCCTTTTTCCTTCTTCTTAAAGTTACCTTGCTTGCATTCAAAGGCTCTATCTCCTACTTCACCACATTTGAAACAAGTGCCACTGAACTTCCTCCTTTCACCACTACCATGTCCTTCATTTCGGTAGGAACTCCTGTTATTCCTCCTATACCGATCATTTTCCTTAACTTCCAACTCAAATTTTCCCTAAGAAATAGAAGATCTACCTCTACCTCTATAAAATATTCCTCCTCTACCTTGTTGTCTCTTCTCATGTATTATATTCAACTGAGCTCTTCATCCTTCAAGGCCCACTTGTAAGCCTCTTCCATAATCTTGATCTGCAACAAGCTGATTTCATCTTGTATGGATATCTTCAAACCATTAAGGTAGTGATAAAATTATTCATCCTCATCATCTATATGACTAGATTTGATATTCAACTTATAGAACTCCTTAGTATAACTCTTAACACTTTGGTCTCTTTTCTTCAAGTTCTAAAACTTTCTAAACAAACTTAATTGGTAGTCCTCAGTCAAAAAATTAACCTTCAACTTATTCACCATCCTTTCCCAAGATTTGATCTTGTCTTTACCCCTTCTCTATCGATCTCTCTATAGATGTTCCCACCATAAGGATGCATGTCCTTTTAGCTTAGTGCATACACACTTTACTTTTTTCTCTTCACTAGTTCCTTCAAGCTCAAAATATGTGTTTGTCTCTATGATCCAATCTACCAATTCATAATCATTGAGGTTTCCATGATAATTAGGTGGATTGAAATGAGGTCTCCTATTAAAATTAGTCAAGGCTCGGATGAATCTCTCCTCTTCATGATTCAACTCTAGTTGTTCCTCATTGTTCTCTCCTTCCACTACTAGATTTTTTAGAAATTAAAGATCCCCAAGATAACTGAGAGGGGGGGGGGGGGTGAATCAGTTATCTGATAATTTAACCATTCAACTACTTTAAACAATATAATTAATGTACTAATCAACCATAGAAAGATAACCATACACAATTGCACAATAACACAAGATATGTTGACTAGGGAACCTCTTGAAAAGAGTAAACCTCAGTGGGAATGATGCCCACAAAATGATGCACTAATATGAAAGTTCCTTGTTAGAGGATGGACCCTGTTAGGAGTCTTATGAAATACATTCAGTACATATAAATCCCTGTTAAAAAATTCTAACCTGGTTAAGAGTTTATGGAAGATAGAAGGACCCACTGCCCAAACAGCTTCAAGGCAAGATCTCTGAACCCACATGCCAAAATATCTTAGAATTATTCAATAGAATAATATGAAATATATTACCTCCTTCACACTATGCCAAAACCACACTCTCTGCTACACAAGATCACAATTCCAAATCTCTGTACTCACAAGTCTTCCTTCATCACTGAATTAGCTCTTTTCTTTACTTCATGGATATATTCGCATCTCAACCTTCACAATACATATTGCAACAAGGAAAACATTCCTTCTTATATACCAAACTCAAATAATTACAAATGAGTCAGTCCTCAATTACAAAATAATAAATTCTACACGCTACACACAAAATTTCACATAAAACTGTCGGCTTCCAGATACTGTAACTTTCTCCAAACATATCTTCAAAGTTTGTGCTATGAACCACATCATCATTAATGAGTCTCCAACATCCCTTTAACTATGCAAAATCAGATTCCATCCCAGCTAAGAGATATCGTCTGATTTTTGAAAACCGCTTCATCGAAACACTGTCTAAACACTGCTTTCACCGAAATGCTCATAACTCTCATGAATGAATGAATTTATTTTTGCAATGTTAACCATAGGTTAATAACACACCAAAGAACATACCATCAAATTCAAAAAATCCAATCTACAATACAACATGTGTGCAAAACAAAACTGTACCTACTTTCCTACTGTTATCCAGAATATCACTGTGTTGACATCAATGACAATCCAAGTCATGAATGCAACAACAACTACTACAGAATGACTGCCAAAATACTTTGCATTCATTCCTAACAATCTCCCCCATTGGCATTGATGGCAACATAGATGAAAAACATCCAATGTTCCAAAAATCCAATACTGCAACATCACTGCAAAATATCAAATTAAATCTTGCTTCGTTTTCCTATTCAACTCTCTCATACAATCCACAATGTTTTTCATGTATATCTCTCCCCCATTGACATCAATGATAGAAATTCCATCACTAAGTCAACAAAAACTTAATATCAAAAGACACTTTTCAGAAAAATACAATAACAAGAGTCCTCATGACTCAGCTCATAAACTGCCCCATAGAGGAAGTTCCAACATCCAATCCAGAAGAAAGATAGGGCTCATATACCACTGGACGGATGCAATCATCTGCATCAATTCTCAAAAATAGGTTGGGGCATAACCCCAAGCATACCTCTTAGATACAAAAATGTATCCTTAGGTAAAGGTTTTGTAAATATATTTGCTATCTGTTCCTTTGTGCTTATGTACTCCAATCTTACTTCTTTTTCTGCAACTTTCTCTCTTACAACATGATACTTGATCTCAATATGTTTAGTTTTAGAATGTAAAATAGGATTTTTTGACATACTCACTATACTGGTGTTATCACAATGTATAACAATAGGGTCATCAAACTTTATTCCAATATCCTTCAACATCTGCTTCATCCAAATAATCTGATTACAATTATTTGCTCTTGCAACATTTTTTGCTTTTGCTGTACTTTGTGAAGTACAATTTTGCTTCTTACTTAACCAAGAGACCAATTTTCTTCCAAGAAAAAAGGCTCCACCACTGGTGCTTTTCTTGTCATCAACGCTACCTCCCCAATCTGCATCAATATAGGCACATCAAGTAAAATCATTAGAAGTCTCATACCGTAATCCATAATCCATTGTTCCTTTCAGATATCTCAGTATCCTCTTTACTGTTGCATAATGTGATTCTCTAGGTTCTTCTTGAAATCTTGCTACAATCCCAACTGAATGTGCTATATCAGGTCCCTTATGTGTCAAGTGCTGCAATCCTCCAATCATAGATCTGTATTTTTTCTTCTCAACTGCTGGTGTCTCATCTTTGCTAGATAACTTATGTCCGGTTACCATAGGTGTTCCAATAGGTTTAGAATCTTTCATTCCAAATATTTTTAATAAATTATTCAAATACTTAGTCTGAATTATAAATATACCTTCCTTGCTTTGTGTTATCTATAATCCCAAAAAATATTTCATTTCTCCAATCATGCTCATCTCAAATTCAGTCTTCATTTCATCTGCAAATTTGTCACTAGCTTCATCTTCTCCTCCAAATATAATATCATCAACAAATATAACTATAACCAACAGACCATTCTCAATTTCTTTTGTGTATAAGTTACTATCTGCTATTCCTTTTATAAATCCCAATTTTAATAAATACTTATCCAATCTTGCATACCAGGTTCTAGGTACTTGTTTTAATCCATATAAAGATTTCTTTAACTTACATACCATATCTCCTTCTTGTGTCAAAGGAAAACCTTCAGGCTGCTCAATCTAGACTTCTTCTTCCAATTCACCATTCAAAAATGCTGACTTCACATCCATTTGATACACTTTGAATTTCTTGTGAGCTGCATATGCTAGAAACAATCTCACTGCTTCAAGTCTGGCCACAGGTGAAAAAGTTTCTTCATAGTCAATTCCTTCTTGTTGTGAATATCCTTTACATACCATTCTTGCTTTGTTTCTTATCACTTCTCATTGTTCATTCATCTTGTTTCTGAATACCCACTTTGTTCCAATCACATTCTTGTCTTCAGTCTAGGGACCAATTCCCATGTCTTGTTTTTTTCTATCTGCTCCAGTTCTTCTTTCATAGCATTAATCCAATGTTCATCTTCACAAGCTTCATTAGTAGTCTTAGGTTCAATTTGAGAAATTAAACATAAATGTACCTTATTTCGAATCAAAACTCCTCTTTCTAAACTTCCAATAACTTGTTCAACAGGGTGATGTCTCGAAATATACCTGTTAAGGTGTCATAGTTACTGATCTTGTTCCAACTGTAGATTCTTCTCTGCTTTCTTCTCTATTTTCTTCTCTGTTTTCTTCAGTATGACTTTCATTCAGCAAATCACTGTTAGTTTCAAAAAATAATTCTGCATTTTCAATGTTAGGTTGAGGTTGTGCTTCTCCATCAGATTCATAATCAAGCATTCTTTCTTGAATTTTAAACTTCTCATCAACTTTTACATTTGCACTTTCAACAATAGTCTTAGTTCTTTTGTTATAACATCTATATGCTTTGCTTTTTAAAGAATATCGAAGAAATATTCCTTCATCACTCCTAGGATCAAATTTTCCTATATCATCATCTCTCTTTATATAACATTTACTTCCAAAAATTCTAAAATACTTAACTGAGGGTGCATGTCCAAACAATAATTCATAAGGTGTCTTGTTTGTATCTACTTTGATTTGAACTCTGTTCATAGTGTATACTGTTGTGTTCACTGCTTCTCTCCAAAAAGTCTTAGCCAAATCATTTTCAAACAACATAGCTCTTACTACTTCAGTTATTGACCTGTTCCTTCTTTCTGCAATACCATTTTGTTCTGGTGTTCTAGGGGTTGAAAGTTGTCTCTTAATACCATTCATTTCACAAAAGGTGTTAAACTCTCTAGATGTAAATTCACCACCTCTATCAGATCTTAGACACTTAATCTTCATTCCAGATTCATTCTCAATTTTGCTTTTCATGATCTTAAATTTATCAAATGCTTCAAATTTTTCTTTCAAAAATGCAATCCACATCATTCTTGTAAAATCATCAACAAGAATCATAAAATACCTTTCTCCATAGAATCCTCTAGTCCTAGTAGGACCACTCAAGTCTGTATGAACAATATCCAGCTTCTCTGTCGATGTGAACTTCTTGTTGGGAAATGAACTCCTTTTCTACTTTGCCATCATAGATTCTTTGCAAATCATGTTAGTAGGTTTCATAATTCTAGGTAAATCTCTTACCACAAGTGTAGTGCTCACCTTGACAATATTATCAAAGTTTATATGAAAAAACCTTTTATGCTATAACCAACTGTCATCAATCTTAGTTATCAAACATGTCATCTCAGTAGGATTCAACTGAAATACATTACCTCTGGTTCTGGATCCTTTTCCAATCAGATTTCCATCTTTATCTTTTATCACACAAGTTTTCTCAGTAAACCAAACTTGATAACCCTTATTAGCCAATTGTCCAACACTTAGTAGATTATGTCTCAATCCATCAACAAAGTAAACATCATCAGTGTTAGTCTTTCCATCAAGAGTAATAGATCCTATACCCTTAATCAAACAAGGTGCATTATTACCAACCCTAACAATTCCTCCATCATAATTATCTATCTTAACAAACTTTCTTTTATCTCCAGTCATATGATGTGAACAACCACTGTCTATAATCCAATTAGATTTCTTTTCAACTTGAGAAACTAATGCTTTTTCTTCCCTTTTATCAGATTTAGAACTTTCTTCTTTAATTGCTACAAATCCTATTTCCTCAAAGTTATCATTATCACTGTCACTTAAGTGTCTTTCAATTCCTGCTTCAAGATCTTCATCATTTGCATAATAACATTCTTTAGATCTAAAGTTGCTTCTATACTTCTTAACTCTTTTAGGACATTTAGATGCAAAATGACCATATTCTTGACAAGTCCAACATTTAAGTATTTTCTTACCATCTGGTTCTCTTTTTACAAGTAATGCAATACCTTCTTCAATCTTCTTATCTTCCTTAGATTTAGATCTGCTACTGCTAGCATAATCTCCATTCACACTAGTACTTCTTTTAGGTCTAATGTTAAGAGCACTGAATGCTGTTTTCATTCTAGGTAGCTCTCCTGATAATCTTAAGTTCATCTCTACTATTTCTAATCTTCCAAGAAGAGTCTCTCTTGAAAATTTTGATGTACAAGGTATCACTTGTTCAATCATCTGTGTTGTCTTCTTGAATACTGGTGTCAAAGTTCTCAAAATTTTCCAGATCACTTCATTATCTGTCTTATCACCTCCACAAGACTTTATTCCTGTTACAATCTCAGACATCCTACCAATATAGCTTCTAATAGATTCATCTTCCATCATTCTGATATCTTCAAATGCACAAATCCAATTATGTAATCTAGCCTTCTTTGCATGTTCATCACCTTCAAAAGTAGAATGTAAAGCTTTCCAAATTGCATGAGATGTTTTCAAACATCTTACCTGACTATATTCATTCTCTGGTAGTGCTGACAAAAGTGCTTCTCTTGCAAGTATGTTACACATGAATAGATCTAGTTCATCTTTAGTTCATGCCTCTAGATTGTCTTCCTCAATGATAGTCTTCTCACTCTTTGTAATCAACCAATAACTTGGTCCTAAACACAATAGATGAGTCTTCATCTTTTCTTTCCAGCTGTCAAAATTTACTCCATCAAACTTAGGGCTTTCTTTTTTGAAATTTGCCATGGATCTCCTTAAGTTGTTAAACTTTTCTTTCAAGGACCTGATGCTCTGATACCAATTGTTAGAAAGTAAAGATCCCCAAGATAACTCAGAGGGGGGGGGGGGTGAATCAATTATCTAATAATTTAACCATTCAGCTACTTTAAACAATATAATTAATGTACTAATCAACCAGAGAAAGATAACCATACACAATTACACAATAACACAAGATATGTTGACTAGGGAACCTCTTGAAAAGAGTAAAACCCGGTGGGAATGATGCCCACAAAATGATGCACTAATATGAGAGTTCCTTGTTAGAGGATGGACCCTGTTAGGAGTCTTATGAAATACATTCAGTACATATAAATCCTTGTTAGGAGATTTTGAATCCCTGTTAAAAGATTCTAACTCGGTTAAGAGTTTATGGAAGACAGAAGGACCCACTGCCCAAATAGCTTCAAGGCAAGATCTCTGAACCCACATGCCAAAATATCTTAGAATTATTCAATAGAATAATATGAAATATATTACCTCCTTCACACTATGCCAAAACCACACTCTCTGCTACACAAGATCACAATTCCAGATCTCTGTACTCACAAGTCTTCCTTCATCACTGAATTAGCACTTTTCTTTACTTCATGCATATATTCACATCTCAACCTTCACAATACATATTGCAAAAAGGAAAAAATTCCTTCTTATATACCAAACTCAAATAATTACAAATGAGTTGGTCCTCAATTACAAAATAATAAATTCTACACGCTTCACACAAAATTTCACATAAAACTGTCGGCTTCTAGATACTGTAACTTTCTCCAAACATATCTTCAAAGTTTGCGCTATGAACCACATCATCATTAATGAGTCTCCAACATCCCTTTAACTGCACAAAATCAGATTCCATCCCAGCTAAGAGATATCCTCCGATTTCTGAAAACCGCTTCACAGAAACACTGTCTAAACACTGCTTTCACCAAAATGCTCATAACTCTCATGAATGAATGAATTTATTTTTGCACTGTTAACCATAGGTTAATAACACACCAAAGAACATACCATCAACTGCACAAAAGCCAATCTACAATACAACATGTGCGCAAAACAAAACTGTTCCTACTTTCCTACTGTTATCCAGAATATCACTGTGTTGACATCAATGACAATCCAAGTCATGAATGCAACAAAAAATGCTATAGAATGAATACCAAAATAAATTTCATTCATTCCTAATAGGATTCTAATTTTTTTAATATTCCTCTTCATCACTTGCATCTACTATATGTTGCCTTCTCCTTGAGTAGTCTCCATTGCTTCCAATTTGGCATAAATTTTTCTCAACAAATCTAAGACCGCTAGATCTTCATTCCTTGCTCCACCTCTAGAATTTCTCCTGGCCATTTTTGAAAACCCTAGAAGCTTTAGGTTAGATCCTTTCAATCACCACCCTACAAGCAAGCCCTTAGTTTCAAAATGTTTCTATGATACCACTTTATGTAGTCAACAATAGAGAAACCTACAAGATATCAGTCCAACACTTGCAACCAACACAACACAATGGAAACAACAAGCCAAGATGGAAAAAGATGAAATAACAACCTTCTATTATTATTATTATCAAAAAATCAATTACAACCAATCTACAACATGCAGTCTCACATGCTAAGAATACATGCCTAATTATGATCATACATCCCTTACAAACCCTAGCTAAACTATCACCAATTAATCTTATGAGAATGACCTATCCCTTAGAAATAAGTCCATAAACTTATATAACCATTAAAATGATTGGTTGGCCCAGAAAAGATCAGATTTCCCAATAATAGATAAAATATGTTATAACAATGAGTCGACACCGAAATCATCTGGAACAACCTCCAATAAATAAAATAAGAGATGTGATCATACAAAAATTTAGCCTCAAACGTAACAATGGGATAGCATGATCACAATTGGAGATTCTAATGGGAAGATAAAAAAATCGATCGAAAAACACAAAGATTGATTGAAAAATGAAGCTCATGATAGTCTCACAAAGAATCTACAAAATCTCACATGCGATGAAACCAAATGAGGTGCAATCATAGGATAAGGTCCACAATGAAGCCATGAACACACTATAGCAATCATAACCCGAAAGAACAAGCAAAGATCGATTAAAAACATAAATCCTAGATTGATCAAACATGAAAAAATAATATTTTGGTTGATGCAATATTACTTAGATCCTATGATTCTCTTGCATCAATATCATTTTTCTCTACATTGGAAAATGTTCCACATACACCTCCTCTTCCTAGTCCATTTCCTCTTCCTCTTCCTCATTGATCTTCATTATTTTGATCATGAAGATGATATGAATTATTTTCCCTTTCATTTTGACTAAAACTAGATTCTTTATTCTTCTTCTAGTCTTGATTTTTATGTCCATAAGGCTATCCACCAATCTTTGCACCACAACCTCTTGTTGGAAAAATGGTCAGTTCTCCCCTCGGGATTTGTGATATGGCTTAACTGCCTCTTGTATCTTCTACAAGTCTAGTGGTTGCATTGGGCATTAACAAGTCAATATTTTGGTGCAACAACAACCACTACTTGTAATAAGTGGTATCAGAGCTTGGTCATAGGTTCGAATCCCCTCGGGTAACGCTGAGGGGGAGATTATTGGAAAAATGGATATCGCTCCCCTTAGGATTCATGACATGTCTTAACTACCTCCTATGTCTTTTATAAGTCTAGTGGTTGTATTGAGCATTAACAGTTCGGTCTTTTGGTGCAACGACAACCACTACTTGTAACACCTCTTCCACTTTTCTTTCTTTCAAAACTCTTGTTTAGTTTCTCTTCTACCTTCAACTATAAATGATTTGAATCTTCAATGGTATGCATCATTACCATTATTGTCTCTTCTTATATGCTCATCTTTAACCCATGTATGTAATAAAAAAATTCTCCTTGTTGGCTTTAGAATGTCCCATTCTAATAAGGAATTAATAGAACTCTTCTGTATATTCCTAGATAGATTTTCCGTCTTCAATTCTTTCATTTTATTAAAAAAATCAATCTCACAGTAAATAGGAATGAACTCTTGTTAAGAATATTAATATGTTGGCATTGTTGTCATTGATGGGAAAGAAACCAAAAGTCCCTCTAATTTAGATATTTCTTTCCAAAAAGAAACCAAAAGATTTAGATATTACTTTTTAGTTTTTCCTTCCTTATTTTCTCTCCCCATTTTTACCACAATGGAAAAGGGACACACAATATTTTTTAGATAATCATATAAAAATAATAAATTTTACAAGAAAAATTTCTTATACCTTTCCTTGATGATAGGAATATTCCTCTTCCACTCATCCACAACTGATCTCATCTGTGCACACAAGCTTTCATGTTGCACCAACATGTAAAATGATGAAGTCAAGTACAACGACTAAAATTGATGCTCATAATCCTCTTCATCATAAATAATTCTAGAAATATGTTCTAACCTAACCTCAACCATGTCCTTTAACAACATGGATGTCTTCACTAAATCCTCTCTCTTTCTCTGTACATGCAACATCTCATCTTGAAATTGACCAGCTCTGATCCTCTATTTTCCACCTTTATCTTGGAAGAAATCGTAACTCTTACCCAATTCATTTAACTCAGTCTCAATAACCTCAGGCCATCCTTTGAAATTGTCAACTATAATAGGCAACTAGAGACAATATTGGTAAATATAAAAAAATCTCTTTTATACATTCTCTTGTCTCATTGATCAATGTAGATAATCTTTGTATAACATCTATACATTTCTTTTGAATTTCCTCTTTGAACTTTCTACAATTTGCACCATCTTATAACAATCATTAAATCATACAACAACATAGTAGAGAAAATAAAAATAATGATTTTCTTACTGATCAATTATTTAACTAACATATTCTTTCTCTCATTTCTACTCGTCGAAGAGCAACTAGAGAACATATCGCCAATCCTACCAAACTCTCCTTTCAACATTTTATGAACCACATCAAAATCTATAGATCCAAATTATGATGAGGAAAGCTCATCCTTTTCTTCTTTCTATTTCTCTTTTGTTTCTTTCTCACTTTTTTCTTTTTCCTCTTCTTCCTATGAAATACTAGCAATTTATTTTTCTTTTTCATTGATTTTCCTTATCTTCGGTTCCAGAAGGGAACCACTAATAAAAAACTACAATTTTTTTTATAACACAGGAGGTACCTTCCTCAACATGACTAATAGGAAATGTACTAAACATAACCACACCAGAAGAAATATTCATCTTCAATATTACAAAATAGGCCTTATAAGGACCCTCCTTATTTTCCAAGAACCCTAAGTCCCTATATATTTTCTTTCCATCAGGAATGATGGACCTCCACTCCATGTTCTCTCTATCTAGTAGTGATATCATAAATTAATACACTACATACATAGTCAAAGATCTAAACCAGAAGGCATAACCTTCTTCTAATAGCATACTACACATCAAATTGCATGTTTTCCTTAACCATTTAATGTGCCAAATAAATAACTATAATAGATGTAGCACCTTCATGATTTTGAAAATAAATTTTATATGTGATGACATAGGTACGATGCCTCTTCACCAGATCAACAAGGGTGTTGATCAATAGAGAACACTAATATCTATTGATGTCAGTCAACTCCTACACATCCTTTTACTTCACTAACTTATTCCTTGGAAGAATTATAACACTACACAACCAAGTAATCTTCTCAATTACCACTTTCATTACTGCATAGGGTTTTTCTAATAATAAAATCCTATCCTTGAATTCGATGACCATAAATTAGATATATCCCTTCTATGAAAACCAAGGAAATTATCCCCAAATATCCAAATACAAGGCATGAACTCTCTGCAAACCCTTTGCAAATAACCATACTTCCAATTGCCCAATCTTCCTATGATAAAATTCTTCTTCACAATAGTGAAATATCCCCTTTTTATCCTTAACTCCTCATAATTACTTTTCCCACTGAGAATTTATATCATTGATACAATTAGTCATACATCACACATTAATCAATTTGATGCAGGAGCATCTTGGGTCTTGAGCAATCTTGCATAACCAAAAATATTTCATGTTTCATTTATCAGTCTGATGTTTGTTTTAGCACTAATATTTCTTTTGGTTTCTTACCTTGCGAAGTTATGCAGTAATGTGGACCTAATTGTGATCACTCTCCTAAGGGTGCACGTCCTAATTCATTTGGACTTGGAAGTTATTGCAATTCTCCTCGGGCATCGATTTTCTGCCAGTTTCGCTCATGAAACGTGCGGTATTTCATCTTGCGTGGTTCCATGTAGGGAAATTGGATGTTGCGTGGTTGGGGATCTATTCTTGGATCATGTGTGGACTTAAATCCTACTTCGCATCATGTTTTGTTATTTCTTGCTTTAGTTTTGGTTTATCTTCCTAAGTGGACCGATATTGTAATTAAATGTCTGACTGGCTGACTTGTGGCTTTCCTGGCTATATATTTGGAGCTTAGATTGTTTAGTTATGATCAGTGGGTAGTAGAAGAAGTAATAAAGAAGATAATATGTGAATATGATTTTGATTGTATAATTATCATTGTATAAGGCCGAAACCCGGAAGGCCTCACAGCCGGGCATGTTGAGAGACTAATAAAATTGTTCTAGTGTTTCACCCAGTTGCTTGTCTCATATCTATTGTATTTTCACTAATTTCATGTGGTTTATTCATATTTCTTCTATATGTAACTCTTCACAGGGCTTGTTTGGGTTTAAGTAGTCTCAATTAACACTGATTATGCCTTCACCTACCCTGCCCTTGCGTCAAGTGGTATTAGAGAGAGTTCTTTCTTGTGGATTGAATCAAGGAGAACCTTATTGGATTGGTTGTAGGGTGGTAGATCTAAGATCTAACCTATAACTTGCAGAAGGTTATGATCTTGCTGGAACCTGATTGTCAAGATGGTTCGAGGTACAGGAAATGATAATGCTATCATGGATATGTTGATGCAGATTCCAACTAGGCTTGAAGTTGTAGAGACAACCTAGAGAAGATGCGCACATCTTGAAGATGTTAGTGATGTAGAAGAAGAAGCACCTAATCCTAAACCTGAAGTTGAGCAGGATGAGGAAAGACTTTTGAGAGTTTTGTCTAAGGCTAACTCTAGACCTGCAGTTGAAGTTTCTTGCTATGATGGAAGACTTCAGACCTATGAAATTTTGCATTGGATCTCTGAGATGGAAAAATACTTTGAGTATGAAGGTACTCCTGATAATAAGAAGGTTAAGATAGCAGTTACAAAGTTGAAAGGTCATGCATCTCTTTGGTGGGATCATTTGCAAACTGAGAGACAAAAGAGAGGAAAAGAAAAGATCAAGACATGGATGAAAATGCTTGGAAAGATGAAGAAGTTTCTTCCATATGACTACCAAGTGAGTCTGATGAGAAAAATGCAAAATCTGAGAGAAAAAGACATGAGTGTGAAATAATATACTGAGGAATTTTACAAATTGGATATCAGATCTGGACATGTGGATGATGAAGTTGAGAAGGTGGATAGATATCTTAATAGCCCGAGGACATCTATTCAAGATGAGATCAGTTATGTGAAGATAGAAAGTGTGGAAGAAGCATACCAATTTGCTTTGCAGGCTGAAGAAAGATTGACAAAGAGGCATGAACAAAGACAAAGAGGAAGACGTGGAAAATTTTAGAGAAGTAGAGGCAGATCTGACAATGCAGTACAAGATAAAGGATGGAAAGATGAACTTGCTAAAAGATGTAACTACTCTAGAGGTAGCTATACTGGTTACTCTAGGAATAACAATAGTGGGAAAAGAAAAGAAAAATCTTGGTTTAAGGGTACTTGTTACAAATGTGGTGAAGAAGGACATAGAGCTTTTGAATGTACTAACTTTGGAAAGAAGACTGGAGGTAATGGAAGAAATAATTTGGCTTGTAAAGAAGTTTAGGAAATGTCAATTGAACCTGAACATGGTGAGAACTTGAGGCTAAGAAGGATCTTGTGGAATGAAGAAGTTGACGAGGAACCTATTTTGAGGAAAAGTTTATTCAGAACCAGATGTAATATCACTGACAAATGTTGCAATGTGATCATTGATAGTGGAAGTTCTGATAATTTGGCATCCGAAGAGCTGGTTAAAAAATTGCAGTTGCAGAGATTGAGACATCCTAAGCCTTACCATATTTCTTGGATCCAGAAGGAGCATAAACTAATTGTAAGTGAACAAGGCCTTGTTAAATTCAAAATTGGGAATTATCATGATGAAGTCTTGTGTGATATTATGCCTATGGATTGTTGTCATATTCTTTTGGGTAGACCTTGGCAGTATGATAGGAAAGCTTTACATGATGGTAGATTGAATCAATATACTATTTGGATGGATGGAAAGAAACAAGTATTATTACCTTTGGTAGAGAAGTTTGATGAAGGTTAGTATACTACAGTTAGAGTATGCTTGGTTGATGGTAAAAAGTTTGCAAGAGAAATGAAAGAAAAAAATATCTATTTTTCTTTAATTCGAAGGAAAACTGAGAAACAAGATGAGTTAGAACATGCACCTAAGGTTAGACCTTTGTTGACTGAATTTCATGACACCATTTCTGATAATGTATCTGATGGTTTACCACCTATGAGAAGTATAGGTCATTGTATGGATTTAATACCCAGAGCTAGTTTTCCTAATAAAGCACCACATAGGTTGACACCTGATGAAAAGACTGAGTTGAATAGACAAGTGAAAGAGTTTCTTGAAAGAGGTTTAATTAGGGAAAGTTTGAGTTCTTTTGCAGTACCTGTTGTGTTAGCACCTAAAAAGAAGGGAGAATGGAGAATGTGCACTGATTCTAGAGCTATAAACAAGATAACAGTAAAGTACAGATTTCCTTTGCCTAGAATGGATGACATAATGGATAGTTTGAGTGCAGAAAAGTATTTCACAAAGATTGATTTGAAAAGTGGATACCATCATATTAGGATTAGAGAAGGGGATGAATGGAAAACTACTTTTAAGGCTAATGAGGGTTTGTATGAATGGTTGGTTATGCCTTTTGGTTTGACTAATGCACCTAGTACTTTCATGAGGCTGATGAATGAAGTTTTGAAAAGATTCTTGGGTAAATTTGTGATTTTATATCTTGATGACATTTTGATATTCAGTAAGAGTAAGGAAGAACATATTGAACATATAAAACAAGTATTGTAGAGATTGAAGGAAGAAAAGTTAGTGATTAATCTGAAGAAATGTTCATTTATGAAAGAAGAGATTGTGTACCTTGGTTTTTTAATTTCAGCTGATGGATTGAAGATGGATCCGGAGAAAGTGAGAGCGATACTTGATTGGCCTACACTAGAGAATGTTGGAGAGGGAAGATCATTTCATGGATTGGCAAGTTTTTATAGGAAGTTCATCAAAAATTTTAGTTCTATTTGTAATGCTATGACTGAAACCATGCAAGGAGATAAAAGGGATTTCAAATGGACACATGGAGCACAAAAGAGTTTTGAAACATTGAAACAAAGAATTGTAGAGCTGCCTACACTTGCTTTGCCTGATTTCAGTAAAGTTTTTCAAGTTGAATGTGATGCTAGTGGAAGTAAAATTGGAGCTTTTTTGAGTCAAGAAGGAAGACCTGTAGCTTTCTTTAGTGAAAAGTTGAATGATGCTAAGAGAAAATATTCAATTTATGACCAGGAATCCTATGCTATTTTTCAACCTTTGAAGAAATGGAGACATTATTTGATGCCTAACGATTTTGTGTTGTATATTGACCACAAAGCTTTGTAGTATTTGGGAAGTCAGAATAAATTGAATCAAAGACATATGAAGTGGGTTGAGTTCTTGCAGAATTTTTCCTTTTCATTGAAGCATAAGAGTGGACAGTCAAATTGTTGGAAATATTCAGGAATTAACCAAGTTACTGAGAGGGGAGGGGTGAATCAGTAACTCCAAATTTTCTTCTAATTTTAACATGTATTTTATTTTTTAACCTTTGCATACAGAAAGCATGAAACTTGAAAGCATTCACAATAATGACACATAGATTTGGTTACCCAGAAACCTTCCAAAAGAAAGTAAAACTGGGGTGGGGATGAAACCCACAAAGCTTTAATACTGCAGAATAAAGTTGGCCGGTTAAGGCTTACAATTTGATCACTTCTGATGATCTGCCCTGTTAGGAGCAATAAGGATTGCTAAATCCACCCTGTTAAAGGATTTACAAACATACAGTGAAGTATGCACTCGGTAAAGAGATTTTTACAAAGACTGTTAAGTCTACCCGGTTAAAGGATTTAGTACTGATTCACCTGTTAGAATGAAACAGTAGATCTCTGCTTTGCAACTGGATTGCTGATTGAGATTCTCTGATGTACTGATCACCTTCTGTGATGAATTTGTCTTTGCTGTACCTTATACTTCTGAAGCCTTCTGCAATTCGCTTATTTCTGCCTTTCTTTTTCTTTCACATATATTCTTCTTCATATATCTCATTCCATCTTTTTAATTTTTATAACATTGTTTATATACAAGTCTCAAACAATTAATTACAATTACAATTACACCGTCGGCTTGACAAATAAACATAAGTGCTACTAAGTCGGCCCAAATATGGTTACTCGGTTCCTTCAAACTGACTCGGTGACTTTCTGATACTCGGCGTCCACTGCATTACTCGGCATCGTCATGCACTCGGTAGAAGTGAAGGCACGGTTCATACTAATCACTCGGTAGGTTTTGAACTCGGTAAGCATTGGTGACTCGGTAGACAAGATGTTACTCGGTTTACATTGTCCTGATCGGTTTGTACTAACTTGCTCGGTTTCCACTGCCTGCTCGGTTTGCACTGTCTGCTCGGTTTGCACTGTCTGCTCAGTTTGCACTGTCTGCTCGGTTTGCACTGTCTGCTCAGTTTGCACTGTCTACTCGGTTTGCACTGTCTGCTCGGTTTGCACTGTCTACTCGGTTTATATCCAGAATGCAAATAAGTGTTGTCACTAGTGGCAATTCTGCTTAATGCCAACACAAATAAGGTTGCTGATGTCTTGAGCCAAAGAAGAAGTTTGCTGACAGAGATGAGAGTTGAGGTACTTGGTTTTGATAAATTAAAGTGTTTGTATGAGATTGACATTGATTTTGAAGAATTTTGGAAAGCTTGTAAGGAACATACAGTAAGTGATAAGTGGATTGATTATTTCATTCAAGAAGATATGTTGTTTAAAGGAGTTCAGTTGTGCATACCTAGAGGATCTATGAGAGAGAACATAATAAAGGAGAAACATAGTGGTGGACTTGCTGGACATTTTGGGATTGATAAGACTATGAAATTGATTTTAGAGAGATAATTTTGGCCACATATTTACAAAGATATACAAAGAATGGTTAGATGTTGCAGAGTTTGTCAAGTAGTAAAAGGAACTAGTCAGAATTTGGGATTGTATACACCTTTTCTTGTACCTGATAGACCTTGGGAAGATGTGAGTATGGAATTTGTTCTTGAATTGCCTAGAACTTAGAGAGGTAATGATTCTATTTTAGTAGTGGTTGACAGATTTTCTAAGATGTCTCATTTCATACCTTGTAAGAAGACATCCGATGCATTGCATGTAGCTGAATTATTTTTCAAGGAAGTGGTAAGATTGCATGGGTTGCCTAAATCTATTGTTTCAGATAGGGATACTAAGTTTACTGGTTACTTTTGGAGAACACTTTGGAAAAATATGAATACTGAATTGAAGTTTAGTTCTACATTTCACCCTTAGACCGATGGACAGATTGAAGTTGTGACCAGAAGTTTGGGAAACTTGTTGAGATGTTTAGTTGGAGATAAGCCCTCTAATTGGGATTTGGTTTTGGCACAAGCATAGTTTACATATAATAATTCTATGAATAGAAGTACTAAGAGGACACCATTTGAGATTATTACTGGATTTCATCCTAAGGGAACCATAGAGCTGAGAGATTTACCTACTGAGACCAGAAGAAGTGCTGAAGCTGAGGATTTTTCAACATACATGAGAACTTTTCATGATGAAGTTAAAAGGAATTTGGAGGACAGTAATCTGAAATATAAACAGAGAGAAGATAAGAGAAGGAGACAAATCTTTTGAATTTGGAGATGAGGTCATGATTCATTTGAAAAAGAATAGATTTCTAGTTGGTACCTACAACAAGCTGAAAATAAAGAAGTTTGGACCTTGTAAGATTATGAAGAAGTTTGATAGTTGAAATGCTTATGAAGTGGAATTACCAGAGGACATGGATATTGTTGGAAACTGTAATTGAAGCAATTTTTGTATTGTCATTGATGTCAAACCTTAATTGATAAGATTTTTGCTATTTAAGAAAGTACTATATCTATTTGATTGTTGAGAAGGATTAGGGCAAAGGTGATAACAATAGCACCTAAGGAAAGGTTGAGTTATCTTGATACTTCAATGGGTACTTGATTATATGGCACAATGATAAGATAGTGTATTGCTTATCTAAGTGAGAAACAAGACTAAAAAAGTAGGCTTAACTGAGAAAAAGTGAAGAAATCTAGTTTAAGCTGAGTGATGTTAGTGTCGACCGAACATAAGTTTATTGTTGAGGAAGATAGTATTAGCCGAGGAAACAGTTTCAGTGGTGACCGGGCTACACAGTGATGAGTGAGGAGTTGAACATAGTATTGACCGAGTGTTAGTAATTTACATTTGAGGAAGAATTCAGATTCCTAGCCGACATAGTTGAATTCTTGGATTATGTAAATCATGTTGACTTTATTTATTGAATGTATGGAAGCATTTAATGCACTGTAAACTATTTAATTGTATTTCCCCAAAGAGATTAGAGATGTTTCTAGAAGGATGGATGAAGAACATAATGTTGGAAGGATTCGATGAATCTGACCTAACCCTAAAATCTACAGAGGAGATTAAGCGGCAATAGTTGGATGGACCTATCGAAGAGGTATTAAGGAAACCTAAGTGTGAGGTTGAAACAGTATGCTGGAGTTGTTGTTATTGACTGAATAAGCAGAAAAGGTTGAAGGAGAAGGAGTTGTGATTGCTTGAAGTGAATTTTGAGAAAATTAGTGATGGAGATGGAAATGGATCTCAATTAGTAAGCCAACATATATTTGTAAGAATTGGATATGTTATTTGCAAAGTGAGTTTTATGTTTTCAGATCAAACAATGCTGTTACTTTCTAACCATTGTATCAGTTTAAATCTTTTAATCAAGGTTGACCTAACAGTCATTGTATAAATCCTTTAATCAAGGTTGCATTCTAATGGAATGTACTTAAGTCCTTTAACAAGGCACACTCCTAATAGGGTGGTTGATATCCTTTAATCGGGTCACACCTAGCAGTGTGTTTGTAAACCTTTGATAGGGTTGGCTTTTCACAGAGCTCACTTGAGAAGAGTGAAAATATCAGTAGCATGTTACAAATTGGTTTTTCCCAAATTGGGTTTCCACTATAAATCCTGGTGTCAATGCTTGTGTGAATGTTTTGTTTGAACATTTCTATGTTTTGCAAGTTAAATACTATTGGATAGTGGATTGCACTGTTATATGTTTCTGGTATACATTCTATATTGACCGAGTAGCTGTTGGTTGTTAGATATGAGTTTTTGAAGTGTTTATAAGTTTATATTATACATCTGGATGTGAGAACAATTGATTCACCCCCCTCTTTGTTGTTCTAAATCATATTAACAAATATATCCCCTATATTCAACATTACTGATATCTTTGAGTACTTTCAATCAACTGATGAGATGGGAGATGATCTAGATTATCCTAAGAAGGACATAGACAACATTGAGAAGATCTTGAATAGTAGAGTAGACAAGAGCACAAGAGGAAAGGACTACATGGAATACCTAGTTCAGTGGAAAGGTACACCGATTGAAGACAGTTCATGGATCACACAAGCTGAGTTGGATCTTTATGATTCAAGTTAGAATTTGAGTAGTGCCTGATGTGGACATCAGTTATTTTTTCACGCCAGGTGTCTGATGCAGGTGCATCTTGGGTCTTGAGAAATCTTGCATCACCAAAAATATTTCTTGTTTCCTGTACCAGTTTGATGTTTGTTTTAGCACTGATATTTCTGTTGGTTTCTTGCCTTGCAAAGTTAATGCATTGATATGGACCTAATTATGAGAAATCTCCTAAGGGAGCACGTCCCAATTCATTCAGACTTGGAAGTTATCGCAATTATCCTCAGGCATCAATTTTTTGCCAGTTTCACTCATGAAACGTGTGGTATTTTGTCTTGCATGGTTTTGTGCGGGGAAATTGGACCTTGTGTGGTTGGGGATATTTTCTTGGATCATGTGTAGACCTAAATCCTACTTCACATCATGTTTTGTTATTTCTTTTTTTAGTTTTGGTTTCTCTTCCTAAGTGGACTGATATTGTAATTAAATGCCTGACTGGCCGACTTGTGTCTTTGCTGGCTATATATTTGGAGCTTAGGTTTTTTGGTTATGATTAGTGGGCAATAGAAGAAGTAATAAAGAAGATAATATGTGAATGTGATTCTGAATGCATAATTCTCATTGTATAAGGCCGAAACCCAAAAGGCCTCATAGCCGGGCATGTTGAGAGACTAATAAAATTGTTCTAGTGTTGCGTCAAGTTGCTTGTCTCATATCTATTGTGTTTTCACTGATTTCATGTGGTTTATTCAAATTTCTTCCATGTGTAACTCTTCACAGGGCTTGTTTGTGGGTTTAAGCAGTCTCAATTAACATTGATTCTACCTTCACCTACCCTGCCCTTGCGTCAAAATCAAAGAAAATACAATTGTAAACTTAACATTTGACCATATTATCCAAATAAGATATTTTTAACCAGTATCAAATTGTTGGATTAAGTATGGAAAGGTGAGTACTGAGAGGGGAGGGGTGAATCAATACTTAAAAATACTTTTATCTTACTTTCTTAACCATTCACCGAAATCATAACTTTCCATGTAATAACATAAACCATATAAAGCATTAACATGAAATATAACTCATAACACCATTATTTTGGTATCACAGAAATCCTTATTACAGGATAAAAACTGCAGTGTGGATGACACCCACAACACTTCATTACAATAGTAAAAATGTCTTCTCGGTTAGAGCCACAATGTTAGCTATTTCTGATAGCTTACCCTGTTAAGAGTCTAAAGAATGATTAAGTCTACCTTGCTAAAGGATTTTATAATTATAATCTAAGAACTGTACCATGTTAAAGGATTTACAAAATAAGATTTGTTAGGATATGCTCGGTTAAGAGAATTTACACAACTCTAATTACACTTTAATAAGTAACATAAACTTGTTTATAATACTTGCATCAATATTATGCTTATGAAACTCAATATGATCAATAAATATTTACCTCATAATGTGTTTCACTCATGATATCAATTTTGTACTCAGTAACTTCAATTCTAAATCACATTCACAATATGCTCTTTACTACTTTGTTACTCGATGGCTTCTATGCTCCTCAATTGCTTACTCCAATTTCTCCTTCACACATACACTCTCTTATGATATTCATACTCTGATCCATTTATACTCAATTCTAGAAGTGGTGGAAACAATCTAGAATCTTCTCCTTAAGCGGTGCTAGGATTGGTTTCTTCTCCAATCCATACATCACATTTAATTCTCATTGGTGAATCTCACCGTGTAATCATGCAAAATCATTCTGTTTAAATCTCAATGCTCTGTCAAACAATTTCCTCAAGATTTGTAAACCATTTTTTGCTCGGTCTCTAGATTCAATGTATATGTAGATTATCCTTGTGTCAGCCTGTGATGCTTTGTAATATATTTTTCTTCTTCTCGGTAACATGTATCTTCTCTTGATTTGGTAACTATTATAACTCAATACTTTCTCAGTGATCGGTCTACCTTTCTCAATGTCTACTCCTTATTCCTCTTACCAAATTATCTTTTCCTTCATTTCTCTTCACCAACTAGCTTAATGTTTTTACCAACTTAACTTTTTTTCTTTACCGAATGATTTTGACAATCAATATTACTTAATCATAACTAATGAAAACAAAATAACTCTATAGGAGTATAACACATATGGATGGGGAAAGTGATAGATTTAGAATTTCAATACTCCTCTTGAGCCAAAGTAGTAGGCTTAGTTACCAAAAGAGCTAGTATCAGGATCTGGTACTACAAAGTTCTCTTCACTAGCTTCCTTCATCCATACCATTACCATCTTCTGAGATTCTCCTAAAACTTTAATTTTTTTTTCATTCTTTGAATTTACCAGAGGATTAATAGATCTATAGGTGTTATCATAATAACCAATTTGACCATATTTGAAGTAATTGACATTTCTTTATCCTGATCTTATTAACTAAACCCTAGATCTGCACTAATTAGTATTTTGACCATAATTGTGACAAACAATAATTTTTCCTAAAAAAATATTATTTATCCTATTTTTGTTAGCCATATTAGATACTTGACTTATGTATTGATTTTTCTTATGACCAAACTTGAGATAACTAAAACATTGAACATTTTGTTCCTTCTTGATCTTGTATTCAATAGTCTTATGACCAAAACTCTTACATATGAAACAATAACCATTAAAAGATAAGTAAGTTTGAGCATTTGGTTTCTTGACTAGAGGTCTTTTTGTAGATTTGTACCTAGATTCTTGACCTTTCTTACCACCTTGGACTTTTCTTTTGCCTCGATTTCCTTATCTTTTCCTTTGGTCTTTTGATTTGAATATTCAATGGTGAAACCTAAACCTTATTTGTCCTTGTGACTTTTTTGCAGAGCCAAAAGTTGATCCAAAATAGTACCACTTTCACAAACCTTATCTTCAGATCCCAGCTTCCTCAATTCTTGATCCAACTTATCATTTTGATCTCACTTTTGTTGATAATTCTTATTTTTTAAATTATATTTCTCCATTTTATGATTAATAGAATCTTTAAAAGAATATTCATTTGTCTTGTAGTCATCCAATTTTTTTTTAGACCTACCACATTTTATTTTAACTCCTTCAATTCTTGACTTACTTCCTTATATCTTGCTTTGAATTTCCAAATCTTCTCCCTTGTCTTTAAAATACAAGAATTAGCTTCCTTGATGTGTTCTTTTAGCTCCTAATTCTTCAATTTAGTGTTCTCAATGTCATTCATAATTATCTTCCAATCTTCAGTAGAATAGTATTATCCTTTCATATATTCAAACATCCAAGATCTCCCTCAAGTGGTTAAGCTCTATCATATAAGGGACCAAAGCCTTTATACTAATTATTGAACATGGAAAATAACTGAGAGGGGGGCGAATCATTTATTTTCTCTATTTAATAATTATCTCTTTAATTTGTCGACTATATGATCTTATCTTTTTATCTTCTCCCCCCCCTCTTCTATTTTTATCCAATTGAACTTCTTTCCATAAAAAATTAGCATGACCTTTTAGCTTGGCCTCTACAAACCTGACCCTCTTAGGGTCTTCTACTTCTTCATACTCAAAATATTTTTCCATATCATTTATTGAATTGATCAAATCTTCTAGATTAAGATCTCCAAAAAATGTGGAAAGTTCAATCTCTGGCCTCTTTCAAATCTTGGAAATGACCCTAAAAAACCTAGCCATATAACAAATGGGCAAAAGTCTTTAAAATGGTGCATGCCAATTTTTCACTATTTCTAGCTTTTATACATCTTATATTGCGCAACTATCATAATGGCCCCCCATAAAACTAAGAAAAAATAACAAAGAAAAAGGAACACATAATATTTCTCTTTGGGTGATGCAAGATTTTTCCTACACTCTGGATGCTCCTGCATTGACCCCTTTAATACATAATACCAATTTTTGTGGACAAAGAGATTGGTAAAGAAGTAGTAGAGAATGGATAATTTTTCTTTTAGTAGTAGAGAATAGATATATTTTTTCTCTCAGATGGACCTGATAGGGATATTTATAGCGTTTTGGCCAAGTATCAAAGAGTGACACAAATGGTTATCAAAATCTAATTGCTGTCCTATTTTGGAGGGGAAATTCAAATCTACCATGGGGTCTGCCCATGTTTTTATTGTTGTGATTGAAAATGAATAAGATCATTTTTTCTTTGTGTGTAAATTATTGGAGTTGGAAAGATAAGCATATATTGTTGTTTAAGCCACGACACTTAACTTTCAACCTTGTAATTGAACCCTTTGACAAGATGCATATATGAGTAAGAATTCTAAATTTTCTATTAAAATTTTGGTTTGAATCTGGTTTTGAATCTATTGCAAAGGCGCTTGGTAGATTTTTTGGTTTTGATGAGGAATCCCCAACTATGTTTCATACAACTAAAGCATACATTTTAGTTGAAATAGATTTTTGAAAGGCACTTCTGGCATATTTTTTAATGAAGCTACCAACTAGTGAATGGTTATAACCTATGGATTATGAAGACATTCTGATGCAGGAGCATCCTGGGTGTAAGAGCAATCTTGCATCACCCAAAAATATTTTTGTTTTTGTATTCAATAAGGGCTATCTTGTGCAGAGTTGCTATTTATGGAAACTTGCTATTTTTAGTAAGTTGGTCTTACGATCTCGAAATGTTCTAATTTTATGTGTGGAGGTTCATCTCAGTCATATTAGCCTGCCAGCTAAGTTTCATGGCTAGATTAGGTCTAGTTTTGAAGATATTGAAGATTTTCGGTATTGGCAGCAAGGTACAGAAACTTTGAACTCAGTTTTGAAGGCTTTAGAGGCCCCGGATGAGGTCAAAAAATTGGGTGAGGGGTGCTTTGCGCTGGTCAAGCCTGTAGAGCGCTTCGTGGCTTTTCTGAAATGAGGTTATAATAGTCAATCGGGTCAACTGGTGATGACTTATGGTCTCCGGAAGTCGGGCCACCTAAAATGGCAAAAAATAATTTTCTTTCAAAATTTTTGTTCGGGTTTCAAAACTCATTTTGAGCTGACTTTGATGTAATAAATTGTAAAATAAAATAATTCTAAGTTTGGTCGGCCCTTAGGGATAAATTTTTGGAACCTTCTCGGGTGGTGGAAATTGTCTATATAAAGAAGGCCCATAGTGTTGTCTAGGGCAGTTTTGGGTAGTAGTTCTGGGTATTGATTCAAGGCTTTGTCCTACATAATATTGTAAGGGAATGCCCATGTGGCTTTGCATATTGTAATTCTGAAAGTTTGTAATTCCACATTTGTGGAGATAATAAGAAACCAATTTTTTATTCTTGCATATTATTGTTGTTGTTTCTCTATTTCTGTTATGTGCTTGTGGTATTAAGGGGAGCACCCTTCATCAAGTGGTATCAGAGCAGGAGTTCTTGAGTGTGTAAACAGACTGCCGACTGTGAGGCACTTTGCACCAGGACCGTGGTTAGGGTTTCAGTGCGCATCACGAAAATGCCTCCACGAAGAGAACATGGCGGAAGAGCTGGTGCTGTGACACCTAAGGTTAGAGAGCTGCAGAGACAAGTGCAAGCATTGCAAGAAGAGATTCATAGAGGAATGAATCTTAATGTCAGAGACGAAAGCGAGGATGAAGCCGAAGAAGAATATCAAGAAGGAGAAGCTGAAATTGTGAACCAGGAGGAAGAAATTTTTTTTCGGGTGATTTCCAAGATTGGGAAAAGACCTAAGATTGAGGTTCCTACATTTTCTAGAAATCTTAACCCAGAGGAATTGATCGACTGGATCAATGAATGTGAGGAATATTTTGAGTATGAAGATGTTGAGGATCCTGATAGGGTCAAATTTGCGAAGGCCAGATTGAAAGGTCATGCAAAGATCTAGTGGCAAGAAATTCAATTGGAGTGAAATAGAAGAGGGAAAGATAAAATCACAAGATGGGATCGGATGGTGGATAAATTGAAGTGACAGTTCATTCCTATTGATTATGAGCTTGACCTACTAAAGAAAATGCAAAGTTTGAAGCAAGCAGGAAGATCTGTTCAGGAGTATACAGAGGAGTTTTATCGACTCCTCATCAGAACAGGCCATGTAGAAGTTGATAAGGAGAAAGTTGCCCGATACCTTAATGGGCTAAGGCCAAGCATTCAGGAGGAGTTGAATTTGGTTCGAATGAACAGTATTGAGGAGGCATACCGGTTTTCCCTAAAAGTAGAAGAAAAGCTAAACAAGAAGTTTGAGAGCAGACAAAATGGAAGAGGTCATGGTGGAAGATCTGGTGGACGGTCATATGGTGGCCAAAATGAAGATCCGAAAAAGAAGGATGAGGCCAGTAGCAGTCAGAACTAGAGAGGAAATAATTCCAATTGTTTCTAGGATTAGAGTAATAAAGATCAGAGAGGAAGAGGAAGAGGACAAGGATCTGGAAGAGGAGGCTTTCGTGGAACATGTTTTCACTGTGGAGAAGAAGGTCATAGGGCATTTGAATGTCCTCAGTGCCAAGGCAGAACAGACAAGATAAATGAAGGCCAGGCCAGAGTTGCACATGTAGATGAAGATGCTAGATCATCAAATTCTGAAGATGCTGAAAGAGGAGAAACGCTAATTAACAGAAGAGTCTTGCTGAGTGGTGATAACGAACCTGAACAAAGGAGGAGCTTGTTTCGCACTAGATGCAAGTGTGAAGGTAAATGATGTGATGTGATTATTGATAGTGGAAGGACTGACAATTTGGTGTCAGAAGAGATGGTGACAAAGCTGAATCTCAAGAGACAGAAACACCCACATCCATATCGGATTGCCTGGGTGCAGGATGACCACAAGGTCATGGTCAGTGAACAGTGCCTAGTAAAGTTCAAGATCGGCGGGTACCGAGATGAGGTACTATGTGATATAATATCTATGGATGCATGTCATATGTTGTTGGGTAGACCGTGGCAGTTTGACAGATGTGCTGTACACGATGGTCATGCAAATACCTATTCCCTGACAAAGGATGGAGTGCGACATAAGCTAAAGCCATTGAAGGAGACTGAAGAAAAGGTATGTGGTAATGCAAGAATAACATTTGTTGATGGAAGAAAATTCTTAGATGGTATGAGGCATGAGCATGTGTGCTTTGCTTTAATTCCAAAAGTTGGTAAAGAAGAAGTAGAGGATGTACCTGTAGAGGTTGCAGATTTGTTGAATGAGTTTCAGGATATCGTATCTGATAATGTACCTGATGGATTACCACCGGTAAGGAAGATAAGTCATCAGATGGATTTGATTTGAGGAGCCAGTTTGCCAAACAAGGCAGCACATAGAATGACACCAGTAGAAAGTGAAGAGTTGAACAGACAAGTACATGAGTTGTTATAGAAGGGATTGATTCAGGAGAGCCTGAGTCCATGTGCTGTACCCGCAGTATTAGCACCAAAGAAGAATGGAGAATGGAGGATGTGTACAAATTCCAAAGCAATAAACAAGATCACAATCAAGTATAGGTTTCCATTGCCACGAATGGATGATATTATGGATTGTTTGAGTGGGGCTGTGTATTTTTCAAAGATAGATCTGAAGAGTGGATATCACCAGATTCGGATCAGAGAAGGAGATGAATGGAAGACTACCTTCAAGAAAAAGGAAGGACTGTATGAGTGGTTAGTCATTCCTTTTGGGCTAACCAATGCATCGAGCACTTTCATGCGGCTCATGAATGAGGTTCTAAAAGAATTTCTAGGTAAGTTTATCATTGTTTACCTAGATGATATTTTGATTTTTAAGAAGACATTGGAGGAACATATGATGCATATTCGTATGGTGTTTGAGAAGTTGAGAGATGAGAAATTATTGATTAATTTGAAGAAGTGCAATTTTGTGAAGAAAGAGTTAGTGTATTTGGGATTTGTAGTTTCAACAGATGGTCTAAAAATGGACCTAGAGAAGGTACAGGTTATCCTTGAATGGCCTACTCCAAGGAGTGCTACTGAAGTAAGATCTTTTCATGGTTTGGCTAGCTTTTACAGAAAGTTTATCAAAAATTTTAGCAGTATTTGTGGACCCTTGACTGAAACAATGAGAGGGGATAGAAAAGAGTTTAAGTGGACTAATGGGGCAGAAAAAAGTTTTCAATTGTTGAAACAAAAAGTTATAGAACAACCTATTTTAGCACTTCCAAATTTTAATAAGGTGTTTCAAGTAGATTGTGATGCTAGTGGTACTACAATAGGAGCTGTTATGAGCCAAGAAGGTAAACCTGTTGCTTATTTCAGTGAGAAGTTAAATGATGCTAAGAGAAAATATTCTGTTTATGATAAGGAATTTTATGCTATAGTTCAGGCATTGAAGAAGTCGAGACAATATCTGCTTCCTAAGGAGTTTGTTTTGTATACTGATCATCAAGCTTTGCAATATTTGAATAGTAAAGGAAAGTTAAATCAGAGGCATTTGAAATGGGTTGATTTTTTGTAGAGTTATACATTTGTTTTGAAACACAGGAGTGGAAAGTCTAATAGGGTTGCGGATGCTCTTAGCAGAAAGTAACTATTGCTGATAGAGATGCAGATTGAAGTGGTTGGGTTCAAGGAATTTAAGAATTTGTATCTAGAGGATCCTGATTTTGGTGAAGCTTGGAAAGCTTGTAAAGAACCTGTTACTCTAGACAGGACGAAATGGTTTGATTTTATCATTCAGGATGATATGCTATTCAGAGGGAGTCAGTTGTGCATTCCACAAAGTTCTTTGAGGGATAATCTCATCAAGGAGAAGCATAGCGGAGGATTGGCTGGACATTTTGGTCGAGATAAAACCCTTGCTTTGGTTAGTGAAAATTATTATTGGCCACAGTTGCAGCAAGATGTCAAGAAGTTTGTATAGAGTTGCAGAGTATGTTAGATGGCGAAAGGAGTAAAGCAGAATACAGGGTTGTATCAGCCATTACCTATACCAAAGAAGCCTTGGGAGGATATCAGTATGGACTTTGTTCTTGGTTTACCAAGGACACAGCGAGGACATGATTCAATTTTTGTAGTAGTTGACAGATTTTCAAAGATGGCACATTTCATTCCCTGCAAGAAGACTAATGATGCTGTTCATGTAGCAGAATTATTTTTCAGAGAAGTGGTGAGACTACATGGTTTGCCAAAGACCATAGTTTCAGATCGAGATACTAAGTTTGTTGGATATTTCTGGCGTACATTGTGGAAGAAGTTGAAGACAGATTTGAAGTTTAGTTCATCACATCATCCACAAACTGATGGACTGACAGAGGTGGTGAATAGAAGTTTGGGAAATTTGCTGAGATGTTTGGTTGGAGATAAGCCAACAGGATGGGATTTGATTTTACCACAGGAAAAATTTGCATACAATAATTCTATCAATAGGAGTACTGGTAAATCACCGTTCCAGATTGTATATGGAAGTAGTCCAAGAAATGCATCTGAATTGAGAAGGATATATAAAGGAGAAATAAGTAGTGCTGAAGCTGAGGATTTTGCAGAACACTTGAAGAACACCCATGAGGAGGTGAGGAAGCATATTACCAAGATGAATGCGCAGTATAAGGCTAAGGCAGATGAGAAAAGGAGGCATAAGGAATTTCAGGTTAGAGATGAAGTCATGGTTCATTTGTGGAAGGAGCGATTTCTGGTTGGTACATATAAGAAGTTGAAAATGAAGAAGTTTGGGCCATGTAAGATACTGAAGAAGCATGATTCAGGAAATGCATATGAGGTAGACTTGCCTAGTGGGCTGAATATTTCACCAGTGTTTAACATTTCAGATTTGACAGAGTATCATGAAGAAGGTGTTGAAGATGAGGTTGCAGCAGCACAGTGGAGTATTCCAGCAACCAGTTCAGATATCAAGGAGATTGAAGACATACTGGACAGTCGTGTTGGCAGAAGCACAAGGAACAGGACATATGAAGAGTATTTGGTCAAATGGAAAGGATGACCTGTTGAAGATTCATCATGGCTAACAAAGGAGGAGGTTAACCGTCTTGGTTTTCCTCTGCACACCTGAGTCGTGACAGGGTCACTTCTCAAATTACCCTAGGTGTCTGATGCAGGAGCATCCTAGGTGTAAGAGCAATCTTGCATCACCCAAAAATATTTTTGTTTTTGTATTCAATAAGGGCTATCTTGTGCAGAGTTGCTATTTATGGAAACTTGCTATTTTTAGTAAGTTATTCTTACTATCTCGGAATGTTCTAATTTTACGTGTGGAGGTTCATCTCAGTCATATCAGCCTACCAGAAAAGTTTCATGGCTAGATCAGGTCTAGTTTTGAAGATATTGAAGATTTTCGGTATTGGGAGCAGGGTACAAAAACTTTGAACTTAGTTTTGAAGGCTTTAGAGGCCCCGGATGAGGTCAAAAAATTGGGTGACAGGTGCATTGTGCCGATCAAGCCTGTAGAGCGCTTCATGGTGTTTTCAAAATGGGGTTATAATAGTCAATCGGGTCAATTGGTGATGACTTATGGTCTCCGGAAGTCGGGCCACCTGAAATGGCGAAAAATAATTTTCCTTCAAAATTTCTATTCGGGTTTCAAAACTCATTTTGAGCTGACTTTGATGTAATAAATTGTAAAATAAAATAATTCTAAGTTTGGTCGGCCCTTAGGGCTAAATTTTTGGAACCTTCTCGGGCAGTGGAAATTGCCTATATAAAGAAGGCCCATAGTGTTGTCTAGGGCAGTTCTGGGTAGTAGTTCTGGGTATTGATTCGAGGCTTTGTCCTACAGAATATTGTAAGGGAATGCCCATGTGGCTTTGCATATTGTAATTCTGAAAGTTTGTAATTCCACATTTGTGGAGATAATAAGAAGCCAATTTTCTGTTCTTGCATATTATTGTTGTTGTTTCTCTATTTCTGTTATGTGCTTGTGGTATTAAGGGGAGCACCCTACATCACATTCCTTTCAAATGAAGAAGGTGCTTTTAGACTAAGCATGTTGCTGCAAACTATGTTAAGAGAAAAATCCAAAAGAAGACAACATGGTGGAGGGAGGTTCCTCTTCATTCATATGAGATTGATTATTTTAAATGATTCAGAGATTTTAATGATTCTACAAAATCTACAAAGATCTCTTAGAGAATGGATGTCAAGATGGGCCTGGTGGGTGTGGTGGGTGTTGATCCCAAAGCTTTTGAGGGGATAAGGGAAAGGTGAAAAATTATGCAGGTGTTATATAGGGTTCAAAAAGGAAGGGAGATGATACTTAGATCCTTCCTATAAATTTAAATATAGGGGATATGAGGTCTTGTGCCACTTTTGAGGTTGTGAGTGGATCATTTTCTTTTTGTACAAATGACCCTAATGTTGACTTCAACGTTGGTAAAGAAAGTAAGAACATAGGTGGAGGTTCTAGATTCTCAAAGGGGGAGGTGGTGACATATTCTGTAGACTCAATGGTGGTGGAAGGAGGCCTGAAAATTTGAAGAAGGTTGGTAAGTGGTAAAAGAAAAGAGGGAGAAGAGGGCAAAAACATAAGGAACCATTGATATTCTCTCAGGGTCTTGCTTTGGGGTGTCTCACTATGTGGGAGCATGCTCCCTATTTGTAGCCATCATTGGTTTGGGCAAAGTTCAAATTCTCAAATTAATCATAAAAGTATATTTTTATTTATATATTAGCATAAAATATACAAAAACCTGAGACATCCCATGAGCTGCAGTTATTCATTTAAGTAATTAATATATCTATTTTTCATTAAAATAATTATCTATCCTTAAAAAAAACCTTATTCAAAAATTAATATTAATATTATAAACTTAAAACACCAAAGAATAGAATAAAATAAGAGATTTTTAACATCAATGAGTCTTAGGATAGCCTACAAGATAGCCAAAATCAAATATTACATATGCCTAGTAGATATAACCAAAATCAAATAATCTTCATTTATTATAGAAGTATTCAATAAAAACATATTAAATCCACCATAGAAATATACGACGAAACCATATACCTATTATTAACTAAAATCATTTATATATTTATATAATATCATAAAAATATGCAAAAAATGAGATATCACATGAGCTTTAGCTATTCGTTTAAGTCATATATATATATATATATATATATATATATATATATATATATATATATATATATATATATATATATATATATATATATATATATATATATATATGTCCTTTAACAAAAACCTTATTCAAAAATCAATATTAATATTATCAAATTAAAGCACCCAAGAATAGAATAAAATAGAAGAATTTTAACATCCATGAAACTGTGGGATAACTTGCAAGATAGCCAAAATCAAATATTGGATATGCCTAGAAGACATAACCAAAATTAAAGAATCTTTATTTATTATAGAAGTATTCAATACAAATAAATTAAATGCACCATAGACATATAAGACAAAACCAAACATCCCATAAGCTATACTCATCCTTTGAAGTAAAAATAATAACAATCTTTCTATATTAAATTTATTGACCATCTTTTCTTTAAAAAACTATTCCAAAATCAATAATAATATTATCAAATCAAAATCCATTAAGGATAGAATAAAATAGTGAAATTTTAATGTCCATGAGAAAGATAGCCTACAAGACAATCAATATAAAATATTCTATATAGGAGAGAACTAAAAATCAAATACTCTATATAGGAGAGAACTAAAAATTAAATATTCCATAAACGTATAGGACAATCAGAATCAGATACTAAATATACCTATTAGACAATCAAAATTCTAAATTTGACAACCAAAATCAAATAATTGATAAACCTATGGGATGAATCCAATATTAGATACCACATGTAATCAACAACCAAAATCGAATATCAGACAACCAAAATCTAATACTTCATAAGCCTTATGACAAAGCCAAAATCAAATACACCATATTCATCTTAACCTAGATAACTAATAAGACTTTCTCCAAAAGGAACCATGTACACTCCTTTCATTATACTACTTTAAAACTAATGCACCTCAATAAAAAATCAATGAATCAATTAATCAGTCTATCTATCTATCTATCTATCCCACTTTAGTCCACAAGACTATCTTACAAGACAACCAAAATCAAATACACCATATTTATCTTTACATCTAGATAATTAATAATACTTTCTTCAAAAAGAACCATGTATAGTCCTTAAACTATTTTTAAACTCATGGACCATCATAAAAAAGATTCATCTATCTATCTTACTTTAGTCAACAAGACTATCTTACACGACAACCAAAATCAAATACTCAATACAGAACAAACCAAAATCAAATGCTCTATAAACTCATAGGACACAATCTAAATCAGATATTACATATACCTATTGCACAACCAAAACTATATGACTAAACTTAAATTAAATACACCATATTCATATTTACCTCTAGATAACAAATAATACTTTCTCCAAAACGAATCATGTACATTTATTTTCTTAGGCCATTTTTAATCTTATGAACAATACCTCACTAAACCAAAATCAAACACACCATATTCAACTTTACCTCTAGATAACTAATAATACTTTCTCCAAGAGAACCATGTACACTCCTTTTCTTAGAGCGTTTTTAACCTTATGAATCAACATTAAAAAAATAATCTATCTATCTTACTTCAGTCTACAACTTATATAAGATAATCACCGATTTGAAAAATGTCAGACCGTAATCACCCATTTGAGAAATGATACACCACACCAAGAACATATATAGATAATCACCCATTTGGGAAATGACACACCACATTGACCATCAATTCTGGTTTTGGCATGGAAAGGACAATGTGATCTTGTTTGCTTGTTCTTGTGAGTGCCAAAAGTCATTCACAAAACAAGAAAAGATGCCACGAGTTGTACAAGATTGACAGCTCTCTGTCTCAAGTAAGCCAGAAGATGATATTTTCCATCCACAAGCTTAGTAGTTGAGAATCCATCGTCCTAGCGTGGACCTTTACTCCTCCCAATGGGGACCAGATATTTCCCATCAAACAATACATTGCTGGTTTAAGAGGACATAAAAAGAAAAGGCAGCACCAGAGTCCGTATGTTTCTTCCCCACATAAAACCCTTGCACAGTCTTGTCTTTCCTTTTTTTGATTTGCACGTCTCTCTCTCTCTCACTCTTAAGGACATATGTCGTCTGTCATGGGACCACCCATATATTATCCATTCAAGCCAAATCGATGTGCTCCCAATTATTATTATTATGAATACCCAGCTTCACATCATAAGCACAAGTCCTTGCAACGTACACAAATGCTCAATAGAAGCAGGAAAAGCCATTGACCACGCCAGATGCAGACAGGGAATACAATGGGGAAACGACCCAATTTATAAATTACTCTTTTTTTCCATTGTTGAACTCAGGTTAGGTCACTGTTCCGGGATATATATATCGAGAGTTGAATTTTGATATATAAATAAAATAGTTTAGTGTAATTGAATGTAATTAGTGTGAATGACAACATCTCTTATAAAATAGTCTATGCATGAATGATGACGTATCTTACACTCTATTTATGAGAATATAGGTATTAGAAACAACTTAAATAAATTAGTCTTTTATATTGGTAAATTTAGGTTCTCTTTGGTATTTTTGCATATATTCATATTAAGAAAATAAGTAACTTGGTTTGACAAATATATAAATGTATATAAAATAGTTTATGTGAAATCTAATGTAATTGGTATGAATTTCAATGTATCTTACATTCTATTCAGATAAATTTAGGCATTAGAAACAATCTAAAGAAACTAAGTTATTTTTTATTGGTAAATTTCATCATTAGATCACTATTCTTGTAATTTTTAGGTATATTTAGGTACACCTATAATAAGAAATTAAATGACTGTGTTTGTGTTAGTATTGAATTTTGATATAATATATAATAGTTTGAATGTAATCTAATGCAATTGGCGTGAATGGTAATGATCTTATAAAATAGTCTATGCAATCTAATATGATTACTATAAGTGGCAACACGTCTTACATATATTTAAATAAAGTTGTACCCTTTACAAGCAAAATTCCTTTACACTATCTTCATGGAAAGAATTTTCATTTATGTTCCTAAATCTTTGTAGAGTAATGTCTCTTCATAGGAAAATAGAAATATATTATTGTATTAATAAACCTTTTTTACATAAAATGAAAATACATTATTCTTTTGATAACTCTTCTTCACATAAAAATGAAAATATATTGTTGCACTAATAACTCTTCATCATAGAAAATGAAAATATATTATTATATATTGTTAATATACTAGAAGCTAGCTCCCACAAGCACATGGGTTTATGTTTGCTTTGTTTACCTTTAAGTTTCCTTATCTGGTGTCTTCACATAATAAGAAATAAAATCTCAAAGGTACAAAGTACCATGCTACTTTATTGACCATAATATTTGAATACCTAAATATTAGGCAATTCTAGTGTGAAAACTATTTAAGAGGGTCCTACAAAGTGAGGATGTGCTCATGATGTCTATGACCTTTAATAATTCAAATAAATATTCATCACACTTTCCACCTTATTTGGGTTCTATATAGGTGGATTAGAGAATCTTTTTCTTATCTAGTTAGATGGGTGATAGATGTATACTCACCAATATATCCACCATCATATTATTGCTTTAAAAAGTACATGATAGCTTGTACATTCAATAAATTTTACTATTAATAACAACTTCCATTCATCTTATATCACACAAAACTCAACTTTAGGAAATGGGTTTTTCACCCTCTTAATTACTACCACCGCTTTTGTATAAAAATGTCACACTACTCTATTATCATTTTTTTTACAACATACCATCACCCTAAATGAAGACCATTGAGTATTTTAGGAAACCTATTTAAAATTAGAGCCTTCCTACTACGCGTTTGAATATAGATGGTTAATGACTAAATTTAAAGTTTCTAGGAAAATTCATTCATGAAGAACAAAATCACATCATGTACTTTGTGCTTGATCAATCATGACACACACACACAATATTTATTATATTAGTGACTCCAATTAAATAATTATACATAAGATAAACCAACATTTGAGAATTTGTTTTTATCACAAAATCATGAAAGGAGGAATCTCATGAAAAAGTTAGAGAATTTTTTCACTAGGGCAAAATGGCACCCATAGAGAGAGCTAGGTGGTATGAACTTGTAACATAATTATTAAAAGAAATCATTAAAAAACAAAAAAGAAAACCTACTTGAAGGTATTCGTTCAAATTTCTTAAGCCCCTCTTCTGCTTACTCATATTTTATCAGTGCAAAATGGGGGGATAAAGCCTCTTTTCACATATATAATAATAGTTTTCAGTTGGAACCGATTTGGCTAGGATAGGTTTAGCTAGATCAGTTTTGGCTAAAACGCCTATGCCACACAACCAACATGTCATTTCCACATGGGTTTTCCCATAACCGTTTCATTTGAAAGGGTTTAGTCAGATCGATTATGACCAAATCTATTTTGTTGGCCCAAAGTGAAACATAAAATTTTGTACTAAACCCTTGGATTTTTAGAAATTCTATAATTTTTTAAATTTTTTATAATATTTGATTTTTTTATAATGTTTGATTTATTTTTAAAATTTTTTGAAGACTTTTCTCTGTTTTTTTAAATTTTTTTAAATTTTTTATTGACCACTGATTCTCAAGCAAGATCATATTTGTTTTCCCTTAATGTCTAGCAAGGCATAGGGCATTATGCGTGGATTAATGAACAAATGAGCTACACGAGGAAATGATATAGGAAGCGTGAGTGATCTTCAAGGACTATCACATTATGATTACCCAAGCTAAGAGTTTGGATATTGAAATGTAGGCTAATGACATGGTGCATTTCGATAACATTTAGGATAATAGTCATAATACTTTAAAAGACATGTGGTCCAAAGCAATGAGAATATCAAGAGGCTCTTGGAAATATCTTTTGCATTTATATGTCCTTAGTTTTGATCAAGACCAAGGGGTAAATGTGATGGAAGAAACTAGTGGATAGTTTAGGATCATTTTTAAATGGTTTAGGAAATATTGGGATGGTTTAGGATTATTTAGGAATGTTTATGAGTATTTAGGACTAGTTTAGGAATAGTTAGGAATATTTAGGAATGGTTTACGATGGTTTAGGTTCATTTGGGAATGTTTAGGAATATTTAGGAATGGTTAGGAATATTTAGGAAAGGTTTAGGATAAACAATATCATGCAAGGGATCATGGATGAAACAAATGGATAAGATAATCGATACTACTTGAAGGGTATAAATAAGGATAAATATATAGGATGCATGATGCTAATGGATCTTCTAAACCTTATCATGATCAAAGGCAAAAATAGGGGCTATGGACACAGATAGGATAAATGATGGATAATGGAGGATGAGGGATAAGACACGATACGGTGGATAAGCTAGTGTGGATGAACCTTTCCCCCAAATGTAAAATGCAAGAGGATGATGGATTACACATGATGTCTATTTGTCATGTTTTTATTATGGTACTTTCCCAAGGAACCACAAGAAGTAGTTTTCACCTTTGGAAACTTGAATGACAATTTTAATTTCTCTTTTTTTGGCTTTATGAAAGATAGTGGATGCATGATAGAAGATGGAGGGACTCAAAATATTTTATCTTCAAATAGTTCTCCTTTAAAAATGTGTTACCATGGGCCACAACCATTTAACATATTCTCAAAGATGTTGATAGGGTGAAGGTAAATGAGTATGAAATGGATGGTAAGATAGATCATGAAAAGGCTTTAGGAAAATGATTAGATATAAGGAATGAAAGGACAAATAATAGGTTTTGAATAATGAATGGGGTGTTGGAAGACTAGTGTAGGGTTAGATAGAAATGTTTTCAAGATCAATATTGGCATACACCTTGAACGGTGGTGGAATAACAGAGGAAAAGTGGATTTTGCAGCTTGATATTTTGATGGAGTAAAGGGTGTGGATTTTAGGACATAAGGACCTAAAATAGATTTAGAAAGGGATGATGGAAGATGTTGAGATGGAGGATTATAGGAAGCCAAATTTAATTTCTATTTAGCGTGAAAGTATCATACAAGTGACTTGGGAATGTTTCTTTTTCTTTGATGCAGTCAAGGACAATGGGAACTCATAGAGTCTAAAAAATCCTTATAGAAAGAGTCAAAATAACAAAAATAATTAATTCCATATTTTAAACAACTCAATAAGGAACAAAAAAATATTCTCATTCAAAGATTCACATTATCTCAGAATCAAAATTTACATCACATTGGCCTACAACATGCAGATTACAAGATTTTGGCACACATGATTAATTAGAATAGAGTTATAGACTAAAATCCTACTGCTAACCTCCAAGGCTAATTCCTCCTAAAAGATACTTAGAAAACATCATAAACCTAAATATATAGATCTTCACAACACATATGTCAGCCATGACAAATACATCTTCCAAGAATAAGAGAACGTAATACAAAAATATAGGTTACGACCCAAATCATGAGATCTCAACACCAAGATGTAGAAATGACAAGTGATCAAAGAATGACATCATAAAAAAATCCAAGAACATTGGAATATGAGTCACCAAGCTTTGCCGATTAGGAAAATTACTTTGCGAGATGTAAAATCCCAATTGACCAATTGAATATGAAGAAAACATTAGCCCAAACTTGCATCTATGATAAATCCTTAGTGAAGACTCCAATCAAGTTGTGAAGACATGAGTAAAACATGATATCTAGAAGGTTCCTTGATTTTTATAGCGAAAAATCATCCAAAAACAAGGAATGCCACCAAAACTAAGAAAACTAGAAAACATGAACACAATTGAAAGGAAATATTTTTGGGTGATGCAAGATTTGCCAAGAACCTAAGATGCTCCTACATCAGATGCGCAGGGTTAATTAAAAAGTGAGCCTCTCACTTTGTTGGGGCTAAAGGAAAACCAAAATGTTCAAACTCAACTTGTGAAATCCATGAATAATCTTCCAATTCTCTATCCTTCCACTTGACAAGATACTCTATATACTTCTTACCTCTTGTAGTCCTAGCAACTCTTCTATCCAAAACCCGCTCTATCTGATCCATCTATTTATTAGGATACTGTTGTTCAACATCTGATGCATCATTACTACTTAAATTTGATTCATGATACTCATACACATTAACAACATTGAATATAGGTGATATATCCATATCTTTAGATAAATCTACCTCATATGCATTCCCTGAATCAAATTTCCTCAAGATCTTAAAAGGTCCAAATTTTATTATCAACATTTTATAAGTACCAATAGGAAATTGTCCCTTCTATAAGTATACCATGACTTCATCTCCTACTTGAAATTCCTTGTATCTTCTCTTTATGTCTTCTCTCTTCTTATAAGCTTGATTCATTTTCTCTAAATGTTGTATAAATTCTTCATGAAATGATTTCATATCCTCTACATATTCTTCTCCTTCAACAATCCTCTTAAAATCATGATTGATGTCTCTCAATTTTTTTTCTCCTTTAGGATTAGACCCATTAACAATCTCAAATGGTGTCTTTCCTATTCTCCTATTTACTAGACTGTTATATGAAAACTCTACTTTTTGGAAGACTAAATCTCAATTCCCTAGCTTGTTTCCAACTAAACACCTAAGAAAATTCCCTAAACTCTTGTTCACAGCCTCAATTTGTCCATTGGTATATGGATGAAACTTAGAACTATAATTTAAATGAATTTTCATCTTCTTCCAAAGTGTCCTCCAAAAATAACCAATAAAATTACTATCCCTGTTTGGACCTATGGTCTTAGTTAATCCATGCAATCTCACAATCTCCTTGAAAAATAGTTCTACCACATGCACTGCATCTAAAGTCTTTGTTACAAGTAGTGGTTTTTTTTGCACAAAAAGATCGACCTGTTAATGCCTGATACAACCACTAGACTTATAGAAGACACAGGAGGCTGTTAAACTATGTCACAAATCTTGAGGGAGCGCTGACTATTTTTCCAACAATCTCCCCCTCAGCGTTACCTGAGAGGATTTGAACTTGTGACCAAGCTCTGATACCACTTGTTACAAGTAGTGGTTGTCGTTGCACCAAAAGACCAACCTGTTAATTCTTGATATAACCACTAGACTTATAGAAGACACATGAGGCTGTTAAACCATGTCACAAATCTTGAGAGGAGCGCTGACCATTTTTCCAACAGTCTTATTACATTGTATGAAATTTACCATCTTAGAAAATATTTATACAACCACAAAAATTGAATCATGGCCTCTCTATGTTCTTGGTGAACCTAGTACAAAATCCATGTTGATGTCCTCCAATGATCTGATTGGTACTATCAAAGGTGTATACAATCCCACATTCTGACTACTACCTTTCACAACTTGACACACCCTACAATTATGAACAAAATTATGCACATCCTTATGAATTTGTGGCCAAAATTAATTCTCATTTAGAAAAGCTACTGTCTTATCAATGCCAAAATATCCTACCAATCCCCCACTATGTTTCTACTTGATAATTTTTTCCCTCATAGAACTTATAGGTATACACAACTAGCTTCCTTTGAACAACATTCCATCTTGAATGAAATAATCTAACGACTTGATTTTATCTATAATAATAGGGTCTTTGCAATCTTTCCAAGGTTAAGTGAAGTCTGGATCATCCTTATATAATTCTTTCAATTCATCAAATCCCAACACCAATGTAATATTCTGGTTTGAATGTGTTAGATTTTTCAGCATCAACAAATTCCTTCTCCAACTCAAAGCATCAATAACTCTATTTTTCACACCACTTTTATGTTTCAACACAAATGTATAGCTCTGTATAAATTCAACCCATCTCATATGTATTTGATTTAACTTACCTTGGCATCTCAAGTACGTTAATGCTTGATGATTAGTATAAAGCACAAACTCCTTAGTTAGTAAATAGTGTCTATATTTCTTCAATGCTTGGACTATAACATAAAATTCCTAATCATACACTAAATACCTTCTTTTAACATCATTCAAATTTTCACTAAAATAAGCAACAAGTTTCTCTTCTCGACATAAGATAACTCCAATTGCATTTCCACTAGCATCATAATCTACTTGGAACACCTTGTTGAAATTGGGTAAATCCAATACTAGTTTTTTTGTCACCTTCTATTTTAACAACTCAAAACTTCGTTGTGCTCCATGTGTCCAATTGAATTCCTTTTTATCTCCCTTCATGGTTTCATTCATTGGTCCATAAATTGAACTGAAGCTTCTAATGAACTTCCCGTAAAAGCTAGATAACCCATGAAATGGTCTTACCTCACTAACATTCTTCAGTGTTGGCCACTCAATATCTTCTCTCACCCTCTCAGGATCCATTTTCAATCCTTCAGTAGATATTATAAATCCTAAATATACTAATTCCTCCTTCATGAAAGTACACTTCTTAAGTTTTATTAATAAATTCTCTTATCTTAACTTCTGCAATACTTGTTTAACATGCATCAAATGTTCCTCCTCGCTCTTATTGAAAATCAAGATATCATCCAAATAAACAATGGAAAACTTACCTAAAACATTCTTCATGAATTCATTCATTAGCCTCATGAAAGTACTTTGTGCAATAGAAAATTCAAAAGGCATTACCAACCATTCATATAACCCTTCATTTGTCCCGAATGTGGTTTTCTACTCATCACCTTCCATGATTCTAATATGGATGGTTATATAATCAGTACACATCCTCCATTTTCCATCTTTCTTAGGTGCTAAGACTATAGGCATTGCACATGGACTCAAAATTTCTTTGATCAATATTTGATGCAAAAAATCTTATACTTTCCCATTGATTTCTTCATTTTATGCTGGTGTCATCTGATATGCTTCTTTGTTAGGAAAATTGGCTCCCGATATCAAGTCCATACAATGAATGATACTTCTTGTAAGTGGTAATCCATCAGAGACATTATCTGATATGATGTTTGTATATTCTTTTAGTAATCCATTCATTTCCCTAGGGTGTTCTTCTGTCAATATAGTCTCCTTAGACTTCTTGGATATCAAAGAAAAATGTACATTTTATGCATCTTTCCATCCAAGATTTTCCTTCCATATACAAAACAAATTCTTGCACTGGTACACGCTTCACTCTTAAGGAGTTCCTCCAAAGGTAAAAAAAATTGTTTCATCCCATTAGCAACATTATTGTACAAAATTCTTTCTACCATCATGCATAGCTTTCTTATCATATTGCCAAGGGCTACCTAACAAGATATGCCACACATCCATAGACATAACATCACATAAAACTTCATCATGATACTTCCCAATCTTAAATTTAACTAGGTATTTTTCACTTACCAGTACCTTGTGTTCATTTTAAATCCATGCGATTTGATAGGGTTTAGGATGCTTCAATCTATGCAACTTCAATTTTTCAATAAACTCCTTTGAGGCAAGATTATCTAAACTGCCACTATTTGTGACAAAATTGCACACCTTATCTTTTTCCCTGCATCTGGTTTGGAACAAATTCTTCCTCTACAATTGTTCCTCATCTTTCTTTCATTGGTATATAAATCAGTGAGTTATCAATGTTATTCCATCCTCTTCTTTATTATCATTCACTGATCCCGTGGATTCCTCATATACAAAGGTTTTTCACCTACTACTCTCTTCTTTCATTTTAGAGTTTCCTTGTTTACATTCAAAGGCTTGGTGTCCCACTTCACCATATTTAAAACAAGTGCCACAAAACTTTCCTTTATCTCTACTACTTTGTCCTTCATTGTGATAGGAACTCATATGATTCCTCTGGTAGCATTCATTATCCTTATCTTTTCAACTCTTGTTATGATCTACAAAAGACCCGGCTCCTCTAGAATTATCACTAGATCAACCTCTCTAAAATATTCCTCCTCTACCTCTTTGTTTCTATCCATGGCTTTGGTTCAAATTGTCTTTAGCCTTCAAGGCCCACTTATAATCTTCTTCCACACTTTTAATCTCTATCAAGCTATATTCATGTTGTATTAACACCCTTAAACAAATGAGGTAGTGAGAAATTTGTTCAGCTCCATCATTTACATGTCTAGATATAATGTTTAGTTTTTAAAAATCCTTAGTATAACCCTAAGCACTCAAGTCCCTTTTCTTCAAATTTTGCAGCCTTTGAAATAGATTCACTTGATAGTCATTGGTCAAGAACTTATCCTTTAATTTTTTCACCATCTTATCCAAAGATATGATCTTATCTTTGCCTCGTCTCTACAGATCTATTTGTAAATATTTCCACCATAAGGATGCATGCCCTTTTAACTTGGTACAAGCATACTTACCTTCTTCTCTTCATGAGTTCCTTCAAGTTTAAAGTACTTGTCAATCTCTGATATCCAATCTATCAATTCATTAGAAACCAAGTTTCTATGATAGTATGTTGGAATGGAATGAGATCTATTGTTCATTTTGGTCAAGTCTCTAATAAAACTTTCTTCCTCTTGATTCAACTCTAGTTTCTCTTCTTGGTCTTCTTCTTCCCTCTCCTGATTCTTTTTATTTCCTTCTTCATCAATTGCATCTTCAATGTATTTCCCTCTCCTCTGAGCTATTTCCATTACTTCCAATCTAGCAACAATTATTCTCAATATATCCATGACAAATGGATCTGTATTCCTTTTTACTCCTCTATTATTTGTTAGGAATAGTCCCAAGAGATAAATGAGAGGGGGGGTGAATCAGTTATCTACAAGTTTCAATTCTTTATCCAATTAAGTATACTTAAACATAAAGCATAAACACAATGAAAGAACACATGAACACAACACCAATATTTTGGTTACCAGGAAACCCAAATAGGTAAAAACCCCGGTGGGAATTGAAACCCACTAATATTTTGCACTAGTGTAATATGATCATTGTTAGAAGATCCTTAACCCTGTTAGGAGTTGCTTTACAATATATTTAGTATAGTAGACCTGGTCAAGGGTTGGACCCTATTAGGAGTCTTTTACAATTGTCCCTGTTAGGGGAGAGGATGCACTATCCGAGAGCTCATTGCTCAAAGGGTCAAAGGCTACAACCTTCTAAATAATAGATACACACTATATATGGATCTTGGTGAACTGCACTTTGACCTGCTGTCTAGATCAGTTCCAATGTATAGCACAAATACTTTACTTGGTCACATAGACCTTCTTCTGATGGATCAACACTTCACACACTCTGCTCTACTTTGCTTAATCAACTATGAACCACACTCAAGCAATCACAAATGACTGCCTATAAATATCTTTCCTCTAAATGATATAATCAAGTCGGCCTGTTAGAACCACATTGAAATTATATTAGAGAAACCATAACAAACTCCAATAAACATTCTGTTGGCTCTACTATGCACACAACACATTCTGGGACCTGTCCCGTAAGATAATTATAGACACACGCTACACACTGTCAGCTCTACCAAAATAATTGTATCTTTCTTCTCAAGGTAAATTACTTCATGCACTCTTAACCAAATGTCAATAAATCTTCTCTAAGCTTAAATCCAAGGGCACATACCCAAAAGATAGGCGTAACTCCAGAACAAATAAAATCTCTGTCGGCTCTTCTGAATAAACACAGGAAACTACTATTGGCAAATAGTGACTGCATAACTTTTCTTCTACTAAATATCAGACTATGCATCCATGAATGAAACATCACTAACATGTCTTCAACATATATCCAAGCGTGCAAGGCTTCATGATAACTGTACAGACAACTATACATAGAACACTATCTGTTACTTTGTTGGGAACACTGTTGACACCAGCTACTATATAACTATCTGTACTAACAGTTAACCTCTGCGCCCATGATATCATGCTGATATCATGTCCATGCTATATATACTAAAAGCTTACTGCATAAGACTTCCACACATGCTACTTTCCATATGTTGTCATCAACGACAAACATACAGTTAGTACTGGCCTGCTGGCAAATCTCCAACAATATCCCCCTTTGGCATTGATGGAAATATGTGTAATGAAAAATCACCACCAACCCAAATGAAAATTTCTTTTATAACATTCTCCATTTCCTCTTCAAAACTCCCCCAAAGATGAATCCTCCATCTTCTGCAATAATCTTCAATATTCTCCATTTCCTCGACTGAACTGCCTCCAACATTGAATACTGCTCCCCCTTAGTATACTACTCCTTTTTACATCTATTTTTCATGACTCTGTATATTACTCCCCCTTTGACATCAATGGAAAAGGGCACCATTCATTTTAAGCACTGATACTACTCCTAAAGTAGAGTAGTCAACCTTCCATCAGTCCCTAAGGACTGATGCCATTCCTTCTTTCTTCTAAGAAGAATCAGGGAAGGGAATTACTCCCAACTTCTCTATGAGATACTCAAAAGTATCCTTAGGCAAGGGTTTTGTGAATGTATCTGCCAACTGATCTTTAGTATTCACATAGTTCAACTTGAATTCTTTCTCTGCCATTTTATCTCTTAGGAAGTGATACCTTATCTCAATGTGTTTTGTCTTTGCATGCATCACAGGGTTCTTTGACATATTGATAGTGCTAGTTTTATCACAGTGAATAACAATAGGATAATAAATCTGAATTCCAAAATCCTTTATCATCTTCTTGATCCAAATAATTTTAGAATAATTCAAGGCTACTACAACATACTCCACTTCTACTATTGACTGAGAAATATAATTTTGTTTCTTTCTTGTCCAAGTGACAAGTCTATCACCAAGAAACACTACTCCACCTGATGTACTCTTTCTATCATCAACTCATCTTGTCCAATCTCCATCAGTGTACACATGAAGCTCAACATTTTTTGAATTAGGATACCATAGACAATAATCTATAGTGCCCTGCAAGTATCTAAATATTCTCTTTACTGCCATGAGGTGACTTTGCTTAGGTTCTGCTGCAAATCTTCCAACTATGCCAACTGCATTGGAAATATCAGGTCTAGTCTGAGTAAGATACATGAGTTTACTATTCATAGACTTGTACAATGTTGTATCCACTGTTGGTGAGTCATCTTCTTTTGTAAGCTTACATCCAATGATCATAGGTGTTCCTACTAGCTTGCAATCATCGATCTTGAATTTCTTCAGTATCTCTTTCACATACTTGGATTGATTAATAAAAATTCCTTTCTCTGTCTGCTACACATTTAGTCCCAAAAAGTATTTGATAGGACCAATCATACTCATCTCAAATTCATTTTGCATCTCCTTAGCAAATTCAGCACTGAGTTTGTCATTACCTCCAAAGATAATGTCATCAACAAATATAGCTACAAGTAGTAAGCCTTCAGATGTCTCTCTTATGAATAGATTACAATCTGTTGCTCCTTTCTTGAATCCAATCTTTGTTAGATATCCATCTAGTCTCTCATACCATGCTCTAGGGGCTTGTTGAAGTCCATAAAGGGCCTTCTTTAATATGTATACCATATCAGGTCTGTTTGATAAGGTGAATCCTTATGGCTTCTCAATGTATACTTCTTCTTTCAAATCTCCATTCATGAATGCTGACTTGACATCCATCTGATAGACTTTGAAGTTTTTGACTTTTGCATAAGCTGGAAAGAACTTAATACCTTCTAATTTTCTCACAAGTGAAAATGTGTCTGAATAATCAATGCCTTCTCTCTACGCATAACCCTTACATACTAACCTTGCTTTATTTCTTAGTACTGTACCATCTTCATTCATTTTGTTTTTGAATATCCATTTTGTTCCAATCACATTCTTATCACTAGGTCTTGTGACCAGTTTCAAAGTGTCATTCTTGATAATCTGATCTAGTTCTTCTTTCATAGCATCATGCTAATTTGAATCATTACATGTATCTTCAACACTTAAAGGTTCAATCTGAGATAGTAAACATACCGCTTCACTTCTAGCTGAGTTCTTTGCTTGTGATCTTGTTAAGACTTTGCTGCTCTGATCTCTAGATCCTTAGGAGTACCTTCTTCACTTGTCTTAGAGTCATTGAATAACACATCAATACTATCAAACATTTCCTCAATAACTATCTCACTAGTGGAGGGTCTGGGTTCTTCTTCAATCATGGGTGAGTAATAATGATATCTTTCTTGAACCATAAAATTTTCATCAATCTTGACATGAGCACTTTCAATGATCTTTTTCAATCCTAAATTGAAACATCTATAAGCTTTACTTTTAGTAGAGTAACCAAGGAAAATACCTTCATCACTTCTTGCGTCAAACTTGCCTAATGCTTCATCCCTCTTGATGTAGCACTTGCTTCCAAAGATTCTGAATTATTTTACTATGGGAACACTACCAAACCATAAATCATATAGTGTTTTGTGAACACCAAGCCTTAATTGAATTCTATTGATGGTGTAGACTATTGTATTGACCACATCTCTCCAATAGGTGTGTGCAAATTTTCCTTCTATCATAATGGTGTGCATTGTATCAAGGATGATCCTATTCCTTCTCTCTGCAATTCCATTCTGTTGAGGGGTTCTAGGTGCACTTAATTGTCTCTCTATGCCAAGTTCTTCATAGTACTCATAGAATCTGTTAGAGGTGAATTATCCTCCTCTATTTGATATCAAACATTTTATCTTTAGTCCAGATTCATTCTCAACCTTAGCTTTGAATATTTTGAACTTCTCAAATGCTTCTGACTTATCTTTCAAGAACACAACCCACATGATCCTTGTATAATCATCAACAAACAAAATGAAATACCTTTCACCATAGTATGATCTTGTCTAAGTTGGACCACACAGGTCTGTATGAATTAGATCCAACTTGTTCTCTGCTGAATTTTGCTTGCTCCTAAATGAATTTCTCACATACTTTCCCATTACACATTCCTTGCAAATAGTATCAACTAGCTTTGCTATGCAAGGTAGATCTCTTACTACCTTTACATTGCTTATCTTTACTATGTTATCAAAATTGATATGACATAGTCTTTTATGCCACAACCAACTGTCATCAACTTTAGCAACAAAACAACTTGCTTCTGAATTGAGTTGGAAAACATTACCTCTTGTCTTTGACCCTGATGCAATCATAACACCATCCTTGTTGTTAATGATGCATTTTTCATCTTTGAACTCCAACTAACATCCTTTTCCAAGTAACTTTCCAACACTAAGAAGGTTATATTTCAAACCATCTACATAGAGAACATCATCAGTACTATTCTTTCCATCCAAGATGATGGCTCCTCTACCATCTATTGGTTTAGGAGTGTTATCTCCAAATCTAACCATACCACCATTGTATTTTTCTAGATGAACAAATCTTCCTTTATCACCTGTCATGTGATGTGAACAAACACTATCTATAATCCAGTATGTCCTTATGTCAGCTTGTGAAATCAATGCTAGCTCTTGATCCTCTTTCTTATCTTCATGAACTGTCTTATTATTCATTTTGTCTATAATAGAAATGAATCCAATTTATTCTTCACCAGATTCATCATCTGAAACTCCATCTCCAACATAGTAGCATTCCTTAGAGTACTTAGGCTTGTAATCCTTTTTGAACTTTCTAGCTCTAGTAGGACACTTAGATGCAAAGTGACCAATCTTATTACATGAAAAGCACTTAAATGGTAATTGACCTTCATATTTTCCTTTTCCATTCTTTTCTCTATTGGAAATCATAGCAATGAGATCATCTAAAGTTTTTTCTTCATCATAATCATCAAAATTACCAGAAGTGTTTGCAGATTTCTTACCATGAACTGTTGCTTTGAAGGCTGCCTCACTCTTTGGTTTTGTCTTCAATCTTGAAATCTCAAAAGCTGAGATTTTGCTGATCAAGGTCTCTATCTTGAAATTAGATGTAAGTTGCATGGTTTCATCTACAATGTTGATCTTACTTTCATATTATGGAGTGAGAGTGGTCATTAGCTTGTCCATAATTTCCTCCTCTGAAATCTCTCCACCATTGTTTCTGATTCCAGCAACTGCTTCATTTATCCTTTGATTGTAAGCTCTAATATTTTCTTCTTGAAGAATCTCTAATGCACTGTATCTTTTTTTCCATGTCTTTCTGCGCACATCCTTTGCTTGTTTGTCTCCTTCAAATATGTCTTCTAGGTGCTTCCATATTTTGTGGGCTGTATCTACCTTTTTTATTTTTGAAAACTTACCATCAAATAGGGTGTTGACAAGAGCTTCTTTAGCTATAGAATTATTATGAAAAAATTCCTTTTTCCTATCAGTAGCATCATTCTTTACAAGGTTTTCTAAGGTAGGAATCTTGGCTTCTTTGATAGTTACATCAAAAACTTCAAAAGCAATGCACTGCAAATGGGTCACCATCTTGTTCTTCCAATCAAGATAATTCTCTCCATCGAACTTAGGACTTTCTTTCCTGAAGTATGCCATCTAATCAACCTCAAGTTGTTAAAATTTCTCTCTGAGGTACTTGGCTTTGATACCAATTATTAGGAATAGTTCCAAGAGATAACTGAGAGGGGGGGGGGGGGGGTGAATCAGTTATCTACAAGTTTCAATTCTTTATCCAATTAAGTATACTTAAACATAAAGCATAAACACAATGAAAGAACACATGAATGAAACACCAATATTTTGATTATAGGGAAACCCAAATAGGTAAAAACCTTGATGGGAATTAACACCCACTAATATTCTGCACTAGTGTATTATGATCCTTGTTAGAAGATCCTTAAACCTGTTAGGAGTTGCTTTACAATATATTTAGTATAGTAGACCTGGTCAAGGGTCAGAACCTGTTAGGAGTCTTTTACAATTGTCCCTATTAGGGGAGAGGACACACTGTTCGAGAGCTCACTGCTCAAAAGGGTGAAGGCTACAACCTTCTAAATAACATACACACACTATATCTAGATCTTGGTGAACTACACTTTGACCTGCTGTCTGGATCAATTCCAATGTATAGAAAAAATACTTTACTTGGTTACATAGACCTTCTTCTGATGGCTCAACACTTCACACACTTTTCTCTGCTCTGTTTAATCAACTATGAACCACACTCAAGCAATCACAAATGACTGCCTATAAATATCTTTTCTCTAAATGATATAATCAAGTCAGCCTATTAGAACCACCTTGAAATCATATTAGAGAAACCATAACAAACTCCAATAAACATTCTATCAGCTCTATTATGCACGCAACACATTCTGGAACCTTTCCAATAAGATAATTGTAGATGCACACTATACACTGTGGGCTCTACCAAAACAATTGTATCTTTCTTCTGATGCTGAATTACTTCATGCACTCTTAACCAAACAACAATAACTCTTTTCTAAGCTTAACTCCAAGGGCACATACCCAAAAGATAGGCACAACTCCAGAACAAATAAAATCTTTGTCGGCTCTTCTGAATAAACATAGGAAACTACTACTGGTGAATAGTGATTGCATAACTTCTCTGCTACTGAATATCAAACTATGCATCCATGACCAAAACATCACTAACATGTCTTCAACATATATCCAAGTGCACAAGGCTCCATGATAAGTGTATGGACAACTATACATAGAACACTATCTGTTACTCTGTTAGGAACACTACTGACACCAGTTGCTATATAATTGTCTATACTAACAGTTAACCTCAGTGCCCATGATATCATGCTGATATCATGTCCATGCTACATATACTGAAAGCTTACTACATAAGACTTCCACGCATGTTACTTTCCATATGTTGTCATCAATGACAAACATATAGTCAGTACTGGCCTACTGGAAAATCTCCAACAATATTTAGTCTATCCATCTTCACAATATTCAATTGCTATAGGTTAGATCCTCTCTTCTTCCATCAGAAAAGAAAACCCTAGGTTGCAAAACCTTTCTTTGATTCCACCTAATGTAGTCAAGGACAATGGGAATTCATAGAGTTTGATAAATATTTATAGTAAGAGTCAACATAGAGAAAACAATTAATTCCATATTTTACAAAAAATCAATAAGGAAAAACAAACATGTCCATTTAGAGCTTTACATTATCTTAGAATAAGAATTTACATCACATTCTCTTGTAACATGAAGATTACAAGATTTGGGTACACATGCCTAATTACAACATAATTATTAACTAAAATCCAAATTCTAACCTGCAAGCCTAATTCCTCCTAAAAGATACTTAACAAATATCATAAGCCATAATATGTAAAGCTTTACAACACATATATTGGCCATGACAATTACATTTTCCAAGAAAAAGAAAACGTAATATAAAAATATAGGTCAGGACCCAAATCATGAGATCTCAACACTGAGATTTAGAAATGATCCATGATCCAAGAATGACATAAAAAAAGGATCCAATAACATTAGAATATGAATTGAAAATATTTTATGATTGGAAAATCACTTTGCAAGATTAGAAATCCCAACTAACTGATAAAACATGAAGAACACATTGGCCTGAAATTGTATCCAAGATAACTCCTCATTGAATAATCCAATCAAGGTGTGAGAATTGACATGAATAAAACATGATGTCTAAAAGGTTTCCTGATTTTCACAACAATAAAGATAAAAAATAAAAGGAATGCCATCAAAAATATGAAAAACTAGAAAATAGGAAAAAAAAACTGAATGGAATTTTTTTTGGGTGATGCACGTGTTACAAGTAGTGGTTGCTATTGCACCAAAAGGTCTACTTGTTAATTCTTGATACAACCACTAGACTTGTAGAAGACACATTAGGTGGTTTATCCATGTTGTGAATCCTGAGGGGAGTGTTGACCATTTTTCCAACAATCTCCCCCTCAACATTACCCAAGGGGATTCAAACCTATGACCAAGATTTGATACCACTTGTTACAAGTAGTGGTTGTTGTTTCACCAAAAGATCAACCTTCTAATACCCAATATAACCACTAGACTTATAGAAGACACAAGAGGTGGTTTAGCTATGTTACAAATCCTGAGGGGAGTGTTGACCATTTTGCCAACAATAAGATTTCTAAGAACCCAAGATACTCCTGCATTATGCTTCTGATGCTTTACAACACATTTCTTTAATGGGGGATTTAGGATCTTACATTGTCTTTGATTTTTATTTTTATTTTGGATATTTATTTTTTCTTTGTATCCACATGTTGATTAGATTGTACATGTTGATCCTTGAATCTATTTGGGTTTTTAGATTTATGATTTTTATGCTTGACATTCAAATTTATTCCAAGGTCATTGGGGGTCATGGATAGATAGAAAAGATATAGAGAGTGTTAGAAAGTAAAGTCCACCAAGATAACTGAGAGGGGGGCGGGGTGAATCAATTATCAGATAATTATAACCTTTATCAACTTCAATAGATTTTAACCATATAATCAATGTAACCAACAACCATAGAAATATATTCATACACAATAACACAATGACACAAGATATGTTGACTATGAAACCTCTTGATCAAAGAGTAAACCCCGATGGGAATGATGCCCACCAAAGATGCACTAATATGAAAGTTCCTTGTGAGAGGATGGACTCTGTTAGGAGTCTTATGAAATATATTCAGTACATATGAGTCCCTGTTAGGAGACTTTGAATCCCTGCTAAAATATTCTAACCCTGTTAGGAGTTATGGAAGACAGAAGGACCCACTGCCCAAACAACTTCAATGGAAAGATCAATGAACACACCATCCAACTAATCTCTAGATTATTCAATAGAATAATATCAAAATATTACTGATCTCAAGAATATGTTACCTCTTCTCTGACTGTGCCAAACCACACTCACTGCTACACCAGATCTCAATTTCAGATCTTTGTACCTCACATATCCTCTTTCCACAAATTTGATTTCACAATTTTATTCACTCTTACATTACTACTTTTACAAAAAGGAAAACATTCCTTCCTTTATACCACACTCAAGTAATTATAGAGGAGTTGGGAACCAAATTACAAAATAAAAGTTTCCACACGTTACATCAAAATTACACAAAACTGTCGACTTCCAATTAGAATAACTCTTCACTCATGCAACCTCAAAGTTTGTGCTATAATCCATGTCACTATCAACATGTCTTCAAATTATCTCTAACTGCGCATAACCAGATTCCATCCTGATTAGGAGATATCATCCAATTTCCACAAACCACTACTCAAGAACACTGCTTGAATACTGCTTCCACTGAAATGCTCATAACTTCCATGAATAAATGAATTAGTGTCTATGGTCTTAAACATGAACATATAACACATCATAGAGTAGGTCCTCAACATCACATAGCTTGATCTCTAATATCCCACATGCACTAATCCAAACACTGTCTGCTCCTCTGCTAATCCATTATATCACTATGTGGACATCAATGACAATCACAGTCATGAATGCAACAACAACTACTACAGAATGGCTGCTAATAATCCCCCATAGGATATATTCAGAATTCATTCCTAACAAAGAGTTCATATAGATGGGTGATAGGGGAGGCTTTCAAGTATATGTACCTTTTTAAATCTTGGTATACGATAGGGAAAGTTTATGGTGAGTAAGGAGTGATAATGATAGTAGATGGAGGGATATAAGGGCCCAAGATGGATTTAAGAGATGAAGCCTTTAATTTTGGGTTATAGGGACCCAAAATTGATTTGAAGGATGAAGTATGTTTACACTTAAATTGTGGGATATAAGGTGTAGAAGGGATATCAACATCTTTAGAGTGAGCTATATCTCCAAGGTCGTCATCTTTAATATTTTGTTTTATATCAAGGGGTTCCTTAGTGGATTTGATAGGAGAAATAGGGGCTTGAGGTGAATTAGTATCATGAGGAGGATTAGGATAAATGATGAGGTTTGTTAGGAATGGGAACACTGAGAGGGGGGGGGGGTGAATCAGTGTTCACTGTAATTTAACTTTTTACTTTAATCTTTATGCTGAACTTAAATGCTTAAGTACTGAATTAAACATTCACATAAACATGAAAAATGAAATCAACACATGACACCAATATAGTTACGGGGAAACCCAAATAGGTAAAAACCCCGTGGGACTTGATACCCACTAATATTCTGCACTAGTGTTTTGTGATCCTTGTTAGAAGATCCTTTACCCTGTTGGGAGTAGCTTTACAATGCTTTAAGTACAGTAGACCTTGTTAAGGGTCAGACCCTGTTAGGAGTCTTTTACAATGATCCCTGTTAGGGGAGTGGACTCACTATCCTAGAGCTCACTTCTCAAATGGTGAAGGCTACAACCTTCTAATTTCAGATACACACTATATCTGCTCGTGAACTGTCACCATGACACTGCTTGTCTGATTAGTTCCTTTGGTGCGCTGATGCTTTGACCTCTAGAAAAGATCTAATACATCTTATGCTATCTTTTCATACCTTTTCTCTACTTGTCACAACTCTATTACAACTTCCATACCAATACAATGGGCGCACCTTATATTTATGCACTCATACAAAAGAAATAATTAGGTCATCCCTATAACTAATTACAAACAATGCTTCCAAATGAATTGGCTTAAGCATGCTTACAATTATACATATAAACATGTCGGCAACCTAAATACAATGGGTGCATGGCCTTTACAACATTAAATTATAATCGCAAACCAAAATGCTAACTTTTGGCTCTATGCTCTGTTCTCTACTGGCACATACAGGCTGTGCAACTTTAATTGACTGTAACTTTCACATCTTTGCATATCTACTTATGCGTTCATAGACTAAGCATAAGTATAGTCTAAAAAAATTAACTTCTAGGGTGCATACCATAATTCATCCATACACATGTGCGCTAATGCTCTGAGCTACAAGAACTCTGTACTCTGTCCAGTCTTCAACACTTAACTGAATTTTGATCTTTACACTAAGTGTGCTGACTCCAAACTACTATATGAGTTTGTTGCCATAATGAAAACACAATATAAAGTCATATACTTTAGTATAGACAACTTTCCAACAATCTCCCCCTTTTTCATTGATGGCAACAAAGGAATATGGCCAAGTTTCTAATTGTTCCTTTACACAAAAACTTTTGTCTTTTATACATTTTTATACATAATATTATATCTCCCTATACATATATATACTCCATATTTTATACACAACTCTCCCTTTGACATTAATGACAAAGGTGCATCAAAAAATTGTATCTACACATACTCACTGTGGGAAAACATCTAGATATGCAATCTTGAGGTTCTAGATCTCCTTCTTCCAAAAGGTTATCAGACAGTTAACTATTTGGAGATGGACGCATAATGCATATTGAAGTTTCTCCATCTTCTCCAAGTCATTGATGGGACCATGATCATAAGTTACCATGGTGGCATCAATCTCCTTTATATTCTAATTGAGGATGTCTAAAGAGGGTGCAAGACCATTCCTCAACTAAGTCTATCTGGACCTTAACCCTGTTATCTCTATTTCTTGCTTCTCAATCCTATCTAACTATCCTTGGTAGACATTGTTGCACATGTTCACATCAGTGGATGTGTCTGACACTGAATTCTTTACTTGCTCAATCATTTCTTCTGCCTCTTTTGTCTTCTTGAAGTGTGCATCGGTGAGCTTGTGTTGATCCATGCATGTTGCAATGATATTTCTTCCTTGATCAACAAATTATTTCAAGGATGCTTGACTAGACTTAAGAGAATTCATGTCTAGTGCAAATTTTCTCATCAAATCATCTAGTCTCTTCTTTAAGTACTTCTCTTTTGCTACTATGGACGCAAATTCTTGTAGGTTAGAAAAATTGCTTTTGAACTGTGAGAGGATTGAGCTCACATCATCAACCGAATGTACTTTTAGCACTTTCTTATCCTCTGGTAGCAAACTGTTCAAAATATTCATTAATTCTATCAGGAGAGGATTCCTCATAACTTGTTTCTCCTTTTCCTTCTCCATAGCTAGGACACTGAACTTAATCGGGTCTTCTTCTTTCTATGAGTCCAAACTGCTTGTGTCAGGTGTCAAACTTGACAACAATGTTGAGGAGGGAGTGATCAGAGTGCTGTCCATCACTTCTGGTTTTACCTTTGCAAGATCAACATAAGTATCTTCTTCTTTCTTATCAGATACATCTTCTATGAGTACTTCTTCTTGCTGAGTGGGAGGTGTATTGCTGTATAAGATTTTAGCTTCTTCAGTACTAACAAATGCTTCCTCAAACTTGTCCAAATCCTTATCAGTAGCCTCCATGGCTATCTCCACATTATCTATGATAATGGTGCTGCCTTCGTGTGATTCTGAGATGGGTGTAGACTTGTCTTCCTCTATTTGAGTTTTTACTATTGGCATTGAGTCTTGAGGACCTATCACTGGTATATTGAAGGTCTTTGTTTCTTTGTCTTGTTTACTAGGTGCATGAGTGATGGGCATAGTAGGTGGTTTTATTTGTTGTTCTAATAACACCTTTTCAATTGCCTTCTCTATTCCCTTCGTTATTAGCTCATAGTCTTTGTTCATAATGTTAAGAGTTCTCATCTTGGTCCTTAAGTGTGGCTTCACCAGATTTAATATCAGTGCCTCTTCTTCTTTAGAACATACTAGTAGAGAATCTTCTAATACTTTTTCTCTGATCCTTAGATCCTCTTCATTTTCTTGTTTCTTTAGGTTTTCTAAAATATCTCATACTTTATCTAGAATGGAGGTTTTCAACTCAAGGACTGTCTTCTTGAATGTGATCATATGTTTGACAATCATACTATGTATTTTGATTTGTCAATCTCACTGTATGTATCATAATACTTCTCTACTTGATCAATTTTGCCTTCATCAATAATTCTTGTGCTCAAAACTTTAAGGCTTGGTCCAAATCCTACCTTAGGAGGTGCTTGAATGTTTTTCTTGCTCCTTAGTGCTCACAAGAATGGATGACTAGTGCTAGCTTCTTTCTTCCTCTTAATTATAGGCTTATACTCTGGAGGAGTGGTAAGATCAATAGTATCTATGGGCACAGAAGGAGTATTATCTTCTTTACCCTTCTAACTGTCATCTGATTTAGTTTTCATTTTCTTCAACTTCGGATCTTCTTGTTCTTCCTCTGCCATTGCACCTTTCAATTCTAGGGAAATATTTTCATCCCTTGCTTTATCAAGGTCTACTTGAGACACACCATGCATTCTCAAGATCTCAGATGTTACCTTAGCAAATTTTATTTTAGTTGCAACATTGTTAAGTTTTGCATCAACTTCTCTATTTTTTTCCTCATAGGTTCCCCACCTAGGTTCATTAGGATCTTTGGGGGCTACCAAAAGTACCTACGCATATGCTTCAAGGACTTGTTCTTCTACCTCATAGCCAAGTGGATGAATCCACTTAGTTCTAGGCTCAACAACTTCCATATATGTAGTATCAGTCTCCACCATAAAACATATTGTATCCTTATATTTCTCTACAATGCTTTCTGGAATCCTATACCTCATCTGCATCTTAGCTCTAAAGGTCTTCAATTGCAATGTGACATAGTCTCTTAGTGTGATTTCTATGGATGCTTTGTTGGATATCTGAGGCATTGTTGGAACGGACTTGTCCAAATAAAAATCTGAAACTCTTCCAACTATATGAAGGTACATATAGATGATTAGGGACCCAAACCTGAATATCTTTGTCTTGTCATGTTTGATAGCTTTGATGTTATCTATCAACTATGCGCACAAGATCTCACACAAGTTGAATTCTCCATCTTCATTTACTAGTATGATGGTAGCTAGAATAGTGCCCACAGACACACTATTCACCCTGCTAGTGTGATGAAATATGTAACCCAGTATCATTGACATCAATTTGATGTCTGCTTGCTCAATCGGCTCAATAGTCATGCCATGCCTATCGCTCCTTAACTTACATACACGTTCTACCATTTTCCTAACATCCTTGCCCACTAGAAGGATGACGTCCATCCTAGAAAGGCCTATCATCTCATGTATTAGATCACTTGTGATTCTTACTGGAACATCTCCAATCCAAAATAGATAATCATGGATTCTACTCAATAAGATCTTTATCCATTCTATCTCATAGAATTCATATGCCATAGCATACTCAACAATAGGGTGATCATTCCATTTGGTGTATTCATCCATGAATGTTTTATCTTTTTTCAACATGGTATCCATGTGCACTCTTAACCTATCTAGTCCAATAGGTTTGTCCTTATAGTAGATGTAAGCCCTTATGTCTTCCACATGCATGACACCCATAGGCGTATGGGAGAAAGCTCCCTCTAAATCATCTAGGGTGGATTTAAATGGGTGCCTATTGAAAACATATCTTTTCTTCTCAGCAACATCATAAACAATGGGAGTGGCCATGACTTGTTAATCACTTTCCAACTGAACTTAGAGATGATCTGATAGCTTTTGAATCAGTGCAACGAGCTAGGGTTTCTATAACCGATCAAATGCACTGCAAACACTGATAGTTAAATCTCCAAATATTCACAACAACTTCCAATGTTTTTTCTACTCTCCTATCACTCTAAATTTGAATGCAATGAGAAATCAAATAACTTATATCTACTTTAAAGTGAAAAATCTACCATTAATGCATGTTGCGTAAACCAGGCTATCACTTCAAAATTTCAAACTTGAGCTCCGCTAATAATCAACATGTGTGCTCTAGCACAAAGGTTCCTATACACTCCAAAAGCTTAATTCCAAAGGCTCATACTCTGAGGATGAGTATACCAGCCACGCAAGGGTCTAGAGCTAAATTAGCTTCCCCTATGACCTTGAGGGCCATTCATGCAGATGTAGAGGGTGCCTCCACTAGGGATGCATCCAATACATTCTCATCAACTTTTTCATTCTTTCCTTCTAACCAAATCAAGCTTACATCCTCTGAGGCTTTCACAAACTTGAATTCTACTTCACGAGCCAATACTGGTTCTTCAATCTTTTTAGGGCTTTCCTGGCCTTGTGTCCTTGATCTACAGAACCTTGAGATATGTCTAGCCTTGTTACAAGAGTGAAAAATGACTGGAGGTCTATTATTCCTTGGCGCATTGACATGAGTCACCATTCTACACTATTTTGCTGAGTGACCATTATAGTTTCATATCTGACATGTAACATTCTGAGAACTTCTTACATTTATTTGATTCTGATTTCTTTGATCTTGTTGAATCCTGCTCTTCTTACTAGTCTTTCTATTCATAGCTCTATGACCAAATCTATTGCATGAATAATAGTAACCATTAAAAGGTTTTACCTCTATACAGTTCCTTGCAATGTGTCCATGCTTGTTACAAGCAAAACAAGTGCATACTACTTGCTTGCGCTCATTCTTAGGAGGACCACCATTGTCTTTGGTTTGATCTTCAGTCTTCTCATCACAGTAGAGTTCTTTTGTGAATCCTTTATTGCTCACATATTGTCAATCTGATTTTGCGCTTCATTGTATCCAATACAGCTAGTGTCTCCTTTGATTCTCCTTGCATACAACTAAGATTCTACTAAACAACACTGGTGTGTAATTTGTCAATATGATCCTTTACCTTTTTCAATTTAGATTCCAAACTTTCTTTGATATTCTTTAGCTCCAAGATTTCTAAGTTGGATTCCATTAGTTCATCATTGAGTTGAAGGTTATCCTTGACTTGTTCATTGTAGACATACATGTATCAGTTTCTAGATTCGATTGTGTAAAGTTTTTTGTCATCAATGTTTCAGATCATACTACATGATCCATCATTAGGATGTTAAAGAGCAAGAAGAAATGAAAGATCCTGCTCTCTAACATCCTGATGATGGATCATGTAGTATGATCTGAAATGTTGATGGCAAAAAACTTTACACAATCGAATCCAGAAACTGATACATGTATATAAATGGATTGTGGAAATCTATTAGATTTCATTGTAGACATCTTGATTGTTCATCAGTTTGTTATCAAATTATTCAAGCTGACTTAATAAGGATGCATTTTCTTCACTCAACTTCTTGACCTTATCTTCAAGATCACTTTTAGAGTATCCTTTCAAATCCTTTCTTATTTTTTTGATAACTAATTGAGCATCACTGACTTTTTCTTTTAGTTCTTCAATTTCTCTTTCTGAATTGTCTAGGTCTTCAAGAGCGGCTTCAAGATTTTTCTTCAGATGTTTCATTTCTATTTTTTCCATGATCTCCTCAAGTGGTTAAAATTCTTTGCTGAGGACCAGAGCTCTGATATCAATTTTTAGGAATGGGAACACTGAGAGGGGGGGTGAATCAGTGTTCACTGTAATTTAACTTTTTACTTTAATCTTTATGCTGAACTTAAATGCTTAAGTACTGAATTAAACATTCACATAAACATGAAACATGAAATCAACACATCACACCAATATGGTTACGAGGAAACCCAAATAGGTAAAAACCCTGGTGGGACTTGATACCCACTAATATTCTGCACTAGTGTTTTGTGATCCTTGTTAGAAGATCCTTTACCCTGTTAGGAGTAGCTTTACAATGCTTTAAGTACAATAGACCTTGTTAAGGGTCAGACCCTATTAGGAGTCTTTTACAATGATCCCTATTAGGGGAGTGGACTCACTATCCTAGAGCTCACTCCTCAAATGGTGAAGGCTACAACCTTCTGATTTCATATACACACTATATCTACTGGTGAATTGTCACTGTGACACTACTTGTCTGATCAGTTCCTTTGGTGCACTGATGCTTTGACCTCTAGAAAAGATCTAATACATCTTATGATGTCTTTGCATACCTCTACTCTACTTGTCACAACTCTTTTACAACTTCCATACCGAATACAATGGGCGCACTTTATATTTATGCGCTCATATAAACAAAACAATTAGGTCGGCCCTATAACTAATTACAAATAATGCTTCCAAATGAATTGGCTTAAGCGTACTTACAATTATACATATAAACATGTCGGCAACCTAAATACAATGGGAGCATGGCCTTTACAACATTAAATTATAATCGCAAACCAAAATGCTAACTGTTGGCTCTATGCTCTATTCTCTGCTAGCACATACTGGCTATGCAACTTTAACTGACTGTAACTTTCACATCTTTGCATATCTACTTATGCACTCATAGACTAAGCATAAGTATAGTCTAACAAACTTAACTTCCAAGGTGCATACTGTTAGCACTTAAATATGTAGATGGTTGAAATATTCAGAAATTTATTGAACTTGTGACTCATGCATCTCCAACAGCTGCATCTAGCAAAATTTAAATGCTAAGGTACTAAGGCTTTGAGCCTTCTTCACTTTGAGTATAAAACTCAGGCAGGTTTACCTTTCAAATGCTTCTACAAAGCATAATAAAATTGATCTATGTACTTGACATAACTAATGCAGCTCACAACATACAAATAAAAGTAAATGGATATAATTTATTGATCAAATGATGGTGAATAGATGCAAATCAAACTAAACCAGTGCCCTATCCATTGGGTTAGAGTCAAAATTGAACATCTACAGAATCCTATTAACATAAAGATATTGAAATTCAAATAAATTGCCTAACAATTCATTCTCCCAATTCCTGACCCTGTCATCAGATTCATGTATTGACTTTCAAATCCCAGAGACCTCCCTGAAGGTTTTACTCTCTCCTTGAGAGAAACTCGAGTTCAGCCCCTATATTCACCTTGTGAACAATGCATCAAACTAGCCTTACTAATTAATGCATAAGAAATTCAAAGCATCCATACACAAAGACAATCAGAAATGGCAATGAAACTTCAGTATGTTTGTATTAATTTTCAGCCCTATCCATTACAAGTTTAGCAAAAATGTAAAAGTAAGTCAGGCTCTATATTTAGTCTTCTTTACAAAAAACTTTGACCACCCCTAGAAAAAGAGAAATACCTGCTATATATATCCACAGCCATCTTGGAATCCTCAAAAGGATGCAACAAGCTTTAGATGGCTGGGAAAATGACTTGGACAAAAGATAAAAGTACAAACTAAAGATAGTGACTGGAACAATATAAAGTAATTTACAACTACTAACAAATTTACAAGTGGCACCTTTGTGTGAGGATATTTGAGAGCAGTTACTTTGATTTGTAGCATGAATGATGACCGCCATTACAAGCTAACTTACATCATCCTATGTTTGATACATGCTCTCCCTTGAATTCTAGATCAGGTGCCAAGTGTATTCTAATCCTCTTCCTCTGCCTCTAGCTCCTGGACAACTGGTTTCTTCTTCTTTTTCTTTGCCATTTTGCCCAAATCTATCACATCATCATCAGATAGCCAATTTTAATCCTGTAGCTCTTGTAATAATTTGATATGTAGGTCCCACTTTGAATCAGTTATAGCTTTAACCTCTACAACAAATCATGTGCAATCACCTTCAACTTTGAACAAACTATCAATTATTCCATTGCACCCATCCATATCTAAAACATTATCACCATTGAGGAGAGCCTCTTTCCTAATCACCAACTGACCCATTGATGTCTTCCATTCATCCAAACTAACTGCACTTCAATCATTTGCAAAAATAGAAGGTAAAAACTTACTATAGTTCTTATAAAAAATAGCCAACTTGGCCCTTACTTGATTTGACTTTCCCTTGAAAAACTTTGAAATATAAATAACCAACCCAATCCTTTCATAAACCTCAGTTACCACCTCGGGGATATTAGGCCTATATTCTTGAAAACCATCAAGTTTATCAAATAACAAACTCCTCCTGGACCAAATGCTGTGAAGTGGCTCCAAAGTAGCCAGTGACTCATTCACTTTATCATTTGTCTTATGCAACATGATAATTGATTGATGGACTAATTCCATCTTTTATTTTATCTTGTTCTGCCTATGTTGCACAACACCAATCATAGTTTCCAGGGCTGCTTCTAGTCTGATCTTCTTTAGATCTTCCACTAGATGGTTAGGGACCTCAGCCTCAGGCTGAGGAGGGGCCTCAATTTGCAAAGGTAGGGGAGGCACTATTTTAACTGCTTCTTCAAGTTTTGCCTTTAATTCCTCCAATTCACCTTCCATTTTCTTGATCAACATAAGTTTTAAATCCCTATCCTTTGGAACCCTCATTGAGCTCTCAAACAACTTATTATACCTCTCAAACAATTGAATAGTTTTGGCTTCATTGAGGTGAGCCAAATGGGTTACTGCCTTCGACACCTCTAGATCAGTGGTATTTTGGATGGTCTAGACAATCTTGTTACCTTCCATTTTGTCTTCAATGCTTACTAGAGATGGTTTCTAAGTTCTTGGGGCCAAAGACCAAAGTGCAATAGCTTGTAACTTAGGGTCATAACCACTCCCTTTGATCATGTCATCAATATGCACTTCATATGACAAGCTTCCCTCTAGTTGCTTTCTAATTTGGTCAATGATAAAGGCAGAAGTCAAATCCCATCCGGGAGTCAGAAGCATGCCACTTGTTTTAACCATTTCTCTTGCTTCCTCCATAGTGATCTTATCAAGACTGGGATCATATGATGTAAGAGCCCTAAGAGTCTCTTCACTTGGTTCCATACCTTTAGGCAAGGACCTCTTTACTTCCTCCTGTTTCCTCCAGATAAGGAAATCTATGAACTCTTTGCTTTGGAGAAATTGGTCATCACTGAGAAATTATTCTTGGTATAATTCTCTTTCATCTTGTCCCAACAATAAGGCCAAGTCCCCTATTTCTTGTGTTTCCATCTTCTTTCCTTCCCTAATAGCCTTTCTCAATTTATGGTGATAGGCCCTCTTACCAGGCACAAGAATTGAAGCACTATCCAATACCTTCTTTTGTTTCTTCTTCTCAAAAGGTTCACCAACCTCAATTCTCTATTTTTTCAATGGTGGCTCTAAGATAGCCTCCACCTCCATTGATTGTTGGGTTAGGTCAATAATTGGTCCTTCCCTTGCTGGAGGTGGACTGCTACCTTCCTGTGATTCATCAGTGAATTCTTCATGTTTAGACATGGAATAGTTGCTCGGCACCTCCAACTTCTCCTCAATTAGCCCTTCCAACTGGCTAGATAGGGGACCATGCATTTCTATCATTTTTTCCATTCTTTGCAAGTATGAGAGTTCAAGGAAAAATCCACCAAAAGGAATTCCAACATTCTTCAATTGAGTCTCCACGTCTAGTAAGTCAAAATACTTACTCCATCTTCTCTTTTGTTCATCAAAGTCCAACACATTTCTTATTACATCCTCCTCATCAAGGGCCTCATGCTCTCTAATTGTTCCAATGCTAGGAATCAAAGTCATCCTAGCCACTCTGATGAAACCCTCAGAATCAACATACCGACAGGTACCCGCAGTCATCTTGAAATGATTGAGCCATCCACTGACTTGATCCATTACCCTTTTTCAAATCAAAAAGCTATCAACCTTGAAATGCTGGGGTGTGAAAGTACCTTTCCTATGAGGCCCTAGGTGCTCTTTGTCAGTCCACATTAATTGCCAAATAAACTCCATCATGGCTACCCTAGGAGGTACATATCTTGGAAGAAGGTGTGGGGGATGAGGGCACCCATATACTTTGATAACTATGGAATTGTCCCCCAGGTAGAAATCTCCTCAATTGTGGTTTCCTGGCCACTTGTCCTCATATTGCAATGGTCTTAAAACCCTCAACACCCTAGTTGGCAACCTCACAACATTTGTGCCTAACATTTCAAGTATTGGATGGACAAAGTAATTTTGAAAAATGGAAAAGTCACACTCATTGGACGTGATATTCCAAACCCTCAACCAATATTGCACTGGGTTAGGAATACCCTTTAAATGGGTCTTGATCTTCAATATCCTTGCATCAAAATCAGTAACATGGTGGTACAAAATCAAATGCAAAAGAAGTGAGTAATGCATGAACCTAATAGGCCTTTTATTCTCCTTGATAGAAACAAACCCTTCATGCATCCTATCAATTATATACTGGATATAATCATAATCAGTGTTGGTTTGGGAATTCTGAATTTCTAGGATTATCATTAAAAGATCAGCAAACAATTTCTCATCATCCCCATCTAGTCCTAGAACCCTACACAACCCATGACACAAGAGTTTCATATAATGATTAAGGGATGCAAAAGAATAAGGGGCATTCATACCTGGTGGGAGAGGGGCTATGTACTTATCCTTCTTGGGCATATGCTTGACTATTTGGCTCTTTATTGACCCTATACTACTAGCATATTTTTCCCTTTCCTTCTTTAAGTCAATTTCAGTGGAGGAGGAGGAATAGAAATTGAAATTTCTCATGAAAGACACTCTATCTAGAGAGATAAACATAGACTGGTCTTCACAAGTAATGCATCTAGAAATGGGGTCATACAACCTAGCTAGCTCAATGATTAAGTCAACATCTAAAAAAACATCATGCACAATTAGCTTTGCCATTCCCAACACCTAGGCATTGCAAACAGGTATAGGTCTACCCCTATTATTGTAAAAATATGAGAACAAGGAAAAACCAGAACCTGCAGGAGTAATAGGGTCCCTACATTTATCCATGAGATCCTCAAATGCCATGTCGATGGCCTTCTTGTTTTGATTCGAACCAAGAAGCAGCTTTAGGAACTCCTCTGAGTAATTTGGCTTCCCTTTATCCTCTCCACTCTATTCTTTTACAACCCCACTGGATGATGCTCTACTTGCCGTAGGATGAGTCATCTTGATAGAATAGGAAATTCTCAGCTTTGCAACTTTCACACTACTCAATCTCTGCTATGACACCAACAATCTCAACTATCTTCAGAACAACTTTGAGCACAAAAAGCAATGTTGTCCTATCTATATACTCTAAAAATTGCATGCGTGTGATTGCCAAATCATAGCAAATCCAGCCTAAGTCACTTCTGCATTCAATTATGCATATTTCCAACCTTCAAATTAGAGCTAGCCATGGCGTGGATGCTGACAGGATGATTTAAAAAATTAAAAATAGGGTGCGAGAGTAATGATCATGGCTTTTTTGCATTAACACCCTTAATTATTGATGTAAACCCTTGTTAAAACCTGATTGGATGGCTTTCTACTTTTTCCATCTTGGCACGGTACCTTTTCCATGTCACAATAGCTTATAACATTGATGGTACAAAAACTCAACTAGGCAGAGTTCAGGGACCACGCGAACAAAGGAACTCATGATCTCTAAAAGGAATGCTAACCCAAGGTTGAATCAAGAGATCACATGACAAGACTATTTTCTTAATCTTGGAAGGACTTCATAACTCACAACTTTACTCCAAGATTTCATGATAATCATTGATGTTTGAGGCAATCAATGGTTGATCTAATCTGATTTATGAAACCAGATTATAATACCTGGTGTGATACCTGCAGTATTGTAGAATTCAATACGAAAATTGAGAACCAAATTGCAAACCAAAAAATGATCCATTCTATTCTAATATTTGAGTTTATACAAGTCTGATGGATCCCAAGGGTCATCAAAACCCCTTGGAAATGAAATGAAGAGCCATCATAATATTTATTACAAATAAACTATTCAAAGTATAAAAAATTATCAAAAAACTATATATAAAAATTGGGTCTACGTGGAGAAGGCATAACTTTCTAGTCCTAGCTCCGATTTGTGAACCATTTTATGTGTTGGAAAGGTATTCAAAAGAGCTAGAGTCAAATTTTGGAAATGAAAACTTTTATTTGGCATTTTTGTGCACCACTTTTGTTGAGAAATGTAGCGAAGACCCTAAAAAATGCAGTTTACTAAAACATAGTAAAATTTGAAAAATTAGATTTCAGTTTTTTTCCCAATTTAATCTTGAGTATTCCTCCCCCCTTGAGAGGCAATGGGCCCCATTGCACTAATCTACTACAATAGATGAGGAAATTGTTCTTCAATTTGTTCCTTAGTAAACCACTTACCTTGATGAGAATGCTGGCCAGCTCGAACCACCTGATACAAAGGAATGTTCTGATTTCTCAAAGTCTTTAAAATGACTTCAATAACATGGTTACATTGGACTGGAATAGTAGTAGAAGGATTTAACTCTATAGCTTGAATGTATTTAGTAGCTTGGGAAATATCCAACAAAGAAGGAAAATAGGGTCTCAACAATTCTACATTGAAAATTGGATGCAGTCCCAAAAATGATGGCAAATTAAGTTCAAAAGCATTCTCACCAACTTGTTTCACAATAGTATATGGACCATAATGAAGAGGATGAAGCTTCCTATTTGGTCTGTGGAGGCACTCTTTTTGAAGATGTAACCATACCTTGTCACCAATCTGAAACTTATGTGGAGTTCTATGTTTATCATGCCTTTCCTTATACTTCTGATTACTCTGCTCCAAGATCTCATGAACTTGTTGTTGGAGGTGTCTAATGTTATCAATGAATTTTTCTACTTTATCTACCTCCTTGTCACCATTCAATGGAATATTATATTATAGAGATGGTATTGCTACATCCATAGGTGCCAATGGTTGGTACCTAAGAGAAACCTCAAATGGACTGTGCCATGTAGTACTATGGAGTGCATAGTTGTAGTTGTGTTGCACATAGGGTAAGCTTTCATCCCATGGGTGAGGATGTTTGGAATGATACATTTGTAAAATATGAATAATCATTCAATTCACCACTTCTGTCTACCCATCTATTTGGGGATGGAATGTTGTGGACTTTGTCAACTTGGTGTCTATTTTAGCCCATAGTGCAAACCAAAATTTGCTGATGAACTTGCTATCCCTATCAGAAATAATGGTTTTTGGAAAACCAAAATGAACCCAAACATGTTCAAAAAATAGCTTGGCAGTATCTTCTGCAGAAATCATCTTTTTACATGCCAACATAATAGCCATTTTAGAAAACCTATCTACCACAACATATACACAATCATGCCCACACCTGGTAGTTGGAAGTCCAGACATAAAATCCATTGAAATAGATTGCCATGGCTTATCAAGAATAGGTAATGGTAAGTATAGACCTAACTTACGACTGGCTAGCTTTGCAATTGCATAGGCTGCACAAGCTTGTATATGTGAAATGATATCCTACTTTATTTTTTGCCAATAGAAATACTTTTGAAGGATAGCAGTAGTCTTACCAATACCAAAATGTCCTGCAACATGACTGTAGTGAGCTTCCCATATCATTTTCTTCTGTTCCTCAATGGGTACACATATGTGACCGTTATGGCAAAGCAACCCATCCTGCAAGTTAAAATTAGGGATAGACTTTCCTTCTACCAAATTACCATAGATGTTAGCAAAATCAAGGTCAGTACCATATAGTTGTTCCCAAGTTGATGATTGATGACCACATGAATCTAACACTATTGTCAAACCTGCAATTGGAGGCCTACTCAAACAATTTGCCACCTTGTTACTACTTCCTTTTTTATGATGAATGTTGAGGTGAAATTGTTGTAGATAGGCTGACCATCATTGATGTCTGTCATTCTACAGCTTCCCTTGTGTTTGTAAGAATTGAAGTGGTTTATGGTCTATATGTATAATAGTTTCCTTTCCCAGTATATAGTGTTTCCATTGTTTGCAGGCCTTAACAATGACATACAACTCCTTATCATAGGTGGGGTACCTACGTACTATATCAAAAAAAATTTCACTGTGATAGGCAATAGGATGCCCATGTTGCATGAGTACCACACCAAGAGCATAATCGGATGCATATGTTTCTATCTCAAATGCTTGGTGTAGATCTGGAAGGACCAATACTGGTGCTAAACATAGTCTTTTCTTTAACTCCTCAAATGCTTTTTGCTTAGCCTCTGTCCACTGAAATTTTTATTGTGCTCCACCCCTTAGTGATTGATTAAGAGGCCATGATATGTGTGAGAAACCAAACACAAATTTGTGATAGAAGTTGGCTAAGCCCAAGAAGCTGCAAAGCTCTATGAAATTTTTAGGGGCTGGCTAATCTCAGATTATTTGAATCTTTGCTGAATCAACATGAACACCCTCAGTATCAATGGTATACCCTAAGTATTGAATACTCTGCATACCAAAAGAACACTTCTCAATGTTGGCATAAAGTTTGTGTTTTTGTAGAGTTGAAAGAACTTGTTCAACATGCTGCAAATGCTCAGACCAAGTTCTGCTAAAGATGAGTATGTCATCCAAATAAACAACCACAAAAGAATCAATGAATGGTCTAAGAACATCATTCATCAATCTCATAAATGTGGCTAGGGCATTTGTTAGGCCAAAAGGCATGACCAACCATTAAAACAAACCTTCATTAGATTTAAATGCAGTCTTCCACACATCTACTGGATCAATTGGTACTTGGTGGTATCCAGACTTGAAGTCAATTTTTGTAAAGAAATTAGCCCCCCTAAGTTGGTCAAGAAAATCATCAATTTGAGGGATTGGATATCTATTTTTAATAGAGATTTTGTTTAATGCTCCATAATCAATACAAAGCCTCCATGTCCCATCTTTCTTTTTAGCAAGGACAATTGGACTTCCATAAGGTGAAGCACTTGGAAGAATGTGTCCTTTTTGAATCAACTCCTAAATTTGTCTCTTAATCTCATCATTTTCCAAAACTAACCTCCTATATATTGGCTCATGTGGTAGCGGTGTGCTTGGGATTAAATAAATAGAGTGCTTCACTTGATAATTTGTTGGTACTCCCATTGGTCATTTAAAGACACTATGATATTCTTTCAAAATTTTATCCATCTGATTTTATTGATTTTTTGTTACCTTAGCATGTGTATTAAGAACAACTGACTTTGTTTGTTCAGGGTGAATCATGAGTAGAACAAAAGCTCCAGTTTGATAAATCAAGTGTTTACATTGTTTAGCACTAATTAAAGAAGTAGTTTGTGTTGGACATACCTCTGGTATTCAATACCTCTTCCCACCAAGCTTGATTATAACACTACATGGCTTGGAATCATACACCCCATGCCTCTGATACATGTATGGCTGCCCCAACAAGACATCACATACATCCAATGGTGCTACATCACATATCACTTCATCCTTGAAAGGCTTGATTGAATATGGCAAACGACATTGTTGATTTACTTGAACATCTTGTCCCTCATTTAATCATCCCATAGAGTATGGTTGTGGGTGTCTTGTCACTTTAAGATTTAATCTTTTGACTGTCTCCCTAGAGATCAAATTCTTTTGACTCCCACTGTCAACAATAAAATGTAGAGGCTTTCCATCAACCCACATCTATGAATGAAAAAATCTCTCTTCATCTTCACGGGGCAATACTTTAGCAGTTCCAACTACAACATATGGGTTTGCTTCTATTATGGAATCATTCTCCTCTTTCTCAAAATTATTTACTGGTGACGATTCAGGTTCAGCTTCCTCTCCTCGTATCTCTGTCATCAAATTTTTAATACTTCGACAATCCTTTGTGTTATGGGTTGGGGACTTATGCATCTCACACCACATGCCTGTGTTTATTTGTCTCTTTTTAGTAGACCACCATGTGTTCTTGGATGAATTTGAATGAGGTTCCTTGGTCACCTATTTTCCTACAAATTTATTGCCACCTTCAACCCTTGGCTTGTTGTTTGCAAAGTAGTCCCTCTTCCCTTTGTACTTGAATTTATCTTCAATTTTTGTAGCATATTTATAGGTAGTTTCCAATGTCTCAATATTAAAAAATTCCATCTCTGTTTGAATATACCTGTGAAGTCCACTTCGATATTTCAAAATTTGATGCTTCTCTGAATCCTCAATACCGAGTTTCGCTGAAAGTGAATGGAATGTATTGGTGTAATCTTGAACAAACTGATCCCTCTTTTGTCGAAGAAGCTGCCACTCTATGTATTTTTGTTCATATACATCCTCTGGAAGGTAAGCTTCTTTTATGTATTCCACAAATTCTCCCCATGTGGGCTTCTTATCAAGAGAAATTTCAAAACCATCTTTAGGAAATGATTCTCGTTCTTTATTTGTGACTTTGGTTTCCTATGCTAATTTCACATGGGTTTCAGCTTTGAGGAGAGAAAATGTTATCTTTTCTACATCTGAGAAATTATTTATAGAAAAGTATCTATCCAACTTTGATAACCAGTTATCAACAGCTTCAGAATTGACCTTTCCTTCAAAATTTTGGATGTCGAAATTGACCTGCACTTTGAAAGGGGTATTTCCACGAAATGTTGTTTCTGATTCAAAGGGTTTTTGATTCTTTAGGAGGCATGAAAATTGACTCATCATCTCCTCTTGTTTCTTATTTAAAGCTTCCTCAACCAACTTCTTAACATCATCGTCTGACATCTTTGACCATGTGCATCTCAAAGGTGGGTATTTTGACAAATCTTGTGTATCCAATCCTAATATTTGGTAGGAAGACCTTGTGTACATTGGCATAAAGGAGCATTCTCACTCTGATACAAATGATCTGATCTAATTTATGAAACTAGATTACAATACCTGGTGTGATACCTGCAGTATTGTAGAATTCAATACGAAAATTGAGAACCAAATTCCAAACCAATAACTGATCCATTCTATTTGAATATTTTAGTTTATACAAGTCTGATGGATCCCAAGGGTCATCAAAATCCCTTTGAAATGAAATGAAGAGCCATCATAATATTTATTACAAATAAACTATTCAAACTATCAAAAATTATAAAAAAAAACTATATATAAAAATTGGGTCTACTTGGAGAAGGCATAACTTTCTAGTCCTAGCTCCAATTTGTGAACAATTTGATGCATTGGAAAGGTATTCAAAAGAGCTAGAGTTAAATTTTGGAAATGACAATTGGTGGTTGGGATTTCTATGCACCACTTTTTCCCGAAAATGTACCGAAGACCCTAAAAAATGCAATTTACCAAAACATAGTAAAATTTGAAAAATTAGATTTTGGTTTTTTTTCCCAATTTAATCCTGAGCAACGGTTCATGTTTTCCTTCTGACCTTTACTTTAACCCTTGAAAATCTAGTGAATAGGTGACCATTAAGTCTCAAATTCTCTGAACTATTACGTTAACCACACTTCTATTCGGAGAATGGGCGACCGAAGACTTCGCTTATTCTCAAGACCTATTCCTTAACTCATCTTTCATTCAGAGAACCCACGAACAAAGCAAATATCACCTGAGCATTTGACCATAGTCAGCATCCAGAGAATCAATGACTACCATTATCTCCCAATCTCTTAATGCTTCAGTTAACCCATTGACTTATTCTGAGATCTAGCGACCAAAGCATTCGCTTATTCGCTGAAAGGAAAACTTAACCGCATGTTGGTTGTGAGATTTGGTGAACAAACCTATTCTCTAAGTCACTGAATGCTTTCCCAACTGTGGGTTTCAAACTGAGATTAAGAGCCAACCGTTGATCTCCAACATAATCAGTGGCTATCACTAAATCACCCAAAGACTTTGACCATCACCTTTTTATTAGGAGAATCAGCGACCATTGAAAACACACTTGAATTTTCCTTCATTTTCCAAGTCTCTGAATCATTTAGAGCCTCCCTAATTAACTGTGAGGTCCCGCGAACACTTTATTCGCTTAATCGCTAAAAACTTAGGGCACTGCCACCTTTTCATGAGATCAAGCGACAACTGAAAACTTAAACCTCCACTAAAGTTCATTGTCAAAGTCGCCAAACTTAGAGGGTATGAAAACATGGCTCAGTCACTAGATCACCGAATGATTGAGTAGGACCTAGTCTTTACGAGATTAATACATAGCCGTCAAATGAAGAGACAATCAACAACGTTCACTAGTTTGCTGAAAAATCTTGATCATAGCCGCTTGATTCAGAGAACCAGAGATAACTGCTGCACCAAGTCACTGAAGGTTAACATGAAATTGCCTGACATTAAGCGAAGAGGAGACCTATAGTCACTGGATTGCTAGATGAGAACTTAACTACAGGCCAGACTTGGAGACTTAGAGACAAACATGAAAAATGACAAGGGCAGACAACATTCACTAGTTCGCTAAATGAAAAAAAGACTTGAAACAACATTAAGCAATTCAGTGAACACCTAGAGGGAAATAATCACGTGCACATATATGACTTTAAGTGGCCAAAAAGGTAATGTGGAAACATAAGGATTAGGGCACACTCAAAGCCAAGCAAGGAAATAAACATTTCAAAGAAAAGGTGTCAAAGGCAAGGGTTTCTTCTCAACATTATTACACAATTTTAGGACAAACCTAAACCCTAAACTGGACACTTTCATAGGCTAGGACACTGAAATAAAACCAAGAGTAGAGACCTCAGAAAACCTAAAAAATACCCAACAGTGGCTCTATTTGAGGATGCTTGAATGCAAGTTCATAGCAAGAAACCAAAAATCTCTAGGAGGCAAACCACAAAACCATAACCTAAAAGAAGAAAGCAAACACACCTATACATATGTTCAAAACTACCGTGCATGGAAAGACAAAATCAATTGAAGAAATACTTCAAGAATTGTCCATGCACTGGCAATTTCTATTCTTCACCATCCAGATTTATGAGGAAGTATGAATCCTTTCCATGAACTTGATGAATAATGAAAGCTCCTAACCACAAGGATTCAAAATTTTTATGTTTTCCTTTGTCCTCATCCCTAGTATTCCATTGCAAAACCATATCATTTGGCTGAAACTTTCTAATAGTAGCTCTTTTGTCAAAGAGATATTTCATTTTTTGCTGTAATTTTATATTCTCCTTTTTACCCTCTCTTCTAATTTCATCCAATTCAACCAATTGAATCATTCTATCTTGCAATGGATCATTGATTTCCATACCTTCTTCCCTCATGAACTAGTAAATAGGCAACCAATTGTTTATAGGGAGCCTAGACCTTACATCATATACCATTTCAAGAGGAGATTTGCCTATTGCTTTCTTTTCACTAATTTTGTCAGCCCATAGTGCCAACTTCAATTTCACATGCCACATCCTTTTATTTTTTTCCAGGGTCTTTTTTAGAATTTGCAGAATACTCTTATTACTAGATTCTACTTGCCCATTCACCTGTGGATGGTAAGGGGATGAATAGGACATAACTATTCCCATTTCAGTAAAAAAATCAGTGAATTCTTGTGACCTAAAGCTCATAGCGTTATCCATTACTAGCTTCATGGGAACACCAAACCTGGTAATAATGTTATTCATCAAGAATTCAATAACTACTGTACTAGTTGCCTTTTTTGTTGGGCTGGCTTCTATCCACTTAGTAAAATAATCGGTGGCCACCAAAATGTGACTATATCCTCCACTAGATTTCTTTGAGAACTCCCCAATGAAATCCATGCTCCACATAGAAAAAGGGGCCTCTGCAACCACAAGATTTAACAACAAAGCACCTGAAAATTTTAGTTTCTTTAAAAACCTCTAGCATGATTCACATTTTTTGACATATGAGTGAGTATCCTTAAATAAGACCGGCTAGTAATATATAGCTCTCAAAATTTTATGAGCTGTAGAGCTAGCTGAATGATGCCCTCCACACATCCTAGAGTGCATTTTTTTTAAAACCTCTTCAGATTGACACTTATCTAAGAAAAAGAGAAATAATCCATCATTATCTTTCCAAAATAAATCACCCTGTATTAAAACATACCTTTGAGTCTGCAACCTCAAACTCCTCTTTTGGTTGTCATTCAAATCTTGAGGACAAGCAACATTTTTGAGAAAGTGAACAATATTGGCATACCATGGTTGCATTTCTATACTTGTCATATTTTCTTCACCAATGGCTATATTGTTCACTTGCACTAAGTCCATGTTTTCCTTTGTCATGAGCTTAGCTAATCCCAGACCTCTCACAAGCTTGGTTATGTGGAGTTCAACGTCAAACTCTTGAATCCTATTGATCCATTTACACCTCTTCCTAGTAACCTCATTCTGAATCAAAATATCTTTTACTACTGCATGTGGAACATATGCATTTACTTTTGCACATACCATATAAGGTCTAAAAGCCTTAACTGCCTTTACTAGTGCATATGCCTATTTTTCCATTAATTCACAATTAAGTTCAACAGATTGTAGAGATTTACTAAAAAAAGAAATAGGATGCTCAAACCCTTCTTCATCCTTTTGTAACAAAATAGCAACAATAGTATGAAAAGATGCAAAGGAAAATAGAGAAAATGGTTTTGAATAGTCAGGGGATACTAAAAAAGGAGCCTCTTGGATTTCTTTTTTGATTTTATCGAAGGCCTACCGAGTTTCACTGTTCCAATCAAAGTTGACATCTTTCTTCAAAAGCTTCACAATGGGTTTAACCAACTCTGCAAAATTGGCAATAAATCTCCTGACAAAATTAATCTATCCAAGAAAAGATTGCACACCTTTGACATTTTTTGGGGGAAGGACCTTTGTGATGGCTTCCACTCTTTCTGGATCAATCCTAACCCCCCCTTTGGACACTATATGACCAAGAAATTTTCCCTCAGTTACAAAAAATTGGCATTTTTTGGGATTTAGTGAGATGCCAAAATCTAGAGCCTTGACAATGACCTTCTCCAAATGTTTGCAATGGTCCTCAGCTTTATTAGAATAAGCAGTCAAGTCATCTTGATACACAACCATCAATACATTGATTAGTTATTTAAATGCAACATCCATTGCTTTTTGAAAATTTTCCCCAGCATTCTTTAGGCCAAAAGGCATGCAAAAATATACATATGTTCCCCAAGGGGTAGTGAATTCTATTTTGAATTGCTCAAACTCTTTAACTAGAACCTCGTTGTATCCTAAAAACCCATCCATCATAGACAATAACTCACAACTAGTAACTCTATGTAACATAGCCTCCATGTTAGGCAATCCATAATTGTCTTTGCGAGATGCAACATTTAAATTCCTGAAGTCAACAAATAGTCTAATGTCACCATTCTTTTTTCTTACTGGTACAAGGTTAGAGACCCAAGAAGAATGCCTAATAGGCTCAATGATGCCAGCATCTCTCAATTTTGTCAATTTAGCCTGCATCTTTGTTACTAATAAAGGGTTGATAGGTCTCTACTTCTGTCTGAATGGCTTGGTTTCTTCCTTTAGAGGGATCTCATGTTGAAACAAGTTAGCTCTATATGCCTCAAGATCATCATAGGACCAAGCAAAAACATGCTTGTATCTCTTTAGAAGTCTTATCAGGTTTCCTCTGACTTCTCTACTCAATTTTTTTCCAATGTACACCATCTGAGGGGAAGTTTCAGATCCTAAGTTTATCTCCTCTAAGTCTTCCATTTTTGTGTTAGACTTTTGAGACAGGTAACCATCATTTATTTTAAACATTCCTTCTAACTCCACTAACCCTTTCGGTATGTGATTTGAAGGTAGTTGTACTATCTCATTTCCCATAATATACTCTTTTCCTTCAACATACTACTGTGCTTCATTAAAATCTATTTGTTGCCCATCATACTGATCTAGACCTTGAAGAAAGCTAAGGACATCAAAATCATCCTCAAAAACTTGCCAATTATACACATTGTCAGGCACTGCAGGCCTACTTGTGATTTCTAACATGGACACACTAGTGAGGGTAATATCATCATTTTTGAGGGCAACATTAGCAAGAAAATATCCCATGATATTGTTGGACCTTTCTATCCAAACAAGATTGAAAGCCTTAAAAAATTGTAGTTTATCCCAGACAACATGTTTATACAATTTCAATCTCTCATCCTTAGCAGCATATTTAGATCTTACTTGAGCTACAACTAATTGGGAATCACCATGAAGCTTCAAAGATTTGATACAATGCTTTATAACAACATCTAATCCCAATATCAAAGCCTCATATTCAGAAGTATTATTAGTGCACTCAAAGGTCAATAGGAAAGAGTACTTAAAAGTAATACCTGATGGGGAAATGAAAACAACACCAGCTCTTGACCCTTCCTTGGAGCATCCACCATCAAAGAACATTTTCCAAAGTCCATTTTTCTAAAATATAACTCTTCTACTATTGGGTCTATATTTTTTATCTAAGGTACTATTTCTTCAATCATGAAATTATTCATGTCAATATCCATAAAATAGTTCAAGTCCTTTGGTGCAACCTTTTAAACCATGACTAAAGAACGGGGCTCCCTCAGTCCCATTAACTGGGATAGTTGCATATGAAAAATCAAATTTCAATTTCCCACCCACTATTGTGGCCCATTGCCTTGAGAATAGCATGCCATAATGAGGTTTTGTATCAACAACAACCACATCCATTTTGTAAGTGGCCTCCGAGAAAGAAGCAATCTTTACTTCAATTCCAATTAGAGTTCCTATAATAGGTGCCACCCTATTATCCATAGCATAGAATCTTCCACTAGATATGTCAACTTGTAATCCTAATTCTTTCATTACATGATAGGGCATTACATTTGTAGTAGCAACAGAGTCAATCATGTAATTTTTAAGCAAAAAATTGTTCACAATTAATGTAACATAGAAAGGTCAATAGAAGAAGGCTCTTATGTCACAATGGTTCCAACACATACATTAGAGATGTTATCAATTGAAATAGGCTCTTCTAATGAAGTCCCCTTTCCCTACCCAATAGGAGATACCCCTTGCTCACTTATGAGAGGCATGGCTGCTATCTTGTGCTCCTCAATTTTCAACATTTCAAGTAAAGGGATGGAAACCTTCATTTGGGATAGGGCATGTCTCATATCGAAAGTAGGAGGATTAGTAGAGATATTAGGATAATCTTTTGGCCTACCAACTTTCCTTTTACCCTTGTCAACAATAATTTCCTCATTCCTTTTCTTATCATTCACAAGACCTTCCTTCTTATTATTTACAACATTAGGCTTTGGGAAGTCCTTAATTTGAAGGTTGTCCTTAACAAATATTGACCTAGGGACTCCTTGATCAGTGTCCACCTTTCTATTTCTCAAATTGTATGAGGACTTGGCTTGAGTTATAGCAGCCATAGTTAGAGTTCTAATTTCCTCATCACTAGGCTTTCTCCACTATTTTTCATCTGACCTTGATTCTACCATATGAGCTTTACAATTATCATTATCGGACTCATCATAATCAGAGTGAGTAAATAATTTCTATTCATAATCTAAGAGAAGCCTCCTTTTATGATGAACATTAGAACAAATTTCTTCATCTTCTGAAGAAAAGAGATCTCCCATTACTTCAGTAGTAAACATGTTAAGAGCAGGCTTTTCAGATTCTTCATAATCTCCTGCATATGAATCACTAGCCTCTTCTCCCAAGGCCTGAGCCATAGCACATTGGAAGTGTGAATGAGGCATATTACAAGCCATACACCAAGGGGTATTTTCCACATTGTGTGCTATGTTTTTCTTCAAAGGATCTGGTGTATCTCTCCCCTTTTGAGGTTCATTATTATCAGGGATAGGCCTCCCATCTTTCCAATTTGTCTTATAGGGCATATCTCACAAATTGGAAAGTCTATCCTACCTTTGATAAGGTGGTCTTACATCTTGAAAATTTCTACCACCCTTTTCAAAAATTTTTGGGAAGTCTTTGGTAATACCAACTCCTTTGTCCATTTTATCATCATCTCTGGATGGTCTAGCAGGTTGTGGCTTGGTTTCTTTCCACAGTCTGCCCTAATCCCTCTTATACATTTGACCAGACACTTTTTAGTTACTTTCAATGTTTATGGCTAATTTAAAGGCATCCCTTAGGGTATGAGGATTCTTATCTCTCAGGTGATAAGACTTTTTACCATCCATAGAGTTAAAATAAGTGGTCAGGCAGACAACATCATCCAACCTCAAAACTTGGAACAATTTGTACATAGCCTTTTGGAACCTGCTATTAAACTCTGACATGCTCTCATTGTAATGCTTTTTGATATTTTTAAACTCATTGAGAATATAACTTGAGTTCACATGTTCTGCATACTGCTCCTTGAAACTTCTAATAAACTCATCCCACGATGCAATACTATTAAAGACATGAAAATATGAACCTAGGATAAGTGAACTATAAAATGATATGAAAATCATGGTTATAACTTACTGCAAAGTCTAGGGTATAAAAGACAACTCAAGACATGATACACAACTAAGGTATACATCAATTAATCATTTAGATCCATTGATTAAGCTCACATATCATAGTACTTGAAATGTGTTCCAAATCAGCCTTCAAATAGGTCTTTGCTAATGCATATGCCATAGATGACGCCACCTATACGATAATGAAGCCATATGATTGAAATAAGCTCTCAAGCTAGTTTCCAACATGGACCTATGTTTGCACATCATAACTCAAACAACCATGAGTGCTATCCACAAAGTTCCACAATCAACTCTGTGAAAATATAGTTACTGTCTTGTGAAAACTAGTTATCAATAATTTAGTCATAACTCTGTTAGATCAACTTAATTATTTGCAATCACAGATGGTGATCCAGGACATCATTAAAAGTCTCCCTATAAGTGTGCATAAGCTGATTCTCTTTATTATGTCTGTAAAATTCTCTACAACCTCTTCTATATGCTCCTGAACAATACAGTCAATAGCATATGTTTCCATCAATGAAAAACTCTGTCATGAATGCAACACATAAATAATGTAGCATGCCTCTATCATTACAATGATACTTCCCCATAGGAATACCATCAACATTCATGCTAACATGGTATTCATGTGTTCATTATTTTATTATAAAATTTTGTAATGATAGTTGGATTAATAATTGTTAAATTAAGCATGTGATAGAATTTTTATAAGATTTTATATATTCTTATTTAGCCCCCCTCTCAGTCCATAGGTGTTCAATAAAAGAAAATTTCTTGGAATATAGAGAAGACACAAAATAATCTACTACACAAATGAACCTAGTCAATTAAATCATCTTCCTCCAAATTTTATATAACATCACTTAGGGATGGTGAAAAATACGAAAGAGGAGAAACAAAAAGAATGATAGATGGTGCTACAAGTTTCAAACAAAGACTATTATTCAATGATGAGTGATATTGTTTGTCACTAGAAGTTAGGATTAATGAGTTTGAACTTCCCAAAACTGACTCATGATTAATATCAATAACTTCATATATATAATTAAAATTAATTAAAATAGGATCTTTAATATGCAAAGGAAATGAAAAGTTATTCTAATAAGATATTTTAGCTCTTTTCATGCTTTATTAACATGATAGTCTTCCAGTGGACTAGGCAAATATTTGTCAAATTGGATAAAGTCAATATTTGACATATTAAGAGAAAAAATAATTTAGAAATAAAGTTTACGAGCCTTCACACAATGTCATCATGTTTGGTCTCTCACACTATAATTTATCTTGGTTCAAATCAATACTTGTAAAGGTTTGGCATTGATAAATATAGGCTCCTTTTATCCTTTGTAGAATGAGGAATTTGTTGGTGTTTCAAAATGACTTACGCTCTTAGGCTACAAAACTAAGGCAGGTGCACCTAATCCAGTGAATAAAATACCATTACAACACCAAGGCTGGATTCAAATAATAGATAGACATAAAGAAAGTACTGAATGATAACCAAGCATTCATTGAATCTCCATTGCTATGGAAGAACAATCAACTTCTCAACCATAAACTTAAATATTTTAACTAGTTTTTATTTCAAATTTGTAGATTGTAACAACCTTGATCAATATGTGCTAATAGGAGATATACTCACTCATACTAGTGCCTTATCCATTGGGAAAGAGCTCCAAAACAAACATGATACAAAGGCTATAAGATACCAAAGATTCATAGCCATAAACACATCCACCAAAAAATCCTCACTGCTTACAAATGATCCTTGTGCAAATCAAGACGAATTCATATCCCACCCAGAGTAATATTTAATCTAATCCTTGATTAGAACTCAGTAATGAAAATACACACATAAACAATTATGTAATGAATTAGAAAGTTCAAAATTCATAAGATTTGACACAGAGGAGAGATAAAAACCAAGTATTTGTATTAAGTATGATCAATCTTACCTTTTCATACAATTTATACTTCAAAATAAAAGCTTGCAAATAATAGCAAAAACCTGCAACTTTCTACCTTCCATTAACAAATACTGATGCAAAATATTACAATCTTGACTGAGACTAGAGTTTGCAAAATATGCTCTACTAACACCTAACTCTTAAAACCTCCAAATGATCATGAATAATCCTTTTATCACAAGGATTGCAACAAGCATCCGATCATTTAGGGAAAAATTAAGTTCTCTAACCACTTACAATCAATAAGAAAACTACAAAAAAGACATGCCACCTAACTAGGAGTAATTAGGTCCAATTTGATCTTTAATTTAGGTAAAAATTTAACTGGTATGCCACAAGGAAAATAAATATCACCATTAAAAACCTTCATTGATTTCGGTTGCACAATAGATGGCATTACTTTTTCATTTACTTTTCCTCGGAATGGACACCTCTTCGAGAAAGCATTACTTCAAAATCTTTTTATGTGGTGAACAGGATAAGATCAAGTAGATTGGCCACTGTTGCATTTAAGAACCAGTCCTTTACTATAGTTATTTTGGCTTTATTTTCTACTGAAAAACCCCTTAAAGAATTTCAAAGTTTTAAAACACAATGACCATCACCCAGGTTTAAAACATAGTTGTTGATCACCATCTTACCTAGCACATCGTGCAACTCATATAAATTGACAAATAGTCAACCGAGGGTTTAAAATTTACTTTCCACATCATCATCCTCAACAAATAATCAGGATCAAGAAAATTAGCAACATCTAGCAACCAGACCCACCTTTTTATTTTCCTTTCATTTAAACAAAATCAGACGGATGTCGCGATCTCCCGTAGGATAAAGGTCAAGCACTTTCTTATCAAGGAATTACAACCATCGTCAGAATAAATCTGATCTACAATGCATTTATATTTAATCGTGGAAAGTCTTTTAACCCCACACCATCTAGAGATCACGCGATCGAAGGAAAATCTCACATTCTCTGAACCTTTTCTTTAACCATGGTTTGATCATGAGAAAGAGTGACTGAGGAAAATATCATAATCACTAGACCTTTAGCTTAACTCAGGCAAGATCAAGAGATTAAGCAACAATCATCGATCAAAACCTGCATCAATGGTGATCACCTAATCACTGAATGTCTCATGCCTTAACTATGAAATTGTGAGACTTGGAGATAACCTCATTTCACTTCACCTTTTAGCCTTGTCACTGAATCTTTGAATGCTTAGCCACTAACTATTGGTATCTAGAGATTTAGATATAAGCACAATCACCAAGTACATATTATCTTAACTATCAAACTTCTAGAGATCTCGAGATAACTGTAAACAATTTAGTCCTTCATTTTATCACTGAATCTCTTGATGTTAACAGACTTTTCCGCTTCTTTACGAGATTCAAAGATAACTATCTTTTCAAAACTCATTTTCTTTTTTCACTTGATCTCTGAATAATCTGACTTAACTACTTCCTTGTGGGACCAAGAGAAAATCATCATCCTAGATCACCATCATGTTTTGCACTGCTCGTTGACAAGGCCCAAAAAACAAAAGACTATTGCCAGATTTCTCACTTTTCTGGTACATCTATTTGACCTAGCACTGTCAATCAACTGAGTATGAAAAGGACATAAAACTTTGACTTATGAAGAAAATGAGAGGGTGTCAATGCCTTAGACTTAGGAAAAATCAAAATGGGCTACTAGGCAAACAAAATTTGGAAGACCTGGCCCAGCTCGACGATGACAAATAACACGTGCTAAAAAGAAGAACTTAAGTGGCTGGAAAAAGTTACAACCTTGTTGGTAGCACTTCTAGTGGGGATGGCTTCCACCCACTTGGTGAAATAATCTATTGCTACCAGTATCTAGGAATGTCCTCCATTGGATCTATTTTGAATCTCACCAATAAAATATATACCCCACATTTGAAATTGTGCCTGAACTGTAATAGTTGTAAGGGGTAGGTTCCCATTGAAATTTAATTTACCAGAAAATCTTTGGCAAGCATCACACCTTTACACAAATTGATAAGCATATTTCAAAATTGTAGGCCACCAGAATTCAGATTTGAGAATCCTATGGGCTGTAGTTTTGGCCATTTAATGGCCACCACAAACACCATTGTGCATTTCTTCTAACAAGGTTTTGGATCTATCTTGGTCTAAATATTTAAGCAACACTCCTTCATTCTCCACCATAATTTACCACCTACAATAGCATACTTAACAACATGCAATTTGGCAGTACTCTTTTTATTGTCATCCATCTCAAGGAGAAGGCTCATTTTTTGTAAGTAACCAATGATATCATTGTACCAATCACAACAATCCATATCACAGATATATGACCTTTGTTCTTCCTCTAACATATGTATATGATTGGTAACTAAGTTTCACTGGACCATTAAATTTGCAAGTCTTGGGCCTCTTACCAATTTTGTAATTTGGATATCAATGTTAAATTCTTGAATCCTATTGATCCACCTACATCTCCTCCCTAAGGATTTTTGTTGAACTAGTATATCCCTAACTGCAACACTAGGAACATATGCAACCACTGTAGCTCCCACAAGGTAGCATATGAAATCCTTGACAACTCTAACCAGAGCATATGCCTATTTTTCAATAATATCATATTTCAACTCAGCTACCTGTAAGAACTTTCTAAAGAATGATATGGGGTGCTTGTTGGATTACAACTAATTTGGAATCTGATTGAAGAATCTATGATTAGAAGATCATTGAGGAGTTTCTGATTAGATATGTAATATGATTAAATCAGTATTATGTTGTCATTGATGTCAACTAGTTTGACAACACTTATCTTGTAAGTTACTATATCAAGACATCTGAAGAAAGGTGAAAGAGATGAAGAACAGAGAAATCTACATGAGGAAAGATGTACATGATAGATGAGGATAAGGAACACATTGAGTAACTTGTTGATGAGTCTATGACTTGATGATATTGACTTTATTATGTTGCACTCATCTATGATGAAGTATAGAGCTAAAAGACACAAAGTAGTGTTGTCGGTAAATGAAGCAACTCTAGTATACATTGACGGAGTGTAGTGTATACCAATCACATTATTAATCGAGTAGTGTTCACTAACGCATTTCTTTGTTAACTGAGTAGAATAGAATGAATTAAATGATTAGTTTAAGCTGATAAGATTGATGAACTGGCAAGAGTATAACATCGAGGTAATATATAATGTTTGTTACATAGATCAACGGCTGACAAAATTGAGGAAAGATCTAAAGGATGAGAATAAAACATGTTATTGACACAAGTGCCGAGAAAGTTGGAAGTGACAAAATCTATGAATGTGGTTAAGCGACAAAATTTGATGGTGGAGAAGAAAATGATTTACCCATCTATATAAGAGAATATAATTTCATTACAATGATGCCGAAAGGAGTAGAAACTATAGGAATATCACGTGAATAAGGTTTTCATGCATTCTGATCATACTGGTTAGTGAGAACTGAGCTGCAGAATAATTAATGAGCTACAAAGAACAATTATCGATGGATAGTAAGTTGATATAGTATTGAATTTGAAGTGAAATATTGGTCAGAAGGATTTTTATGGACTGAATATTGATCTGTAATCTACAATTGAAGTTGTATTAAGGCAGATCATTTACTGTTACATATTTAACCATTGTACATAGTCAAAATATCTTAACTAAGTGGACTCTGAAAGTATTATGATTTATCATTCATAGAATGCACATTGTTATCCTGTCAACCCAATAGTGAATGCTGGTTGGATGATAACTTCTAGTTTAAAATCCTCTAACAAGGTCACACCTGCTAGTTGTTTGTAAACCTTTAACAGGGTTGGGTCTTAACCGACCTCACTTCAGAAGAGTGAACAATTTTTGGGTTGTTGGTACCAGGTGGTTTTTCGCTTTACAAGGTTTCCACGTTAAATCTCATGTTATGTGTTGATTTTGATATTTGTTTATTATCATACTTTGCATGTTACATGTTAGATTTGATTGGTAACTATTATGGTATTAGACTAGTAATCGGTAAAAGCACAAACAGTGAAAGTTATTATTATTTACCGAGGAGAATAAATTGAAGAAGTTTGTTTTGAGTTATACATTTTTTTTTGGGACACTGGATAATTGATTCACCCCCCTCTCAGTTGTTCTAACAATTGGTATTAGAGCGCTGGTTGTTTAGAATAGAGTTTTAAGGACTTAAGCAAAAAGGTATCAAGATGTATAAGAGGGAAGTACCGAAGTTGAACAAAAAGAACTTCACAGTGTGGTAAAGAAGGATGAAGCTGCAAATATCTGGAATTGGGAATTCTACACTAGATCTGATGGAGAATGGGTACATACAACTACCCATTGGTCCCTTAACTCTTGATCGACTGAAGGACAAGCATGAATAAAATGTAAATATGATGGAACTTGCTACTGCCTATGCCGACGCTGAATTTGAAGATATTAAGACATGCATGACTACCAAAGAAATGTGGGATAAATTAACACTAATATATAGTGGAGATTTGAATGTCAAAAGAGCCTGAGTTGAAATCCTGAGAGGCAGATTTGATGATATGAGAATGAAAGAAGGTGAGAACATTGTCCAATATTCAAATAGACTCAAAGAGGTGGTACATTCTATTAGAGCATCTAATGGAGTGATTGATGATGAAACAGTAATTAGCAAGATTCTCAGAACTTTGCTACCAGTTTATGCAATCAGGATTTCTATAATTCATGAAACAAGAGCTACATCCAACCTTACTCTTGACACTCTAATTGGTTAATTCACAACTTTTGAATTAAACAACTTTGATAAAAATGTTGTTCCTTCTGTTGAATCCTCTTTCATGTCTTCTTTGAAGATTGGAAAGTCTAGTAGGAATAGCAAGAATTGTGATAGTGATGACAATACCGATGATGAACTTGATGAGCTTGAAGCTCTTATGGCTAGAAGATTTATGAAAGGAAAAGGGAGATATAGAGGTAAGCTACCTTTGGCATGCTTTAATTGTAAAGAAGTTGGTCACATCACTACTAGATGTCCTCAAAAGAAAGATGATGATAGATCCAAAGACCGATCTGAAGGAAGCTATGGGAGAAGAGTCAACAGAGGCTACTGACACAACAATAGAGACAACTGAGATGATAAAGGCAAAAAGGTATGTTACATAGCTAAAGATATTGAAGCTGAATCTGATTCTGATGATGATATAGAAGTTGTATTTGTTGCTATGAAAGATGACACAGAGGAAGAAGAGAAACATGAAGAGACAACACCGATCTCTAAAATAAGCAAAAATGACACATGGATCATAGACAGTGGCTGTACACATCATATGACTGGTGATGTAGAGAAGTTTGATCATCTTGTTGAATATAATGGAGGATTTGTGAGAATGGGAAATGATGCACCTTGTATGGTAAGAGGTAAAGGTTCACTGATGATCAATGATAGAATATAATGTGAAAATGCATACAGGGTAGATGGATTGAACTATAATTTATTAAGCGTGGCTCAGCTGAACAATTCAAGCCACCGATTTTTTTTTGAGAGAAAAAAGGTGAAAATATATGATGATGGAGGAAGACTTGTCAAAACTAGTACATAATCCAGAGGTAATTTATTCTATCTTGATATGGATCAGCCTTCTTGTTTGCTAATAAATGATGAAGATGTTTGGTTGTGGCACAAAAGGTTATGCCATGTGAATTTTGAGAACATGATCAAGATTAGTAAAAAGAAAAGAGTTAGAGGATTTCCTAACTTGACAAAACCTGATCATGCCATGTCCCATGAATGTTAGAAAGGTAAGATGACTAAGTCTAGCTTCAAAAGTAAAGACTACTCAACAAAGAAGATACTTGAGTTGGTTCATACCGACCTATGTGGTCCTATGAGAACTCAGAGCTATTCTGGTGATAGATATTTTATTCTTTTTGTTGATGACTATACTAGACTGATGACTGTTATGTTTCTGAAAGAGAAATTTGAAGCTTTTAAAATGTTTAAGTGGTATAAAGCTAAGGTAGGGAAAGAAATTGGAAAATAAATAGAATGCTTAAGATCTGATAGAGGAGGTGAATTTATCTCTGATGAATTTACTAATTTTTGAAATGAGAATGGAATTAAAAGATAGGTCTCTACACCGAGGACACCTCAGCAAAATGACATTGCTGAAAGGAAGAACATGTCTATAATTGACTGTGCTAGAACTTTGATGATACAAAAGAATGTTGCTCAGACATATTGAAGGGAAGCTGTCAGTACAACTGTGTATCTTCTTAATTGAGTAAAATTGAAGAAGGACACCAACCAAACACCTTATGAGCTATGGTTTGGACACAAACCTAGTGTAAGTTATTTCATAATTTTTGGAAGTAAATGCTTTATTTTGAAAGATGAAAGAAATGGAAAATTTGATTCTAAAGGAGATGAAGGGATATTTCTAGGATATTCCTCTACAAGTAAAGCATATAAATGTTTGAATAAGGTTACAAATAAGATATTTGAAAGTACTAATGTTCATGTTGATGAGTTTGATAACAAGAACATAGAGGAAATTACAAAGGAACCGAAAGACTACGGTAGATTTACTTACATTGAATATTTAGAGTATCTATCGATGCCGCAAGCTATGCCAACTGGCCAGTAGGGAAACAATATAGGACAATAGCCAACATAAACCAGTGAACAAGATGGAGCTACTGAGCAAGGAAATGACCCTGAATAGGATGAGCAAGAAAGGAGAAATCAAGTACTGGCTAGTTTTGTTAGAAGACATCATCCTGAGACACAAATCATTGGAGACAAACATGCTAGAATGTAAACTAGAAGCAAAACAAGACAAGGTATATGTCTAGTCTATGAATTTGAACCTAAAATAGTGAAATTTGCATTAGAGAATGAAGAATGGGTTAATGCAATGAAGGAGGAAATAGAGAAAATAGAGAAGAACAAAACATGGTCCTTAGTACCCTGACCTAAAGATAAGAATGTTATCGGTACTAAGTGGATATTCAAGAATAAACTGAATGAAAATGGAGAAGTCACAAGAAACAAAACTAGATTGGTATGCAAGGGATATGCAAAGGAAGAAGGCATTGACTATGGTGAAACATTTGCACCTGTTGCTAGATTGGAAGGAGTTAGAATGCTACTTGCATATGCTGCACACAAGAAATTCAAAGTCTATCAAATGGATGTGAAGTCAACATTTCTGAACAGTATACTTGAAGAAGAAGTCTACATCGAACAACCTGAAGGATTTGTTGATCCCGACAATAAAGAAATGGTATGTAGATTACATAAAGCTCTATATGGTTTGAAGCAAGCACCTAGAGCATGGTATGAAAGACTGCATACTTACTTGTTAAGTATTGGATTTGTTAGAACAAGTGATAACAACAATCTGTATATGAAAGGTGATACTAATGATACTATTATCATTGCTGAAATATTTGTTGATGATATTATTTTTGGAGGCTCAGAGCTTGTCTACAAAATATTTGCTAATGAAATACAAAAGGAATTTGAAATGTCTATGTTCAGAGAGATTAAGTTCTTTCTTGGACTACAAGTGATTCAACAGAGTGATGGAATATTCATCACACAATCTAAATACATAAAGGAAATACTGAAGACATTTGGCATGGAAAATGCTAAACCTATGGGAACACCGATGGCTACTGGATGCAAATTGACAAAGGAGGATGAAACTACAGAGGTAAACTAGACACTTTACCGATCCATGATTGGTAAGCTAATGTACGTAGTTCACAGTAGACTAGATATAGCACATGTTGTGGGTATTGTTGCAAGATTTTTTGCTAATCCTAGAGAAGCACACATGATATCTACAAAAAGGATCTTAAGATACCGAAAGAAAATAGAGAATTATTGATTATGGTATCCTAAGGAAGGGAAGTTTGAATTGAAAGTTTACACTGATGTTGATTGGGCTGGAAATGTGGATGATAGAAAAAGCACCACCGGAGGAGCATTTTTCTTTGGTGAAAGACTTGTAACCTGGACAAGTAAAAAGTAGGCTTGTATTTCTCAGTCTACAGCTAAAGCAGAGTATGTTTCTGCTGCTACTAACTGTTCAAATATTGCATATATCAAACAAGTGTTGGAAGGGATGAATGAGGTAATCACTGACCCGATGATTATATATTGTGACAACACTAATGCTATTAATATTTCAAAGAATCCTATGATGCACTCTAAGAAAAAGGATATATCTATTAAGTATCATTACTTAAGAGAACAAGTGTAAGAGAAGCATGTGAAGTTGGAATTTGTCACATCTGAAGAACAACTTGCTGATATTTTTACAAAGCCTCTACTGAAGGACACATTTGAATACTTGAGGACTAGACTTGGGGTCCGTCCCCTGTCTATCGGTCACTAAGGTGATCTAGTTGTTGCATCAACCTACTTTGATTAGAAGATCATTCATGTTGATGCAACATAGTTCACACTTTGAATCATGTTCAAGGTTTTGATTAAGTTTGGAGAACTTGAACCGATTGGAATATCAGTATACATAGATATAGAGGAGGAAAAAATTGATTGTTTATTTGTTTCTTTGGCATTGCCGTCAAAGGGAGAGATAAATAATATGAAAATGGACAAGCACCGATGAGAAGTATCTAAGGGAGAGATAATTTGAATGAGACAGAGTATTGAAGATCAGTTATAGAGAACAAAAGCAGGAATAGGAGAACTGAAAAGATAATTGAAAAGAGAACAACTACAGAATGGTAAAGCTTTATTATCTGATGCTATTTAGTAATGTAGTGATTAAACATATTAATTCTATTCCACTTACAATATTTGTTCACAAACTTGTATAATATATGTTTGGTATGTGTATGGTACATTTCATATTACTTCAGTTGCCAACAATGCCAAAGGGAGAGATTGTTGGACTACAACTGATTTGGAATCTGATTGAAGAATCTATGATTACAAGATCACTAGGAGTTGCTGATTAGATATGTAATATGATTAAATCAGTATTATGTTGTCATTAATGTCAACTAGTTTAACAACACTTATCTTGTAAGTTACTATACCGAGACATCTGAAGAAAGGTGAAAGAGATGAAGACTAAAGAAATCTACATGAGGAAAGATGTACATGACAAATGAGGATAAGGAACACATTGAGTAACTTGTTGATGAGTCTATGACTTGATGATATTGACTTTATTATGTTTCATTCATCTATGATGAAGTATAGAGCTGAAAGACACAAAGTAGTGTTGTCGATAAATGAAGCAATTCTAGTATACACTGACAGAGTGTAGTGTATATTGATCATAGTATTAATCGAGCAGTGTTCAGCGATGCATTTCTTTGTTAATTGAGTAGAACAGAATGAATTAAATGATTAGTTTAAGCTGATAAGATTGATGAGCTAGCAAGAGTATAACATCGAGGTAGCGGATAATGTTCATTACACAGATTGACAGCTGATGAAATTGAGGAAAAATCTAAAGGATGAGAATCAAATGTGTTATTGACACAAGTGCCGAGAAAGTTTGAAGTGGAAAAATCTATGAATGTGATTAAGAGGAAAATTCTGATGGTGGAGAAGAAAATGATTTACATGTCTATATAAGAGAATAGAATTTCATCACAATGATCTCAGAAGAAGTAGAAACTACAAGAATATCGCGTGAATAAGGTTTCCATGCATTCTGATCATACTGGTTAGTGAGAACCGAGCTGTAGAACAATTACCAAGTGTATCATCTTAAAATAGAAGCACTTCCATGTTAAGACCATTTAGCCCTCTGAGTAGGTGGTTTAGGGTCATGATTGGCATCTTTGCATTCTCTCTTGTCTTCCACTTCTTCCCTGCACTTGATTTCTGCATTCTAGGTGAAATTAGGGTTAAGGTCTTAAGGACTTTCCTAATTTTCCTCTTTCCATGGCTCCATTTTCTAGGTAGGATTCAGAAATGGGACCTCCTAGTCCATCATCACATTAAACAGAGGATTTTCTATTTGTTCCTGACACTGGGTCTTGTCCAGATATCAATTTCCAAGTTTCTAGCACGCTTGGAACTCCTATTGTAGAATCTAGCAAAGTTAGGGTTTGAGGTTAAAGTTGACCTCAACCCTGACTAGGTCAGGGTTAACCTCAACCTTGACCTCTTCTTGCTAGGATTTCAAAGTTTCATTTGCTGATAATTTATCTTTTGGGATAATTATTTCCCACTTTCAGGTTGACTGTTTCGGGCTCCGAAACGGTAAATCCTTTAATGGTATTTAATAAAGGTATATTTTTTGAAGGTGAGGACCTAATTGGGATTTAATTATTCAAGGTGGCCCATCTAGAGGAGTGTTCCCTATATCACTATAAAAGGAGGCCTTCCTCTTGTTAGAAAGTAAAGATCCTGAAGATAACTGAGAGGGGGGGGGGGGTGAATCAGTTATCAGATAATTTAACCATTCAACTGCTTTAAAAAATATAATCAATGTACTAATCAACCATAGAAAGATAACCATACACAATTGCACAATAACACAAGATATGTTGACTAGGGAACTTCTTGAAAAGAGTAAACCCCAGTGGGAATGATGCCCAAAAAATGATGCAGTAATATGAAAGTTCCTTGTTAGAGGATGGACCCTGTTAGGATTCTTATGAAATACATTCAGTACATATAAATCTCTGTTAGGAGATTCTGAATCCCTGTTAAAAGATTCTAACCCGGTTAAGAGTTTATGGAAGACAGAAGGACCCACTGCCCAAACATCTTCAAGGCAAGATCTCTGAACCCACTACCCAAAAGATCTTAGAATTATTCAATAGAATAATATGAAATATATTACCTCCTTCATACTATGCCAAAACCGCACTCTCTGCTACACAAGATCACAATTCCAGATCTCTGTAATCACAAGTCTTCCTTCATCACTGAATTAGCTCTTTTCTTCACTTCATGCATATATTCGCATCTCAATCTTCATAGTACATATTAAAACAAGGAAAAAATTCCTTCTTATATACCAAACTCAAATAATTACAAATGAGTTGGTCCACAATTACAAAATAATAAATTCTACACGCTACACACAGAATTCACATAAAACTGTTGGCTTCCAGATACTGTAACTTTCTCCAAACATATCTTCAAAGTTTGTGCTATGAACCACATCATCATTAATGAGTCACCAAAATCCCTTTAACTACACAAAATCAGATTCCATCCCAGCTAAGAGATATCCTCCAATTTCCAAAAATCACTTCACAGAAACACTGTCTAAACACTGCTTTCACCAAAATGCTCATGAATCTCACAAATGAATGAATTTCTTTTTGTGCTATTAACCATAGGTTAATAACACACCAAAGAACATACCATCAATTGCACAAAAGCCAATCTAGAATACAACATGTGCACAAAACAAAACTATACCTACTTTCCTGCTAATATCCAGAATATCACTGTGTTGACATCAATGACAATCCAAGTCACGAATGCAACAACAACTGCTACAGAATGACTGCCAAAATACTTTTCATTCATTCCTAAAAATCTCCCCCATTGGCATTGATGGCAACATAAATGAAAAACATCCAATGTTCCAAAAATCCAATACTGTAACATCACTGCAAAATATCAAATTAAATCTTGCTTCGTTTTCCTATTCAACTCTCTCATACAATCCACAATTTTTTTCATGTATATCTCTCCCCCATTGACATCAATGATAGAAAATTCCATCACTAAGTCAACAACAACTTAATGTCAAAAGACACTTTTCATAAAAATACAATAACAAGAGTCCTCATGACTCAGCTCATAAACTCCCCCATAGAGGAAGTTCCAACATCCAATCTAGAAGAAAGATAGGGCTCATATACCACTGGACACATGCAATCATCTGCATCAATTCTCAAAAATAGGTTGGGGCATAACCCCAAGCATACCTCTCAGATACACAAATGTATCCTTAGGTAAAGGCTTTGTAAATATATCTGCTATCTGCTCCTTTGTACTTATGTACTCCAATCTTACTTCTTTTTCTGCAAATTTTTCTCTTACAACATGATACTTGATCTGAATATGTTTAGTGTTAGAATGTAAAATAGGATTTTTTGACATACTCACTATACTAGTGTTATCACATTGTATAACAACAGGCTCATCAAACTTTATTCCAATATCCTTCAACATTTGCTTCATCCAAATAATCTGATTACAATTATTTGCTCCTGCAACATATTCTACTTCTGCTCTACTTTGTGAAGTACAATTCTACTTCTTACTTAGCCAAGAGACCAATTTTCCTCCAAGAAAAAAGGCTTCACCACTGGTGCTTTTCTTGTCATCAATGCTGCCTCCCCAATTTGCATCAGTATAGGCACATAAAGTAAAATCATCAGAATTCTCATACCATAATCCATAATCCATTGTTCCTTTCAGATATCTCAGTATCCTCTTTACTGCTGCATAATGTGATTCTCTAGGTTCTGCTTGAAATCTTGCTACAATCCCAACTGAATGTGCTATATCATGTCTTGTATGTGTCAAGTACTACAATCCTCCAATCATAGATCTGTACTTTTTCTGCTCAACTGCTGGTGTCTCATCTTTGCTAGATAACTTATGTCTGGTTACCATAGGTGTTCCAACAGGTTTAGAATCTTCCATTCCAAATCTTTTCAATAAGTCATTCAAATACTTAGTCTGACTTACAAATATACCTTCCTTGCTTTGTGTTATCTGTAATCCCAAAAAATATTTCATTTCTCCAATCATGCTCATCTCAAATTCAGTCTTCATTTCATCTGCAAATTTGTCACTAGCTTCATCTTCTCCTCCAAAGATAATATCATCAACAAATATAACTATAACCAACAAACCATTCTCAATTTCTTTTGTGTATAAGTTACTATCTACTGTTCCTTTTATAAATCCCAATTTCAATAAATACTTATCCAATCTTGCATACCAGGTTCTAGGTGCTTGTTTTAATCCATATAAAGCTTTCTTTAACTTACATACCATATCTCCTTCTTGTGTCAAAGGAAAACCTTTAGGCTGCTGAATGTAGACTTCTTCTTCCAATTCACCATTCAAAAATGCTGACTTCACATCCATCTGATAAACCTAAATTTCTTGTAAGCTGCATATGCTAAAAACATTCTCACTGCTTCAATTCTGGCCACAAGTGAAAAAGTTTCTTGATAGTCAATTCCTTCTTGTTGCGAATATCCTTTACATACCAATCTTGCTTTGTTTCTTATCACTTCTCCTTGTTCATTCATCTTGTTTCTGAATACCCACTTTTTTCTAATCACATTCTTGTCTTCAGGTCTAGGGACCGATTCCCATGTCTTGTTTTTTTCAATCTTCTCTAGTTCTTCTTTCATAGCAATAATCCAATGTTCATCTTCACAAGCTTCATTAGTAGTCTTAGGTTCAATTTGAGAAATCAAACATAAATGTACCTTATTTCAAGTCAAAACTCCTCTATCTAAACTTCCAATAACTTGCTCAACAGGGTGCTGTCTTGAAGTATACCTATTAGGTGTCATAGTTACTGATCTTGTTCCAACTGTAGATTCTTCTCTTCTTTCTTCTCTATTTTCTTCTCTATTTTCTTCTTTATTTTCTTCAGTATGACTTTTATTTAGCAAATCACTGTTAGTTTCAAAAAATAATTCTGCATTTTCAATGTTAGGCTGAGGTTGTGCTTCTCCATCAGATTCATAATCAAGCATTCTTTCCTGAATTTTAAACTTCTTATCAACTTTTACATTTTCACTTTCAACAATAGTCTTAGTTCTTTTGTTATAACATCTATATGCTTTGCTTTTTAAAGAATATCCAAGAAATATTCCTTCATCGCTTCTAGGATCAAACTTTCCTATATCATCATCTCTCTTTATATAACATTTACTTCCAAAAATTCTAAAATACTTAACTAAGGGTGTATGTCCAAACCACAATTCATAAGGTGTATTGTTTGTATCTCCTCTGATTTGTACTCTATTCATAGTGTATACTATTGTATTCATTGCTTCTCTCCAAAAAGTCTTAGCCAAATCATTTTCAAACAACATAGCTCTTGCTGCTTCAGTTATTGACCTGTTTCTTCTTTATGTAATACCATTTTGTTCTGGTGTTCTAGGGGTTGAAAGTTGTCTCTTAATACCATTCATTTCACAAAAGGTGTTAAACTCTCTAGATGTAAATTCACCACCGCTATCAGATCTTAGACACTTAATCTTCATTCTAGATTCATTCTCAATTTTGCTTTTCATGATCTTAAATTTATCAAATGCTTTAGATTTTTCTTTCAAAAATGCAATCCACATCATTCTTGTAAAATCATCAACAAGAATCATAAAATACCTTTCTCCATAGAATCCTCTAGTCCTAGTAGGACCACTCAAGTCTATATGAACAATCTCCAGCTTCTCTGTCGATGTGAACTTCTTGCTGGGAAATGAACTCCTTTTCTTCTTTGCCATCATACATTCTTTGCAAATCATGTTAGTAGGTTTCATATTTCTAGGTAAATCTCTTATCGCAAGTGTAGTGCTCACCTTGACAATATTATCAAAGTTTATATGACAAAACCTTTTATGCCATAACCAACTGTCATCAATCCTAGTTATCAAACATGTCATCTTAGTAGGATTCAACTGAAATACATTACCTCTGGTTCTAGATCCTTTTCCAATCAGAGTTCCATCTTTATCTTTTATCACACAAGTTTTCTTAGAAAATCAAACTTGATAACCCTTATCAGCCAATTGTCCAACGCTTAGTAGATTATGTCTCAGTCCATCAACAAAGTAAACATCATCAGTGTTAGTCTTTCCATCAAGAGTAATAGATCCTACACCCTTAATCAAACAAGGTGCATTGTTACCAACCCTAACAATTCCTCCATCATAATTATCTAACTTAACAAACTTTCTTTTATCTCCAGTCATATGATGTGCACAACCATTGTCTATAATCCAATCAGATTTCTTTTCCACTTGTGAAACTAATGCTTTTTCTTCCCTTTTATCAGATTCAGAACTTTCTTCTTTAATTGCTAAAAATCCTATTTCCTCAAAGTTATCATTATCACTGTCACTTAAATTTTTTTCAATTCCTGCTTCAACATCTTCATCATTTGCATAATAACATTCTTTAGATCTCCTAAGATTAAAGTTGCTTCTATACTTCTTAACTCTTTTAGGACATTTAGATGCAAAATGACCATATTCTTGACAAGTCCAACATTTAAAGATTTTCTTACCATCTGGTTCTCTTTTTACAAGTAATGCAATACCTTCTTCAATCTTCTTATCTTCCTCAAATCTGCTACTACTGGCATAATGTCCATTCACACTAGTACTTCTTATAGGTCTAATGTTAAGAGAACTGAATGCTATTTCCATTCTAGGTAGCTCTATTTATAATCTCAAGTTCATCTCTGCTATTTCTAATCTTCCAAGAAGAGTCTCTCTTAAAAAGTTCGATGTACAAGGTATCACTTGTTCAATCATCTGTGTTGTTTGCTTGAATACTGGTGTCAAAGTTCTCAGAATTTTCCATATCACTTCATTCTTTGTCATATCACCTCCACAAGACTTTATTCCTGTTACAATCTCAGACATCCTACCAATATAGCTTCTAATAGATTCATCTTCCATCATTCTGATATCTTCAAATGCACAAATCCAATTATGTCATCTAGCCTTCTTTGCATGTTCATCACTTTCAAAAGTAGAATGTAAAGCTTTCCAAATTGCATGAGATATTTTCAAACATCTTACTTGACTATATTCATTCTCCAGTAGTGCTGACAAAAGTGCTTCTCTTGGAAGTATGTTACACATGAATAGATCTAGTTCATCTTTAGTTCCTGCCTCTAGATTGTCTTCCTCAATGATAGTCTTCTCATTCTTTGTAATCAACCAATAACTTGGTCCTAAACACAATAGATGTGTCTTCATCTTTTCTTTCCAGATATGAAAATTTAGTCCATCAAACTTAGGGATTTCTTTTCTAAAATTCACCATGGATCTCCTTAAGTTGTTAAACTTTTCTTTCAAGGAGCTGCTGCTCTGATACCAATTGTTAGAAAGTAAAGATCCCCAAGATAAATCAGAGGGGGGGGGGGGGGTGAATCAGTTATCAGATAATTTAACCATTCAACTACTTTAAAAAATATAATCTATGTACTGATCAACCATAGAAAGATAACCATACACAATTACACAATAACACAAGATATGTTGACTAGGGAACCTCTTGAAAAGAGTAAACCCCGGTGGGAATGATGCCCAAAAAATGATGCACTAATATGAAAGTTCCTTGTTAGAGGATGGACCCTATTAGGAGTCTTATGAAATACATTCAGTACATATAAATCTCTGTTAGGAGATTCTGAATCCTTGTTAAAAGATTCTAACCCGGTTAAGAGTTTATGGAAGACAGAAGGACCCACTGCCCAAACAGCTTCAAGGCAAGATCTCTGAACCCACTGTTCAAAAGATATTAGAATTATTCAATAGAATAATATGAAATATATTACCACCTTCACACTGTGCCAAAACCACACTCTCTACTACACAAGATCACAATTCCAGATCTCTGTACTCACAAGTCTTCCTTCATCACTGAATTAGCTCTTTTCTTCACTTCATGCATATATTCACATCTCAATCTTCATAGTACATATTATAACAAGGAAAAAATTCCTTCTTATATACCAAACTCAAATAATTACAAATGAGTCGGTCCATAATTACAAAACATTAAATTCTACACGCTACACACATAATTCACATAAAACTGTCGGCTTCCAGATACTGTAACTTTCTCCAAACATATCTTCAAAGTTTGCACTATGAACCACATCATCATTAATGAGTATCTAACATCCCTTTAACTGGACAAAATCAAATTCCATCCCAGCTAAGAGATATCCTCCAATTTCTGAAAATCGCTTCACAGAAACACTATCTAAACACTGCTTTCACCAAAATGCTCATAACTCTCACAAATGAATGAATTTATTTTTGCGCTTTTAATCATAGGTTAATAACACACCAAAGAATATACCATCAACTACACAAAATCCAATCTACAATACAACATGTGCACAAAACAAAACTATACCTACTTTCTTGCTAATATCCAGAATATCGCTGTGTTGACATCAATGAGAATCCAAGTCATGAATGCAACAACAACTGCTATAGAATGACTGCCAAAATACTTTGCATTCATTCCTAACACCTCTCTCATTTTCTCCATGTCATCCAAGCAATCATGCTCTCAAGCTCTCAAGGTGATCAAGCAAGCATTCATTCAAGCATTCAAGTCTTCTTCTTCATCCAAGTTCTCTATTGAAGATTAAGGATTTAAAGCATTCAAGCTATTGAAGGGATTTGGATCAAGCATTCAAGATCTATCATTCAAACCCTAGATCTAGCCACCATGGTGGTGTGATCTTCCTTCAAGATCCTTTCTTCATCTTCAAGATCCATATCATTGTTTCCTCAAGGTTGATTTCAAGCATACAATCATGGAGGTTTGATAATATTATGTTCAAGCTTTCATATCAATTTATTTGATTACATTCCAAATACATTAGCATATCTATTGAATTGCATAGCTTCATTGTTAGATTAATTTATACTACTTGCTAGCATTCTCCTATTTCAATTTCAATATTAAGGTTGATTCCAAAGCGGGGTTTGACCAAGGCAAACCACCCCCCCCCCCCCCCCCCCACATAAATACAAAACTATTTTTCTTGCAGGAACAGGTGTGGAATCTCGGATCTGAGAGTGAATTTGGATACCCTTTTTGGCAATCTTTCAGGATCTGCGAACAGAATCAAAATCAGACTTCAAATAAATAATGTGGTCTTTGACCTTTTAAAAGGTCAAAGTCTACCTGTGTGAATTTGGAGAAAAGATTTTTGGGTTTTGTCTGCCTCGACATTTCTAGTCTAGAATAGGTGTTGAAATCTTCAGAAAGTTCATACAAAAGCCAAAATTTAGCATTTTCTAGATCTGCCCTAATTCAAGGTTAGTATTTGCACTTTAATTATTTCAGATTTCAAGCTTAATCCAACTATAGGGAAGTATAGGGTTTCTCTCTCTTTTTCATATTCTTCATAGATTGATTCAATTGTGTATTAACCTCTTGGTTGATCAAATAGGATCTCTCCTTTGGGAATTTGGATTTAGGAGTGAATCTTACATTTTCCCCACACACATACACAACTAGTGGTGATTCCAAATTACCACTATTCACCGAGCTATAGAGAACAATTACTGACGGACAGTAAGTTGATATAGTATTGAATCTAAAGTGAAATATTGGTTAGAAGGATTTGTATGGATTGAGTATTGATTTGTAATCTACAATTGAAGTTGTATTAAGGTAGATCATTTACTGTTACATATTTAACCGTTGTACATAGTCAAAATCTCTTAACCGAGTGGACTCTGAAAGTCTTATGATGTATCATTCATAGAATGAACATTGTTATCCTATCAACCCCATAGTGAATGCTGGTTGGATGATAACTTCTAGTTTAAAATCCTCTAACAAGGTCACACCTGATAGTGTGTTTGTAAACTTTTAATAGGGTTGGGTCTTAACCGACCTCACTTCAGAAGAGTGAACAATTTTTGGGTTGCCGGTCCCAAGTGGTTTTTCCCATTACAGGGTTTCCATGTTAAATCTCTTATGTTATGTGTTGATTGTGATATTTGTTTGTTATCATAATTTGCATGTTACATGTTAGATTTGATTGGTAACTATTATGGTATTAGACTGGTAGTCGATAAAAGCACAGACAGTGAAAGTTATTATTATTTACCAAGGAGTAGAAATTGAAGAATTTTGTTTTGAATTATACATTTTGTTTTGGGACACTGGATAACTGATTCACCCCCCTCTTAGTTATTCTAACACTTCTCATATCCTTCTGCATTCTTTTGTAACAATACTACCGCAATAGTATGATAGGAGGTAAATGAAAAAATCTACATGGTCTTACTGTAATCAGATGTCCTTAAAATAGGAGCATGTTTAATGGCTTGTTTAATATTTTGGAAAGCCTCAATTTCCTATTTATTCATGCAACTTTTTCTCCCTTTTTCAACATTTTGAAGATGGGGATACTAGTTTTAGCAAAATTAGTAATAAATCTCCTTAAAAAATTTACTTGTGTAAAAAAGATTTGAATACCTTTAACATTCTTGGGCCGGGAAAGCCGTTCTATAGCTAAAACCCTCTCAGGGTCAATTCTTACTCCATCCTTGGACATAATATGTCCCAAAATCTTACCTTCCACAACACCAAAAGCACCCTTTTTTGGATTCAAGGAAACCCCATAATCCAAGGCCTTGATAAAAACCTTCTCAAGATGTTCATAATGTTGATCCTCCTTAGCTAAATATGATATGGGATCATCATGATACACAACCAAAAAAATATTTATGAAGTATTCAAAAGCCACATCCATGGCTCTTTGGAAGGTAGTACCAGCATTAATAAAACCAAAAGGCATTCTGACATATACATATGTTCCCCATGGAGTGGTAAATGCAGTTTTAAACTGTTCCAATTCCTTGACCATCACTTGATTATAACCTGAGGAACCGTCCATCATGGACATTAGTTATGATCTAGTGACACTTTGCAGCATATTTTCCATGTTAGGTAACCCATAATTATCTTTTAAGAAATTTATATTTAGGTTCCTAAAATCAACACAAAGTCTAATGTCACCATTCTTCTTTCTTATTGGAACTAAATTGGACACCCAAGTAGAATGTCTGATAGGCTGATGCAGGAGCATCTTGGGTCCTTGGCAATCTTGTGTCACCAAAAATAGATTTGATTTTTTTTGTGTTGCTCAGTTGCTTCTTTGACCGAGTTGGCTCGATAGTTGGTCATTTTTCTTTGGTTATCAAGTTTGGTTGGTTATCTCTTGGGTAGTCAGTTATTTCACTGGTGCTCGACGATGCTTGTCTGGCACTCGGTCATCCTTTCTTATCGAGTGGTTTATTTTGAGTTCCTGTTGAGGCTGACTTGTGCATTTATTATGAGTCACAGATTTAATGCTAGTATCCATCATTAGGAAGCGTGTGGTCCATCTGACCATTCCTTTTGTTGATTGTGGATCTGAAGGCCGACTAAGTTCGGTAGCCTCTTATATAAATGTAGTTGTTTGGTTAGAGTTTAGGAGTTAATTTTTTTTGGGATAGAAGTAAGAAGATAGAAGATTAGATATTGTTCATAGATCCTCACATGTTTGAGGACTTTTATAATTCATTGTAATATTTGGTCGTAACTGGGAAGGCCCTACAACCCGAAATGTATGAATAAATTTGAATATAATATATGAATGATCCTAGATTTACTCTCTCCCACTATGTTGTTGTTGCTTCCGCATGTTGTTGAGCAAGGTGGTTTAGGTTAGGGTGTGCCATTCCTTGGCCCCTCCCCTCTCTTGCATCAGGTGGTATTAGAGCGAGGTTAGATCTAGATCTAGGTTTGTGAATCTAGATTTGAAGGTTCCTTCTTGTGAAGCCCTAGTTGAATTGTTGTGGGGTAGCATATTGCGGTCTGATCTGCAATTGCAGAGGGATTTCAAGATGTTTCATGGGAGGTGAGATGTGGATCCAGGATTGGTAAACATATTGAGAAAAATTGCTGCTAGATTGGAAGCTCTTGAAACAACCCAGATAAGAGGAAGACATCTTGAAGATGTTAGTGATGATGAAATTGAGGTAGAACAAGGTGATGTAGAACCTGCACCTGTGATGGATTAGGGTGAGGAAAGATTCTTGAAGGCTTTGAAAAGTCTAAAGTCTACACCACACTTTAATCCTCCTAAGTATGGTGGAAAGTTGGATTCTCTTGAATTGGTGGATTGGATCACAAAGATGGAAAAGTACTTTGAGTATGAAAATGTACCTGAAGAGAAGAAAGTGAAAATTGCAAGAACAAAGTTGAAAAGTCATGCATCCTTATGGTGGGAACATTTGCAGCTGGACAGAAAGAGGAAAGGCAAAGATAAAATCAAGGTATGGAGTAAAATGGTGAATAAATTGAAAGGAAAGTTCTTACCTTGTGATTATCAAATTAACCTAGTTAGGCGAATGCGAAGTCTAAGGAAGAAATATAGCTCGGTAAAGGATTATACTGAGGAATTCTATAGATTAGATATCAAATCTGGACATGATGAAGATGATGTGGAAATAATTTCTAGATACCTGAATGGTTTGAGTGTTTCCATCCAAGAAGAAATCAGTTTGGTCAAATTGGAGAACATTGAAGAGGCTTATCAATTTGCATTAAAAGCTGAGGAGAAATTGAACAAGAGACATGAGCAAAGATAAAGAGGTAGATCTTATGGTAAAAATGGTAGATATGAACTAGAAAAGACAACTTTGGATAAAGGCAAGAGCAAGTGGAAAGGTGAAAGTTCATCTAGAGGTAGAGGCAGTAACTACCAAGGTGGTTATAATAGAGGAAGTTTCTAAGGAACTTGTTACAATTATGGGGAAGAAGGACATAGATCATTTGAGTGTACACATGCAAGTAAGAAGGCTAGTAATAGTAGGAATTCTTTGGTGCAAGAAGAGTCACTAAATGAACCTAAGAAGGAAAATAACTTGATGGTAAGGAGAGCACTATGGAATGAAGGTAAAAAGGAAGATCTGGTAAGGAAACTTTTGTTCAAGACCAGATGTAGAGTTTTTGAAAAAGTTTGGAAGGTAATCATTGACAGTGGTAGCTCAGAGAATTTGGCATCTAAAGAGATGGTCAAAAAGTTGTATTTGAAAAGGTTGGAACATTCGAAGCCTTATCAGATTTCATGGATCAAAGATGAGCATACAATCCTGGTGAGTGAACAATGTTATGTGAATTTGAAGATTGGAAAGTACTATGATAAGGTGTTATGTGATATCATGCCTATGGATTGTTATCATATTTTGTTGGGTAGACCTTGGCAATATGATAGACATGCTATATATGATGGGAGATTGCATAAGTCTACTATTTTCACTGATGGAAAGAAACAAATCTCGTTACCTTTGATGGAAGAACTTTTTAGTAATATTTGCACATCTGTGAAAGTTTTCTTGATGGAAGGAAGAAAGTTTGTTAAGGATTTAAAGAGAAATGATGTATGGTTTGTTGTGATTCCTAACAAATCGAGTAAGAAAATAGAGGATAATGTCCCTTAGTCTTAAATCTATCGATTCAATTCCTGATTCTTGGTAGGTGTCAACTAATGAGGTGCCTTATTCGGTAAACTAGCTCCAGGGATTAGATCCATGCAATGATCAATGCTTCTTTTTAGTGGCAAACCATCAGGTACATTATCAAAAATAATTTCCTTGTACTTGGTGAGTAACTTATCAATCTCCTCAGGGAAATTATCCCCCATTTTCTTACTTGGTTTGTTAGGAATCACAACAAAACATACATCATTTCTCTTTAAATCCTTAACAAATCTTGTTACCTTTGATGGAAGAACCTATTAGTAATGTTTGCACATCTGTGAAAGTTTTCTTGATGGAAGGAAGAAATTTTGTTAAATATTTAAAGAGAAATGTATGTTTTGCTGTGATTCCTAACAAATCGAGTAAGAAAATAGAGGATAATGTCCCTAAGGAGATTGATAAGTTACTCACCGAGTACAGTGAAATTATTTCTGATAATGTACCTGATGGTTTTCCACTAAAAAGAAGCATTGATCATTGCATGGATCTAATCCCTGGAGCTTGTTTACTGAATAAGGGACCTCATCGGTTGACACCTACCGAGAATCAAGAATTGAATCAACAGATTCAAGAGTTGCTGGAGAAAGGTTTGATTAGAGAAAGTTTGAGTCCTTATGTAGTTCTTATGGTATTGGAACCTAAGAAGAATGGAGAATGGAGAATGTGTACTGATTCTAGAGCAATCAATAAGATAACTATGAAGTATAGGTTTGCTATATCGAAAATGGATGATATAATGGATAGTTTGACTGGAGCAAAGTATTTTACCAAGATTAATTTGAAAAGTGGGTATGATCAGATTAGAATCAGAGAAGGTGATGAATGGAAAACTAATTTCAAGATAAAAGAATGTTTGTATGAGTGGTTGGTTATGCCTTTTGGTTTAACTAATGCACTGAGCACTTTTATGAGGTTGATGAATGAAGTTTTGAAGAAATTCTTGGGTAAGTTTGTGATTATATATCTTGATGATATTCTGATATTCAATAAGACCATAGAAGAACATTTTTTGCATGTTAGAAAAGTTTTGCAGAGATTGAAAGAAGAAAAGTTACTGATAAATCTGCAAAAGTGTTCATTCGTGAAAGAGGAGATTGTGTATTTGGGATTTGTGATTTCAGCTGATGGTTTGAAAATGGATCCTGAAAAGGTTGAAGCTATTTTGAATTGGTGTACACCTATGAATGCTAGTGAGGTAAGAGCATTTCATGGTTTGGCAAGCTTTTACTGAAAGTTCATTAGAAATTTCAGTTCAATTTTTAATGCTATGACTGAGACTATGAGAGGAGACAAAAGAGAATTCAAGTGGACACATGGAGCTAGTAAAAGTTTTGAGACTCTGAAGCAGAAGGTTGCTGAGTTTCCTATTTTGGCATTGCCTGATTTCAATAAGGTATTTCAAGTAGAATTTGATGCAAGTGGAAGTGCAATTGGATCTATGTTAAGTCAAGAAGGTTAACCTATTGCTTTCTTTAGTGAAAAGCTGAATGATGCAAAAAGGAAATATTCTTTTAATGATCTAGAATTCTATGCTATTGTTCAAGCACTAAAGAGATGGAGACATTATTCGATAGTGAGTGAATTTGTGTTGTATACTGATCATAAGGCCTTACAGTATTTGGGTATTCAAAATAAGTTGAATCAGAGACATATGAAATGGGTTGAGTATTTGTAGAGTTATACATTTGTGATAAAGCATAAGTGTGGAGTCACTAATCGAGTTGGTGATGCATTGAGTAGAAGGAGATCTTTGATGACCAAGATGAAAATTGGAATTTTAGGCTTTGATGACATGAGAGATTCTTATGAATTTGATCCTAATTTTTTTGAGTTGTGGAGAAAGTGTAGAGCACCTATTCAAGATCAAAATAGTACTAAATGGGATGAATATTTCATGCAAGGAGGTATGTTGTTTAAAGGTATTTAGTTGTGTATACTGAGAGGACCTATGAGAACTAATTTGATAAAAGAGAAACATAGTGGTGTTTGGCTAGACATTTTGGTGTTGATAAGACATTGAATTTTCTTAAGGAGAAATGCTTTTGGCCTTAGTTGTATAAAGATGTTTAGAAATTTGTGAAAAGTTGTGGAGTTTGTCAAGTTGCAAAAGGTGTTAGTCAAAATATTGGATTGTATACACCAATTTTTGTACCTGAGAATCCTTAGATTGACATCAGTATGGATTTTGTTCTTGGCTTACCAAAGATAGTAAGAGGTAATTATTCTATATTTGTGGTTGTGGATAGATTTTCTAAAATGGCACATTTTATACCTTGTAGAAAGACATCAGATGCAGTACATGTAGAAGATCTTTTCTTTAAGGAAATTGTCAGATTGCATGGATTACCGAGGAGTATTATCTCTGATCAAGAAAGTAAATTTGTTGGATACTTTTGGAAGATTCTTTGGAGAAAGTTGGGTACTGAGTTAAAATACAGTTCTACATTTCACCCACAAACTGATGGACAGACAGAGGTTGTGAATAGAAGCTTGGGTAATCTTTTGAGATGTTTAGTTGGAGACACACCAGGTAATTGGGATTCTATGTTGGCACAAGTAGAGTTTGCATACAATAATTCAGTGAATAGGAGTACTGAAAAACACCTTTTGAGATTGTAAATGGCATACAACTGAGAGGTATATCTGATTTGAGAGACATTGATGATGAAAGAAAGAGAAGTGCCAAAGGAGAAATTTTTTTTGAGTACATGAAGACATCACATGAAGATGTGAAGCTGAAACTGGAAAAGAGTAATCATAAATACAAAGAAAGAGTTGATAGATCAAGAAGACATAAGACTTTTGATGTTGGTGATGAAGTGATGGTTTATTTGAGAAAAGGTAGATTTCCTGTTGAAACATATGGGAAGCTGAAGATGAAGAATTTTGGACCTTGCAAGATTCTGAGAAAATTTGACAGTGGAAATGCATATGAAGTTGAGTTACTTGATGACATGGATATATCACCTATTTTCAACATTGCTGAGTTGTATGAGTTTCATGAATCTGATGAAGACATGGAAGTACCGATGGATTATCCTAAGAAGTAGACATAAGAAGTTGACCATATTTTGGAGCAAAGGATTAGCAAAAGAACAAGAGGTAAAGAGTATATGGAATATCTAGTAAAGTGGAAGAATAGACTGATTAAGGACAGTTCATGGATTTCAGAGTCTAAGTTGGATGCAGATCAGATCATACCTTCTGAATGATTTGAAGAATCATTCTTAAATAGCCCCAGGTGTTTGATGCAGGAGTATCTTAGGTCCTTGGAAATCATGTGTCACCAAAAATAGATTTGAATTTGTTTATGTTGCTCAGTTCCTTCTTTGACCGAGTTGGCTCGGTAGTTGGTCAGTTTCCTTTGGTTACCGAGTTTGGTCGGTTATCTCTTGGGTGGTCGGTTATTTCACTAGTGCTCAATGATGCTTTTTTGGTGTTTGGTCATCCTTGCTTACCAAGTGGTTTATTTTGAGTTCCTGTTGAGGCTAAATTTTGCATTTATTATGGGTCATAGATTTAATGTTGGTATCCATCATTGGGAAGCGTGTGGTCCCAGATCTAACCATTCCTTCCGTTGATTGTGGATCTGAAGGCTGACTTAGTTCGGTAGCCTATTGTATAAAGTAATTATTTGGTTAGAGTTTAGGAGTCAATTATTTTGGGGATAGAACTAATAAGATAGAAGATTAGAGATTGTTCACAGATCCTCGCATGTTTGAGGACTTCTGTAATTCATTGTAATATCTGGTCATAATTGGGAAGGCCTTACAACTCGGCATGTATGAATCAATTTGAAGATAATATATGAAAGATCCTATATTTCCTCTCTCCCACTATGTTGTTGTTGCTTCCACGTGTTGTTGAACAAGGTGGTTCAGGTTAGGGTGTGCCATTCCTTGGCCCCTCCTTCTAGTGCTTGTGTCATAGGCCTAATTGTTCCAACATCTATCATTCTCTTTAATTTATCCTATATTTTGGGTTTCATTGTGGGGTTCACATGCCTCAATTTATGTCTAAAAGGTTTGGTGCCTTCCTTCAATAGAATCTCATGCTGGAACACATCTTCTATGTAAGCTTTTAAGTCATCATAAGACCATGGAAAAACATGTCTAAATTTTTTGAGAAGATCAATCAACATCTTTCTAACCTTGGGAGACAACCTCCTGCCAGTGTAAATGTTTTTTGGTACTATATTTGTTCCCATATTTATTTCTTCTAAATCTTCCAGCTTATTTGTAACTTTGGTAGAAAAGGCCTTATCTTTATTGTTAAATGCTCTTTCAAGAGAAACTAGTCCTTTAGGAACCTTATTTGATTTTAACTGTAAGACTTCCTTTCTAAAAATAGTTTCTTTTCCATTACTGGTGTCTACATAAGTACTAAAATCCATTTCCTTTTCACCAAAATGGGACTCACATTATAAGAATCTTATTATATCTTGGTCATCATAAAATACCTATCAGTTTTCAACATTGTCTGGGATTGAAGACCTGGACTGAACCTCAATTTTGGATATCTCAGAAAAAGTGATATCCTCTAGCCTTAAGGCTATATTTTCTAATAGGTCGGCCATTCTATTTTAACTCCTATCCATCCAATCAATACCAAATTTATTGAAATTCTCAATCTCATCCCAAACAACATTTTAGTATTGTTTTAATCTTTGATTTTTTGATGCATATCTTGATCTAATATGAGAAATTACTAACTCAGAATCACCAATTACCCTAAGGAAGTTTATTCCATTTCTTGATGCTAATCTCAATCCAATTAACAAGGTTTCATATTCTATAACATTATTTGTGTAAGAGAACAAAAGAGTAAAAGAAAACTTAAAAGTTTTACCATTTGGAGATATTAGCAACACTCCTGCTCTAGCCCCTTCCTTTGAACTTGCTCCATCAAAATATAAGTTTACAAATCATCATGGTCTACCATTTTATCTTTTTCTTCAGCTAAAAGGATAGGCCTAGCCCTTTCCTCCATTTCTTTCTCTTGAAATTGGAAAGAACCAATATCAGTGTCTAGAAAACAATTCATACTATCTTCTTCATTTTCCTCAATCATATGAGGAGTTCTAGTTTCCCTAGACACACTTACAATTTCCCCTTCAATGTCAAATGTAGAAAATGACAAATCACACTAGATAATTCCTCTCATCGAAGCACTCCACCTTCTAGATAATAACATCCCATATTGATGAGGGATATCTACCACCAAAACACTCATAGTTAGCTATTTATTTGGATATGCTTCTAACCTATAAAGTAGATCTTTAATGGTGCCAATAACTAGCACTTCCCTTGAGTCCATAGCTTAACACCTCCCATGAGGTGTATCCACATTCAATCCCGTTGACTTCATAACTTCTATAGGTATGATAGTATTTGATGCCCCAGAATCAATCATATAATTTTTTAGCATTTTTCCATTAATTACCAAAGTAAAAAAGAAAGGGTCAACTATTCTTCATGTAGTACTAACAAAATTTGTATCCAAGTAGATTTGTGGAATCTTAGAAATAATTTCTTCAACTTTACTGTCAGGTATGTCATCTAGGGAAGCTACATGTTTATCATTTCACTCTGATTTTTGGAAATTTGTGGAAGTGACACCATTCACCCATTTTAGGGCCTTTTCCTTATGTTCTCCTATTCAGGTATGTGCAGGATCATGGTATGCCAAAAAATGACGATGTGAAAAAGAAGTCCTGATTGATTCACTCTTTGAAAAAAAAACTATAACTTTCAAACAGTATAACATTTTTGAAATATGAAATATACATCACATTCTATGCTTCACCTAATACAATAATAATAAACAATTCTTTCAATTTGATGAAGTTTAGACTAAGTTAAGGTGGTCCAACATGAGATTTTTTATATCCAAGAAAATTTGTAGCAGAAAAATCATAATTAATTATCTACTTGGAAAAAAATATAAAAAAATATACCTCACATTTGGACATGTGTCTACTACTTTTATCTAGAATCTTATTAAAAAAAAATTATCATTTGATTTTGTTTAATGTGGTCATACATACACCTACTTTTTATCTTTCTAGTTCTGATTGATAGACTTATTAAAAAATAGCTATAACTTTTAAACTATATAACATTTTTAAAATCCAAAATATGTGTCACATTCTATGATTTTCCTACTACAAGAAATATAAAAAAAGTTTCTAATTTGATAAAGTTTAGCCTAAGCTAACATGGTTAGACATGAGATTTTTTGTATTCTAGAAAAGTTGTAGAGAAAAAATCATAATTAATTATTTACTTGGAAAAAAATTACAAACAAATATGTGTCACATCTGGACATGAAACTACTACTTATATCTAGAATCTTGTAAAAATATTTATCATTTGATTATGTTTAAGGTGGTCAAACATACACATTCTTTTTATATTTTTCCTGAAATTTTTGTACTACTAAATTGAAATTCTCAACATATAGAATAATTATTTTTCAAAAAAGGCCGAGTATCTTAGAAACTAAATTCAATTTTCTATAGATTCTCTTCTTACATATTTTTGATATAATATTTATAACTTGTTCAAATTTTTATGTCAACTTGCCTAAAACTGATTTTTTGAATTTTCATTGCCAATTAAGGCCTAGTTTGGCATACCATGATCCTACACATACCCATTCTCATCATTTCCAACAATGGAACCTTAACAGTGATCTGTGAGAGAAAATTACTCATGTCAATTGGGATATATTTCTAATCAACCATATCTCGCTTTACAATAGTAACATCTTTATTTTCCACATGGACAGTCAGGCTAGGCTGCTCCTTGATTTGGAACTTACCATACTTTTGGGGAGAAGGAACAGTTACCTCTGATGCCTTTGTATTTACCTTATACACCATACTAGAACCAGTTGGCTTGGCATTCTTCTTTATTTTAATTTTGCTGACAACATCAACAACCTTTTTCTTTTCTTGAGGCTTCTTATTGTCCCTTTCTAATTTTTTGATAAACATGCTAGCTAGCTTACCATTAGCATTACCAACTATCCTATTCCTGAGGTTATAATTCTTGGCTTGAGTGACCATGTCTGCAGTAACTTGAGCAATTTCTTCATCAGAAGGTCACCTTAGAATAACTGATTCTTCACCCTTTACTGCACTACATCCAACATCATCAAATTCCTCATCCTCTTCATTAGAGAAAACATGTTGATGGTACACCTCATTTCTAGCTTGTGAACAAACAACATCCTAATTTTTTATTTCATCAATAGAATCAATCTCATCCCAAAAGTGTGAAGAAGTCATTGTGCAACCACTATCAGCATATTGCTCAGCTTGCTCTTCACTTTCAAATATGTTTAAAGAAATAGCACAATACTCTAGACAATGTGGGGATTGATAGGAAATACACAATGGGATATCATCATTCATATTAACTAAAATCTTTTGCAGAGGATCATGGGTTTTTTCATCAGGTTTATCCTTTTTTGGTGTAATAGTGGGCTTTCCATCCTCCTGTTAGGTGTTATAGGGGTAGTTTGGCATTCTTGGTTATCTACTAAAATTGTTAAAAGTTGGATTGTCATTAGTTGGATCCCTATTATTTCTTTTCTCTCCAAGCTTTAGATCCTTCAAAGCATTTAAGATCTATTTGAGACTATCATCTTCCTTAGGTTTTAAATTTGAAGACCTGCCTAGTTCCTTCTTGTTTGGCATTTGACGCTTCCAATCCTCTCTTCTTCTCAATTTTCTTGATATTCTTTTGTTACTTTCTATGTTAATAGCCAATTTGTAAGCTTCCCCAAGATTTATAGGATTCTTATCCCTTAAGAGGTATCCCATTTTATCATCATAGGCATTTAAATATGTCACAAGACATATCGTGTCATCTAGCCTGATAACTTGCAAGAGCTTATGCATGGCCTTTTTGAATCTTACATTGAATTCAATAACATCCTCATTCTGATTTTTCTTAATATTATTGAACTCATTCAACATAAAACCCTCATTATCTTATCACCATATTTTTCTTTAAAACATTTTCTAAATTCATTTCAAGACCCTATACTAGCATGTGGTAACCCTCTGAACCAATCCCTAGCTTCTTCAGTTAAAGATTGCACAAATAATTTCATTATTATATCATCGGGTTCAACATTATAATCATCCATCATATCAATAATTTTCTTTAAATGTTCTTCACATGTAATGACATTATTTCTAGTAAACTTAGGGATCTTTTTTATAAGTTCATCAGGGATTACATTAGGATAAGTAGGGATACCACAAAAAGTAAGTTGTTTGTACCTTTCAAGATGAATAGGTCCTCCCTGTGATGGGCCAACAACCTAGGATTTAGACGCCCTTATGTTTGATGTAGTAGAAACTTTAGCAGCAATTGGTGGTGGGATGGTTGTTTCTTACCTTGTAGTATTCCCAAGATTTCCACCATGTTCTAAATAAGAAGTAGCAACATTTGAAAGTCCTGAAGTCCATTTAAGAAACTCAATCTTCTTTTTCATTTTCATGGTAGTAGCTTCCAATTTTGATTTCTCAAGCTCTTTAGCCAATATTTCCTTCTCTCTTCTATCCCTCTCAAGATCAAAATTTAATCTCAACACCTAATCTAAGGGATCTTTATCTTTGATAGGCTCATTGATTGTAATTCCAACAACCCTTTGTTTATCTTTATCCTAGGGTTTTCTTACCTCACATACTTCTTTGATAACAGGTTGTTCCTTTGTTTTTTTAGGTATTGGAACATAATTTATTTCTTCTAGGTCTAACAACTACCTCTTTAATTGTTCAACTCTTATCATAGATTGTCTTATTTTGTAGGGAAAGCAGTAGCTTCTATAAGGCCACTATCTACAATTTTCTCCATCATAGAGGATTTTTCAAGATTTTTGGCTCTTTCTAAGAAATCCTCTAAATTGGCCTAAGCCAAGGAAGTATCTCTGAATTCTCATAGAGAACATATAAAACTAGAGCTCGACCTAGAGCTTAGATACACAACTCTCATGACAACATATTTAAATAGAAATGAAACAAAACAATGGACCCAAAAAGAAATGTAGGAAATTCAACTTCCTTTTGTAATAGATAAAAACTATGGTGATAGGAAATTTCAGGACTTACCTCCCATGAAAATGAATTTCTGCAAGCTTTGTAGAGAATAACTTATTACCTCTAATGTTGTTCTCTTGAAAAATTAGGGATTCTTAATGAAGAAACAACTCAATCAATGTCTACAAAAGGGCATAAAATCTGAATACAAGGTTTGCCACACTTCAATCATTAATTCATTTGTGCTGAATTAATTTAGAAATGACGTAATTCTCACACTTGCATTAATTATTATTCATTTCCACATAGGTCCTTTACTATGTAATGATTATTTTCCATTCATGAAATTTTAAAATTTTAATTATTTGAAATGCCTAGAATATTTCCTTTTTCAATAATCATTACTCTCCTTTCATTACCGCCATTCATTACCCTCCTTTTATATTTTCATACACCATGAACCTTGAACATTGAACTAAAAGAAAAAGGTTCAATGGTTTTGTGTACTCGGAATACCTTCATAGGATTAGTTCACCAATATTTCAAATCAATTAAGCAAAATACAACAATTATGAAGCTATTGAATGAAAACAAGGACAATAAACATCACATGGCTCTCTAATTAAAGATGTTAATGAAGAGCTCTCAACAAGCTTCCATTAGAGACAACTCTTAAATGAGAAAATATGGTAAATGATGAGTGATTATGCCTATCTTTCTCAATTATGCTAAAATTATTCTTTTAAATCAATTTCACTATAATAAGGATGCAATTCTAAAATGTACTTGGGATCATTTTCTCCTATTTTTTTCCTTGTATTTATAGATTTCTGCAAGCTTAGGGTGTGGAGTCAATTTAATCATGGTTAAGTTTAGGTTAAGTCCATGGTTTCAAATGTTGAGACAATTTAAATATTTTTTCCTCAAAGCTTGGGAAAATGAGACAAAATGAGTGATCAAGATGCATTCTCCAAGTGATAGATTGAGATTCAATGTGGTTTTGATCCATGCGAGCTCAATTCTCAATTCCTATTGGTTCAGGTGATTCCTTCACATTGGTAGGTGATAAATATTAAGAGTTAATTAATTGATTTATTTATCCACGTGTACCCCTTGAATGGGTTAGATTTGATTTAATTCAACTATACAATTAATTTCATTAAATGCATAATTAAATGATTAATTTTATTTAATTAATCCCTTTTTGGATTTGATTTCAATTGCTCACTTCAATTAGTCTGACCATTTTTAGGTGTCTACAGGTTCAATTTCAATATCACCAACTTGTTTTATCATTAAAAGCTTTCATTTGGTAGGGACTCATATTGAAGATGAGACCTATAAAATGAACCTTGAACTTAGAACTAAGAGGGGGGTATAATGGTTTAGGCTTATTACTGACTCATGTTATGTGACACAATTCAAGCCTATACTTGACCAAGACTCGAGACATACATACATACATAGGATGAACCTTGAACCTTGAACCATTAAAATTTTCACATAGGTTCAATTGGAGAGTTAAATATGGTGACACTTTGTTATACAAACACTAAAAAACTCAAGGATTTTACAATAACCCCATGATGGCTTAGGAGAATAATATATCAACCGAAAGGGAATTAATAAATCCTATTTTTTCTTGAAAGTGGATTATGGAAATATATTACACGTGCAAAAAAAAGGTTATTTTACGTATTATGTGGACTAGCATTGTGGACTATTTTACATGTTGTGTGGACTAACATTGAATTTTTAGATCCTCTTATGCTTGAACTAGTCCCCATACATCATCTATCTATTTGTGACATTATGTTGGGATTATGGAAAGGTGAGTTACTGAGAGGAGAGGGGTGAATCAGTAACCCTAAAAAACATTGTTCTTTATCCTTAAGACAATGTAACTCATTAACCGATTGTCATGTTATCATTTCTATCCATCCATAACATTACTAAAAATAAGAAATGATTTCTAATCTAACATGAAAATTCATGAAACTTCATACACTTGACACATGTTTTTTGGTATCGCAAAAACCCTTGTTAGAAGGTAAAAACTATGATGGGGATGACACCCACAAAGCTTCACTACTATAATAATAAACTTTGTCAGTTAAGGCTACAATGTTGATCACTTCTAATGATCTTACCTTGTTAGGAGTAACAATAAAGACCTGATAAGATCTACCTAGATAGAGGATTTAAGAAGCACTATTAAGTGTGCACTTGGTTAAGAGATTTAAAAAGGACTTGTTAGGTCTACTCTATTAAGAGATTTAAGTCTACCGCAGTTGTTAGAAAGTAATAGTAAATTTGACCTGTATATAGAAAATTAATTTTCCTAATTTCATATCTGATAAGTACACAATTGATATCACCTTGTTGTGATAGATATCTTCTTTGAATACTACTCAGTAGCCTCTGGTGTGCTTCTGAATATAATTCTTCAATGCTCTATCAAAACCTTAAATTCACAACCCTATCTGATCTTCAGATGTCTATATAGGTAGCTACTTCATGTTCTCTCTCTCTCTCTCTCTCTCTCTCTCTCTCTCTCTCTCTCTCTTGTGAAAATGACATCTTGACAATTCATATATCAAAATATTTTACCTATGGTATCATCTAAAAAAAATTAGATCTATGATCCAAATAAATAACCTAAATCAATACTACATAGGGATCATAAATCATTTAATGATTACATTAGCATTAAATCTTCACCTTGAAATATAAAAACCATTCTCTAGCTTGGTATAAACCATTTGCGTTGTTTTCTGTTCCTGTTAATATGATTTAGAACAACAGAGAGGGGGGGTGAATCAGTTGTTCTCAGGTCCTGATGTATAAAACAATCTCAAAAACTTATCCTTAAATTAGATCCAATAACCAAAACAAACAGAGTCATCACTTATTCAATAATAGAAACATCTAACAATGCAGTCCACTACCCAGTTGTAACTTAACTTGCAAAACATAGTAATGTTCAAACCAAAACATTCACACAAGTATTAACACCAGGATTTATAGTGGAAACCCAATTTGGGAAAAACCACTTTGTAACATGCTACTATTATTTTCACTCTTCTGAAGTGAGCTCGGTAAAAAGCCAACCCTGTCAAAGGTTACAATACACACTATCAGGTGTGACCCAGTTAAAGGATTTTAATCACCTTGTTAAAAGTGAGCCTAGTCATAGGACTTACATACACTCCATTAGAATGTAACCTTGTTAAAAGGATTTAACATATGATTATTAGGTCAACCTCTGTTAAAAGGATTTTGACTATTACAATGGTTAGAAAGTAGCAACAATATTATCTGAAAAATATACAACTCACTTTGCAAATATTAGATCTGATTCCATACACTAATGCTGGTTTACTGACTTTGAAACTTTTTCATTTCCATCTCTGATCTTCTCGAAACTTTTCTTCAAGAAATCACCACAATTCTCCTTCAGCCTTTTCTACTTATTCAGTCAATAAAACTTTCCTCTTCCAGAATTCTCTGTTCTCCATGTACATGCATATCAAAATGCTTAGGTTCCCTTATATTTTCCTCAATTAGGTTAACTCATCTTTTGCCACTCAATCTCATTTGTAGATCCTAGGGTTAGGTTAAATTCATTGAATCTACCCACTTCATGTTCTTCGGCTCCTTTTCTAGAATCATCTCAAATATCTAAAAGATTTACAATAAAATATTTTACAGTGCATTTAATCCTTCCAAAAAATTAATAAATAAAGTCAACACATTTTACTTAATCCAAGAATTCAACAATGTCGGCTCCAAAATTAAATTCTCTTCAAATATAAAATTGCTGATGCTCGGTCAATACTATGATTGTCCACTCGGTCTTCATGTAGAAAGCTCTGTCATTACTAAAACTGTTTACTCGGCTTACACTATCTTCCTCGACAATTAATTATTGTTCAGTCGACACTATAATTTTGCTCGGCATATACCAACTTGGTTGACACTAACATTACTCGGCTTAAACATGATTTTTCCATTCTTTGCTTGGTTAAGCCTACCATTTCAGTGTTCAGTCTTACTGAGATAAACAATACATTATCTCATCATTGTGCAACATAGTCAAGTACACTTTGTAGTATCAAGATAACTCAACCTTTCCTTAGGTGCTATTGTTACCAACCTTTCTTAGCCCCTCAACAACACTCAAATAGATATAGTACTTTCCTAAGTAGCAACAGTCTTACCAGTTAAGGTTTGACATCAATGACAATACAACAATTGTTTCAATTGGAATTTCCAACAATCTCCCTCTTTGGAATTGATTTTAACACCATATGATATCACTTGAATAACACATGGATTACCAACCAATTCAAAACATATCTATCCATCAAAGATTATTTATAATATCCTTAGCTTCATTCTGATTCAAAATCCTATAAGCCTCACTTCTGTGACCATCAAAAGTATTCAAATCTCCCTCTATCTTGCAGTTCATCATCCTTATCTTTAGTTTCATTAGTTCATCTCCCTTTTACCTTTCAATATCATGTGTTATCATATCAGTTCATCTCCCTCTTTGACAAAAATGCCAAAGAAGCAACTAAAACATACATCTAGCAGATGTAGATAATATCTGTGTAGCTTAGTGCTTCTCCCTCTGTCATCTTGCTTATGATTGATTCCTTGTCTTTGCTTCTTTTCACAACTCTAGGCCAGCCCTAAAGTATGACAACTTCTACATCAATTGGTCAATTTTTTTGTTGTAGCATATTTGATGCAGTGCTCCTAGCTTGTCTAGGCAGCCTCAGTTAGGGGAAGAACCCCTAATTGACTTCTCAAATACTCATGGGCTTCTCTAGGTAAACCTTTAGTGAATATGTCTACTAATTGTTCTTTTGTATTCACATATTTCATTTGGACTTCTTTGTCTTGTACTAATTCTCTCAAGTAGTGATACTTGATTACAATGTGTTTGGTCTTAGTGTGCATCACTGGATTCTTAGAAATATTGATAGCACTTGTGTTGTCACAGAAAATAACAACAGGTTCAATGATTTCTACTTTCATGCCTATCAACAATTGTTTTATCCATACCAAATTTGAATAGTTTACTGCAGCAACAACATACTCGGCCTCGATAGTAGATTGGGAAATGCAATTTTGTTTCATGCTTGTCCAGGAGACTAATCTCTGTATCTACATTTCCTACCCAATCAACATCTGTATAAACTCTGAGTTCAAATTTTTCATCGTTCTTATAATATAGACCATAGTCGGCAGTTCCTTTCAAGTATTTCATAATTCTTTTCACAGCCATCATGTGTGTTTCCTTAGGATTGGTAGAGAATCTTGCCACAATCCCAATAGCTAATGCAATATCTGGTCTACTATGTACATCATACTACAATTTTCCAATCATGGATCTGTACAGAGTTTGATTCACTTCTGGAGCATCATCATTCTTAGATAACTTTTGTCTAGTAGCCATGGGAGTTCCCATTGGTTTAGCATCTTCCATCCCAAAAGTTTTTAGTATTTCAATAACATACTTAGATTGTGTAATAAAAATTCCATTCTTCCTCTGATATACTTGTAAACCAACAAAGAATTTTATCTCACCAAACATACTCATTTCAAATTCAGTTTGCATTTCATTTGAAAAACTTTTACATAATGCATCTTGTCCACCAAAAATAATGTCATCCACAAATTTTTTTGCCAACAGGATACCTTTACCTTCTTCATCCTTTATGTACAGATTGCTTGTGTCATTTGTTCTTGAAAATCCAATCTGTATGAAGTAGTTATGCAACTTCTCATACCATGCTCTGGGAGCTTTCTTCAATCCATATAATGCTTTGTTCAGTTTTCACACCATGTGTCTTCTATTTGGATCAATAAAACCTTGTGGTTGTTCTATGTAAACTTCTTCTTCTAGTATACTATTAAAAAATGCAAACTTGACATCCATTTGATATACCTTGAAATCTTTATAAGTAGCATATGCAAGCAGAGTTCTTACTCCTTCCAATCTAGCTACAGGGGCAAATGTTTCCCCATAATCTATTCCTTCTTCTTGTGTGTAGCCTTTGCATACCAGCCTAGCTTTGTTCCTAGTGATTTCACCATTTTCATTCATCTTATTCCAAAACACCCACTTTGTTCCTATAACATTTTTGTTTTCAGGTCTCGGCACTAGAGTCCAAGTATCATTCTTCTCAATCTGGTCAATTTCTTCATTTATTACTTGTATCCAGTCTTCATTCTCCAATGCTTCTCTAGTTGTCTTCGGTTCAAATTCACACAGTAGACATGTTGGATCCTTAGTCTTACTTCTGGTCTGAATTCTAGTATCCTTGTCTCCAATTATCTGTTCAGGCTTGTGATGTCTTCTTACATATTTTTCCAAAAAAGGTTCACCTGTTCTCTCCTCTATTTCATCATGTTCCTCAACAAGATTGTTAGATTCAACTTCAAAATGCTCGGCAACCTCTTCCTGATACTCAAGAACATTTTCTTGTAGCTCGACATGTTCTTGTTTTCTCTTGACACTGTTTTCCTGAAGCTCGGCAGCTTCTTTCTATCACTCGACATTGCTTACCCAAGACTCCGCATCAGGTGCAAGTCTATTACTTCCCTCTTCTTCTTCCTCAATGTACACAAAAGATCTATAATCTTCTGGTTCTCTTTTGCTATCAGCTTCATTTCTTTCTACATACTCATCAATTTTGACATTCACACTTTCCATAATTTTGTTAGTGTTAGAGTTCAAACGCTTATAAGCTTTACTTTTTGTAGAGTACTCTAGGAATATGCCTTCATCACTCTTAGCATCAAACTTTCCATTCCTAGTGTCTTTTAATATATAACACTTACTTCCAAAGATTCTAAAGTATTTAACACTCAGTGCATGCCCATGCTATAATTCATAGGGTGTTAGATTTGTACCTTTCTTGATCTGTACCTGGTTAAGAATGTAGACAACAGTGCTTATAGCTTCTTTCCAATATTTTTGTGCCACATTCTTTTCAATCATCAATGTCCTTGCACAATCCAAGATAGATATGTTTCTCCTTTTTGCTATACCATTCTGTGGAGGTGTTCTAGGTGCAGACATATGTCTTTTAATTCCTCTATCATTACAAAATAGATTAAATTCATTTGATGTAAATTCTCCACCTCAGTTAGATCTAAGACATTTCAAGTTCCTACCTATCTCCTTTTCAACCTTAGCTAAATACCACTTAAAGAATTGAAAAGCTTCAAATTTTTCTTTTAGAAACATCACATGCATCATCCTAGTATGATCATCAACAAATAAGATAAAGTATCTAGCACCACAGTAACTTTGTACACCCATAGGTCCACAAAGGTTAGTATGAACCAAATCTAAAATGTTTTCAGAAGTAAAGGATTTGCTCTTGAAACTTGACTTAGTCATTTTTCCTAATTGGCATTCCTTGCACATCACATTCTCAGGTTTCTTCAATCTAGGTAGACCTCTTACCTTTTTCTTCTTAATTATCTCTACCAGATTGTCAAAGTTAACATGACATAGCCTTTTATGCCATAACCAAATATCATCAAACTATGTAATTAAACATGTTTCTTCAGATAGGTGAAGATAGAAAAAATTACCTCTAGTCTGATCTCCACTTCCAATCAGTTCTCCAGTAGCATTAAATATTTTAGCTTGCTTGTGATGAAATTCCACTCGGTAACTAGTTTTGTTAAGCTGAGCAACACTTAAGAGATTGTAATTAAGACCTTCAACCCAATATGAATTTTCACAAGATATCTTATAAGTCAGTATAATCAAACCTTTTCCTCTAATAGGACATGGTGCATCATTACCAAATTTTACACTTTTACCTCTGTAATGAAGTAAGGTGAAACTTATTTTTGTCACCAGTCATGTGATGTGAACAACCACTATCAATAATCCATTTATCATTCTTGTTCACATAGGATATCAATGTAGTTTTCTCATCCTCATCATATTCATCTTTCATTGCAACATAAACTACCTCAATTTTAAAATCATCACTATTAGTGTCAGTCTCTTTTTCAGCAATGTAACAAGATTTCTTACCTTTTCCTTTGTAGTCTCTTTTCCATCGGTAGCTTTTGTCATCTTTTCTATCTTTGTGTTTGCTTTTCCTTTCATCATCTTTATCCTTCCTATCAGGACATCTAGCAGCTATATGAACAACTTTATTACATGTAAAACATATAATAGGGAGTTTACCTTTATACTTTCCTTTTCCCCTTCTCAGTCTTCTAGCCATAAGAGCTTCTAGATCTTCTAGGTCTTCATCAGAAGTGTCACTGTCACTATCACTTTCACTATCACTTTCACTTTCATTGATGCATCTATCTTTTTCTTTCTTTGGCTAGTTTAGAACTAGCTATGACTTGAAAGCAGATTCAACATTTCTAATGCTTCCAACAGTGAAATTATCCTAGTTAGAGAGTTCAAAAGCAGTCAGCTTACAAACCAAACTTTCCAAAGTAAGCACATTTGCAAAGTTACATCTAGATTCCTAAATAGCTGAGATCTTAATAGCATATATAGGACACAGGGTTCTTAGTACTTTCCCAATTATAGTTTCATCATCAATAGCCCCATTTTCTCCTCTAATAGCATTCACAACTTCTTTTATTCTACCATAATATTATGCAATGTTTTCACCTTCTTGCATTCTCATTTCATCAAACTTACCTCTAAGAGTCTCATCCTTTTCTTTCAACACATTCAAATCACCACCATAAATCCTTGCAAGAGTGTCCCACATATCCTTAGCAGTTGTGTAGTCCTTAATGTGCCCAAATTTTGGATAGCTTAGGGCAGATGCAATCTCTAGTATTGCCTGATTATGTTCTTTCTTAGCTCTCATTTCTTTGGAAGTCAAAGGTGTGATAGATTAGACATAGATGTTCTTAATGTAGTACTTTGGAGAGTCACCAATACCGACCAGATGTAGCTTCATCAAGCTTTACAATGTGGGGAAGTTTTCCTTGTCCAGCTTCAGTACCTCCTTCTTATACATCCTAATCATTTTCTTCAAGCCCCTTTAAACTTGATTTTGTTAACACTAATAATAAGCAACAAAGTTCTGATACCAATTGTTAATATGATTTAGAACAACAGAGAGGGGGGGTGAATCAATTTTTCTCAGGTCCTGATGTATAAAACAATCTCAAAAACTTATCCTTAAATCAGATCCAATAACCAAAACAAACTCAGTCATCACTGATTCAATAATAGAAACATCTAACAATGCAGTCCACTACCCAGCTATAACTTAACTTGCAAGACATAGTAATGTTCAAACCAAAACATTCACACAAGTATTAACACCAGGATTTATAGTGGAAACCCAATTTGGGAAAAACCACTTTGTAACATGGTACTATTATTTTCACTCTTCTGAAGTGAGCTCGGTAAAAAGCCAACCTTGTCAAAGGTTACAATACACACTGTCAAGTGTGACCCGGTTAAAGGATTTCAATCACCCTGTTAAAAGTGAGCCTAGTCATAGGACTTACATACACTCCATTAGAATGTAACCTTGTTCAAAGGATTTAACATATGACTGTTAGGTCAATCTCTGTTAAAAGGATTGTGACTATTAAAATGGTTAGAAAGTAGCAGTAATATTATTTGAAAAATATACAACTCACTTTGCAAATATCAGATCTGATTCCGTACACTAATGCTGGTTTACTGACTTTGAAACTTTTCCATTTCCATTTCTTATTTTCTCGAAACTTTTCTTCAAGAAATCACCACAATTCTCCTTCAGCCTTTTCTACTTATTCAGTCAATAAAACTTTCCTCTTCCAGCATTCTCTATTCTCCATGTACATGCATATCAAAATGCTCAGGTTCCCTTATATTTTCCTCAATTAGGTTAACTCATCTTTTTCCACTCAATCTTAGTCGTAGATCTTAGGGTTAGGTTAGATTCATTAAATCTACTTGCTTCATGTTCTTTGGCTTCTTTTCTAGAATCAACTCAAATCTCTAAAAGATTTACAATAAAACATTTAACAGTGCATTTAATACTTCTAAACAATCAATAAATAAAGTCAACACATTTTACATAATCCAAGAATTCAACAATGTCGGCTCCAAAATTAAATTCTCTTTAAATATAAAATTGCTAATGCTCGGTCAATACTATGATTGTCCACTCGATCTTCATGTAGAAAGCTCGGTCATTACTAAAACTGTTTACCCGGCTTACACTGTCTTCCTCAGAAATTAACTATTATTCGGTCGACACTATAATTTTTCTCAACATATACCAACTCAGTCGACACTAACATTAGTCAGTTTAAACATGATTTTTCCATTCTTTTCTCTGTTAAGCCTACTAGTTCACTCTTCAGTCTTACTAAGATAAACAATACATTATCTCATCATTGTGAAACATAGTCAAGTACACTTTGTAGTATCAAGATAAATCAACCTTTCCTTAGGTGCTATTATTACCAACCTTTCTTAGGCTCTTAGCAACACTCAAATAGATATAGTACTTTCCTAAGTAGCAACAGTCTTACTAGTTAAGGTTTGACATCAATGACAATACTGTTAGAAATAGGGAATTGTGAGAGGGGGGGGTGAATCAGTATTCTACAAACTTTATCTTTTGCCCAATTATGGATATAATAGATTATCTTTATACATGCATAACATAAGAAGCTAAACAACATGCATAGCAATAAAACTAAAGAACTCATAACACATGATTTGTTCTCAAGGAAACCTTGGCCAAGGGAAAACCCCGGTGGGGATGGTACTCACAAAGATCCACTAATAAAAAGTATCTTGTTAAGGATGTTGACCCTATTAGGAGTCTATTAAAAACATATAGTGTATCAGTCCTAATTAAGGGACTATAGGCCTTGTTAGAAGCCTCAACCTGGTTAGGAGTTGGTAGTACAAAATGTGATCACCAGTTGAGCCCACTGCCCAAACTAGTAATTTACAATATACACTGATTACAAAATAGGTCAAGTTACATAACCTTATTCTACTTGCATCAATATCTCTTCACTGATCTTTCACTATCGCTATTACATATGCTTCATATACTTCGCATCATACTATTACAAATGCTTGCTACTTATTATAGTTCTTTCACTTTACAATTAAAAATACATTTACATATATACCAATAGCTTTAACCAAGAGTAAAAATCTAAGATTTCATCCCTTTATATTGTTAAGACATTATTTTGATAAACAAAATAATCCCTTAACTCTTTACCAATTCTGCCTTCATATACTATCCTATCGGCTTCACACTGTCTCCGGTAAAACTATCATAACTTCTTCTGTACATGCCATACTAACTTGCACTCTAAGATGGGTCATCATTAGTCACCATAGAGTCTATGTTCATGTGTGCAAGCATTGAACTCACTCTAGTCAACATCATAAACAAAAACTATGTCCGGGTATAGTGGTAAAAATATTGTCTCACACTTAGACAAATATGTAATGTGCTCTGTCATACTTGCTCTCTGACTTGTGCAATCTTCATGTGGATCATATGTTTCCATAATGACAACATCTATGCAATCAAATCAGCCAAATTGCCAACAATCTCCCCCTTTGTCATTGGTGGCAACATATGAGAAAATTGGCTAAGTGTGCAACTCCAAAATCTCAAAATTTACAAAATTGTGGCCATAGTATAATATATATATACTATCCTTGTAAATCCTCAAAAAATCTTATCTATAATACAATGGTCCCCCTAAGAGTATCAACTCTTATCATATATTATCAATTTTCTTCTAAATATCTCTCCCCCTTTGACAACAATGACAAAATAATAGTAGGGAGGACTACAAAATTGTATCACAAAAAGAGTTATACCTTAATCTATTTATTGCAAAGCCGGTAGGCTTGCAATAGAATCTGAAAAATATGTCTTCATGTTTTCTATCTCCTTTTCCCATGACTTCTTAATGGAATCAGCCACATTGAGTAGTGCGCTCAGTCCATAAGATGCTATCTGACAAGCTTGGAGGTTTTCAAAGTTGAATTTCTAAAAAGATGTCTTAGCTGTAAGACAATCTTCTAACTGCTATTCAATGACACTTAACTTCATAGTAACATGCTCTCTCAAAAGGGTATATCTCCTTAACTTCCTGTCTTTCTCATCTTGTGAAATTCTGATTTCATCAAAATTTTTCCTAACTTTCTTCTCAATATCATTGACCTTCATACTAGGGTTAGATAGAAGGTTTGTTTCATTCATAATCTCAGCTTAAATTTTATGTTCTGATCTTCCTCAGCTGTCAAAGTTTCTAATTTTGTACACTATATGTACAAAGATTTTCCTATCTCCAAATGTTTCCTCAAATCTTTGATATAGATATCAAGAGTACTGATATCATTGCTGATGTATTGACTGATGTTTAACAACATTTTAGCCTCATAGTCTGCCTATGCTTTCACTTTTGCAATATCAGCTAGGTTAGTGAATTCATCATCAAAAGTGCTCATCACTTTCTTTGCCTTGTCCATAGGGTCTACTTCTATAATCTATGTGGTCACAATACTTTGTAGCTTTTCAATTAGGTCTTTCAGACATCCTTCTAGACTTTTAACTTTCTTATTCTTCCCAATGATTTTGTTCAAAGATGTGATCAATTCCATTTGATCATCATCATCCACTTCTTTTCCAAAATCCTCAAACAAAGATCCAGCTTGTTTCTTCTTTCCAGTCTTAAGAGTAAGATTGATTTCTTCTTTAGAGGCTATAGATGCTTGTACTTTTGATACTTTGGGTTCTTCAATAGTAAATTGGGTCTACTCTGCTTCTATAGTTCTATCCGGTTCATCAAGAGCTGAATTGTCAATAATGTTCTCTAGATTCTTGAATACATTATCATCAGTATCCAAGGTTATCCTTGTACCTTCAACATTCATATATTCTTCTTCAATATTAATAGTCAGTGGAGAAGGAATATCCTCTTGTTCTACTCCTACTACTTGCTCTACTACAACTGATGTCTCTCCAACAATTTCTGCCATAACTTTAACTATTGCTTGTTCAGTCTCTGCATTCACTTGTTCATATTGTCCTGCCATAATCTGAATGGTTCTAAATTTTGTCCTTAAATGGGTGCTAAGGGGCTTTAGAATTTGTTTAAGATGTTCATCATCTCTTATATCACATAGTTTCTTCACAAGATTCTCTCTGATAGATTTTTCTTCTTCTTGTGCTCTCATCTTCCTATTAGCAAGTTTCTGCAATAATTCATTAGGTATCTTCCCTTGAATAGAGTCAAAAATCTTATTAGCTAGAATCAAATGCTTGACAACTGCATTTTCAAGATTCAATTTATCAGAATAGTTATAAAGGTCATAGTATTTGTTCATTTTTGTGAAGTCTCCATCTTTTATAATTTCTGCATTCAGTCTCTCAACTCTAGGTTTCCATGCTTTCTTCTTCACAGTAGTGTCATCATCTTTAATTTCTACAATTTTCCTAGGTACTAGTGGCACCAAAGTTTTCTACCTCTTACCAGGTCCAATAGCAATTTATTTCACTCTCTTTCTTGGTGTGGAGGAAGTAGATCTAGTAGGCTTGCTTGCTACTTGTTCCTTCTCAAGTTCCTCTACTTTCACCTTGACTAGTGCTGCACTAGATGATAAGGAAGGTATAGATAAAATCTCTTTCTATCTAATATCTTTGATTTCTACTGCTGTCTACTTTGCCACTAAGAATTCTCTCTCTGTCATTCCTGTATCCTTCAATATTTTCTTAATAGTGCTCTCAACTCTTTTCTTAGACTATTTCTCGTCAAGTATAGCCTTTGTGGAGTTGAAATTTTCTTCAAAATTTCCAAATCTGTTACTGTGGGTGTCAATATTACACTTATGTAGCCTGTTCACATATTCTTCTATCTCTCTTTCAGATATTTCATAGCCAAGAGGGTCTATGAACTCAATTCTAGGTTCAACTACTTTAATGTATGTAAAGTCAGTGTCAACCATAAAACATATTTCATTCTTGTATTTCTCCATAAGAGACTGTGGAATCCTTGATCTGCTAGACATAATATTCTGAAATGTCTTAATAACTAGTACTACACTCTCATTAACACTGTCAATAACATGCTTTCTGTATACTACATTAATCCTTTCCATTGTATTTAGTCCATCATTCCAACCATTTCCTATGCTATAAGGAAATCTCCTCAAAAGATGAAAAAACATGTAAGTGATCAAAGATGAAAATCTAAATTGTGCATACTTTGTCTTCTTAATCTTCTCCAAGTTCTCAAATAGTTGAATTCTCAGAATTTCACACATATCAACTGGGACTTTATCAACACACATCAAATAAGCTATGTGTACCATTCCAGCTACCATGTCATCCTCTCTTGAATTTGCACAAAACTTGGTTGTTAGGATCTTGCATAGGTATCTAACATCAGGTTGTTTGACCTTACTAATTACAATTCCTTTGCCATTATAAGATGAATTAGTGTTATCAATGACTATCTTTCTCATGTTCTTCTCATTTAAAGGAATAGCTCTAGATTTAGACAATCCAGTGACTCCATGAATCAAATCAGATGTAATGTCTATTACTCTATCTTCTAGCCAAAACTTCCCATTATGAATTTTGCTAAGGATTATCTTAGTGCATTCTTCATTATCAAACTCATACTACAATGCATACTTAACAATCTCATTGTCTTTCAAATGTTCATAACCTTGTTTCAATGACATGTCCTGGTTGTAAATCTTCTCATACTCACTAGTGAAATCACTATCATTGATGGTTTCTAACTTGCATCCCATATAAATTCTTACATTCTCTAAATGCAAAACTCCATTTGGTATGGATGATAAAGCTAACTTAGGGTCTTCTTCCAGAGGTTCAACTAGTTCCCTCTTCATTCTAGGTCTATTTTTATCTTTGATATTGTGAATTAAAGATACATCCATGATAACTTCAAATTCCTTTTATCGATTCACAAATCTGTCAAGTAAAATACCTCAAATTCATGATTTTAGGGCTTGCATAGATTCGGCACTCAAATCCTTCACCAAATCATTGCACAAAGCTTCCAATCACTTCTCTTTGATCTCTTTAACACTGTGTTCACTTTGATGATCAAATAACACTAATCATAACCTTTTATTACTTGAATCTCACTTAGTTCTGAACTCACACTCAATTCTTTTGCCACTTCTTTCCAAAAAGTTGTTTCTGCTATCCTGAAAAACTTAAAACTTCTTGCGATCTCGCAAAACATAATATTTTTCTTTGTGCTCTTAACCATAGCATTATAATATCATAAACTACCTTTTATTAACTGCGCAAGACTTAATTCATCATAAATCTACTTCTACAGTAATCTAAGTTCCTAAGCTACTACAATTTTCATAAATTAAGTGCTTTGAGATAGGTCAGGTAAGGATTCATTCTTACCACTTCATACTTCACCTTTCTGATTGTCTTGAATGTTGAATATGTCTCCTTTATCTATTCTTTTAACAAACTTCACTTCATCTGTATTGCTATAGCAACCTTTCTGTCTGTTACCTGCATCTTCATTTCTTCTTTCATGATTTCTAGGTTTAGGGTTAGGATGAAAAACTCCATTGTTCATTCTACAAAACCTTGCTATATGTCCAATCTTGTTGCATATTTGACAAACAATTCTATTGCTTCCATATCTTAGTCCAGGTGGATTAATCTATGATCTGCAACTTCTGGCAATGTGTCCAACCTTGTTGCATCTATAACATATTACTCCATTTCTTCTATTCGTATCTTCAGTAGGTTTCTTATATGCATTGTTAGTATTCCTAAACATTGTACTATTATTGTTATTCTCAAAAAATGTAGGTTTTCTACATTTAATAGCTCTATGTCCAAATCCATGACAGTTATAACAATAACCATTAAGAAGTTTAAATTGCTTACCTGTGCAATCTCTCTTCATATGACCAATAGTATTACAAGAAAAACATCTACCTTTGAATTCTCTTTGCATACCTTTGGATGATTCATATTGCTTCGGTGATTCTTCTTCTTTAGGTGTATCTTCAGATTTGTTGATCTCATCAAACTTCTTCTCATCTAAGCTTTCAGATTGGTTCCTTGCTTTCATTATTTGCTTTAAGAGTGTTAAATCCAAGACCAGTCTTATCATAGAATGGTTTCTAAAAAGATGCTTGTGTATCAATATTCTCACTAGTTGAGTATAGCCTTTCAAGTTGTTGCTTGGATTGAGTCAGTTCACCTTTTACAATCTTGTTGTATTTCTCAAGTTCAGCATACTACACATTGACTTTCTCAAGTTCAGATGTTACATTTCCAAGTTTAGATTTCAGTCCTTCATTTTTAGTTTTTAGACTTTCATTTTCAGATTTCAGATTTGCTTCAATCTTGCCATTTCCATCTTTCAAACTAAGCTTCAAATTTTCTATCTTCAATTCATGCTTAAGGATCTCATTTCTTTTTCCAAATTGTCATCACAATCTTCAATAAGAACTTCGGATTTCTTTTTAGATCTCAGATCTTCTAATTTTTTTTTCAATTTCTCAATGAGGTTCTTTGCATCATCATATTTTCCTTTCAGAGTGTCTCTCTCATCAGTAAGCATATCAATCTATTCAAGATCTTCTTCAAGATTCTTCTGTAGTTGATCCATATCCATAGAGATCTTACTCAAGCTGCTAGGCTTTCCTTGAATGATTATTTTCCAAGTAACTAAGCTCTGATACCAATTGTTAGAAATAGGGAATACTGAGAGGGGGGGTGAATCAATATTGTACAAACTTTATCTTTTTCCCAATTATATATATAACAGATTATCTTTATACATGCATAACATAAGAAGCTAAACAACATGCATAGCAATAAAACTAAAGAACTCATAACACATGATTTGTTCTCAAGGAAACCTTGGCCAAGGGAAAACCCTGGTGGGGATGGTACCCACAAAGATCCACTAATCAAAAGTATCTTGTTAAGGATGTTGACCCTGTTAGGAGTCTATTACAAACATATAGTGTATCAGTCCTGATTAAGGGACTATAGGCCTTGTTAGAAGCCTCAACCCTGTTAGGAGTTGGTAGTACAAAATGTGATCACCAGTTGAGCCCACTGCCCAAACAAGTAATGTAAAATATACACTAATTAAAAAATAGGTCAAGGTACATAACCTTATTCTACTTGCATCAATATCCCTTCATTGATCTTTCACTATCGCTATTACATATGCTTCATATACTTCGCATCATACTATTGCAAATGCTTGCTGCTTATTACAGTTCTTTCACTTTAAAATTACAAATACATTTACATATATACCAATAGCTTTAACCAAGAGTAAACATCTAAGATGTCCCTTTATATTGTGAAAACATTATTTTGATAAACAAAATAATCCCTTAGCTCTTTACCAATTTTTCCTTCATATACTATCCTGTCAGCTTCACACTGTCTCCGGTAAAACTATCATAACTTCTGCCATACATGCCATACTGAATTACACTTTGAGATAGGTCATCATTAGTCACCACAAGTGTGCAAGCATTGAACTCACTCCAGTCAAAGTTGCAAACAAAAACTGTGTCTAGGTATACTGGTAAAAATACTATCTCACACTTAGACAAATATGTAATGCGCTTTGTCATACTTTCTCTCTGACTTCTGTGATCTTCATGTGGATCATATGTTTCCATAATGACAACATCTATGCAATCAACTCAGCCAAATTGCCAACAAATACAACAATTGTTTCAATTGCAGTTTCCAACAATTCCATACTTCTATGTCATTCTTATATTACTCGGTATATATTGCATTCATGAATTGATAAAATATTGATGCTCGGTATATATGCATTCTCAGTTATAACTATACTCAGTGCTCAGTAATCATCTAGCTCAGTGTATGTGCTTTGTGAAGATTATACTTGATTACCATGTTATTTTTCCTTGTGCTCTGTTCGGTTACTATATGTAGTGTGTTGATTGACTAGCCTATTTTCTTCCTTTACAAGCTATATGTGTGACACTAATAACAAATCATAATCTAACATTCTCCCCCTTTGGCATTAGTGACAAAAAAAAATGTAAGCCATCATCAAAAGTTTTAAAAAATCTTATAGACTTCAAAATTTGTAGACTCCCCCTATTTATATGCCTTGGTAAGTATACTATAACCATAGACATATTTCCCCCTTTTTTTTGACAATAATGCCAAAAATGTATACTTACAACTTATCAAAAACATTCTTATGGGTTTTCTTTAGGTTGGCCAAGAGGTTTTCTCATTCCTCTTTCAGAAATTAAAGTCCAATCTACTCCAGACCAACTTGGGCATGCATGTCAAAAATGTGATATACCACTGATAACTCAGGAGTGGCTAAAGATCCTTTTCTTTCTTCACATGCCATTGCATTACCTCAATGTGGGGTAACAACCCAACCTATAGCTTAGTTATTTTATCCTTTATCTTATCTTCCTCTTTGCTTAATTTATTCCTTAACCCATGTATATGCTTGACTTTTTCATAATGTAGTTTAAATGCATGGGGTTCTATAATCAATCTTTTTGCAGTCTTCTACAAATCATTATCCATTTTCTTAAGCTTTTCTTCTATTTCTATAGTGAATGCATCTGTAGTGCAAAGCTTTTTCATAATTGTGAGTATCTACTGAATAAGACTTTCTATTTCAGTTATAGTCTCAGATAGCTTCACCTTATGAATTTCCACTTCTTGGTCGATCTTCTTGAGTATCTTGAATTGTATCTTTGATTCTTCTTTCTCTTCAATTTTATTTTCTACACTGATATTGGGAGAATTGATGTGCTTGGTAAGTATTGCAAGCTAGTCATTGATGGGAGTGGCCTCCTTAACATCAACATTAGGTAAAACTTGCATCAAGATTTCTCTCACATCCTCTAGAACCTGTTTATGTTTACTTTCTTGCCTTGGCTTCTCCTGAGCTTCTTTCCTGGTGCATAGTTCTCCATACCTTTTGAGAGCTTGAGGGTCCAATGGTCTAGGGTCACATGAAGGTATTTCTATTACTTCATCCAAGGTGACCAGACCTTTTCCATGTTTCGTCTTCTTCTTCTTCTTGTCTTGTTTTCTTGATTTTGGGGATTTCCCATAAGGAACTACAACCTTCTTCTTTTGATTTCACTTATGTGGCTCAATGGATACACTTTGTTCTTTTTCCTATCCCTTTACAATTCCCTCAGTGTGAGGTCCTTGGGCTTATGGCCTAGTGATGGTTGTAGAGTCATCTACATTTATTTCTTCTTGAGTGTCTTTTACTTCTATCTCTTTACTTGTAGTCTTGATGTTCTCTTTTTCTTCTTCTTCACCCTAGTCTTTGGTTCTATCCATAGGTTTCTCAGGTGGTATTTCCTTGGGTTTCTCATGTGTATAAATATCAATAGCTTGTACCAAAATTGGTAAATTTATCGGTATTTGTGTTCTAGTTGGCTCGGTAGTCTGTTCTTCCTTTGTGATCTTAGAAACAATAGTGATGTCTTCATCTTCTTTAACCTAATCATCAGGATCACCTTCAATGATATATTCAATCAAGACTTCTTCATTCCTAGATATTAGTAACTTCTTTGGTATATCCTCTTTTTTGGTGTAGCTAGCAGGATAAAAGTCTTTTTCATAAGGGTCATCTTTTGGCTGCTCGATCTCTGATATGTGAATTAGGTCTTTAATTGGCCTTTGTATAGTAATATCTACATCCTCAGTGTGTACACCTATTGGAAATTGAATTGAAACAATTGTTGTATTGTCATTGATGTCAAACCTTAAATTGGTAAGACTGTTGCTAGTTAGGAAAGTACTATATCTATTTGAGTGTTGCTAATGGGCTAAGAAAGGTTGGTAACAATAGCACCTAGGGAAAGGTTGAGTTATCTTGATATTACAAAGTGAACTTGAATATGTTGCACTATGATGAGATAATGTATTGTTTATCTTAGTAAGACTGAAGACTAAACTAGTAGGCTTAACCGAGCAAAGAATGGAAAATTTTTGTTTAAGCCGAGTAATGTTAGTGTCGACCGAGTTAGTATATGCTGAGAAAAATTATAGTGTCAACCAAGCATCAGTAAATTACCGAGGAAGACAGTGCAAGCCGAGGAAACAATTTTAGTATTGATCGAGCATTCTACATGAAGACTGAGTGAACAATCACAATATTGACCAAGCATCAGCAATTTTAATTTTGAAGAGAATTTAATTTTGGAGCTGACATTGTTGAATTCTTGGATTATGTAAAATGTTTTGACTTTATTTATTAATTGTTTGGAAGCATTAAATGCATTGTAAAATGTTTTATTGTGAATCTTTAAGAGATTTTGAGATGATTCTATAAAAGGAGCCGAAGAACATAAAGTGGGTAGATTCAATGAATTTGACCTAACCCTAAGATCTGAAAATGAGATTGAGTGGCAAAGATGAGTTAACCTAAGTGAGGAAAATATAAGGGAACCTAAACATTGTGATATGTATGTACATGGTGAATAGAGAATGTTGGAAGAGAAAAAGTTTTATTGACTGAATAAGCAGAAAAGGCTGAAGGAGAATAGTGGTGATTTCTTGAAGAAAAGTTATGAGCAGATCAGAGATGGAAATGACAAAGTTTCAAAGTTGGTAAACCAGCATTAGTGTACGGAATCGGATTTGATATTTGCAAAGTGAGTTGTATATTTTTCAGATAATACTGCTGCTACTTTCTAACCATTGTAACAGTCAAAATCCTTTTAATAGAGGTTGACCTAACAGTCATATGTTAAATCCTTTGAACAAGGTTGCATTCTAATGGAGTGTATGTAAGTCCTATGACTAGGCTCACTTTTAATAGGGTGATTGAAATCCTTTAACTGGGTCACATTTGACAGTGTGTATTGTAACCTTTAACAGGGTTGGCTTTTTACCGAGCTCACTTCAGAAGAGTGAAAATAATAGTAGCATGTTACAAAGTGGTTTTTCCCAAATTGGGTTTCTACTATAAATCTTGGTGTTTATACTTGTGTGAATGTTTAGATCTAAACACTTCTATGTTTTACAAGTTAAGTTACAGCTAGGTAGTGGACTGCATTGTAAGATGTTTCTATTATTGAATCAGTGATGACTAAGTTTGTTTTGATTTTGGATCTGATTTAAGATAAGTTTATGAGATTATTTTATACATCAGGACCTCAGAACAACTGATTTTCCCCCCCTCTCTGTTGTTCTAAATCATATTAACAACACCTTTATCTCTTCCTATGACACCTTGCTCAGGAATAACTGCAAGTGCAATTTGTTATGCTTCATCTTTGGATTTAAGAATTTTAGTCCATTTCTCCTTTTTCTCCTCATCAACTTCTTGGAGTTTACTTTGTAGAATATTCATTACTCTTTCTCTAATCAATTTTTTTTATGTACTACATCATTTCATCAATCTCTTGAACAGATAAATTTGGCATTGCCAAAATTAATAATCTTTCTCTCATTTTCTTCTCGGTATGTGAGGCATATGTCTATCTTGTTGAGATCTTGTCATATAATTCCTTGGTAATATAAGCTTCAAATTTAACTGGTAATCTTTTGAATTTGATCATTAGGTTGATGATTGCTTCTTCTAGTTTGTCTTGATCCTCGGTAGTCATATGTACATATCTATTTGTTTTAGGGTGACCAAGTCCTCCCTTTTCCTTTATTTCCTTTACAATCTCATCAATAGATTTAATTTATTTACAACTATCTTGAATTTACTAGTATCCTCCTCATATGAGTCTATATCATCTTTATTCCTTATTAACTTCCTTATCTTCTTAGGTGCCTCGGTAGCTACTTGAGTACCTCTTTTCTTCTGATATCTCTTGGTCGGTGTGGTCCACATTTTAGAGGTGGGTAAACACTTGTAGAGGACCTTGTCCTTGCTCATATGGGGGTTTCAACCTGTTTCCTCTTTCCTTTTTTTTTTTTCCTTCACTAGTTCTTCCTGTACATCTTTATCTGACTTGGTCTCTTCCTCATTGTCATTGTTGTCGACCGCTATCTATTCCTCAGTTTCCTCTTCAACTGACTTCCCTACTTCTTCTTCACTGAATTTCTTTTTCAATGTGTCCATCATTTTATTTAATTTTCCTCCCACTTTTAGTCTATCAAAATCCATTTTGATTCTTTCTTTTGCCTCCTCATAGGTTCTAAATCTATTGCATTCTTGTCCTTAGGTTCTGCCAAAAGTTCCTTTATTGATGTAGATGCTCGGTCAATGTCAAGTTCTTAATCCATTGGCGAAAACCATACAATCCTCAGTTCAACTTCCTTTATGAGAGTGGAGTCGGTGTCCATTGGGAAACAAATTTCATTTTTATATTTTTCCACCAATTGTGAAGGTATCCTGATTCTTTTGTGTGTTCTTTTCTTAAATTTTTCAAAATAATCATCCATGACTGCCAAAATTATGACCTAGACTTTTTATGAAATCACGGATTTGTATGATGACTGGTTTTGTTAGAAATAGAGAATACTAAGAGGGGGGGTGAATCAGTATTCTAAAATCTTTATCTTTTGCCCAATTATAGATATAACAGATTATCTTTATACATGCATAACATAAAAAGCTAAACAACACGCATAACAATAATCAACTCATAAAGCATTATTTGTTCTTGAGGAAACCCTGGCCAAGAGAAAACCCCAGTGGAGATGGTACCCACAAAGATCCACTAATCAAAAGTATCTTGTTAAGGATGTTGACCCTGTTAGGAGTCTTTTACAAGAATATAGTGTATCAGTCCTGATTAAGGGACTATAGGCCTTGTTAGAAGCCTCAACCCTGTTAGGAGTTGTAGTACAAAATGTGATCACCGGATGAGCCCATAGCCCAAACAAGTAATGTACAATATACACTGATTTACAAAATAGGTTAAGGTACATAACCTTATACTGATTGCATCAATATCACTTCTCTTCTCTTTCACTATCACTATTACATATGCTTCATATACTTCACATTATACTTCTACAATTACTTGTTGCTTGTTACAATTACTACACTTTACAATTACAATTACATTTAAATTTATACCAATAGCTTTATCAAAGATTTAACATCTAGGATGTCATCCCTTTATATTTTTAAGTCATTATTTTGATAAACAAAATAATCCCTTAACTCTTTACTAGTTCTATCTTCATATTCTGTCTTGTCGGCTTCACACTGTCTTCGGTAAAACTATCATAACTTCTTCCGTACATGCTGTATTGACTTGCGCTATGAGATGGGTGATCAATAGAAATCATAGGGTCTATGTTCAAGTGCACAAGCACTAAACTTACTCCAGTCAACATCACAAACAAAAAGTGTATCCAGGTTCACTGGTAAAAAATTATCTCACACTTAGACAAATTTGCAATGCGCTCTGTCATACTTGCTCTCTAACTTGTGCGATCATCATGAGGATCATATGTTTCCATAATGAAAACATCTATGCAATCAAATCAGCCAAATTTCCAACAATCTCCCCCATTGTCATTGGTGGCAACATATGAGAAAATTGGCTAAGTGTACAACTCAAAAATCTCAAAATTGTTCAAAACTATGGCCATAGTATAAAATACATACTATCCTTATAACTCCCTCAAAAATTATTGCCTCTAATAAAGTGCTCCCCCTAAGAGTAACAACCCTTATCATATACTATCAATTTTCTTCTATATATCTCTCCCCCTTTGACAACAATGACAAAATAAGGTAGGGAGGGTAACAAAATTGTATCACAAAAAGCTATACCTCAATTTATTTATTGCAAAGCTAGTAGGCTTGCAACACAATCTACAAAATTTGTCTTCATGGCTTCTATCTCATTCTCCCATGATTTCTTAATGGAATCTGCCACATTGAATAGTGCGCTCAGTCCATAAGAAGCAATTTCACATGCTTGGAGGTTTTCAAAGTAAAATTTCTGAAAAGATGTCTTTGTTGAAAGACAATCTTGAAATTGTTCTTCAATTATGCTCAACTTCATAGAAACATGCTCTCTCAAAAGATTATATCTTCTCAGTTTCCTGTCTTTCTCATCTTGTACAATTCTGATTTCATCATATAGTTTTCTAACTTTCTTCTCAATATTACAGACCTTCACATTGGGGTTAGATAGAAGGTTTGTTTCATTTAGAATCTCCGTTTCCTTCAATTTTATCTTTTGATCTTCCTCAGCTGTCAAAGTTTCTAATTTTTTACACTGTATGTACAAAGATTACCCTGTTTCCAAATGCTTCCTCAAATCTTTGATACAGATATCAAGAGTATTGATATCATTGCTGATGTACTAACTGATGTTCAAAAACATTATATCCTCATAGTTTTCTTGTGCTTTCACTTTTGCAATATCAGCTAGGTGTGTGAATTCATTATCAAAGGTCTTCATTACCTTCTTTGCCTTCTCCATAGGGTCTACTTCTGAGATTTGTGTGGTCATAATACTTTGTAACTTCTCAGTTAGTTCCTTTAGACATCCTTCAAGACTCTTCACCTTCTTATTCTTTCCAATTATTTTGTTCAAGGATGTAATCAGTTCCAACTGATCATCATCATCTACTTCTTTTCCTAAATGCTCAATCATAGAGCCAATTTGAGTCTTCTTTCCAGGCTCAGGAGTAAGACTGATATCTTCTTTGGTGGGAAGAGGAACTTGTTCTTTTGTAACTGGTGGTTCCATAACAATGGTCTCTATCATCTCTTCTTCTTTTGTAGCTTCCTGTTCCTCAAAGGCCGAATTGTCAACAATGTTCTCCAAATTCTTGAATACATTTTCATCAATACCCAAGGTGATTTATGTACCTTCTACATTCATTATTTCATCTTTAATATTAATAGCTAGAGAAGAGGGAATGTCCTCTTGTACTTTCTCACCTACTTGCTCTGCTGCAACTAATGATTCTCCAACATATTCTACCATAACCTTGATAATTGCCTGTTCAGTCTCAAAATTTACTTCTTCATACCTACCTCCCATAATCTAGATTGTTCTCCTTTTGGTTCTTAGATGGGTACTTAGGGCCTTCATAATCTGGTTGAAATGAGTGTCATCTCTTATCTCACAAAGCTTCCTCACAATATTTTCTCTAATAGTTGTCTCTTCATCTGATGCTCTCTTCTTTCTGTTCAGAAGTTTGTTATAAAGATCATCAGGTATTTGTCCTTGAATAGTATCAAACTTCTTGCCAGTCAAGATCATATGCTTCACAACTACATTCTCTAGATTAAGTCTATCAGTATAATCATAAAGATCATAATATTTTTTCATTCTTGCAAAATCACCATTCTCAATAATCTGCTCATTAAGCTTTTCAACTTTTGGTTTCCAAGCTTTCTTCTTTGTAGTGACATCATCTTTAACCTCTACAATCTTTCTTGGAATAGGTTGCACTAGAGTTTTATGTCTCTTTCCTGGTCCAGTGACACTCTCCTTAACTCTTTTGCTAGGTGTGGAGGACGTAGATCTAGTAGACATCTTTGTTTCTATGTCCTTCTCAGGTACTTCCACTTTCACCTTTACTTGTGGTTCTTCCTATGGCACTGGAATTGATGATAAAGGAGAGATAGACAAAACTTCCTTTTTTCCAGTCTCTCTGGTTGCTCTTGTTGTCTGCTTTGCTACCAAAAACTCTCTCTCTATCATTCTTGTATCCTTTAAGATTTTCTTAATAGTGCTCTCAACTCTCTTCTTAGATTATTTCTCTTCAATTAGAATCTTTGCAGAGTTGAAGTTCTCCTCAAAGGTTTCAAACCTATTACACTGAGTGTCCAACTTACACTTCAGTAGTCTGCTAACATATTCTTCAATTTCTACCTCAGCTATTTCATAGCCAAGAGGGTCTATGAACTCTGTTCTAGGCTCTACTGCTTCAATATAAGTAAGGTTAGTATCCACCATAAAACATATATCATCTTTATATTTCTCAACAAGAGACTTAGGGATCCTTGATCTGCTAGACACAATATTTTGAAATGTCTTAATAACAAGTACTGCTCTTTCATTAACACTATCAATAGCATGCTTTCTATATACTACATTGATCCTTTCCATTGGGGTTTGTCCATCATTCCAATCATTTCCTATGGTGTAAGGAAATCTCCTCAAAAGATGAAAGAACATGTATGTGATTAGAGATGAGAACCTAAAATGTGTATACTTAGTTTTCTTGATCTTCTCCAAGTTCTCAAACAATTGAATTCTAAGAATTTTACACATATCAACTGGTACCCTGTCAACACACATAAGATAATCTGCATGTACCATTCCAGCTACCATGTCATCTTCTCTTGAATTAGCACAAAACTTAGTAGTTAGGATCTTGCATATGTATCTCACATCAACTTGTTTGATCTTGCTAATCACAATTCCTCTACCATTATAGGATGAATTAATGTTGTCAATGACTATTTTTCTCATGTTTTTCTCATTAAAAGGAATAGCTCCAGTCTTAGATAATCCAGTGACTTCATGAATCAAATCAGCTATAATATCTATTACTCTATCCTCTAGCCAAAACTTTCCATTATGAATTCTACTCAAAATGATCTTAGTGCATTCTTCATTATCAAATTCATACTGTAATCCATATTTGACAATTTCATTATGTTCCAAGTATTCAAAACCTTATTTTAGTGTCATATCCTGATTGTACATCTTCTGATATTCATCTGTAAAATCACTATCATTTATTGTCTCTAGTTTGCATTCAAGATAACTCTTGACATTCTCTAAATGTAAAACTCCGTCTGGTACGGATGATAATGCAAACCTAGGGTCTTCTTCCAATGGTTCTACTAGTTCCCTTTTTACTTTAGGTCTATTCTTATCTCTAACATTGTGTATTAATGAAACATCCATGATTTCTTCAAATACCTTTACTGATTCAAAGATTTGTCAAATAAAATACCTCAATTTCATGATTTTAGGGCTTGCGTAGATTCGGCACACAATTCTTTTCCAAATCCTTGCAAAATGCTTTCTATCACTACTCTTTGATCTCCTTGACACTTGAATTCACTTTGATGATCAAATAATACCGATCATAACCTTTTATTAATTCAATCTCACTTAGATCTGACATTGCATTCAATTCTTTTGCCACTCCTTTCCAAAAAGTTGTCTTTTCTATCCTGCAAAACTTAAAACTTCTTGCGATCTCGCAAAACATATTATTTTTCTTTGCACTCTTAACCATAGCATTATAATATCATAAACTACCTTGCATTAATTGTGCAAGACTCAATTCATCATATATCTACTTTTATACTAAATCTAAGTTCCTATTCTACTGTAATTTACATGAATTAAGTACTTCGAGATAGGTCAGGTAGAGATTCATTCTTACCTTTCAATACTTCACCTTTCTGATGACCTTTAATGTTGAATATGTCTCCTTGATCTGTGCTCTTGATAAACTTCACTTAATCTAAATTACTATAGCATCCTTTCTGACTATTGCTAGCATCTTCATTTCTTCTTGCATGATTCCTAGGGTTAGGATTAGGATGAAAAACTCTATTGTTCATTCTATAAAACCTTGTTGTATGTCCAATCTTGTTACGTATCTAACAAACAATTCCATTATTTCCATATCTTAGTCCAGGTTGATTGATTTGTGATATGTAGTTTCTAGCAATGTGTCCAACCTTGTTGCATCTATAACATACTACTCCACTTGTTCTGTTCATATCTTCAGTAGGTTTCTTATCTACATTGTTAGTATTCCTAAACATTCTACTACCATCATTATTCTCAATAAATTTAGGTTCCCTACAATCAATAGCACTATCTCCAAAACCATGACAATTGTAACAATAACCATTAAGAGGTTTAAATTGTTTACCTGTGCGATCACTTTTCATGTGACCAATAGTATTACAAGCAAAACATCTACCTTTGAATTCTCTTTGCATACCTTTGGGTGATTCCTCTTGCTTCGGTGATTCTTCTTCTTTAGGTGTATCTTCATATTTGTTGATCTCATTAGGCTTCTTCTCATCCATGCTTTCAGATATCTTCAGATCTAGTTCCTTGCCTTCATCATTAACTTTGAAAGTGTTGAATCCAAGACCAGTCTTATCATAGAATGGTTTCTGATAGGATATTTGTTCATCAATCTTCTCACTAGTTGAATATAGCCTTTCAAGTTGTTGTTTGGATTGAGTCAGTTCACCTTTCACAATCTTGTTGTATCTCTCAAGTTCATCATACTACAAATTGACTTTCTCAAGTTTAGATTTTAGTCCTTCATTTTCAGTCTTTAGACTTTCATTCTCAGATTTTAGATTTACTTCATTCTTTCCATTTCCATCTTTCAAACTAAGCTTCAAATTTTCTATCTTCAATTCATGCTTAAAGATCTCATTTTCTTTTTCCATATTGTCATCACAATCTTCAATAAAAACTTTGAATTCTTTTCAGATCTCAGATCTTCCAATTTGTTTTTTAGTTTCTCTATGAGGTTCTTTGCATTATCATACTTTCTTTTCAAAGTATCTTTTTCAATAGTAAGCAAGTCAATCTGTTCAAGAGCTTCTTCAAGATTATTCTGTAGTTGATCCATATCCATAGAGATCTTACTCAAGCTGCTAGGCTTTCCTTGAATGATCCTTTTTTGAGTAACTATGATCTGATACCAATTGTTAGAAATAGGGAATACTGAGAGGGGGGGTGAATCAGTATTCTACAAACTTTATCTTTTGCCCAATTATGGATATAACAGATTATCTTTATACATGCATAACATAAGAAGCTAAACGACATGCATAACAATAAAGAACTCATAACACATTATTTGTTCTCGAGGAAACCCTGGCCAAGGGAAAACCTTGGTGGGGATGGTACCCACAAAGATCCACTAATCAAAAGTATCATGTTAAGGATGTTGACCCTGTTAGGAGTCTATTACATACATATAGTGTATCAGTCCTGATTAAGGGACTATAGGCCTTGTTAGAAGCCTCAACCTTGTTCGGAGTTGTAGTACAAAATGTGATTACCAGATGAGCCCACTGCCCAAACAAGTAAGGTGCAATATATACTAATTTAAAAAATAGGTTAAGGTACATAACTTTATACTACTTGCATCAATATCACTTCGCTGCTCTTTCACTATTGGTATTACATATGCTTCATATACTTCATATCATACTTCTACAATTACTTGCTTCTTGTTACAATTACTACACTTTACAATTACAATTACATTTACATTTATACCAATAGCTTTATCAAAGAGTTAAAATCTAGGATGTCATCCCTTTATTTTTTTAAGTCATTATTTTGATAAACAAAATAATCCCTTAACTCTTTACTAGTTCTGTGTTCATATTCTGTCCTGTCGGCTTCACACCGTCTTCAGTAAAACTATCATAACTTCTTCTGTACATGCCGTACTGACTTGCACTCTAAGATGGGTGATCAATAGACATCATATAGTCTATGTTCAAGTGTGCAAGCATTGAACTTACTCCAGTCAACATCGCAAACAAAAAGTGTATCCAGGTTCACTGGTAAAACAGTATCTCACACCTAGACAAATTTGCAATGCGCTCTGTCATACTTGCTCTCTAACTTGTGTGATCTTCATGAGGATCATATGTTGCCATAATGACAACATCTATGCAATCAACTCAGCCAAATTACCAACAAGTTTATTAACATCCCGTTGCACATCGCCGATTAAAGGAAATAAATTCTACAAGTAGAAAAATATACATACTAGTAGAGCATGTGTTTGACATAGCAACTCAGATCATTTGTATATTCTCCTTTAGTTGCCTCAACATCAGCTCAGAGAGGTCTAGTTGAAGTCCTTTCTTCACAATCTTATATGCTATATCAATAGTGCCGCAAGGAACATTGTTAAGTCTGTTAGATTGGAATTCCTTGTAAGCAATCACATATGCTCCAAATCTAGTCTCAGGGTCATTGATTGTGTTAATTTACATACCTCTACCATCCCACTTGACTCTAGTCAACTTCTGAATCTCCCTTCAGCAGGTTTCTTGGGGGTTTAGCTTTATCACATACTCGGTAATCGGTGACCATGAGAATAACATCCTTTTTGATTCTTACCAATTAATCTAGCCACATTGTTCCCTCATATACTTGACTGAGTAATATCCTGATCCATTGAGTTTTGAGTACCTTTGGGAAGTGAAGGGTATTAGTTAAACCTTTAAATTCTAGATGTTTAAGTTCATCCTTCATTTTCTCGTCTGTTCATAATTCCTGGTAAGTGGATTACAACTCAAAATTACTAATTTCACTAATCTTGCAGTGAATGTAGGACTTTGATATCCTTTACCAACAAAAACTTGGGCAGTATGGATGAGAACTTGCATTTCTCATCAACATGTGATGTGACACCGGGGTTCAAGTTTTAGTTTGGTTCTTCATATGTTTCCCTCTTTATTAGTATAACCTTCTCATCATTGACCTTCGATTGAGTGGTTTTCGATGAGGATACCATCGCTGATAATAATTTAGGGCTTCATGAAAATTGTATTCAAATAGCTCAGTTTTCTTCAAACTTACATGTGTAGCTTCCAACTATGTGTTAAATGCTCAAATCATAGTAGATAGCTTGGAATATCATTGCACAAATCTTCTCTCTTTTCACTCTGGTTTCACAATGTGAAAAATTAGTTGGCTTGACTTGTATCTATACCGAGAAACCTTTCTCAGCATAAATACTTTGCATTAAATGTTTCAGCAACTACAACTCGGTCAAAGATAAAGCATTCAATTATTTTCTTTAGAAACTACAGCTCAGTGAATACTACTAATGCTTTGTTGACTATGCAACTCAGTTAACCTTAACATTTTCACTGGCTAACAAAATTTCACTCGGGCATAGTTTACTGAATAGATTCATTTCAAGTTCAAAACATATAACAACCTAGTGCATCTTAATTCATGCTGATTTGGTATTCATGAAATAGATATAAGAAATTTTGTAAGATATAACTGATTAAAATTCAGTTCCCGTACTTGATTTACTTAGGTAGAGGTGGTGAAGCCAGCTTATCTAAAGGATGATGTGTCACCAACTGTTGTGCTTGTTGTTGCATTATCTTCAGTTGATCTTCTCCACATTTGACTCATCTTCCTTCTGGTTCCATCAATGGTATTTTCATTCACATAAACATTCAATTCTAGTACTTGATCTGTGCAATCTTTACTTAAGTGACCGACCTTGTGATAGTGCAAACATGCCATTCCTCTCTAGTGTAATCTCATATAGTTTGTTGATTTTCCTCTCTAGTGTAATCTCATATAGTTTGTTGATTTTCCTCTCTAGTGTAATCTCATATAGTTTGTTGCAATATGACCATATCTCCACATTTTGTACAATTAACCCAAGTACTTTAATCCCAATTATAAGAATTACCCTTCCTTCTCAGTTGATAGGTGTTGTTTTATCTTTTCGGTTTCCAAATGTATTTCAATTGTGCCCTGCATTCTACTGATATATGACCATGCTTGTTTCAAGTAAGATAGTTATTTTCCATATAGTACCTCTTAGGTGACTTGTTCAACTTTTATCTACACTCATATGCTTGATGTCCATACTTGTTGCAATTGTAACAATAACCATCAAATTTAGGAGTAGAGTTAAGAATACCTTTAGCTTTACTTCTCTAGACATTTGATGTATGACCCAGTTTTTCATAGTGATAGCATGAGAGCTTCTTTAGCCTAGGATTTTCATATAAGTTCTTTTGTTCTTCTTATTTTAATGACTCTACCTTCTCAGTATAACCTAATCTAGTGGTGTTGTCCAGTCTTCTCTCACTATTTAGGAATCCATCCATCCTTTTGGTACTTTCCTTAGTTTTCTTTATCAACTCATTGTGTTGTTGTTGTATCTTCACTTTATTTTTCAGTCTTTCATTCTCTTCCCTTAATTCACCAATATCTTCCAATTTCCTATCAAGCTCACTGTTTACTAGGTTGATTTCTTGAATCATGACAACTATCTCATTGGAAATTTCAAAGTGATGCTCGGTTAGTCTTGGTATTTCAGATTCTTTCTCTTTGAACTTTTTAGTCATTTGTCTTCTATCTTAAATAGCCATATTCCTTTCTTTTTTATCTTGTCTTGTACTCACCATAACTTCAATCATTCTTACCATTTGAGTCTCTTTTCCAATTTGCATTTCTTTCACTTGTTTGGTGAGGTGTTGATTCTTTTCAAATAGATCTAAAATAGTTCCTTTAGATGCATCAGATATACTTTCAGATCCTTCAGATAATTCCTCTATCTCTTCTTCTTGATACTGAGTCTTGTGTGTGTGAATTTTGTACCTAGCTGTAGACACAACACTTCAGTAAAATATTAGAGTTTAGCTAAAATTGAAATCATGCAAGTAATTGAAAACTAAACTAACCAAGCGATTTACTTCCTTCTAATAGATGCGAGTATGTATTCTCAGATTGGTCCGAGATCAGTGACCTTGAAAACACCCAAATGAAGGATTTGAATGCAAAATCTAGATATGAATTAGATGCAAATTAATCTATATTTTTGGTTTTTCTATGCAATTATGATGAAAAATAATATGAAATCTAATCTATATGCAAAACTGATATGCAAAATAAGCTACAATGATATGCTAAAATATGAATGATCTCACAAAGTTGTTGATTCGCAAAGAAGCTTCAATTCATCAGATACCAATTCGCCAGCATAAGTTTGCACAATTATGAGATTTGATTGTGAAGAGCTGAGCCTTGGTTTTATAGAAATCCAGGGCTTTGGGGATGCATGGAAAAGCCATAAATCACTCTAGTTGATTTTTGAGTCAACAAAGAATTAAAGATAGTTAACTCATAATAAATCATGCAAAAACAACATTTTGATTTAAATCAGAAGTTGAGATCAGCTTTCAACTCAAAATAGAGTTGAGTTTATTTTTAAAACAACTTGAATTGATTTTTTGATTTATAGTTTAACTATTTTTTGGATGTGCATAATTAATCATGAATTAAATAAATAAATAAAGTGATTTATCTTCAACTTAACTGATTTTGAAAATAAAACAATTAATTTATGGGTTAATCAATTATTGAATCAAACTTTTATTCCAAAATAATATTATTAAATATGACAACTTGCTTTAATTAATTAAATAAGAATTTAATCAATTAATGATAGGAATCTTGATTTATTGTCAAATTTAAATAATAATAATTAGGAATAAATATAATTAAATTCAATTAAATAATTAAGTGGTAGTATTAAATCTAATTAATTAAATATTTAGAATATTCAATTAATCAAACTTTAGGATAAATAAGATTTATCACCAAATAATCATTAAATTAAAGATAATTAAGATAAATAGGAATATTACTAGGAATATTCCCTAATGCAGAATTTGAGATAATCAATTAGGATTCGATGATGTTCAGATGTGCCTTTGGTTAGGACTTTGATGTCGATTTCATTCGATTTGTCGATATAGGAGATTAATGAACTTATAGCCCATTTTTGGGGTATTACATTTTGCCCCTCTTTGAATTGTTGTGCGAAGCGCAATGGTTCAAAGACAGTCTATGTATGATGTTGAAACTGATGTTTGAAATTGATATTGATATGAAATAGAAACTGATTGAAATTGATATGAAGATAATAGGTCCTGAATGACCAAAGATAATGTTAACTATAACAGTAAATGAACCAATGATTGCGAAAAAGTGTCAAAACACCTGATTCTAAACCTTATGATTGTGAAGAAGTGAGTGACCGATTCCAAACCCAATTGTCGATACGAATCACATTGGTATCACATTTGAACCCTTTAGTTTTCAAAGAACCAAGGAAATAACACAATTGAACCGATAGTTGCAAAAACTGATACAATTTACAAGATTAAGAGAATACCAGATTGATATGGATCTCGATGAATCTGATATGCCCCGAGTGATGATTGATTTGCCCCAAGTGATGGGGTCTTTTTGATGAATCAACAACTAGATGTGGTTGTTGTCTCGATTACTGAGGAAATATATGATTTCAGATTTAGATTATAGACTTTGAATGATATGCAATACCATGCCCCTTTCGGGATTAAAATTGAAATCTAACAAGAAAAGTCAACGTTATGGAGTAGAAGTATGTTAATTGATTTGAGAAGTGGTTGTACACGTTTGAGAACACATTCTACATCGTTTGGAGGTCCAGAAGACCAAGTTTTACTAGGTGAAACCATGAGTTGACCATAGTTGACCAAGTTGAAATTTTGATAGTTTGATGTAAGATAATCAATTAAGTTGAATACTGGATTTCTATGATGATTGAAGGTCAATTGTGCAAGTAGTTAATAATATGAATGATCACAGATTTTGATTTTGATCCCGAAAAAGGATTCTACTTGTTGTTTCATTGGAGGAACCTTCATGTGAGATTCAACTCTTATGATATGTTTTTAGCATTTTTGAAGAATCGATTAAGCATTTAAGTTTAATTCAATAATTTGTGAGATCATGCAATCATGCAAAGTGCAAAATGAAATGCAAACCTAGGACCTCGAACCTAGTCACTGATCATGTGTCGGTCGATTTCATCATTGAATTTTTAGGTAACCAGATAAATCAATACAATGTCCACTAGCTAGGAAACCATAGACATATGAATATCGATTTGTATGCGCAGGAATCAATACAACGCCCACAGCTAGACAACCATGGACATATGAATATTGATTTTTATTTTTGGAATGTCGGATTGGATATAAGCACCCAGGCATAAACGCTAGGATGACCTGAATATCATTTCCATTTTGATATAGCAATTTTTATAAGCATCAAAACATAAACGTTGCGATGACCAGAATACACCTTGTGTTTCAAACACATCAAATAATCAAGAGGTTATTCTAAATCCAATGTGAATTACTCGTAGCGACACTTTATCATTCACATCCTTAGGTAAGATCATGTTTCACAATAGGAGAAAGAACTCACTCAAAAAGACAATAGTTAGATCAAACTTCCTTGAATTTTTTGGGTATCAATGGTCGAGGTACGCATGGCCATCTAATTCAAGATAGAGGCTCTTACAGTCGGACACCATTTCAATCCAAAATTTCCAAAGTTGTTTAGATTTTCACATACAAGCAGAAGACAAAGAAAAGATTATGCCCCTAGTCATCACTCTCTAAATCCTGTAAAGGGCATCATCGAAGAGCTTGCGGGAACACAATATGCAAAAATCTCAATGCGAATCAGTAAGCATACAAGGAGATAAAAGCATGTATAAAGCACAGATTATTTTCAGTTTGTGTTTGATTGCATTGTTGTAGATGTAAAATCCTTTCTGGAGACAAGATAGACAGACAAACTCAGATGAAGCTTCAAAGGACCTTGACTAGATATGATACATCTAAAGGTACACTGGAGACCATAGGATATGACATTGATTGCCCCCAAGTTTGAGCATTGATAGGATACAAATGCTTGAGCTGATTGGTGTACAGACCGACTTATTGAAAACAAAAATGCAGAAACAAACTAGGAGATATGTACAAACTAAAGCAAGACTGAAAGTTGGAAAAGACCAAGATTGTGCTGATAGATGGAGCGTTTGAAACAAGTGGCACCCGTTTGCCAAGTTTTCACCATCTTGGCAGAGATTCTATTTTTGCTATGAAGGTGCCTGTTTCCAGGTTTTCACCAAGGCACTTTTTCTTTTCCTCATTTTTTTTTATTTTTCATTTTTTCAATTTTTTTTTGTACTTTTGATATTTTTGTACTTTTTTTTTATGAACCATCAAGGCGCCTATTGCTAGGTTTTCACCAAGATGTTCATTTTTTCAGGACTTTTTACCATTTTAAATATTTTTTCAGGACATTTTACAATAGACTCAATGCCTTAGGTGTAAAATTTATTCAGATGGAGAATGTTGATTGGTTCTCGGAGCTTTTCTCCTTCAGTCATTGAGAGTTGATAGGCACCAGAGCCAAAAGTAGCAGTGATAACAAATGGACCCAGCTAGTTGGGTTCAAACTTCCCCTTGCATTCTCAATGTGATTGATTTTTGAGATTCTCTCTCAAGACTAGATCACCAACCTGAAATTCTCTGTGTCTGACTTTCTTATTGTAACCTCTAGACATTCTCTTCAGATATACTCTGAGATGATCATATGCTACTTGTCTGAGCTCATCTAGTAGTTCAAGTTCTTGCAACCTAGACACTCTGTAGTCAACATCAGTTACTAGACCATGCATTCTGATTCTTAGTGATGGGATTTCAACCTCAATAGGCAGTACCGCTTCAGACCCATAAACTAAAGAAAAAGGTGTAGCTCCAGTAGGTGTTCTAATACTTGTTTTGTACACCTAGAGAGCTGGATTGATCATAAGATGCCAGTCTCTTCCTATTTTATTAACTATTTGGTGCAAGGTTTTCAATAGATTCTTGTTAGAAGCCTCTGCTTGGCCATTCTCTTAAGGATAGTAGATAGATGACCAATGTTGTGTAATCTTGAATTTGGCACATAAATCATCTAGATCTTTGTTCTTGAATTGTCCGCCATTATCTATGATTATGGAATGAGGTATCCCATACTTGCATATGATATAGTTCAATATGAACATAGATATTTTCTTTCCAATTGCTTGTGTCAAAGGGACTGATTCGACCCGTTTTGTAAAATAATCTATAGCTGTGATTATATGGGTATGTCCATTAGAAGAATGAGGATGTATAGCTCCTATAAGATCAAATGCCCATTGGTGAAAAGGACATTGTGTAGTACAAGGAATTAGATCTCTCCCTAGAGCATGAATTAAGTTTCCATGCACTTGGCACTTTTGACAGTTCTTAGCAAACTTGATAGACTCTTTCTCCATTTCAGGCCAATAGTACCCAGCCCTAATAAGTTTTTGAGCTAGTGTCAAACCATTCGAGTGTGACCCACAAATACCATCATGGACCTCATCTAATGCATGTTGAGACTCTTCCTATTCTAAACATCTAAGTAGTGTACCATCTAGACCTTGTTTGTACAGATCATGACCAATGATGACATATTGGGAGGCATTACGGATAAGGGATCTCTTCTCATGGCAGTTAAAGGTATCGGGAATGATTTGGTCTTGAAGATAGGAGAATAGGTTTTTGTATCTAGATGAATCATGACCAACAATAGTGTAGATCATGTGAGTTTTAGGGGAATCATATGTAGGATAAGATAGTGCTTCCACCAGGAACTCATAGCGTAGCTCATGTTTAGGCTAGTATAATAGAGTAAATAGCGTTGCCATTACATCGACAACCTTATTCTCTATTCTAGGAATTTTCTCAAATGTGATATATAAGAAATACTTCTTTAAATCATCTCCCATTCTCTTATAAGGAATGAGATTTTTATCTTTAGTTTGGTACACATCATTGACTTGATGGATAAAAAGTTGTGAGTCTTCATGAATGTGTAATTCTGTTACTCGCCACTTGATTGCTAGTTTCATGCCATTCAAAAGGGATTCATATTCTACAATATTGTTTGTGCAAGGGAACTTTAATCTAAATGCTTTTGGGATTGAGTATCCTTGAGGAGTTATGAACAATATGCCTACTCTTGATCCATTCTATGTATAGGAGGCATCAAAGAATAACTGCCATTCTCTATAAGAAAGAGTCATGATAGAGGAATTTGGAAATTCCATGTGCATTGGTGTATCATCAATCATAGGTGCATCTGCTAATTGATCAACAATAACCTACCCTTTGATATCTTTTCTTTCCAAATATTCAATGTCAAATTCACTTAAGAGCATGACCCATTTAGCCAATCTACCTGTGAGGGAAGCTTTGCTTAGTAGGTACTTGAGTGGATCAATTTTAGCTACCAAATGTGTGGTATGAGATAACATGTAATGTCTCAGTTTCTGTGATGCAAAGATCATAGCTAGACAAGCTTTCTCAATCATTGAATAGTTCTTCTCATATGAAACCAATGTTCTACTAATATAGTATATAGCTCTTTCCTTTTTGTTCTCATCATGTTGTGCAAGCAATGCCCCCAGTGATGTATCTGTAGTGGAGACATATAAGATCAAAGGCTTCCCTAGAATGGGAGGCATCAAGATAGGAGGATTTGATAGATACTTCTTAATATGATTAAAGTTGTTATGACATTTTTTATTCCATGCAAAGGTCACACCTTTATGTAATGTTTTTGTAAAAGGTTGTGATATATCTGCTAGCTGTGATATGAATCTTCTAATAGATTGAACTCTCCCTTGCAATATCCTCATTTGACTAATATTCTTTGGAGGTTGCATTTCCATGATAGCCTTCACTTTAGCTGGATCAACTTCAATGCCCTTCTTTGAGACTATGTATCCTAAGAGTTTTCTAGAAGTGACACAAAAGGCACACTTCTTAGTATTTAGTTGGAGACTATATTTTTCCATTCTGTCTAGTATCTTGCTCAAGCCATTTAGATGTTCAGCTCTAATCATAGATTTTGCTAAAGTATCATCAACATAATCCTCCATAGTCCTATGCATCATGTCATGAAAAATAGATGTCATGGCTCTTTGATACATAGCACCAGCATTTTTAAGCCCAAATGGCATGACATTCCAATAGAAGGTTCCCCATGTACATGTGAAAGCAGTTTTCTCTTGATCCTCTGGAGCAATTTTTATTTGATTATATCCAGAAAAACCATCCATTAAAGAATACATCGCAAAGCCCGTAGTCATGTCCACTATCATATCAATGTTAGGTAATGGAAAATCATCCTTAGGGCATGCTTTGTTTACATCTCTAAAGTCTGTGCATACTCTGATTGATTTATCTAGTTTTGAAATAGGTACAATATTAGAGATCCACTCTTCATAGTCAATAACTCAGATGAATTTGACTTTGAGGAGCTTCTCTAATTCAGCTTTTACCAAGAGTGCAACATGAGGATGCATCTTTCTCAATTTTTTCTTGACAGGTTTGACATTTGGACCTATAGATAAATGATGCATTATAAGATTAGGATCCAACCCTGGCATATCTAAATATTTCCACACAAAGTTGATCTTCTTCTTTGTTAGGAATGTTGTAAATTTTTGCTTCACTTCTTCTGATAAAGATTGTGCTACATGGATCAACTGTGGTTCCTCTGATGTTCCCAAATTGATAGATTGAGTGGGCTCAATTAGAACTGGAGATCTATCTTGTAAATGACTCAGAAGGACATCAAATATCTCATCCTTAGGTGCCTCAGAGAGGTTTTCACCTTCAGATACATCTTTTATTTTTACTTTTGTAGGTTCTGAGACTGCCACGAAGTGGTTTTCACCCTCAAAACTCCTTTTCTTTTTATTCTTATTCTTATTTTTTTGACTAAGATACTTGATGTCTGACTCTATCATGCTAACGCTTAGTTCATTGATGGAAGTCCTCATAGGCTCAACTGCATTGAGGTAGAAAGTAAGGGCATAGTCATTCAGGAAGGTATAAATACCATGGCTCAGATTTGTGGAGGTTTGATCAAGAAGTTCAGGATGTTGGATAGTCAAAGTGGGGAAAGATTGGGAGATAGTGTTTATGGATATAGATTTGTCATCATTGGTCCTAACCAAATGCTCAAGTTCAAAGGTGATATTACAACTTAAGACATTCAATTCATGAATAGGCTCAATGTCATTGTGGGAGTCCAATTCAGCCATAGGTGGATTAGACTCGTTAAGTTCATCATTTTGCTCTAGACTTACATTGGGTTTAGGTGCATATTGGTGAATAACATCAACATGTTTCTCTGTAATAAGCTCATCTTCTTTTGGAATGGCTCCCCATTCATAGTCATTAGATTCTTCATCTATGCCTCTAGGAAATCTAAGAACATGAGTAAAGTCCAGATGTATACCCCAAGAAGGGTTACCCTCAGATTCTGATTTGAATTCATACTCATGAGAATCTATCTTAGAATAACTACCACCTTCCTCTTTTTGATTGTCTTCAAGATTAGCTGGTTCTTGTGTTGCAACTATCTCTTGATTGATAGTAGGTTCTTGTGTTTCTACTACATTAATTCTTTTGATTGGATCATCTTTTGCATCAACAAGGTTTTTGATTTCTTTAGGCAAACACTCATAAGGAATAAGTTCTAAGCTGTCTAAATCACTATTTGATGGTTCATTTTCTTCCTTCTTAAGAAGGGGTTCGCCTAGTGTGATCTTCTCTATGACATGAGAACAATTACCTTTGAGGTGAAAGGGTTTCTTTTTAAAACCTAAGCCAATAGTATCTTTGTTTTCCCTACCAGTATGTGAAATAGGTGTCACAAGACCTTTTCCTTTGACTCCTAGAGGTCCTTTACCAGAATATTCCATCTTAGCTATCGGTTTATCTCCTAGACCATATGCCTTAGAAGGGATTTTGGATACTATAGAGTCACTAGTTGCAATAGCTTGAGATTCAAGTTCATCTTTGTATAGCCATGTAAGCACAACTTCATCTTCTTCAAATTCTTGCGTGGAGACTTGTTTTGCTACAAAATTATTTTTATATGCCTCAAGAGGTTCTTTAGAGTCTGGTTTGGACTATTTTAAGGATTGTCCATAAGACTTAGGTGAGATAGGTAGAGATGTCAAAGATAAGATTGGCTCTATAGTATATTCTCCCATACCATTTTCTTTGATATTGACCTCTTTTGCAAGGTCTTCCATTTTAGATGTGGATGCTTCTTTCGTTGGCTCAATGGAAGATTCTCTATTATTAGGCACAAGTTTATCTACACTTTCTTTCAATGTATTGCAAGTGGTGGATATGTTTGCTGGAATAGTTACCTCTACTCCTTCATAAGGAAATTTCAAGCATTGGTGGAATGTAGAAGGAATAGCCTTCATCTCATGTATCCATGGTCTCCCTAGAAGAATGTTGTAAGCCAAGGGTAGGTCAAGAACTTGACATATAGTATCTCTAATAACTAGACCTGCTTTGATAGATAAGACAATGGTGCCTTTAGAAGATCTTTCTTGTTCATCATAGGCTTTATAGTTATTTTCTTTCTAGGATCAATAGCCAATTCTGAAAATCCCAATTGTGTGACTAAGCTATAAGAACAAATATTTAGGCCAATGCCCCCATCTATCAACACACGTTTGACTCTACGGTTCTGGATCAAGACTTCTATATGCAAGGGTTTGTTATGTGTGTGACTCGAGGAGTTGTCGTCTTCCTCTGAAAAGGATATATATTGTGGAGATGTAAGATGTCCAACCATGATCTAGAACCTGTCCAAATCAAGGTCATCAAGAACATTAGATCTGAGCAAATCTTTGTCTAGAATAGATCTATGAGCTGGAGATATCTGAAGCAACTCAAACATGGAGATTTTTGCATTAGTGTGTTGGAGTTGTTGAACAATGCTATAAGATGTTAGCCTCATATCTTTAAGATTGGAAGATTTAGAAGCAACCTTCTTGTTAGAATTTAATCTTTCCTTGGTTATTTATGTATTTAATAGGATAAACCAAGGTATCCTAATTTAATCTATCCTCTAGTCCAAGTGGGAGGACATGTCATATTTGTAATTTATTTTATTAAGGAAAATAGATATTCCTCCTTATGAGGAATCCTACACTTGTCTCACACACTAGTGAAATGTGGCACACTCAGATATGGGAGTTACAATGTAACTCCTCTCTCACATCTCTATTAAAAGAGATGGCTCTCCTTCTTTTTCTCATTCTCTCATGAGATTTCCTCATCTTCTCTATTATTGTATGAGCATTGCTCTCACTTTCTCTCTCTCTCTAATTCTTAGGCATTTGCTACCACTTTCATTAAATTCATAGGGTTTTTTTTATGCTTTTCCCCTTCAAAATCTTGTCTCCTCATTGCTTATTTTTTGGTGTATGCTCCTATTTCGTGTGCTAATTCATGGTATTTTTCCTTACTCCTAGCTCTTGAGTTAAACAATTTCTTGCAATTCCATATTTTGTTCTTTATCATTTTAACATGGTATCAGAGCAAGTTGGTTTAATCTCATTTTGAGTTTACAGGTGAAGGAGCTACCATATCTTGGAGCACTCCAATATCGGAGACTCTTGAGAGAGTGTTGAGAAAAATTCAAATTTTTTTTGGGTTTGGCTGGTTTACCACCAAACCCAATTTATCTTTTGCATACATTATTGGTTTATCTATTGGATACAGTACTGACTTGTTTTGTGCAGGTTTGGAGACTTTCGTTCTTGGCTCTGTTCTTCATCTTTCTTTCAAAATCTGAGCTTTAATCCGTATAAAGATCTTGTCATTAAAAATATTTAATCTAACTCCTTTTGCATGTTTTGGCTCTATACTTGCATGCTGGTTTTACATGGTTTCAAGGTTCTGTATAAAGATCCTTGGAGGATTCAATAACATTAATCTATGTATGTTGGATCGGTTGCTATTTACACTAGTTTTTTTCATAATCTAATCTCAAGTTCTATTATTTTTTGGTTAACTGATAATAGCTTCTAACATCTGCATTAACATCTCTATTATAGGCTTATCTCTAATTTTTTTTAACATCATAACTCTATCTCTGTTTATTTTTTAAATCTTTTAAATAAATCTTTATTAACAGTTCTCTGCAGGTTCTGCTTCTTTCTCTGTCTGCATGTTCTTTTCAAGCACAGCTTGCTATTTCATATCCTTCATGCATAGCTTATAGTCTCTTTATATCCTTTTTCTGCATGTATCTTATTTTTTGCATATATTATTCTTTACATTCATCGTTAGCATAGTTTTTATGCTGCTGTCTTTACTCTTTGGTGCCCAGCACCTTGCAATATTTCCTTGGTCTTATTTTCTGCATATATACTGCGCCTTCCTTCTCTCCTTGCACCCAACCTTCAATTTTTTGCCTTCTCTTAAAACCAGTGCAGCATTTGGACTTCTTTGGGCAGCATGGTTAACTTTAACTTACATTAAAGTTATTCATTTATGCAAATCTACGTGTTATCTTTTTTTAACTTCATGCTTGTCGTCTCTTCTTGCAATTCTAAGACGTGAAACATAGAGCTAAGTCTCTCATCTTAAGTTCATCATTTTGGTAATTAATATACCGAGCCACTAAGGAGTCCTAATTGGAATCAACAGAGATAATTATTTTCAGCCACTGGTAATCTTACTAAATCTTTTGGCATCACTGTCATTTCAAGTTTTGAAAAAGCTCCAGTTTGGTAAATCAAGACTTCATCAGCTCTATTCGTGTTCTCATTCCATCATTGAATCTTGCCAAGGAGGAGATTTATCTTCACATGGAGTGCCTTGCTTTTACACCCAAGTGACTCATTCAAGAAGCCAGAAAGATTGCAGGCAGTCATTTGCTGTTACAAAAACTAGTTACTTTTTTTAAATAATAGTTGCAGATTATAATAATTTCATTGTAGATTCTTTTATTGTTCTTTTCATAATTTGTTCAACTTTTCCTTGCATGGAGTAATTATTATCTCAGTCTCTAACAATATTAATACATTTCTTAGTTCATAACGTCTGTTCTGGTCTCTTGCAGTTTTAACAAATTTATATCTCTATCTCTTTTCACAGGATCAAACCTTATTGTTAATATCTCTTCTTTGCATGTTCTATTTTGGATAGATAAGAGAGAATCTGAAAATTTCACAATCTGGGTTTTGTGCAGAACCCTCTAAATTAGTTGACTTGTGAACAATTTTCCAAAATTTGCCTACCTTTAAGAGAAATGCAAAATTCTATTCTAACATTTTTTTGTAGATTCAAATGCATGCATTAGTCATTTTTCATCTCTATGTTTTAATCTCTGGAAATCTTTGCTAACATTTTTTTGTAGCATCTTATTTTATATCTTTGTTTTAATCTCAGTAAATATTTGTGTTTTGATCTTTGTTCCTATTTATTCATCTCTGATTCTAATATATCTCAGTTGTTTACTGTCATATATATATATTGTCTCTATTAAAACATCTCTCCACTTTCACGTAGCATTTCTCAGCTTGGCTTTAAACTTCATTGGTATTTTCTCCTAGCCACGTTAGACTAAAGGAAGTTTTATAGTAGTCATAAGTAAATTTGTCTTTTTCTGGTCTCTTAGCAATTTAGTATTATTGCATTTCATTTGGTTTGTGTCTTGAGTTGCACAGACTTTTATTCTCTATTTCATTTATTCCTTTCCATTTGTTTCACAGCTTTTGCAATCTGTGTATAAGTGGCACAATATCTATTTAAAATCTGACATATTGTTTGTGCATTAGTTGTAGATTATTATCATATTGCTGCAGATTTTCATCAATTCTCTTTTGTATGGTTTTCTATATTTAACGGTTTCTTTGTTGACAACGTTTCTTTAAAGATTCGGCCAAAATTTAATCTCTTATTTCTGCAGGAAGAAGATTTCTCTCAACTCATTATTTTATTCATTAAATATTATCGAATTACTTTATTTTAGTTCATGATGCAGCTTAATACCAGTATTCAGTGCGCAGACATATTACTTGTAACTTGTAGCATATTATTTGTCTAGCATAGCTCCATCTCCATTGCATTCATATTCTTTATTTTATTTGTTGATTGGTCTCCTCCTCTTGGGAAGTACCTTGCGCAACTTCCTTTAGTGTTAGTGTAGCTTGTCTACATATAATATTTTAATAACTATTAAAATTATTTATATTTCTTTCCTTCCAGCGCAGTAGTTACTCCTTGCGTAGCAGCTTCTCTCTTTGTCCTCGCTGCCTCTTCCCACCTCTACGTGCCATTCTCCTTTGCTTCTCTCTGGGTAGTTTGAAGGCACAACAGTCTGTCATTTTGGTAGCCTTACTTTATATAGTTCTCTCTATCTTGTATTCTAACGTTCTCTGTTGTGCAGGGATGCTATCTTTTCTATTTTGTTTATCATTATAACGTTTTTTGCAGGTTTCCCATTATTCTAACATTTTTTCTGCAGGAGAATCTTCATCTTTCTTTGCAGGCTCTACTACTTCATTATTCTTACTAACATTTTTTCTGGATTTCCTGCAGCACTTTCATCAATTTCCTTCTAACTTATTCCATTTCTTCTAGCATATAATCATTATTCTCTTAACATTTTTTTGTCGCAGGTTTGTTGGCAAGTTTTGTCAACTCTATATTTAGTTTATTATATTATCCTTAGATTATTTGGTTTTATTTTCAATCATATTAGTATATTATTTTAATTCTCTAAGTTTTTTTTTTCACAAATTGAGTTTAATCATTAAATTTAATTTTAAAATATTTTAATCAAAAAAGTTTATTCATTCAAACACTTTTTCTCTTCAATATTTCGCGATATCACTTCATTATTAAATTGATCATATCAAATATAACTTATTTCAATTGCTATTTCGTAAATTGGTTGTAATTAAAATCTGTTTCATCACTTTATCTATATATTTGATTTTTTTTAAATTTAAAATTTCTAAAATATTGGTATTTACTAAATTAGTTTTTTGGATTCTTCATTATTTCTTGCAACTTGTATTTAACGTTATTTTAGTTAATTTTGATCATGACACCATTAATGCCAGATTTTAAACTTAGAAGTTCAAACTATACTATTTGCTTATTTTTTGGTGTATGCTCCTAGTTCTTGTGCTAATTCATGGTATTTTTCCTTACTCCTAGCTCTTGTGTTAAACAATTTCCTGCAATTCCATATTTTGTTCTTTATCATTTTAACACTTTTGTTTGGAAGCGGAAGAAAGATTGAAGGGCATCTGAGGGACATTTGATGAATCTGGGATTTGTCCGTTTAGATGTGCCCGAGCTTGTGATCAAGTCACTGCGTTAGCTGAAGTATGATCTCTATCTCTTCGCACAATTGTGATGACATTACAATGCTCAAAGAGACAAGGTTCAACCATATTGATAACAACATTATTTCTAGGGCAAGCATAATTGACCTTTGCCCCCATATTAGGCTGAGAAGATGAAACTTCTTGACCATGTTTCAGAAATGGTTCTGTGAATGCTGTATGATCATTATTCCTCTTATGATTGTCAATCATGATATCTCCCTTATCAATCAGATCTTGAATAGTATGTTTCAAGTGTAAGCAGTTATTAGTTTTATGTCCTTTACCCTGATGGAAATCATAGAATTCATTCTCTCTCCACCATTTTGGTTTAGGATCAGGATCAGATTGTCAAATCTCAGGCAAAGAGATGATGTTATTATCCAATAGAGTTCTCATAGCCAATTCCAAAGATTCTCTTAGAGGAGTGAACTTTTGTTTATTATCAGTGGACCAAGATTTGTATTTTGGCTTCTTTTGAGATGGTTTGGACACCTTTTGCTTTGAGGCTTTGATTGCTTGGGTACCAATGGTTAGATTAAAAGTTGGTGCCTTTGTTGGGGCATGGATAGTATCAACAACACCATCTATGACAATGCCTTTATTCTTGTTCTAGTTTTTGTTCTTGTCTTTAGAACTAGATCCTGATTCGTACTTGTCCTTTTGAAGTGTGATGTCTCCTATTTTCACAAGTACCTTTTCAATTTTGATTGCATTGTCTACCATCTTATCAAAAGATGTATGATCTTGCATTTGTAAAGGGTAGTTGATCTCTGGAACAAGATTATTGATGAAGATTTCTAGCTTCTCAGTTTCTAGAATAGGCCTAGCATATAGAGAGAATTTATTCCTCCATCTCTTGAGAAATGTTAGGAATGGTTCTCCTGGATATTGTTTGAGATTGAAGATATTGATCATGGTGACTAGATGTTGAATGTTGTAGGAGTATTGCTGATAAAACAATTTGATCAACTCCTCAAAATTTTTGATAGTAGAAGGCAATCTAGAGAACCAATGAATGGCTGCTCCCCCAGAGATCGAGGAAAGAGATGCATTAGATAGGTTGGTTTGTGCATGAACTCCATAGATTGTGTACATAATTCTCTAACATGATCTTGGGGATCAGAGTGTCCATCATACTTATCATATTTAGGCATCTCCACTCTTTTTGGAAATGGTGGCATGTACAAGTCTTTGTCAAATGGAAAAGGACATAGGGCCTTCATGGAGAACTCCTTGGGTTCCTTTTCTTTCTCAAGGTTATTAAGTTTGACTTGCATGGCATGCATTTGTTTCATCATAGCTATAAGTGGAGTTTCTTCCTCATGTGTAATGATATCTTCAACATTAAAGTTGGGAGGAATTTTAGCTCCTTGATGAGCTAATTGTAAAAAGTATGCCTCTCTGTCTTCCTTCAAGAAATGTTTCATCATTCGTTTGAAGTTATCATCATTTTGATATTGAGAAATTTCTTCAGGTTTGGGTTCTTGATCTACACCATGTTGAGATTGAGCTCTTTGAGAGCCAAATTTTGTCCCTGCTTGAGACATGGTAGTAGTTTTCCCTGGGATAGATCGAGGAGGAGTTTGTTGATTACCTCTGTGAGTTGATGAAGGAGGAATGTAACCAATTTTTAATTGAAAGTTGCCAAGACCGTCTTTTTCATAAAGACTAGAATTATAGAGTTGCTCAAGAGTTGGACCCCTAAAAGTGGTTATAGGTAAGGTATGGGATGCTTCTCCTGATTTCTTATGAGAGGAAGCTCTACTTTCCACCATTAACCTTGGGTGAAACAAAAGAACAAGATGAAGACAACTAAAGAATAAATTGATTCAAGAAGATCAAATGATGCAACCTTGTTAAGGTTTGATTGATTGAAGCTTAGATTGGACTTAGATGAAGGAGACTGTGCCCTGGATGTATGGGTAGATTCTGGAAAGATAGTAGACACGAGTTCACAACACTTATCCATTTTGATGATTGATTGAAGATTGATAGCTATGACAAGGTTTTGACACAAGATGATAAAGACTCAAATCAATTAAATAGAAGGCTAAACTAGATTCAAAAGGACACTTTAGAAAAATGATTGGATTCTCAGCAGTTGCTGCTCTATTCCTGACACAGTGATTTTCTTGATAGGTTCTGGAAATAGGCTGGAAAAGCTGGGTCTCTGACAGTTCTGAAAACTTTTCAAAATTTCTCAAATGACTTTCTACAGGCTCGTATGATAGTGGGTATAGCATGAAATGACAATTGAAAAACTTGTACGACTATTGCAAAACTTGCATGACAGTTGATAACAGGGTTTTTGACTCTTTGGAATTGATTGGCAACAAAACTCGTATGACAATATACTTGATACCATACGATAATATGGGGGTTTTGAAATGACAATAGCTGAAAGTCGTACAAATTTATGACTTTACAAAATGACTGTTGACTCCAAAAAGGTGTTTAACATCAGATTTTGCAATTTTTTAGATTTTTAGTTTTAGATTGTTCACAAAATTATCTGTCAAGATTTGAAGATTGAAGTAGATTGATTCGTTCTTAGTAACCAGATAGATAAACAAGCACGCAAAATAGCAAGCAAGTGATTTCAAGCATGTCAGAAAACAATGAACAGGGGACAAAGCAACCATGTGCATGAATGATCAAGTGACTGAATTGTGCTAATCCCTAGGAGTGCTAATAGTGTATGTTCCAAAAAGTTTTGTAATAATGCACATATTCCTAGAAAAATGAAAATTTGGCCTTACTAGTGTTTTTAGTAATGGTTTGACTCTGCAACTTTTGTGATCTCAAGAGGGTGAACTCCAATCCAAGTGCACCGGGGTTTTGACACAGTCCAAGAATTTAATCAATCAGGAGCTACTAGGGAGATCTGATAGGCCAACAAGAGACCACACCTATGGAGATTTCTTCCACAAGGACATTTATATAGTGGTTGTCACTACCATGGTGAAAATGGCTATTATTGCTTGAGGTTTCATCAACGTGGTTGACCCAATTAAGGGAATGTCCACTATGGTTAACCCTCTCTAAAGGTGACTCACAAAATATACCACATGGAGACTGGTTCCAGATTCAAGGATCTATGTTTCTGGTACTACCCAAAAAGGGAGTAGAGCATAATCCTCTAGCCTTTTCACTTTTAACCCAAATAAAGAAGACAAATTAATTCAACATGCTAAGACCAAGATTATCTCACAAAGATCTATGATGTCAACCACTCACGATCTATCAACCTCTCCAGAGAGAGAATGTATCAATCAGAAGCTGAAGACACACAAATCTAGTAGAACGAGAGACTCTCTTAGTAACCTCCCTACCTACAAGGGTTCCTTCATTGAGAAGAGTTTCACTGGAAACCCACTCTCTCAAGAACCAAGAATAGTGTTCATAGGGCCTATTTACTATGTGTAACAAAGATGCTAAAAAACAAATCTATGTTCATTTTTAATAGCCCAAAATGAAATCTGTGATATGAAAGCAATAAATGTCACACAAGCTTGACACACAAGAGTTCTTTTTAATCCAAATCAAAATGTTATTAGCTGAAAAGATTACCTGAATTCCTCATAATGTGCTTAGTAGATTCTTACCTATTTTTAGCAATTCTTACACTTTTCCCAATCAAAACCAGTAGAAATCAATCAGAAACAACAAATTTCAATCGTTAATGTTAACTGTTAGTCCAAATCAGGAAAATAAATCTGGAAAACTGCCTGAAAAAGTGAAATGACAATTAAAACCTGGCACTGAAACTTGTACGACAGTGGGTTACCTCCCAGATGACAGTCTAGAAACTCGTACAACACTGGGTACCAAATCATACAACAATAGAGATTCCAAATGACACTATGATCCTAATGGTATGATTCTCAATCAAATCAATTATCGTATGATAGTGGGTATCTCCTGGTATGAGTTTCTGACAAAAATCATATGAAAATTGTACGGACAGAAATTAAAAATCATAGCTTGGAACAGAAAATGACAAGAAGATGATAGAAATTGATAAAAATTGAATGGAAACCCATTTTGGGGCCTCACGGTGGGCGCTAGAAATGTGTGTGTGAATTTTGTACCTAGCTGTAGACACAACACTTCGGTAAAACATTAGAGGTTAGCAAAAATCAAAATCGTGCAAGTAATTGAAAACTAAACTAACCAGGTGATTTACTGCCTTCTAATAGATGTGAGTATGTATTCTCAGATTGGACCGAGATCAGTGACGTTGACGACACCCAAATGAAGGATTTGAATGCAAAATCTAGATATGAATTAGATGCAAATTAATCTATATTTTTGGTTTTTCTATGCAATTATGATGAAAAATGATATGAAATCTAATCTATATGAAAAAATGATATGCAAAATAAGCTACAATGATATGCTAAAATTTGAATGAGCTCACAAAGTTGTTGATTCACAAAGAAGCTTCAATTCTTCAGATACCAATTTGCTAGCATAAGTTTGCACAATTATGAGATCTGATTGTGAAGAGTTGAGCCTTGGTTTTATAGAAATCCAGGGCTTTGGAGATGCATGGAAAAGCCATAAATCGCTCTAGTTGATTTTTGAGTCAACAAGGAATTAAAGATAGTTAACTCATAATAAATCATGCAAAAACACATTTTTGATTTAAATCAGAAGTTGAGATCAGCTTTCAACTCAAAATAGAGTTGAGTTTATTTTTAAAACAACTTGAATTGATTTTCTGATTTACAGTGTAACTGTTTTTTGGATGTGCATAATTAATCATGAATTAAATAAATAAATAAAGTGATTTATCTTCAACTTAACTGATTTTGAAAATAAAACAATTGATTTATGGGTTAAACAATTATTAAATCAAACTTTTATTCCAAAATAATATCATTAAATATGACAACTTGCTTTAATTAATTAAATAAGAATTTAATCAATTAATGATAGGAATCTTGATTTATTGTCAAATTTAAATAATAATAATTAGGAATAAATATAATTAAATTCAATTAAATAATTAAGTGGCAGTATTAAATCTAATTAATTAAATATTTAGAATATTCAATTAATCAAACTTTAGGATAAATAAGATTTATCGCCAAATAATCATTAAATTAAAGATAATTAAGATAAATAGGAATATTACTAGGAATATTCCCTGATGCAGAATTTAAGATAATCAATTAGGATTTGATGATGTTCAGATGTGCCTTTGTTTAGGACTTTGATGTCGATTTCATTTGATTTGTCGATATAAGAGATTAATGAACTTATAGCCTAGTTTTGGGGTATTATTTCCATCTATTCATAATATTAATGAAAATAAGAATTGCTTTCTAATCTAACATGTAAATCATGATAGGATTAAGTAATACCGAGAGGGGGGGTGAGTCAGTATTACATCACTTGAACTTAAATTTCAACCAATTGAAAATAAACCATATCAATGCTGAAATGAGAAGAACATAAACACATAACACATAAATCATAACATCACTATTTGTTTTCGAGCAAATCCTAGCCAAGGGAAAACCCCAGTGGGGATGGTACCTACAACTATGCACTAAAATATAGAATCCCTCTTAGGAGATCTAGCCCTGTTAGGAGCTGAGTATTACATAGTACATTTCCTTTTTAAATGAATAGAAACCATGTTAGGGGTATACAAAAACCTTGTTAAAGGTGTGGTGAGCTTACAACCCTTACAATCAAAATTCTATTACAAAAGTGTTCTTCAATAAGTGAACTGCACAAGCAACTGCTATGCTTTGATTGTTCCAGTTATAGCTAACAAAAGCCTCTATCAATCACCGATCTTGCATATGCTATCAGTCATCACCAATATCCCAAATTTGCATCCATTATACATACATCTCTATCACACTTATTGCTTCCACAAAACACTCTATACTTATATCAATTATTCCATTCAGTTGACTCTCAAATACAATATGAAACATAATAATTACTTATAAAAATGATAAATGTAGAGTTGTCGATCTTGTATTACCAAAATGTCAGTAATATATAACTTTCATATGACTTAGCACATTACCATTTCGTCTAGCCTTCCCTCAATCATCGCGATTGTTCATATTCCCTGTTACATTGTTCCTCTATCTTCGCATACCTTTGTATCACTATATCTTACTAATATAAAAACCAAAACATGTGTGACCTTAACTGAAGGTCCTACATATACAAACATGTCTTCCTCTAAGTTTGCAAGCCATAATATATCATATACCATCTTCCCTAACCAAAACAATACTGCATAATACTATTATTCTGATTCTGTACTTCATCATTTTCATGACTATGTCTCCCACACTTATAATCACTTCATGTGATCACTAAAACATAAGTGTTGCCATAAATGACAACCCTTAAGTGATCCCTAGTGCTCTCAAATCATGACTTGCCAACAATCTCTCCCTTTGGCATTGATGGCAACACTTAGCGAAAAATGACTAAGTGTCAAAACACTATCTTTCTCCTCTCTTTTTTTTTTTAATTTACAATTTTCTCTTTCTCTTTTTTATTTATTTACTTCTTCTCATTTTTCTCTTCTCTTCTTCTCCCCCTTTGATATCAATAGAAAACGTACTTATAGAACTTCAAAATCTTAAGCATATATGACTTATTGCTTACTCACCAGATTCAGAATGTCTTGGAAGGAGTTTTCCAAGGTCTTCACTTCATCATTCCATGACTTAATTAGTAGTTCACTGACATAGATCAATCCATTTAGTGCATAAGATGTAGTCTCTGCTGCCTTAAGCTCAGTGGGTACAAAATTTGTCATTGATCCCTGTATCTTCTTCATCTCTATGAGATGAGCTTCAAGAATTGATAGCTTGGGAGTGATTAAAATCTTTAGAAAACCAAATATTACAACTACTTTCCCTTTCTCTATATCTAGGAAATTTACTTTATCCAAAATCTTGGATGTCTGCTTATCCATTTCCAACACAGTTTGTGAAGAGGTTTCACAACTGTCCATTATGTTGTCTGTATCATCAGAAAATGGAAGCACTTCAATTTAGGACTACTTTAAACCTCTTAGTAAGTGCTTTGGGGTCATGTCAAACACCTCGAATGGGTCTTTGACTTGGATATGCATTTTTCCCCTATCCGGCCCTATTTTCCACTTCTTTTCTAACTATTTCTGGCATCCTGCTTTGAGAATTTGAGGTTCTTGATCTCAGAGTCAAGGTCGACCTTCTAGGTCCAAGTTGACCTCGACCCTGACCTAAGGTCCAAATTTAAAATTTTGAAGGTTTCCAGATGTTAGGTTTCAGAAAGATTTATTTCCCGCTTCCGGGTCGGCTGTTTCGGGCTTCGAAATGGTAAACTCTTAAAAGATATTTAATTTAGGTCCACTTCTAAGGGTATAGGCTTAATGGGAATTTATTTCTCCTATGTCATCCTCTCTAAAATTTTGTGCCCTAGACTAGTATATAAGGAAACCTTCTCCTCTCATTTCAATCAATTGAAAGCAATCATCAAGCAAGCAAGATCAATAAATATAAGGAGGATCATCAACATTCATTGTTCTTCATGCTTTTAAGCTTCCAAGTGTTCAATCAAGGTTTTCTTGTCTTCTTTTCAAGCAGTCAAGTTCTCCATTGAAGATCAAGGATTCAAGCATTCAAGCCTTTGAAGGAATTTAGTTCAAGCATTCAATATTCATCATTCAAACCCTAGATCTATCCATCATGGTGGTGTGATCTTCCTTCAAGATCCTTTGTGCATCTTCAAGATCTATTCATTCTTCCTTAAAGGTTAATTCCAAGCATACAATCATATAGGTTTTGATTTACACTTATGGTTTTTAATGTTGAGTCCAAGATTTCATATTAACATACTTGTTTACATTTCAAATACAATTGCATATCTATTGAATATCATAGCTTCATTGTTAGATCTACTTCTACTACTTGCTAGCATTCTCTATTTCAATTCTATTTCAAGGTTAATTCCAAAACTAGGGTTTGACCAAGGCAAACCCCTCATCCAAACAAAAAAATCATTTTTTCTTATAGGAACAGGTGTGAAACAATGAATTAGAGAGCAGATTGGGATACCCTTTTCAGAAAACTTCCGGGATCTATGAACATAATTTCCATCGGAGAAACATAGGTCAAGGTCAACATAAAGGGGTGAAAGTTGACCTTCATTTGGGTCAAGGTTGACCTAGACCCTAAAAGAAAAATATTTATGGGTTTGGTAGATCTCACAGTTTCGGTTGAGAATTACAAAAAACAATAGTTTATGAGACCATTTGACAAGGTTTTTAGTAGATTCTTTTTCAGAGGTAAGTACTTTTTATTTCTTCATTTCAATATTAGTCTTCTAGATTTACCTTTCAAATATTCTCAATTTCTCTTTTCTAAACCCTTTATTTCTAGAGGTGAGGGAGAAGTTAACCCAAGCCATTTATCTCCTTTGTATAGATCATGAATTGACACTTACCTTTGTGTTAATCGGGTCTCATTGGAGGATGAATCTTGGTATTCCTCCTCTCCTTTGTATAGAGTGTGGATCCATTTTGGTGAACCTGTTTACGACAACTCTTTCTTTTTGGTATTAGATTTTCATTTTATGTTAGATCTTACATGTGTATAAAAGTAGATTTCATTTATGCTCTTGCATTTATATTTCTTAAAAAAAATCACAAAATTTCTTTAAAAATACAAAAACATTTACATTTTTAATGCTTGTAGTGCTACTTTGTGTTCAACATGTATGATTACTATTTTGAATACTTTGATGAGGCTTTTATTGCACAAGAGGATAGATCCCCTAATGAGGTACATGGAAGTGAAGATTAAAATTGTTTGAATAAGATCTCTATTGATCCTATTCCTATTTCATTCTCCTCTACAACCTCTTCAATTGACCTTTACCATAGGGTGTGCGCATGGTTACCTTCATGTTCCACTATTTACAACATTGATGTACCTAGAATTTTATATCCTAAATATTCTATTCAAGCTATAGATACCTTTGAGAAAGTCCTTGATGATAGTGATCAAGGTGTTAATCTCCTACGTGGTATTACTCATCTTGCACATTTAAATATCAAACCTTTAGCTCAAGAAGCTCAAGATTTAGGACTCACTCCTCTTGTCACTAGTGTGGAACCTTCTTCTATTCCTTTACCCAACATTCCTACTTACACTCCTCCTTTAGTGGCTAGATCTCTTTCATCTCTTCCTATGAGTGTTCCACCGATGTCTTTACCTACCTCACAACTTTCTTACCATAGTGTTCCTTATACATATTCCAACCCTCTTCCAACTATGGTTCCAAGTGTTCCTCTAGTTGTGTCTTCCATTCCTGTCGCTTCCTATAGTTTTCCTAGTGTTCCTAATATTTCCACTCTTATTTCTTCATCTATCGCTAGTTCTTCCCACACTTATGATGGGGCTCAAACTATGGTTTATGATAAAAATGTGTAAGAATCCTTTGATTTACCTTCCCCTTCTTATTTGATCCATGATGATATTAAAGGGAAGAGAAAATAAACTTCTTCTAAACCTATCATTCCACCTTACACAACCTTTTCTTATGATCACCTTAAACAATCACCTCCTACAGAATCTTTACATGATATGTAGACTACAGGATACAATATGATGGCTAAACAAGGTCATAAGGGTTTTGGGCTTGGTGTTAATGAAAAATGTATTAAATATCCGGTTCATCTATCCCCTAAAAAAGATATGCATGGTCTAGGTTTTCCGCTATCTCAATTTAAGGTGGTTGATTTTGATCGTTGTCCTCCTCTTCATGTTCTTCTTCCAACATCTTCCTTAGATCACCATGATACCCCCGAAGATGTGGCTAAGAAGGTGTGTGTTCAGCTAATCGATTCTAAGAAGAAAATCTTTAAATCTATGCTGAAAGATGCTCTCTCCAAGTACAAATATCCTCTTCACTGTATTAATACACATTTACTTTTTGATTGTGTGCATTTCAAGATGTATGTTAGAGAAAGAGCTTTTGTAGGAATTATATCTCACTCTCGTGCTGTATTACAATTTCTTCATAATTTTACCCCTTATTCTTCTATAATATAGCTCTTTCCCCCTATTGTCTCTTGACGGGGGGGGGGGGGGGGGGGGGGAAGAGATATTTCTTCCATTTTTCTAGGATCCATTATGCTCTTAGCATATATTTTGTTTTGAGCTTAATTGGTTATTCTTTCTATATTTTATCCCTATGGTTTTGTATTATGATATCTTTCCTTTGCTCATAATCATCCATAGTTATCTTCTTGTATTCATGATATCTTTTCTAAAGATGTTTCTTTTGCAAAGGCATCCATTGCTTTCATCCCTAGGGGGTAAGGTATTCTTTCTTTCTCTTTGTCTAGGGATCTTCTTTCCTTAGCTTAGTGGCATTTGTTTATTTTGCATCATTATTTTATTATACTGACTGATTTTTTGGCTATGGATATCCTTTTATGTGAGAGGTTGTTGTCCTAAGTGATCACCTTTTCTTTATTTTTCAAATTATGTTATTTATAAATTCTTTCCCTTGCTGTAGGGTTAGAGTTTGATTCCTTCATTCCAAGACTCCTCTTCCTCTTGATTGCAGGGGGTTTGATGATTGAATCTTTGGTATCTTTTTGCTTTTCTTTGAAATATGATATTTTATGTAAAGAACTCCTCTACGGTGGGGGTCTTGTTGATAATATATATTTCTCTTTGAGGATCCTTTTTGCATAAGTGACATATCCCTTTTCACGATTATCTGTTCTCTTGGATGTAAGGGTCAATACCCTTCGCTAAGAATATAGTGTACATTGTTGTTAACATGATATCTCCTTACTTTGTGAAGTAGGTATCCTCCTTTGTCTTCCTTATCCTATCTATGAGGTAGGTATGATAAGGAGGGGGTATATATAGGGTCTCCCTTATGTTATAGTTTTCATTTTTCAATATGCTAAATCCTCGGAAGGTAACACACATAAGTTTCTAAATGCCGAAGAGACACGTATTTTCAATTTTAAATATGCTAAATCCTCGGAAGGTAACACACATAAGTTGCTAAATCCTGAAGAGACACACATTTTATATTCTATAGTGATACAAGAATGTGGATATATGGGTATTCCAAAAGCCATCAAAAGACACATTATAACTATAAAGCACATTTGATGGGTGAACTATCAGCTTTAGCTACCTGATGGGCTCTCTCTGCTTGGTGATTCACAGTAAGGTGGGCATCTTACTGGGCGAGGTAATCCTTATTTCTTCTCTCTCTTTTTTATTTCATGCTAGCAAGATTAGATCATGAAGCTATGTTATTTATAGTGTTTCTCCTCTCTTTCTTATGTAATCATTTATGCTTTTTATAATAGCTTTCCAAATATGATATTAGTAAAGGAAGCATTTCTTAGCAAAGTTTCCTTTGCTAGTTGATTTGGGTTTTTTTTTGTACTAACACCTCTTTTTTGTGTCTTTTAGCTTTGTCTTTATTTTCTCTTTGTTTTTATGCCCTCGTGTGCATATGTTGAGTTATAATCCTTGGCCTAGGGGTTCATATCCTCAACTAACTGATGTTATACCTTGTTGTGAATCCACTCACATATTTCTTCCAACTTTACCAAGAGTTTGCATTGAGTGCATACTCTTGCTAAAGTAGGGGCTAAATGTATTGTCACAAAATGGAAGCACTTCCATTTAGGATTGGTTTAGCCCTCTGAGTAAGTGGTTTGGGGTCATGTCAAATACCTTGAATGGGTCTTTGACTTGGATATGGCTTTTTCCCCTGTCTGGCCCTTTTTTCCACTTCTTTTCTACTTATTTCTGGCATCTTGCTCTAAGAATTTGAGGTTCTTGACCTCTAGGTCAAGGTCAACCTTTTGGGTCAAGGTTGACCTCGACCCTAACCTAGGTCAAGGTTGACCTCAATTGTGACCCATGGTTTGAATTTCAAATTGTGAAGGTTTTCAGATGTCGAGTTTCAGAAAGATTTATTTCCCGCTTCTGGGTCAGCTGTTTCAGGCTTCAAAATGGTAAACTCTTGAAAGATATTTAATTTAGGTCAACTTCTAAAGGTATAGGATTAATGGGAATTTATTTCTCCTATGTAGGCCTCTCTAGAAGTTTGTGCCCTAGACTAGTATATAAGGAATCCTTCTCCTCTCATTTCAATCAATCGAAAGCAATCAACAAGCAAGAAAGATCAAGAAATCTAAGGAGGATCATCAACATTCATTGTTCTTCATTCTTTCAATCTTCCAAGTGTTCAATCAAGGTTTTCAAGTCTTCTCAAGCATTCAAGTTCTCAATTGAAGATCAAGGATTCAAGCATTCAACCCTTTGAAGGAATTTAGTTCAAGCATTCAAGATTCATCATTCAAACCCTAGATATATCCATCATGGTGGTGTGATCTTCCTTCAAGATCCTTTGTGCATCATCAAGATCTATTCATTCTTCCTTCAAGGTGGATTCCAAGCATAAAATCATGGAGGTTTTGATTTACATTTATGATTTTTAATGTTATGATTACTGGAAAAAATAGGTTTTGAAGGGACCTGAAACCCTTTACAATTCAAGCATCAAAAGATCAGAAGATAAGATCATAACACCAAAAATGAGGCAAACAACATCAAACTGCCCATTTACATTTCAAATAAAATTGCATATCTATTGAATATCATAGCTTCATTATTAGATCTACTTCTACTAATTGCTAGCATTCTCCATTTCAATTCTATTTAAAGTTTAATTCCAAAATTGGGGTTTGACCAAGGCAAACCCCTCACCCAAACAAAAAAACCATTTTATCTTCCAGGAATAGGTGTGGAATAATGAATTACAAATCAAATTCAGATACTCTTTTTGACAAACTTTCAGGATCCGGGAACAGAATTTCCATCCGAGCAACGCAGGTCAAGGTTGACATAAAGGGGTCAAGGTTGACCTTCATTTGGGTCAAGGTTGACTTGGACCCTAAAAGAAAAAGATTTATGGGTTTGGTAGATCTCACAGTTTCAATTGAGGTAAGTATTTTTTATTTCTTCATTTCAATATTAGTCTTCTAGATTTAATTTTCAAATATTCTCAATTTCTCTTTCCTAAACCTTTTCTTTCTAGAGGTGAGGGAGAAGTTAACCCAAGCCATTTATCTCCTTTGTATAGATCACAAATTGACACTTACCTTTCTGTTAATCAAGTCTCATTGGAGAATAAATATTGGTATTCCTCCTCTCCTTTTTATAAAGTGTGGATCCATTTTTCCTCTATAGACTGTCCAATGCGGCCCTGTCCTTGGCTATGATATCTTTAATATTCTTTATGTGTCTATTGGGATTGATGCAATAACTGTAGAGTTTTCTTCCTTTTTCCACATAGTTTTTAGCCTTAATTGTGGTTTCTTTTAGAATGCCCAAGTCCCATGAGATGGACTGGAAAACTTCCTTCAACTTCTTTTCTAATTATCTCTTCTCAACCTTATCCTGTGTGATCTTCAACAGTGACTCAAAATGGATGTCAAAGTTGTCCAATGTCATGTTCAAGTTCTCTACATCATCCTTTCCTTGAAATGTGAGAGGTTTAGGGAGTATTTTATTCACAATCTCTATTGCCATAGAAATCACCTTTACCTTCTTATCTCACTTTTATTTTGACATTTCCTTTTCCTTAGAAAATGCCATGAAGGATAACCTCATGAGTTCATCTTCATCCATGCTTTCCACATTAGTGCTCACTGTTTTGGCCATACTTTCCAACAATAGGGTGGATGAGGTATCTAGTTCTTTCTTGATCTCAGCTCTTACCTTTGCTAGGAATGAATGCAAAGTGTTTTGGTAGTCATTCTGTAGCAGTTGTTGTTGCATTCATGACTTGGATTGTCATTGATGTCAACACAGTGATATTCTGGATATTAGTAGGAAAGTAGGTACAGTTTTGTTTTGCGCACATGTTGTATTGTAGATTGGATTTTGCATAGTTGATGGAATGTTCTTTGGTGTGTTATTAACCTATGGTTAATAGTGCAAAAAGAAAGTCATTCATTTGTAAGAATTATGAGCATTTTGGTAAAAGCAGTGTTTAGACAGTGTTTCTGTGTAGTGATGTTTGGAAATCAGAGGATATCTCTTAGCTGGGATGGAATCTGATTTTGCACAGTTAAAAGGATGTTGGAGACTCATTAATGATGACATGGTTCATAGTGCAAACTTTGAGGACATGTTTGGAGAAAGTTACAGTAACTAGAAGCCTACAGGTTTATGTGAAATCTGTGTGTAGCGTGTAGAATTTATTATTTTGTAATTGAGGATGGACTCATTTGTAATTATTTGAGTTTGGTATATAAGAAGGAATGTTTTCCTTATTGTAATGTGTACTATGAAGATTGAGATGTGAATATATGCATGAAGTGAAGAAAAGAGCTAATTCAGTGATGAAGGAAGACTTGTGAGTACAGAGATCTGGAATAGTGATCTTGTGTAGTAGAGAGTGCCATTTTGGCATAGTGTGAAGGAGGTAATATATTTCATATTATTCTATTGAATAATTCTAAGATCTTTTGGATAGTGGGTTCAGAGATCTTGCCTTGAAGCTATTTGGGCAGTGGGTCCTTCTGTCTTCCATAAACTCTTAACCGGGTTAGAATCTTTTAACAGGGATTCAAAATCTCCTAACAGGGATTTATATGTACTAAATGTATTTCATAAGACTCCTAACAGGGTCCATCCTCTAACAAGGAACTTTCATATTAGTGCATCATTTTGTGGGCATCATTCCCACCAGGGTTTACTCTTTTCAAGAGGTTCCCTAGTTAAAATATCTTGTGTTATTGTGCAATTGTGTATGGTTATCTTTCTATGGTTGATCAATACATTGATTATATTATTTAAAGTAGTTGAATGGATAAATTATTTGATAACTGATTCACCCCCCCCCCCTCTCAGTTATCTTAGGGATCTTTACTTTCTAACAATTGGTATCAGAGCAGCAGGTCCTTGAAAGAAAAGTTTAACAGCTTAAGGAGATCCATGGTGAATTTCAGAAAAGAAAGCCCTAAGTTTGATGGAGTAAATTTTGACAGCTAGAAAGAAAAGATGAAGACACATCTATTATGTTTAGAACCAAGTTATTGGTTGATTACAAAGAATGAGAAGACTATCATTGAGGAAGACAATCTAGAGGCAGGAACTAAAGATGAACTAGATCTATTCATGTGTAACATACTTGCAAGAGAAGCACTTTTGTGAGCACTACAGGAGAATGAATATAGTCAGGTAAGATGTTTGAAAACATCTCATGCAATTTGGAAAGCTTTACATTCTACTTTTGAAGGTGATGAACATGCAAAGAAGGCTAGATTACATAATTGGATTTGTGCATTTGAAGATATTAGAATGATGGAAGATGAATCTATTAGAAGCTATATTGGTAGGATGTCTAAGATTGTGATAGGAATAAAGTCTTGTGGAGGTGATAAGATAGAGAATGAAGTGATATGGAAAATTCTGAGAACTTTGACACTAGTATTCAAGTAGACAACGCAGATGATTGAACAAGTGATACCTTGTACATCAAACTTTTCAAGAGATACTCTTCTTGGAAGATTAGAAATAGCAGAGATGAACTTGAGATTATTAGGAGAGCTACCTAGAATGGAAACAACATTCAGTGCTCTTAGCATTAGACCTACAAGAAGTACTAGTGTGAATGGAGATTATGTCAGCAGTAGCAGATCTGAGGAAGATAAGAAGATTGAAGAAGGTATTGCATTACTTGTAAAAAGAGAACCAGATGGTAAGAAAATCTTTAAATGTTGGACTTGTCAAGAATATGGTCATTTTGCATCTAAATTTCCTAAAAGAGTTAAGAAGTATAGAAGCAACTTTAAACGTAGGAGATCTAAAGAATGTTATTATGCAAATGATGAAGATTTTGAAGCAGGAATTGAAAAACATTTAAGTGACAGTGATAATGATAACTTTGAGGAAATAGGATTTGTAGCAATTAAAGATGAAAGTTCTGAATCTCATAAAAGGGAAGAAAAAGCATTAGTTTCACAAGTTGAAAAGAAATCTGATTGGATTATAGATAGTGGTTGTTCACATCATATGACTGGAGATAAAAGAAAGTTTGTTAAGTTAGATAATTATGATGGAGGAATTGTTAGAGTTGGTAACAATGCACCTTGTTTGATTAAGGGTATAGGATCTATTACTCTTGATGAAAAGACTAACACTGATGATGTTTACTTTGTTGATGGACTAAGACATAATCTACTAAGCGTTGGACAATTGGTTGATAAGGGTTATCAAGTTTGGTTTTCTGAGAAAACTTGTGTGATAAAAGATAAAGATTGAAATCTGATTGGAAAAGGATCCAGAATCAGAGATAATGTATTTCAGTTGAATCCTACTAAGATGACATGTTTGATAACTAGGATTGATGATAGTTGGTTATGACATAAAAGGTTTTGTCATATAAACTTTGATAATATTGTCAAGGTGAGCACTACACTTGCGGTAAGAGATTTACCTAGATTTATGAAACCTACTAACATGATTTGCAAAGCATGTATGATGGCAAAGCAGAAAAAGAGTTCATTTCCCAATAAGAAGTTCACATTGGCACAGAAGTTGGAGATTGTTCATACAGACTTGAGTGGTCCTACTAGGACTAGAGGATTCTATGGTGAAAGATATTTTATGATTCTTGTTGATGATTTTACAAGAATGATGTGGATTGCATTTTTGAAAGAAAAATATGAAGCATTTGATAAATTTAAGATCATAAAAAGAAAAATTGAGAATGAATCTGGAATGAAGATTAAGTGTCTAAGATCTGATAGAGGTGGTGAATTTACATCTAGAGAGTTTAACACTTTTTGTGAAATGAATGGTATTAAGAGACAACTTTCAGCCCCTAGAACACCAGAACAAAATGGTATTGTAGAAAGAAGAAATAGGTCAATAACTGAAGCAACAAGAGCTATGTTGTTTGAAAATGATTTGGCTAAAACTTTTTGGAGAGAAGCATTGAACACAACAGTATACACTATGAACAGAGTACAAATCAGAGCAGATACAAACAAGACACCATATGAATTATAGTTTGGACATACACCCTCAATTAAGTATTTTAGAATTTTTGGATGTAAATGTTATATTAAGAGAGATGATGATATAGGAAAGTTTGATCCTAGAAGTGATGAAGGAATATTTCTTGGATATTCTTTAAAAAGCAAAGCATATAGATGTTATAACAAAAGAACTAAGACTATTGTTGAAAGTGCAAATGTAAAAGTTGATGAGAAGTTTAAAATTCAAGAAAGAATGCTTGATTATGAATCTGATGGAGAAGCACAACCTCAGCCTAACATTGAAAATGCAGAATTATTTTTTGAAACTAATAGTGATTTGCTAAATGAAAGTCATACTGAAGAAGACACAGAAGAAAATAGAGAAGAAAACAGAGAAGAAAATAGAGAAGAAAGTAGAGAAGAATCTACAATCGGAACAAGATCAGTAACTATGACACCTAACAGGTATATTTCAAGACATCACCCTATTGAGCAAGTTATTGGAAGTTTAGATAGAGAAGTTTTGACTTAGAATAAGGTACATTTATGTTTGATTTCTCAAATTGAACCTAAGACTACTAATGAAGCTTGTGAAGATGAACATTGGATAAATGCTATGAAAGAAGAACTAGAGAAAATTGAAAAAAACAAGACATGGGAATTGGTCCCTAGACCTGAAGACAAGAATGTGATTGGAACAAAGTGGGTATTCAGAAACATGATGAATGAACAAGGAGAAGTGATAAGAAATAAAGCAAGATTGGTATGTAAAGGATATTCACAACAAGAAGGAATTGACTATGAAGAAACTTTTGCACCTGTGGCCAGACTTGAAGCAGTGAGAATGTTTCTAGCATATGCAACTTACAAGAAATTCAGAGTGTATCAAATGGATGTGAAGTTAGAATTTTTGAATGGTGAATTGGAAGAAGAAGTCTACATTGAGTAGCCTGAAGGTTTTCCTTTGACACAAGAAGGAGATATGGTATGTAAGTTAAAGAAAGCTTTATATGGATTAAAATAAGCACCTAGAACTTGGTATGCAAGATTGGATAAGTATTTATTGAAATTGGGATTTATAAAAGGAACATCAGATAGTAACTTATACACAAAAGAAATTAAGAATGGTTTGTTGGTTATAGTTATATTTGTTGATGATATTATCTTTGGAGGAGAAGATGAAGCTAGTGACAAATTTGTAGATGAAATGAAGACTGAATTTGAGATGAGCATGATTGGAGAAATGAAATATTTTTTGGGATTACAGATAACACAAAGCAAGGATGGTATATTTGTAAGTCAGACTAAGTATTTAAATGAATTATTGAAAAGATTTGGAATGGAAGATTCTAAACCTGTTGGAACACCTATGGTAACTAGACATAAGTTATCTAGCAAAGATGAGACACCAGCAGTTGAGCAGAAAAAGTACAGATCTATGATTGGAGGATTGCAGTACTTGGCACATACATGACTTGATATAGCACATTCAATGGGGATTGTAGCAAGATTTCAAGCATAACCTAGAGAATCATATTATGTAGCAGTAAAGAGGATACTGAGATATCTGAAAGGAACAATGGATTATGGATTATGGTATGAGAATTCTGATGATTTTACTTTATGTGCCTATACTGATGCAGATTGGGGAGCCAACGTTGATGACAAGAAAAGCACCAGTGGTGGAGCCTTTTTTCTTGTAGGTAAATTGGTCTCTTGGCTAAGTAAGAAGCATAATTGTACTTCACAAAGCATAGCAGAAGTAGAATATGTTGCAGCAGCAAATAATTGTAATCAAATTATTTGGATGAAGCAGATGTTGAAAGATATTGGAATAAAGTTTGATGAGCCTGTTGTTATACATTGTGATAACACCAGTACAGTTAGTATGTCAAAAAATCATGTTTTACATTCTAAGACTAAACATATTGAGATCAAGTATCATGTTGTAAGAGAGAAAGTTGCAGAAAAAGAAGTAAGATTGGAGTACATAAGTACAAAGGAGCAGATAGCAGATATATTTACAAAGCCTTTACCTAAGGATACATTTGTGTATCTGAGAGGTATGCTTGGGGTTATGCCCCAACCTATTTTTGAGAATTGATACAGATGGTTGCATCCGTCCAGTGGTATATGAGTCCTATCTTTCTTCTAGATTGGATGTTGGAACTTCCTCTATGGGGGAGTTTATGAGCTGAGTCATGAGGACTCTTGTTATTGTATTTTTCTGAAAAGTGTCTTTTAACATTAAGTTGTTGACTTAGTGATGTAATTTCTATCATTGATTTCAATGGGGGAGAGATATACATGAAAAACATTGTGGATTGTATGAGAGAGCTGAATAGGAAAACGAAGCAAGATTTGATTTGATATTTTGCAGTGATGTTGCAGTATTGGATTTTTGGAAAATTAGATGTTTTTCATCTATGTTGCCATCAATGCCAATGGGGGAGATTGTTAGGAATGAATGAAAAGTGTTTTTGTAGTCATTCTGTAGCAGTTGTTGTTGCATTCATGACTTGGATTGTCATTGATGTCAACATAGTGATATTCTGGATATTAGCAGGAAGTAGGTACAATTTTGTTTTGCACACATGTTGTATTGTAGATTGACTTTTGCATAGTTGATAGTATGTTCTTTGGTGTGTTATTAACCTATGGTTAACAACAGAAAAAGAAATTCATTCATTTGTAAGAGTTATGAGCATTTTGGTGAAAGCATTGTTTAGACAGTGTTTTTGTGTAGCGATGTTTGTAAATCGGAGGATATCTCTTAGCTAGGATGGAATCTGATTTTGTGCGGTTAAAGGGATGTTGGAGACTCATTAATGATGACATGGTTCATAGTGAAAACTTTGAGGACATGTTTGGAGAAAGTTACAGTAACTGGAAGCCGATAATTTTATGTGAATTTTGTGTGTAGCGTGTAGAATTTATTATTTTGTAATTGAGGACGAACTCATTTGTAATTATTTGAGTTTGGTATATAAGAAGGAATGTTTTCCTTATTGTAATGTGTACTATGAAGATTGAGATGTGAGTATATGCATGAAGTGAAGAAAAGAGCTAATTCAGTGATGAAGGAAGACTTGTGAGTACAGAGATTTGGAATTGTGATCTTGTGTAGCAGAGAGTGTAGTTTTGGCACAGTGTGAAGGAGGTAATATATTTCATATTATTCTATTGAATAATTCTAAGATCTTTTGGACAGTGGGTTCAGAGATCTTGCCTTGAAGCTATTTGGGCAGTGGGTCCTTCTGTCTTCCATAAACTCTTAACCGGGTTAGAATCTTTTAACAGGGATTCAAAATCTCCTAACAGGGATTTATATGTACTGAATGTATTTCATAAGACTCCTAACAGGGTCCATCCTCTAACAAGGAACTTTCATATTAGTGCATCATTTTGTGGGCATCATTCCCACCAGGGTTTACTCTTTTCAAGAGGTTCCCTAGTTAACATATCTTGTGTTATTGTGCAATTGTGTATGGTTATCTTTCTATGGTTGATCAATACATTGATTATATTGTTTAAAGTAGTTGAATGGATAAATTATTTGATAACTGATTCACCCCCCCCCTCTTAGTTATTTTGGGGATCTTTACTTTCTAACAACCTCTTCTTCTTTTTTTCCTCTTGTTTCTTCTTCCTTCTTTTCCTCTTGATGTTTCTCCTTCACTTATTCTTTCTCTTCATGTTTTTCTTCTTTATGATATTTATCTCTTTGTCCTTCCTCCTCTACCATCATCACACTATCCAAATTTCCTTTGAATGGATCATTTACATCAAGTGAAGTGTCTAGTCATATAGGCACACTAGAAATGAAGAAGTTTGGTTTCTTATCAACTTCTCTTGCTTGCTCATTTTCTTTAGTTATCCTAGAGATTTCTCCCATTCCTAAAGGTGTACACTTGGTAACCTTGGGAGGTGAGGTCTTCTTAGGCATGTCACACATTATAATTTGGTCCAATGCCTTTTTTGTGTCTTCTATAACCTCATCATAATTCCTTGCCATTATCTTCACAAGTATGGCCTTTGTTATCAATAGAGTTTTGAGTTCCTTGATGATTCTTTCCCTTTCCTATATGGAGACTATAGGAAACATGTCTTCAATAGCCTTATTTCTTATAGTCTCATCCTCTGAATGTGCATATTGTTTTCTTATTTCCAAGTTGCTATACAAGTCCTTAGGAATACTACCTTCTAGTTCTAGAAGATTCTTCTTGTAGACTAACAAGTGCTCAATGACTATATCTTCAATTATAGATTGATTATCTAAATCTTACCTCTCATAGTATCTATTCAGGATCTGTAGATTTCCCTCTCTAATTATCCTCTTATGCAATATCTTAATATCTAGTTTCCATAAATTTTGTGGCTTCTTCTGTTCTTCTTTTTCCTCTTTCTTCTCAGTCACCTTGTCCTCTTTCTTCTTTTTTTCTACTTCTACCTTTTTGTTCTTAGGGTTTCTTGGTTTTTTTGATCTTGATGATCTCCTAGGAGTGCTCACAAGTGCAACATCTTGTGAAATCTTCTCAGGAGTGATTGAAAAATCTATTATATTAGGAGTAGGACTTACTGACTTTTCTTCTTTAGAAGGAGGAGGTGCCTGAATTGCCATACTAGAGGACCCTTATGTCATCTTTGTCCTTACTTATTTTAGTTTTTCCTAAGTAATTCCTGCCTTCATAGATATGTCATCAACCATTTTCTTTATTTTTCTCTTCCTTGTTCCCTTATCCTATTCTTCTCTAACTTTTGCTGAATTCTCTTCATAGGTTCCCCATATCTCTTTAGATGTATCTATTTTTGATGCTAGTACATGTTCAACTTGCATTGTAAGAACTTCAAAACTAACCTCATACCCCATAGGGTAGCACCATTTCTTTATTGGTTCTACAGATTTAAAGCACACACAGTCAATTTCAACTATGAAACAAATTGTGTCTTTATACTTCTCTACCAACTCCTTAGGTATTCTGTATTCTAGTGGGTATACTGTCCTTCCATGCTCTAGTGTTCATTTCAAGAAATTTGTGTACAATGTGAATGTACATGTGTATCAGGAGTGAACCAAACCTGAAAGCTTTTGACTTGTCCTTATTGATAATCCTCACATTCTCCAAGAACTGTTGTGCTAGGATTTCACATAAGTTATATTTTATATTTTCCTTCACCAATCTATAGGCCATCATAATTACCCTCACTGACACAAAATTAGGTCTTCTGTTGTAGAATAACTTGTATCCTAGTAGCATTGCTACCAGTTTCACATCTTGCTAAAAAATATCATTAACAATTCCCATTTGGAGTGTGTTAGGGTCTCAACTTGTTTCTTGATGTTTTTCTCTTCTACTGAGAGGACTCTACTATTGTCTAATTTAGTTATCTCATGAATCATATAGCTACATATCTTAACAAGTTTCCTTCCATTCCAAATGAATTGATCATGGAATCTGTTTAGAATGATCTTATGATGTAAGAGTATCCTAGGATTCTTGGCAATCCTCTATCAACCAAAAATATGTTTGTTTTGAAAGGCAGATTAGTAGTTTTGGTCTTAGTTGATGAAATATTTGCTTGGTCTTGGAGTATGGTTGCTCGGTTATAGTGTTTACTAGGGTTCTCAGTCTCTAAAGAACACTTGGTAACTAAAGGTGTCGGTTCTCCTAGCGCTCGGTGATAGCTACATTGCTCATTGATGCTTGGCATGGTCAGTTCACTGGTGCTCAGTTATTTCTTTGCTACTTGGTAAACAGTTTTACTGACGGGTGTTCTTGAATATTTTCTTGGCCAAGTTGGTGCATTTATGATTGGTAGTTGTTGTCACATTCTCATATGTAGATCTAGAGGCTGACATGTTGAATTTAATAATTGTAAGGCTATTTGAGAGATGACTTGTATTACATTTAATATTTGTTAGGTGGAGTTAATTGTTTCATCCAGTTGACTTGTGGCTGATGTTTAGTATTTGTAGGGTGTTGGGTTAGTTGTTAGGAGAGGAGTCTAGGAAGGGAGATAGAAGCAAAGTTGTGGAAAAGTTTTGGCGGGATCTTGCAGATCATATTGTTATATGATAGTTTGTGCTTATAGAGCTAGTGGTTGAGGATTGGAGACAAGGAGATTTCTTGGTGGCTTGCGAGCACAAGTTCAGATCTGACTTAGGGTTTCCATCAGTTGCTGATTGTTTTAGGAGTGGACTAGTTGGAATCAGACTGGATCTTGTTGATCTCTCAGAATTTACTACTTGTTTGTATTTAGTCATAACTGGGAAGGCCTTACAACTCGACACATTGCATGTAATCAGTGAATTTATGAATAAAGATTTTTGTTGTCTTCCAGATCTAATGTTATTGTTGTGTAATTCCACTATGTTATGGTTTGGCTGCAAGTTTGGATAGTCCTTAATTGGATTTTCCATACTTGACTACATCATCTTGAACCATTCAGTCTCTTAAAACTCATTAAGAAGGGTTAACTTAATGATAGATTGGTCTTCTAATTGTTTGATATATTCTTTCATTTTCCCATCTCACTCTATTATTTCATCTATTTCCCTATAGATCTCAGCATCTCCTATGGTCTCATACTTACAGTGAATGTAAGCCCTAATATCTTCAACATGTAACACGTCATATGGGGTTTGTAAAAATGATCCTTCTAGATCATCCTCACAAGACTTGAATGGGTGCCTCTTAAACTTATACCTTACTCTATCAATAACATCAAATATGACAGGTGCATCCATAGCTTCTGGTAGAGTATATAATTTAAATACCTTGAATATGCTAAATTCTGGAACTTTTACTTCAAACGATCATGCAATGTAGTTGCTAGATGGCTGCAGTGCTTCTTAACCATGTTCTCCTTGGTCGTTGTTAATCAAACAATGTAGAAATGATATTTTTCAAGGTGTTTTATCCATCACAAGGTGATTGAATGCATTAATCACATGTAGCTCAACTTCACACACTATCCAGTCAAACATGAATCTTGTGATCATAGAATATGAATCTCCAAGTGATGTGATCACAAACATAAGCTCCATAGTGTCTGCATACACCAAATTCAAGCTCACATGAGCTCATTCTACATAAACAAGGGTTGTATATATTATGTTGTTTTCATCTAATCCTCCCCCTAAGGCCATGCAACCTTCTAGATTGATGTAGTAATGTCAACATCATGTGAAGACATAGTAGCATCTACTGTCTCTCCCTGAACCAATGCCTTATTGAAATATTTTTCATTCCATGTATTCTCATCATCCTCATTTGTTGGTTTCTTGAAATGATTCTTGAACTCATCTTTATACTCATTAAGACTTTACCACTATCACCAGTATTCTTCTTTATAACCACAGGTGGTGGTCCTCTTCTATTGTTCATTCCATTATACCTACAAAACTTTTCTATATGTCATAAGTTATTGCATTTGAAACATGTAGGTGGTATTGTATCCTGAGTAACCTACAGCTTACAATATCTTGCAGTATGCCCAAGGTTATTTCATTTGTATCATGTGATTTTTCTTGGTGAATCATCTTTGATGTAATCATGTATGATCCTAGACTGATTAGGTTTTCTACATTATGATTTCTTATGTCCATATGCATAACAGTTGTAACAATAACTAGTAAAGGGTTTAAAAGGACCTTTACTTCTGCAATCTCTTTTCATGTGTCCAACTTTGTTGCATCCAAAGCATCTACCTCTGAAAGGTCTGATCTGATCTTTAGGTTCTTCAAAAGTGGATCTATCTCCAGTCTTCACTTCATGTGATTCATTATTAGTCTTAGAACATTCTCCTTCATTGTACCCAATTTAGGTCATGTCTCCTTTAGTTTTTAGTCTCTCTTTGTTCATCAATTTTATCACTACTCATGTGTAACTTCTCAATGTGAAATTTGGATTGAGTGAATTCACCTTTAATGATTTGATTGTACTTCTCTGATTCTAGGAATTTTTCCTGGTAGTGATCAAGTTCAGTCTTCATCTATCCTATCTGCACATTTTATTCTTTTAGTGTCTCTTCAAATTTGTATCTTGCATCCTTTTCATGTTGAATTTCTTTAATCATTAGAAGATTATTTTTTATTTTTTCTTTCTCTTGTTTCTTAATTTATTCTGATGTATCATTGTCTAAATCCTCTTTGATCTTATCCATAAGGTCTCGTCTCTAACTTCTTGAATGTTCAAGTTGTTCCTTTAGTTTCTTAATGAAACCTTCTACTTTTCTTAATTTGAATTTTAATTCACCATTTTCAGCCTTTTCTTTGTACAAGTCAGCAAGTGCTTCTTCAAAGTTCTCTTGTAAAATTTTTGAATCCATTCTAATCTCCCTTAAGCTATAAGGATTTTTATCCAAGGGCCAATAACTCTGATACCAATTGTTAGGATTAATTAATATTGAGAGGGGAGGTGAATCAGTATTACAACACTTCAACTTAAACTTAACCAATTGAAAATAAACCATATCAATTCTGAAATGAGAAGAACATAAACACATGACACATAACTCATAACACCAGTATTTTTTTTTTGAGGAAACCCAGACCAAGGGAAAACTTTGGTGAGGATGGTACCCACAACTATGTACTAAAATATAGAATCCCTATTAGGATATCTAGCCCTGTTAGGAGCTGAGTATTACATAGCACATTTCCTTTTTAGAGGAATAGAAACCCTATTAGGGGTATACAAAAACCTTGTTAAAGGTGTGGTGAGCATACAAATCTTACAATAAAATTTTTATTAGAAAAGTATTCTTCAATAAGTGAAATTTGCAAGCATCTGCTATCAGTCATCACCAATATCCAAAATTTGCATCCATCATACATACATCTCTATCACACTTATCACTTCCACAAAACACTATATACTTATATCAACTCTGTTAGGATTAGGTAATACTGAGAGGGGGGTGAATCAATATTACTGCACTTTAATTTAAACTTCAACCAATTGAAAACAAACCATAAAAATGTTGAAATGAAAAGAACATAAAATCACAACACATAGCTCATGACACCATGATTTGTGTTGGAAATATAGATGTAGTAACTGAGAGGGGGGGGGGTGAATCAGTTAACCACAAAATATTACCACTGATCCCTTAGATGTCTTATTAAATTATTTACTGCTGACATACAGAGAAATGCTAAAACTCGGTAATTGCAGAGAGTGTTAATTATAACTGTTCTTAAGCATTCATCAGTGATTAACATGGATGAATAAAGAAAATAGCATGAACACAAGAGACACCAGATTTAACATGGAAACCCAATATGGGAAAAACCACCAATGTAACTAGTTACTGATTTTCACTATTCTGAAGTGATGCCCTGTTAGGAGCCAACTCGGTAAAAGGTTACAAAACACACTGTTAGGTGTGACCTTGTTAGAGGATTTAATCACCCTGCTAGGAGTGGCCTTGTAAGAGGTCTTGAAACAATTCAATAAAACTATCACCTTGTTAGAGGATTTACAAAATGGCTGTTCAACCAACTCGGTTAGGAGATTTTGAAATCACTACTACAATGGTAAGAAAGTAACAATGAAGTGACCTAAGTAGTGATGCAACTAAATTGCTGATTATAGATCTTATTCTACTTCACTAGATCCTTCCTGATCAAATATATCTCTACTTCTCTTCAAGGATATCTAATCATCCTTCAAAATTCACTCATACTATTCTTCCCTTTCATTTTTTCTTTTTCTTCCTCATAATTCACAGCGTGACCTTCTATATATATACCATTCAGATTGTCAAGTTGGCACTAATAATTATTACAAAAAATCACTAATCATTACAACAGTCGACTAGAATAAACCAACTTTATTTCTCAAATTGACAAAATCCTTTACTGGACCGACCTTGCTCGGTAAACATTAATCTGAAAAAGATTTCCTTTGGCGACTGAGATAACTCGGTAAGTACTGCAAATTCTTCAACATCCTTTGGAGACTGAGTGAACTCAGTAGACACTAACTTTCCTTCGATAACCGAGGAATCTCGGTTAACACTATTTTCTGCCATACTTTTCTTTTGACACCCGCGATGTCTCGGTAGACACTGGGAACTGCTTTGCTGACCGACTGAGCTCGGTAGACACTAGGAACTTCTTTGCTGACTGACTAAGCTCGGTAGACATTGGGAACTGCTTTGCTAACTGACTGAGCTGATGATTGATATGACATTTGTGTGACATCAAAGACAACACATAATCATTCCAACAATCTCCTTTAGACAACTGTATCCAACAATCTCCCTCTTTGGCATTGATGGCAACACAATATGTCATAGCACAATGAAATTTCATAGAAAACATAGAATAAGGAACATATCCTTAGCTTCATTCTGATTCTCATCTCCCTCTATCAGCAAACTTCTCTCTCTGACTAAAAACTCTCCCTTTTTTCTCTTGTTTTTTAAAATCTCTTTCTTAGAAATTTCATGAAATAATGACAGCAAATAGAAAACTCTCCCTCTTTGACAACACATGCCAAGGATAACACACTTCCATTGAATACCAATGTACCTTAAGTACTGATTCATATGCAATGATTCCTTGACTATGCTGCATCAACTGACTGATCTTCAACATACTCTGGTTGATGCATTAATAAAACTCAATTTAGTGAGCCTCAGATAGGGGAATGACCCCTAACTTACCTCTTAGATACAAGAATGCATCCTTAGGTAGTGGCTTGGTGAAGATATCTACAATTTGTTCTTTTGTATGAACATATTCCAATCTGATTGCCTTGTCCTGCACCAATTCTCTGACAAAGTGATATTTTATAGCAATGTGTTTGGTTTTGGAATGCATTACTGGATTCTTTGAAATATTTATTGCACTTGTATTATCACAGAACATAACAACTGGTTCTTTGATCTCAACTTTCATGCCTTCCAATAACTATTTGAACCAAACAATATTAGAGCAGTTTACTACTGCAGCAACGTATTCTGCTTCTGCTGTGGATTGGGATGTGCAATTTTGCTTTTTACTGGTCCAAGATACTAACCTTTTGCCAAGAAAAAATGCTCCACCACTTGTACTCCTTCTATCATCAATGTTTCCTGCCCAATCAGCATCAGTAAACACTTTTAAGTCCAGATTGTCTCCAAATTTATACCACAAGCCATAATCTTCAGTTCCTCTTAAGTACCTCAAGATTCTTTTGATTGCCATCATGTGATTTTCTCTGAGTTTTGCTGAGAATCTTGCTACTATACCAACTGCTAAGGCAATATCAGGCCTTGTATGTACTACATACTATAATTTTCCAATCATTGATCTATATAAGGTTTGATCTACTTCTTTTGAATCATCATCTTTGGTAAGCTTTAGTCTAGTACACATGCGTGTACCAACTGGTTTTGAATCTTCCATACCAAACTTCTTAAGTATTTCCTTGATGTATTTAGACTGAGTAATGTAGATACCATTCTTGCACTGCTGAATTTGAAGTCCAACAAAGAATTTTATCTAACCAAACATAGACATTTCAAATTCTTTGCACTGATCATCATTCCCTGTAAACACAGTATCATCCACAAATATTTCTACCAAAAAATTTTTGTTATCTGGTCCTTCTTTGATGTATAAATTACTATTGTCATTGGCTCTTTTGAAATCAATCTGAGTTAGATATTTATGTAATCTTTCATACCATGCTCTAGGGGCTTGTTTCAGACCATATAGTGCTTTGTGTAACTTGCAGACCATATCCCTTTTGTCTAGATCCATAAAACCTTTAGGTTTCTCAATGTAGACTTCTTCATCAAGAATACCATTGAGAAATGCAGATTTTATATCCATCTGATATACCTTAAATCCTTTATGTGCTGCATATGCAAGTAGAGTCCTTACACCTTTGAATCTTACAACAGGAGCAAAAGTCTCTCCATAATCTATACCTTCTTCTTGAGAATATCCTTTACATACCAATCTTGCTTTGTTTCTTGATACTTGACCATCTTCATTCAACTTATTTCTGAATACCCATTTTGTCCCAATTACATTTTTATCTTTAGGCCTAGGTACAAGAGTCCATGTCTTATTTTTCTCTATTTGCTCTATTTCTTCATTCATAGCCTCAATCCAACTTTCATTTTCCAATGCATCTTTGACAGTTTTAGGTTCAAAATCAGCAAGTAAACATGTACCTTTTAGTTTATTCCTTGTCATAGTGCCATCTGATTTGTTTCCAATAATCTGATCTGGTGTATGATGCTTCCTGACATACTTGGCCAATACAGGTTCCTTTCTTCTTCAATGAGTTACATTGTCATCTTCTTGAATTTCATCTTCAGGTTCAGTTTGCTTGGGCTCGGTAGATATTTGCTCGGTAACTTCAGGCTAAGACTTGATTTCTTATGACTTGGTCTGAACTTCTTCTTGTGACTCGGTTACTATACTAGGCTTGGTTGATGTAGTCTCCTCATTGACAGACGTGTCTGGCAATGTATCAGGTTCAATGTAAACAAATCTTCCGTAATCCTTTGGTTCCCTTTTTCTTTCTTCTTCAATCTTTTCTACAAACTCATCTACTTTCACAAGTGCACTTTCTATGATTTTATGAGTAGACAAATTTAGACATTTATATGCCTTTTGCAAGAATATCCCAAAAATATTCCTTCATCACCGTTTGCATCAAGTTTGCCTTTTCTAGATTCTTTCAAGATGTAACATTTACTACCAAATACTTTTAGGTAACTTACATTGGGTTTATAGCCATACCATAACTCATAAGGAGTTTTGAATGTGTCTTTCCTCAACTGTACTCGGTTTAAGGTATGAACTACAGTGCTAATAGCTTCCTTCTAGTATTTCATAGCAATGTTCTTTTCAATCATTAGAGTCCTTGCACAATCCATGATAGATCTATTACTCCTTTCAGCTATTCCATTCTGCTCAGGAGTTCTTGGAGCTGATACCTATCTTTTGATTCCTCTTTCAATGTAGAAATTATTGAATTCATGGGAGATGAATTCACCACCTCTGTCTGATCTCAAGCACTTCATTCTTTTTCCTGTTTCCTTTTCTACTCTTGCCAAATACCATTTGAATTTCTCAAATGCTTCTAACTTTTCTCTTAAATACATAACAGTCATCATTCTAGAGTAATCATCAACAAAGAGAATAAAGAATTTTTCTCCAGTATAGCTTTCAATTCCAATAGGTCCACATAAGTTAGTATGCACAATATCCAAAATATCTTCAAACTAATAGTTTTTACTTTTAAAGCTAGTTTTTCCCATTTTACCAATCTGACAATTCTTGCATAGACCAATATCAGGTTTCTTCAAAGTAGGAATACCTCTTACTTTCTTGAATTTGCTTATTTTCATCATATTATCAAAATTTACATCACATAACCTTTTGTGCCATAACCAACTTTCTTCAATTTGAGCAATAAAACATGAGCAAGATAAAATAGGTTACCTTTGGTTTGTTTGCCTGAACCAATTAGTTTTCCTTTATCATTCAGCAGTCTTGCTTTGCCATTCATGAATTCAACCTTGAGTCCACTGTTGATTAGCTGTGCTACACTTAGAAGATTATGTTGTAGTCCTTCAACCCAATATACATTATCACATATAAGTTCTTTGTTTAATGAAATTCATCCTCTTCCTTTTATACAACAAGGTTCATTGTTTCGAAACCTTACACTACTACCATCATAGTCTTAAAAATATTCAAACTTAGTTTTGTCACCAGTCATATGATGTGAGCATCCACTATCTATAATCCATGTATCATTTTTGCTTATATGAGAGATAAGTGCCATCTCATCTTCATCATCATCAGATTCATCTTTTATAGCAATGAAGATAATTTCTTCTTCACTATCATCATAATCCTTAGCCAAAAAACATGTTTTCTTACCTTTATCCTTGAATGACTTGAAATTCTTCTTGCCATTGTACTTGTGACCTTTCTTCTCATCTTTGCTTTGTTTGTTTGGGCACCTAGCTGCAATATGACCAATTTATTCACATGAAAAATAGATTAAGGGAGTTTTACCTTTGTATTTACCTCTACCTCTAGTATATTTCTTTGCAAGTAATGCTTCAATAACTTCAAGATCACTGTCTGAACTTGCCTCTGATTCTTCTTCACTTTCTGACTGGATTTTCTTGCCCTTCTTAAGTGAGAGTTTGGCCTCAAATGCTGATTCAATTAGAAGTTGGAACATAGTTATCATAGTTGTCCAATTCAAAAGCTATCAATCTTCCAACTAAGGCATCCAAAGTTATATTGTGATTTTGTTCACATCTTCTTTCTTGAATAGCAAAAACTCTTATTGCATAGATAGGAAGCAATGTTCTAAGAACCTTACTTATAACAGTTTCATCATCAATTTTTCCTCCAGAAGCTCTGATTGCACTAACACTCACCTTGATTCTTTCAACATATTTTGCAATGTTTTCATCTTCTTTCATCTTCATCTGATCAAATTGTCCTCTTAGGCTTTCTGCTTTGGCTCTTTTCACATTGTCATCACCACCATAAATTTTCTTCAGCTTGTTCCACATTTCATAGGCAGTTGTGCAGTCTTTGATCTCAGCAAATTCTTCATAGCTAAGGGCTGATGCAATATCTATCATCATGGTGTTATGGTTCTTTTTTTCTGCAATGTCTTCAACAGTTAATGTGCCAGCAGGAATAGTATATTCTTGATCAATATATTTGAATCCTGAATCACCAATGGAAGCCAGATGAAGTCTCATGAGACCTTGCCATGCTGAAAAGTTATCTCTATTAAGCCTTGGAATTTCTCTCTTGTAAGACATCCTGATCTTTAGCTTAGGTCCTTAAAACCCTTCCTGCAAGCACTAAAAGCTCTGATACCAATTCTTGGAAATATAGATGTAGTAATTGAGAGGGGGGGGTGAATTAGTTAACCATAAAATATTACCACTGATCCCTTAGATGTCCTATTAAATTATTTACTGCTGACATATAGAGAAATGCTGAAACTTGGTAATTGCAGAGAGTGTTAATTATAACTGTTCTTAAGCATTCATCAGTGATTAACATGCATGAATAAAGAAAATAGCATGAACACAAGAGACACTAGATTTAACATGGAAACCCAATATGGGAAAAACCACCAATGTAACTAGTTACTAATTTTCACTCTTCTGAAGTGATGCCCTGTTAGGAGCCAACCCGATAAAAGGTTACAAAACACACTGTTAGGTGTGACCTTGTTAGAGGATTCAATCACCCTGCTAGGAGTGGCCTTGTAAGAGGTCTTGAAACAATTCAATAGAATTGTCACCTTGTTAGAGGATTTACAAAATGGTTGTTAAACGAACTCGGTTAGGAGATTTTGAAATCACTGCTACAATGGTAAGAAAGTAACAATGAAGTGACCTGAGTAGTGATGCAACTGAATTGCTAATTATAGATCTCTATTCTACTTCACTAGATCCTTCCTGATCAAATATATCTCTGCTGCTCTTCAAGGATAGCTAATCATCCTTCAAAATTTGCTCATACTATTCTTCCCTTTCACTTTTTCTTTTTCTTCCTCATAATTCACAGCGTGACCTTCTATATATATACCATTCAGATTGTCAAGTCGGCACTAATAATTATTACAAAACATCACTAATCATTACAACAGTTGGCTGGAATAAACCAACTTTATTTCTCAAATTGACAAAATCCTTTACTGGGCTGACCTTGCTCGGTAAACATTAATCCAAAAAAGATTTCCTTTGGTGACTAAGATAACTCGGTACATACTGCAAATTCTTCAACATCCTTTGGAGACTGAGTGAACTCGGTAGACACTAAATTTCCTTCAATAACTGAGGAAGCTCAGTTAACACTATTTTCTGCCATACTTTTCTTTTGACACCCGAGAGGTCTCGGTAGACACTGGAAACTGCTTTGCTGACCGACTGAGCTTGGTAAACACTGGGAACTGCTTTGCTGACTGACTGAGCTGATGATTAATATGACATTTGTGTGACATCAAAGACAACACATAATCATTCCAACAATCTCCTTTAGACAATTGTATCCAACAGATTTGTTCTCGAGGAAACCCTGGCCAAGGGAAAACACTGGTGGGGAGGTACCCACAACTATGCACTAAAATATTATATCACTGTTAGGAGATCTAGCCCTGTTAGAAGCTGATTATTACATAGCACATTTCTTTATTAGAGGAATACATAACCCTATTAGGGTAAATAAAAACCTTTTTAAATGTGGTGAGCTTACAACTCTTACAATCAAAATACTATATCAAAGACTTCTCCAAAAATGAACAATACAAGCACTTCCTTTTCTTAGATAGTTCCAGTTATAGCTCTGTCAAGCACTAATATCTCATCTTCTCTCTGCTCTCAAATTCACATCCATCATGAATCATCATCATAATCATACTTATTGCTTTCATAAAGAACTCTATACTTATACAAATTCTACCATCCAGTTGTCTCACAAAATACTTCACAAAACATAATAAATACTTATGCAAATAATCAAGATAGAGTCATCGATCAAATATTACCAAAGTGTCATCAATATACAACATTCAACTAACTTAGCACATTTCCATATCAACTAAACTTTCCCTAATCATTGCAACTGCTTATGTGCCCTGTTTAACTCATTCTCTATCTTTGCACACCTTCACAATATTGTATCTCATTGATTTGATCACCAAAACATGTGGGACCTAAACTGAAGGTCTTACATACTCCAAAATGTATTCTACTAACTTTGCAAGCCATAATACATAATTCATTATCATTGCTAACCAAAAATGTAACACAGTATACTGCTATCATAATTATATACTTAGTCATTTTGGTGATTGTGACTCCAGTACCAAAACTCTCTACATGTGATCACTCCAACATAAGTGTTTCCATAAATGACAACCCTCAAGTGATCCCTAGTGCTCCAAAACATCACTTGCCAATAATCTCTCCCTTTGGCATTGATGGTAACACTTATCAAAAAATGACTAAGTGTCAAAAGCACTAACTTCCTTCTACTATGTTGATAAACTCCTATTTTCTTTTCTTTTCTCTTTTTTCTCTCTTTTTTAATTGTATTTCTTATTCTCTTCTCTTCCTCTTTTCTCTTCTCATTTTTTTCTTCACTTCCTCTCCCTTTGACATCAATGGAAAAGGTACTTGCAAAAACTCAAAATTTCTAAGCACAAAAAGACTTAGTGATTACTCACTAGATTTATAATATCTTGGAAGGAATCTTCTAATGTCTTCATTTCCTCAGCCTATAACTTGATCAAAATCTCACTGACATTGATCAATCCATTTAGTGCATATGATGTTTTTTCTATCTTCAGCTCAGAGTGTAGACATAGATCCTTCTATTTTCTCCATCTCTGAGAGATGAGCTTCAAGCATAGATAGATTAGGAGTTATTAAGCTCTTGAACAAACCAAATTTGTCTACCACTCTCCCTTTCTCTGCATTCAGAACACTTATTTTATCCTAAATATTGGATGTCTTCTTATCCATTTCTACCACAATTTGTGAGGATGTTTGACAACTGACCATTAAACTTTCAAGTGTAGCCCTATCCTTGGCTATGATGTCATCAATGTTCTTCACATGTCTACAAGGACTTATGCAGTGACTATATAATTTTCTTCCTTGTACTACACATCTCTTAGCCTTAAGTGTAGTTTCTTTGAGAATTTCCAAGTCCCATGAGATGGATTGACAAACTTCTTTCAACTTCTTCTCCAAAAAGCTCTTCTCTGCCTTATTCTTTGTAGTCTTTAGCAACAACTCAAAGTGACTATCAAAGCTATCTAATGCCATGTCTAGGTTCTCTGCCTCATCCTTACGTTGAAAAGAAATAGGTGTAGGGAGTAATCTTTTTAGTGTCTCTACTGCCCTAGTTATTAAATTTACTCTTTTATCTCCTGTATCATCTTAAAATGGAAGCACTTCTATTTTGGTAGGTTTAGCACCCTCATTTAGTGCATTTTTCATGATAGATTTGTATTTAGGATGCATTTGCACTTGGTTCTCATTTCTAGGTGAAATTAGGGTTAGGATCCTGAGGATTCTCCTTAATTTCCCTCATTATGGCTCTATTTTCTAGGCAGGACCTAGGTATTGGTCCTCCTAGCCTTTATCTCATCTCTCCCAGGCCTCTGGGCCCTTTTCCAACATTTTGTTATGATTTCCTGACATCCCAAATCTTTGGTTGACCGAGAGCTTCTCTTTTTTAAAAGTTGATTGGGCCTAAAACTTTGGGTCAGGGTTGAGGTTGACCCTGACCTAGGTCACAGTTGAGGTCAACCTTGACTCTTATCAGGTTTTGGTCCCCTTTTTCAAGTTTTGGTTATAGTTGGTCCCGAAATTAAAAGTGAACCTCTGGATCCAAATGCAGAAGGTTTTTAATTTAAAATTCATTTAATTATTTTACCTTTGTAGTTGGTTATTGTGATTGGATGATAATTCTAGGTGAAATTTGAATTAAGGGCACTTACATTTCTTGAGGAGCCTTGCCTTGAAATCTCTATATAAGAACTCTCTTTTGCCTTCATTTTCACAAGCACACATCAAGTAACAAGAAAGAGGTGATAATGAGCAGATGATGCAAGATTGCCTAAGGATGATATAGAAGATCAAGAATTTGTTGATGCCTTGATGCAAGTAATAATTTGTTACAAGCCATTGTGGACATTCCTTTGGAGCAAGAAAGATTCCTTCTTCCTTGATCCACCATTTTCAACATTCAAGCATTCAAAAGATACAATCATGGGGTAGAAATTATACATTGTGAGTTTCGTAGGAGTACTTTAGCCTTGGGGGCTTGGTATGCTTTCTTTATCATATTCAAATCTATGCATTTCTCTCTCATTTCAATTCATGTTAGGGTTTTAATCTAGAGGATCAGATTTTGGCATTACACATTCAAAGCTCTTCCTATGAGCAACACACACATATATTCTATTACATTCAGCTGTTCCTGGAGGTGGATATCACCAAAATGGGGGCTTGACTAAGGCAAAACCCTATATAGCCACCCCAAAACACCATTTTTAGATATCTACAGTTGCTATTTTGGGAGTTGCAAAGTAGATATGAGTACCCTTTTCAGCAAACTTCTGGGATCCATGAACAAAATTTATGTCAGAGTAGTGCAGGTCAAGGTCCACATAAAGGGGTCAAGGTCGACCTTTACTTGGGTCAAGGTCGACCTTTCTTAGAAAAGGAAAATATTTTGGTTTTCTCTGTCTCTATTTTCCTGTCCGAGATCTAGTTGCAAAATTTCTCAAAACTCAGTACAGACACCAGAAAATGGGTATTTTCAGATCAACTATATTATGAGGTATGTATTTTATCTTATCTAATTTTAGTATTCTTTACAAGAATTTCTTGATTTACATTACTTATCATTTCAATTTATATGTTTGGTGGTAAAATTTGGTTTAGGGTCTCTATTAGGTCCATTATTCAAAACCCTACCTATCCATCACATTTTTCCACTTTACATTTTGGTGAACCCGTTTACAACAACTCTTTCTTTTTGGGTTTAGGTTTGCATTTTGTGTTAGATCTTACATGCTTATAAAAGTAGATTTATTTTATCCTCTTGCATTTATACTTCAAAAATAAAAATAAAATGTAAAATTTATTTTAAAAAATATAAAAATATTTACTTTTTTCATGCTTATAGAATTACTTTGTATTTGACATGTATGACTTTTGTTTTGAATACTTTAACAAGGATTTTATTACGAAAGAGGATAGATCTATTGATGAGGTACATGGAAGTGATGATGAAAAGTGTTTGAATGAAATCTCCATTGATCCTATTCCTATTTCACCCTCCTCCACAACCTCTTCAATTAAACTTTACCATAGGGTGTGTGCGTGGTTACCTTGATGTTCCACTATTTGCAACATTGATACACCTAGAATAGGATATCGTAACCATTTGTTCAGGGTAAAATGATGTCCTTGAATAAGAATTAAGGGTAAACCAAAAGATCCTTTGGATTTCTTTGATAACACAGATTCTGTTTCACATGTTTATCGCACACGGAATAACCCTCAGCCTACTGTTTTAGTTTCTTTACCTCATTCCCAACCTATGCTTCCTCAAGCTCCTAGGTTGCCATCTACCTTTAAGGAGTATGACTTAGTAGAAAAATTATGTGCTACTCCTGCTAAGATATCTTTATGGGAAAGACTCAAAGAAACTCATGGATACTTTGATTATGCTAATGATGAGTCTGGGCAAAGAACAACTAGTGATTTTAGGGTCCATGCCAGGATTCAAAACTTCATGATTGCTAGGCACCAGCAATAGTTCAATTGGGGGGAATGATGGACTTCTAAAATAACCATCTTTCTCAGTGCTTTTTATCCTCTTTCTAGAACAAATTGATTGCACATAGACATGAATTTATGGATTTAAGCATATGAACTTATGGTTTCTATGTATATGTTATATATGTGTGTGAACATAAGATGGAAATGTGGATAATTCTAAAGACATAATATTTGCTTAAATTCATGGACATGAATGGTGAATACAATAGCTATACATGTTAATGGATGTTTCCTTGCCTAAGCTATGTTTTGGGTAGTTACCTCCTGTAGCTGTAGGATTTGCAAGAGTGATAATTAAGACTTACACCTTTTCCTAATATTGATGATGTGGATATATATGTATATGGTTGGCTGTGTGTGCATTGATTATTTTTCAAGAGTTGACTGTGGATATTCAAAGACCAACATACTAGCATGAGAGTCGTCAAATCCAATCGTGGATTGCAGAAGCTTTGCAAGCAAGTCAATACTGTTTGTTGCATGCAATGCATAGATTTAGTGTGCGCTATATTCCAGGATTATTCATGGTCAATAATGTTTCTATTCTGAAACTTTATGAGTTGTAACCGATCCTCATTTATGAAGTGATCGTAGATTTAGGAGATAGTTGTAGCTTCCTTTTAAATAATTGACTATTGTGACTCTTTTAGAGTTAGTCGAACAAACTATTTTTTAATATAACTCTTGCATACTATTTCAATCAAGTGTAATTGTTTTATGGATGAATAGAATGTTTAGTTCAACTTTGCATCTTTCATCTTGATTGTACTTTTCATTCACTCATTCAAGGGGGCCCACTTGATGAGTGAATTGTTCTATTAGTGTAGAGTTCATTTTCCTATTCATTTATATGTATTAGAACTCTGTTGTTCCTGAAGCTATTGATATCAAAATTAGTAGCTTGTTCCTGCAACACATTCAGTTGGAGTAGTTCCTAACTACAATTTCTTTCTTTGATTAGAATACATTTGCTTACCAGTTTTAGTATAGTTTTCCTAAAGTATAAGCATTTGAATTCCTTAGATAGACTTAGAAAGAGAAGGTTTGAAGCATAGACTTTGCAAATGCCATTCCAAGTTTACGTCCCTAGTTGATAATTAAATGAGACCAAATAATTCATTTAGGAATCATTTGTAGTGTCCAATCCTGAAATAGGCAGTCCATTGCTCTAGGTTTCTGATACTATTATTTGGCCAAGAAATGTCCATGTCATCAGGTAACTCAATCTCATATGCATTTCCACTGTCAAATTTCTTTAGAATCTTGCAAGGTCTAAACTTCTTCATCTTCAGCTTCCCATAGGTTCCAATAGGAAATCAACCTTTCTTCAAATGAACCATCACTTCATCACCAACATCAAAAGTTTTATGTCTTCTTGATCTATCAGCTCTGTCTTTGTATTTCTGATTACTCTCTTCCAGCTTCAGGTTCACATCTTCATGCAATGTTTTCATGTACTCAGCAAACTTTACTCCTTCAGCACTTCTCTTATTCTCATTAGCAATGTCTCTCAAATCAGATATTCCTCTTGGTTGTTTGCCATTCACAATCTCAAATGGTGACTTTCCAGTACTCCTATTCATTAAATTATTGTATGAAAAATCTGCTTGTGCCATCAAAGAATCCCAATTACTCGGTGTGTCTCCAACTAAAAATCTCAAAAGATTTCCCAAACTTCTGTTCACAACTTCAGTCTGTCCATCCGTTTGTGGGTGAAATGTAGAACTATATTTCAACTCAGTGCCAAATTTCTTCCAAAGTGTTCTCCAAAAATATCCAACAAATTTACTGTCTCCGTCAGAGATAATACTCCTCAGTAATCCATGCAATCTGACAATTTCCTTAAAGAAAAGATCTCCTACATGTACTGCATCTGATGTCTTTCTACATGGTATAAAATGTGCCATCTTATAAAATCTATCCACAACAAAAAATATTGAATCATTACCTCTTACTGTCTTCGGTAAGCCAAGAACAAAATCCATACTAATGTCAATCCAAGGTTTCTCAAGAACAACAATCGATGTATACAATCCAATATTTTGACTTACTCCTTTTGCAACTTGACAAATACCACAACTTTTCACAAATTTTTGTACATCTCTATATAGGTGTGGCCAATAGTATTTCTCCTTAAGGAAATTCCTTGTTTTATCAATGCCAAAATGTCCAGCCAAACCACTACTATGCTTCTCCTTTATCAAATTAATTCTCATTACTCCTCTCGGTATACACAACTGAATACCTTTAAACAACATACCTTCCTAAATAAAATATTCATCCCATTTAGTATCTTGTTGATCTTGAATAGGTGCTCTACACTCTCTCCATGGCTCATAAAAATCAGGGTCATTTTCATATAAACCTTTCATCTCATCAAAACCAAGAACTTCAATTTTCATCTCGGTCATTAAAGATCTTCTTCTACTCAATGCATCAACAACTTAGTTAGTGAATCCACTCTTATGCTTTATCACAAATGTATAACTCTGCAAATACTCAACCCATTTCATATGTCTCTGATTCAACTTATTCTGACTACCGAAATATTGTAAAGCCTTATGATCAGTATACAACACAAATTCACTTGGTATCAAATAATGTCTCCATTTCTTCAGTGCTTGACCGATAGCATAGAATTCTTGATCATACACATAATATTTCCTTCTAGCATCATTCAACTTTTCATTAAAGAAAGAAACAGGTTTACCTTCTTGACTCAACACAACTCTAATTGCACTTCCACTTGCATCACATTCTACTTGAAATACTTTACTGAAATCAGGTAATGCCAAAATAGGTAATTCAACAACCTTCTACTTTAGAGTCTCAAAAATTTTGTCATCTCCATGTGTCCACTTGAATTCTCTTTTGTCTCCTCTCATAGTCTGAGTCATAGCATTACAAATTGAACTGAAATTCCTTATTAACTTCCAATAAAAACTTTCCAAACCATGAAATGATCTTACCTCACTATCATTCATAGGTGTAGGCCAATTCAAAATAGCTTCAACCTTTTTAGGATCCATCTTCAAACCATCAGCTGAAATAACAAATCCCAAATACACAATCTCCTCTTTCATGAATGAACACTTTTTCAGATTTATCAACAAGTTTTCCTCTTTCAATCTCTACAAAACTTGTCTAACATGCAACAAATGTTCTTCTCTAGTCTTACTAAATATCAGAATATCATCAAGATATACAATCACAAATTTACCCAAGAATTTCTTCAAAACTTCATTCATCAACCTCATAAAAGTACTTAGTACATTAGTTAAACCAAAAGGCATAACTAACCACTCATACAAAACTTCTTTTGTCTTGAAAGAAGTCTTCCATTCATCACCTTCTCTAATTCTGATCTGATGATACCCACTTTTTAAATCAATCTTTGTGAAATACTTCGTTCTAGTCAAATTGTCCATTATGTCATCTATTCTTGGTATAGGAAACCTATACTTCACTGTTATCTTGTTGATTGCTCTGGAATACATACACATTCTCCATTATCCATTCTTCTTCGGTGCCAATACAGAAGGTATTGCACAAGGACTGAAACTTTCTCTAATCAAACCTTTCTCCAACAACTCTTGAATCTGTCAGTTCAATTTCTAATTCTCGGTAGGTGTCAACTGATGAGGTGTCTTATTCGGTAAACTAGCTCCAGGGATTAGATCCATACAATGATCAATGCTTCTTTTTGGTGGAAAACCATCAGGTACATTATCAGAAATGATATCACTATACTCAGTGAGTAACTTACCAATCTCCTCAGGGACATTATCCTTTGTTTGCCTACTCGTCTTATTAGGAATCACAACAAAACATACATCATTCCTCTTCAAAGAGTTAACAAACTTTCTTCCCTCCATCAAACAAACTTTCACAGATGTGCAAACATTACTAATAGGTTCTTCCATCAATGGTAACAAGATTTTTTTCTTTCCATCAGCTACAATAGTATACTTATGTAATCTCCCATCATATATAGCATGTCTATCATATTGCCAAGGTCTACCTAACAAAATATGACAACAATCCATAGGCATGATATCACATAACAGCTTATCATAGTATTTTCCAATCTTCAAATTCACATAACATTGTTCACTTACTAGGAGTGTATGCTCATCTTTGATCCATGAAATTTGATAGGATTTCGGATGTACCAACCTTTCCAACTATAGTTTTGTGACCATCTCTTCAGATGCTAGGTTCTTCAAGCTACCACTATCAATGATTACCTTCCATACTTTGTTAGAAAACCTACATCTGGTCTTGAACAAACTTTTCCTTACCAGATGTTCCTTCTTGCTTTCATTCCATAGTGCTCTCCTTACCATTAAGTTATTTTCTTTCTTAGGTTCATTTGGTGACTCTTCTTGCATCAAAGCATTTCTATTGCTACCAGCCTTCTTACTAGCTTGTGTACATTCAAAAGATATATGTCCTTCTCCATAATTATAACAAGTTCCTCAAAAACTTCCTCTTCCATAACCACCTTGGTAGTTACTACCTCTACCTCTAGAATTTTCACCTTTCCACTCGGTCTTGTCTTTGTCCAAATTTGTCTTTTCTGGTTCTGATCTATCATTTTCACCATTAGATCTACCTCTTCCTCTAGGGAATCTACCACCATGACCTCTCTATCTTTGCTCATGTCTTTTGTTCAATTTCTCCTCAGCCTTCAAAGAAAATTGATAAGCCTCTTCAATGTTCTCCAACTTGACCATACTAATTTCCTCTTGGATGGAAACTCTCAAACCATTCATGTATCTGCTGATTCTTTCCACATCATCTTCATCATGTCCAGATCTGATATCTAATCTATAGAATTCCTCAGTATACTCTTTTACTAAGCTATCTTTCTACCTCAAAATTTGCATTTTTTGAACTAGGTTAATCTGATAATCACAGGGTAAAAACTTTCCTTTCAATTCATTTACCATTTCACTCCATACCTTGATTTTGTCTTTTCCTTTCCTCTTCCAATCCAATTGTAGATGTTCCCACCATAAGGATGCATGACTTTTCAACTTTGTGCTTGCAATCTTCACCTTCTTATCCTTGGGAATGTTTTCATATTAAATTTTTTTTTTCCATCTCGGTGATCCAGTCCATGAATTCATAAGAATCTAGCTTTCCACTATAATCAGGAGGATTGAAATGTGTTGTTGACTTTAGAATTGTCAAAGCCTTCAAAAATATTTCTGCACCTTGATCCATAACAGGTGTAGGTTCTGCATTCACCTTTTCTTCTTCAATTTCATCATCACTAACATCTTCAAGATGGCTGCCTCTTCTTTGGGTTGTCTCCACTACTTTGAGCCTAGCAGCAATCTTCCTTAGCATATCTGCCAATCCTAGATCTACATCTCTCCTCCCATAAACCATCTTGACAACCCTCTACAATTATAGGTCAGATTGCAATCTTCTACCCCATAATGATTCAACTAGGGCTTCAAGAGGAACCTGCAAACCTAGATCTGCAGAACTAGATCAAGATCTCACCTCTCTCTGATACCACCTGATGCAAGGTAGGGGAAAGAGGGACCAAAGGATGGTGCACCCTAATGATCCAAGCCTGCTCAACACATGTGGAAGAAAACAAACACAAGAGTGAGAGAGAGAATGCATAAAATTTCATATATTAACATCAATTAGATCATACATGCTGGTTTGTAAGGCATTCTCAGTTATGGCATGATATTACAATGAATCTCAGAAGTCCTCAAACATGCAAGGATCTATTAAAAATCTTCAATCCAATATCTACTATCTTCTATCCCTAAAAACTACCCCTCTAAACTACAACCAAACAACTATATTTATACAAGAGGATGCCAAACTAAGTTGGCCTTCAGATCCATAATTAATAGAAGTAACAGTCATATCTGAGACCACATGATTCCCAATGATAGATAAAAACATTAAATTTGTGATCCAATATAAATGCACAAGTTGGCCACAACAGAAAACAAACTGAACCCATCAGTGAGCAAGGATAATCGAGCAACAGATAGACAATGCTGAGTGCTAGTGAAATAACTGACCACCCAAGAGAGAACCAACCACACTCGGTAACCAAAGGAAATTGAGCAACTACCAACCAACTTAGTCAAAGAAGAAACTGAGCAACATAGACAAACTCCAAATTGTTTTTGGTGACACAGGATTTCCAAGGACTCGAGATACTCCTGCATCAGATGAGAAGATGTAGATCTCTGTGTGGTAGCTCATGAGTGGCTCCGTGATATTCTCATCTTATACATGCACTCCTATGCTCTCTATAATTCATCCATCAACCTATCTTCTCTCTCTCTACACAACCTCAATTCTCACTGGACACATGCAAAGATATTGGCATGCCTGCCGGGATCTTTGTGACCCATGAGAAAATGTCACTCGTTGGATGGTAGTTGGTAGGTCAAACATGTATCCTTCAGAACCTTGGATACAAAACTCCTCCACTTTGCCATGCTAGCTACAAAATGGAAATATATTTATCTTTTAGTTCTTTTTCTTCATAAATTAAGTTAAATTTTCAAATCAAATGTATGTTTTATACCTGGATCTCCCTCCTAGGTGTCATTGAAGGATCTAGATGGTGGGGGCATATAATGACTACTCTCTCCATGCTTGTTGTGTCTAGGTCTCAAAGGCAATTTCTCTATATGGGTGCATGGAGGTTTTCATGATCTTAGTCATGATGCATGAAAAAAAAACACACCCACACTGATACTAATAGTTGGGAACATATCCTCTACTTTCTCATCTTCTCTATCCTCCCCCATGGGGTCTCCCTCAGAGATGGGATCCTCCTCATCTCTTTGATCCTCATACTCCTTTGCTATGCCACTATCATGGTGTGTCCTCTTTGAAAGGCCTGGATCACCTGTGAGATAATCATCAGGGAAGATGGGATGGGTTCCCTTTAGAGTCTAGTATTTGATGTAGTCTCAGCTAATGGCTGAATAGGACACATAGGGTGATACCTCTATATCCTCTGTCTCATCTGTATCACTATCTACAATGTCTACTACTGATGGCCAACATATAGCATCGGGTCTCAGATAATACCTCATCATATGTGTGTATTGAGGTACGACTCTAGGGACCCCCTGTATTAGACCGAATTGTCTCATCACTCGGTCATAGTAGTATGGCATCACTATGTGACTTTGATGACCCTCTAGTAGTTTGTGCTGTTATGAGTGCCTCATTTGGTGTCACGTATCTGGTCACTCTGCCATGCAGTAGTAGGGTCTCTATATCACATTTGTGCCTAGAATAAAGTCTAGACATACCCTTCAATAGAGGATATCTCCATGCTGCTAGCCATCTCTCAGTGGATAAGAAATGCCCCTTGGTGTGCTAGCATCTACCATCATCAGAACACCTTGTGGTCATGTACATGTGAAGTGGTCAAACCACCAAATGTGCAAAAGTGTGCATACCATGAGACTCTCTCGCTGATATCCCACCAACTGACATAGCTCATGGTATAAGTGGACTAGCATGTTGCGGCCCCATGCAAAGATAGTCCTATCACTCTCCGTCCTGTGTATGAGATGGGTGAAAGGTTCAAAAAAGATTGTACCCTTTGTGTTGGGTACTACAACCAAGGACAGTATACATAGTATCACCCTCCCTACCAAGGGTGTCGAGCCTGCTAGTATGGCTGATAAAGTGATATGATCTACTCGGGTTCACATCTATGGAACCCATCCTAAGATATACTTTGCATCTGTGTGGATATCCTCAAGACCCCACTGTACTCTCAATCTAACAAGCTCATCTCAGACTAGAAGTTGCAGGATCCTGTATACATCCTCTAGTGTCACGGTGATCTCACCTAAGGGAAGATGAAAGGAGCATGTATCCTCATCCCACCTCTCTAAAAGAGCTGATAACATAGATCGATAGAGTCTCATCTATGGTAGGACTATTACCTAGTATAGTCCTATGTCTCTCAATAGTTGTATCTCATCCTTTCTTAGTTTGGACAACCTCTCTCTGATAACTAGTAGTGGCCCTCCAAAGGGGTTCTCTCAGAGATGAACTAGGTCTTGTAAGCACAAACAAACATGATATCAACACTCTAGAATCACAAATCTATAAATACAACTTGACTAGGTCAAGGTCGACCTTGGTTAGGTTAGGGTCAACCTTCTTGGGTCAAGGTCAACCTTCTGGGGTTAGGGTCGACCTTTTTGGGTCAAGGTCAACCTCATTCCAAAAAAGGTGTAGGCCTTCTAATTCATGTCAACCTTTAAGGGGCAAGGTTGACATAACTGGGTTAGGGTCGACCTTTAAGGGTTAGGGTTGAACTTACCTTATAAAAAAAAATTTGAGAAGTACAAAAATCAACAACAACAAACTCACCTTGGGAAGTGATTGTTTGGTAGCTAGGTACTATCTCAGGAGCTCCATAGGTGTCACTCGAAGTTATTCTCTTCTCGACATTTTGCTTTCTCTCTTCGAATTGGAAAATGGTAAGAATGAGTAGGTATGAGTTCTCTTCCTTAATTTATAGTTCAAAATTAGGATTTTTAATAGGGTTTGTTAGGGTTTACTTGTGTTAAATTTGAATTTCCCTTCATATGCATTTAGATAGACGTTCACACTTTTCATCATAACTTGATTTTGGTAACTCTATTTTTAGTGCCATAAGTGGCATTGTAATTGAGATTCAGATACCTAACCCCTTGAATTAGTTTAGGAAGGATGGGAATCCTTCTAATTATTTTAGGAAAAGGCTTTCTTAGCAAATTGCATATCCAGTGTTTAAGGCTATCCTTATCACCCTGTTTCACCCTTTAGAAGTAGAAAGCTGATATAAGGGGGGCATAAGGGGCTCTATGCACTTCTCAATTTAATTTTAGTAAGTCTAAGGTGATTTATGGATTTCAATTAACCTTGTGTGCTGCAAGTACTAACGGTTTTTTGCAGGATCTCTACATTAAGGATTTAGCTATATCCTTTTTATTTATTATAATGTTTTCTTAATTTATCTTGCATATTCATGTAGTGTCATATCTAAGATAAATTGGGGGCTAAATGTATCATCTTAAAATGGAAGCACTTCCATTTTGGTAGGTTTAGCACCCTCATTTAGTGCATTCTTCATGATAGATTTGCATTTAGGATGCATTTGCACTTGGTTCTTCATTTCTAGGTGAAATTAGGGTTAGGTTCCCAAGGATTCTCCTTAATTTTCCTCATTATGGCTCTATTTTATAGGTAGGACCTAGGTATTGGTCCTAGCCTTCATCTATTTTCAAAGTTGACTGGGCCTAAAACTTTGGGTCAAGGTTGAGGTTGACCTTGACCCTTGGCTGGTTTTGGTCCCCCTTTTCAAGTTTTGGTCATAGCGGGTCCTGAAATTAAAAGTGGGCCTTTGGATCCAAATGTGAAAGGGTTTTAATTTAAAATTTATTTAATTATTTTCCCTCCGTAGTTGGTTATTGTGATTGGAACATAATTTAAGGTGAAATTTGAATTAAGGGCCCTTACATTTCCCAAGGAGCCTTGCCTTGAAATCTCTATATAAGAACTCTCTTTTGTCTTCATTTTCACAATCACACATTAAGTAACAAGTAAGTGGTGATAATGAGGAGATGATGCAAGATTGCAAGAGTATGATATAGAAGATCAAGATTTTATTGATGTCTTTATGCAAGCAAGGATTTGTGACAAGCCATTGTAGACATTCCTTTGGAGCAAGAAAGATTCCTTCTTCCTTGATCCACCATTTTCAACATTCAAGCATTCAAAAGATACAATCGTGGGGTATAAATTAAGGATTGTGAGTTTGGTAGGAGTATTCTAGCCTCGGGGGCTTGGTATGCTTTCTTTATCATATTCAAATCTATGTATTACTCTCTCATTTCAATTCATGCTAGGATTTCAATCTAGAGGAGTAGATCTTAGCATTACATGTTCAAAGCTCTTCCTACAAGCAACACACACACATATTCTATTACATTTGACTATTCATGGAGGTGGAGATCACAAAAATAGGGGTTTGACTAAGGAAAAACCCTATATAACCACCCTAAAATACCATTTTCAGATATCTACAATCTCTATTTGAGGAGTAGCAGAGTAAATCTGAGTACCCTTTTTAGAAAACTTCCAGGATCCACGAAGAGAATTTCCGTCGGAGCAGTGCAGGTCAAGGTTGACCTTTCTCAAAAAAGGAAATTTTTTTTGGGTTTTCTCTATCTCTATTTTCCTGTCCCAAATCTGGTTGTAGAATTTCTTGAAACTCAGTACAAACACCAGAAAATAGGTATTTTTAGATCATTTATATTATGAGGTATGTATTTTATCTTATCTATTTTTAGTATTCTTTACAAGCATTTCCAAATTTACATTACTTATCATTTCAATTTATATGCTTGGTGAAAAATTTGGTTTAGGGTCTCTATTAGGTGCATTGTTCAAAACCCTACCTATCCATCACATTTTTCCACCTTAGATCTCCTTTTTGCACTGACCTTTCCTTTTCCTTAGCAGAAGACATGAAAGATAGCCTCATGAGCTCATCCTCATCCATGATCTTTACATCTGTGCTCACTGGTTTGGCCATACTTGCCAACAATAGAGTAGAGGAGTTATCAGATTCTTGTTTCTACTCCATTGTTACCTCAATTACTTTCTCTACTCTAGTCTCTTCTACCTTTTTTTCTTCTTGTTGTATTTCCTTCTCTTGTATCTTCTCTTCCTATTTATCATCTATTTTCTCTTTCTCTATCTTCCCTTCTTCTTCAGTTGTCATTGCACTGTGTAAGATGTCCTAAAATGGATCATTTACATCATGCAAAGTGTCAAGGGTCACAAACATACAAGAGACAAATAAGTTTGGTTGCATGCTAGCTTCACTTGCTTATTCACTTACTTCTGCTATCTTGGAACTTTCTCCTAATCCCAAAGGTGTAGGCTTGGTAACCTTGGGAGGTGAAGTCTTCTTCAACATATCACTCATAAGGATTTGATCTAGTACCTTTTGAGTGTCCTCTATTACTTCATCATATTTCCTTGTCATGATTTTCACCAATCTAGCCTTGGTCCTCAACAAGCATTTCAATTCTTTTATTATCCTCTCCCTTGCTTATATTGAGACAATAGGTAACATGTCCTCAATAGCCTTGTTCCTAATGTTTTCATCTTCAGACTATGCCAACTATTTCCTAATCTCAAACTTGCTATACAGTTCCTTAGGAATGCTTCCTTCAATCTCTAACAGATTCTTCTTGAAAACTAACAAGTGTTAAATTATAGTATCCTTAATAATTGCCTAATTTTTAGGGTCATATCTATCCACTATCCTCAGATTTCCATCTGTTATCACTCTCTTTTGTAGTTTTTGAATGTCTCGCTTCCACATATCTTGTGGCCTCTTCTGTAATTTTTCTTCTTCCTTCTCAATTACTTTTTCTTCTTTCTTCTTCATTTCTATTTCTACCTCTTTTTCCTTAGGGCTGCTTTGCTTGGAGGATCTTGTAGATCTTTTAGGAATGTTTGCAGGTACAATTTCTTCTGTAGTCTTCTCATGTGTAGAAGATAAGTCAGTTATGTGTAGTGTAGGGATTACTATCTTCTCAACTTCAGAAGGAGTAGGTGCTTCAATAGCCATTCTGGAAGATGCTTCTATTTTCCTAGTCCTTATGTTCTTCAGCTGCTCCCTAGTGATTCCTACCTTCACACTAATATCCTAAACTATTTTACTAATTTTCATTTTCCTTGTCACTTTTTCTTGTTCTTTTCTAACCTTTTATGACTTTTCCCTATATGTTCCCCATCTTTCTTTAGTAGGGTCTATTTCTACTACCAATACATGCTCTACTTGCATAGTTAAAATCTCATAACTGACTTCATACCCCATAGAGTAACACCATTTCTTCCTAGCTTCCACTTCCTCAAAACATACACAATTAGTTTCAACCATGAAATATATAGTGTCCTTATACTTCTCAACTAGATCTTCATGTATTCTATATCTTTCTTTCATCTACCTTTGTAGGATTTTAGTAATTGCAAATAGTTCTCCATCTACCTGATGCTTATCATGTCTTCGGTAGCTCTCAGAGATTTGAATTCCAGTAAGTACATTTGGTAGCTTGTGGTGACTGATCAAGAAAGTACTATCCAAGAAAGTACTGTACACTTTTCCTCACGACCTCATCGGGGTTCTGTCGACATATTTTTGGTAATTTTTGGGCTGACATGTTGTAACTAATTTTAACCCTAAATCAAAAAAAATATTGTATAATATGGCTTAGGGTTAGGGATTTCATTATGATGTATGATTTTAGTACTTGCAGTGGAACTGAGCTATAAGGGATTACAAATTGTAATTAGGTTGTAATCACTGGATAATAAAATATTGGACTCGTTGTTGGTGGACATAGCCCAGGGATTGGGTGAACCACGTTAAATCTTTTTGTCTTGTGTTCTCTTATGTGTGGTTTATTATTTTCTGATATTGGTTATATTTTCATGTAATTGTTATTTCTGCCTTGTTAATCCTAACAAGTGGTATCGAAGTGAGGTTATTTCATTTGTTCTTTCATCTATTCTCTAAAGTAGGTCTCACAAGTCAGTGGGAGAGTCTCTTGGTTAAGTGGGAGAAATGGCAGATGAGGGTAGGCTAAAAGTTAAAAATTTTAATGGGAAAAACTTCTAGTTATGGAAGATGCAAATGGAGGACTATCTCTATTAGAAGGATTTATGGTGGCCATTAGAGGGAATAGCCAAGAAAGAGGCAACAATGTCTCAGGAAGATTGGGATATTTTGAACAGGAAGGCACTGGGGAGTATTCATTTATGCCTTGTACAATTGGTGGCATTCAATATTGCTGGAGCAACGAAAGCTAAAGATTTGATGGATACCCTAGCGAAGTTGTATGAAAATCCTTCAGCTTCAAACAAGGTATTTCTTATGAAGTATTTATTTAATATGAAAATGGTAGAAGATGGATCAACCACTGATCATTTGAATGAGTTTAATATAGTTACAAGTCAGTTAGCCTTAGTTAAAATTACTTTTGATGAAGAGGTTAGGGCTCTCTTGATTTTGTGTTCTTTGCCAGAAAGTTGGAATGGCTTGGTAATGGCTGTTAGTAATTTTGTTTTTGGTTCTAATAGCCTAAAGTTTGATGGTGTTATTGGTGTTATATTGAGTGAAGAAATTTGTAGGAAAAGCTCAGGGGCATCCACATCGGGTAGTGTATTGAACTTATAAAGTAGATGCAGAACAAGAGATAGAGGAAACAACTCTAGAAATCATAGAAAATCAAGAGAAAAATTAAAGGGAAAGAGGTCTGAATCCAAATGGCCAAATGATTGCTGGTACTATGGAGAACCAGGTCATAAGAAGAAAGATTTTTGGTCTCGGAAGAAAGATCAAGGACACAAAAATGATGGAAACAAGGAGGCAAATGTGGTAAGTAAAAAATCTGAAGAGGATGCTTTGCTCTTGTCTTTAGAAAATGTTGATGATTCATGGGTGTTAGATTCAGGGGCTTCATTTCATGCTACACCCCATAGAGGTTATTTTTTTTATTATGTCCAAGGGGATTTTGGGCTAGTTTATTTGGGAGATAATGAACCCTGTCAAATTTTTGGAAAAGGGAAAATCAAGATTAAGTTTCATAATGGGAATCATTGGCTACTACGAGAGGTAAGACATGTTCCAAGGCTGAGTAGAAATTTAATTTTAGTAGGGAACCTCACTGATGGGGATTGCACAGTTACTTTTAAAGATAAAAATTGGAAGGTTTCAAAAAGTTTCTTAGTAGTAGCAAAAGGTGTGAAAGTAGGCACCTTATATCTTTGTACAAGTCATATTGTTCCTTCTACTTTAATTGTTTTAGAAGATAATGAATGTTCAGGAATAGTGGTTGCAGTTGAGCAGGAAGAACATCAAACCATTGCTGTAGATTCTAACACAACACTATGGCACAATAGACTTGGGCACATGAGTGAGAAAGGTATGAAATTACTTCATTCAAACAAAGTTTTACCTAGTCTAAAATGTGTCAATATGGATTTTTGTGAAAGTTGTGTTTATGGAAAATAAAAGAGAGTTAGTTTTGTGAAGAGTGGGAAGGAAAAGAAAAATGAGAGATTAGAGCTTGTGCATACAAATGTATGGGGACCAGCTCAGGTATCCTCCCCTGGTGGCTTTCTGTATTATGTCACATTTATAGATGATGCAACAAGAAAAGTATGGATTTATTTCCTTAGACAAAAATCTGATGTATTTCAAACTTTTAAGAAATGGAAATGCTTGGTTGAGAATGAGACTGGCAAAAGGTTAAAATGTCTCAGATCTGATAATGGTGGTGAGTATTGCAACATAGAATTTGAAGATTATTGTTCCTCTAATGGTATTCGTAGGCAAAAAACTATACCAAAGACTCCACAAGAAAATGGAGTGGCTGAACCCATGAACATGACAATAATGGAGAGTGCAAGGAGTATGAGGTTGCATGCTAGGCTGCCCAAAAATATGTGGGCAGAGGTTGTGAACACTATTGTTTATTTAATCAATAGAGGCCCCTCTACTCCTTTGGACTATGGTATTCCAGAGGAAGCATGGAGTGGTAAGAAGGTGAGTTATTCTTTTCTCAAAACCTTTAGTTGTGAAGCTTTTGCACTTATAGATTCTGAAAATAGAACCAAGCTGGAAGCTAAGTCAAAGAAATGTGCATTTGTTGGATATGGCATTGATAAATTTGGTTATAGGCTTTGGGATTTTGAAAATCATAAAATTGTAAGAAGCAGGGATGTCATATTCAATGAGAAATTTTTGTGCAAAGATCTGTTGTAGCAACATGAGAAGAAAGAAAATGACTATGTAGTACTGGATGATACTCCAAAAGTTGATGTTCCAATAGTTCCTTATGCTCTGCAATAATAGCAACAACAAATAGCACACACCCCAGTGAATGTTTGACAGTCAACAAGGCTAAGTAGACCTCTAGAGAGATTCTCTCCCTCTTTGTAGTCTATTTTATTAATAGATGCTGGTGAATCTGAATGTTATAATGAAGTTGTGCAGGTGGATACAAAGCTTCAGTGGGAGTATGCAATGATAGATGAAATACACTCCTTGCTGAAAAATCACACTTGGGATTCATGCAAGTTACCTACAGGTAAAAGGGCTTTATAGAATAAATGGGTTTATAGGATAAAAGAAGAGGATGGAGGTAAGAAAAGATTTAAAGCCAGATTAGTCGTAAAAGGATTTGCACAGAAACATGGTATTGATTTTGATGAGATTTTTTTTCCAGTTGTTAAAATAGCCTTTCTTCATGGTGATTTGAATGAAGAAATATATATGGTACAACCACAAGGTTTTGAGGTCAAGGGTAAGGTGAATTTGGTGTGTACAATGTAGAAAAGTTTGTATGGCTTGAAGCAAGCACCTTGGCAATGGTATATTAAATTTGATACTTTTATGAATGAGAATGGATACACTCAATGTAATTCTGACCATTGTGTTTATTTTAAGAGGTTGGATGATGACAAATACATTATTTTATGTTTATATGTTAATGATATGCTTGCAGATAGATCTAACATGGATCATATTAAGGGGTTGAAACAACAGTTAGAAAAATCTTTTGCTATGAAGGATTTGGAGGCAGTTATACAAATTCTTGGTATGAAAATTTGCAGAGATAGGAAAAATAGGAAACTGTCTCTCTCTCAAGCTGATTATATTGAGAAGGTGTTGCAACGTTTCTCTATGGAGAATGCCAAAGCTGTCAGCACACCTTTGCTTGGTCATTTGAAATTGACTAAGGATATGTGTCCCAAGACACCAGAAGAAGAGACTAAAATGTCTAAGGTACCTTATGCTTCAGCTGTAGGGAGCTTAATGTATGCTATGGTATGTACTAGGCTAGAAATTGTACATGCAGTGGGAGTCGTTAGCTGATATATGAGTAACCCTGGTATTGAGCATTAGAATGCAGTCAAATAGATTCTCAGATATTTGAGAGGTACATTTAGTAAGTGTTTACACTTTGTGGGTTCTACTACTACTATACAAGGCTATGTTGACTCAGATCTGGTAGGAGATATAGATAGCAGGAGTACTACAGGTTATGTATTTACTATTGGTGGGACAATAGTGAGTTGGATTTCTTGACTACAAAAGGTGGTTGCTTTATCCACTACAAAGGCTGAGTATGTTGTTGCTATAGAGGCAGCCAAGGAGATGATATGGCTTCAATTCTTCATGGCAGAATTGGGACATCCACAGAAGGATAATTTTCTACATACAGATAGCCAAAGTGCCATTCATCTGGCGAAGAATTCTGCTTTGCACTAGAAGACAAAACACATATAGTTGCAGTTGTAATACCCAAAAAATGGGCTATAAGTTCATTAACCTACTATATTGACATATCAAACGAAATCGACATTTAAGTCCTAACCAAAGGCACATCTGAACATCATCGAATCCTAATTGATTATCTTAAATTCTGCATCGGGGAATATTCCTAGTAATATTCCTAATTATCTTAATTATCTTTAATTTTATAATTATTTGGTGATAAATCATATTTATCCTAAAGTTTGATTAATTGAATATTCTCAATATTTAATTAATTAGATTTAATTTGGCCACCTAATTATTTAATTGAATTTAATTTCATTATTCCTAATTATGATATTTAATTTTGACAATAAATCCACAATCTTACAAATAATTGATTAAATATTTTATTTAATTAATTAAATCATTTTGTCAATTTTTAATATTGTAATTTTGAATAAAAGTTTGAAAAATAATTGATTAACCCATAAATCAATTGTTTTATTTTTCAAAATCAGTTAAGTAGAGAATAAATCACTTTATTTATTTATTAATTCATAATTATCCATGTGCACAATCAAAGAGCAGTTAAACTCCAAATCAGAAAATCAATGCAAGTTATTGACTTTTTGGAACTCAACATCATTTTTGAGTTTTAAAGTTGATCTAAACTTCTAATTTGAGTTAAAAAGCTATTTTTGTATGATTTGCATATTTTTGTGAATTAAATTATCTTTATTTAAAAATAACTCAAAAATCAAGCTGAGTTATTTGAGTGATTTATGACTTTTATTCATGCATCCTCAAAGCCCTGGATTTCTATAAAAACAAGGCTCAGCTCTTCATAATTCATCTCTCAAATCTACAAGAATTGCATAATCACGCTGGAGAATTGAAATTGGAAGAATCAAAGCTTCTTGCGAATCAACATTGTTATGAGATCAATCTTGTTTTTACATTCATTTTAGCTTCATATTGCATATTATTGCTAGATCATTTAGCATGTCATAGCATATCAGTTTTTACATATCATAGATTCATATCAAGTTTTTATCATTCTTATTGCATCTAAAAAAAAAAAAAAATACATTAATTGCATTCATATTCCATATCCATCTTTTGCATTCAAATCCTTCATTTAGGTGTCGTCAAGGTCACTAATCTCGATACAATAAGAGAACATCATACTCGCACCTATTAGAAGACAGTAAATCGCCTGGTTAGTTTAGCTTTCAATTCATTGCACGATTTTGTTTTTGCTAACCTCTAATATTTTACTGAAGTGTTGTGTCTACAGATCAAGTACAATTTTCACACACACATTTCTGGCACCCACCGTGGGGCAACCCACCTTTACATGCTGGATTTTTTTTTTTTTTTTTGGAGCTAAAGCCCTAAAGTTTCAAAGATTTAATTTTATCTCTCAAAAGGCTTAGATTTTTACTTTGAAATTTTTTTTGTAGATTAGACACATACCAGAGAAGCTATAGTAAAAAATTTAGAATTTTTTGAGATGTTTTGAATTTTTAATAATTTTTTCTTAAAATTATGAAAAAAATTAATATCTGACGCATATCAGAATATTTTTAAGAAATTTTTACATTTTCAGAAAGATCTTTAAATTATATATGGGGTCCATTCTTTGTGTTTTAGATTTGGATGCAATATAATAGCTCAAATAGTCAATTTACAAAAACTAGTCTATTTTGATAAAATAGGTCTCTAGGGCACAAATGAAGATATTTTTCTAAAATTTTTACATTTTTGGAAAGCTCTCTATTTTTTAGTAGGGGTCTTTGTTTTGAATTTCTATTTTTTTGGCCAAAATCATTAAAAAAAAAATGAGATCTTGTTGACTAGGTCAAATGCAGCAAAAAAAATAAAGTTTTGTGATGGGTATGCACTTATTTCTTTTACATGGTTCAATGAATGATATAAGTTGTCATTTGGGTTAATTACTAGTTATTATTGCTGATAATAATTGTTATTTAGAGCTAAACCTATGGTTTTCATAAGTTGAATATATGTTGCATATCTTGTTTGCTTGTTGGAGAGTTTGTCACTTGCTTGCATGGAAAAGCTCAACAAGAATTGCTAAAAATCAGGTAAAATATACTAAGCGTGTTGCAAGGATCCTAGGTATTCTCCTTCATCTAATAAAATTTTGATTTGGACTTAAAATAAATCTCTTATGTGTCTAGCTTGTGTGCATCTTTTCTTACTTTTGTCTATTTCTACACACTTGCATAATTGATACTAGGTTGTGACCTCTTAAGGATTCATTAAGTAGTCTTAGATACTTGTGATTGATCTTGATTGCTATCTTGGGTTATTGGACTCGCTAATCCACCGACCCTTCATTCCACCCCGTGGTTGCAAGGTCAGCGCCACATTAAAGGAGAGGGGTCAACATGACAGAAGCGTTAAGTGTTCCACTTGGCAACCCATTTATGCTTTTAGGAACTCACTTATTTTCTAAGTTGGGGACTCATTTTCAGCTTGTGTGAGGTGTTAAGTGTTCCAGCTTGTGGACTCATCTCATATTCTCTTTAAGCGCTAAGTGTTCCTCTTTCTGCTTTTTGGGTACTTTTGGTAGATTTGCTTTTTGGAAACATACATCTGTGCTCACATAGTAATTAGGCCCTATGAACACTATTCGTGATTCTTGAGAGATTAGATTCAGAGTGAAATCCTTCTTGATGATAGAATCCTTGTAGGTAGGGAGGATACTTAGTGCATTTCACATTCAACTTGGTTAGTGCGTCTTCTCTTATTGATCGATACATTCTCTCCTAGAAGAGGTTGATAGATCATGTGGGGTTGAGATCATGAGCTTTGGTGAATCAAAATTGGTTAGTGCACCTTCTCTTATTGATCGATACATTCTCTCCCTGGAGAGGTTGATAGATCATGTGGAGTTAACTTCATAGACCTTGGTGAAGCAAAACTTTGTCTTAGCATGTCGGATTTATCTGTCTACTTTGTTTGGGTTAAAAGTGAAAAGGTGTCAAAAACCTTGGATCTAGAGCTAAGTCCCCTTGTGGTACAATACTGTGAGTCATCTTTAGAGAGGGTTAACCATAGCAGAAATTCCCTTCACAAGGAAAACTACATTGACGAAACCTCAAGTGGTAATAGCCATTTTCACCGTGGTAGTGACAACCGCTATATAAATGTCCTTGTGGAAGAAATCTTCACAGGTGTGGTTCATTGTTGGGTTGTCAGATCTCCCTAGCAGCTCCTAAAGATTAAGTTCTCAAACTGTGTCAAAACCCTGGTGCACCGGAATTGGAGTTCACCCCTTTGGATCATAAAAGTTGCAGAGTCAAACCATTACTCAAAACCCTAGCGAGGCCAAATTTTTATTTTCTAGGGTATATGTGCGTCATTGCAAAACATTTTGGAACATACACAATTAGCACTTCTGAGGATTAGAATGAATAAGTCACTTGATTGATCATGCGCAAGGTTGCTTTTGCCCTTGTTCATTATTTTTAGACATGCTTGAAATCACTTGCTTGTTGTTTTACGTGCTTGTTTATCTATCTGGTTATTGAAAACAGACAAATCTGTTACAATCCTCAAATCTAGATAGTACAATTTGCAAACAATCCAAATCTGAAAACTCAAAATTTGCAAAATCTGAAGTAAAATTCTTTTCCGGAGTCAAAAGTCATCTCAGGAGGTTAGAAAGTCATACGAGTTTCTATCAAGAGTCATTTCATTACTGCCCATCTGTCGTATGATAGAGAACCCAGTGTCGTACAAGTCTTTCTGCCAGTCAAATTCAAAAAGTCAAATCCTGCTAGCAACTGTCGTATGATCCTTTCAACTGTCGTTTCATAGTATACCCACTGTCGTATGAGTCTGCAGAGTGTCATTTGGGAAATTTTTGAAAGTTGTTAGAAAAATATTCAGAATTGCCAAATGCTTAGCTTTTTCAGCCTAGTTCTAGAATCTATCGAACAAATCATTGTGTCAGGAACAAAGCAGTAGCTATTGAGAATCAGTACACATGTCTCAAAGAATCAATACACATGAGGAAGAAACTCTAATCACCACTATGATGAAACAGATGCATGCTATGCAAGTTGAACTTAACAATCTTAAGAAAGAAAAGGAACCTAAAGAGTTCTCCATGGAAGCTCTATGCCCTTTCCCATTTGATAAAGACTTGTACATGTCACCATGCCCCCAGATAGAATATGAGCAATGTGACAATCCTTATGCTACCTCTTCCATGGAGAGTGACACATCCATCTTTGGAGACTATGATGACTATGATGATGGACAATATAATGATACCTATGACACCTCTATTCCTAAGAGTCCTCCTCATTGTGTGTTCCTGCTTACTAGAAATGGGATGTCACATTGGATAGATCGTGATGGTGATCCATATGATTCTGATTTTGAAAAAGACTTTGATGATTTTTGTGAATAATACCTTGATTATGATCCATCTACTACTGCTGAGGACTATAAAATGCATCGTGCTAGCTTGAAGCATCAATATTATAAGAATCCTTCTCCTAAGGACTCTCCTACTGAAAATAAAGATTATCTTCTCAAGCAAGATCATGTTAATTTCAGACCTTTGTCTTGTGATGGTTCCCTTCCATCCCCTACATCCTCCAATACCTATACATTTCCTAAAGTTTTTGAGTCTTTCAAATCTTTCATAGAACCTTCATCCGACACAAGCCCTGATACTTTTCATACGATTCCCTATAATTATCCTCTAGGGCTACCTCTTCAAGAAATTCAAGCTCACCTTCACTTGGCTGCTAATACTTTCAATAATGCTAAACCTAACGAGCCTAAGCCTTCATACGCTACAATGCCTAGTTCAACTAGTCCTTCACCATCTTTGCAACAATCTTCCATACAATCCCAACATGCTTCCTTGTCTTTAGAAGTGGCTCCATGTCAAGAGGACTTTAAAAATGATGAAGAAAAGAACATAAAGGAAGATCAAGATCAAGAACCCTCCATGTCATCCAATCCTTTTCATGATATCTCTTGTCTACCTCAGGGTTCTTTTGATCCTGCACACCCTTTTTCATGCATTCCACCATGTCTTAAGTCTTCTCCTAAGCAAAATCAAGCTACTACTTACACTATTGAGCTTATTGACAATCAAAATAACCTTACTACACTTGCGTTTTCCAAAGATGATACTTGCATTAAGGTTGTTAAAAATACTGTTGTTACTTTCAATGTTAAGCCTATTGAAAATCAAAAGAAAAATTATGTGCTTGTGCTATCCAAAGATCCTTGTCAAGATCAAAGTCTTCCATCTTCTTGTTCTACCACTCCATGTTCATTTCCACTTTCTACTCTTCCTAGGTCTTTGCAAGCCTTGAACAATCCTCTCAAAGAAGGTGCTCATATTCAAGATGTACTTGATTCTATTGAAAATTCTAATGCTCACTCTAAAGATGCTGATATCCTTGGTTGTCATATAGATGCTGATGAACTTATTGATTATCCTTTTGCATCTTCCACTTCCATCCTTGGACCTCTTCCACCACTACTAAAGGCTTCACGTCTACCTTCCATCTTGGGTCCTTATGTCCCTTCACTTTCCCCTCCTAACTTTTCTAATTCACCATCCATCTTGGGTCCTTACATACCTCCATCTCCTATCTTTCCTCAAGATCAACATAGATGCATACCCTTGAATCCTTTTCCTCCACCCACCCATCTAAACCAGTCATATCTTCCTTTTTCTTCCACAAGTCCCAAGTCTTTTGGAAGTAACTTGAATGTTCAATACAAGAAAAAGAAGCAATACAAGAATCCATAAAAAAAAAAAGATCACCATGTCTCCTCTAATAGACATGGAAACATAAAGTCAAAAGAGATATCTAAGAAAAAAACTACAAGACAAGTATGGGTTCCAAAATCCATCATTGAAGATATTCTCTCTAGATCATTTAAAAAAATGAAAAGCCTACGACTATATGGATTCCAAAGTCTCTCTTGAAAGAGTCTGGTTTTGAGCAAAAAATAAAGTTGACATTCAAGCTTCCAAAGGCTTCCACTTCATCTTCTTCCAAAAACATTCTTTCATTTCATGCGCCTAAACCACAACCTTTTCTATCCATTCACCATATTCCTTCATTCATATTTCCTCCATCCTCTCGCTACCCTTGAAGGTGTGTGTTGACGTTGATATTTCCTTTCTTTCCATCTACCCTTTCACAATCCTTCCATTCATTATTCTTCTACCTTCTATCCTTTTTCCTCACTTTCCTATTCCTCCTATCTTCCAACCTCACTCACTTTACATAAAACCTTATCCTCCATTTTTCTCTTCCATCTCCCTTTCCCTATCAGCATTTTTGAGCATATCATTTTAAATCCTTTGAATATCATGGTTTATTCTTTCAAGGAGCATTATCTAAAAAGCTTGCCTTCTTTTTTAAAAAAAAAATCAAAAATTTATAAAAAAAAAAAATTTAAAAATGTGCCTTGGTGAAAACTTGGAAACAGGTGCCTTGGTAGCAAAAGTAAAGAGAAATAAATTCATCCTATGGTGAAAACCACTCCTTTGTGGTGCCTTGGATAAGTACCATGATGAAAACCTGGCAATCAGGCATCATGCGTAGTTCTTCTACATATTTCATCCATTCCATCTTCTTTTTTTGATCTTGACAATGTTGATCTATACATGAATATTTGGCTATCTTGTGAGCTATTTTAGAGTGATCGTGCTTTCATTCCCTTCCTATTTAGCCTTCATATCCATTTTCCTCCATTCATTCTAGCCTTTCGCCACCTTTTCCCCTTTGGTCTTGATCTAATAACAAAAAACAAGAAAGAAAGATTAAAACACGATGCTTTGAAACCTCTTGACATGTCTACTCCTTTGGACTACATCTTTTCCTTCTTTGGCATTACGCTTTTGTGACTTATCCTATGCTGACCTTTCATTGTTTGTCCAAATGTGCTTTACATGACAATTTTTCCCTAGCTTGGGTATTCTTGAGGAGTTTGCCCTTGAGGATTTCCCCCCTTCATTCTCCTTCATTCTCTTGTCTTCCATCTCTTCCACCAGCTTGTCAATCCTTCTTGTTCTCCACCTTGCTAGACATTGAGACTACATGATATGATCTTGCTTGGAAGTTTGTAACGGAAAAAGATACTATCAAGTATACCAAGTATCAGAATCGGTATCAAAACAAGTGTCAAAACTAGTATCAGAACCAGTATTAGAACAAGTATCAGAACCACTATCAGAACAAGTATTAGAACACCTACTGGGGCTACACCTTTTGCTTTAGTTTATGGGTCTGAGGTGGTACTACCTATTGAGGTTGAAATCGCATCACTAAGAATCAGAATGCATGGTCTAGTAACTGATGATGACTACAGAGTGTCTTGGTTGCAAGAACTTGAACTACTAGATGAGCGCAGACAAGAAGCATATGATCATCTTAGAGTATATCATAAGAGAATGTCTAGAGGCTACAATAAGAAAGTTAGACACAGAGAATTTAAGGTTGGTGATCTAGTCTTGAGAGAAAATCCTAAAAATCAATCACATCGAGAACACAAGGGGAAGTTTGAACTCAACTGGCTGGGTCCCTTTGTAATCACTGCTACTTTTGGCTCTAGTGCCTATCAACTCTCAATGACTGAAGGAGAACAGCTCCAAGAACCAATCAACGTTCTCCATTTGAAGAAATTCTACGCCTAAGGCATTCAGTCTATGGTAAAATGTCATGAAAAAATATTAAAATTTGGAAAATATCCTAAAAAAATGAACATCTTGGTGAAAACCTAGCAATAGGTGCCTTGATGATTCACAAAAAAATAAAAAAATATCAAAAGTACAAAAAAAGGAAAAAAAATGAAAAAAAAATGACAAAAAGAAAAAGTGCCTTGGTGAAAACCTGGAAACAGGCACCTTGGTAGCAAAAATAGAATCTCTCCCAAGATGGTGAAAACCTGGCAAATGGGCACCACTTGTTTCAAAATGATCCATCTATTAGTGCAATCTTGGTCTTTCCTAGCTTTCAATTTTGCTTTAGTTTGTACATATCTCCCAGTTTGTTTCTGCATTCTTGTTCTCAATAAGTCAGTTTGTACACCAATCAGCTCAAGTGTCTGTATCCTATCAATGCTTAAAACTTGGGGGCAATCAATGTCAAATCCTATGGTCTCCAATATATCTTAGACGTATCATATCCAGTCAGACTCCTTTGAAGCTTCATGTGAGTCAGTCAGTTAGTCTTGTCTCCAGAAAGGATTTTGCATTTACAACAACACAAACTGAAACAATCTGTGCTCCATGCTTTTATATCCTTGTATGCTTACTGATTCGCAATTAGATTTTTGCATATTGTGTCCCTTCGAGCTCTTCGATGATGTCCTTTATAGGATTTAGAGAGTGATGACTAGGGGCATAATCTTTTATTTGTTTTCTACTTGTATGTGAAAATATAACAACTTTGGAAATTTTGGATTGAAATGGTGTCCAACTGTAAGAGCCTCTATCTCGAATTGGATGGCCATGTGTACCTCGACCATTGATACCCAAAAAATTCAAGGAAGTTTGATCTAACTATTATCTTTTTGAGTGAGTGAGTTCTTCTATTGTGAATGCAATCTTACCTAAGGATGTGAACAATAAAGGGTCACTACGAGTAATTTACATTGGATTTAGAATAATCTCTTGACTGTTTGATGTGTTTAAAAATGCAAGGCGTATTCAGGTCATCATGACGTTTATGTTCTGATGCTTATAAAAATTTCTATATCAAAATGGACATGATATTTAGATCATCCTGGCGCATGTGCCTTGGTGCTTATATCTAATCTGACATTCTGAAAACAAAATCAATATTCATATATCCATGGTTGTTGACCAGTGGGTGTTGCATTGATTCTTGCACATACAAATCGATATTCATATGTCTATGGTTTCATAGCTAGTGGGCATTGTATTGATTTATCCGGTTACCTAAAAGTTCAATGATGATAACAAATAGACACATGATCAATGAGTAGGTCCTAGGTCCTAGGGTTGCATTATCATCCAGCATGTTTCTTTGCATTTTTTCACTTTGCATGATCTCACAAATTGCTTGAACACTTAAAAGATTCTTCAATCACCTCTTCCAATCTAACAAGAGCTGAATCCCACACGAAGGTTCCGCCAATGAAATAGCAAGTAGAATCCTTTTTCGGGATCAAAATCAAAATCTAAAATCATTCATATTATTAACTACTTGCATAATCAACCTTAATCATAGTAGAAATCTAGAATTCAACTTAATTGATTATCTTCCATCAAACTATCAAAATTTCAACTTGGTCAACCATGGTCAACTCATGGTCAAACCTAGTCAAACTTGGTCTTTTGGACCTCCAAACGATGCAGAATGCATTCCCAAACATGTTTAACCACTTCTTAAATCAATTAACATGCTTCTGAACTATCAACACTAACTTTTCTTGTTAGATTTCAATTTTAATCCCGAAGGGGGCATGGTATTACACATCATTCAAAGTCTGTAATCTAGATTTGGAATCATATCTTTCCTCACTAATCAAGACAACAACCATGTCTAGTTGCTGATTCATCAAAAGTCCTCATCGCTTGGGGCAAATCAATCATCGCTCGAGGCATATCAGATTCATCGAGATCCATATCAATCTGGTATTCTCTTAATCTTGTAAATTGTATCAATTTTTGCAACTATCGGTTCAATTGTGTTATTTCCTTGGTTCTTCGGTAACTAAAGGGTTCAGATGTGATACCTACGTGATTATTCTAAGGACAATCAAGTTTGGAATCAGTCACTCACTTCTTCGCAATCATAAGGTTTGGAATCAAGCATTTTGACACTTTTTTGAAATCATCGGTTCATTTGTTGTTATAGTTAACATTATCTTTGGTCGTTCAGGACCTATTATCTTCATATCAAATATTTCAATCGGCTTCTGTCTCATATCAATTATCAATTTTGAATCAGTTTCATATCTTTATCAAACATAGACTATCTTTGAACCACTGCGCTTCGCACAGTAATTCAAAGAGGGGCAAAATGTAATACCCCAAAAATGGGCTATAAGTTCATTAACCTCCTATATCGACATATCAAATGAAATCGACATCCAAGTCCTAACCAAAGGCACATTTGAACATCATCGAATCCTAATTGATTATCTTAAATTCTGCATCAGGGAATATTCCTAGTAATATTCCTAATTATCTTAATTATCTTTAATTTTATAATTATTTGGCGATAAATCATATTTATCCTAAAGTTTGATTAATTGAATATTCTCAATATTTAATTAATTAGATTTAATTTAACCACTTAATTATTTAATTGAATTTAATTCCATTATTCCTAATTATGATATTTAATTTTGACAATAAATCCACAATCTTACAAATAATTGATTAAATATTTTATTTAATTAATTAAATCATTTTGTCAATTTTTAATATTGTAATTTTGAATAAAAGTTTGAAAAATAATTGATTAACTCATAAATCAATTGTTTTATTTTCCAAAATCAGTTAAGTAGAGAATAAATCACTTTATTTATTTATTAATTCATAATTATCCATGTGCACAATCAAAAAGCAGTTAAACTCCAAATCAGAAAATCAATGCAAGTTATTGACTTTTTGGAACTCAACATCATTTTTGAGTTTTAAAGTTGATCTAAAATTCTAATTTGAGTTAAAAAGCTATTTTTGCATGATTTGCATGTTTTTGTGAATTAAATTATCTTTATTTAAAAATAACTCAAAAATCAAGCTAAGTTATTTGAGTGATTTATGGCTTTTATTCATGCATCCTCAAAGCCCTGGATTTCTATAAAAACAAGGCTCAACTCTTCATAATTCATCTATCAAATCCACAAGAATTGCATAATCACGCTGGACAATTGAAATTGGAAGAATCAAAGCTTCTTGCGAATCAACATTGTTGTGAGATCAATCTTGTTTTTACATTCATTTTAGCTTCATATTGCATATTATTGTTAGATCATTTAGCATACCATAGCATATCAGTTTTTACATATCATAGATTCATATCAAGTTTTTATCATTCTGATTGCATCTAAAATAAATAAAAATATAGATTAATTGCATTCATATTCCATATCCAACTTTTGCATTCAAATCCTTCATTTAGGTGTCGTCAAGGTCACTGATCTTGATACAATCTAAGAACATCATACTCGCATCTATTAGAAGGCAGTAAATTGCCTGGTTAGTTTAGCTTTCAATTCATTGCACAATTTTGTTTTCGCTAACCTCTAATGTTTTACTGAAGTGTTGTGTCTACAGATCAGGTACAATTTTCACACACACAGCAGTACCATTTTATTCGGTCAATTTTGGATGATGGAAAGTTAAAGCTAGAAAAGATTCATATAGATGATAATCCAGTAGTTATGTTTACAAAGGTAGTGACAAGGGAGAAGTTGAACTCATGTTCAACTTCAGTTGGTCTTCTAGACTAAACATAATAAAGGAACAGTTGAGTCCAGGGTGGTTCGATCCAGTGGGAGCCTCATATGGTAGCAGTATTGCTATAGGATCAGTCTCCAAGTGGGAGGTTTTTTAGTGTGGATACTAATCAGTCACCAAGTGGAAGATTGTTAGCTTCTGGTAACTGATCAGGAAAGTACTATCCAGGAAAGTATTGTACACTTTTCCTCCCGACCTCGCCGGTGAATTTTTTTGAGGCTGACATATTTTAGATAATTTTTGGGCCAACATGTTGTAACTCATTTTAACCCTAAAGTGGAAAAAATATTGTATAATATGGCTTAGGGTTAGGGATTTCATTATGATGTATGATTTTAGTACTTGCGGTGAAATTGAGCTATAAGGGATTACAGATTGTAATCAGGTTGTAATCACTGGATAATAAAATATTGGACTCATTGTTGGTGGATGTAGCCTAGGGATTGGGTGAACCACGTTAAATCTTTGTGTCTTGTGTTCTCTTCTATGTGGTTTATTATTTTTTTATATTGGTTATATTTGCATGTAATTGTTATTTCTACCTTGTTAATCCTAACAACATTATCTGTCCATGCTCTAGGGTGCATGCCAAAGAATTTTTGAATAATGTGGATATACATATGAACCAACAGTGATCCAAACCTAAATTCCTTAGACCTATGTTTCTTTATAACCTTTGCATTTTCCATAAATTGTTGTGCAAGAACTTCACATAGGTTGTACTTATTTTTTTCTTTGACCATTCTATAAGCCATCATAATGACTCCAGCTGATACTGAGTTGGGCCTTCTTCTATAGAATAATTTGTAACCTAAAATCATTGCCACTAATCTTACATCTTGCTGAAAGATGTCATTAACTATCATATCTCTCTTATCCCACTTGGAATGGGTTAGGGTTTCCACCTATTTTCTTATATTCTTCTCTTCTACTAGGAGAGATCCATCATTATCTAATCTAGTTATTTCATGAATCATTTGTGCACATATTTTAACTGGTTGTTCTCCAATCCATATAAACTGGTCATGGATTCTACTAAGGATTATCTTAAACCATTCAGTTTCAGTGAATTTCGCTAGTAGGGTTAGCTTGATGATAGATTGATCCTATAGGTGCTTAAAGTCTTCTACCATTGATCTATCTACTTCTATCATTGCATCCAATTCACTATATATGTTTACATCTCCTATGGTCTCATACTTTTAATGTATATATGCCCTAATGTCCTCTACGTGCAACATGTCATAATGGGTTTGTGAAATTGCTCCTTCCAGATCATCCTCACAAGATTTGAACAGGTATTTCTTAAACTTATACCTATGTCTATCCACAACATCAAAGATTATTGGTGTATCCATAACTTCTCAGAGAGTAAAGTCTAAATACCTTCAACACGCTAAATCTGGAACTTTGCTTCACGCGATCACGCAATATCTCTACTAGATGACTGAAATGCTTCACAACTCTTCTCTCCTTAGTCGATAATCAACAAATAGTGTAGAAATGATATGCTTCAAGCCTTTTTTATCCTTCACAAGTTGAGTAAGTGCATTAATTATAGGTAGCTCAACTTCACATGATGTCGAGTCAATACAAATCTCACAAACATAGAAAATGAATCTTCAAGTGTTATGCTCTCAATTACACACTCTATAGTGTCTATACATACTATACCTAAGCTCACATGAGCTTATTCCATATAATTAGGGGTTGGATATATTTTGGTGTCTTCATCCAATGCTCTCCTAAGGCCATGCGGCTTTTTAAGTTAATGTATCAAAAAAATCATCATGTGAAGACACAGTATCATCTACTGTCTCTCCCTGAACCAATGCCTTATTGAATTCTTTCACCTTACATATCTTGTCATCCTCTTTACTTTCTGATTTCTTGAAATGATTGTCAAACTCATTCATATACTCACTAAGACTTTTATCACTATCACCAACATTCTTATTTATAACCACGGGAGGTGGTCCTCTTGGTTCTCTTTTGTTGTCTCCTCCATTGTAGTTGCAAAGCTTCTCTATGTGTCCAAGATTATTGCATTTGTAACATGTAGGTGGTCTCCTTCTATCCTGATTTACTTGTATCTTACAATACCTTAGAGTATGCCAAAATTTATTGCATTTGTGGCATGTGATCTTTTTTGTTGACTCTTCATTGACATAATCTTGTTTATACCTAGACTGATCTAGTTTTCTACATTCTTCCTTCTTATGTCCATAATCATAACAATTATAGCAATAACCAAAAAAGGGTTTGAAAGGGTCTTTACCTTTGCAATCTCTTTTCATGTATCCAATTTTATTGCATCCAAAGAAACTACCTCTGAAAGGTCTGATCTATTCTTTAGGTTCTTCATGAGTAGGCCTTTCTTCATTCTTCACTTCATTTGCTTCTTCATTAGTCTTGGAGCATTATGCTTCATTGAATCTATTAGAATTTGTAATCTTTCTTTGGTGTATTTATAAACCAAGGTTAGACTATTATTCCTTTCTTGTTGTAATATATTAGGATATAAGCCAAGGTATCCTAATATACTTATTTTTTGTCTTCTTTCCTCTACATTCTATTTCGTACTCTAGTGGAATATGTGAGGACAAATATTTATTGTAATTTGTAAATTAGATTTTTCCTCCTTATGAGGAACCTCACACTTGGCTCACACACTCTTATGAATGTGGTTTACATGCACATAGGAGTTACATTTTGAACTCCTTCACTCATCTCTACTTATAGAGATATTTCTCCACACACTCAACACCAATTCTCTCACATTTTATTTCTCTCTCTCTCTCTCTCTCTCTTAGTTCTATCATATTGTATTGAGCTAAGTGCTCATATTCTCTCTCTCTCTCTCTCTCTCTCTCTCTCTCTCTCTCTCTCTCTCTCTCTCTCTCTCTCTTTAGGCTCTTCATGCGTCATTCATAATTCACAAGGGGTTTTCTTTGCTTTCCCTTCAAATTCTTGTCTCCTCTTTGCTTTGTTGGTGTATGCTCCTAGATTTTGCACTAATTCATGATATTTTCCTAACTCCTCACTCTTGGATTAAATAATTTCCTACATTTCCATTGTTATTCTTTATCATTTTTAACAGAATCCAACTCCATTCATGTCTCCTTTAGGTTTATTTCTCTCTCTTTGTTCATCAATTTTATCACTGCTCATTTGTAACTTCTCAATGTGTAATTTGGATTGAGTGAGTTTTCCTTTTATGATCTGATTGTACTTCTCCAATTCCTAACACTTATCCTTGTAGTGATCAAGTTCAATCTTCATTTGTCCTATCTGCTCATTTTCTTCTTTTAGTGACTCTTCAACTTTGTTTCTTGCATCCTTTTCATGTTAAATCTATTTAATCATCAAAATATTGATTTGTTCTTTTTCCTACTCCAACTTATTTACTTGATCTAATGTGTCATTGTTTGAATCTTCTTTGATCTTGTCCATAAGGTCTTGCTTCTGACTTCTTGAAGTTTCAAGCTATTCCTTTAGTTTCCTGATGAAACCTTTTGCTCTTCTCAATTTCAATTTCAATGACCATTCTCAGTCTTCTCTTTGTCTAGGTCATCAAGTGTCACTTCAAAGTTCTCTTACAAAACTTTCAAAATCCATTTAGATCTCCCTTAAGCTATTAGGATTTCTCTCTAAGGGACAATAGCTCTGATACCAATTGTTAGGATTAGGTAATATTGAGAGGGGGTGAATCAATATTACTGCACTTTAATTTAAACTTCAATCAATTGAAAATAAACCATAAAAATGATGAAATGAAAAGAACATAAAAATACAACACATAACTCATGACACCATGATTTGTTTTCAAGGAAACCCTGGGCAAAGGAAAACCCTTGTGGGGATGGTACCCACAACTATGCATGAAAATATTATATCCCTGTCAGCAGATCTAGCCTTGTTAGGAGCTAATTATTACATAGTACATTTCCTTATTAGAGGAATACAAAACCTTGTTAAAAGTGGTGAGCTTACAACTCTTACAATCAAAATACTATCTCAAAGAGTTCTCCAAAAATAAACAATACAAGCACTTCCTTTTCTTAGATAGTTCCAGTTATAGCTCTATCAAGCACTGATCTTGCATCTACTCTCTACTCTCAAATTCACATCTATCATATCATCATCACAATCATACTTATCTCTTTCATAAAGCACTGTATACTTATACAAATTCTTCCATCCAGTTAGCTCACAAAATACTTCACAAAAAAAAAATACTTATGAAAATAATCAACATAGATTCGATGATCATATATTACCAAAGTATCAAAAATATAAAAACTTCAATTAACTTAGCACATTTCGATATCAACTAACCTTTCCCCTATCATTGCGACTGCTTATGTTCCCTATTTAACTGATTCTTTGTCTTCGCATACCTTCACAACACTCTATCTCACTGATCTGATCACCAAAACATGTGCAACCTTAACTGAAGGTGTTGCATACTTCAAAATATCTTCTAATAACTTTTCAATCCATAATACATCATGCATTATCATCGCTAACCAAAATTGTAACACAGTATACTGCTATCCTAATTCTATACTTAGTCATTTTCATGATCGTGACTCCAATACCAAAACTCTCTGCATGAGATCACTTGAGCATATGTGTTTCCATAAATGGAAACCCTCAAGTGATCTGTAGTGCTCCAAAACATCACTTTCCAATTGTTAGGATTAGGTAATACTGAGAGGGGGGGTGAATCAGTATTATGACACTTTAATTTAATTTTCAACCAATTGAAAATAAACCATAACAATGCTGAAATGAAAAGAACATAAAAGAACAACACATAACTCATGACACCATGATTTTGTCTTGAGGAAACCCTAGCAAAGGGAAAACCCTAGTGGGGATGGTACCCAGAACTATGCACTAAAATATTATATTCCTGTTAGGAGATCTAGCCCTGTTAGGAGCTGATTATTACATAGTACATTTTCTTGTTAGAGGAATATAGAACCCTTTTAGGGGTATTAAAAAATCTTGTTAAAGGTGGTGATCTTACAACTCTTACAATCAAAATACTATCTCAAAGATTTCTCCAAAAATGAACAACACAAGCATTTCCTTTGCTTAGATAGTTCTAGTTATAGCTCTGTCAAACATTGATCTTGCATCTGCTCTCTACTCTTAGATTTTCATCCATCACATCATCATCATAATCATACTTATCTCTTTCATTAATCACTCTATCACTCTATACTTATACAAATTCTGCCATCCAATCGTCTCACAAAATACTTCACAAAACATAATAAATACTTATGAAAATAATCAACATAGAGTCAACGATCATATATTACCAAAGTGTTGGAAATATACAAAATTCAACTAACTTAGCACATTTCCATATCAACTAACCTTGCCCCAATCATCGCAACTACTTATGTGCCCTATTTAACTGATTCTTTGTCTTTGCATACCTTCACAACATTGTATCTCATTGATCTGATCACCAAAAAATGTGTGACCTTAACCGAAGATCTTACATACTCTAAAATATCTTCTACTAACTTCACAAGCCATAATACATCATGCATTATCATTGCTAACCAAAACTGTAACGCAATATACTGCTATCCCGATTCTATACTTATTTATTTTCATGACTATCACTCAAGTACCAAAACTCTCTGTATGCGATCACTCCAGCATAAGTGTTTCCATAAATGACAACCATCAAGTGATCCATAGTGCTCCAAAACATCTCTTTCCAACAATCTCTCCCTTTGGCATTGATGGCAACACTTGGCAAAAAATGACTAAATGTCAAAAGTACTAACTCCCTTCTACTATATACACAAACTCTTATTTTCTTTTCTTTTCTCTTTTTCTCTCTCTTTTATTTCTATTTCTTCTTCTCTTCTCTTCCTCTTTTCTCTTCTCATTTTTCTCTTCACTTCCTCTCCCTTTGACATCAATGGAAAAGGTACTTGCAAAAACCCAAACTTTCTATGCATAAAAAGACTTAGTGCTCACTCACCAGATTTAGAATATCTTGCAAGGAATCTTCCAAGGTCTTCACTTCCTCAGCCCATGACTTCATCAAAATCTTACTAACATTGATCAATCCATTCAGTGCATATGATGTTGTTTTTGCTGCCTTCAACTCAGAGGGTATAAACGTAGATCCTTCTATTTTCTCCATCTCTGAGAGATGAGCTTCAAGCATAGATAGCTTAGGAGTTATTAAGTTCTTCAGCAAACCAAATCTATCTACCACTCTCCCTTTCTCCGTATTTCGAACACTTATTTTATCCAAAACCTTGGATTTCTGCTTATCCATTTCTACCACAGTTTGTGAGGATGTTTCACAGCTGTCCATTAAACTGTCAAGTGTAGCCTTGTCCTTGGCTATGATGTCATCAATGTTCTTCACATGTCTACAAGGATTTATGCAATGATTGTATAATTTTCTTCCTTGTTCTACAAAGCTCTTAGCCTTAAGTATAGTTTCTTTGAGAATGTCCAAGTCCCATGAGATGGACTAACAAACTTCTTTCAAATTCTTCTCCAAAAATCTCTTCTCTGCCTTATTCTCTGCAGTCTTTAGCAGTGACTTAAACTGACTGTCAAAGTTGTCTAATGCTATGTTCTTTGCCTCATCCTTACCTTGAAAAGAAATAGGTGTAGGGAGTAATCTGTTTAGTGTCTCTACTGCCCTAGTTATTACCTTTTCTCTTTTATCTCCTTTTTTCACTAACCTTTCCTTTTCCTTAGCGAAAGCCATGAAAGATAGCCTCATGAGCTCATCCTCATCCATGCTCTCTACATCTGTGCTCACAAGTTTGGCCATACTTTCCAACAATAGAGTAGAGGAGGTATAAGATTCTTGCTTCTACTCCATTCTTACATCAACTACTTTCTCTTCTCTAGTCCCTTCTACCTTCCTTTCTTCTTCTTGTATTTCCTTATCCTATATCTTCTCTTCCTGTTTATCCTTTGTTTTCTCTTCCTCTATCTACCCTTCTTCATTTGTCATTGGACTATCTAAGTTGTCTAGAAATGGATCATTTACATCATGTAAAGTGTCAAGGGTCATAGGCACACCAGAGACAAAGAAGTCTAGTTGCATGCTAGCTTCTCTTGATTTTTCACTTACTTTTTCTATCTTGGAACTTTCTCCTAATCCCAAAGGTGTAGGCTTGGTAAAAAAAACCTTGTTAGGGGTATACAAAAACCCTGTTAAAGGTGTGGTGAGCTTACATCTCTTATAATACAAATTCTATTAGAAAAGTGTTCTTCAATAATTGAACTGGATAAGCATCTGCTATGCTTTGATAGTTCTAGTTATAGCTCACAAAATCCTCTATCAATCACTAATCTCACATCTTCTATTAGTCATCACTAATATCCCAAATTTGCATCCATCATACATACATCTCTATCACACTTATCACTTCCACAAAAAACTCTATACCTATATCAATTCTATCATCCAGTCGAATCTCAAATACAATATGAAACATAATAATTATTTAGACAAATGATAAATTTTGAGTCGAGGATCTTTTATTACCAAAGTGTCAGAAATATATAACTTTCATCTAACTTAGCACATTACCATTCTATATATCCTTCCCTCAATCATCATGACTATTCATATACCTTATTACATTGTTCCTTTGTCTTCACATACCTTCATATCACTGTATCTTATTGATATCAACACCAAAACACTTGCAACCTTAACTGAAGGTCCTACATATCCAAACATGTCTTCCTCTAAGTTTGCAAGCCATAATATATCATATACCATCTTCAATGACCAGAACAATATTGTAGAATACTGTTATTCTGATTCTGTACTTAGTCATTTTCATGACTGTGTCTCCCACACTTACAATCACTTCATGCGATCACTATAACATAAGTGTTGCCATAAATGAAAACCCTTCGGTGATCCCTTGTTCTCTCAAATCATTAGTTGCCAACAAATCATTCATGATACTTCATACACTGGACACATGTATTGTAGTATCACAAAAATCCTTGTTAGAACTTAAAAATTGTAGTGGGGATGACACCCATAAAGCTTCATTATTGCAATAATAAAGTTTATCAGTTAAGGCTACAATATTGATCACTTTTGATGATCTTATCATGTTAGGAGTAGCAATAAAGAGGTACCAAGATCTACCTGGTTAGAGGATTTAAGCGACACTGTTAAGTGTGCACTCGGTTAAGAGATTTACAAAAGACTTGTTAGGTCTACTTTGTTAAGAGATTTAAGTCTACCATAATTGTTAGAAAGTAACAGTAAATTTGACCTATATGTAGCAACTTACTTTGCCTAATTTTAGATTTGATAAGTACTTAACTAATATCACCTTGTTGTGATAGATATCTTCTCTGAATACTACTTAGTAGCCTATGGTGTTCTTTTGAATATAATCCTTGAATGCTCTATCAAAACCTTAACTTCACAACCTTGTCTAATCTTCAGATGTCTATGTAGGAAACTACTTTGTGTGTTCTCTATCTCTCTCTTGTGAAAATGACATATTGACAATTCATAGATAAAAATATTTGACCTAATTAGGGTTATGGTATCATCTAGAAAGCCTTAGATCTACAATCCAAATGAATAACCTAAAAAAATATTACATAGGGATCATCAATCATTTAATGATTACATCTACATTAAGTCTTCTCCTCAAAATATGTAAACCATTTTCTAGCTTGGTATAAATCATTTTTCTTGTTTTCTGTGCCATTCCATACTTCTATTGTTAGCATGAATGTTGAATATGTCCTATGGGGGAGTATTCTAGCATTACTAGAGTGGTCACATGTTGCATTCATGATTGTGTTTGTCACTTATGTCAACATATTATTTATACTGAATATTGAAAGAGTAGCAGAAAAAGTTTGAGTTAGCACACACATAGAATTGTAGATGAAGTTATGTGGAGTTGAGGACGTGTTTCTCATAGTGTCATGATGAGATGGTCAAGAAAATGTATGAAAATTCAAGTAATTGCGTCAGTTATAAGAGATCTAGTAGAGACTCTATTCTAACTGTTCCTAAGAAGTGATTTGTGATGAATGGATTATATCTCCTAACAGAGATAGAATCTAGAAAATTGGAGTTATACTAAGGTTTAAGACATTGCGAAGGTGACTTGGCTAAGTTAGCATAATCAAAGATTGCATGTGTGAATATTTATTAAGTTTGTGAGCCGATAGTGTTGTGTAATTATGAAAATATTATGTAACATGTATTATTTTATATTTTTTAATTGGTAAATTGAGTGTGGTATAAAGAAAGGATTGTTTCCTTAATTGTATGCAAGATTGTGTGAGAAAAACAAGTTGTAAAGTGTGAAATAATGCGAGTAAGGGATCTGAGGGATTGTTATGCGATTCCAAGTTTGTAGATCTCATGTTGAGATCTAAAAAGAATTTAGTGCGGCATAGGCACGGTCAAAGGAGAGAAGAAAAGTTGTTGAGATCAGTTATATTTACTATTATTCTATTCAGGATAATATAGAGATTAGTTATATTTAGTATTATTCTATTCAAGATAATATAGAGATCAGTTGGATAGTGTTTTTGATGATCTTTCCCTTGAGGTTGTTTGGACAGTGGGTGCTTTTGTCTTCCATAACTCCTAACAAGGTTGGAATCTCATCACAGGGATTCAAAGTATCCTAATCGGGACTAATATGTACTAAATGTATTTTATAGACTCCTAACAGGGTAATCCCTCTCACAAATAATTTTTATTTTAGTACATCTTTTGTGGGAACCATCCCCACCAAGGTTTACTCTCTGATCAAGAGGTTCCCTAGTTAATGATTTTGGTGTCATTGTGTATGGTTATCTTTTTATGGTTGATATTTATGTTAATTTCATGTTTTAGATTTAATAAGGTTAATAAGATTTGTTTTAATCAGATAAATGATTCATCCCCATCTTAGTTATCTTGGTGGACTTTACTTTCTAACAATTGGTATCAGAGCATCAAGTCCTTGAAGAAGAAGCTTAACAGCTTAAGGAGATCCATGGTGAATCATTTTATAAAAGAAAGTCCTAAGTTTGATAGATTTAACTATGACAGCTGGAAATAGAAGATGAAGACACGTCTGATATTTTTAGGGCTAGGATATTGGATGATCGTAAAGAATGAAAAAACTATCATTGAAGAAGAACATTTTGAGGATTGCACTAAAAATTAAAGAGATATATGTTAGAAAGTAAAGATCCCCAAGATAACTGAGAGGGGGGGGGGTGAATCAGTTATTAGATAATTTATCCATTCAACTACTTTAAACAATATAACCAATGTACTAATCAACCATAGAAAGATAATCATACACAATTGCACAATAACACAAGATATGTTGACTAGGGAACCTCTTGAAAAGACTAAACCCCGGTGGGAATGATGCCCACAAAATGATGCACTGATATCAAAGTTACTTGTTAGAGGATGGACCCTGTTAGGAGTCTTATGAAATACATTCAGTACATATAAATCCCTGTTAGGAGATTTTGAATCCCTGTTAAAAGATTCTAACCTGGTTAAGAGTTTATGGAAGACAAAAGGATCCACTGCCCAAATAGCTTCAAGGCAAGATCTCTGAACCCACTGTCCAAAAGATCTTAGAATTATTCAATAGAATAATATGAAATATATTACCTCCTTCAAACTGTGCCAAAACCACACTCTCTGCTACACAAGATCACAATTCCAGATCTCTGTACTCACAAGTCTTCATCACTGAATTAGCTCTTTTCTTCACTTCATGCATATATTCGCATCTCAATCTTCATAGTACACATTACAACAAGGAAAAAATTCCTTATTATATACCAAACTCAAATAATTACAAATGAGTCGGTCCTCAATTACAAAATAATAAATTCTACACGCTGCACACAGAATTCACATAAAACTGTCAGCTTCTAGATACTGTAACTTTCTCCAAACATATCCTCGAAGTTTGCACTATGAACCACATCATCATTAATGAGTCTCCAACATCCCTTTAACTGCAAAAAATTATATTCCATCCCAGCTAAGAGATATCCTCTAATTTCTGAACATCGCTTCACAAAAACACTGTCTAAACACTGCTTTCACCAAAATGCTCATAACTCTCACAAATGAATGAATTTATTTTTGTGCTATTAACCATAGGTTAATAACACACCAAAGAATATACCATCAACTACACAAAATCCAATCTACAATACAACATGTGTGCAAAACAAAATTGCACCTGCTTTCCTGCTAATATCCAGACTATCACTGTGTTGACATCAATGACAATCCAAGTCATGAATGCAACAACAACTACTACAGAATGACTGCCAAAATACTTTGCATTCATTCCTAACAATCTCCCCCATTGGAATTGATGGCAACATAGATGAAAAACATCCAATGTTCCAAAAATCCAATACTGCAACATCATTGCAAAATATCAAATTAAATCTTGCTTCGTTTTCCTATTCAGCTCTCTCATACAATCCACAATGTTTTTCATGTATATCTCTCCCCCATTGACATCAATGATAGAAATTACATCACTAAGTCAACAACAACTTAATGTCAAAAGACACTTTTCATAAAAATACAATAACAAGAGTCCTCATGACTCAGCTCATAAACTCCCCCATAGAGGAAGTTCCAACATCCAATCCAGAAGAAAGATAGGGCTCATATACCACTGTATAGATGCAATCATCTGCATCAATTCTCAAAAATAGGTTGGGGCATAACCCCAAGCATACCTCTCAGATACACAAATGTATCCTTAGGTAAAGGCTTTGTAAATATATCTGCTATCTGCTCCTTTGTACTTATGTACTCCAATCTTACTTCTTTTTCTGTAACATTTTGTCTTACAACATGATACTTGATCTCAATATGTTTAGTTTTAGAATGTAAAATAGGATTTTTTGACATACTCACTGTACTGGTGTTATCACAATGTATAACAACAGGCTCATCAAACTTTATTCCAATATCCTTCAACATCTACTTCATCCAAATAATCTGATTACAATTATTTGCTACCGCAACATATTCTGCTTTAGCTGTGCTTTGTGAAGTACAATTCTACTTCTTACTTAGCCAAGAGACCAATTTTCCTCCAAGAAAAAAGGCTCCACCACTGGTGCTTTTCTTGTCATCAATGCTGCCTCCCCAATCTACATCAGTATAGGCACATAAAGTAAAATCATCAGAATTCTCATACCATAATCCATAATCCATCGTTCCTTTCAGATATCTTAGTATCCTCTTTACTGCTGCATAATGTGATTCTCTAGGTTCTGCTTGAAATCTTGCTACAATCCCCAGTGAATGTGCTATATCAGGTCTTGTATGTGTCAAGTACTGCAATCCTCCAATCATAGATCTATACTTTTTCTGCTCAACTGCTGGTGTCTCATCTTTGCTAGATAACTTATGTCTAGTTACCATAGGTGTTCCAATAGGTTTAGAATCTTCCATTCCAAATCTTTTCAATAAGTCATTCAAATACTTAGTCTAACTTACAAATATACCTTCCTTTCTTTGTGTTATCTGTAATCCCAAAAAATATTTCATTTCTCCAATCATGCTCATCTCAAATTCAATCTTCATTTCATCTGCAAATTTGTCACTAGCTTCATCTTCTCCTCCAAAGATAATATCATCAACAAATATAACTATAACCAACAAACCATTCTCAATTTCTTTTGTGTATAAGTTACTATCTGATGTTCCTTTTATAAATCCCAATTTCAATAAATACTTATCCAATCTTGCATACCAGGTTCTAGGTGCTTGTTTTAATCCATATAAAGCTTTCTTTAACTTACATACCATATCTCCTTCTTATGTCAAAGGAAAACCTTCAGGATACTCAATGTAGACTTCTTCTTCCAATTCACCATTCAAAAATGCTGACTTCACATCCATCTGATACACTCTGAATTTCTTGTAAGTTGCATATGCTAGAAACATTCTCACTGCTTCAAGTCTGGCCATAGGTGCAAAAGTTTCTTCATAGTCAATTCCTTCTTATTGTGAATATCCTTTACATACCAATCTTGCTTTGTTTCTTATCACTTCTCCTTGTTCATTCATCTTGTTTCTGAATACCCACTTTGTTCCAATCACATTCTTGTCTTCAAGTCTAGGGACCAATTCCCATGTCTTGTTTTTTTCAATCTGCTCTAGTTCTTCTTTCATAGCATTAATCCAATGTTCATCTTCATAAGCTTCATTATTAGTCTTAGGTTCAATTTGAGAAATCAAACATAAATGTACCTTATTTCGAGTCAAAACTCCTCTATCTAAACTTCCAATAACTTGCTCAATAGGGTGATGTCTTGAAGTATACCTGTTAGGTGTCATAGTTACTGATCTTGTTCCGACTGTAGATTCTTCTCTTCTTTCTTCTCTATTTTCTTCTCTATTTTCTTCTTTGTTTTCTTCTCTATTTTCTTCAGTATGACTTTCATTCAGCAAATCACTGTTAGTTTCAAAAAATAATTCTGCATTTTCAATGTTAGGCTGAGGTTGTGCTTCTCCATCAGATTCATAATCAAGCATTCTTTCCTGAATTTTAAACTTCTCATCAACTTTTACATTTGCACTTTCAACGATAGTCTTAGTTCTTTTGTTATAACATCTATATGCTTTTCTTTTTAAAGAATATCCAAGAAATATTCCTTCATCACTTCTAGGATCAAACTTTCCTATATCATCATCTCTCTTTATATAACATTTACTTCCAAAAATTCTAAAATACTTAACTAAGGGTGTATGTCCAAACCATAATTCATAAGGTGTCTTGTTTGTATCTGCTTTGATTTGTACTCTGTTCATAGTGTATACTGTTGTTTTCACTGCTTCTCTCCAAAAAGTCTATCTCTTAGCTAGGATGGAATCTAATTTTGGAACATCGCTTCACAGAAACATTGTCTAAACACTGCTTTCACCAAAATGCTCATAACTCTCACAAATGAATGAATTTCTTTTTGTGCTATTAACCATAGGTTAATAACACACCAAAGAACATAGCATCAACTACACAAAAGCCAATCTGCAATACAACATGTGTGCAAAACAAAATTGTACCTTCTTTCCTGCTAATATCCAGAATATCACTGTGTTGACATCAATGACAATCCAAGTCATGAATGCAACAACAACTACTACAGAATGACTGCCAAAATACTTTGCATTCATTCCTAACAATATATTCATGTGTAACATACTTTCTAGAGAAGCACTTTGTCCACTCTTCCTGAGAATGAACATAGTCGGATAAAATATTTAAAGACATCTCATGAAATTTGGTTAGCTTTGAAATCTACTTTTGAAGGTGATAAACATGCTAAGAGAATCAGAATGCAAAATTGGATATACTTATTTCAAGAAGATTAAATAATGGAAGATGAATCTATTAGAAGTTATATTGGCAAAATATCAAATATTTTTGTAGGTATCAAAGCTTGTGAAGGAAATAAGGATGAAGATGAGATCATATGGAAGATCTTAAAAACCATGACTCCAGTATTTAAGAAGACAACATAGATGATTGTATAAGTTATATCCTGTACTGAGAAGTTTACTAGCGAGACTCTTCTTGGAAGATTGGAAGAAACAGAGATAAGTTTGAAACAATATGGAGATTTTCCTAGAATTGAAACTACTTTTAGCACACTTAGCGTTCTCCCTAACTTTTCTAGAAGTACTAGTATCAGTGGAGATTATGCCAGCAACAATCGATCTAAATCTAAAGAAGATTGAAAACTTGAAGAAGGAACTACCTTTCTTCTGAAAAGATAACCAAAATATAAGAAAATATTTAAATATTGGACTTGTCAAGAATATTCTCATTTGGCTTCTAAATGTCCTAAGAGAGTGAAGAAATACAAGAACTTTAAGCCTAGAAGAACTAAAGAATGTTACTATGTGAATGATGAAGAATTTGAACCTAGTATGGAAAATTTCTTAAGTGGAAGTGATGATATAGGATTTGTTGCAATATAAGAAGAAAATCCTGAAAGAGAAGTGAAAGAAGAAAAATCTTTGGTGTCACAAGTTGAAAAGAAAACTTATTGGATCATAGATAGTGGTTGTTCACATCATATGACTAGTGATATGAATAAGTTTATCAAGTTTAATAGTTATGATGGAGGAATTGTCAGAGTTGGAAACAATGCACCCGTTCGTATAAAAATAATAGTATCTATTACTCTTGATGGAAAAAATAACATCAATGATGTTTACTTTGTAGATGGATTGAAACATAATCTTTTAAGTGTGGAACAATTAGTTGATAAGGGATATCAACTATGGTTTGCAGAAAATAATTATATTATCAAGGATAAGGATGGTAAGATGATAGGTACTAGAACAAGAACCAGAGGTAATATATTTCAATTGAACCCTATCGAGATGACATGTTTGATTACTAAGGTTTATGACAGTTGGTTATGGCACAAAATATTTTTTCACATAAACTTGGATAACATTGTGAAAGAAAGTACTACATCTGTAGTAAGTGATTTGCCTAAAATTGTGAAACCTACTAACATGGTGTGTAAGGATTGTGTTATGGAAAAACATAAGATAAGTTATTTTCCTAGCAATAATATTACCACAACAACAAAATTGGAGATTTTTCATATAGATCTGAGTTGTCCTACTAGAACAAGAGGATTATGTGGTGAAAGGTATTTTATGATCCTTGTTGATGACTTTACTAGGATGATGTGGGTAGCATTTCTTAAAGAAAAGTCAGAAGCAATTGAAAAGTTTAGATTGCTTAAGAATATAGTTGAGAATGAATTAGGAATTAAGATTAAATTTCTAAGATGTGATAGAGGTGGAGAATTTACTTTAAATGATTTTAAAACTTTTTGCGAAGTGAATAAAATTAAGAGAAAGCTTTCAATCCCTAAAACACTTGAGAAAAATGGTATTGCAAAAACAAGAAACAAGTTTGTAACTAAGGAAGCAAGAGCTATGTTGTTTGAGAATGATGCGGTGAAGATATTTTGGAGAGAAGAAGTAAATACAATATTATATACAATAAATAGAGTACAGATCATAGAAGACATGGACAAGACTCTTCATGAATTATGGTTTGGACATGCACCATCAGTAAAATACTTCAAAATCTTTGGAAGTGAGTGCTACATTAAGAGAGATGATGACATTGGTAAGTTTGATTCGAGAAGTGATGAAGGTATATTCTTTGGTTATTCATTAAAAAGAAAATCTTATAAATGCTTTAGTCAGAGAACTAAAACTATTGTTGAAAGCGCAAATGTTAAAGTGGATGAAAAGTTTAGAATTCAGGAAAGAGTACTTGATTATGATTCAGATGAAGAAGCCTATCCTAAGACTAATCAAGAAAATATTGAGTTGTTTTATGAAACTAACAATGATTTGTAGAATAAGATTCAAGATGAGGAAAAAAGAGAAGAACCAAGATCTAAACCTAGAATTGAAGTAAGAATTGAGACAGTAACACCAAATAAGAATTTGATAAGGAATCACCCTGCTGATCAGATTATTGGGAGAAAAGACAAAGGAGTTATGAAAAGAAATAAGGTACATGAAGAATTATGTTTGATTTCTCAAATTGAACCTAAGAATACTGATGAAGCTTGCAAGGATGATCATTGGATTCAAGCAATAAAGGAAGAATTGGATCAGATTGAAAAGAATAACACTTGGGAATTGGTCCCCAAACCTAAAGGAAAAAATCATATTGGAACTAAATGGGTTTTTAGAAACAAGATGAATGAACAAGGTGAAGTCGTAAGAAAAAAAGCAAGACATGTATGTAAAGGATACTCAAAGAAAGAATGTATAGATTATGAAGAAACATTTGCACCTGTTGCAAGAATTGAGGCAGTAAGAATTTTCTTTGCTGATGAAAATTATTAGAAATTCAAAGTGTGTCAGATGGATGTGAAGTCAACATTTATGAATATGTGAATTATAAGAAGAAGTCTCCATTGAGCAGCCTAACGGTTTTCCTTAGACTAAAGAAAGAGATATGGTTTGTAAGTTGAACAAAGCACTATCTGGACTAAAGCAAGCACCTAGAACCTGGTATGCAAGGTTGGATAAATATTTGGCAAAATTGGGATTTACTAAAGGTACTGCAGATAGTAACTTGTATCTAAAAGAAATAGGGAATGGTCTATTGATTGTTGATACTTTTGTGGATGATATAATATTTGGAGGTGAGGATGAAGCAAGTGATAAATTTTCTCATGAAATGAAGGAGGAATTTGAGATGGGCATGATTTGAGAAATGAAAATTTTCTTGGGTTTGCAGATTGTGCAAAATAGTGATGGTATTTTCTTATCTCAAAATAAGTATCTAAAAGACTTATTGCATAGATTTGGCTTAGAAAATTGTAAGCCTATTGGTACACCTATGGTAACTAGTCATAAGTTATCTAGGAAATATGAGACTCCTATAGTTGAACAGAGGAAGTACAAATCTATTATTAGAGGTTTGCAATATTTAACTCATACAAGACCATATATAGCTAATGCAAATAGAATTGTTGCAAGATTTCAAGCTGATCCTAAGGAATCACATTATGCAGTAGTAAAGAGGATATTTAGATATTTGAAAAGTATAACTAATTTTGGGTTGTTTTATGACAAATCAAATGACTTTACTCTATGTGCATATATAGATACGAACTAGGGAGGTAGTATAGATGATAAAAAGAGTACAAGTGGTGGAGAATTTTTTCTTGAAGAAAGATTGGTTTCTTGGCTCGGCAAGAAACATAATTGTATCTCATAAAGTACAATAGAAGCAAAGTATGTAGAAGCAAAAAATAATTGTAATTAGATAATATGGATAAAATAGATGTTGAAGGATATTGGAATTGAGTTTAATGAACCTATTATCATACATAGCAATAACAAAAGTATAGTACATGTCTAAAAATCATGTGTTACGTTAAAAAATAAAACATATAGAGATAAAGTATCATGTTGTAAGAGAGAAAGTTGAAGAAAAGGAAGTCAAACTTGAGATATGAATCTATGTTAATATGCTAAAATGATCTAACAATGATATGAAAACAAAGGTGATCTCACAAAGCTATTGATTCACAAAGAAGCTTCGATTCTCCAGATAGCAATTCGCCAGCATAAGTTTGCAAAAATATGAGATCAATTGACATGAGCTAAAGCCTTACTTTATAGAAATCTAGGGCTTTGGAGGTGCATTAAAAGAAAGCCATAAATCACTCAAATAACTTAGGTTGATTTTTGAGTTATTTTTAAATAAAGGATATTTAACTCACAAAAACATGCAAAAGCAGAGTTCAACTCAAAATAGAATTTTAGATTTAATTGATAATTGATAGTTGTCTGCTTTTCTTGATCGTGCATGTTTTATTTATGAATTAATTTAATAATAAAGTGATTTATTTCCAACTTAATTGATTTTGAAAAATAAAACAATTGATTTATGGGTTAATCAATCATTTTTCAAACTTTTATTCAAAAACAATATTATTAAAAATTGACTACTTGCTTTAATTAATTAAATAAGAATTTAATCAATTATTCATAGGATTTTTGATTTATTGTCAAATTTAAATAATACAATTTAGGAATAAATATAATTAACTTCAATTAAACAATTAAGTGGCAGAATTAAATTTAATTAATTAAATATTGAGAATATTCAATTAATCAAACTTTAGGATAAATTGATTTTATCGTCAAATAATCATTAAATTAAAGATAATTAGGATAATTAAGAATATTGCTAGGAATATTCCCCGATGCAGAATTTGAGATAATCAATTAGGATTCGATGATGTTTAGATGTGCCTTTGGTTAGGACTTTGATGTCGATTTCGTTCGATTTGTCGATATAGAAGATTAATGAACTTATAGCCCATTTTTGGGGTATTACATTTTGCTCCTCTTTGAATTACTGGGCAAAGTGCAGTGGTTCAAAGATAGTCTATGTATGATGTTTGAAACTGATATTTGAAATTGATATTGATATGAAATAGAAGCTAATTGAAAGATTGATATGAAGATAATAGGTCTTGAATGACCAAAGATAATATTAACTACAACAGTAATGAACAGATGATTGCGAAAAAGTGTCAAAACACCTGATTCTGAACCTTACGATTGTGAAGAAGTGAGTGACCGATTCCAGACCTGATTATCCTTGTATTGAATCACATTGGTATCACATCTGAACCCTTCAGTTTCTGAAGAACTAAGGAAATAACACAATTGAACCGATAGTTACAAAAACTGATACAATTTACAAGATTAAGAGAATACCAGATTGATATGGATCTTGATGAATCTGATATGCCCCGAGTGATGATTGATTTGCCTCGAGTGATGAGGTCTTTTTGATGAATCAGCAACTAGACGTGGTTGTTGTCTTGATTACTAAGGAAAGATATAATTTCTATAAAGATATGATTATAGACTTTGAATGATGTGTAATACCATGCCCCCTTCGAGATTAAAATTGAAATCTGATAAGAAAATTTAGCGTTGATAGTTCAGAAGCATGTTAATTAATTTGAGCAATGGTTATTCACATTTGAGAATGCATTCTGCATTGTTTGGAGGTCCAGAAGACCAAGTTTGACTAGGTTTGACCATGAGTTGACCATGGTTAACCAAGTTGAAATTTTGATAGTTTGATGTAAGATAATCAATTAAGTTGAATACTAGATTTCTTTGATGATTGAAGGTTGATTATGCAAGTAGTGAATAATATAAATGATCTCAGATTTTGATTTTAATCCCAAAAAAGGATTCTACTTGTTTCGTTGGAGGAACCTTCGTATGAGATTCAGCCCTTATGATATGTTTAGCATTTTTTATTTTGAAGAATCGTTTGACTAGCGTTGAAGTTTATGTAGCCATTTGTGAGATCATGCAAACATGAAAAATGCAAAGAGACATGCAGAATGAAATGCAACCTAAGACCTAGGACCTAGTCATTGATCATGTGTCGGTTATTCTCATCATTGAATTTTTAGGTAATCGGATAAATCAATACAATTCCCACTAGTTATGAAACCATAGACATATGAATATCGATTTGTATGCGCAGGAATCAATACAACACCCACTAATTGGGAAACCATGGATATATGAATATTGACTTTATTTTTGGAATGTCGAATTAGATATAAGCATCAAGGCACAAATGCCAAGATGACCTGAATATCATGTCCATTTTAATACAGCAATTTGTATAAGCATTAAAACATAAATGTTGTGATGACCTAAATATGCCTTGCATTACAAACACATCAAGCAGTCAAGAGATCATTCAAAATTCAATGTGAATTACCCGTAGTGACCCTTTATCATTCACATCCTTAGGTAAGATTGCGTTTCATAGTAGGAGAAAGAACTCACTCAAAAAGACAATAGTGAGATCAAACTTCCTTGAATTTTTTGGGTATTAATGGTTAAGGTACGCATGGCCATCCAATTCGAGATAGAGGCTCTTATAGTCGAACACCATTTCAATCCAGAATTTTCAAAGTTGTTAGATTTTCACATACAAATAAAAGACAAAGAAAAGATTATGCCCCCAGTCATCACTCTCTAAATCCTATTAAGGAAATAATCAAAGAGCTCAAAAGGACATAATATGCAAAAATCTCAATGCGAATCAATAAGCATACAAGGAGATAAAAGCATGTACAACACAGATTGTTTTCAGTTTGTTGTTTGATTGTGTTGTTGTAGATGCAAAATCCTTTCTGGAGACAAGACTGACTGACTAACCCAAATGAAGCTTCAAAGGACTCTGAACTGGATATGACACATCTCAGATACATGGGAGACCATAGGATATGACATTGATTGCCCCCAAGTTTTGAACATTGATAGGATACAGACGCTTGAGCTGATTGGTGTACAAACTGACTTATTGAAAATTGGAAATGCAAAAATAAATTGGGAGATATGTACAAACAAAAGCAAGACTGAAAGCTGGGAAAGACCAAGATTGCGTTGATAGATGGAGCATTCTGAAACAAGTGGCACCCGTTTGCCGAGTTTTCACCATCTTGGCAGAGATTCTATTTTTTCTACCAAGGTGCCTGTTTCTAGGTTTTCACCAAGGCACTTTTTTTTTTTTTTTCAATTTTTTTGTGAATCATCAAGGCGCGCTAGGTTATCACCAAGATGTTCATTTTTTCAGGACTTTTTCCAATTTTAAAGATTTTTTCAGGACATTTTACCATAGACTGAATGCCTTAGGCATAGAATTTCTTCATGTGTCGGTCATTCTCATCATTGAATTTTTAGGTAATTGGATAAATCAATACAATGCCCACTAGTTATGAAACCATAGACATATGAATATCGACTTGTATGGACAAGAATCAATACAACATCCACTAGTCAATCAACCATAGATATATGAATATTGATTTTATTTTCAAAATGTTAGATTAGATATAAGCACCAGGGCACAAATGCCAGGATGACCTGAATATCATGTCCATTTTGATATAGCAATTTGTATAAGCATCAAAACATAAAGGTCATGATGACCTGAATATGCCTTGCGGTACAAACACATCACGCAATCAAGAGGTCATTCGAAATCCAATGTGAATTACCTGTAGTGACCATTTATCGTTCACATCCTTAGGTAAGATCGCATTTCACAGTAGGAAAAAGAACTCACTCAAAAAGACAATAGTTAGAACAAACTTTCTTGAATTTTCTAGGTATCAATGGTTGAAGTACACATGGCCATCCAATTTGAGATAGAGGCTCTTACAGACGAACACCATTTCAATCCAAAATTTCCAAAGTTGTTAGATTTTCACATACAAGCAGAAGACAAAGAAAAGATTATGCCCCCAGTCATCACTCTCTAAATCTTGTAAAGGACATCATTGAAGAGCTCGAAAGGACATAATATGCAAAAATCTCAATGCGAATCAGTAAGCATACAAGGAGATAAAAGCATGTAAAGCACAGATTGTTTTCAGTTTGATGTTTGATTGCGTTGTTGTAGATGCAAAATCTTTTCTGGAGACAAGACTGACTGACTGACTTGGATGAGGCTTCAAAGGACTCTGACTAGATATGATACGTCTAAGATACATTGGAGGCCATAGGATATGACATTGAGTGCCCCCAAGTTTTAACATTGATAGGATATCGACACTTGAGCTAATTGTTGTACAGACCGACTTATTGAAAACAAACTAGGAGATATGTACAACTAAAGCAAGACTGAAAGCTAGGAAAGACCAAGATTGCACTGATAGATGGAGCATTTTGAAACAAGTGGCACCCATTTGCTGAGTTTTCACCATCTTGGCAGAGATTCTATTTTTGCTACTAAGGCGCCTGTTTCCAAGTTTTCACCAAGGCACTTTTTCTTTTTCTCATTTTTTTGCATTTTTCATTTTTTCCAATTTTTTTTTTTCTACTTTAGATATTTTTTACTTTTTTTGTGAATCATCAAGGCAACCTTTGCTAGGTTTTCACCAAGATGTTCATTTTTTCAGGACTTTTTCAAATTTTTAAGATTTTTTCAAGCCATTTTACCATAGACTGGATGCCTTAGGTGTAGAATTTCTTCAGATGGAGAATGTTGATTGGTTCTCAGAGCTGTTCTCCTTCAGTCATTTAGAGTTGATAGGCACTAGAGCCAAAAGTAGCAGTGATTACAAAGGGACCTAGCCAGTTGGGTTCAAACTTCCCCTTGCGTTCTTGATGTGATTGATTTTTAGGATTCTCTCTCAAGACTAGATCACCAACTTGAAATTCTTTGTGTCTAACTTTCTTGTTGTAGCCTCTAGACATTCTATTCTGATATACTTTGAGATGATCATACGCTGCTTGTCTGCACTCATCTAGTAGTTCAAGTTCTTGTAACCTAGACACTTTGTAGTCATCATTAGTTACTAGACCATGCATTTTGATTTTTAGTGATAGGATTTCAACCTCAATAGGTAGTACCACTTTAGACGCATAAACTAAAGTGAAAGGAGTAGCCCCAGTGGGTGTTTTGATACTTGTTCTGATACTGGTTATGATACTGGTTTTGATACTAGTTCAGATACTTGTTCTGATACTAGTTCTGATACTTGGTATACTTGATAGTATCTTTTTCCATTGCAAACTCCCAAGAAAGATGATATCGTATAGTCCCAATGTCTAGAAAGGTGGAGAACAAGAGGGATTGGCAAGCTAGTGGAAGAGATGGAAGACAAGAGAATGAATGAGAATGAAGGGGAGAAATTCTTAAGGGAAAACTCCTCAAGGGTACTTAAGCTAGGGAAAAAATTTTTATGTAAAGCACATTTGGACAAGCAATGAAAGGTCAGCATAGGATAAGTCACAAAAGTGTAATGCCAAAGAAGGAAATGATGTAGTCCAAAGGAGTAGACATGTCAAGAGGTTTCAAAGCATCATGTTCTACTTTTTTTTTTTCTTTCTAGATCAAGACCAAAGGGGAAAAGGATAGCGATAGGCAAAAATGAATGAAGGAAGATAGACATGAAGGCTAAATAGGAAGGGAGTGAAAGCAAGATCAAAATAAGATAGCTCACAAAATAGCCAAATGTTCATGTATAGATCAATATTGTCAAGATCAAAGAGAGAAGATGGAATGGATGAAATATGTAGAAGAACTACACATGATACCTGATTGTCAGGTTTTCATCATGGTACTTATCCAAGGCACCACAAGGGAGTGGTTTTCACCATAGGATGAATTTATTTCTCTTTACTTTTGCTACCAAGGTGCCTGTTTCCAAGTTTTCACCAAGGCACATTTTCAATTTTTATTTTTTTTGGAAGAAGGAAATTTATTTAGATAATGCTCCTTGAAAGGATAAACTATGATATGCCAAGGATTAAAAATGATATGCTCATAGATGCTGACAGGGAAAGGGAGATGGAAGTGAAAAATGGAGGATAAGATTTTATGTAAAGCTAGTAAGGTTGGAAGATAGGAGGAATAGGCAAATGAGGAAAAATGATAGAAGGTAGAAGGATAATGAATGGAAGGATTGTGAAAGGGTAGATGGAAAGGAAGGCAAGATCAACATGAACACACACCTTGAAGCGTGGTGAGAGGATGGAGGAAACGTGAATGAAGGAATATGTGAAAGAATATGGTGAATGGATAGCAGAGGTTGTGGTTTAGGCGCATGGAATGGAAGAATGTTTTTTGAAGAAGATGAAGTGGAAGTCTTTGGAAGCTTGAATGTCAACTTTAATTTTTGCTCAACACCAGAGTCTTTCAAGAGAGACTTTGGAATCCATATAGCTATAGGCTTTTCATTTCTTTTTGATGATCTAGAGAGAATATCTTTAATGATGGATTTTGGAACCCATACTTGTCTCGTAGTTTTTTTCTTAGATATCTCTTTTGACTTTATGCCTCCATGTCGATTAGAGGAGACATGGTGATCTTCTTTTTTTGATAGATTCTTGTATTGCTTCTTTTTCTTGTATTGAACATTCAAGTTTCTTCGAAAAGACTTGGGACTTGTGGAAGAAGAAGGAGGATATGACTGGTTTAGATGGGTGGCTAGATGAAAAGGATTCAAGGGTATGCATCTATGTTGATCTTGAGGAAAGATAGGAGATGGAGGTATGTAAGGACCCAAGATGGATGGTGAATTAGGAGAGTTCAAAAGGGAAAGTGAAGGGAAATAAGGACCTAAGATGGAAGACAGACGTGAAACCCTTAGTAGTGGTGGAGGAGGTCCAAGGATGGAAGTGGAAGACGCAAAAGGATAATTAACAAGTTCATCAACATTTGTATGATAACCAAGGACATCAGCATCTTTAGAGTGAGCATTAGGATTTTTAATAGAATCGTGGACATCTTGAATAGGAGCAACTTCTTTGATAGGATTGTTTGGAGCTTGCAAAGACTTAGGAAGAGTAGAAAGTGGAAGTGAACATGGAGTGGTAGAATAAGAAGATGGAAGACTTTGATCTTGACAAGGATCTTTGGATAGTATAAGCACATAATTTTTCTCTTGATTTTTAATAGGCTTAACATTGGAAGTAACAACACCATTTTTACCAACCTTAATGGAAGTATCATATTTGGAAATTGGAAGTGTAGTAAGGTTATTTTGATTGTCAATAAGCTCAATAGTGTAAGTAGTAGCTTGGTCTTGCTTAGGAAAAGACTTAAGACATGATGGAATGCATGAGAAAGGGTGTGTAGGATCAAAAGAACCCTAAAGCAGATAAGAGACATCATGAAAGGGATTGGATGACATGGAGGGTTCTTGATCTTGATCTTTCTTTATATTTTTTTTAAATCATTTTTAGAGTCCTCTTGATATGGAGCCACTTCTAAGGACAAGGAAGCATTTTGGGATTGTATGGAAGACTTTGGAGGAGATGGTGAAGGACTAGATGAGGTAGGCATTATAACATATAAAGGCTTAGGCTCTTTGGGTTTAGCATTATTGAAAGTATTTGTAGCCAAGTGAGGGTTAGCTTGAGTTTCTTTAAGAGGTAGCCCTTGAGGATAACTATAGGAAACCGCATGAAAAGTATCAAAGCTTGTGTCAGATGAAGGGTTTGTGAAAGATTTGATAGGATTGGAAGCTTTAGGAAATGTATGGGTATTGGAGGAAGTACGGGATGGAAGGGAACTATCACAAGACAAAGGTTCAACACTAACATGATCTTGCTTGAGAGTGTAATCTTTATTTTTAGCATGAGAGTTCTTAGAGGAGAGATCCTTATAGTATGCACATTTACAATCAGCTCGGTAAGCTTTCTCTTCCTCAATAGAAGTAGATTTATCATCTAGGTATTGCTCACAAAAATCATCAAAGTCTCTTTCAAAATTAGAATCATATGGATCACCATCACGATCTATCCAATGTGACATCCCATTTCCAGTAAGCACGAGCACACGGCAAGGAGGACTCTTTAGAACATAGATGTCATAGGTATCATTATATTGTCCATCATCATAGTCATCATAGTCTCCAAAGATGGATGTGTCACTCTCCGTGGAAGAGGTATCATAAGGATTTTCACATTGCTCACATTCTATCTAGGGGCATGGTGACATGTACAAGTCTTTATCAAATAGAAAAGGATATAGAGCTTCCATGGAGAACTCTTTAGGTTCCTTTTCTTTCTCAAGTTTGTTAAGTTTGACTTGCATGACATGCATCTATTTCATCATAGCTGTGATTAGAATTTCTTCCTTATGTGTACTGACTCTTTGAGACATGTTAGGAGTTTTAGGACTCCTTGGAATAGATTGATGTAGAGTTTGTTGATTGACTCCTTGAATTGATGGAGGGGGAATGTAACCAATTTTTTATCGAAAGTTGCCAAGACCGTCGTCTTCGTAAAGACTAGAATTGTGGAGTTGTTCAAGAGTTGGACCCTGGATATGTGATGAAGGGTGCTCCCCTTAATACGATACCACTTGATGAAGGGTGCTCCCCTTAATACCACAAACACTTAACAGAAATAGAAAAACAACAACAATAATATGCAAGAATAGAAAATTGGCTTCTTATTATCTCCACAAATGTGGAATTACAAACTTTCAAAATTACAATATGCAAACCCACATGGGCATTCCCTTACAATAATCTGTAGGACAAAGCCTCGAATCAATACCTAGATCTACTACCCAGAACTACCCTAGACAACACTACGGGCCTTCTTTATATAGGCAATTTCCACCGCCCGAGAAGGTTCTAGAAATTTAGCCCTTAGGGCCGACCAAACTTAGAATTATTTTATTTTACAATTTATTACATCAAAGTTGGCTCAAAATGAGTTTTAAAACCCAAACAAAAATTTTGAAGAAAAATTATTTTCTGCCATTTTAGGTGACCCAACTTCCGAAGACCATAAGTCATCACCCGTTGACCTGATTGGCTATTATAACCCCATTCTGGAAATGCCACAAAGTGCTCTACAAGCTTAACCCATGCAAAGTGCCCGTCACCCAAATTTTCAACCTCATCTGGGGCCTCTAAAGCCTTCAAAACTGAGTTCAAAGTTTTTGTACCCTGTTGCCAATACCAAAAACCTTCAATATCTTCAAAACTAGACCTGATCTAGCCATGAAACTTTGCTGGCAGGCTGATATGACTGAGATGAACCTCCACATGTAAAATTAGAAAATTCTAAGATCGTAAGACCAACTTACTAAAAATAGCCAGTTTCCATAAATAACAACTCTGCACAAGATAGCCCTTATTGAATACAAAAACATAAATATTTTTGGGTGATGCAAGATTGCTCTTACACCTAGGATGCTCCTGCATCAGGCACTTGGGGTAATTTGAGAAGTGACCCTGTCACGACTCAGGTGTGTAGAGGAAAACCAAGATGGTTAACCTCCTCCTTTGTTAGCCATGATGAATCTTCAACAGGTCATCCTTTCCATTTGACCAAATACTCTTCATATGTCCTGTTCCTTGTGCTTCTGCCAACACGACTGTCCAGTATGTCTTCAATCTCCTTGATATCTAAACTGGTTGCTGGAATACTCCACTATGCTGCTGCAACCACATTTTCAACACCTCCTTTGTGATACTCTGTCAAATCTGAAATGTTAAACACTGGTGAAATATTTAGCTCACTAGGCAATTCTACCTCATATGCATTTCCTGAATCATGCTTCTTCAATATCTTACATGGTCCAAACTTTTTCATTTTTAGCTTGTTATATGTACCAACCGAAAATCACTCCTTCCGCAAATGAACCATGACTTCATCTCCCACCTAAAATTCCTTATGCCTCCTTTTCTCATCTGCCTTAGCCTTATACTGCACATTCATCTTGGTAATATGCTTCCTCACCTCCTCATGGATGTTCTTCAAGTGTTCTACAAAATCCTCAGCTTCAGCACTACTTATTTCTCCTTTATCTATCTTTCTCAATTCAGATGCATTTCTTGGACTACTTTCATATACAATCAGGAATGGTGATTTACCAGTGCTCCTGTTGACAGAATTATTGTATGAAAATTCTGCCTGTGGTAAAATCAAATCCCATCTTCTTGGCTTATCTCCAACCAAATATCTCAGCAGATTTCCCAAACTTCTATTCACCACCTATGTCTATCCATCAGTCTGTGGGTGATGTGATGAACTGAACTTCAAATTTGTCTTCAACTTCTTCCACAATGTCCACCAAAAATATCCAACAAACTTAGTATCTCGATCTGAAACTATGGTCTTTGGCAAACCATGTAGTCTAACCACTTCTCTGAAAAACAATTCTGCTACATGAACAACATCATTAGTCTTCTTGCAGGGAATGAAATGTGCCATCTTTGAAAATCTGTCAACCACCACAAAAATTAAATCATGTCCCCGCTGAGTTCTTGGTAAACCAAGAACAAAGTCCATACTGATATCCTCCCAAGGCTTCTTTGGTATAGGCAATGGCTGATACAACCCTGTATTCTACTTCACTCCTTTCGCCATCTGACATACTCTGCAAATTTGTACAAACTTCTTCACATCTTGCTGCAATTGTGGCCAATAATAATTCTCACCAACCAAAGCAAGGGTTTTATCACGACCAAAATGTCCAGCCAATCCTCCACTATGCTTCTCCTTGATGAGATTCTCCCTCATAGAACTTTGTGGAATGCACAACTGACTCCCTCTAAATAGCATATCATCTTGGATGATAAAATCCAACCATTTCATCCTGTCTAGAGTAACAGGTTCTGTACAAGCTTTCCAAGCTTCACCAAAATCAGGATCCTCTGGATACAAATTCTTGAGTTCCTTGAACCCAACCACCTCAATCTGCATCTCTGTCAGCAATAGTTGCCTTCTGCTAAGAGCATCTGCAACCCTGTTAGACTTTCCACTTCTGTGTTTCAAAATAAATGTATAACTCTACAAAAACTCAACCCATTTCAAATGCCTTTGATTCAACTTTCCTTGACTATTCAACTATTGCAAAGCTTGATGATCAGTATACAAAACAAACTCCTTAGGAAGTAGATAATGTCTCCACTTCTTTAATGCCTGAACTATAGCATAGAATTCCTGATCATAGATAGAATATTTTCTCTTGGCATCATTTAACTTCTCACTAAATAAGCAACAGGTTTACCTTCTTGGCTCATAACAGCTCCTATTGCAGTACCACTAGCATCACACTCTACTTGAAACACCTTATTAAAATCTGGAAGTGCTAAAATAGGTTGTTCTGTAACTTTTTGTTTCAACAATTGAAAACTCTTTTCTGCCCCATTAGTCCACCTAAACTCTTTTCTATCCCCTCTCATTGTTTCAGTCAAGGGTCCACAAATACTGCTAAAATTTATGATAAACTTTCTGTAAAAGCTAGCCAAACTATGAAAAGATCTTACCTCAGTAGCACTACTTGGAGTAGGCCATTCAAGGATAGCCCGTACTTTCTTTGGGTCTATTTTTAGACCTTCTACTGAAACTACAAATCCCAAATACACTAACTCTTTCTTCACAAAACTGCACTTCTTCAAATTAATCAACAATTTCTCATCTCTCAACTTCTCACACACCATACAAATATGCATCATATGTTCCTCCAATGTCTTGCTAAAAATCAAAATATCATCTAGGTAAACAATGACAAACTTACCCAGAAATTCTTTCAGAACCTCGTTCATGAGCCGCATGAAAGTGCTCGGTGTATTGGTTAGTCCAAAAGGCATGACTAACAACTCATACAGTCCTTCCTTTGTCATGAAGGTAGTCTTCCATTCATCTCCTTCTCTGATCCGAATTTGGTGATATCCACTCTTCAGATCTATCTTTGAGAAATACACAGCTCCACTCAAACAATCTATAATATCATCCATTCATGGCAATGGAAACCTATACTTGATTGTGATCTTGTTTATTGCTCTGGAATCTGTACACATCCTCCACTCTCCATTCTTCTTTGGTGCTAATATTGGTGGTACAGCATAGGGACTCAGACTCTCTCGAATCAACCCCTTCTGCAATAACTTGTGTGCTTGTCTATTCAACTCTTCAATTTTTGTTGGTGTCATTCTGTGTGCTACCTTGTTTGGCAAACTGGCTCTTGGAATCAAATCCATCTGATGACTGATCTTCCTTACTGGTGGTAATCCATCAGGTACATTATCAAATACAATATCCTGAAACTCATTCAACAAATTTGCAACCCCTACAGGTACATCCTCTACTTCTTCTTTACCAACTTTTAGAATTAAAGAAAAACACACATGCTCATGCCTCATACCATCTAGGAATTTTCTTCCATCAACAAATGTTATTCTTGCATTACCACATACCTTTTCTTCGGTCTTCTTCAATGGCTTTAGCTTATGTCGCACTTCATCCTTTGTTAGGGAATAGGTATTCACATGAACATCATGTATAGCACATCTATCAAACTGCCACGGTCTACCCAACAACGTATGACATGCATCCATAGAGATGATATCACATAGTACCTCATCTTGGTACCCGCCGATCTTGAACTTTACCGGACACTGTTCACTGACCATGACCTTGTGGTCATCCTGCACCCAGGCAATCCGATATGGATGTGGGTGTTTTTGTCTCTTGAGCTTCAACTTTGTCACCATCTCTTTTGACACCAAATTGTCAGTGCTTCCACTATCGATAATCACATCACAGCATTTACCCTCACACTTGCATCTAGTGCGAAACAGGCTCCTCCTTTGTTCAGGTTCATTCTCACCACTCAGCAAGACTCTTCTATTAATTAGCGTTTCTCCTCTTTTAGCATCTTCAAAATTTGATGATCTAGCATCTTCATCTATACGTGCAACTCTGGCCTGGCCTTCATTTCTCCTATCTATTCTACCTTGGTGCTGAGGACATGCAAATGCCCTATGACCTTCTTCTCCATAGTGAAAACATGTTCCACGGAAGCCTTTTCTTCCAAATCCTTGTCCTCTTCCTCTTCCTCTCTGATCTCTATTACTCTGATCCTAGAAATGATTGGAATTATTTCCTCTCTAATTCTGACTGCTACTAGCTTCATCCTTCTTTTTCGGATCTTCATTTTGGCCACCATATGACCGTCTACCAGATCTTCCACCATGACCTCTTCCATTTTGTCTACTCTCAAACTTCTTGTTCAGCTTTTCCTCTACTTTTAGGGCAAACTGGTATGCCTCCTCATTACTGTTCATTTGAACCAGATTCAACTCCTCTCGAATGCTTGGCCTTAACCCATTAAGGTATCGGACAACTTTCTCCTTATCAGCTTCTGCATGGCCTGTTCTGATAAGGAGTCGATAGAACTCCTCTGTATACTCCTGAACAGATCTTCCTGCTTGCTTCAAACTTTGCATTTTCTTTAGTAGGTCAAGCTCATAATCAACAGGAATGAACTGTCACCTCAATTTATCCACCATCCAATCCCATCTTGTGATTTTATCTTTCCCTCTTCTATTTCACTCCAATTGAATTTCTTGCCACCAGATCTTCGCTCGACCTTTCAATCTGGCCTTCACAAATTTGACCCTATCAGGATCCTCAACATCTTCATACTCAAAATATTTCTCACATTCATTGATCCAGTTGATCAATTCCTCTGGGTTAAGATTTCTAGAAAATGTAGGAACTTCAATCTTAGGTCTTTTTCCAATCTTGGAAATCGCCCAAAAAAGTCTTTCTTCCTCTTGGTTCATAATTTCAGCTTCTCCTTCTTGATATTCTTCTTCAGCTTCATCCTCGCTTTCATCTCTGACATTAAGATTCATTCCTCTATGAATCTCTTCTTGTAATGCTCACACTTGTCTCTGTAGCTCTCTAACCTCAAGTGTCACAACACCAGCTCTTCCACCATGTTCTCTTTGTGGAGGCATTTTTGTGATGCGCGCTGAAACCCTAACCACGATCCTGGTGCAAACTGCCTCACAGTCAGTGATCTGTTTACACACTCAAGAACTCCTGCTCTAATACCACTTGATGAAGGGTGCTCCCCTTAATACGATACCACTTGATGAAGGGTGCTCCCCTTAATACCACAAACACTTAACAGAAATAGAGAAACAACAACAATAATATGCAAGAACAGAAAATTGGCTTCTTATTATCTCCACAAATGTGGAATTACAAACTTTCAAAATTACAATATGCAAACCCACATGGGCATTCCCTTACAATATTCTGTAGGACAAAGCCTCAAATCAATACCCAGATCTACTACCCAGAACTACCCTAGACAACACTACGGGCCTTCTTTATATAGGCAATTTCCACCACCCGAGAAGGTTCTAGAAATTTAGCCCTTAGGGCCGACCAAACTTAGAATTATTTTATTTTACAATTTATTACATCAAAGTCAGCTCAAAATGAGTTTTGAAACCCAAACAGAAATTTTGAAGAAAAATTATTTTCTGCCATTTTAGGTGACCCAACTTCCGAAGACCATAAGTCATCACCCGTTGACCTGATTGGCTATTATAACCCCATTCTGGAAATGCCACAAAGTGCTCTACAGACTAGACTCATGCAAAGCGCCCGTTAGCAAAATTTTTGACCTCATTCGGGGCCTCTAAAGCCTTCAAAACTGAGTTCAAAGTTTCTGTACCCTGCTGGCAATACCGAAAACCTTCAATATCTTCAAAACTAGACCTGATCTAGCCATGAAACTTTGCTGGCAGGCTGATATGACTGAGATGAACCTCCACATGTAAAATTAGAACATTCCAAGATCGTAAGACCAACTTACTAAAAATAGCCAGTTTCCATAAATAGCAACTCTGCACAAGATAGCCCTTATTGAATACAAAAACATAAATATTTTTGGGTGATGCAAGATTGCTCTTACATCCAGGATGCTCCTGCATCAATATGAGTCAAAGGTAAGGTATGATATGCTTCTCCTGATTTCTTGTGTGAGAAAGCTCTAGTTTCCACCATTAACCCTGGGTGAAACAAAAGAACAAGATGAAGACAACTGAAGAACGAATTGATTCAAGAAGATCAAATGACCCAACCTTGTCAAGGTTTGATTGAATGAAGCGTAGATTTGACTTAGATGAGGGATACTGTGCCTTGGATGTATGGGTAGATTCCCAAAAGATAGCAGACACGAGTTCACAACACTTAGCCATTTTTGACGATTGATTGAAGATTGATAGTTATGACAAGGTTTTGACACAAGATGATAAAGACTCAAATCGATTAAACATAAGGCTAAATCGGATTCAAAAGGCCACTTTAGGAAAATGATTGGATTCTTAGTATTTGTTGCTCTGTTCTTGACACAGTGATTTGTTTGACAAATTCTGGAAATAGGCTAGAAAAGCCAGGTCTTTGATAGTTCTGACAACTTTTTGAAATTTCTCAAATGACTCTCTGCTGGCTCGTATGATAGTGGGTATAGCATGAAATGACAATTGACAAGCTCATATGACAGTTGACAACAGGGAAATTGATTTTTGAAAATGACTGGTTGAAACACTCGTATGACAATATACCAGTTACCATACAATACTTAGGGGGTTATGAAATGACTCTTTCCAAAACTCATACGACTTTATGACTCTCTGGGATGACTTTTGACTCCAGAAAAGGAATTTCACTTCAATTTTTGCAAATTTTTGGTTTTTCAGTTTTGGATTGTTTGCAAATTTCAATATCTAGATTTGAGGATTGTAACAAATTTGTTCATTTTCAGTAACCAAATAGATAAGCAAACACTCAAAACAACAAGCAAGTGATTTCAGGCATGTCTAAAAATAATGAACAAAGGCAAAAACAACCTTGCACATGAACAATCAAGTGAATTATTTGTGCTAATCCTTAGAAGTGCTAATTGTGTATGTTCCAAAAAGTTTTGCAATAATGCACATATTCTTAGAAAATGAAAATTTGGCCTCACTAGGGTTTTTAGTAATGGTTTGACTCTGCAACTTTTATGATCTAAGAGGGCAAACTCCAATCTAGGCGCACCAAAGTTTTGACATAGTCTAAGAACTTAATCTTCAGGATCTACTAGGGAGATCTGACAGCCCAACAAGAGACCACACCTGTGGATATTTCTTCCAACAAGACATTTATATAGCGGTTGTCACTACCATGGTGAAAATGGCTATTATCGCTTGAGGTTCCATCAATGTGGTTGACCCAATTAAGGGAATGTCCACTACGGTTAACCCTCTCTAAAGGTGACTCACAAAATATACCACATGGAGACTGGTTCCAGATTCAAGGATTTGGGTTTCTGGTACTATCCAAAGAGGAAGTAGAGCATAATCCCCTAGCTTTTTCACTTTTAACCCAAACAAAGAAGATAGATTAATCTGACACACTAAGACCAAGATTATCTCATAAAGATCTATGATGTCAACCCCTTATGATCTATCAACCTCTCCGAAGAGAGAATGCATCGATCAAAAGTTGAAGACACACGGATCTAGTGGAACGTGAGACTCCCTCAGTATCCTCCCTACCTACAAGGGGTTCTCTCATTGAGAAGAGCTTTTTTGGAAATCCACTCTCTCAAGAACCACAAATAGTGTTCATAGGGCCTAATTACTATTTGTAACAGATGTGCAAAAAGCAAATCTATGTTTGTTTTAGAGCCCAAAACTAAAGTGTGAATTATGAAAGCTATAAAGGCACTCAAGCTTGACACAAGAGAGTTTGTTTTATGTCTCAAAATGAAGTGTTATTAGATGCAATAGAATACCTGAGTTCCTCGTAACGTGCTTAGTAGATTTTACCTATTTTAGCAATTTTTGAGCATGTCTCCTATCTTTTGTACCCACAAGACGTACCTGCACCTGCAAATCATTGTTATGAAAAACTTACCTATTCTTGTACATGAAACCCAATGTTATAAAAATTCATGAAAAAAAATAAACACAACTTGTCAACCTCACGTGGTAGAAAATCAGGTTAGTCAAATATAATATGTCATTTGATAATCGAAAAACCTGTTGTCATAAAAAATCAGATTCTGACCAATCTGCACTAAATCAATAATAACTTTTGCAAATCAAAACAAAATTAATCCAAACCAATGGAAAATGAAAGCTAACTCAAATATATTTCCATAAATATAAATTTTAGATCTGTATCATGTCATATGTGCATGTACCAATAAAAATATTAGTTAGATTTCATAAAATTAGGTTCAGACCAGTCTTCACTAAAATGATCATAAGTTTTGCAAATCAAAACAAAATTAATCCAAACCAATGGAAAATGAAAGATAACTCAAATGCCTTTCCAAAAATATAAATTTTGGATCTATATCATGTCATATGTGCATGTACCAATAAAAACATCAGTCAGATTTTTAGAAAAATAGCCCAAAAATTTATCACAAAAGTCACAAAAATTAACCTTGTGGTCGTGGGTTCGAGAAAATGATAGAAATTTGATAGAATAGAATACAAACCCATTTTGGGGCCCCATGGTGGGTGAAAAAAATGTGTGTGTGAATTTTTTACCTGATCTGTAGACACAACACTTCAGTAAAACATTAGAGGTTAGTTGAAATCAAAATCGTGCAATAAATGAAACTAAACTAACGAGGCGATTTACTGCCTTCTAGTAGATGTGAGTATGTATTCTCAGATTATACCAAGATCAGTGACCTTGATGACACCTAAATAAAGGTTTTGAATGCAAAATCTAGATATGGAATGAATGCAATTAATCTATTTTTTTGGTTTTTTTATGCAATTATAATAATGAAAACTTGATATGAATCTATGCTAATATGGAAATTGATATGCTAAAATGATCTAATAATGATATGAAAAGAAAGGTGATCTCACAAAGCTATTGATTCGCAAAGAAGCTTTGATTCTCCAGATAGCAATTCGCCAACATAAGTTTGCAAAAATATGAGATCAATTGAGATGAGCTGAAGCCTTACTTTATAGAAATCTAGGGCTTTGGAGGTGCATTGAAAGAAAGCCATAAATCACTCAAATAACTTAGGTTGATTTTTGAGTTATTTTTAAATAAAGGATATTTAACTCACAAAAACATGCAAAAGTAGAGTTCAACTCAAAATAGAGTTTTATATTTAATTGATAGTTGTCTGCTTTTCTGGATTGTGCATGTTTTATTTATGAATTATTTTAATAATAAAATGATTTATTTCCAACTTAATTGATTTTGAAAAATAAAACAATTGATTTATGGGTTAATCAATCATTTTTCAAACTTTTATTCAAAAACAATATTATTAAAAATTGACAACTTACTTTAATTAATTAAATAAGAATTTAATCAATTATTCATAGGATTTTTAATTTATTGTCAAATTTAAATAATACAATTTAGGAATAAATAGAATTAACTTCAATTAAACAATTAAGTGACAAAATTAAATTTAATTAATTAAATATTGAGAATATTCAATTAATCAAACTTTAGGATACATTGATTTTATCGCCAAATAATCATTAAATTAAAGATAATTAGGATAATTAGCAATATTACTAGGAATATTCCCCGATGCAGAATTTGAGATAATCAATTAGGATTCGATGATGTTTAGATGTGCCTTTGGTTAGGACTTTGATGTCAATTTCATTCGATTTGTCGATATAAGAGATTAATGAACTTATAGCCCATTTTTGGGGTATTATACCTGCATCCTGCATCACCAACCGATATGCATATACATACATACATACATACATACATACATACATACATACATATATATATACACACACACACACAGATATATATGTATATATATATATGTATATATATATATATATATATGTATATATATATATATATGTATATATATATATATATGTATATATATATATATATATATATATATATATATATATATATAAACAGATAGTGGAAAACAAGGAGGGAGAGTGTGATATTGTGTAGACCTCCCATAGGAGTAACTACAACTGCCCCTCCTAATCCTACACTCACATCAACTAGTAAACATCAAATCATAATGGGGTTAGCAAGGTTAGATCATAATATAAACATCATAACATAAATCAATGTAAAACATTTCACTGATAGTTTGTTCCTAACCATTCATCATTAAATGCTAACTCATTTAATATTTCCAAATAAATTGCAGTAACCAAATATATAGATATGCTCAAATGTCTCATAAAATGCTACCTAAATAGTGATTATAGTCAAAACACATAATCCAAATTGTCAAAGCAATATTCCTGTCAATCTAAGATAGGAAGATGCTAGGGTGGGCATTACATCCTCCCTACTAGGATTAGGCTTACTCTTAGAAGCCTACAAATAAGTACAGATATGCAGATCTGAATCTGCTAGCATCCTCCCAGGTAGTGGAGGTCTTATCATTGAGGTCCCATTGGACCCTTACCTTCTCTATGTTGTGACCCCTGAGAGTCAAAGTTCACTGCTAGAGTATACGTACTAGCTCCAAAGCCAACTACCCATCCTCTACTTGTAGAGTGTTCCAATCCAAAATATGGGTCGAATCAAGAATATACTCTCTAAGTAAGGATACGTGAAACACATCATGCACATGTACAAGGCTGGACAATAGGGTGAGCTGGTAAGAAACTATTCCTATCCACTCAAGGATCTCAAATGGACCCACAAATCTCGGTGCCAACTTAGAACCTTTTCCATAACGAATAGGGCTCTGATGTGGGCGGACTCTTAGAAACACCTTATCTCCAACATAAAACTTTCTATCAATCCTATGAGCATTAGCATACTTCTTATGCCTATCCAGAGCTGTCACAAGATGCTCTTTGATCCTCTATACCTTCTACTCAATATCCTATAACATCTCGGGTCCAAGTAGTACTATATCCTCCAAGTGATCCCAACTCAGAGGGGTACAACAAGGATGACCATAAAGAGCCTGAAATGGTGACATCCCCAAAGAACTATGATAACCATTATTGTATGAAAACTCCACTAGGTACAAAATATTCTTCCCATTGGGTTTGTATGTCCATCACATACATCCTAAGCATGTCCTCAAGCACCTAATTAACTTGCTCTGTTTGACCATTAGTCTCTGGGTGATATCCTAAACTGAAATTCAGCTAAGTCCCTAAAGCATGGTGCAAAGAGGTCCAAAACTCTGAAGTGAATATTGGATCTCTATCAAAGATAACTTTTCTAGGAATGCCATGCAATCTAACTATATCCTTCATGAAAACTCTGGCTACTGAGGTAGCAGTATAGGATGACTGCATAGGAGAGAAATGTGCTACCTTGGTTAACTTATCCACTGTGACCATGATAGCATCATGTCTCTGATATGTGACTGGTAGTCCCATAATAAAATCCATAGATATCATATCCCATTTCTATTTAGGAATTAAATGTGGTTGAAGGAGGCCTGCTGGGTGATGATTCTCGGCCTTGACCCTCTGACATTCCAGACACCTAGCCACAAAATCTTACCTCTTCATACCTAACCAAAAGTATAATTGTTGCAGATTTGAATACATCTTCTTAACACCTGGATGAGCTAAATAGGGAGAATGATGTGCTTCCACCATGATGACTCTCTAAAAATCACCTGTAAGAGGTACATAAATTCTACCTTGCTATCTCAGAAGTCCATCTAACTCTAGGGAATACCTTGAGGACCTTCCTTCTAAGGCCCTTCCTGTCTCAATTTCAGCCTTAACTTCTTGATACAAGGTATTTGAAGAAAGTGACTACAGGATCTAACCTCTCAAATCAGTCAAAAGGGAGAGCATGGAGATCTCATGTCTCCTACTCAAAGCATCGGCCACCACATTTTCCTTACCTTGGACATATCTGACCTCAAAATCATACTCACACAGGAACTCCATCAATCGACGCTGCCTGGCATTGAGATTAGGTTGAGTAAATATGTATTGAAGACTTTGGTGATCATTGTGTAACTCAAACTAATGCCCCAATAAGAAGTGTCTCCAATGATTCAAGGCATGAACTATAAATGCTAACTCTGAATCATTTGTGGGATAGTTAAGCTCATGGTCCTTGAGCTTTCTAGATTCATAAGCAATAACTCTTTCTTCTTGCATCAATACTGCCCCTATGCCTTCCAAGGAGGCATTTGTACAAACTACAAATTTTTTAGTGGGGTTAGGTACTGCCACAATTAGGGCATTGGTCAATTTATCCTTTAGGATTTGAAAAGATTCTAAACATTTTTGAGTCCAAATAAACTTCTTCCCTTTCATTTGCAAGGAAGTGATGGGATGAGCTATTCTAGAGAATCCTTGGACAAAGCGTCTATAGTATCCAACTAAACCCCTGAAACTATGAACCTCTAAGATGTTGGTGGGTGTTGGCCATTCAACTATAGCTTGTATCTTGGTGGGATCAACTGCTATACCTTCTCCTGAGATAACATGATCAAGATACTTAACTTCAAGTTGAATGAATTCACACTTCTCCAAGTTTGCAAACAATTTATTCTCACAAAGGCATTGTAACACTTATCGAAGATATTTCTCATGTTCTTTCACTGACTTAGTATACACCAAAATATCATCTAGGACAATTATGAAAAATTTATCCAAGAAGGTCCTAAATACCCCATTCATAAGACTCATGAATACTGATGGTATATTTGTGAGACCAAAAGGTACTACAGTAAATTCATAGTATCCATACTAAGTACAAAAAGTTGTTCGGTGAATGTCAGATTCATGAATCCTTAACTGATGATAAATGAAATTTAGATCAATCTTGGAAAATACCTTGGCTCCTTTCATTTGATCAAATAGATCATCAATCCTTGGCAAAGGGTACCGATTCTTAATGGTTACTTTATTGAGTTGACAATAGTCAATGCACAACCGTAGTGAACCATCCTTCTTTTCAACAAAGATAATAGGAGCTCCCCAAGGTGACACACTTGGTCTAATAAAGCCTTTTTCCAATAGTTCTTCTAGTTGAACTTTTAACTCACTCAACTCCTGAGTGGTTATGCAATAAGTAGCCTTGGAGATAGGTTCAGCTCCTGGCACCAGTTCTATGCAGAAATCAATATCCTTTTTGGGAGGCATTCCCAGAATCTTAGTTGGATAGACATCTACAAATTCTTGAAGTAAAGGGTGCTCAAGTATAATTTCTCTATCTTCCTTGTCAGTCAAATCATTAATTGACACTGCAAGAAGTTGACATCCCTTTCTCATGCATTTCTTAAGTTGCATAGCTGATATCATCCGGAGTGAAATAGGTCATTGAATTCCCAAAATTGTGTTGGACTTATCCAAATCATCCAAGAAATGAATGAGCTTCTTTCTACAATCTATCCTAGATTCATGAGCTGTCAACCAATCCATTCCTAGGACAACTCCATATGATCTGAGAGGAATAACTCAAAGATCGACATTGGGAGAGAAAGGTCTTAACCCTAGGTTGCAACCTTGAAAACACAAATCTGTGGTTATTTTAGCCCCTGAGGCTATCTCTACCTGCCACTTAACTCCTTGTCATACTACCACCAACCTATACTTTTCTATCAAAGAGGAAGATATGAAGGAGTCGGTTGCTCCTGAGTCAAAGAGAATAAAAATAGTTTTACCCTTTAACAAACCTAAAGTTTCTATGACAATGTTTTGGTGGTCCACTTGTCTATGTTCCACTACAGTGAACACCCTGTGGGATCATCCGACATCTCCTACTATTGTAACTGAAACTGCTTGATTCTGATGGGTGGGGTTTGTGCCCTGAGGGCAATGAACTGTAATGTGCCCTTGTTGTCCACAAGAAATAACACCCTGTGCTTTGACCAAAATTCCTTGCAGGAGGAGTACTGGATTGCTGATAACCTCCTTTGTTGAAATTTAGAGAGTTTTGGGATTGTGGAGGATGAATCCTTTGTTGTGTCTAAAAAATGCTTAAGTTCTAAGGTTGTTGAAACCTTCCATTACCTTGGTTATTATTCTAAAATTTCTTCTTAGGAAAGTTTTGTCCACCTTTGAAAGAGGATTGATGGTTCTTGGAGTGGGAATTTCCTTGATCAAAATTTCCTTTAGAACTTGATCCAGGATTAAAATTTTGGCCACTAGAGTAGCCACCTTTTCCTTTGACATTTCTTTCAACTAGGTATGCCTTAGTGATGGCCTCTCAGAGATTCTTGGGTTCTAAGACTGCTACATCTCCTAATATTCAGTCATTCAGACCTCTGAGGAAGTGTTGGACATGAATGGGTCTATCATCTCTAAAACCTGAGAAAGGCTTAAGTTCATAGAACTTTCTTTCGTACTCTTCCACCGACATGGTGGCTTTCTTGAGGTTGTGAAATTCTTTTGCCCTTCCTTGCCTCCACTGATTAGACATGAACTAATCCTTAAAGCTTTCTAGGAACAATTCCCATGAAATAGTGTTGATGGTGACTTCAAGTTTGTCTTCTTCCATATGCCACCATGTAGATACAAACTTCCTCAAATTCATAATAGCGCATCTGGCCTTGACATTTATACTAAAAGGGTGCATAGAGAAACACCTCTCAAGGTCAAACAACTAGGTTTTTATAGTGGATCCCCCTTCATTGCCATAGAAAAGGGGTACCTTGACTTTGAGCAAGTCCCTCATGTGAGTGGTATCTCTATCCTCAGTTTCTTTCATAACTTCCCTTCTCCTAGGGCTCTTATCTCTTTCCCTATCTTGGTGTTGAGCTTGGTTTCCTTCTTCAACATTGACTATGTTTACAAGGTTGTCGAGTCTATGCAGAAGTTGTTGCATAAGTTGTCTAAGTTGGGCTCCTTTTGAGTCATTACTCTGACTCTCATTTCTATGATTATCTTGATTGTGTTCTCCCTCATATTCCCCATGGGAACTCTATGGGCAAGATCTCGAGGAAGACTCTTGAGCTCTATCCTTAGCTCTTTTGCGGGTAACGAGAGGCATCTTAGAAGAGTGGTGTAATATCAATTTGAAGTGAAAGTTTAAAAGGAGCATTCAATATGTTGAAAAGTTTTGAGTTTCAAATGTAAATAGACCTTGATCTCCCAGTGCAGCAACCAGGGCTCTGATACCAAATGTAATGTCCCTGCTAGGGAACCCATAAAGAATCACATCTTATGACCAAAAATTGCAACTAACAAATTTTTTTCCTAACATTACATCATTAATACATTCACATTTACAATCCTTAAGGTTCCCTTAATGAATTCATTTACTAACATTTTTACATTACTTATCCAAATTGAATTTCATTTCTTTTCTTTACTTTCACATTTTATAACTTAAGAGATAGGGTAAGAAAATAACATTTCATTTAAAATGATATATCAATTCATTTCTCTTTCCTACACATTGAAATAGCTATTCTTAGATTACATTTCAACATTAGCATAATAAACATTTCCTTTTATTTCAAGATAGGAGAGATAGAGAGAATAATTCAACATTTACACTTTACATTTCAACTTTGATCTTTCAAATAATATTCCTTAAATTAAACCCTAGAACTATCCCTCCCAATTACATTGCCTTGCTTTTCAATTACATTTTTTTGATAATGAATCTCATTACAATAGTAAGTACAAAAATAGCCTGAAGGCATTACAACATCTCTGTACATATTTCTTTTTAGTAACAATGATACAAATAGAAAGGTCTACATTAATGCATAGAATTGAACACATCCAAGTCACGAACCATGAATAGGACCTCGAAAGATTTTTTCCACCCAACCATGTGAAACTGGTGAAGTTCCACTACCCGTGCTAGGAGATGGAACAAAGATACTCACAAGGCCCTAAGAATTTAAAGGTTTAACAAACCCTCACTTGAAAACAAATACAAAACATTACAAGATATCACATTACTAATCACAAGGGTTAGGTTTCTAGCATACCCTCTTGGTGAGTGTCATTACATATCTAGTATTTTGGGATCCTCCTTGGCAACAATGTAACCCTAGTACCCCCTTTGTGAATAGGGATCCTCCTTGGAAGTTAATCCTCATCCCAGTACTCCAAGAGGACTATGTGGTCATTAATATGTTTTCTTTCATTATCTTTTATTTCTTGCATTTCTCAGATTCATTGTTGTGTGTTTGAAAATTGTACCTAACTGCAGACACAACACTTAGGTAAAACATAAGAGGTTAGCAAAATTGAAATTTGTAAGTAATTGAAACTAAGCTAACCAGGTGATTTACTACCTTCTGGTAGGTGCGAGTATGTATTCTCAGATTAGACCGAGATCAGTGACAATGCAACACCTAAACGAATGATTTAATGCTAAAAGATGAATGTAGAATGAATGCAGATTAATCTATATTTTTGTATTTTCTATGCAATTAGGATGAAAAAATATATGAATCTAATCTAGAATTGAATGAAATGATATGAAAATTTAATCTAACAATGATATGGATTGATATGAAAAACTATGCAAAACTATGAAAAATTATGAATTGATCTCCCAAAGTCAGATGTTTGAAAAGCTTGATTCTTCGTATGTAATTTTGCTGGAGTAATTATACAAATTTGAGAGATTTATTGTGAATATCTGAGCCTTGATTTTATAAAAATCCAAGGTTTGAGGATGCATAAGAAAAACCATAAATCACTCTTCATAAACTCAGGTTGATCTTTGAGTTAATAAGAATTTAAGAATAAATAAACTCACAAAATCATGCAAAAGTAGTTTTTATCTCAAAATAGAGTTTAGTTCTTTTTTTCAACTCATCATCAGATGTTGAGTTTAGAAAGTTAACAAATTGAAATTGAAAATTGATTTAAAGTTAACTGCTTTTCTGATTGTGCATGATTTAATATGAATTAATTTAATAAATAAAATGATTTATTTTCAACTCAATTGATTTTGAATTAAAACAATTGATTTATGAGTTAATCCATTATTAAATCAATCTTTATTCCAATTAAATCATTAAATTTGACAACTTTGATTTTAAATCAATTAAATAAATATTCAATTGATTGTTTGTAGGAATTTTGATTTATTGTCAAAATAAAAATAATATTAATTAGGAATAAATTCAATTAAATCTAATTAAATAATTAAGGGGTAGAATTAAAACAATTAATTAAATATTCATCATATTCAATTAAAGATAATTATGATAAATTAAGAATATTCAAGGAATATTTCTTGATGCAGAATTAAGATAATCAATTAGGTTTTTGATAAATTGATGTGCATATGTGCCTTAGGTTAGGACTTTGATGTTGATTTCGATCGAATTGTTATTGATGTAAGAGGTTAATGAACCTATAGCCCATTTTTGGGGTATTACATTTTTCCCCTCTTTGAATCACTATGTGAAGCGTAGTGGTTCAAAGATTATTCTATTTTTGATGATGATGAAAGATTTTGAGAGATTAACTGATTCCGAGACATAAACTGATTTAAAATATTTGAATATGTTAGGTCCTGATTGACCAAAGATGATGTTAACTATAGCAATAATGAACTGGTGATTACGAAGAAGTGAGTGACCTAATTCTACACCTGATTGTTCGAAGGAATCAAAATGGTATCACATTTGAACCCTTCAATTACGAAGAACCAAGGAAATAACACTAACGAACCGATGGTTGTGAAAAGCTGATACAATTTACAAGATTGATTAGGATACCAGATTGATATGGATCTTGATGAATCTGATATGACCCTAGTGATATGCCCCTAGCGATGAGGTCTTTTGATGAATCAACAACTAGACGTGGTTGTTGTCTTGATTAATGAGGAAAGATTTGATTTACAGACTTGATTGATGTGCAATACCATGCCCTCTTCGGGATGAAAATCAAAATTTGACAAGAAAAGTTAGTGTTGAATAGTTTAGAAGCATGTTAATTGATTTGAGAGGTGGTTATACACATCCGAGAATGCATTCTGCATCATTTGGACGTCCTGGAGACCAAGTTTGACTAGGTTTGACCATGAGTTGACCATGGGTGACCAAGTTGAAATTTTGATAGTTTGATGTAAGATAATCAGTTAAGTTGAATAATGGATTTCTTTGATGTTTAGAAGGTCAAATATGCAAGCAGTTGACAATATAAATGATCTGAAATTTTGATTTTGATCCCAAAAATGGAATCATGCAATCATGAAAAGTGCAAAATGAAATGCAAACCTAAGACCTAGGACCTAGTCACTGATCATTTGTCAGTCATTTTCATCATTGAATATTTTATTAGGTAACTGGATAAATCAATACAACATCCACTAGTTAGAAAACTATGAACATATGAATATTGATTTTTGCATCAAAGGCAATATAATGCCCGCTGGCTTGACAACCATGGACATATGAATATTGATTTTATTTTTGGAATGTCGAATTAGATATAAGCACCAAGGCACAAACACCAGGATGACCTGAATATCATGTCCATTTTGATATAGTAATTTGTATAAGCATCAAAACATAAACATTGTGATGACCTGAATATGCCTTGCAGAACAAACACGCCAAACAGTTTGTAGTATTTATTCTTGTCTCCAATGTGAACTATCCGTAGTGACCCTTTATCATTCACATCCTTGGATAAAAGCTGTTCACAATAGGATTGAGAAATCATTCAAAAAGATGTAAGCTAGATCAAACTTTCTTGAATTTTCTGGGTATCAATGGTCGAGGTACTCATGGCCATCCAACATGAAATGGAGGCTCTTACAGACAGACACCATTTCAATGCAAATTTTCCAAAGTTATTAGATTTTCACTCAAACCAGAAAACAAAGAAAAGATTATGCCCCCAGTCATCACTCTCTAAATCCTGTAAAGGACATCATCGAAGAGCTCAAAGGGGCACAATATGAAAAAAATCTCAATGTGAATCAATAAGCATACAAGGAGACAAAAGCATGTAAAGCATATAATGTTTTCAGTTTGTTTTGATGTTTGATTGGGTTGTTGTAGATGCAAAATCCTTTCTAGGGAGGAGACTAACTAAATGATTTAGATGTAGCTTCAAAGGACCATCACTAGATATGACATGTCTGACATACTGAGGACTGTAGGATATGACATTGATTGCCCCCAAGTTTGAAACATTGATAGGATACAGACGCTTTGTTGATTGGTGTACAGACCGACTTTATTGGAAACAGGAATGCAGAAACAAACTAGGAGGTATGTACAAACTAAAGCAAGACTGAAAGTTGGGAAAGACCAAGATTGCATTGATAGATGGAGCATTTTGAACAAGTGGCACCCGTTTGCTGAGTTTTCACCATCTTGGCAGAGATTCTATTTTTGCTACCAAGGTGACTGTTTCCAAGTTTTCACCAATGCACTTTTTCTTTTTCTCATTTTTTTATATTTTTCATTTTTTCAATTTTTTTGTATTTTTTATTTTTTTGTGATTAACCAAGGTGCCTATTGCTAGGTTTTCACCAGGATGATCATTTTTTCAAGACTTTTTTCAATATTTATAATTTTTTTCAAGACATTTTTTAATACTGAAAGCCTTAGGTGTAGAATTTCTTCAAATGGAGAATGTTGATTGGTTCTCGGAGCTATTCTCCTTTAGTTGTTGAGAGTTGATAAGCACCAAAGCCAAAAGTAGCACTGATAACAAAGGGACCCGGCCAGTTAGGTTCAAACTTCTTCTTGCATTCTTTATGTGATTGATTTTTAGGATTCTCTCTCAAGACTAGATCACCAACCTAAAATTATTTGTGTTTGACTTTCTTGTTGTAGCTTCTAGACATTCTTTTCTGATATACTCTGAGATGATCATACGCTGCTTGTCTGCGCTTATCTAGCAGTTCAAGTTCTTGCAACCTAGACACTATATAGTCATCATCGGTTACTAGACCATGCATTTTGATTCTTAGTGATGGGATTTCAACCTCAATAGGTAGTACTACTTCTGACCCATAAACTAAAGAGAATGGTGTAGCCCCAGTGGGCATTCTGATACTTATTCTGTAGGCCCAAAGAGCTGGATTGATCATGAGATGCTAGTCTCTTCCTATTTTATTAACTGTATGGTGTAGAATTTTCAACAGATTCTTGTTGGATGCCCCTGCTTGTCATCCCCTTGAGGATAGTAGATAGATGACTAATGTTTTTCAATGTTAAAATTTGAACACAAGGAATCTAAGTCCTTATTCTTGAATTGGCCACCATTATCTGTGACTATTGAATGTGGAATTCCATACCGGCATATGATGTAGTTCATAATGAACATTGAAATTTTTTTTCCGGTTGCTTTAGTCAAAGGGACTACTTCTACCCATTTTATGAAATAGTATGTAGCTGTAATAATATGGGTATGCCCATTAGAAGAATGAGGATGTATGGCTAGACTATAAGTTCAAATGCCCATTGGTGAAAAGGCCATTGTGTAGTAGAGGGAATTAGAGCTCTCTCTGATGCATGAATTAAGTTGCCATGTACTTCACACTTTTGGCAATTCTTTGCAAACTTGATAGCCTCTTTTTCCATTTCAGGCCAATAGTACCTAGCCCTAATAAGTTTTTGAGCTAGTGTTAAACCATTGGAATGTGATCCATAAATACCATCGTGGACTTCATCTAATGCATGTTGACACTCTTCCCATTCTAAACATCTAAGGAGTGTACCATCTAGACCTCATTTGTATAGATCATTACTAATGATGACATATCAGGATGCATTTTGGATAAGGTATCATTTCTCATGGCAGTTGAAGGTATTTAGGAATGATTTGGTCTTGGAGATAGGAGAAAAGGTTTTTGTATCAGGATGAATCATGACCAATAATAGTGTAGATCATGTGGGTTTTAGAGGAATCATATGCAGGATAAGATAGTGCTTGCACCAGGAACTCGTAGTGTAGCTCATGTTTAGGCTGCTGTAATAAAGTAGATAGCATTGCCATAGCATCAACAACTTTATTCTCTATTCTAGGAATTTTTTCAAATGTGATAGATATGAAATATTTCTTTAGATCATCTACCATTCTCTTGTATGGGATCAACTTTCCATCTTTTGTTTGATACACATCATTGACTTGGTGTATTACAAGTTATGAGTCTCCATGAATGTGTAGTTCTGCTATCCTCCATTCAATTTCTATCTTCATGCCATTAAGAAGGACTTCATATTCAGCAATATTGTTTGTGCAAGGAAAATTTATTATGAATGCTTTAGGGATTGAGTATCCTTGAGGAGTGATGAACAATATGCCTACTCTAGATCCATTCTGTGTATAGGAGCCGTCAAAGAATAACTTCCATGCTCTAGAAGAAAGGTTCATGATAAAATAATTTGAGAATTCCATTTGCATTGGTGTATCATCAAACAAAGGTGCGTCAACTAGTTTATCAGCAATGACTTGGCCCTTAATAGCTTTTCTTTCAACATATTCAATGTCAAACTCACTTAATAGCATCACTCATTTAGCTAATTTACCTGTGAGGGCAGCTTTGCTTAGTAGGTACTTGAGTGGATCAATCTTAGCTACCAAATGTGTGGTATGATCTAACATGTAATGTCTCAATTTCTATGATGCAAAGATCACAACTAGACAAGCTTTCTCAATCATTGAATACTTCTTCTCATATGCTACCAATGTCCAAATGATATAGTATATAGCTCTTTCCTTCTTGTTCTCATCATGTTGTGCTAGTAATGCCCCTAGTGATGTATCTATGGTGGAGACATATAAGATCAATGGCTTCCCTTGAATAGGAGGCATCAAAATAGGAGGATTTGATAGATATTTCTTGATATGATTGAAGTTCTTTTCACATTCTTCATTCCATACAAAAGTCACACCTTTATGTAATGTTTTTGTGAAAGGCTATGATATGTCTGCTAGCTGAGATATGAAGCGTCTAATAGATTGCACTCTCCCTTGTAATGTTCTCATTTGACTGATATTCTTAGGAGGTTGCATCTCCATGATAGCTTTAACCTTTTTCCAGATCTACTTCAATTCCTTTCTTTGAAACATTGGAGCCTAAGATCTTTCTAGAAGTGACACCAAAAGCACACTTCTTAGGGTTCAGTCTGAGACTAAACTTCTCCATTCGATCTAGTATTTTTCTCAAATCATTTAGATGTTAAGATCTTATCAAAGATTTTGCTGAAGTATCATCAACATAATCCTCCATAGTTCAATGCATCATGTCATGAAAAATAGACATCATAGCTCTCTGATATGTAACACCTACATTCTTCAAACCAAATGGCATGACATTCCAATAGAAGGTTCCACACACACATGTGAAAATAGTTTTCTCTTGATCCTCTAGAGAAATTTTGATTTAATTATATCCAAAAAAACCATCCATTAAAGAATACATCTCGAAGCCCGTAGTCATGTCCACTATCATATCAATGTTTGGTAGTGGAAAATCATCCTTAGGGCCATGCTTTGTTTATATCTCTAAAATTTGTGCATACTCTTATAGACTTGTCTAGTTTTGATACAGGTACAATATTTGAGATCCATTTAGCATAATCAATAACATGAATGAATCTAACTTTTAGTAGTTTCTCTAATTCAACTTTGACCAAGAGTGCAACATGTGGATGCATCTTTCTCAATTTTTGATTAATAGGTTTGACCCCTAGAGCTATAGATAAATGGTGCATTATAAGATCAAGATCCAACCCTGGCATACATGAATATTTCCATGTAAAGTTGATCTTCTTTTCTGTTAGGAATTTGGTAAATTTTTTCTTTTCTTCTTCTGATAAGGATTGTGCTACATGGATCAACTGTGGTTCTTTTGATGTTCCCAAGTTGATGAATTGAGTGGGCTCAATCAGTACTGGAGATTTGTCTTGTAAATGACTCAGAAGGACATCAAATATCTCATCCTTAGGCACCTCAGAGAGGTTTTCACCTTTAGATACATCATTTATTTTTACTTTTGTAGGTTTTGAGACTACCACAAAGTGGTTTTCACCCTCAGAACTCACTTTCTTTTTATTTTTATTTCTATTCTTTTGACAAAGATACTTGATGTCTGACTCCGTCATGCTAACGCTCGGTTCACTTATGGAACTCATCATAGGCTCAACTGCATTGAGGTAGCAAGAGATGTTGGAAAAATGGTCAGCACTCCCCTCACGATTTGTGACATGGCTTAATCACCTCCTGTGTCTTCTATTAGTCTAGTGGTTGTATCGAGCATTAATAGGTTGATCTTTTGGTGCAATGGCAACCACTACTTGTAACAAGTGGTATCGAAGCTTGGTCACAGGTTTGAATCCCCTCATGTAATGCTGAGGGGGAGATTGTTGGTAAAATGATCAACACTCCCCTCAGGATTCGTGACATGGCTTAATCACCTCTTGTATCTTCTATAAGTCTAGTGGTTGTATCGAGCATTAACATGTCGATCTTTTGGTGCAACGACAACCACTACTTGTAACAAGCAAGGGCATAGTCATTTGGAAAAGTATAGATACTTTGGCTCAGATTTGTGGAGGTTTGGTCAAGAAGTTCGGGATGTTGGATAGTCAAAGTAGGGAAGGATTAGGAAATAGCATTTATGGATATGGATCTGTCATCATTGGTCCTAACCTAAATCTCAAGTTCGAAGGTGATATTACAACTCAAAATGTTCAATTCGTGAATAGGCTCAATGTCATTATGGAAGTCCACTTCAACCATCGGTGGATCAGACTTGTTAAGTTCATCATTTCATTCTAGACTCATGTTGGGTTTAGGTGCATATTGGTGAATAACATCAATATATTTTTCTATGATAAGCTTATCTTCCTCTAGAATGAATCCCCATTCATATTCATTTAATTCATCATCTATGCCTCTAGGAAATCTAAGAATGTGTGTAAAGTCAAAATGGATAACCCAAGAAGGGTTACCCTTAGGGTTTGATTTGAATTAATACCCATGATAATCTATCTCAAAATAGATGCCACCTTCCTCCTTGTCTGTTTGGTTTTCCTCAAGATCAGCTAGTTCTTGTGGTTGCATTGTCTTTTGTCCCATAGTAGGTTCTTGTGTGTCTACTAGATTGATACGCTCTTTAGGTTTTTCTTCATCTTTAAGGAGGTCTAGTATTTCTTTAGGAAAATGTTCATAAGGAAAGAGCTCATCAGTGGTGTTTGAATCATCACTATTGGATTGTTGTGTTTCTTCCTTTAATTGAATTGCTGTTGACGGTTCAATCTATTCTAAGACATGTGGAGAGTTTTCGCTAAGATAGAAAGGCTTCTTTTGATATCCTAGACCTATTGTATTCTTGTTTGTTCGGCCAAAATGATCAAGAGGTAATATAAGACCCTTATCTTGTAGTCCTAGAGGTCCTTTTCTAGTATATCCCATTTTTGTGATCAATTTTTCTCCTGGTCCATATGACTTCTGAGGAATTTTTCTTGAAGTGGAGTCACATTTCTAGACTGATTGGGATTGAGACTCATCCTTTTATAACCATGCAATAACAACTTCTTCCTCCTCAAACTCTTGTTTAGATACTTGTTATGTGACAAATCTTCCATTGAATATGACCTAGGATTCTTTAGCTGTGGGTTTCACTTTGTCAAAAGGTTGTCCATAAGATTTAGGGAACAAAGGGAGAAATGTGAGAGATAAAACAGGTTCCATTGTGTATTCTCCCATGCCATTGTCTTTGATTTTGACTTATTTAGCAAGTTCTTCTATCTTGGACGTTGAAGCAATATCTAGTTGTGTAGTGGAAGATTCTATGTTATTAGGAACAAGTTTATCAGCACTTTCTTTCAATGCATTGCAAGTGGTAGATAGATCAACCAGAATCATCACCTCTAGTCCTTCATAAGGAAATTTCACACATTGATGGTATGTGGAAGGAATAGCTCTCATTTCATGTATCCAAGGTCTCCCTAGAAGGATGTTGTAAGCCAAAGGTAAATCAAGAACCTGACATGTGATGTCTCTAATAACTGGACCTGTTCTGATAGGTAAGACAATTGTTCCTTTGGAAGATCTTTCTTGTTCATCATATGTCTTGATAGTTATCTTCTTCTTAGGATCAATTGCAGCTTTAGATAATCCCAACTATGTGATCAAGTTGTAAGAACAAATGTTGAGACCAACGCCTCCATCTATCAACACGCATTTAACAGGATGGTTTTGGATCAAGACTTCAATGTGCAAGGGTTGGTTATGCAGATGACTCAAGGAGTTATCATCTTCCTCTAAAAAGGAGATATACTATGGAGATGTCAGATGACCAACCATAGTCTAGAATCTATCTAAATCAAGGTTGTTAGGAACATTGGATCTGAGCAGAGCTTTGTCTAGAATGGCTCTATGAGCTAGAGATATCTAAAGCAACTCAAACATGGAGATTTTTGTATTTGTATGCTGGAGTTATTGTACAATACTGTATGATGTTGGCCTCATGTCTTTAGGATTTGATGATTTAGAGGAAGCCTTCTATTTAGAAGTAGATGAAAGATTAAAAGGCACCTTAGGGACATTCGATGAATCTAAATTTTGACCTTGTATATGCGCCTGAGCTTACGATTGAGTAACTGCATTTCCTAATTAATTATCCCTATCTTTTATTACAATTTTGATGATATTAAAATGCTTAGCTAGGAATGGTTCAACCATATTTATGACAGCATTGTTTCTAGAGTAGGCATTATTGACTTTAGCACCCGCATTAGGCTTAGAAGATGAATCTCCTTGACCATGCTTCAGAAATGGTTATGTGAATGTTGTATGATCATTATTGCTTTTATGATTTTCAATTACAATTTCTCCATTATCAATTTTGTCTTGGATGATGTGTTTCAAGCATATGCATTTATTGGTTTTATGACCCTTATTGCGATGGAAGTCACAGAAATCATTCTCTCTCCACCATTTTGGTTTAGGTTTAGGATCAAATACCTTTATCTCAGGCAAGGTGATGATGTTGTTGGACAACAGAGTTTTCATGGTGGATTCCAAGGACTCTCCAAGAGGAGTAAACTTGCATTTAGGATCTGTAGCCTAAGGTTTATAGTCAGATGGATTCTTGTTCAATTCTCTTTCTTTTTCCTCTTAGGCTTTGATAGCTTGAGTGTTAACAGTGAGATTGAAAGCGAGTGCCTTAGATGGGGCATAGATATTATCAACAACACCATCTGTGATGATGCCTTTATTCTTGTTCTAATTTTTGCCTTTGTCTTTAGAATTAGATCCAGATTCATACTTGTCCTTTTGAAGTGACATGTCTCCCTTTTGAACAAGTACTTTCTCAATTTTGATTGCATTTTCTACCATTTTATCAAAGGATGTATGATTTTGCATTTGCAAATGGTAGTTGATTTCTGGAACAAGATTGTTGATGAAAATTTCTAGCTTCTCAATTTTTGGAATAGGTCTAGCATGTAGAGAAAACTTCTTCCTCCATCATTTGAGAAAAGTCAGGAATTGTTCTCCTGGGTATTGTTTCAGATTACAAATGTCGATCATGGTGATCAGATGTTGGATGTTGTAGGAGTATTATTGATAGAATAGTTTGATTAACTCCTCAAAATTTTTGATTATAGGAGGCATTTTTGAGAACCAATGAATAGCTAACCCTCCCAAGGATCAAGGGAAAAGATGCATTAGGTAGGTTGGTTTGTGCATGAACTCTATAGACTGAGTACATAATTCTCTGACATGATCTTGAGGATCAAAGTTTCCATCATACTTATCATATTTAGGCATCTCCACTCTCTTTGGGAATGGCAACATGTACAAGTCTTTATCAAGTCTTTATGTGTGATGATATCTTCAACATTAAAGTTTGGAGGAAGTTTAGCCCCTTGGCGAGCCAACTCTAGGAAGTATGTCTCCTTTTCTTCTTTTAAGAAATGCCTCATCATTTTCTTGAAGTTATCATCATTTTGATGTCGAGCAATTTCAAAAGGTGTGGGTTCTTGATCCGCACCATGTTGGGATTGATGTCCTTGGGACCCTTGGCTTGCACCTCCTCCTTGAGACATAGTGTTGTTAAGAGAACTACCGGGGATTGATTGATGAGGAGGTTCTTGATGACCTGCGTGGATTGATGCAGGTGGAGTTATTTGATGACCTGTGTGGATTGATGGAGGAGGAGTGACGTAGCCACCTATCAAGTAAAGATTTCCAAGAGCACCTTCTACAAAATTAGTTGTGTCGAATGGTTGATGAAATGTCTCAGCAATCACAGAAGATGTGCTTGAAGAGAATCTAGGTTTTTCTCCTTGATTTTGCTGTGATGAAGCTCTAGTTTCCACCATTAACCTTGGGTGAAGCAAAAGAGCAAGATAAAGACAAATGGAGAATGATTTGATTCAAGAAGATCGAATGACACAACCTTGTCAAGATTGGATTGATTGAAGATAGATTGGACGTAAATGAAGGATATCATGCCCTAGTAGTATGGGTAGACGCCCAAAAGATGGTGGACATGAGCTCACAACACTTAGCCATTTTTGTTTGAAGATTGAGTTGAAGATAATTTTGACACAAGATAGAAAAGACCCAAATCAATAGATCAGAAGGCTAGATCAGACTCAAGAGACCATTTTTAGGCAAATAGATTGGATTCTTTCTAGTTTCTACTCAGTTCCTGACATAGTGAATATTTTGATAGAATTTGGAAGTCGGCTATAAAAAATGGATTTCTGACAAATTTTGGAGGGTTTTTGACAACTTTGACTTTAGCTTTGATACGAGTTTTGAAATTTCAGGATGATTTTTGACACTAGAAATGATTTTTGCTTCAGATTTGCAATTTTTTCAGTTTTTCAGTTTCAGATTGTTTGCAAAATTTTCTGTCCAAGTTTGAAGATTTGTGTAGTAATTTGTCTCAGGTTTTTTCATTTTCAATAACCAAATAGATACCAGGTAGATAGAACAATAAGCAAGGGAGTTCAAGCAATCAATTATCTTAAAAAAATGAATAAGGGAAAAAGAAACCTTGCACATGAACAAGCAATAGTGACTTATTGTGCTAATCCCTAGGAATGCTACTTGTGTATGTTCTCAAAACTTTTTCAATAATGCACATAGTCCTAGAAAATGAAAAATTTGGCCTTGCTAGTGTTTTTAGTAATAGTCTGACTCTACAAATTTTGTGATCTCAAGAGGGTGAACTCCAATCTAGGCGCACTGGGGTTTTGACACAGTCTAAGAATTTAATCAATCAGGAGCTACTAGGGAGATCTGACAGCCCAACAAGAGACCACAGTCATGGAGATTTCATCCACAAAGACATTTATATAGTGATTGTTGCTACCATGGTGAAAATGGCTATTACCACTTGAGGTTCCGTCCATGTGGTTGACCCAATAAAAAGAATGTCCACTATGGTTAATCCTCTCTAAAGGTGACTCACAAAAGATACCACATGGGGACTTGGTCCAGATCCAAGGATTTGAGTTTCTGATACTACCCAAAATGGAGTAGAGCATAATCCTCTAGCCTTATCACTTTTACCCAAACACAACAAATGGATTAATCTGACATGCTAAGAATGAAATTATCTCACGAAGATTTGTGATGTCAACAACTATGTCTATCGATCTCTTCGAAGAGAGAACGTATCAATCGAAAGCTGAGGACCAAACCAAGTAGAATGTGAGACAATCACAGTATCCTCCCTACCTACAAGGGGATATGTCATCAAGAAGAGCTCTGCATGCATGAAAAAGAGAATGAAGCCCACTCTCTCTACATCATCCACAAATAGTGTTGATAGGGCCTATTTACTATGTGTAACAGTATGCAAAAAGAAAATCTATGTTCATTTTATAGTCCAAAACTAAAGTGTGAATTATCAAAGATGGAAAGACACACAAGCTTGACACGTGAGAGTTCATTTTATATCCAAAATTGAAGTGTTATCAGATAAAATAGAATACCTGAGCTCCTCGCAATGCGCTTAGTAGATTTTACCTATTTTAGTAATTTTTGAGCATTTGTCTTCTATCTTTTGTACCCACAGGATGCACCTGCACCTGCACCTACAAACCACTATTATAAAAAACTTACCTATTCTTGTACATGCAACCCACTGTTATAAAAATCCAAAAAAAAAACACTTGTCAACCCCACGTGGTAGAAAATCAAGTTAGTTAAAGATAATATGTCATTTGATAATAAAAAAACTTGTTGTCATAAAAATCAGATTCTAACCAGTCTACACTAAATCAATCATAAATTTTGCAAATCAAGATGAAATAAATTCAAACCAACGGAAAATGAAAGCTAACTCGAATAAATTTCCAAAAATATAAATTTTGGATCTGTATCATGTCATATGTGCATGCACCAATAAAAACATCAGTTGGATTTCATAAAATCAACTTCTTACCAGTCTTCATTGAAATGATTGCAACTTTTGCAAATAAAAATGAAATTAATTCAAACCAATGGAAAATGAAAGCTAACTCAAATACCTTTCTAGAAATATAAATTTTAGATCTGTATCATGTCATATGTGCATGCACCAATAAAAACATCAGTTGGATTTCATAAAATTAGGTTCTGACCAGTTTGTACTAAAATGATCATAACTTTTGCAAATCAAGACAAAATTAATTCAAACCAATGGAAAATGTAAGCTAACTCAAATACCTTTCCATAAATATACATTTTGGATCGATATCATGTCGTATGTGCATGTACCAATAAAAACACCAGTCAAATTTCTGGAAAAATAGCCCAAAAATTTATCACAAAACTCATAAAAATTAACCTAGTGGTCGTGGGTTTGAGAAAAAATGATAGAAATTTGATAGAATAGAATGGAAACACATTTCAGGGCCCCACGGTGGGCGCAAAAAATGTGTGTGTGAAAATTTTACCTAGCTGTGGACACAACACTTTAGTAAAACATTAGAGGTTAGCAAAATCAAAATCTGCAAGTAATTGAAACTAAGCTAACCAGGCGATTTATTGCCTTCTGGTAGGTGCGAGTATTTATTCTCATATTAGACCGAGATTAGTGACAATGCAACACCTAAACGAAAGATTTAATGTTAAAAGATGAATGTAAAATGAATGCAAATTAATCTATATTTTTGTATTTTCTATGCAATTAAGATGAAAAATGTATGAATCTAATCTAGAATTGAATGAAATAATATGCAGATTTAATCTAACAATGATATGGATTGACATGAAAAAACTATGAAAAATTATGAATTGATTTCACAAAGTCACCTATCGCAAAAGCTTGATTCTTCGTATGTAATTTTGCCAAAGTAATTGTGCAAATTTGAGAGATTTATTGTGAAGAGCTGAGCCTTGATTTTATAGAAATCCAGGGTTTGAGGATGCATAAGAAAAATCATCAATCACTCTTGATAAACTCAGGTTGATTTTTGAGTTAACAAGAATTTACGAATAAATAAACTCATAAAATCATGCAAAAGCAGTTTTTATCTCAAAATAGAGTTTAGTTCTCTTTTTCAACTCATCATCATATGTTGAGTTTAGAAAGTTAACAAATTGAAATTGAAAATTGATTTAAAGTTAACTGCTTTTTTGATTGTGCATGATTTAATATGAATTAATTTAATAAATAAAGTGATTTATTTTCAACTTAACTAATTTTGGATTAAAACAATTGATTTATGAGTTAATCAATTATTAAATCAAAATTTATTCCAATTAAATCATTAAATTTGACAACTTTGATTTTAAATCAATTAAATAAATATTCAATTCATTGTTTGTATGAATTTTGATTTATTGTGAAAATAAAAATAATATTAATTAGGAATAAATGCAATTAAATCTAATTAAATAATTAAGTGGCAGGATTAAATTAATTAATTAAATATTCATCATATTCAATTAATCAAATTTAGGATAAATAATGACATTTATCATCAAATAATATTCAATTAAAGATGGAATATTTAAGGAATATTCTCTGATGCAGAATTAAGATAGTCAATTAGGTTTTTGATAAACGGATGTGCAGATGTGTCTTAGGTTGGGACTTTGATGTCGATTTTGATCGAATTGTTGATGTAAGATGTTAATGAATCTATAGCCCATTTTTAGGGTATTACATTTTGCCCCTCTTTGAATCACTGTGCAAAGTATAGTGGTTCAAAGATTAATCTATTTTTGATGATGATGAAAGATTCCAAGAGATTAACCAATTTCGAGACAAAAACTGATTTAAAAGATTTGAAGATGTTAGGTCTTGATTGACCAAAGATGACGTTAACTATAGCAACAATGAACCGGTGATTACGAAAAAGTCTCAAAATGCCTGATTCTGAACTTTATGATTACGAAGAAGTGAGTGACCTGATTCCAGACCTGATTGCCTGAAGGAATCGAAATGGTATCACATCTGAATCCTTCAATTATGAAGAACCAAGGAAATAACACTAATGAACTGATGGTTACGAAAAGATGATACAGTTTACAAGATTGATTAGGATACCAGATTGATATGGATCGTGATGAATCAGATATGCCCCTAGCAATGAGGTCTTTTGATGAATCAACAACTAGACGTGGTTGTTGTCTTGATTACTAAGGAAAGATTTTATTTACAGACTTGATTGATGTGCAATAAAATGCCCCCTTCGGGATGAAAATTGAAATCTGACAAGAAAAGTCAGTGTTGAAAAGTTTAGAAGCATGTTAATTGATTTGAGAAATGGTTATACACATTTGACAACACGTTCTGCATCATTTTGACATCTTGGAAACCAAGTTTGACTAGGTTTGACCATGAGTTGACCATGGGTGACCAAGTTGAAATTTCAATAGTTTGATGTAAGATAATCAGTTAAGTTCAATAATGGATTTCTTTGATGTTTAGAAGGTCAAATATGCAAGCAGTTGACAATATAAATGATCTCAGATTTTGATTTTGATCACAAAAATGGATTCTACTTGTTGTTTCATTGGAGAGACCTTCATACAATGCTCAGTCCTTGTGTCATGTTTAGCATAGTTTTGGAGAATCATTAAGTGTCAAGCTAATTTGGGTAATTGTGAGATAAATGCAATCATGCAAAGTACAAAATGAAATGCAAACCTAAGACCTAGGACCTAGTCACTGATCATGTGTCGGTTATTTTTATCATTGAATATTTTATTAGGTAACCAGATAAATCAATACAACATCCACTAGTTAGAAAACTATGAACATATGAATATTGATTTTTGCGTCAAAGTCAATACAATGCCCACTGGCTAGACAACCATGGACATATCAATATTGATTTTGTTTTCGAAATGTCAGATTAGATATAAGCACCAAGGCACAAACACCAGGATGACCTAAATATCATGTCCATTTTGATATAGCAATTTGTATAAGCATCAGAACATAAATGTTGTGATGACATGAATACGCCTTGCAGAACAAACACGCCAAATAGTTTGCAAAATTTATTCTTGTCTCCAATGTGAATTACCCATAGTGACCCTTTATCGTTCACATCCTTGGATAATAGTTGTTCACAATAGGATTGAGAAATCATTCAAAAAGATGTAAGATAGATCAAACTTCCTTAAATTTTTTGGGTATCAATGGTCGAGGTACTCATGGCCATCCAACATGAAATGGAGGCTCTTATAGACAAACACCATTTCAATCCAAATTTTCCAAAGTTATTAGATTCTCACTCAAAGCAGAAAACAAAGAAAAGATTATGCCCCCAGTCACCACTCTCTACATCCTGTAAAGGACATCATCGAAGAGCTCAAAGCGACACAATATGCAAAACTCTCAATACGAATCAGTAAGCATACAAGGAGATAAAAGCATGTAAAGCATAGAATATTTTTAGTTTTTTTTATGTTTGATTGCGTTGTAGATGCAAAATCCTTTCTGGAGAGGAGACTGACTGACTGACTCGGATGTAGCTTCAAAGGACCTTGACTAGATATGACACATCTAAGATACCAAGGACTATAGGATATGACTCTGATTGCCCCTAAGTTTGAAACATTGATAGGATACAGATGCTTTGCTAATTGGTGTACAAACTGACTTTATTGAAAATAGGAATGCGGAAACAAACCGAGAGGTATGTACAAACTAAAGCAAGACTGCAAGCTAGGAAAGACCAAGATTGCACTAATAGATGGAGTATTTTGAACAAGTGGCACCCGTTTGCCAAGTTTTCACCATCTTGGCAGAGATTCTATTTTTGATACCAAGGCGCCTGTTTCTAGGTTTTCACCAATGCACTTTTTCTTTTTCTCATTTTTTTGTATTTTTCATTTTTTCAAATTTTTAATATTTTTCATTTTTTTATTTTTTTGTGATTCACCAATGCGCCTATTGCTAGGTTTTCACCAGGATGATTATTTTTTAAGGACTTTTTTCAATTTTTATAATTTTTTCAAGACATTTTTGAATACTGGATGTCTTAGGTGTAGAATTTCTTCAAATGGAGAATGTTGATTGGTTCTCAGAGCTATTCTCCTTCAGTCATTGAGAGTTGATAGGCACCAGAGCCAAAAGTAGCAGTGATAACAAAGAGAGCCAGCCAGTTGGGTTCAAACTTCCCCTTGCATTCTTTATGTGATTGATTTTTAAGATTCTCTCTCAAGACTAGATCACCAACCTGAAATTCTTTGTGTGTGAATTTCTTGTTTTAGCCTCTAGATGTTCTTTTCTAATATACTCTAAGATAATCATACATTGCTTGTCTATGCTTATCTAGTAGTTCAAGTTCTTGCAACCTAGACACTCTGGAGTCATCATCAGTTACTAGACCATGCATTCTGATTCTTAGTGATGGGATTTCAACCTCAATAGGCAGTATCACTTCAGACCCATAAACTAAAGCGAATGGTGTAGCCCTAGTGGGCGTTCTGACACTTGTTCTGTAGGCCCAGAGAGCTGGATTGATCATGAGATGCTAGTCTCTTCCAATTTTATTAACTATATGGTGTACAATTTTCAACAAATTCTTGTTGGATGCCTCTGCTTGTCCATTCCATTGAGGATAGTAGATAGTGTTAATATGGTTTAGAACAACAGAGGAGGAGGGTGTGAATCAGTTGTTCTCAGGTCCAGATGTATAAAACAAACTTTAAACTCTTCAACAAATCAGATCTAATAACCAACACCTACTCAATCATTACTGATTGCATAACATAAACATATAATAGTGCAGTCCACTTATTCAATAGCATCTAACTTGCAAAATACAAAAATGTTAAAACCAAAACATTCACACAAGTATCAACACCAGGATTTATAGTGGAAACCCAATTTGGGAAAAACCACTTTGTAACATGTTACTATTATGTTCACTCTTTTGAAGTGAGCTCAATGAAAATCCAACCCTATCAAAGGTTACAAACACATTGTCAGGTGTAACCCGATTAAAGGATTTAAACCACTTTGTTAAAAATGTGCCTTGCTATAGGACTTAAATACATTCCATTAGAATGCAACCTTGTTCAAAGGATTTATACCTATGACTGTTAGGTCAACCTCTATTAAATGGATTTTGACTATTACAATGGTTAGAAAGTAGCAGTAGTATTAATTTGAAAAACATACAACTCACTTTGCAAATATCAGATCTAATTCTGTACACATATGCTAGCTTACTGACAGTGAACCTTTTCCATCTCCATCACTGATATGCTCAGAACTCTCCTCAAGCAATCACAACACTTCTCCTTCAGCCTTCTTTGCTTAGACAGTCAATAACACTTCCAACATCCACTTCTTCTCTTTCTCTCACTCTCTCCAACCTCTAGCTTAGGTTTCCTTAATACTTATTCTATTAGGTCAATACATCTTTTGTCACTTAATCTCCTTCGTAGATCTTAGGGTTAGGTCAGATTCATTGAATCTATCCTACATTATGTTCTTCGGTTATCCTTCTAGAAATATCTCAAATCTCTTAATAGATTTTCAATAAAATGTTTTACAGTGCATTAAATGATTTCATACAATCAATAAATAAAGTCAACACATTTTACATAATCCAAGAATGAAATGATGTTGGCTGGAAATCTGAATTCTTCCTCAAATGCAAAATATTGACGCTCGGTCAATACCGTGTTCAACTTCTCGGTCTTCACTAGAAAGCTTGGTCACCACATAAACTATTTCCTCAGCTAACACTGTCTTCTTCGACAATTAACTCATGTTCGGTCAACACTGAATTTACTTGACGTATACTAGTTCGGTCGACACTAACAATAGTCAGCTTAAACTAGATTTCTTCACTTTTGCTCAGTTAAGCCTACTAGTTTAGTCTTCATTCTTACTTAGATAAACAATACATTGTCTTATCATTGTGCCACATAATCAAGTACTCATTGAAGTATCAAGATAACTCAACCTTTCCTTAGGTGCTATTGTTACCAACCTTCCCTATCTCCTTAGCAACACTCAAATAGATATAGTACTTTCTTAAATAGCAATAGTCTTACTAGTTAAGGTTTGACATCAATGAAAATACAACAATTGCTTCAATTGCAATTTCTAACAATCTCCCTCTTTGGCATTGATGGCAACACCATATGAATATCACATGAATTACCAACCAATCCAAAAAAAACAAAAACTTATCTATCCATCATAAATATTTATAATATCCTTAGCTTCATTCTGATACAGAATCAATTAGCCATGCTTGACGGGCCACTAAATTTCTCCCTCTGTCTTAATCTTCTCATTCTATGTATTCATCTGTATCATCTCCCTCTTTGACAAAAATGCCAATGCAGCAACAAAAACATACATCTTGTAGATGTAGATATCATCCTTTTAGTTCAGTAACAGTATTTCTCCCCCTGTCATCTTTGCTTATGACTGATTCTTGACTTTGTTGTGCTTTTCACAACTCTAGGCTGCTCCTAAAGTGTGACCTTTCTCTGCATCAATTTGTTAGATTTTGTTTGCAACACATTTGATGCAGTGCTCCTAGCTTGTCTAGGTAGCCTCAGTTAGGGGAAGGACCCCTAATTGACTTCTCAAGTATTCATGAGCTTCTTTAGGTAAAGCCTTAGTGAATATATCTGCTAATTGTTCTTTTGTATTCACATATTCCATGCGGACTTCTTTATCTTGTACCAGTTCTCTCAAGTAATGATACTTGATGGCAATGTGTTTGGTCTTTGTGTGCATCACTGGATTCTTAGAGATCTTGATAGCACTTGTGTTGTCACAGAAAATGACAACTGGTTCAATGATTTTTTCTTTCATGCCTACCAACAATTGCTTTATCCATATCAAATTTGAACAATTCATAGCTACAGCCACATACTCAGCTTCAACAGTAGATTAGGAAATGCAATTCTATTTCTTTCTTGTCCAGAAAACTAATCTCTATCCAAGAAAGAAAGCTCCACCACTAGTACTCTTTCTATCATCTACATTTCCTAGCCAATCAACATATGTATACACTCTCAGTTCAAACTTGTCATGCTTCTTGTAGTACAATCCATAGTCAGCAGTTCCCTTCAAATATCTCATGATTCTTTTCACCGCCATCATGTGAGTTTCCTTAGGATTGGCAGACAATCTTGCCACAATCCCAACAGCTAATGCAATATCTGGTCTTCTATGTACAACATATTGTAGCTTTTTGATCATAGATCTATACAAAGTCTGGTCAACTTCTACAACAACATCATTTTTAGACAACTTCTATCCAGTAGCCATGGTAGTACTTATTGGCCTTGAATATTCCATACCAAAGGTTTTCAGTATCTCATGAACATATTTAGACTGGGTGATGAAAATTCCTTTATCCATCTGATATACTTGCAAACCAACAAAAAATTTGATCTCCCCAAACATACTCATCTCAAATTTAGTTTGCATTTCATTTGAAAATTTCTTACACAAGGCATCTTGTCCAACAAATATAATATCATCTACAAAGATCTTAGCTAACAAGATTCCTTTACCTTCTTCATCTTTCATGTACAAATGGCTTGTGTCATTTGTCCTTGAGAATCCAATTTGTATTAGGTAGTTGTGCAATCTCTCATACCATGCTCTGGGAGCTTACTTCAATCCATACAGTGCTTTATTCATTTTGTAAACCATGTGTCTTTTGTTTGGATCAACAAATCCTTCTGGTTGTTCAATATACACTTCTTCTTCCAATATACCATTTAAAAATGAAGACTTAACATCCATTTGGTATACCTTGAAATATTTATATGCAACATACGCAAGAAGAGTTCTTACTCCTTCCAATATTGCTACAAGGGAAAATGTCTCCCCATAATCTATTCCTTCTTCTTGTGCATGGCCTTTTCATACCAGCCTAGCTTTGTTCCTTGTTATTTGTCCATGCTCATTCAGCTTATTATGAAATACCCACTTTGTCCCAATGACATTCTTATTTTCTAGTCTCGGCACCAGAGTTCAGGTATCATTCTTCTCTAGTTGGTCTATCTCTTCATTCATTGCTTCTATCCAGTCTTCATTTTCTAATGCCTCATTTGTTGTCTTAGGCTCAAATTCACATAGTAAACATGTTGGATCTCTTGCCTTTCTTCTGGTCTGAATTCCAATATCTTTATCTCCAATAATTTGTTCAGGCTTGTGATGTCTTCTTACCTATTGTGCTAGAACAGGTTTTGCTCTCCTTTCATTTTTCTCATCAGGCTCACTAACAAGATTGTCAGATTCAGCTTTTGAATGCTCGACAACCTCTTCATGATACTTGGCCGCTTCTTCCTGTTGCTCAGCACATTCTTCTTCTCTCTCGGCATTGTTTTCCTGATGCTTGACATTTCTTACCTGAGACTTAGCATCAGGTGTTGGTTTGTCACTTGCCTCTTCTTTCTCTATATACACAAAAGATCTGTAATCTTTTGGTTCTCTATTACTGTCAGCTTCATTTTTTTTTGCATACTCATCGACTTTGACATTCACACTTTCCACAATTTTGTTAGTGTTAGAGTTCAAACACTTATAAGCTTTACTTTTTGTGGAATAGCCTAGGAATATACCCTCATCACTTTTAGCATCAAATTTTCCATTTCTACTATCCTTTAATATGTAGCACTTACTTCCAAAAATTCTAAAGTACTTTACATTCAGTGCATACCCATGCCATAATTCATAAGGTGTCAGATTTGTACCTTTTTTGATCTGTACTTGGTTAAGAGTATAAACAATTATACTTACAGCTTCTTTTCAATACTTTTGTGCAATATTCTTTTCAATCATTAATGTCCTTGCATAGTCCAAGATAGATTTGTTCCTTCTTTCTGCTATACTATTCTATGGAGGAGTTCTAGGTGTAGACATCTGTCTTTTGATCCCTCTATCAATGAAAAATAGATTAAATTCATTTGATGTAAATTCTCCATCTCAGTCAGATCTCAAACACTTCAGGTTCTTACCTGTCTCTTTTTCAACCTTAGCCACATAACACTTAAAAAATTGAAAGGCATCAGATTTTTCCTTTAAGAACATTACATGCATCATTCTGGTATAATCATCAACAAACAGGATAAAATATCTAGCACCACAATAGCTTTGTACACCCATCGGTCCACAAAGGTCAATATGAACCAAATCTAACATATTCTCAAAAGTAAAAATTTTTCTCTTGAAACTAGACTTTATCATCTTACCCAACTAACATTCTTTGCACATTACATTCTCAGGTTTCTTCAATCTAGGTAGACCTCTCACTTTCTTTTTCTTGCTAATTTCTACCAAATTATCAAAGTTAACATGACATAGCCACTTATGCCATAACCAAATATCATCAAGTTGTGTAATCATACATGTTTCTTCAGATAGGTCTAGGTAGAACAAATTACCTCTTGTCTGTTCTCCACTTCCAATCAGTTCACTAGTGGCATCAAATATTTTGGCTTTCATGTGATGAAATTTCACTTGATAGCCAGTGCTATTAAGCTGTGCAACACTTAACAGATTATAGTTAAGACCCTCAACCTAATAAGCATTTTCACAAGTGATCTTATCAGTCAGCTTAATCAATCCTTTTCCTCTAACATGACATGGTGCATCATTACCAAATTTCACACTTCTACATTTATAATGATCTAAGGTATCAAACTTACTCTTATCTCCAGTCATATGATGTGAACAACCACTATCAATAATCCATTTATCATTTTTGTTCACATAAGATATGAATGCAATTTTCTCATCCTCATCAGATTCATCTTTCTTTGCAACATAGACAACCTCAATTTCAAAATCATCACTATCAGTGTCAAACTCTTCTTCGACAATGTAGCAGGATTTCTTACCTTTTTCTTTATAGTCCTTGTATCTTCGGTAACCTCTATCTTCTCTTTTGTCTTTATGCTTGCTTTCCCTTTCTTCATCCTTATTTTCCCTGTTAGGATATCTAGCAGCTATATGACCAACTTTATTACATGAAAAACATATAATAGGGAGTTTACCTTTGCACATTCATTTTCCCCTTTTCAGTCTTCTAGCCATAAGAGCTTCTAGATCCTCAAGTTCTTCATCAGATGTGTCACTGTCACTTTCACTTATGCATCTTTCTTTTTCTTTCTTTGACTTACTAAGAACCATTTGTGACTTAAAAGAAGATTCAATATTACCAACAGTGAAGTTATCATAGTTAGAAAGTTCAAAACTAGTAAGCTTACCAACCAAACTTTCCAAAGTAAGAGCATTAGTAGAGTTACATCTAGATTCCTGAATTGCAAAAATTTTGATTGCATAGATAGGACGCAGAGTTCTCAATACTTTTCCTATTATAGTTTCATCCTCAATAGTTCCATTTGCTCCTCTAATAGCATCTACAAATTCTTTTATTCTACCACAATATTGTACAATATTCTCACCTTCTTGCATTCTCATTTCATCAAATTTACCTCTTAGGCTTTCGGCTTTTTCTCTCAACACATCTATGTCACCACCATAAATGTTTGCAAGGGTGTCCCACATTTTCTTTGCAGTACTGCAGTCTTTGATGTTTTCAAATTCTAGATAACTTAGGGTAGACGCAATCTCCAACATTGCTTGGTTATGCTCTTGTTTAGCTTTCATTTCCTTGATAGTCAGAGGTGCAACAAGTGTGGCATAGTCATTCTAAATGTAATACTTTGTAGAATCACCAATACCAGCTAGATGTAGCTTCATCAAGCTTTTCCATGTAGGAAAGTTCTCCTTATTCAGCTTTTGTACCTCCTTATACATCTTGATCATTTTCTTCAAGTACCTTCAAACTTGTTCTCTGTAAGCACCAACAACTCTAATACCAATTATTAATATGATTTAGAACAACAAAGGGGGGGGGTGAATCAGTTGTTCTCAAGTCCAGATGTATAAAATAAACTTTAAACTCTTCAACAAATCAGATCTAATAACCAACACCTACTTGGTCATTACTGATTGCATAACATAAACATATAACAATGCAGTCCACTTATCCAATAGCATCTAACTTGCAAAACACAGAAATGTTCAAACCAAAACATTCACACAAGTATCAACACCAGGATTTATGGTGGAAACCCAATTTGGGAAAAACCACTTTGTAACATGTTATAGGACTTACATACACTCCATTAGAATGCAACCTTGTTCAAAGGATTTATACCTATGACTGTTAGGTCAACCTCTATTAAAAGGATTTTGACTGTTACAATGGTTAGAAAGTAGCAGTAGTATTGATTTGAAAAACATACAACTCACTTTGCAAATATTAGATCTAATTCCATACACATATGCTGGCTTACTGACTGTGAACCTTTGCCATCTCCATCATTGATATGCTTGGAACTCTCCTCAAGAAATCACAACACTTCTCCTTCATCCTTCTCTTCTTAGACAGTCAATAACACTTCTAGCATCCACTTCTTCTCTGTCTCTCACTCTCTCCAACCTCTAGCTTAGATTTCCTTAATATTTCTTCTATTAGGTCAATACATCTTTTGCCACTTAATCTCCTTCGTAGATCTTAGGGTTAGGTTAGATTCATTGAATCAGTCCTACATTAAAAGTGTGCCTTGTTATAGGACTTACATACACTCTATTAGAATGCAACCTTGTTCAAAGGATTTATACCTATAACTGTTAGGTCAACCTCTATTAAAAGGATTTTGACTATTACACTTGTTAGAAAGTAGCAGTATTATTGATCTGAAAAACATACAACTCACTTTGCAAATATCAAATCCAATTCCATACACATATGTTGGCTTACTGACTATGAACCTTTGCCATCTCCATCACTGATCTACTCGGAACTCTCCTCAAGCAATCACAACACTTCTCCTTCTTCCTTCTCTGCTTAGACAGTCAATAACACTTCCAACATCCACTTCTTCTCTGTCTCTCACTCTCTCCAACCTCTAGCTTAGATTTCCTTAATACTTCTTCTATTAGGTCAATACATCTTTTGCCGCTTAATCTCCTTCGTAGATCTTAGGGTTAGGTCAGATTCATTGAATCCCTCCTACATTATGTTCTTCAGCTATCCTTCTAGAAATATCTCAAATCTCTTAATAGATTTTCAATAAAATGTTTAACAGTGCATTAAATGCTTTTATACAATCAATAAATAAAGTCAACACATTTTACATAATCCAAAAATTTAATGATGTCGACTGGAAATCTAAATTCTTCCTCAAATGCAAAATACTGATGCTCAGTCAATACTATGTTCAACTTCTCGGTCTTCACTAGAAAGCTCGGTCACCATATAAACTATTTTCTTGGCTAACGTTGTCTTCCTCGGCAATTAACTGGTGTTCGATCAATATTGAATTTACTTGACATATACTAGCTCGGTCGACACTAACAACACTCAGCTTAAACTAGATTTCTTCACTTTTGCTCAGTTAAGCCTACCAATTTATTCTTCATTCTTACTTAGATAAACAATACATTGTCTTATCATTGTGCCATATAATCAAGTACTCATTGAAGTATCAAGATAACTCAACCTTTCCTTAGGTGCTATTGTTACCAACCTTCCCTATCCCCTTAGCAACACTCAAATAGATATAGTACTTTCTTAAATAGAAATAGTCTTACTAGTTAAGTTTTGACATCAATGATAATACAACAATTGCTTCAATTGTAGTTTCCAACAGATAGATGATTAGCCAGATTTCATAAAATCAGGTTCTGACTAGTCTTCACAAAAATTATCATAACTTTCTCAAATCAAGATGAAATTAATTCAAACCAACAAGAAATGAAAGCTAACTCAAATACCTTTCCAAAAATATAAAATTTAGATTTGTATAATGTCATATGTGCATGGACCAATAAAAACATCAGTCGGATGTCATAAAATTAGGTTCTCACTAGTCTATACTAAAATGATCATAACTTTTTTAAATAAAGATGAAATTAATTCAAACCAATGACAAATGAAGGATAACTCAAATACCTTTCCAGAAATATAAATTTTGGATCTGTATCATGTCATAGGTGCATGTACCAATAAAAACATCAGTCAGATTTCATTAAATTAGGTTCTGACCAGTCTGTACTAAAATGATCATAACTATTGCAAATCAAGACAAAATTAATTCAAACCAATGGAAAATGAAAGCTAACTCAAATACCTTTCCAGAAATATAAATTTTGAATCTGTATCATGTAATATGTGCATGTACCAATAAAAACACCAGTCAGATTTTTGAAAAAACAACCCAAAAATTTATCACAAAACTCATAAAAATTAACCTCGTGGTTGTGTGTTCGAGAAAAATGATAGAAATATGATAGAATAGAATGGAAACCCATTTCAAGGCCCCATAGTGGGTGCCAAAAATGTGTGTGTGAAAATTTTACCTAGCTGCGGACACAACACTTGAGTAAAACATTAGAGGTTAGCAAAATCAAAATATGCAAGTAATTGAAACTAACCTAACCAGGTGATTTACTACCTTCTAGTAGGTGTGAGTATGTATTCTCATATTAGATAGAGATCAATGAAAATGCAACACCTAAATAAATGATTTAATGTTGATAAAAGATGAATGTAAAATGAATGCAGATTAATCTATATTTTTGTATTTTCTATGCAATTAGGATGAAAAGCTATATGAATCTAATCTAGAATTGAATGAAATGATATGTAGATTTAATATAACAATGATATGGATTGATATGAAAAAACTATGCAAAACTATAAAAAATTATGAATTGATCTCACAAAGTCGCCTGTCGCAAAAGCTTGATTCTTCATATGTAATTTTGCCAGAGTAATTGTGCAAATTTGAGAGATTTATTGTGAAGAGCTGAGCCTTGATTTTATAGAAATCCAGGGTTTGAGGATGCATAAGAAAAACCATAAATCACTCTTGATAAACTCAAGTTGATTTTTGAGTTAACAAGAATTTAAGAATAAATAAACTCATAAAATCATGCAAAAGCAGTTTTTATCTCAAAATAGAGTTTAGTTCTCTTTTTCAATTCATCATCAGATGTTGAGTTTAGAAAGTTAACAAATTGAAATTGAAAATTGATTTAAAGTTAACTGCTTTTCTGATTGTGCATGATTTAATATGAATTAATTTAATAAATAAAGTGATTTATTTTCAACTTAACTGATTTTGAATTAAAATAGTTGATTTATAAGTTAATCAATTATTAAATCAACCTTTATTCCAATTAAATCATTAAATTTGATAACTTTGATTTTAAATCAATTAAATAAATATTCAATTCATTGTTTGTAGGAATTTTGATTTATTGTGAAAATAAAAATAGTAAAAATTAGGAATAAATGCAATTAAATCTAATTAAATAATTAAGTGGCAGAATTTAATTAATTAATTAATTATTCATCATATTCAATTAATCAAGTTTAGGATAAATAATGACATTTATCGCCAAATAATATTCAATTAAAGATAATTATGATAAATTAGGAATATTCAATAAATATTCCTTGATGCAGAATTAAGATAATCAATTAGGTTTTTGATAAAATGATGTGCAGATGTGCCTTAGGTTAGGACTTTGATGTCAATTTTGATCGAATTGTTGATGTAAGAGGTTAATGAACTAACCCACCCATTATTAGGTTACCACTTTTTACTAACCCACCGATAGGATCATCTGGCAACCACATTAGGGTTCCAACACCTATGGTGAGCCACTCACCTAGGATACCTAGTCCCCTACCCAAACACACAAACCATGAAACATCAAGTACTTTTAAAAGATCCATCTCATGGGTCTAGGGAACCCTCTGGTGCACTCAGGCCACCCGAACGAGTCCTAGCCTCATATTATGGATTTTATCATAAGTCAACTACTAAAATAACATGAGTAACATCTTATAATGCCAACAAAACCATGTATAAACATTAATAAGGTACAACATATAAATTTCCACATGCATTATCACAATGTTCCATAACTTGTTCATAAATCTAGGGAACCCTTGTGTGCCTGAAATTTGGCTAAGTTTGATTTTTTTTCAAACCCCAAAATCTAAAATTTGCATCTTAACTCCTATGAAGCTGAAACCTATCTCAAACATCGTGAAAGAAATTATTTGTTAGTCATAGAATGAAAATTAATTAGCATTTATGGGGAGGCTTCAAACAATGATAGGTGCCAACTATTTGTTAAAACGATTTAAAACCTTTCAAGCAAATGTGGTTCATAAGAATAAAATCCAGTGTCCATCGTGCCTGCGCAAAATGGGAGCTTTCAAACCGGCTATGGACATCATTTGAAGCATAACTATGGGACTTCTATTAGATTTTATAGTTGGAAATGTGGGTAGACATGTATGCGAAAAATGAGAGCTTTAGACAATGCACATGCGTAGTTTGACTGAGCACCTTAAAAAGAGGTCATCTCATGGAATTCAATGATTGCAAGTTTTGCAATGAATGAATTTTGTGAAAATCCTTTAGAAACTTCAAGCTAATATTATTGGCAGCTTATCATAAATAGTGTATTCAATTTTCTTGACAAAATGCCTAAACATGTGCATCGTTACATTGCCAAAATGGAAGCTTTGGAGAGGTGGGTATAAAAACCAATCAAAGCTTAGTGTGTATATGTTGAAGAGATATGTTCAAACTGGTTACACATTCTATTTATATGACCACATGATTATTAATCAACCATGTAGTGATGATTTGACAGTGGAACTTATCCACATTTTTATTGGATCTAAAATAAGGTGGAAAATAATCAAGTTTAAGTTAGCGTTTCCGATTTTGTAACAATTTGAATTGTCATAACAGAGACAACGTTTGCATAAAAGAAATGATTAAAGGAATGATCAGATTTTCCTTGTAATATTTTTAAACAACTAAATAAAAATATATATCATCCTATCATCACACTAATATGAAAACACTTATGAATAATTCCACAAAAACATTCACACACATACATGAATAAGTAAACTCGTCCGGATCCAGATCCTACCTGGAGTCCTGCAAAGAAACTTCACAATGGCTAGAGCACACCCCTGTAGTACCTCCAAGATTTGAGTGAGATGGTAGCCTCCTGGTAGAGTCTTCTCTAGAAACCAAACCTCTCTTCCTTACTTAGAAAACTTCCCCAAATATACTCACAGAAATATGATCAATAAAACATAGAGAGACAAAATTTCTCCCAAATGACTTCCAGAAACAGTTTGTAACAATTACCAAATTTTGTTTTCCTCAAAAATATCTCATCCCCAAATTTCCCCAAAATCATTTAATTTATCCTCCAACTATATGGTTGGAGGAGTTTCTTTACAGGAAGCAACTTCTCCAACTTCCATAGTTAGTTAGAAAAATCAAACCAACATTCCTGTAAAGACATAATAAAGTTTCTTAATAAATTTAATTAAAATAACCTCCCAAGAAACCTATAATAAGAATATTAAACATAAAGATTTCAAGAAACATACATAGCCCACTTGGAATCAAACTAGCCTAACTTCTAGGAGGTCTTGAGTTTGACTCCCTTGTAGATAGCTAGTTTTACCAATAAGAGCTTCCTTTCATTATCTATTATTATTATTTTTATTCAATATATTTTATTAAACATTAAAATACCCTTGTACAAATAAATAAAACACACACAAGTAATAATATTTATATATTCAAAGGTATATGTGTGTGCACCCACATATACATATACATATATAATGTACATTTAATGATAACACACACACATACACACACACACACACATACGCTTTATACCAAAAATTCAACCAACATCATAACATAAACCACATGATAACATAATAAGACTGCATTCACATTGCCCAACTAGGGTAACCTCCTAACATAAACTAAGTCCACGGGTAACCTTGAGAGTAGCTTGGTTAAATCTCCACACAATAACAGTTTGAAGATTTTGAAGGCACATGCAGACCTGTGTAGCCAGGTGGAGATGATGCCTTGTACCTGCATCATGCATCACCAACATATATATATATATATATATATATATATATATATATATATATATATATATATATATATATATATATATATATATATATATATATATATATATATATATATATATATATATATATATATATATAGACACACACACACACACACACACACACACACACACAGATATATATATACAAAAAGACATTGGCAAACAAGGAGGGAGAGTGCAACATCATGTGGACCTCCTGTAGGAGTAACTACGACTGCCCTTCCTCATTGTACATGCACATCAACTAGGAAACATAAAATAATAATGGGTTCAGTGGGGTTAGATCATAATATTAACATCATAACATAAATCAATGTAAAACATTTCACTAATAGTTCATTTATAACCATTCATCATTAAATGCTAACTCATTTAATATTTTCAAATAAACTATAGTAACCAAATATATAGATATGCTCAAATGTCTCATAAAATGCTTACTAAATAGTGATCATAGTCTAAACACATAATCCAAAGAGTCAAAGAAATATTCATGTCAGTCTAACATAGGAAGATGTTAGGGTGGGCATTACAGTAAGAGACCTACCGAAGATTGTGATTCCATCTAACACCATATGTAGAGAATGTGTTATGGGAAAACAAACTAGAAGCAACTATAAAAGTCAATCATATAAAACAAAAAGAAAGTTGGATCTGGTACATACAGACCTATGTGGACCTACAAGGACAAGATCATACTATGGTGAAAGGTATTTTATACTTTTTGTTGATGACTTTTCTAGAATGATGTGAATCACCTACTTGAAAGAGAAATCAGAAGCATTTGAAAAATTCAAGATATTCAAAGAAAAAGTAGAGAATGAATTAGGTCTAAAGATAAAATATTTGAGATTATTTATGGCTTATGCTGCACATAAAGACTTCAAGGTATATCAAATGGATGTAAAATCCGCATTTCTAAATGGGGATCTTGAAGAAGAAGTTTATATAGAACAACCTCTATCTGAAGATGAAGACATGGTATGCAAGTTGAAGAAGGCACTATATGGACTAAAGAAAGCTCCAAGGGCTTGGTATGCAAGGCTAGACAAATACTTACTTCACCTTGCATTCAAAAAAGGTAAGTTTGATAGTAACTTTTATTTAAGAACTAGTGAAGATGAAATTCTGATAATAGAAGTTTTTGTTGATGATAATATCTTTAGAGGGAATGATGAAATGTGTAAGAAATTTTCTAAAGAGATGGAAAATGAATTTGAGATGTCCATGATATGTGAAATGAAATTCTTTCTTGGACTGCAAATAAATCAGAGCAAGAATGGGATCTTTATTTCTCAAACTAAGTATCTTAAGGAAATATTGAAAAAGTTTGGAATGGAAGAATGTAAACTAGTTTGTACACCCATGGTGACTGGTCATAAACTAACAAATAATGATGAGAAAAAGTGTTTTTTTTAGACCAAGTATAGATCAATGGTTGGTGGATTACAATATCTAATTCACACCAGACTGGATATTGCTAATGTTGTTGGAATTGTGGCTAGATATTAGGTTGAACCTAAAGAGACACACCTAGCTATTGTAAAAAGGATATTTAGATATTTGAAAGGAACAATGGAATATGGCTTATAGTATGATAGAAATGATGACTTTGAACTACATGCTTATACTGATGCTGATTGGGCAGGGAATATTGATGACAGGAAGAGTACTAGTGGAGGTGCATTTTTCCTTGGGAAAAAGTTGGTTTCATGGCTAAGTAAAAAGAAAGATTGTATAGCTCAATCTATTGTTGAAATTGAGTATGTTGCTGCTGCTATTAACTACACACAAATTGTTTATATGAAACAAATGCTGAAAGATATTGGAATAACCTTTGTTGAACCAATGGTTATTCATTGTGATAACACTAGTACAGTAAACATGTCAAAGAATCCTATGATGCACTCTAAAACTAAGCATATTTCTATTAAGTATCACTTCTTGAGAGACAAGGTAGGAGAGAAATAAATAAGGTTGGAATACATTAACATAGAGGAACAGATAGCAGACACCTTTACAAATCCATTGCCAAAAGATGCCTTTGAGTATCTTAGAGGTATGATTGGGGTGCAGGCCCCTCCTAGTGAGAATTAAATGGTGCAAGGATGCATCAGTCCAGAAGTTTTCAGAGCCTTATCATATTCTTGTCTTGATGTATGGATATACTCCTCAGGTGGAGTGATCATTGAAGACACTTGATGACTTATGGTACCCTTTTCCATTGTTGTCAAAGGGGGAAAGAGACTATGTGAAAATCCTATGGGAAAAGAGACTATGTGGAAAAGGTACTGAGAGAATACTTTTGGGTTGATGGATTTTACCATATGCTACCATCAATGTAAAAGGGGGAGATTGTTGGATATTGCTAATGTATTGGGGAGATTGTTGGATACATTTAATATGTTTAATCATTACATTGAGTAATGTTGGAATTACTACTATTGTCATTTGTATTTTGTCACTGATGTCAACATATGTCTCTATGAAGAGAACATGTTGGTTATTATAGTGTACAGATACTGTATGGATGTTTCAGAATGTATGAAGTTAGTTGTGTACAAGAAGTTGTTGTGATCTTATATCTAAGATCGCATGATGTAATATTGCATATTGTTTGAGTTACAAAAGATTTGGTGAAGACTGGTTATTGGACAATGATAGTGGAATTTGATAGAATTAGTCTCTAAGTTTTGGGTATATCTTATAGGCGATGAGGATTCAGTGTATGCGAGCTTAAGGGATGACATATAGTGTATTGAAGAATGTTCGCTAATCTTAGAAAGGTACAAAAAGAAAAATGATGTCAGTTGTGGTGTGTGTTCTGGAGATGACCTATTTGGAAGCCAACTTCAAAGTTGTAGTGTGTATCATGGATGAATGAATTATGGATGTCAGTCCTTAATTATTGAATTGTAATTGTTATATACTTATTTTAGATACCGTGTGTATCTTAGCAAGGAATTATGTGATTATTTATATATTAGAAAAGCCTAATTGGCTGACCTGATCATTTATTTTATAATAGGGTATATATATAAGATCCTTTCTTTTGAAAAGATATGGAGAGAATGTATGTGATGTAAAAGAGGATTGTGGAAGCTGCGAGCTTGTGCCTGCTGGATGTAGAGAAGAGGATAACTTATATACTTCATTGGATTTGATCAAGCAAATACAGTTGCTATCGGATAGTTCAAAGATTGTGTATCTCTTTACATACACTTGTGTTGTGAATAATGATTTTTGAAGGTGGATATAACCTTCTTTGGACAGTGAGACTAGGCAGTGAGCCTACCTTATTTTCTTGACTCCTAACAGGGTCTGTCCTCTAATAAGGATTGTGTACTATAATGTTTTAGTTAGTTCCTAACAGGGTTAGATCTTCTAACAAGGATACTATACTTTCAATACATCATTAGTGGGTGTTAATTCCCATCGGGGTTTTACCTTTAACAGGGTTTCCTCGATAAAAAATATTGTGTTATTGTGTTGGTATTCATTGTGTTCATTTGATTTGATATTGCTGATATTCAAAGTTTACAATTTAATAATCTGTCATACAATTGATTCACCCCCCCTCTCAGTTATGTTTGTGGACAGTTATTCCTAACAGGAGATTATTAGCATGAATGTTGAATATGTCCTATGGGGGAGTATTATGTCATATTATCTATAAAGATATTAACTGGAATGCTTTCTTATTTAAATTATGAGTAATTTTGTTATGTATATGGAAATAAATGCATGTTATTTTTGTTTCATTTAAAGATGCACTGAATTATAAATTTTCCTTTATATGGATGTCGGTAGAGACATTACATGACTAATTAGTATATGTTCATTTGTGGTGACTAATCAAGCAAGTACTGTACACTTTTCATTTAGATTGTCATGCGTTTGGGGTTAACTCGTCAAGTGTTTTTGAGTTGACACGTCAAGTATTTCTCTAGGTTGACTTGTCAAGGTTTTCCCTAGGTTGACTCGTCAAGTATTTTTTAGGGTTAACTTGTTAACCGACATAAATCTCATAATATTGGCTTAGGGTTAGGATTTTCTCAATATGCGAGAATTTTATAGCTTCTTGCAGCGGTATTGAGTTGCAAGGGATTGCAGATTAATGTAACAGGTTGAAATTATTTGATCATAAGATTGGAGTCTCTATTTGGTAGACGTAGCCCAAGATTGGATGAACCAGGTTAAATATTTGTCTTCTTGTTCTACTTATGTGTGCTTTATTCATTTTCATTATTGGTTATATTTACATGTAACTATTAAATTTATGTCTGCTAATCCTAACAAGTGGTATCAAAGTGGGTTGTTTTTTCAGTTATCCTCTATAGGAAGGTCTCAAAATTGAGTGGGAATAATGACATATGAGCGTAAGTTGAAAGTTGAGAAGTTTAATGGGAAGAAATTTTAGTTATGAAAAATGCAAATGGAGGATGATCTCTATCAGAAGGACTTATGGTGGTCATTGGGAGGAAAATCCAAAAAACTAACAATAATGTCTAATGAGGATTGGGGTATTTTAGATAGGAAGGCACTTGACAGTACTCATTTATGTCTGACATAATCGGCGGCATTCAATATTACACAAGAAAAGACAACTAAAGAGTTCATGGAAACCTTAGCGAAGTTATATGAAAATCCTTCTGCTTCAAATAAGGTATTTCTGATGAAGCGTTTATTTAATATGAACATGATATAAGGTGGGTCAGTTGTTGATTATTTAAATGAGTTTAATACAGTTACCAGTCAATTATCTTCTATTAATGTTAATTTTGATGAAGAAATTAGGGCTCTTTTGATTCTAATCTATATTCCTGAAAGCTAGAATGGCTTGTTATTGGTTGTTAGTAACTTTATTTATGATTCAAATACCCTAAAATTTGATGATGTTGTTGATGTTATTCTAAGTGAGGAAATTTGTAGGAAAAGCTTAGGTTGATCCACATCAGGTAGTTCTTTAAATGCAAAAAGAAGAGGTAGATCAAGGGATAGAGGAAAAAATTCTAGAAGTCATGACAAATTACAAGGGAAAAAGAGGGCAAGAGGTCTCAATCCAGAGGACCAAATGATTGTTGGTACTTTGGAAAACCAGGTCATAAGAAGAAAGATTGCTGGTCTCATAAGAATAAAGAAGAAGACAAATAAGAAGGTAATAAGGAGGCAAATGTGGTAAGTAACAAATTTGAAGAGGATGTTTTTTTTCTTTCCCTTGAAAATACTGATGATTCATGGCTTTTAGATTTAGGGGCATCATTTCATGCTACACCCCATAGAAGTTATTTTCTTGATTATGTCTAAGGGGATCTTGGGCTAGTTTATTTGGGAGATAATGAACCCTGTCAGATTGTTAGAAACATAATATTTAAGATTAAGTTTTATAATGGGAGTCATTGGGTACTACAAGAGGTAAGACATATTCCAAGGCTGAGTAGGAATTTAATTTCAGTAGGCCAGCTAGGTGATGAAGGTTGCATAGTTACTTTTAATGACAAAAATTGGAAGGTTTCAAAAGGTTCTTTAGTAGTAGTAAAATGTGTGAAAGTAGGCACCTTATATCTTTGTACAGTTCATATTGTTCCTTTACTTGAATTTTTACAAAAAAGGTTAATGTTCAGGAACCGTTGCTATAGTTGAGCATGCAGAACTTGAAATAGTAGTTATGCATTCTAAAACAACACTATGGCATAAGAGACTTGGGAACATCAGTGAAAAAGGTATGAAATTAATATATTCAAAGAAAGTTTTACCGGGTCTAAAATGTGTCAATATGGATTTCTGTGAGAGTTGTGTCAATACAGATGTATGGGGACCAGCTTAGGTATCTTCCCTTGGTGGCTCTTTGTATTATGTTAAATTTATTGAAGATGCAACTAGGAAAGAATGGATTTATTTCCTTAGGCAGAAATATGATGTATTTAAAAAATGGAAAAGCTTGGTTGAGAATGAGATTGGTAAAAGACTAAAATGTCTCATATCTAATAATGGCGGTGAGTATTGCAGTGAGGATTTTGAAGATTAATGTGTTAGCATGAATGTTGAATGTCTTATAGGGGAGTATTCTAGTATTACTGGAGCAGTCACATGTTGCATTCATGGTCGTGTTTGTCATTGATGTCAACATACTGTTTATACTGAAGATTAGCAGAGTAAAAGATAGAGTTTAAATTAGAACACATAGAGAATTATAGATGAGCTTATGAGGAGCTGAGGAAATTTTTCTTATAGTGTCTTGATATCATGGTTAAGAGTGCGTATGGAAATTTAAGTATTTGTGTCAGTTATAAGTAATCTAGTGGAAACTGTATTCTGACAGAGTTCCAGAGAAGCAGTTTGTGATAATCGGGTTATATCTCTTAACATAGATAGAATCTAGAAAAGTGAAGTTATATAGAGGTTGAATACATTGCAAAGGAGACCTTGATAATTCATCATAATCAGAGGTTGCACGTGTGAAGATTTATAAAGTTTTTGAGCTAATAGTTTTGTGTAATTACGGAAATATGATGTAACATGTAATGTTTTATATTTTGTAATTGGAAAAGCCTAATTGGCCGACTCAATTATGAAATATTGAGAATGGTATAAAGGAAGGATTATTTTCCATTATTATAGTGTGTATGTGGATGAGAAATATGCAAATAAGTGATTTAAAAGATTGTTAAGTAATGCAAATTGTGCAGATTTGGTATTGAGATTTGGAAATTATTTGGTGCGGTTTAGGAAAGGTCAAAGGAGAAAAGAAAAGTTACTGAGATTAGTTATATTTGGTATTATATTTTTTGGATAATACAAAAATCAATTGGATAGTGCGTTCAATGATCTTTCCCTTGAAGCTGTTTGGACAGTGGGCCCTTCTGTCTTCAACTCCTAATAGGGTTTGAATCTCCTCATAGAGATTCAAAGTCTCCTAACAAGGACTAATATGTACTAAATGTATTTCATAGACTCCTAACAAGGTGCATCCTCTCACAAGGAATTTTCATATCAGTACATCTTTTGTGGATACCATCCCCACCGGGGTTTACTCTTTGATCAAGAGGTTCCCTAGTTAGAACATATGGTGTCAGTGTATATGGTTATCTTTTTATCATTGCTATTTATGTTGATCACATGTTTTAGATATAATAAGGTTAATAAAAGTTGTTTTAATCAGATAATTGATTCACCCCCCCCCCCCTCTTAGTTATCTTGGTGGACTTTACTTTCTAACAATTGGTATGAAAGAATCATGTCCTTGAAGGAAAAGCTTAATAGCTTAAGGAGATCCATGGCGAGTCATTTTAGAAAAGAAATTCCTAAGTTTAAAAGAGTTAATTATGTTGGAAATACAAATGGGAAAGTAGTACTTAGAGGGGGGGGTTGAATCAAAACTTACTGAGTTCTATCCTTTTAAACTGTTAGAACTTTATGCATTGTGTAAACAAAACTTGAACAATCTAAGTAATATATCATGTCAATTAGCATACATGAAATCACACATAACACAATAGATTTGGTAACCCAAAAACCCTTGAAAGATAAAACTGGGGTGGGGATGACACCCACAAATCTTCACTACTGCAGATAATAAAGTTTGCCTATTAGGGCTTTACAAAATTTGATCATATCATGATCTACAATCTCCCCCTTTGACAATAGTGGCAAAAACACTTTGTCATGACATTCGTATATACAATTACAAAAATATGTTTGTATAGCCTAAAAACTCCCCCTGAGATATATATACATATTCAAAATTGTGTTTCCTATCCCTGTTCACACTCATGTCATGATAATTCCCCCTTGTTTTTGACACGACTAATTTCCTCATCAGCAGGTAAACAAATTTTCTCCAGAAATGGTCTGTGGAGCACCGTGATCATGTATAATGCATCTGTCCATGCAATTGAAGTGAGATTTAACACTTCAATTTGTACTTCTAAATCAATGGTCAAACTGATGAGACCTTCGGCTATAGAAAAATGTGAATCACTCTGGATCAATGTGTTAGCCTTGGCTAATTTTCTCTGTATAGCCTCCAGATGTGGTGTAAGAATAGTTTGAATAGAAAGTAGGCGAGAGTGAATCTTGCCATCATTTGCCATCAGCTCGTCTAACTTACCTTTTGTCTACATTACCTTAACATAATGTCCAGCACTTGTGCTGGCATCCAAAGTCAGGGACTGACTTGAAACTTTGATCTCTTGCTTGAGAGTTTCAAGCAAGCGTTGATTCTCATCTGTGAATAATTCAACATTGCATATCTTTGCCAATAGAGACTGTTCGTCCACAACTAATCTCTCGGTCTCCTTTACCAAAGTTGACAACTCAACTTGTTTTACTGCTATCTCGACAGATATCTTATCCAACATCTTTGTCTCAAATCTACGTTCTGACCATTAAAATAACTTATCACTTGCACAACTCATGTCATTATTTACTTTTTGAACAATATGTACAAGTTGTTCCAATATGGGAATGGAACAATTTACATCAGATAAGTCATAAACTTCATTAAATATGTCCTTAATTTCATGAAGAACATGTTTTTGCTGATGCTCCCATCAGAGTTCTACTTGTCTACTTTTCCTAGACAGCAAATCTTTCATTATCTGTAGCTACTCGAAGGTAAGGTTATCAGTATCCCATTTAGGAATAACAATTTCTTCATCAATTGTTACCTCATTTGTTTCCTTTGGTGCTCTCGGTGGGGTGCTTCCACTCGGCAGCTGTACAAGAGCTTTGATGGCCTCTTGTTCCTTCAGTGCTTGTTCTTCAATGAATTTTACTCTACTGTTTCCTTCTTCTTTCTCCTTTTCCTTTGCATGAGGTTTAAAAACTTGTTCATCTAGCTTCATTCCTTGTCCTTCTATGCTGTGTTCTTTCTTAGGAGGACTTTGAATTTTATCTTCTGCTTTAACTTCTTCCTCAATAGGTTGAGTTAGTGGTACCGACTTGATTGATTCCTCAATAAGACTTGTACTGAATAACTTATCAACAATAGAAACTTCAGGTATAGGAGGATTATCAATGAAAGATTGTGTGCTCGTGATGGTGGGATAATCCTTGACTTGCAATAGTACAGTGTTACTACCTGGCAGGGGTGTTCCTGTTGCTGCTGTGTTCTTTAGATCATCCTCAGTTAGGAACAATGTCTTAATGGGGTTCTCCACCAGTATATCACCAATATGAACCTCAAAACTATCATGTAATTGCACTTCCTTAGGAGTATCAATCTCCTTTGTAATTTGCTTGTTGTCAGGTTCAACAACTGTTGAAGTGGTTGCAACTAAACTGTCATTCTTTCCTTCATCCTTGTCTTCTACCGGGGCCGGTATCAAACCAAACACTACCTTCCAAATCTTCAAACTCTCTTGAACAACATCTTCAATCTTGTGTTGAAGGATAAGATAGGCTCTAAGTTTAGGATCAAACTTGCCTTTGTATTGGTTGACTATTTTTTTGATATTTGCAGGAGTGAGAGTGGATTCAACTTGTGCTAATGTACTTGCTCTTATTTCCTACTCTGTTTGTAAAGCATACTCCCACTTTTGTGCAACTTTGTTGCACAATTCCTTTGGAATCCTATTTTCAATTTCAATCGGCAGCATCTTGAAAGTGTATAACATTTCAAGAATGGCATCCTCAACTTTTTCTTTATCGCCAATACTCAGCGGTCCAAACTTTAATTTCTTCACTTCATCAACTGCAGCTGTGCTAGTAAGCTTATGACACAATCATCAACAGTGAGTTGATGTGAACCCTATTGTTTTGCCTTCCCCTTTATTGCTTCATCACTTTCAATTTCTTCTTCATCTTTTGGTAGAACAAGTTTCCTTCTCAGCTTCTTCATGACCTTGGTTGGAACTGCCTTCGGTTGAGTGAGTTTGCGCTTTGTAGATGCAGGAGGCATCTTAGGGGTCTCAGTAGTAGTCCTTTTTGGCTGAGGTCTAAGTGATGGTGTCTCAAACACTTAACATTTTAACACTCTTATTTTAGGTGTGGACTCAGAAATTATTAGTTTCTCCTATTCTTCTTCTTCTCTTTCACTTCCAATACTTGCACTCTTCTCATCTTCTCCTAACCCTTGGGTTAACTCTAGTGGTGCATCTTTGTCAGATTCTTTAACATATTCTTCTAGATTCTTTACTATTTTCTTTCTTCTTCTCTCAATGGTGGCAGCCAATAATCCCAAAGAGATCTTGGATTTGGCCTCTTCAAATGTACCAAAGTAAGATGCCTTAGTATCAACTTCCTCAGCTAGGAGGGCTATGATTGAAATAGTAGCTTCATCAATATTGAGTTCATAGGGTAGTGGTATCAACCATGAAACCCTAGGTAGGATTGCCTGTGCATAGGTAAAGTCTGTGTCTACTAGAAAACAAATGTCCTTACTATATTTCTCAATCAAAGACACAAGGACTCTAGTCCTATTCCTCATTTTCTTCTTAAACTCAATGAAATCATTGTCCATGATTCCTTCAAAATCATCACCAATCTCATTTATGAAATCATTTATCTAAATATTAATGGGTTTCCTCTTATCCCATTTCACATCACCATGTGTAGGAAAATATTTCTTGACATAAAAGAATATACAGATCAACAAGGAATCGAACTTACACATAGAGTTCTTCGCCGTCCTGATGGAGTTCAAGTTCTCAGCAAGTTGAGTCATCTGGAGCTCGGCAAGATCATATGTGTGCCCTTTCTTAATTATCTTCCAAGCCTGGTCCACTGCCATACAGGGGACGCTATCTAACCGACTGGATTGGTAAAAATTATGCAAGATAACTCTAATAGTGAAGTCAATTTTTGGATCAGTGATGGTGGAAATTGTCATTCCACATTTGTTCCAGACTACCTGTGTGTTCGCTTGAATATCTTCTTTTCTTGCACATTTCATTGTTCTCTTCCTGTCAATGGTAGGGTAACTAGTGACATCATGTATCATTTCCTTTGTAATCTTCACCGGTCCATCTTCTAGCCATAATTGCATGTCATGCACTCGACCCAACATGATCTTTATCCATTCAACTTTGAAATTTTGTGGGAAATTTAGGGCATGTACTAACCCTTGGTCAGCAACGACCTTGTGCTCCAGCTTCAGCACTCCATTGATACACAGTTTGTCATATGCTTCCCTGATCTCGTAATCACCAATTTCTCCAATTTTGCACATGTAGCATGACCTAACATCATTCATCATTAACATAATTTTTGAAGTCACAGATAGGTCTCCGTTCAAATCTCCTTTGATCGCACTTTCAGATATTACCTTGAATATCCTCAGTTTACAAACCTCATTCCTTACAAGTTGTACATTGAAAACTTCCATTCCTTGTTTCTTGACTGGTGCGGATGAAGATGATGCCATTTCACACTGTAATTTTTGAAAAGAAAATAGTAGCTCGGTAAAGTACCTTTTTGTCAATTAACCCTCCAGATGAATTTTGTTGATGGCACACTGAGAAGATTCAGAATCGCTTTGCTTGATCTGGGTTGCACAAATTCTAAATCGCTCTAAAATCTTGAATAGCCTAGTGAAATGAAATTAATAGCAACTTTCTGCTTTATAGAATCTGAAAAAATAGGATTAGGGCCTCATAAATGCTCCGTACAGAATTTAGGTGAAGTACAGCTATCTCAGAAAACTCATGTTAAACTTGGTTAAACACAAGCTTGGTCGATGTAACCGTTGTAATACAACTCGACATAGCATTTTGACAATAACAGGTGCTCGACAAACATTGTTAGCTTGTTCATGACATTGATGCTCGACATCAAAATGAAATTTTCTATTTTTGCTCAGATATGTCGTAATGCATCTTAATCTATGCAGATATGGACTTTTTCTCGATTCTATATTAGGAACTGATGTAAAGTAAGGCTTTGCAAGAATCAGTTCCAGACATACCTTTCATGCTTAGTTGGAAGAAGTGTGATCACCTAATCCATCGGATTGGGTGACCTCAGATGTGCTTGCTTCACTTGTTGTTCCTTCTTCTTTCTTCCTCCATGACTTCTCCATCTGGTTCCTCATTTTTTCACAAATATCCTCATTCTGGTTGTTAAGATTGCTCGGCATGGGTGATCTGGAATATCTCTTTAAGTGACTGACCTTATTACATTTATAATAGACCATGCTTCCATTCATCCAACTTTTAGATTTGCCTCTAAAATGAGTCTTCATGCAATTTACTCCAATATGTCCATACTTACCACAATAATGACAATTGAAACAACTTCCTTGAAACTTGGGTGAGGTGGATGAAATGTTAGCTTTAGATCTACATTCATGTGCTTGATGTCCATACTTCTTGCAGTTAAAACAATGTCCATTAAACTTAGTTTTAGAATTAGTCTTACCATGTTTGCTTCTGCATATGTTGGTTGTATGTCCTGGCTTCCCACAATGATGACATGTGGGCCTTATCATCTTCAGCTTTCTTTTTCTGCTCCACTACTTCATAGAGTCTGACAGATTGAATTTCTTGTTCTCTTTTTAGAGTCATGATCTCATCATTCAGTATGGTATTTTTCTTCAGTAGTTCTTTCATGGCTTGGTCATTACCAGTATCAAATAGTCCAATGGTGTCTTCTTCCTTGTATAGTGGCTCACTTTGTTGAATAGCTATTTCTCTTCTTTTGCTCAAAGATTTCTTCAGTTCCCCTCTAGCTGCTTCCAGTTGTTGTAATGCTAGTTGAACTTCAATCTTTTGGTTCTCTATGACTTTTCCCAGTTTGTAAACTTCCATCTTAAGATCTTTTTATCAAGTGGTTAGACTTCCTTATGAGAAACCCTTTTGCTCTGATACCAATTGTTGGAAATACAAATGGGAAAGTAGTACTGAGAGGGGGGGGTGAATAAGAACTTACTGAGTTCTATCCTTTTAAATTGTTAGAACTATATGCATTATGTAAACAAAACTTGAACAATCTAAGTAATATATCATGTCAAATATCATACATGAAATCACACATAACATAATAGATTTGGTAACCCAGAAACCCTTGAAAGGTAAAACTGGGGTGGGGATGACACCCACAAATCTTCACTACTGTAGATAATAAAGTTTGCCTGTTAGGGCTTTACAAAATTTGATCATATCATGATTTACCCTGTGAAAGGTCTGCTCTGTTAAAAGCTAAGAGACTTATTCAGTCTACCTTGTTAGAGGATTTGTAAACTTACAATAAAGTAAGCACTCGGTAAAGAGATTTACAAAAGTTTGCTAAGACTACTCGGTTAAGAGATTTACCCTGATACACTAGTTAAAATGTCTCAGTATATGATCCTTCGGTTTGCACTGATATGCTGATTACAGATCTTCTCTTTTCTGTATAATTGTGATCTCTTCTATCTGATTGTTCTTGATTCTGTCCTTTCACTGCTCTACTCGGTCACTGCACTCGATCTGAATACTTCTCCTTATCATTTCCTCATACTCACATACTCATAGTATTCATCTGATCTCAACGTCTCTATATCTCTCTCTAATTCACACACATATCTCTGTCCTAGATCTTTCCTTTATATAGTAACAAAAATGTTTTACCATTACAAGATCTATGGTCCAAAAATATTCCTATTGCCGCCTATACTATACAATTTTTTGATTGGCTAAAGGTTATACATAGGGATCAATGATAGCAATATAGATGTGTAACCTCCTCCGTGATTACCTCAATAGACAACATACAAAATATAATTATCCTAAAAAATGGTTTACCTCGATCATTGTGCCATTTTAGACTTGTATGTCAATTCTGGCTAACTTAGCAAAAGTTATCCCTGGCACTCGATATCAACTATCCTCAGTATCTACTGTACTCAACATCTGTTGAACTTCTCTGTCACTCGATAATCATTGATATATGTAGCTCGACAATAACTATACTCGGCATATTACAAACATATTGTGACCGTGACTTTACTCGGCAATACTACTGCTCGGTAAGTATACAATAAAAAACTCGGCCTTTATAGAATGACTCAGTCGCAATGATGACCAACCATCCTTGCCTAGATATATGACTAAGTGTAAGACACTAATAGTCAACAAAATTATAGAGATCTACAAATTATGACTATTGGAAAGAGAGGATGAAGACACATCTACTATGCTTAGGGCTAGGATATTGGTTGATCACAAAGAATGAGAAAACTATCATTGAAGAAGAAAATATTGAGGATTGTACTGAAAAAAAAAGAGATCTATTCATGTGTAACATACTTGCTAGAGAAGAACTTTTGTCAGCGCTTCCTGAGAATGAATACAGTTAGGTAAAAACTTTAAAGACATCTCATAAAACTTGGTTAGCTTTGGAATCTACTTTTGAAGGTGATAATCATGCTAAGAGAATCAGATTACAAAATTGGATATGCTTATTTCTAGAGGCTAAAATGATGGAAGATGAATCTGTTAGAAGTTATATTAGAAGAATATAAAAGATTATTGTAGGTATCAAAGCTTGTGAAGGAAATAAGGATCAAGATGAAATCATAGGGAAGATCTTGAAAACCCTGACTCTAGCATTTAAGTAGATAGCGCTGATAATTGAACAAGTCATAGGTCTTGTACTGAGAAGCTTACTAGAGATACTCTTCTTGGAAGATTGGAAGCAATACAGATAAGTCTGAAATAATATGGAGACTTGCCGAGGATTGAAACTGCCTTCAATGCACTTAGTGTTTGCCCTAATTTGTCAAGAAGGTAAGAAAATATTTAAATGTTGGACTTGTCAAGAATATGCTCATTTTGCTTCTAATGTCCTAAGAGAGTGAAAAAATATAGGAACTTTAAGCCTAGAAGATCGAAAGAATGTTATGATGCTAATGATGAATAATTTGAAGCCAGTATTGAGAAATTATTAAGCGAAAGTGATAATGAAAGTGATGATATAGGATTTATTACAATAAAAGAAGAAAGTTCTAAAACAAAAGTCAAAGAAGAAAAAGGTTTGGTGTCAAAAGTTGAATATAAAATTGATTGGATCATAGATAGTGGTTGTTCACATCATATTACTGGTGACATGAATAAGTTTATCGAGTTTAACAACTATGATGGAGGAATTGTTAGAGTTAGGAATAATGCACCTTACCGAATAAAAGGAATAGGATCTATTTCTCTTGATGGAAAGACTAACACCGATGATGTTTACTTTATGGATGGATTAAATATAATCTTTTAAGTGTTTGACAGTTAGTTGATAAGGGATATCAGGTTTGGTTTACTAAAAAGACTTCTATGATCAAGGATAAGAATGGTAAGATGATTGGAACATGAGCAAGAACTCGAGGTAATGTATTTCAGTAGAATCCTATTGAGATGACATGTTTGATTGCTAAAGTTGATGATAGTTGGTAATGGCACAAAAGGTTTTGTCACATAAAATTTGATAACATTGTGAAAGCAAACACTATATTTGTAGTAAGAGATTTGCCCAAAATTGTGAAACCTACTAACATGGTGTGCAAGGAATGTGTTATGGCAAAATAGAAAAGAAGTTCTTTTCCCAGCAAGAAGTTCACCACAACAGAAAAATTGGAGATTGTTCATACAGATCAGAGTGATCCTACAAGAACAAGAGGATTCTACGGTGAAAGGTATTTTATGATTCTTGTTGATGACTTTACTAGGATGATGTGGGTAGAATTTCTTAAAGAAAAGTCAGAAGTATTTGAAAAGTTTAGATTGCTTAAGATAGAGTTGAGAATGAATCAGGAATGGAGATTAAATGTCTAAGATCTGATAGAGGTGGAGAATTTATTTCAAATGAATTTAATACTTTTTGTGAATTTAATAGCCTTAAGAGACAACTTTCAGCCCTAAAACACCTGAGCAAAATGGTATTATTGAAAGAAGAAATAGATCAGTAACTGAGGCACCAAGAGCTATGTTGTTTGAGAATGATGTAGCAAAGATATTTTGGAGAGAAGCAGTGAACACAATAGTATCTATAATAAATAGAGTGTGGATCATAGTAGACACATACAAGACTCCTTATGAATTATGGTTTGGACATGCACCATCAGTAAAATAGTTTAGAATCTTTGGAATTAAGTGTTACATTAAGAGAGATGATGACATTGGTAAGTTTGATCCGAGAAGTGATTAAGGTATGTTCCTTGGTTATTCATTTAAAATAAAAGCTTATAGATATTTTAATAAGAGAAATAAAACTATTGTTGGGGCACAAATGTTAAAATGGATGAAAAGTTCAAAATACAGGAAAGAGTACTTGATTATGATTCAGATGAAGAAGCCTATCCTAAAACTAATCAAGAAAATGTTGAGTTGTTTTATGAAACTAACAATGATTTGCAGAATCAAATTCATGATGAAGAGCAAAGAGAAGAACCAAGATCCGAACCTAGAATTGAAGCAAGAATTGAAACAGTAACACTTAATAAGAATTTGATAAGGAATCATCTTTTTGATCATATTATTGGGAGCAAAGACAAAGGAATTATGACAAGAAATAATGTACATGAATAATTATGTTTGATTTCTTAGATTGAACCTAAGACTATTGATGAAGCTTTTAAAGATGATCATTGCATTCAAGCAATGAAGGAAGAATTGGATCAGATTGAGAAGAATAACACTTTGGAATTAGTTCCCAGACCTAAGGACGTAATAATACTCAAAAATTGGTTGCATATGAGTTTATACGTAGCTGAGGATATGTTTCTTATAGTGTCCTGATATCATGGTTAAGAGTGCGTACAAACAATTCAAGTATTTTCATTAGTTATAAGCAATCTAGTGGAAATTGTATTCTGACAGAGTTCCTAAGAAGCGGTTTGTGATAATTGGGTTATATCTCCTAACATGGATAGAATCGGTTTGTGATAACCTGGCTAAGTCAGCATAGTCAGAGGTTGCACGTGTCAAGATTTTTTAAGTTTATGAGCCAAAAATTTTGTGTAATTATGGAAATATGATGTGACGTGTAATGTTTTATATTTTGTAATTGGAAAAGCCTAATTGGACAACTCAATTATGAAATATTGAGTGCGGTATAAAGGAAGGATTGTTTTCCTTGATTATAGTGTGTATGTGGATGAGAAATATGTGAATAAGAGATCTAAAGGATTGTTAAGTAATGCAAAGTATGCATATCTGGTATTGAGATCTGGAAAGTATTTGGTGTGGTTTAGGCACGGTCATAGGAGAAAAGAAAAGTTGCTGAGATCAATTATATTTTGTATTATTATGTTTGGATAATACAAAGATCACTTGGACAATGTGTTTGGTGATCTTGCGCTTGAAGCTGTTTGGACAGTGGGTCCTTCTATCTTCTTCAACTCCTAACAAGGTTGGAATCTCCTTAGAAGGATTCAACGTCTCCTAACATGGACAATTTAATGTGTAGATTAAAGAAAACTTTATATGGCTTGAAGCAAGCACCTCGACAATGATATATTAAATTTGATAGTTTTATGGGTGAGCATGGCTATAGTCGATGCAGTTTAGACTATTGTATTTATTTGAAGAGGTTGGATGCTGATGGCTACATTTTTTTATGTTTATATGTTGATGATATGCTTGTAGCAGGGTCTAACATGGATCACATAAAGAAGTTGAAAGAGTTCAATTAGCACATTCTTTTTCTATGAGTGATTTAGGGGTAGCAAAAAAAATCCTTTCTATGAAAATTTGTAAAGATAGGAAGCAATAAATTGACTCTATGTCAGGCTAATTATGTTGAAAAGGTGTTGCAGAGATCCATATAGAGAATCCAAAAACTTTTAGCACAACTTTGCCTAGTCATTTGAAATTGACTAAGAAGATGTGTCCATAGATAGAAGAGGAGGAAGACAAAATGTCCAAGATACCATATGCCTTCGTTGTAGGTAGTTTGATGTATTCCATGCTATGCACTCGACTGGATATTACAGATGTTGTAGGAGTTCTTAGAAGGTATATGGGTCATCCTGGAGTTGAGCATTGGAATGCAGTAAAATGAATTCTCATATATTTGAGAGGTACATTCAATAAATGTTTATTTTTTGGGGGCTCTAATACTGATTTAAAAGTATATATGGACTACAATTTGGCAAGGGATTTAGATACCAGGTGGAGTACCACAAGTTATGTATTTACTATTTATGGGCCAACAATGAGTTGGATTTCTCAACTACAAAAAGTGGTTTCTTTATCCACTACAAAGGCAAAGTATGTTGCTTCTAAAAAGGTAGCTAAGGAGATGACACATATGTAACTTTTAATGAAAGAGTTGGAAAAATCACAGACTAATAATTATGTGGCCAGAGTGTCATCCATCTTGCAAAGAATTATGTCTTTCATTCAAAAACCTGACATATACAGTTGAGGTATCACTTCATTTGGTCAGTATTAGATAATGGACAATTAAAACTAAAAAAGATGCATACAGATGAGAACCCAACACATATATTTACAAAGGCACTAACAAGGGAGACATTGAACTCCTCTTCAACTTTGGTTGGTCTTCCTGACTAAAAACAAGAAAAAGAACAATAGAGTCTAGGATGGGTCAAATCCGTGGGAGCTTTAGGGGTAGTGGTGTTTCTACAGGATTAGTCTCCAAGTGGTAGGTTTTTTTAGTGTGGAGCCTGATTAGTCCCCAAGCGGGAGATTGTTGTTTTGTGGTGATTGATCAGGTAAGTATTGTTGCATTTCCCTAAGCTGACTTGTCAAGTATGTTTTAGGCTTAACTTTTTAATCAACATAAGTCTTATTATAATGGGTTAGGGTTAGGGTTTTGTTAATATGTGAGAATCTCATAGCTTCTTACAGCGGTATTGAGTTGCAAGGGATTGCAAATTTTAACAGAATGAAATTATTAGATAATAAGATTGGACTCTCTATTTGGTGGACATCGCCTAAGATTGGGTGAACCATGTAAATCTTTGTGTCCTCTAGATCCACTTATGTGTGCTTAATTCCTTTGCATTATTGGTTATATTTGTATGTACCTCTTAAATTTATGTCTACTAATCCTAATAGTAGATGTGTACCATATTTTATGAGATTCAAAATTGCATCATCTTTATGTGAATTGTTAAAAATAAATGCTTGATTTTTCTAGACCTTAATTTGAGAATCAATTAAAATCATGATATAAATGACATTTATCTTGTACAATATTCGTTGAGCTTGAATGCTTACATTGGTTTCTGGTGTGTATTGTTATTGTGATTCTAGTTGTTCTCATGTCTGTGATATTGAGATCTTTAGAGTTCTCTTGCTTGGCTTTACTTAATTTTGATGGTTGGGTGTGATAGAGTCCACCTATGAGGTTGACCTTGGCTGTGGATCTTGACACCATGTCTTGCTTTTGTGCTTTTTCATTTGAGAGAGGTTTTTTTGATTCTTTAGGCACCACTATTTCGAGTTAATAGTCACCTGTGTGTATTTATTGGGATGTTTATGTTGTAGATTTTGCTAAATTCTCCTTTGGCTAGCATAGTATGGGTACATGGAGTCTCCTTTTCCATTATTTTATACTCCCTTTCTATGTCTCTATATGATTATATTTCTATTTTACTATAGTCTTTATGTTATTCCTCTTTGCAAGACTCCATGTTGGAGATCAGTCATGCCAAAGGAATCCTGGGTAGTATGTTATGCCTAGCTTTGAGCTAGAAGAGGACACAATCTAAGTGGTCATGTCATAACTTCCAAAGTTCAAAGATAAATTTGAGTGCAGGGTGATGACACCCTTAGGAATCATTTTCTCCTTATTGAAGGTGAGATTGTTGTCTAGTTGGGTAGGGTAACCATGTATCAACTATTGTCAAGAGATCTTAGTATGCAAGTAGTTATATTAGCTCCTATGATTGGTAGTTAGATGAAAATTATTTATACCTTCATCTAGAAGGAGGGCCTTGCTGAACCTCCATTGTGAGAGTTTTCTTGGTTGTCAAAGGAAACCTCTTATTCTTGTACCACTTAGCATCCAAGGTTAGACTTAATATCCCTTAGAGAACTGGAGTCTGATAGAGGATCCTGACCTTTTCATATTCTTAGGTTTGAGAGAAGACATTGGAGGACATTATTTTGTGGTTGGGTGAACCCACAATAATGGGTTACACTTTAATCCCTTAATTAACACTGAAATGTACATTTTGGAAAAAAACTTCACTTCTAGATGTGTGATGCCACTAAACTGTTACAAATTTAAAGATGAAGTAAATTAGGGACTTTTAAGAGTTTCTATTTAGATTCTAAATATATTTTTTATTTGGAATTGATTTGAATCCATTTTTATATCTCTCGAATAACTAGTACATTGTTGAAAACAACATTTTAAAAGAGTGACACTCACTTCATCGAGCATAATTTTTTTTCTAAAATAGATATCAAGTTGATTCTTTTGAATTTAGTTTTGTGACATCCATATATAGTTTACGCAATTAATTGCATGACTTTGTCCTTAATATTTCATATTTTATTAATGTGTGAAGTTGACTTAACGATAATTTTGAGATACATTCACTTCATAGATTGTAACTTGTGTATTTGTACAATTTCCTTTACTTTTTAATAGAAAGAAGACTTCAATACCTAGTGCATAGATATTTTTTAGAATTCTTCTCTTGTTTAGTTTTTTTTCATGGACATTGAACACAAAGGTTGACATATACTCAAATATCTACGTTTAGTAAAACTAAAAATATGATCATAATAAAATAAATATATATTCACATTATAATCATTGTAAAGATTTTTTTGACTAGTACCATACTCCATAGATAGAATTCTCAAATGAATTTGTTTAATTTGCAAAAAGCTAAAGTCAAAGCTATTTTTTGTCAGCATTTTAATAGGTGCGAAGGAGACTCCATTGTAGTTATGACTAAAGAGTAGAGAGGTAATATCAAACATTTTTTGATCTAAGAGACTTTGGTCTAAATATTTTAAATTAATTCATTCAAATGGGACCTCTCAAGGCCTAAATCATCTTATTTTCTTAAAAATGTATTATTTCAACCAAAACTAGCATGTCCAAAAAAGTGTAACCCACTATTGTGAGGTTACCCAATTGAATGGCTCATAATGAGGTATAGCAGCAAGTGTTATATCTCATCAGGTAAAGATTGTGGCTAGATGCATTTGCATAGCACGTATTGTATTCCTTTGTAGGACTTTGCGAGTTGTTGATGCTCGTTTCAGCACGTGTTCATCCTTTTAGTACCTATGAGGTTAGCTGGTAAGAAGTTGGTGTGGATTCCTTGTACATGAGTTGGATGGCTATTTTTGTGATTGGATTTGATTGTGGATATTGCACTTTTTGTACTTTGTTGTGTGATTTGCAGGCTTCTTGGAGTAAGCCTAGTCCTTGGGGGGATGATGTGTTGCCACCTCCATTTTCTTCCTACATGACATCTCGGTCGATATGACTTTGGCATTATGTTGTGTTAGTGCCTCTATGCATATGGATGATATCTCATATGATAGCTTGTTTTGGCTTTTGATATTTTCTCTATGTTTATATTGTATGACCATGTTGGACCTATGAGAGGTTGGTTCCTTCAAGGTAAAATTGTCTGTATTGTTGTATTGACAAGCTGCTTGGTTCTTATGTATAGTTATGAGAACCATTGAGTTGTGGATTGTTGCATACCTAATCCAGGGTGTCACACCTAATATTATTATGTGAGTTATGTTGGCTCATTATGTTTTTGGTGATTTGAGTCCCGAGCTTGACTCTTTTATGTGATTTCGTGACTATTATTATGTTATGATTGTATGTTAGCATTGTGATATGACCCTGGTTTAATTCATTCTTGTGTTCATTTTGATATTAATACTAAGGTTATGATAGTACCTAGTTTATACAATTTCTAAGACATTGTAGATTATATGGCTTATGATGTGATCTAATAGTTTCACTGATGTATGTGCTAGAGGCTATTGCATTGTTATTGTTCATGGTTTTTAGTTTTTATCTAGATTGGAGATCATTATATATGTTATCATGATGTTGTCTCTAATTTTTAGCAATATTATGCTTTATCATGTTGATGGATATATATTTGGAGTTTTCATTGTTATATGTACATATAATCATAAAATTATTATTTAATGTTTTAAACACAATATTTAATTATGTTGTACATTATTTAATATTTAATATTTTTAAAAGTCAATTTATTATTGACTTTTTTTTTGTGAAGTTTTGTAAATTTGCTCAACCCACTTATAGAGAAATTTGATTTTTTTTTGTTGGGAGTGACTCTTGGCTTCTTATTTTTCTCAATATTTACTCATTGGAATCATGGAAAGATTACCACGATATATCGAGAGTTCCATCCATACACGTAGAGTATCAAATTGTATTTCCTCATCTTAGTTTTTCAATTGTTTATAAGGTAGATACTCTTTTCTTTAATCCATTTCTTTGTTTTATCAATTGTGTTTTATTTACAATAATATAGTGGTATGTGGTGCAGGAGCACCCTTCTAAGGGCTCCCACCATCCAATTTTTGTTGTGAGAAGCACTTTTTCAATGAAGCTTGTAAGTAGAATAAGACTTTTTAAGCTCACTTGTGTGTGAAGGCCTAGTGGAGGTCTTGATTTTGTAGTGTGTTCTTCTTACTTTGCTGTATAGTGACTCAGGGAAAGTTGTCATCCTGAGGTCACTTATATTCTAGAGTTGTCAAAGTCTTAAAACAGGGATTAGGAGAGTTTTTATACAATAGAGTCATGTAAAAGACCTTAGTATGGTCTTAGGAGTTTGGATGAGCAAAAAGTTGCTCGAGCAAGAAAAATTGCTCTAAAACTTGCTAGCAACTTTTCCTATTAAAGGGCTAAACCTTACCAAGGTGGTTCGAAACCCTAACTAAGCTCTACTCCCAAGGTGAACACTATATTTGACATGAGAAACCCTAATTTAGGGGTTGGCAGCTATTGTGTATGGTTATTGTACGGGGAACCAGACTGTGAATGTGAAAACAGTGTGTAACAATTAGTTTAATGGCATGAAGAGTTGAATTAATGAGTTGCAAGTGATATCTTGTATTGTGTATCAGTGTTTAGTTTCATTTTGCTTCATTTCTCAGTATTTAGACTAGCTTTGATTACATTTGTTTGTATATACTTTGTTTTGTAACTCTATCAGTTTGCTGCCAGTTTGGAGGGACTTGAAGATGTAGGGTTGTAACTCCATTTCCCACCGTGGTCACACCATGGTTCTTTTGAATTTGGTAGTACAAACCCTACCTGGTATGTATATGTCTGCAGGGCCCTGGAGTGTGAGTGCATCTATTTGTTTCACCATGCCCTAGGCGAGCTAAGGCAATGCCTAATTAGGAGCGGTCAGCAGTACAAGTGCTCTAGAAGACGAAGGAAAGAGTTTCAAAGCAAGCCCTTTGGAGGGAGTCAAGGGACATGTATGAAGACAATATGCTGTGGAGGAGAGAGCTTGAGCAATCCAAGAAGGTTGCAGTAGAAAGTCAAACAGTTCAGTGACTCAGTGAGGCCTAAAAAGCCCTTAAAACCCTCAATCTTGGTTCAGGCATTGTACGGTATGTTGGTGACTTGAAACCCTAAAAATCCTTGAGGGATATGCAAATGAGTGGGAGTTACTTAAGAACTCTAGCCTTGGTACTGTGAAGAGAAGATGTCAAAAACCCTATAAACCCAGAAAGAGGCCTAATTAGGGCTCTTCCTTGTAGCCCTGTTTTGGGAAGGAAGTATGAAATCGGGTGATAACCCAACCTCACTAATGCCTTGGAGATGATTCAAATGCCCAAAAACACCTTGGAACTCATCAATTTATCTATCAAAGCTTGGGTAGGTAACTGAACTCTAAAAGACCCTTATAAGCCTATGTAAGGGATGGGTCTAGGAAGCAATGCTTGATAGGTTGCAATTTGATAAAGCTATACTTGGTGGTTAGGTTAGGCTAGGTCAGGGGATCCTTTGATGAGAAGGGAATCCTATAGACCTTCATAGGTGTCAAGAGAACACTAGGGTCCTGGTTAAGGATCAAAGGCATACACTTGCTAGTCTATCCTAACCTCCCCATCAGTATGTTTATCTATTTTTTCCCCATGTTTATGGTTGCATTTCATGCCTAATTGGGCTTTTGTATACTTGGGATTTTGAAAATGTAAAATTATTGTCGTTAGATTATCCATTTTCTCCCATAATGTTTTATTTTGACTTTTATTTTGGTCATTTTTTGGTTCGCCTTATTTTTTGTGATCTCTAGATTTATTTATTGTCATGTTTGGCATGTTTTAAAGGATTGTCTTGGTAGCCTCATGATTTTTATATGATTGTGTGATCATCATGAATAGAAGATACTCCAAGCAAAAGTTTTAAATGTCTAAAATCACTGTTATTTCAAATTTGATGATCTTCACATGGTTATTGCCAAAGTTTGGAGTTTTTGGGCATTTAGCCCGCCTTATGAGCCATCCTCGTGTTCTAGCAAGGTGTTGGATGGATACCATTGAAATCTCTCTTCTTAGTGAAGTGGCTAATCAAGCAACTTGACATGTTTATTTTAAGTGTGTGATCACTTTGTTTTACACCTAGAGTGTTTGAGGGTTGAGTTGTCCTATTGTTATTGCTTTGGTTTCTTGTTTTTTTTGCATTTGTATTTTGGGTGAATGTTGGTATTGAGATTGCATTCTCAAGTTTGTAAATTATGCCATTTTTCTTATTCTTGTTTTGTGTGATCTCCAAATTTATTTTTTGTCACATTTCTCATGTTTTAAAGGATTCCCTTGGTAATATCGGATGATTTTTATACAATTATGTGATTTGAATGAATAGAATTAATTAAAAGCAATAGTTTTCATGATATGAACTCACCCTTTATTACAAATTTGATACTTCTCACATGTTGGTTATCACCAAAATTTTGAGTTTTCATGTATTTGGCACCTTGTGATCCATCCTCGTCTTCTAGCAAGGTGTTGGATGGATTCCATTGGATTCTCCTATTGGTAAAATGGCTAGTTGACTAACTTGATATGTTTACCTTGAGTGTGTATTGACTTGGTTTTACGCCTTGAGCTTTTGAGGGTTGAGTTATCCTCTTTTTATTGCTTTGGTTTTGAATCTTTTCATATCTTTGTATTTTGGGTGAATGTTGTTAAGATTGCATTCTCAAGTTTATAAATTGTACCTACTTTGATAGGATCTTGAGAGATCCAGAATTCAATTACTGCTATACATATCACATAGAGATGTTCCTTGTACATCCAACATCATTGCTAAGAACATTTATCATGTATTCTCATTGATTAAGTTGCCAAAATCATTCTAACACATTTCTTCATAATTAAAAAGCTAGGAAAACTACATTCATGAAGCATACCATGAAAAATATATTTGTAGTACACATCTCTACAAGAAAGTGAAACTAAGCCATTCTACATGCATTATGAGCATTCCCTCCAACTGCAATAATGCAAACATATATACGGGGAAATGTCAACCACTTTCTAAACTTATCTTAATAAACACCAAATTTCCAATACACTACACACATTTAAAACATCAATAGTACTAGCAAGGACCTAAAAAGATAGGAGTGCAACATATACAAAATATACCATTTATGTTCCAAATTGCAAGGTCGTATTATCAAACATGACTGAATACAAACAATTACACTAAGATATATGTAAAAAAATCATTCTTTAATGATCAAAATACCCCAATTATTTATTAACATGATTCTTTCAACTATGCTAGTATCATGCTTCCATACATCAACTCAATAATTTCATGCTTCTAATGCTCATCTCAATGTCATGCTTCTAATCCTTATCTTAGCAATGTCCTTCTAATCCTCCTCTTAATTCTAACTCTAATTATCAATACACATCATTGCTACAAAACTTTTCGTTAGAAACACAGTAATTCACTAACATCACAACATAGACAATAGCTACAAAGACTAATGCCATCTTCAACATACCAATATCAAAGTAACAATACATCTGGTATACATCCTACATCACTATATAATTATGTCGACATGGCTCTGACATTTTAATGATCACTGACAAATCTCATCTATAGTCTCACATCAACAACCATTCCACATCTTAAAAATATTGCACCTCTATCAAAATCACCAATTACACCATCGCATCTCAACGTGGGGTGAACCCACGATAGTGGGTTACATGTTTTTGCCTGAACGGACACTAAAATGTACATTTTGGGAAAAAAAAATCATATTCAAATGCATATTTTCGTTAAACCATTTGAAATCAAAAGATGAAGTAAATTAAAGACTTATAATTTTCTATCTAGATTCTAAATATATTTTTTATTTTTATTTTTGAATTAATTTTTATAGTTTTTTCTTTCTCCTACAAAAACTGGTATGTTGCTCAAAACATCATTTTTAAAGAGTTACATTATTTTTAGAGTATAATTTTTTTTCTAAAATAGATATTAATGTTATTCTATCGAATTTAGTTTTGTAACATCCATATGGAGGGCATCCAATTGGTTTGATAACATTATCATAATTATTGCATATTTTGTTAACACTTGAAGTTGACTAAATCATAATTTTCACATACTTTGACTACATAGCTTATAACTTGTGTGTATTTGTCCAATTTCATTTTTTATTTTTTTTGATAGAAAGAGAACTTAAACACCTAGGGCATAGATATTTTTAATTTTTTTTTTCTCACTAAGTTACTATTTTTCCATAAGCGTGAAACATAAAGGTAGACATACGATGAAATATCTATGTTTAGTAAAACTAAAAATACAAAGTCATTATAAACTTAATATATATTAACATTATAATCATTGGAAAGATTTTCTCAGTAGCACCTTACTACATAGATAGGTTTTTCAAATGGATTCATTTCATTTGCTAAAAGATAAAGTGAAAGTGATTTTTTGTCAGCATTTTAATAAGTGCAAAGGAGACTCCATTGTAGGCATGAATGAAGAGTATAGATGTTATATCAATGTTCTTTTTTTTATCTAAGAGGCTTTGAGCTAACCATTTGTAATTAATTCCTTCAAATGAAACTTCACAAGGCTTAAATCATCATATTTTATTAAAAATGCGTAATTTCAACAAAAATCAGCATGTCTAAAAGATTGTAACCCACTATTGTGGGGTCACCCTGTGTCAAAAGTGCAATATCACAAAAAGAAGAGGGTTAACATCAATTATGAATAATGTCTAGTTTTCACCAACATGTCTCCCTCTTTGATATCAAGGACAAAGGTTTAAGGCCTTTGTACAAAAATATTAACTCCCTCTTTTCTTCTGCCAACAACCAATCAAACCACCTATTCCCCTTAAGGAGGCATGTTGTAAAATATTGTTTGTATGTTTGAACCATTTTAGAACTCTTTCAAGTTAAGTAAAATAAACAAGATCAATAATGTCACAACACTACCATCAAGATATTTATCACTATAAAGGAACATAAGTGAAGCATCCATATAAAGTGATTGGTTAATAAACATCTCCATGCCAACATGATGTGATAGATATGACCAAACACCTAATTTCCCCCTAAACTAGAATATAAATATATTGTCAAGTATGTAATTAAATTAATGGATGCAACACACTTATAAAATGAAAGTGATATTATGTGGCATTACACTTGGGAAGCCATATATATGATAGAGCTAATATTCATCATGTGACACTATACATGTCACCAGTTATAATTTAAAAAATTCTCATTGCTGATAAAAAATATATTTGCATATGAATTACTATATATTATTGTTGCAACAATAACTTAACCTAATGTTGAAGTATCATAACTATATATTTAATGAGCACAAATATTTTTGTACATAATACACTATACAATATATATAAATATTTGCAAAAATTTAGATTTTGATAAATTAGAAAAAGATCAAACCTAATTCTTCATATTGTAACCATCTAGCACTCAAACTAAAGATAGAACATGAAACCTTTACTGTTATCATACAACCAAAAAAATAGTGAAAAAAGAATCCCCTAATGTACATTAATTATTTCCTTAGTCATTCCTACAATAAATATTGTTTTGCTAAGATCAATCTTAGATTAATATATCACCAAGTACTACTTCATCTTGAAGACATTAAGAAAATAACATCAAAAACTACTAAAGGATGTACGCCATTACCAAAAACTCCTTCAATGTTTTGAAAGTTGTACCTCCCCAACAACCCATTTGGGAGAGACACTACAACAAGCTATCTTGACACTTCCGCATACTAAGACTCTTTTCAACGCTACAACACTTCCATTGGCATTGCAAGCACATAAATATTAAGCATCATATAAAGTCATACATTCTATATAGCAGCACCATGGCCATGGACACGAAGCTCAAGCTGTACATATCTCTAATACTACTGTGAATAAGATAGCATAAAAATAAAGGTTTTTGTTATGCTATCTCATTCACAAAAGTTATTATTTCAATACTTTTACATCTATAATCATAAATATCAATGCACTTGAAATAACAATATGGTATGCATTGAACATGCGTATGATACAGATTTACATAATTCTATTTGGCATGCTCCATTCCAAACATGTCTTCAGTTCCAACTTGCAACACCATTTAACATATCCTATTAAGAAAGACAGAATGCAAAGTTGTTTACAAAAGAAAAGGAAGCTACTAGAATGCAACGCGTTTGTAATTAAAGTAAAAACGCCCACAAATAGGCCAACATTCAAGTAAAAACATGAAGGTGCGCAACTTTATCATTTACCTGCTTTGCACGATGCCTCCTTTCAACTTGATTTTTTATCCCTAAAACTCTCTTAAATTCATGTAAACGTTTAGCATCTCTACTTTATTAATAAATCAAGGCCTGATTTCTCAAACGAGAGAAGTTGACATGTTTATTTGCGCGTCTCCGCAGGTAATAAAGATCTACAACTTCAAGAACATATTATATCAATGAATGGGAAGAAAACGAGGTAAATTTATTATTAAGTCTTGACCCTAACCCTAACATGTTACAGGCAGATTTTAACACTAGAAATTACAATTACAACTTCAAATCAATCACTCTAAAAGAAAATTGGTTGAGAGACGTTAACCTACAACACTCCTAATTATGTGACCAGTTAACAATGTCTTGACAAGTGATGCGTAAATTAACTTTTAAACTGTACAAATATCATTTCATTATTAGACTGAGCTAGATTATGACTTTAAAAGGATCACATTTTTCAGAAAATTAATCACCCAATTGCGAGCCTTTCAATATGTACCTTCATAAGTCTATTCCCTGATATGAAAAAAGGTTAATCCTTCAATACATGTATCGAGTGCGTCCTAATTGTATGCTAGAAAATCTTAAAAAGCTGGATGTTTGGTTAGGGCTTCAAAGGGTTATGTGTCCTAAGAAATTCATTTTACAATCACCCAACGTTTTATCCACAACCACCTGAACTGAATAAGAGCTGCATTGATTACACAAGAATGCTGAATTGAATTCGCCCTTCAAAAATGATTTGGAGCCTGGGACAATCACAGAAAAACACAATTAACTTATTAGTAAAGTGAAATAAAGGCATGCCACAAATAGGCAATGGATATGAACATATAAATTCCTCTGTACAAATAGCAGAGTACCCCATAATCTAGTTTACCTTTGTAGCTGTTTTATTTGTCACAATCCTTGTCTTAAAGATGCGAATAGCACTCAGGTTATATGTCACACATGTTTCCTCTCAAAAAAAGGTCAATTGTAGACTAGAAGCCTGAAAGTATTTTGGAAAGTTTTGCAAATGACTGATTTGTGTTATATATTACTAAACACTTTCTACAACTTTATTGGGGGTAATGCCAAATTGAGGCGTTATTATTCTAGAGTAAACAGTGAAAATCCATGTCTTGAGTCTATAATATTTATATTTTAAAATTTAAAAGCATAATTATTGTTACGGAGAACCGTGGGCATCTAAAATTGTGGTAGGAATGTCAAAAGATTACTTGGGTACTTCTCAAATGTATTCAGATTGGAAGAGCGTATAAGACAGCATTTGCTTCTTACTCTCTTTTCCCTCTTGTTTTTTCAACTCCAGTAATACATATCTTTCAGCTAGCCATGACTACCTGAGGTTTTAACATTAATACTAGCGGGTTCAGCCATACAAAATCGATCAGAAAATCAGCTTTTTAAAATATGGATATAAATTGTGAATCGTTTAGTATATTATGAACCATTTTGTTATGAAACAATTTGTATAAACATAATGCAAATATTTTAAAATAGCTTAAAATAACAAAGTATTTCAAGGGTTGTTTCAAGAATATCTCCTCTTCGCTGCTATTTTCAAATTCCACATTCCCGTCCCTCCCTGTGGTTCAGTCCTAGATGTGGATGTAACTTAGGCCTTTGATGCGGATCCACCTCCGTGTAAAATAAAGAAAGGGCAAAAACAAAATAGCCCTCGGAGAATGTGCAAAACTATAGAATGCAATTACCGCCGTCTGTCCCCAAGAGAGAGAGAACTAAGAAGCCTTGTACAGGTTACAACAGAGAATGCAGAACTCAAAAAATTGCTGACAAAATCAAACAGGTCACAGCTAAGGGCTCTAACATACTGGAACTCAAGAACAAGCAAACTGAATTGGTTTCCCTACAAGAGACACTAAATTGTGTTACGCTAGATGATCCATGAAAGAGAGGAGCAAGAGAAGACAATGGTCTAGAAAATTTTGTTATGCTAGTTCCACTTCTCGTCAGAGAACATTTTGTACAAAGAGAGTATTCAAAGCATTAGGCTAAGGGTTCAAATCTCGCACTTGCATGGGGGATTGTTCTAAGGTGTGCTCTTGGTCTGCATGTGATGTGCAATGCAATGCTTGGGTTTGTGACATTAACAAATGGATATTTTTGTGCAACAAAAACCAACACCCTACTCTAGATGGCAATATAAAACTATGACTGCGTCTTAAGAAAAAATAGAACAAGGATATCCACCATTAATACTAAGGAGATATCGTCTAAGAAATACTTTGACCAAGCCAAAGAGGTCGCAGCTCCTATGAGAAAAGGAGATGAATGCGAAGATATATCATGCAACAAGTGTAAAGGGAATGTTTTGTAGGTGTATGAAAGGAGGAAGACATCCTTGCTCAAAGACATCTACCTCCAGAAGGAGAGATATTGAACAAAAATAACATCAATGACAGAAGTAGTGGAAGGAGAACAAGAATTCATAACTTCCCCATTTCTAATAAAGTGATCCTTGATGAAGGATAATACAGTTTTAGCCCCCAACTAAGAGATTTGTTTACTATGGGCACGCAAATGTAAATAAGAGGTTGTGATCAAGGATACATATCTTTTGCATAAGGAAGAATTCCTAATCAAAATAACTAATTCTATGTAAGAAAGGATGTCATGTGAAATATAAATTCCTCTTAAAACCAAGAAAAAGTTGATCCTTAGAAAGGATACGAGATTGAAACACTACCTTTTGCCCCCACGGAAAGAGAAAAGGATAAGAAGAGCTATTATATTTCCCAAAAAGTATTATCACACCTAAAATTATATCTTCATGAATGTCAAAAAGCCTACAAAGGATTAGCTTGACAATGTCACGTAGTGGAGAGCAACATAATACAATATAGGCTTAGTCCAATGAGATGTAAAGGAACTTACATAATCGTGACTGCACATTTCGTTGACATACCTAGAAAAAGTGTTCATTCTTGTCCAGATTATGTATAATGTCATGATGTTAAAACGAATCAAGAAAAGGCTGATGGACAAGTTTATAGTATGAGCTCCTCTCATGCTTCAAAAATAGGTGCAATTATTACAACTGAGAATCAGAATAGAGAGAGGAAGGGAGATGTACCTTCTAGAGATATACTAGAACAACATTCTGATATGACAATACATGTTAGTAACACAAACCTTATTAAAAGACTTTTTGATGTGCAAGGTGAATAATTAGTTGGTATAGTAGTTGTATGCTTCCTTTATTCAAATAGAATACCATCCATGTTGCTCACTTAACGTTTCTCTGCAGAAATGTTTCAAGCTATCAATAATGGACGAGCTATGTAGGAATCAATAAAGAATTTTTTTTCTAAAAGCAACAACCCACACCAATCAAAAGAACATAGTGTACAAAAGATCTTAGTATTGTGATAGATAGGTGGACAAATGCTAGGAATTGTTCCCTAGTTAATGTCTTTGTAACTTGCAGCAAAAGGCCTTATTGTATTATCGTCTTGATGTATTTTGGTTGTACTATTGAGCACTGAGTTCTAGGCTGTAAGCCTGAATGCAAGTGCATTCTCCTCTTTTGTACTTATGTCTTTAATCGGGCACTTGTTACTACAATAGTGAGATATTTGTGGGTATCATCCCCACCAGAGTTTTTCCCTTAACCGGGTTTTCCTCGAAAATAAATAATAGTGTTGTGATGTTTATGTTATGGGTTCTGTTTTCTTTGTTTGTATTTATTTTCAGTATTATGTTGTGGTTTCACTTTAAAAGGTTAAAGAATACTGGCACACCAATTCAACTTCCCCTCTCAATGCCCCCTAATCCTAAAAAAAAGGAACATTGTGTTCCACCATGATTAGAGATGTATTCAAAGCTTTGAGATAATCAACATATAAAAAGAGTTGAGGTGAGAGGTTTAGTTCTTGATGATTATTTTTGCATTGATGTTAGATTATTGTGGACTTTATTAGGCCCATATGTGAGATGATCAAATTTGCAAACTCAAAAGTTCCATGAAAGATGGAATAAATTGAATACACCCCTTCTTTGTGCTACTTATGCCTTAACTCATAAATGGCATAAAATTTAAGAGACATAAAATTGCTCCATATGAGAATAGATAGGGGATTTTGGGATACAATAAGTGTAGTGACCTTGACATGTGCTTTTTCCTAAAACTTTAATATCATAATATGTTGGTCTTACCCTTTCAATAAGTACCCCCAATGGAGAAATCTAGTAAGTCTAAGTCAGCCAAAAGGTGATTTCACTTTCTGATCCCTATATAAGGCATCCTTCCCAATTAATTTCTACATCTTACACCATCTTATTCTCATCTACACAAGATGTATTTTCAAGAGAATATGTGACTCAAGGAACAACTTATATTAAGGTGTCTTCGGTTACCAGTTCAATTATAATTTCATGATGTTTCATCATGTTATTGCATCAACATATGGACGACCTACCTGAAGAGCATTACATCGTCAATTGGAGGTCAAATTGCTTCAATAAAGCATTTGTATCCTAGCAATTCAATTCAAATTTCTAGTTTAATCCATCAAAAGTTGTAGGGTTGAGTCCCAAATAAGGGTTTGACTAATGTTGCAATATCCCCTTTTTAGCATGACCATGATAGTGGATGGATTTAGCCTATTACTGGGTCCTTGTAGGCTTATACTAGTGATTAGAAGACCCTGTTGAGGGTTATGGCTCCATTTGGTGGGACTTACTATTTATAGTAAGTCAATGGTTGGTTCTGATGAGTTCAAATGAGTTGAAGGAGTTGAATGATGCTCTCAGTTTTTATTTTTCGCTTCCAGTTTGGTCTCCAAGAATATTGGAGGGAGGGTCTATTTTTAGTAAGTCACCCTATCAGATTTATTCATTGTCCTTCTTCCTCAGGATCACTCATGTGTTGTTAGATTTCAATGTTGATGCTTCATCAATCATTTATGCAAGATAGATGAATTATGATTATTATTTAATTAAATACGTTAATATTTATATTTTTACTGGTATTGTATATTGGTCACCTTACTGTCATAGCTCGCTAGAACCAGGTAGAAAAGTTTTAAATCTTGGGTATAGGAAACAATGACCTTGTGTGTCAAAATATCATGATATTCATGAAAAGGTCATTTTTGGAGCTGAAGGGAGTTAACAAATTATATTATTCAAATATGTTCCAAGTATAAAGCAAAGTGCATTTAAGTGAAAAGTGTCTTCATGAAGCTAACTGTTGGAGTGATAAGAAAGATTTGTTTTATTATTATAAAAGCAATGGCTTGTTACAAATGAAATCATTCTTAGATATTGATATTTGCTTTTGTTGATGAAAAATTGTGTGGGTTTGAAATTCTCCAAGGTCCGAGAGAATTGTCTTTGGTTATTGTACTTTCAGCCATTTTCTTTAATGGTGAATTGTGTGTTTCTAATTCTGGATTAAGTACCAAAGGTGGATGACATTGCTACTGCGTAGCGTTTTTCTTCCTGAAGGTTGTGTTTTGTTTTCAAGGGGCTCAAACTTGAATCAAGCTGCGATAATATTCTAAGCTGGGACGACTACCTATAAGGTCTGCGATTTACAAATATTCGAGCTGCCTTGATGATATCGGGTGTTGCATTCATTCTTTAGGCAGCCGTCTTCTTGGTATAGGCTGTGAATTACTCTAGAGAGGAAGTGACTCCACATTCCCAAGCTGTGATTTAAATTGAGATGCTGCAACTTATGCATCATGTTTGAGATATCATTCGTGAGTGTTGTGATTCCCTCCTTAGCAGTGATTCATAATTATGTCAAGCCTAGTCAATAGTTGAGGCTAGGTTGGGTTTGTCACAATGGTTTTAGAGCTTTCATGTAAAGTGTTTGTCAAAATGTCAACATTCACAATTGAAGCGAATTTAGTGTTTGTTGAACTTAGAACCTATTGGGGTTCCTACAATGGTATCAGAGTGGTTTCTTGCCACCCTATGTGGTTGGAAATTTTGAGTTCCCATGATTGATTTGTGAGTGATTAGCACTCTTGCATGTTATTTTAATCATGGACAAATATAGGAAATCCAATAAATATGCAAACCAGTTCAGTAGTGTGTCATGTTTCACGAAATAAATAGGTGCCTAGTAAATGAAATGGAGAAATTGAGGTAAACACGGGAAAGGCTAGAAGCAAAAATTTTAGATCCGATGACTATTAACATGATAGCTATGTTTATGGTGTCCTTCAATAAGTCTTCCTCGCAAAGAAAGCAAGAAGAGAAACGAGAGATTTTCACAAGTGAGACATCCAAAAATCGTTAGGATGAATTTTCAGCAGCTATTGATCATTGTGGAGTTGATCCTAGGCTTTGTGGGGCAGCCACTAGTACACCTTGCATTCATGATGTTCAAGTTTCTTCACAGCGACACTTAGATATGACTGGTGCAGGATAGAAGTACCGAGTCCAAGCATCTTCATGAGACTAGAATTAGTGAGCAGCAAAACAATGATGGCAACCTCATGCCAGTTAGTTGTACTGAAAATGTCAATGACACAAGGTCTGATTTTTAGTACAAAAGTCCCTTATTTGATCATGTTGATGGTGTTGTTGATGCCACAATGGGTTCTAACTCATTAGATGATGGGGTTGTATTTGAACATTGCGAGGAAAATATGACCTCTGATAGCTCTAAATTTTATGACAGCGGTCATGATGATGAGTCAATGTAAGAGATAGTAGTCTTCCCATGTGTGGGAGATGGGAGCATGGAGTTACCTGGTGATGACGATTCGAGTGTTAGGAATGAGTTAAATGATGAGAATTCATGTCATAGTGATTCTGATTTTTATGATAGCAATGAGTCATTTCTGCAGCAACATAAGATATTAGAGAGTTTACAAGTGGATGATATTGATACTTATGTTGTTGGCACTTCTGATGACATTTATGAGGATGATTCATGTTGTGATAAATGTGATTTTTCATATAAGACTTTAGGAGATGATTCAGAGTTATCATTGGCTGATGATAGGTCGCAGGATCATAGTTTCTAGGGACTCATAGTTGAGGGGGAAGCAGAAGCATGCGAGATTGATATAGCAGCGACTTTCACCTTTTCAGATAAATTATTTGTAGAGGTACCTAGGAGTAGTACCTCGATTTTTGATATATGCGAGGGTGTTAGCACACATAATGTTAGTGATCATGTGGTGAGTAGTGAGGATACAGTTTCCTATCACAGTGCAGCTAGTGAGTTAGATAGCTTACGTAGGAGCTAAAGTATGCAGAGACATCATGTGACCAGACAGATGAAGTTGAGTGATACTGATATTTCTTCAATTTTGAACATCATGATGCTATCTGGTAGATGTTGGTTGTATTTGGTTGGGGCACTCCTATGTCAGACGACCACGGTGGCAGTTGCCTTTCCCTAGTAGATATTCATTCACCTCGAGAAGTTGTTAGGATCTTGAAGCATAATTATTTACAGTTGGTAGCTGACATGGATTACCTTCTTGAGTGGGGTACGACTTGTTACAAGGCATTGTTAGGGAAAGTGGAGGAGGTGCTTGAGCTCACCCATGAGCTTGAGGTGACTTTTGAGGAGGTGCTTGAGCTCACACACTTACATCCATCCTTGATATGAGTGCAGTAGCTATATAGGAGATGAGTGCATCAGTGGAGGACTGCAAAGAAATTCATGTTGTACCATGTTCCCCGGTAAGTCACAGATCCAATTCATCTACATATAGTGGTGGTTGGTTGTGATTTGATATACATAGATTGTGGTGATGGATTTGTTGAGAACACAATTACATCCATCCTTGATATGTGTGCAGTAGCTATATAGAAGATGAGTACATCAGTGGAGGACTGCAGAGAGCTTCATGTTGTACCGGGTTTCCCAGTAGTTAAGACACTGACAGATGATGCACACAGATTATTGAGAGCCCTAATCTAATAGTTGTGGACTATTCAAAGAGTTGTGTGCCAATTCATGACACTACTACCTCTTCTTCACAGGACTTGGGCAGAGTATCATCTGATTTGGAGACGAGCTTTTATGAGGATTTGTTTCCTTCTTTTGTAAGCAAATCTATTACGTCATCTCATACAGTTGATAGTGATAGACAGTAGTGCCACAATTTCAGAGGGATCAACTATAGGTTACATGGGAGCAAGTTAATGCTTCTTCATATAATTTCTACTACAGAGAATCATTTACGGACTATCTTCTTGAGAGTTTGAAATTGCAAGAGGAACCATTTGGAGCTTCTGGCGGTACTCTCATCTGGGGTTCTCGCGGTATTCAGATTTTGGCGGGAAAGATTGTAGAGAGTTTAACTACAATGCTTCCCCACAGGAATTTTATGGTTGGGTTTGCTAAGAGGGTTACCCATGATCCTGCCCAACTAGTTATTCGAAGATAGAGATTGGAGCCATCTCTTGGTTCTCGGTTTGATGATGAGCCTCTAATGGAGATCGGAATATTTTATTGTAACTACATAATGAGGATTGCTCCTCATTTCTCTTTTGACCCACAAGTAGAGGACTCGGCATTATGCAGGTGTGGGTTGGCTCCAGGTTCCTACCATCTTTTGGATGGGTTTGTACAGTCTACAGTTGATGGGGTTAGTTGTTGCAAGTTAGCAGGAGGCTACTTGCAGAGTTAGCATATCCATGATGGTTTTATAGAGAATGGATATTTGGGTTATGGTACAAATGCTTTTAGGAGTACTACTTCCTGTTGCACAAATAGGCTTCATAGTCATGGCAGATTGGTAGGGTATGCAGGAAGTTTTGATATAGCAAATGATATTCGATATCCATTTTTCCTTGTTATGGATGGATGTGAATTTTGTCTCTAGTGTGATCCAAGTTGAGATAGGATTAGCACTGAGGATTGGATGAGCCACAATTATATATATGGTGATAGTATGTTCAGGATAGCTTTGTGGATAGTTTTATCATCACAGGACTTTGTTCGTGGCACCAGAGACATTTTACATATTTATCCTTGAGATCCGAGTGGATCATTGTATTTCTTTGATTCCTCTGATTGCTTGAGGATAGGCAATCTTCAGGAGGGACAACTGTAATGTCCCCTTTTTAGCATGACCATGATAGTGGATGGATTTAGCCTATTACTAAGTCCTTGTAGGCTAATACTGGATCCGTTTGGTGGGACATACTATTTATAGTAAGTCAGTGGTTAGTTCTGATGAGTTCAGATGAATTAAAGGAGCTGAATGATGTTCTCAGTTTTTATTTTTGTCTTCTGGTTTGGGATCCAAGACCCCTCATGTACTCTCAGATTTAGATTTTGATATTCCTTCATTCATTTTTACAAGACGGGTGAATTATGATTATTATTTAAGTATGCTAAGGTTTTCTATTTTTGTTGGTATTACATATTGGTCATCTTAGTGTCATAGCTCATTGGAACCGGGTTGAAAAGTTCAAAATCTTGGGCTCATTGGAACCTTCTATGTCAGAATATCATGATATTGATGAAAAGGTCATTTTTGGAGCCAAAGGGAGTTAATAAATTATATTATCCAAATGTCCCTATAAAGCAAAGGGTATTTAAGTTGAAAGAGTATTCATGAAGCTAACTATTGGAGTGATAAGGAAGATTTGTTTTATTATAATAAAAGCAATGGCTTGTTGCAAATGAAATCATTCTTGGATATTGATATTTGCTTTTGTTGATGAAACACTGTGAGGGTTTAAAATTCTCCAAGTTGGGAGAGAATTGTCTTTGTTTCTTGCTCTTAGAGCCATTTTCTTTAATGGTGATGTTATTACTAACCGATTACTGAGAGGGGGGGGTGAATCAGTAAATACTTGTTTCTAATATAATTCAAAATTTGTCTAGTTATCCTTTCTTCTTAAGCAGAATATAAACAATCATTCATAAGCATATATATAGAAATACACAGATCAACACAAGATGTATACGTGGAAACCCTCGGTTAGAAGGAAAAAACTACGGTGAGACTGAACTCACAACTTCACTACCGCACAATGAAGGTGCCCTGTTAGGAGCTTACAAAACACTTGTGAAGGTGCTACTCGATTAAGGGATTTTACAAAAGATCAGTTAAGATCTTATTCCTGTTAACATTCGCCTGGTTAGAGGTCTTTTAACATCAACAAAGATGTTACCTTGTTAAAGGATTTTACAAAGAACCGATTAGGTCCACCCTAATAGAGGGATTTTAATTTGCTTTCACACCTTATAAAAGCAATGATATCATATGACACTGAATGTCTGATTAGATCATACCTGTTGATCTCTTCCCGGTTTGCCTAGCTGTTGAATCTTTTCTGCCTCTTTGCCTTTCACCTCTGGTGACTGTGATTTCTACGCAGATGTCTCTTCACTGCTCTGTTTACTCAACAACACTTTTCTTGCGTCCTATGACCAGTATTTATAAAAGAGTTCACTTTCATGAAACCTTTAACTCATAGAACCGCCAGGCTATAAACTCAACAAAAAATCATGCAACTAGCAAAAAGTTTTGTGTTCCAATCTAGAGTTGACCTTGAAATCATCTATAGAAATAAAGCTAACTCTCGTTCAAAAGCTAACTCCACTTCTGAGCGGTGGATGTTCAATATAATCTGGCTCTTAACTCAAACTGATCTGCAGAATTCAGATCGGATCTTTATGCAGTTAGACCGGTATACACTTATATCCAGTTCTTCCTTGTATGCAGCATAAGACGGGGACTATGTGCTCGGTTCGGTCTACTAGTGTATCTTTCTATATAGTTGCCCGGTGCATACACTCTTTTCTTAGTCTACCGGTGCCTTTTTTTGAGTAATATGAGTGACCACTGAACCTTTACCGATGTGAATGGTGTTTGTGATTTACACTAATGACAACAAATATTGCTAACAATCTTCCCCTTTGCCATTGCTGGAAAAACCATCCACAAAACCATACTCACTTACTTGTAATAATTTATACCTTGTTTTGTAGACTGTTCTTTCCTCTATAGCACACTTCCCCTATGTTCCAGACTTCCCCTGTTTGAGTGCTCCTTGCATGGATGTTTTGTCCTGTTCTGTTTCTGAAACTTTCCATTTCCCCTTTTGTTTTGTTCTTTTGCTTGTTCTTTCCTTTTTTTACCTCTTCTATTTCTTTTTTCTTCTTCCCCTTTTTTTCTCCAAAGGACAAACTGAGAGGACGAGACTCTAATCTCCTCTGAGGTCTTTGCTGATTTCTTTGACAGATCTTGCAAGAATATGTCAAAATTTGAAGCTCTTGTCATCAGACTACTTGCCACTTGAATTTGTTGTTGAAGCATTCTTAGGTTGGTTGACACATTTACCTTAATCTATTCAACCTATTTGTGGAGAATCTCCACTTTTTTCTTCTCATAGTGATCTATTGCCACCGTTTCTAGATTTGTTAGATCTTCGCCGATGGCTTGTGCCAAGACTTCTAGCTGAACAATGATTGGTTCATCTTCATCTATATCAGCATTCGGTACAAAGCTGCACAAGATATTCTTTACAGTGGTCAGGACCATGTCCTATTTCTTCTTCGTTAGCTCTTTGAGCTGCCTAGTTGAAATCTTGCTGATGTCTACCACTATATCGGTGTCCTTGCTCCGTTTAGCTTCTTTATCCCTAGCAAATGACAACTTCCTCTTAGATGAAGAGGAGCTTGGAATGTCTCCTTGACCCTTTAGCTTGGGCTCTTGTTCCGGTTGAGCTTGCTTAGTTTGTACAAGAATTTCTTGTTCCTGTTGCTTATTTTCTTCATCTCCTTGTTGAGCTTCATCTTCAGATTGTACCTCTTTTTCAAGAAGATCTTCTTTAGCAGGTGCTTCTTCCTTACTCTGAGCTTCTTCTTCCGGTTGCTCTTGTTCTTCCTGTTGAGAATTTTCTTCTTGTGGGAGTTGTTCTGGTGGGACTCCTTCCTATTGTTGCTCCTCAACTGTATGTAGTTCTCCCATAGGAATATCAGTTTCTAGTTCTTGTTCAACATTTATTTGTTCACCAGACGTAAACTCTTCTCTATGAGTCTTTTCCTTACCGGTTGTAGATTGTTCACCAGAAGTGAATTCGACCGGTGGTGCCAGCACTTGTTCAATTTGATCTTGAGGACCTAGTTTTTCAAGTGCACTAAGGTCATACTGTTACCAAAACTCCAAAGTCTCTTTATAGACTTGATTTTCATATCCATTTAGTATCTGGGCAACTCTATACTTTGGGTTCAGATTCATTGCTGCTTCGTCTAGCAGAAGCTTTATTCTTTCTTCACTAAAATGAGGTCCAACTTTTAACAGTGTTTCCCTATTGATCCTTTTGTTAGTACCTAGACTGGTCCTCCATTTGGTTTGAAGCCTAGAATTGAGTTCCAGTGGGAACTTGGAACTATAGTCCCTTGGAGTTCTATTGTAGTCCATCAAAATTTCTACTATGGCTACTATTATTGACTGCTTATCATCTTCTCCTAGCAGACTATACCATTTGGCAACATTATCTATGTGTCCAAAGTCCATGACTTCATCAACAATATCATTAACACTCATTATACGTGTCTTAACTTTTCCTGGAGAGGTTAGAATGGTTGGATGAGCTGGATAGTCACTGCCCTATTCATTAGTGATATCTACAATTACCGGTGCGTCAACTCCAAGCACTCCTTTCCCTTTATTGGTGTCAGTGACCAGTTGAACTATTTCTCTTTGTTGAGCTTCTTCTACTTGCTGTTTGGGTGTGAAGAAGTTTGGTCCACATCACTACTCCATCATGCACTTTCTCAGCTTCTCCAATAAGCATGAGACCGATCCTCCTTTTTGTTAAGAAGGTTTGCTGATGTAGTTCAGCCTATTCAGTGGCTTCTTCCAGAGTGAGGTGGTTCTGAACCTCTAGAAGAGCAAGTATTCTCAATTCCTTTTCTCTTTCCATCGAAGCTTTCCATCTAGCTTCAATTATTTGAAGGAGATCCTCCGGTACAATTTTGTGAAGTTAGGTAGGATGCAGATTGTACTTATGAATCCAATGCACCACCGCTTCTTCAATCTTCCTCCTATCTTCTTCATTCAAAAGCTGATATCTTCTGCTCATAGAACCCATTCCACCGGTTTCTTTCAATCCTGGCACATCTTCATCAATTGTGGCTTTTCTTCCTCTTGGTGGATCCTCCTTTACCGATTTGCTTGATCCCTTCTTCCTTTTGATTAGAGGAACTATTTCTTTTGAGTCTGAATCCTCTTGTTCTCCCCCTTGGGTACTAGTTACCGATTCTTCTTTCTTCTTTCGAGACTTGGGTTGCTCCGTCGCTGGTTTCTTTTTTGGTGTAGGGGCCCTTTTGGTATAGACATTTTTGATTGGTGCCCTCTTTTTATGATTGTCTTCAATCTCGGTGAACGTACCAAACCGGTTTGCAGAGAGATCCAGATTTTCTTCATTTAGGGTATCAGCATATGCCTTAGCAATTTTGGTGGAGATCTCATACCCTAACTCAAGAGCATACTCTCTTCTCGGTTCGACTGCTTGAATGATGCAGTGATTGGTGGAAATTAGAAAACACACATCATCCATGTATGCTTCAATAATTGTTCTTGGTATCCGCTCCCTTGTGTGCATCCTTAGTTAAAAGGCTTCAAAATATTCGTTCACTACCTTACTTAACTGGTTTCCCAGTTGGTTCGCCAATTCAGCTATTTGGTGAATGACCGGTCTAACGTCGATCTTCCATGCCACTTTGCCAATTCCAGGAAAGAATTTTTGATAATAGTAGAGACATACCAGTAAAGTCCCATACTTCATAGATTTCTTCTTGACAATACCGAACTTCTTCATATTTTCAAATATTTACCCTCAGAGAATTCCGCAAATATCATATTTGGCATTATTATACATTATCCAGTGGACGGTATGTATCACTTCTCCCGATATGCTGTTGAGATTACTGGACTGATAGATTTTATAACCTATCACTGCAGATGCAAACTGAACCCCATCGGATCTAGATTTCGTCAACTTTGTGATGATTACATTTGAGATGGTTTGCAACGTCAAGGCTTCACCTTCCTGACTGTATCCGGTTACATGATGTAAATCCTCCTTGGTTATTTTTGTAACTTCACCCTTTTGTAGCCAAAACCCTGGATCGTTCACTCAACTGAGGACCAGTCAAATCCAGTCACGTCGGAAGATAGTTGGATAGGCGACTCCGTTGATAAGAACCGACGACACCAGCTTCGTGTATCGGTCTTGCAGTCTTTCGTCCTCACATAGAGAGAGATACTCACCCTGAATGTATGTTTCACCAAGTTCTTCCTACTTGGAACGCAGTCACATCTTCTGTCATAAAGACACCCTTCGGTACTATTGACAAGGCTCCAACCATATCGGTTGCTCAACTCTGAATCACCGCAATATCATATGCAAGACAATCCACTTGATTTCCCTTGATCAACTTCAATATAGAGGATAATGACGCCATAGCTTGATAATTGGTTACCATAGAAGGTCGCTTGGTCGGTATAGCAGATAGTAGCTCACAGTGATCAAGGCACGAGAATTTTACTTAGCACAAGAATTCATTAATCACAATGAAAGCAAAGTAAAATTTATGTGTAATCCCCCTTTCTTTTATAGGGTTAGGTCACAACGGTAATTACTAAATGGTAACTATTTGTTAAATGCTTACAGTAATAAATTCGTTACCTAACTTTTCTTTCCATTTTTGCCAACCGATGATCCAGCTTTTTCGGTTAGGCAAACCCTGGTTGATTACTTCTTACCTGTCTGGTTCTCCTTGTAGACTGAGTGAGTTTGATTCTCACTAGTCCTACCAAGAATGGTAAATGATCTACTGGCTCCCTCTAGGCCTTCTTCGCTCAGTTTGCTGAAGAGATATCACCATCAACAGATGATGACCTTTCCTCTGTTTTCTTCTTGGCGGAGCTCTTTGAATGTTTTTTGAACCAAATCTGTCTGACTGTTTTTCCAGTCTTCTCTTCCTTATTGATCTTATCATTTGAGGGTGAGATCTTCTCTACTAGTTTGATGAATTCTTTCCTTTTGATAGATGACCGGTTCCTACAATTTTTTGCTAGGTGTCCAACTTTGTTATAGTGATAGCAAACTATCCCGGTTGCCTTCCATGGGTTCACCCTTCTAGTGTTAGGTGATTTGCACCATGAGTCACTGTGACTATGTACCCCACAGTTTGCACAATTGGTTGTGCTCCGGTTCATGTTTCTCTTGGTGAATACTGGTCTTGGAGATCTGAATGCCATTGTCTTTGATTTGCATTCTTCAACCTTGTGTCCAAATTTATTGTATGCATAGCAGTACCCTTTGAAGCTTCCCTTGCTTCTATTGGATACAGTTGTAGGGCTGGACCAGCATTCATTTGTCTCGTGGCCATACTTGCAACAATTCTTGCAGTATGGGCTGTTTGACTTTACCGGTGCATTCTTGCAGTCATTTGTTCTATCACCCGGTTTCCCACAACGAGTGCAAGAGGTGTTGAAGGTCTTCTTACCCTTTTGTGCCAGTGGCTCCTTTTCTTTCTTGCTTATCTTGGCTTCAAAAGACTCACCAGTCTCTTTGGTGGCTTCACTGGTGAAACCAAAACTGGTGTGATCTTTATGTTTCCTTTGAGCTTTAAGTTGCTCATCAAGCTTGACAGAGCTTTCGTTGTATCTTCTTAGGGTTTTATTTCTTTCTTCAAGTTCTTTCATCTGTTCCTTCAGTTGATACAGCTCTAGTGCCAATCGTTTGAATGCTTCATCCCTATCATGCCATCCCTTTTGCATGTTGGCGTTTTCTTGGGTGACAATATGCATGTCTTCTTGGAGTTGCAAAATGATAAGTTCATTTGCCCCTACAACTTCCTCTTTCATCTTCCACTTTTCTCTTTTTCTCGATCAATTTAGTCATCCTCAGGGCATTCTCTTCTAACTCCCTTTTGAGGTTAACAATCTAACAGGTAGAACCGCCAGGCTGTAAACTGAACAAAAAATCATGCAACTAGCAAAAAGCTTTGCGTTCCGATCTGGAGTTTATCTTGAAATTATTCATAGACATAATGCTAACTCCCGTTAAAAAGCTAACTCCACTTCTGAGTGGTGGATGTTCCGTATAATTTGGCTCTTAACTCAAACTGATCCGCAGAATCTAGATTGGATCTTTATGCAATTAGACCGGTATACACTTTTACCCGATTCTTCCTTGTCTGCAACATAAGACTGGTACTATGTGCTTGGTTCGGTCTACCGATGTATCTTTCTATATAGTCGACCGGTGCATAGACTTTGTTCTCAATCTACCACTACCTTTTTTTGAGTAACGTGAGTGACTGGTGAACCTTTATTGATGTCAATGGTGTTTGTGATTTACACTAATCGCAACTCATATTGCTAACAGGTGAATTATGTGTCTCCGATTCTGGACTAAGTACCAATGTTGGACGTCATTGCTAGTAGGCAACGTATTTATGCCTGAAGGTTCTATTTTCTTTTGAAGGGGCTGAGACTTGACTCAAGCTGCGATAATATTTTAAGCGGGGACACCTTCCTTTAAGGTCAACGATTTATAGATATTAGAGCTGCATTAATGATATGGGCTGTTGCGTTCATTGTTCAGGTAGTCATCTTCCTTGCTATAGGCTGCGAATTGTTCTAGCAAGGCAGCGACTCCACATTCCCAAGCTGTGATTCAAATTGGGATGTTGCAACTTATGCATCAGGTTTGAGATATCATTTGTGTGTTGCGATTCCCTCCTAAGTAGTGATTCATAATTATCTGAAGCCTAGTCAGAAGTTGGACCTAGGCTGGGTATGTTACAAAGCAGAATCCTAGTATACCCCCATACACACTATTTTTCTATTTTACAAGTCTAGTTATAGTTTTCTATTGACATGACAAGATGAAATCAGCTTAGCAAACAATAGAAAACCTAGATCTAGTATATCGTCCAAGAAACCCTGTACAAGAAGAAATCAGCTTAGGAAATTAACAGTCACAAACCCAAATCTATAAGATTGTCCAAGCAACCCTCAACAAGGTAGCCTACGCTAAACTTGATCCAACTCAAGTTCACATGAGGCGGCCTTGACCTCCTTAAGGTAGCTGCAGTTTTCCAAAATCCCCATATGGAGTCCGAAAACCCCAAACCTTGAAACATATGAAATGGATTAGTTTCTGGACAATGTCACTCTACTTGATTGTGACCTAATCTCAATTTACATTTGAAGCATAGGTGAACAATACAATTTCCCTTTCATTTCTGTAGTAGTCATTATTAATTATTTATGCATGGATCTCTATTAGCTAGTTTATCAAATCGCTTAAACAATCATTTCGAGCAACATAAGGAATGGAATCCCTACAACTATGATATTAAATTGGCTCTCTTGGGTCCTCTTCGGAAAAGGATTAGTTTGCATGCATAATTTTGTAGACACTGCTTCCCTACATCATATTTTGTTGAACCAAGAAAATCTTACATTTTGCTTGATTCTGATTTTCATATTCATATTTTATTTATTTCCATTTCATTAATTTAGGTGCAATCATTTCTTAGATATATCACTCATGCACTCTTATTATTTGTGCTTCTTAATTAATTATATACATTTTTGTATTTTGTATTTGCATTCCTTATTGGCTTCAATAAATTGTGTTTCATTGCATTAGATATCATTAAAAAAATTATTCTCATCTTGAAAAAATATTTTTTAGGGCACTATATGAACATCATTCCATTTTATCAATTCTAGCATGAAACGTAGACCTTTGCATTTTTATAGTTTTTTACATAAGCTTACGATTACAAAACCCTTCTATTCATAAGGAAGTTTTAAGGAAACGAGATATAAATACTAATGGCTTTATTAATGGTCCCACTTCAAGGGTAAAACATTGATGGCTAAGTTTGTTCCCTCTCCCAAAAATGGTCTTACCGATGATGACATATTTTTGTAAAAAGAGACTTGTCGACACTTCTTTCAATAATCTCTCCCTCCTAGGAATGATGTTGACATTTTTCCAAAAATGTACAACACTCACAAGGATAGTTTGAGGTCTTAGTAGATAAAAAACCCCACCAAAATCAAGTCAATATCATACTTTGTATCATGAAAATAGTATATTGTTGTACACCCTTGTCAAAATGTCCCTCAACCTTAACACAAATCAGCAGCTTTTGTTAAGGTGCTAGATGGTCTGATTATCATACAGTAGCCCACACATATAAGAACAATCCTTTCCCCCTTATCCTTCACAATATGTTGGTAAGGATTATGATCTTATTGATCAAATTCGGGATACTTTATAGTTCAAAACCAATGTGATCCCCTCATGAGTATTGTCCTTATCAATGGTAATACTATAAGACATACTCAAGTTAATAATGGTTTCAGCTCTTAATCTGTCTAGCATTAACTTGATGCATAAGGTGGATATGCTTTACAAAATTATTATGCAGAAACCCTAACTGTAGATTAGATCACTTGATTCTACTCCATTTCTTCTAATATTTGGACAGAACATGCTTGAATGTGCTTAAAATATTCTACAAATGTCAGGAAAAAATTGATAAAATTTGATAGAGATTTCCACGATGATCTCAAAACTTTAGAAAAATGATTTTCCTCTAGGGTGCCAATACCATGCTTTGATATTACTTGTTATGAGATAGTATGCACTGAAGAGGAGGATAGTCCAAAATATGTCTAGATGCTTTCTAATAGTTGAGAACAAGTCACTTTGAGTGAGAATATCTGCAATGAGACCACAATTCACAATCTGATGTTGAAATAAGACACTATTTCTCCCGTCTATACCTATGCCTAGGATATAACCCATAGTGACTTAGATATATTATAGACGTCACAAGTCAACCTAATTAACTAAATAATAATAATAATAATATACATGCCAATTACTCATAACCCTCTATATATTCTAATATTAAGAGTGTACTACATTTTTGATGAATAGAGACCTTTTCTATTAATAATATAAAAGTACAGTATTCACAAAAAAGGGGTCGGGGGAAGAAATCACCCTGCAAGTCACACGGCAACTAGGCCGAAATCATACAACTATTCATCAAAAAAGCATATAAAAAGAGAAACCCTCAAGCTACAAGGGTAGTAGCAAAAGAGGGAGGAGGATCTCTGTCATCAGGATTGCCCCAAACACTGGGCCCGGGAGTCTGATCAAGAATGGACCAGCCATCCTCTGGATCTTCTTTTTCCAGCTCTCCTTCCTCCCACCTGGGCGAGATTGCAAGTGCTAGGCGAGGGAACTTGTCTTGATTGGCACGAACACTGACCGACAGCCGAGCAGTAGTGGAAACAAGCACGGGAGGCCAGCCAGAACCCGCATCCCTCCGAGGAGGACGAGGGGTGGAGCGGCGGCGCCATTGAAGCAGATTTCTGGAGTGTCTGGCAGAGGAACTCCGGCTATGACGGCAGCCCCTTGGTGGTGTGCGGTCAGCCAAAAGAGTATCAGGAGGCACCCAAGCTACAGTACAAAAGGCATTGCCCTAGTGCTGGCGCAATTCTATATGTATACATCAACAATTCTAACATTTTTCATAAAGTATAGAAAACACTAGGAGATTAACATCTTATATAATTTTCAAACTGCTAATGTAAAATTTAGAAATAATTTCATCTGATTCTAATTTAAAAAATATTGTGTAGTTATAAAAATAACATAGCTCTTAAATCCACGCAAAAATGCTGATCGTGCCTGAGTGCTCATTGATAAGCATTACGATGAAAAAACAGTATTCCGTCTACCTAAACTATAACTGAAATGCTAGGAGAGATGTAACAGTGTTTTGATCTTACAAGAGCTTCTCTAAGAAAAGAGGCTTGGGAAAAGATTTCTTGAAAGAACACGCACATAACGGCCGAGGACTTTATATATGGTACTAATCCAAATTTTTAGAAAGTAGTCAGAATGAATCGAGCTAATTAATACAATATGATACCCGCAGTCATTCCTTCCAAAGCACACCCATTTTTCATGTACATTTCAAATTATGGGAAAAACAAAATATGTGTCGGAATCCCGTAGAACAAGTCACTACCTAAAACACTTTTTTATCTGCCTTAGTCTTCTTATATTGTTCGGAAATTCAGGTGAATGAATAAAGAATTACCCGGCCTCCGCACTTGCTGGCCAATGAACTAACCAACTCACGTCATATTTCATGACAGAAAGCTTTGTTATTTATAGACATGATGTAACATCATACCTATATTTTTTGATTTTAATTATATTACGATCATAACTTAAATGCCGTATAGCTATAATGCATACCTTAATCCCAGTTCTATTTTTAGATCGTCATCATCTACAAAAATTTCTATAGCCACATAACAACTGAATGATGAAATTTAATAATCTTTCATATTTAGTCTTTATCAAAGTACAACTGAAAAGATGAGTAGTACCCCACGCTAATTTCAAAAAGCATATGATATTCGATAGACAGAATTGTTTGTAGTAGCAGTGGAGCATGAACATTAAGGATTCGCTCAAATCAAGAAGGAAATTATCTTAAAACCTGTAATTATTATACAGTTTGAAGACAACCAGAATAAAATCTATGAAAACAACAAATGAATTGGGACATAGCTTGCAATGAAATTAATTGAGATTGGCCAAAATGATTTATTAGAACTAACTTACCTGAATCAGAATTGTGCTAACTTCCTCCAGGTTTTCTTTCAGCTCCTCATTTTCCCATTCGGTATTCTCAAAGTTCAAATAACCAAGATCTTCCTTAAGCAGTTAAACTCTATCTGCAAGAGACTAAGCTCTCAAACCAATTGTTGAAAAGATCGAATAACTGAGAGGGGTAGTGAATCAGTTATTGGCAAACACTTTGTAAAACATTTATTGTGTCGAAATTCACAAATCATACAAATGATTATGACACAGTTCACTTATCTTCTTTCAGTTTCACTTACCGGTCTCAGATACAAAAGGTTTTCTTTATTTCTATAGATATCCAATCATACATATGTCGACCACACCAAAAGAGTGTGTCAACCTCAATTCAAAAGGATATTACAATTACATTCAACGCACTACGACCGATCTTAAATATAAGACACGCTTAAGATCACTTTACAACACACTACAACAGGACCCAAAAATAGGTTGTACTTAAGATATATACAATACATATTACATTTATCGAGATTATCAGAACACTAGAACAAAAAACCAAAGATGATCCATAAAATATCTGAACCCACCGATAGACAAGGCTTGATATAATCTGTCTAGAACATGATGTAGCCAATATACCAAAACCATCTAAATAACTGCACCATTGTCTAGATATCAGAAATATCTGGAAGAACATTGTAAGTATAGAAGTCCACAAGATTCGATAAAAACTCCATGCAATACTAATCACCGAGACCATACAAGTGTACCATGAACATGCAATGCATGAGTATAACCAACTACACCTGCCATAGAACACAAAAACTATATGTATTGTGTTACAGGAGGCAGTTAAGCCATGTCATGAATCCCGAAGGGAGCGTTGACCATTTTTCCAACAATCTCCCCCTCAGCATTTTTCGAGGGGATTCGAACCTATGACCAAGTTCTAATACCACTTGTTACAAGTAGTGATTGTCGATGCACCTAAAGATCGACTTGTTAATTCCTGATAGAATCACTTGACTTATAGAAGACATGGGAGGCGGTTAAGCCATGTCACAAATCCAGAGGCGAGCACTGACCATTTTTCCAACATATTGAGCATGTCCTGCATATAATCAAAACCACTGATACTTTATTGACAAAAAATAGGCACACAACCGACATTAGCAACAAAAAACCAATACCACCAAGATGTTGGTATGAAGGTTTTGACATCAATAACAACAATGCTAGATACATCTTAATATGTCTAACAATCTCCCCTTTGGTATTGATGAAAAAATAGTAAAAAAACAAAAACTAGAAAACCAAAAACTCACATCCAAAATTTCCACCTATGTAGATACCACATCTCATTTTTAATATTTTCTCTCTCCCCCTTTTTTCTACACAAGCAAAAGGCCAAAAAAAGAACAAGGAAAGTAAAATAAGTATAAAAGATTTTATAGAACAAGACTTTTTTATATCTTTCCTTCAAAACTAGAAGCTCCTTCCACTCAGCAATAGTTGCCCCCATTGGGGCACACAAACTGTCACACTCAACTACTTTGTCAAAATATCTACTCCAGTTCGAAGACTGAAATCGCTAATTATAATCTTATGCATCAACAATATTGTCATTAATATGCTCCAATCAAACCTCTACCCTGTCCTTCACTAACCAAAATACCTTTATCAGGTCTTTTGTCTATCTCTGTAACAACAAGAACTCTTCTCGTAGCTCACCAACTCTAATCTTCTATTTTTCTTCTTTCTCCTTGAAGAAATCATGTCTTTCTAATTTCACTCAATTATGTCTCGATAACCTCCAGCTTCTTCCTCTAAAATTATCTATAGCAACAGGCCAGCAAGACAATACCTGTATATATCTGTGATTTCCTTCACACAATTCTTTATCTCACTGATAGATTTAGAAAGTTTCTGCTTTGCATCTATACATTTCATGTCAATAGACCTCTTGATTGCACCAAAATCTATATCAAACTGCAACGAATTATTCTCAATGTTTCTAATTAATTTAGTTGGTAATATACTAGACACACTAGCTATAGTGATATTCTTACTGATCAGATGATCAGTGAACAATTCCTACAATAAAGTCTTATTTCCCAAAGCTAATTAGACCGCAATCCACCAATCTTGTCATATTCACCATCTTCCAACAATGTGTGGACCATATCATAATCCACAGAATCAGAATCTGTCAAATAAACCACATCTCTCTCCACATCTTCTTTTCCTTCTTCCATTTCTTTTGCTAGATTATCTTCCTTATCTTCTGAAATGGGAACAACTTCCTTTCCTTTGGGACTTATTTTCTTCTTCTTCGGTTCCGTAGGGGAACCACCAATAACTACTTCAAATGTTTTTAAGCCCCAAGGAGGAACCCTCCTCACCATGACTTAACGGTACATCACTAGTAACCATCAAACCTAAACCAATACTCTCCTGCAAAAACATGATATATGCCTTACAGAGATCTACCCCGTTTTCCATAATATCATGTTGGTGTAATTAAAAATTCCTAATTACACTTTAGTTAATCTTACTTAGGATAATGCATTGCATCGTAGTTTGTCATTGAGACACCTAGGAATTTGCACCACAATTAATCACATGTTGGAGGATAAATTCCACTTTAGGTGGTGATAATTGTTATCTCTTTCCTCTATATATGTGCGATCCACCTTTAGTACACTTGTGATTACACCTTGCATAGGTGATAGCTTATCAACTTCTTATCATTGTCTCTTATCGCCTTTCCTATATAAGGAGGCCTATTATGTACATTTTATTCAACCATTGCATCATTAATACAAGTTTATTCTTGTTCATATCATCTCTTTTGTATTTGTGCTATCCCTTAACCTCTAGATCTTTGGTTCATTCTTTGTTATTTACAAACTCTTACATGGTATCAAAGCCATTCGAGCATTTTGATTAGCCTATTTGGAGAGATCTTGGTGTAAGCATTAGAGGTGCATATTTTAGATCTAAAGATCAACAACTTGTAGAAGAGTTTTGGGTCAGATCTGACCTTAACATTGCGTCCGGGTGGCTATTTCAGTGAAAATCGTCTATAAACTCGCGCATATTTGGCGAAAGTCAAATTTGTGGCAAAAATATTTTTCTACATCCAAGCCATACGGCCCGATCTGCACAAGCATGCTACAATTTGGGTAAAAAAAAATATTTTCCTTTCGGAGTTCTTTTAAAAAATCTCGGGCTTCATACGACAATTTCATCATTTGTCACACAAGACAACGATGTCGTCATCAGTGAGGTTAGCAAAAGCTAAGATGACATCATCAATCACAGTCAAGACTGGGCAACAACCTCCCGAAGTTACCAATTGGCGACTATTATCGACCAAGCAAGCCCAGGACACCGGTGGCATCACCGGGCAGTCTTCCTTTGCATTAGGCAGTGTCGGAGGGCATATATAAATGGGTTATATACCTATTGGTGGTACCCTAAATTTTGAGAGTCCAAATCCATTATCAATAAGAAAGTTTCTCCATACTAGAAAAATCAAAGGAAAGAAGCTCTATGACACAAATAAATAGAACTAACTAATTGAAGCCTTCATAAAATGTTGTATTTTTGCATTGGATATTTTCCTGCATTATTTGTTCGATAATCGGGATAGTGCGAAAGATATATGTGTTTCCTTATCTCTGTCTAATCAGACTTCTAGCCGGAGAAGTCAAATTCCTTTTGGACTAACGTAGAATTGCATATAAGATTTGTCTTTTGTAGAGCTTAGAAGTAATTGATGATATTTTTATAAATATTGTCTCATGAACTTGTACATAATAATCCTTGTTATAGTTGACTCTATCGTCCGGATAAACAAAGGTACTCGTCATTTAAAATCATTGGAATATAATTATTGGAGTTATTGATTGAAGTCATAAAGCCATATACTTTCTTCTTGCAAGAATCTAATCGATTACTAATAAAAATTACACAATCAATTCAAGCATTCAGCATTCAACTTTATTTTGATCGAGTTCAAGGATTTGCCGACCAAGGAACTCACCAGCTTAAATTCTCTATAGAAGAGCTTCGAACCACGTGATCAGGTTTGAAGTAAAGGTTCACCTGACTAGATGTAGCGAAGCCTAAAGTGTAGGGGAATTGGATTATTCTCGTTCATTTGCCAAGACTGATTGAAGTAATCCTATAGGAGAATTGGAAAAACTCTTGGATTTCCAATCTGCGGTTTTGGCAACCAACACCTATTCCACAGCAGACGTGGAACAAATAAGTCCAGTCGTACTTTTCTCCGTTTGGCACCGCTACTGCTGAGCCACAACTCCGCCATGCTAAGCCCAATTAGCGAAACCCACCTCTACGCCACCGTGCCACACCGACCTCCGTAGCCACCATGGCCCATCTACTACACAATGCCAAGTCAACTACCCACGTGGCATAAACACAGTCAACCACTTTGAGCCAATGTCCGTGCCCAATCAACCCCTAGACCACCAAATCAGCAGTGCCACATCACTGCCATGCAACTGTACTATTGACACGTCAGCAGTATGGACTGCCACATCAGCCATACGGAAAACACAGCCATCCTCCCCTGTCAGAACCGGGGCAAACTTTTTGCCATTAAATTTAACATAGTCGCTTGATGATGTCAGCAAGCGTTTCAAATTTCTTGTCCTCACCATTGGAGTTTTTGGTTTTATAGCCTAACTTCAAACCCCCATATCCTGCTCATTTTTGGTCCTTTTTTCAAACATTTTTTTTATTTAGGGGAGAATTTCCTGAACTTTCTAGTGGTGGCATTATTTTTGCATTTTGGTGGCCAGATTAATCAAAAATTAAAAGTTTTCATGACTGTTCATGTGTGTTCCTTATTTCTGCAACTTCCAGGACTTCGTTTGGGCACATACAATAACATTTTGAGGTGATTTTTTTTTTGAAAGTGCGCGATTTTTTGTCTACTTTCACAAATAGGTCATTTTGGGGCAATATTTGAACTTGCTTAATACTTTGATTAAGGGATAACTTTAAGAAACCCCCTCCTGGGAAAAGGTATAAAATCTTCACAGATCCTACATTATTTTTTTTTTTGGGGGGGTGGGGGGGAATTAATATTGTTGGCGAAAGTTTTTTTTTGCAAGGAAAAAATATTAGTTGTACTGCCGATTGTTTTTCAATTCTATGAAAATTCTATAAAATATTGGCGAATCTTTCATTATCAAAGAAAATCGTGATTACATGCACACATACCTAGAAACCATCATTGTACAATAGGGGTTTGGAAGTACCACACCCAAGAAAGTATCGTGAGTTAATTTTCTATCTGTTGACAGGAGCTAACCCTACATTTTGTAACCATTGGATGATTCGAGATCAATGGCAGGGATTCTATTTCTGGCCAAGCTTTTAAAGGACACAAAGATTCCTCCAAAAGTCTCCGAAATAGAGATGCATGAAAAATCTATTTCGGGACAATGTTTTAAAAGACAAACTTTCATTGAAAGTCTCTGGAATAGAAACACATGTCAAATCTATATACGTAACTCGCACCCTAACCTTAAATGTCGCCCACATATTGGCGAATATGGTTGTCAATTACGATAAGCTTTGGAAATTATAAGTAAAATTTTTCAATTTATAATGTCCAACAATTAGATGCGATTGGAGATATTGTGAAAAAGAAGGGGAAAAATACATAAACCAATGGGCGATGGACTTGGGCATTCGACCCAATATTTATAAAGTCTGGGCGACACAGTCAACTTGATATACACATTATATTTGCCAAATCCCAAGTTGCTGACATGCGACATTCGCCAAATGACAAATATTTGCCTCTAAATTTTTCCCTGGATTATCAAAAGTTGGTGAAATTCCACTGAATGAGAAAAACATGAGAAAGATTGTGATTGAAAACACCGGTTCAGTATACAATGGCAGAGGTATAGTCATTAGTAAGATTAATCAAGATGATGTAAAATACTTGTGTAAGATTTTGACAACAAATTTCTGTGGAAGCTCTAGAGAACATGATATGCCAGCAAGTATGGTACACATTGCTTATTTGATGTGTGTGGAGAAGAAGCCTGTGGATATGTGTAAAATTCTGAGAATACAGTTGTTTGAGAATTTGGAAAAGATAAAGAAAGCTAAATACACTCACTTTAGATTTTCCTCATTAGCTACTTACATGTTCTTCCACTTGCTAGGAAAATTTCCTTACACTATTGAATGGAATGATGGTGAGAATACTATGGCAAGAATAAATCAAGTTTACATGAAACATCTTATTGAGAAGGTTAATGACAGTGTAAAGTTAGTGTTGAAAACTTTTCAGAACATTGTGGTAAATAGATCAAGAATTCCTCCATCCCTAGTTGAGAAATACAAAGATGATATATGTTTTATGGTTGATACTGATTTCACTTACATTGAGGCAGTAGAATCTAGACATGAATTCATAGACCCTCTTGGCTATGAAATCTCTGAAGTTGAAACAGAAGGATATGTTAGTAGATTGTTGAAAAGTAAAGTTGATGCTCATGGCAACAAATTTGGAACATATGATGAAAACTTTGATTCAACAAAGACACTTAAGGAAGAGAAACAATCAAAGAAGAGAGTACAGTCGAGAAAAAGATCAAAAAATTATGTGATGAAATAAGGACTTTGAATGATGAGAAGAACAAGAAAATTATCAGAATAAACATCTTGAGAGAGCATGTCTCAATCAAGTTGACTATAATAGAAGAGCAGCTAGATGAATGTCTTACTGCTAAGACAACATTTCAGAAGTTCAATTTTGAATCCCTTCAAGCCTGTCAGATTGCAGCATACGGATTGAGTACTTTACTCAATGTAGCAGAATCAATAAAGAAGGCATGGGAGAAAGATTTTGAGACTTGGAAGATAGATTTTGCAGATTGTGTTGCAAGCCTACCGGCTTTGCAATAAGATAGTAAGGTAAAGTTTTGACACAATTTTGTATATCCCTTTCCACCCTTTATTTTGTCATTGTTGTCAAAGTGGGAGAGATACTTAGAAAATTGTCTATATATGATAAGAAAGGATACTCATAGGGGGAGTTCTATGGAGTATTATGAAGTGTTATAGATTATGTGTATATTTTGAGGAGATACAAGGATAGTATACTTATTTTATACTATGGCCACAATTTTGATACAAATTTTGAGATTTTGACTTGTACACTTAGCCAATTTTCTTATATGTTGCCACCAATGACAAAGGGGGAGATTGTTGACAATTTAACTAAGGTATGTACATAGATGTTGTCATTATGGCAACATATGTTCCCTATGAAGATCGCATAAGCTGGAAAGTAATTATGGAAGATCGTAGACAAAAATTGTCTAAGTATGAAACAGTGTTTTTTACAGAGCACCCGATACAGTTTGTTTTGGCGACGTTCACTGGAGCATGATAAGAGTTTGCGCAGTTAAACATACTCTATGGTGTCTAAGGATACCCCATCTCAGTGCGCAAAAGAGTACGGATAGTACGGACAAAGTTATGATTGTTTTACCGATGACAGAGTACAGCCGACAGAGCAGTTTTGAAGACAGAACTAGTAAATGAATTAAGGGATTATTTTGCTTGTCAAAATAATGACTTAATATTATAAAGAGACGACATCTTAGATGTTTACTCTTGGATAAAGATATGCAAGCCGACAAGAGAAAGATATTATGTTTTTATCTTGTATAAATAAAGATGTACCGAGCATACTTGAAATGTAACATGTAATATATGTAAATTGTGATAACAGTGAAAGTTGTTGATGCGAAGTTGTAAGCAGTACCATATTGTAATCAATAAACATTTGTATTACTTGTTTGGGCAGTGAGCTCATCTGGTAATCAGGTTTTGTATCTACAACTCCTAATAGGGTTGAGGCTTCTAACAAGGCCTATAGTACCTTACTTAGGACTGATACACTATATGATTGTAACAGGCTCCTAATAGGGTCAACATCCTTAACCGGATATCTTTTGATTAGTGGATCTTTGTGGGTACCATCCCACCAGGGTTTTCCCTTGGCCAGGGTTTCCTCGAGAACATATCATGTGTTATGAGTTCTTTATATTTACTGTTATGTCTGCTATTTAGTTTCTTATGCCTTAAAGTAATCTGTTATATCCATAAGTGGGCAAAAGTAAAAGTTTGTGAAATACTGATTCACCACCCCTCTCAGTATTTCCTATTTCTAACAAAACTTTCTCTACTAATTAGTTCTATGTTTGATTATTATGTTTTCATCAATATAAAATTCAATGGAAAAAAAAAAAAAAAGTGCATAAATATATTCAATATGTAATTTTGCTAAAACTACATAACCTATAAAACAAACTAATGACTTAATATTATAAAGAGACGACATCCTAGATGTTTACTCTTGGATAAAGATATGCAAGCTGACAGGAGAAAGATATTATGTTTGTATCTTGTATAAATAAAGATGTACCGAACATACTTGAAATGTAACATGTAACTTGTGATAGTTGTATATTGTGATAGCAGCGAAAGTTGTTGATGTGAAGTTGTAAGTAGTACCATATTGTAATTAGTAAACATTTGTATTACTTGTTTGGGCAATGAGCTCATCTGGTAATCAGGTTTTGTATCTACAACTCCTAACAAGGTTGAGGCTTCTAACAAGGCCTATAGTCCCTTAACTAGGACTGATACACTATATGATTGTAACAGGCTCCTAACAGGGTCAACATCCTTAACAGGATATGTTTTAATTAGTGGATCTTTGTGGGTACCATCCCCACCGGGGTTTTCCCTTGGTCAGGGTTTCCTTGAGAACATATCATGTGTTATGAGTTCTTTACATTTACTGTTATGTATGCTATTTAGTTTCTTATGGTTTAAAGTAATCTGTTATATCCATAAGTGGGCAAAAGTCAAAGTTTGTGAAATACTGATTCACCCCCCCCTCTCAGTATTTCCTATTTCTAACAATTGGTAGTAGAGCTCAGTTACTCGGAGAAGAAACATTCAAGGAAAGCCTAGCAGCTTGAGTAAGATCTCTATGGATATGGATCAGTTACAGAAGAATCTTGAAGAAGCTATTGAACAAATTGATATGCTTACTGATGAAAGAAACACTCTAAAAAGAAAGTATGATGATGCAAAGAATCTTATTGACAAATTGAAGGTAAGATAGAAGATCTGAAATCTGAGAAGGAATCTGAAATTCTTTTTGAAGATTGTGATGATTTAGAAAAAGAAAATGTAATCGTTAAACATGAATTGAAGATAGCAAATCTGAAGCTTAGCTTGAAAGATGGAAATGACAATCTGAGATCTGAGAATGAAAATTTAAACAATGAGAATGAAGATCTGAAATCTAAACTTGGCAAGGTAACATCTGAATTTGATAAAGTCAAATTACAGTATGATGAACTTGAGAAATACAGCAAGATTGTGAAAGGTGAATTGACTCAATCCAAACAACAACTTGAGAGACTATATTCAAATAGTGAAAAGATTAATGAGAAAGTATCTTATGGAAAACCATTCTATGACAAAACTGGTCTTGGATTTAACATATTGAAGATAGTTAGTGAAAGCAAGAAACCAGATCTGAATGTATGTGAAAGCAGTGAAGAAAAGAAGTCAGATGAAAACAAATCTGAAGATGCACCTAACCAAGAAGAATCACCGAAGCAAGAAGAACCATCGAAGCAAGATGAACCATCCAAAGGTATGCAAAGAGAATTCAAAGGTAGATGTTTTGCTTGTAATACTATTGGTCATATGAAGAGAGATTGTACAGGTAAAGAATTCAAACCTCTTAATGGATATTGTTATAATTGTCATGGTTTTGGACATAGAGCTATTGAATGTAGAAGATCTAAAGTTATTGAGAATAATTACAATAGTAGAATGCCTAGAAATACTAACAATGCAGATCAGAGATCAACTGAAGACATGAAAAGAGGAAATGGAATAGTATGTTTCAGATGCAACAAAATTGGACATATTCCTAGAAATTGCAGGACACAAATCAATCAGCAAACACCTAGATATGGAACCAATGGAATCATTTGTCAGATATGTAACAAAATTGGACACACAACAAGATTTTGCAGAATGAACAATGGAGGTTATCATCATAACCCTAACCCTAGAAACTATCTTCTTGTAGATGTTTGAAGGAATGAAACAAAAGGTTCCAAGCTTGCTAAGCGCAAGTCCCTTTAATTTCTCATTTGCAACTATGTATATTGATTCACTCATTTCCAGATGTTCTCTTTCTAAGGCAACAAATATTTTACAACTTTAATTAATAAAATAAAAGGTTTCATGCAACATACACGTCCCTTTGATATTTATTGAAATAATTCTGAACTCTTTGCTATCAAACCATGATATTTTCTTGACGACTTTGTTTCTCTTTGACAAGATGGTATCAACCCTCACGGGAGCCACATTTTACCCCACTTGTCAACTGGAAATGCCTGTATCTGCATATGAACCAAACTATTTAGAAATAAAAATCCTTTTGACTTGAAATGATGCTTTGATTTCTTTCTGTATCTTGTCCAACTAAGATGGATTTTGATGTTAAAGGTAGACAGGTAGGAGTTTTAGTTGATTAGGCATTGCTTAGATCTTATGGATCTAACAACTACTTTTTCCTTCATACAGGCCCCAAGATCAAGGTAACCAAAGCATAACAAGACGGCTCCAAAGACTAGAAGACTCAGAATCCTTCTCAACCAGTCAAGCCCCTGGTAGTGACTGGTTACCTAGAATTCTTTCTTTTCTAGCTTTATCATTATGTTTTTGCTCTTTTTCAAAAAGATAGAATAGGCTATAACTCACGGCTTGTGTGAGAATTCTTTTAATGTTCAGCATATGATACATTTCTCTTTCTATACTTTTAGATATATGGAAAAAAATGAAATCTTGTATATCCATATAAATAAAACCATTTCTTTCTTTCTTTTTCATAACAATAATCTGTGAATAAATAAATTGAACACTAAAGGAATGAACATCAATTAATCCAACGTACCCCTCTACTAACTACACCTAATGTTCATAAAACAAAATTTGGATAAGATATGAAATTTTGTGTAACATTTTTGGTGATTTCTGCAATATGTTTGCCTGCTAAACAATTGAAACCAGTAGCCTTTTATTCCTCCATTGGGAAGCAACTCATTGAGAAACATTGCAATAATTTTTAAAACACAATATTTAGAATAGGGCAGCATCTTTAAGAGGTTATCAAGTACAAATTTATCACTTATGGCAAGGGGGCCAAGCTCCCCTATCAGGAGTGATAGGTTCATACTTGATAAGCTTCAAGAATCCTTATGCTTAGACATTTGATGAAACTCTCAGCAAACTGGAAACTTGGATTAGCAGTATGTGGTTGAAAGCACTTGGGAAACAATAGAAACAACCAAACCAAAACAAGGAACCAAGACTTATTTACAAAAAAACAACTCCCTAGATATATGAATGATAATCAATCAGATATCCTTGGAACTTGATAGTTTAAGTTATATGTGATGGGCGGTCATTCATATATGAAAGCGAGTTCCTGAAAATCCAATCTTAATACATTAAATGTGTTTGTGTGACCACATGAGAAGAGTATGCATAATGTCTGACAGGGAACAAAACCCCTGTTGTATGTGACAAATTGTCCTCTCATGGAAGTATCTTGAGGACATAACATGCTGAGATAAGTGCAGACTCATTAACCACTAACTATCCAGTAGCACTAGGGAAACCAAAACCCAAAACCATTGTGCAACAACACTTTATTCAGAAAACCAAACTTAATATTAACAACGTATGACATACCTCAAAGCAAGCTTTGAGGTGTATACCATTGACTAGTATTGGAAGGCTTTCTCTTGAAAGTGTTGACAACTGAAATGCATTATGCTCCTTGTATTCTGTTATTACAAACGAGCCTCCCAAGAAAGAATAAAACTTACTATACTTACCCGGTCTGCTTTTGAGTTCATCCCACTTCAGTACTATGTCTCTAACATCCAAAGATGGCAACTCTATTGAAATGGACAAATGAGCGTCTTTTCCATACACTAGCATGTAAGGAAAGTTCCCAATTATCGTCTTAGGAGTAATCCTGCGTTCAATTTAGAGTGCTAATCTTGCTGATTATCCTACAAAGTCCTCTTAATGATTCTAATTAGATTCTTGTTTGTGGACTCTGCCAGTCCATTTCCTTGAAGGTAATAATTTGAGCTAGTACTAAGAAATATACCATTTTTAATTGCCCAATAAGTCACCCTAAATCCTATGAAAGCAAGTGCATTATCGGATATTATAAAATTAGGGAATTCAAAACTTTGAATAAAATCAACATAAAAATTTAAAACAAATGTTGCATTAGCATCTCTCAATGCTGTTGCTTTCGTCGGACGAGTGAAATATTCAGTTTTAGTGATTACCCACCTATGTGATTTCAGTGATTAAGACCCATCACTTAAGTGATTTAATATTAAGACCCATCACTTAAGTGATTTAATATAAAGTCAATTTACAACTTAATATTAAATCCTTTGCCATTTAATTAATATATAATCACTGAAAACTGAATAACTCCCTCAAAAATGTGAATCTGGTTTAACCTTCTGGAACTGGCGTTGGCATAATAATTTCCCATGTGATCAAATAATATTTCTAAAAATAGTAGGGGTGCATCTCTATGACTCTAAAAGTTGCTAAAAATAGCAAAACTCAAACAAACAGAGTCTGAAACCTCTCCATACCAAATCAAGGGTGCTGAGCTCTGCAAAAGTCGAACCATCAGATAAGCATATCTCCTCTATGCACAAATTGACCCTCTATCCGTCTCTAGTAGCCTACGAGGGTCCAATGATAGGGTAATCAATAGCTAGAATGATGTCTCTAGTTAGAAGGGGACATCACAATGCTTTAACCCATATTTGATAAATTCTTCAATATTTTTCTTGGCATTCAACTTCTTCTCCATTTTCGCCACCTTCTCTTTTTATTCCTTCACTTCTCTTTCTAGGTTTTCTTCCTTTTCCTTTGAGTCCTTCAATTCCTGACTAACTTCCTTATGTCCAGATTTAAAATTTTGGATATGATCTCGTAGCTGATTGATACATGCGTTGACTTCCTTCAGGTTTTGTTTCGACGCCTCATTTTTTGAATTGGTACTCTCAGTGTTCCTCATCATGATCTACCAACCCTTATCAGTAAAGTATCAATAACTGAGAGGGAGGGTGAATAAGTTATTGACAAAAACTTTCTAAAACTTTTACTGTGTCGATACACAGACATCATACGAATGATAATGACAATTATATTTATATTACCTTCTATTCTACTAGTAACTACATGAAGAAATTCTAACACATGTAAACATTAAAGCAGAGAACCAAAAACATAAAGAACAACAGAATTTATATGGAAACCAAAACTAGAAAAAACCATGGAGAAGCTAGTAATCATGAAATGAGACATTGGTTACGGTGACACTGGTTAAAGTTATTTTTACAAAAGTTCACTGTCGTTTTCTCACTACTGGTTACTTAGAATTGTTTGACTGAATTCTGATCGAGCTAACTGCCCTTATACAAAAGAGATGTCTTATTAAAAAAGGCCTGAAAGGATTGCATCTAAATATACATGGAACAATTCAACTATTAAGATTAGTTACCACATTCGATAGTAGATCCGATTTCTAATCATCTGAATGTATAAAACTGTCTGATCAACTACAAGATTGTATGTAAATCTTTTCTTGATCAAACAATAATCTTCCAGACTTTGCTTCAGCTTCCACACAGCCTACCATCAAGAACCCGCTCAAAGACATACATCATACATATGTTGGACACACCAAAACAGTGTGTCCGCCTCTATTTAATAGGATATCACTGTTATGCATCAAATTTACACCCTATTAAACTTCAAAGTTTAATAACTGGGCATAACATAAGAATCAGTTCTGCATGTGCAATATGAAAAACTTCAAGTGAAACATACGGATTCTAGGCCGGTTCCTATTGGATAATCATATATTTTCTCTTCAAAACTAACTCAAACTCTGCAAGGAAAAGGGAAATAAGATGTGGAAAAGGACTACAACTAAATGCAAAGAAACTAAAATAACAAGTGATACACCAAAAGTTGTGAAAAGAGAAAAGCAACTAATTCCAATTTTGCAAAATCTTATTAGGTGGATAAACACTTCTATTCTATATAGATTTTCATAAGTATTTCACAATAAGGTCCCGTATAGCACTCTCAAGCAAAAGAGATTATTCACTTAACAATTCTAAGCTATTGTAGACACAATCTGTAACCAGCAAACAACATACGCTCTTGTAAACAGGAAATAGTTGAGACAAGATAATATTGAATGGTATAATTCACTAATTATCCATGTCAATCATACACTATATACGGGAAAATAGAAAGAAAAGAAGGTTAGAACTCATAAGGGAAAATAGAAAGAAAACAAGGTTACAACTCAATAAGATTCGCTCCAAAAGATTCTTTCATTGTATATTATGTTTCCAAAATGAGTTACAAATACATGCAAAAAATACTTAACGGACAAAACTTTCACAAACAAAGCTTCTCCTGCATAATTAGATCTACATACAAATAAGCCCCAAAAGCTTTCTAAGTATGAATTCCTCAACCACCAAGGGTCGGATACTAGAAAAAAGGCTCAAAAAATGGGGTCTAGAAGCCATGGAATAAGGAAAACTAGTTAGAAAAAGTCTCCAAAACCATAAAGGAGCCTAATTTGTGCTAAAAAAAGACTCAAAACACTCATAGATTTCATAAAGCCTCCTTACAAACCAAGAATAAGTCTACATTTGAAACTTCCCAACCGGTGCAGAGAAGGGAGGGGTGAATCAGCGCCTATAAAAATTTCCCTAATAAATCTGATGAAATGTACTTATAACTGCAAGCAAAATAGATTCAATAATGAAAGTAACATCAAACAATCAATCACAAAGTGATACTAGATTTATCACTGTGTGAGGAGACCTCACAAATTCTGCACTGTTCTGAAGTACGCCCTGTTAGGAGCCTTCCCCGTTAAAAGATTACAACGCAATATTAGATGCGACCCGATTAAGGGATTTGATACAATAAGGCCGGTTAGTGCCTCCCTGGTTAGACGACTTAAAACACCTGAAAAGATGTCAACCGGTTAAGGGATTTAGTACAAGGGACCTGATCTTAAAGTCCACCCAAAATACTGGGATTTAACTATTCTAATTGTTACAAAACAATAGAAGGATTGACCTTTTACAAGTGGCTTTGTATAGCCTGATAAGATCTCTATTATGCTCAGCTGAGAAACCACACCGGTCACCACTGGTATGTTCTCCTTTTCTGTTGTGCTTCTCTGCACACTCTTCTCTCTTTTCTTCTCTTTTCTATTTACCTTAGCTTCTTCAGTGTAAAGGTTCACTCTTTGCTTTGGCAGAATGCTGACAAACTATATTTCAAACAGGCACAAGAATATATAGAGTTCTTTCCCTAATTGCACTTCCCATGCATGACCTAATTACAGATGTCCTTCGAATTCATCACCCAGAACAATATTAGTTTTCTGAAAAAACAGTTGATCCATGCCCTTGCTTTTTCTGCTTTATAAAGAAAACAATACTTGTGTTTCAAGCACCTTTCCTTCATATGAGATAACTCTATGTTTTAAAGCCACAAACTTTGGCTTTAAAACCTTAAAACGCGCCTCAAACCGATCATCATGTTAACTCAAAGTCTTCCAGCTTTAGTGCAGTTAATCCCGGTCAACCAGTTGGCTAAGCAGATAGTTGACTATGACTTCCGTGGTAAGAACTTTAACCTGTTGCCTTCTTTTCCACTGCTTACCGATTGTACCCTTTCCTCGGTTGTCGATGCACTTTGCTTAGTGACCGATTGTGCTTGATGAGTAGATATACTCTTTTCTTTAGTGTCACCGGTTACCAAACCAGTCTCTTCTTCATACTGTTGGTGTCAATACACCTCCTTCTATCCTTTTTTGCCAATCAATGACAATAATTAATTGCCATGTACCGATAGCAAGCTTACCGATTACCAATAACATCAGTCGACAACAGCAAAATTTCCTCTTCAGATAATGCCTTCTTCAATATCTCAAATTATCCCAGAATGGCCAAAGAATCGCACATAATAATTCTAACATTCATTTTCTTCATGTTGTCCATAATATTGAAAGGCACTACTGTATGTATCTGTATGCAATGAAAATATGAAACTATTTGTTGCAAATACAAAACACCAAACAATCACATTAGATGTTAGTAATTTTAAATGCAACAACATAAGTAATTTTCACTACAATCGTCGTTGAGCTAAAAAAAAGGAACCCAAAGCTTTGTTTGATTTGCTCTTAGAGATTACTGTGGGTATGCTCTGCCAACACAAATGAAATGCAAAACTATGGGATGCAAGCTAGATGATGGTGAAGGAGTTGAGAGCAAGTATGAGGAACTTGCGCCAAGCTTCACAAATGATAAAGATTAAAATTGATGTAAGATTAATTCAAGACTATGATAATGCAAATAAGATGAATATCTAAGATGGATGAAAAAAGATTAAGATCTAAAAACAAGATTAGATTGCAATAAAGAAAAGAACTAGAATGATTAAGAATGCTAAAAGATGTAAGAGCTAAGAGATTAAGATGAAAAAAAAGCTTTTTTTTCGACATAAAATGAGGAGTGAGGCCTTCTTTTAAAGAAAATGAAAAGAATTGGACGGTGGAGATTAAGAGGCAAAATAATGGATGGTCAACATTCAGAGGAAAAAGAGAAGTGGCTAAGATGAAAAGTCAAAAGAAATGAGTGGCTAGGATTGAGAGGCAAAAGGATGTTAGGTAGGATTTCAAAAATGTGAAGTGGCAAAAGTCAAACTTTATTTGAGAGGGAAAAAGGTAATTTAAAAATGATTGGTGGAGAAAATGTGATGGGGAGGTGGCCACCTTGTAAAAGGTGATTCTGGACATGATTAAAGACAATCCACCTTTTAATTGAGATTAGAAGAATATTAGAAAAAGGTAAGCATAGCAAAAACGGAAAATAAATTAAATTAAAATAAATTTAATTTAATCATAGTTTAGAAGAGCATTAGGCTAGTAGAGGAATAAAATAAATAAAATCTATTTTATCAAGGGAAATGAATAGATAATATATTAAATTGAGTTTAATATATTAAATACGAAGGGAAAATGAGTCTATTTAATTAAATTTAATTTAATTAAATAAATAGAGAAAAATAACGATTATAGTCAATTAATAAAATTAACCATAATGTTAAGGGTGAATATTAATAAAAATTAACATTAGTGTGAATGGACAATTTTAGGTCATCGACATCATGTGAAAGAAGAAGAAAACAAGATGCCCAAGAGTTGTGCCTAAGCAATGACGTGAAGAGGATGAGGATGGTGACCCTTGAGAAAATTAAGCAAAAAATTAATTTGAACAATTTTCTCGAAAAGGAAGGGTGAGGATAGCGGAAGTGAATAAAAGAAGGCCTCCAATGCAAAATGAACCTAAATGCAGATTATCATTGTGTCAACAGGGGAGAGCATATCCGGTTTTGATATTGTTCTTGACCTTATGACACCATATGTCTTATGACAACATAATATATAAGACCATGATGCCGTTGTGACAATAGGATGTAAAGACCATGATAGATGAAAAAAATATTAATACATATAAGCGAAAAGCAAGCATGCACACCAAACCAAAAGCAAACCAACATATTGCCCTGAGTCAAGACGAGAACCAATTAATTGAGTGATTGACTGATTGACAGGACAGAGCCTCAAAGATTGGAAAAGATACATCCCATGATGATTGGATTTGAAATTGATAAATTGATTATTAGATGATTTGGTTTAATATGATAGATTGATTAAAGATTAATGCACTAGATTGCAAGTTTGGATTGCATAGATTAGTATTGATTGCACTTGACTGGATTCAATTGGGATCTTTTGCGTTATAGAGATTTTTTAATTTTTTAATTTTTTTTTTAGGATCATATATCAATGTTTTTGAATTTTTTCAGGATTATTTTATGTTGTTTTTAAATTTTTGAATTTTTTAAATTTATTTGGATGAGAAGATTGGATAGAATCGGATTGTTAGAGAAGATGATTGGATAAGATGAGACTGAAAAGAATGGAAGGGGAATAAATGGATTGGACTAGAAGATAAATAGATTTGATAGACAAGATGGTTTGAATAAGATGAAAGGATGATTGGGGAAAAATGGTTAAGTGGATTACGACCAATGACAAGGGATAACCAAGGAATTGTAGAGGATGGAACGATAGAGGGATGTTTGGTTAGAAAATGAATGGATGGAAGGAATGGATTTGATAGGAGATGGAAGGAATGAATGGATAGGTAAGGGCAGGATATGCAAAACTATAGGATGGAGGATATAGGTATGGAGATCCAAGAACTATATTGTGAAGGACTTACATGCCCCACTGATGTAGAGGAATTGGTTCCTAGTTTTTTACCCAAGGTTCCTAACCTTCTCTAATCATCCAATGATTAGTTTTAGTGTAATCTTCACTACACTTCTTCTAAGACCAATTTAGGCCTTCAATCCACTAGCTTCCTACACAACGACTACCCCTTTAGAACCAAGTCAATAGACATCAAATTCATTAGGAGGCCTAATTGGCTATAATCCTATTAGGCCTATTTTCTCTGTTTTTCGTCTCTAGCTTCCAAAAACTCCAAACAACCTCACAAAAGACCTTGAGAATCATCAACGTATCTATCATCCCCTTACAAATCCTAAGTTTAAGATTCTGGATGCACCCACAAACCTATAAACTAGCAGGCGCTAGATTTAAGCCTATTAATTAGGCCTCTGGACCAGTGTGCACAAAAGACCACAAAATTAGTAACCAAACTTCTAAACTCATTTCAATACCTCTTGAATCCTTTAGGAGACTCTTAGAGCTTTCCACCAATGCATCTAAGTTCCTTTCCCAAAGTCATGGGTGCACATGCAAGTATATTCTATTCCCCATCCTAGCTCACCTATCTTCAGCAGTCAGCCATAGGGCTTCCAACTTGGCCTTGAAACCTTGATGCCACAACATAAATGAAAACAAAATCTATAAATACAAACTCTAACCTAACATCCCCCATGGTTTCAGACATTTCCACCGGTGGATGTTCAGGTTATAGCTCTTCCAAGCATTGTGTCTCTGCAAATGAGTTTCGCAGACCAGTGGCTTGGGAAGCTTGCCAAATCACTCTCCCTTAATCTATAACCAAAAGAATCAATGTAGAAGGAAGATTAAACACCAATCTAAACCTCCATGGATTTGGATCTCTCCAACCAATCCGTATAGGCTGTACAACTCACAGCGAAACCCTGAAAACAATACACAATCAATACATGGTGTCCGTATAGAAAGATCAAAATTATGAAATTCAATTCAAAGGTTCATTAACCTTCAAACTATTTCATCCTCATGCTCATATACCGAGGACGAGTGGTTATAACCAACATAACCACCATTTGATAAACTTTACAAAAAGTTGCAAAAGTTGCTCGAGCAACTTTACAAAGTTGCTTAGCAACTTTTTGCCCAACCTTCAGTGATACTTTGTGGTAAACAAACCACCGATTACCTTCAAATCAATCGAACTGTGTAGAGCTTGATATTTAATAATAATATATAGACATAATATTAGAAAAAATAAAAATAAAATTCCTTAAGATAATAAATCTGATCCACTTTCACATGGTATCAGAGCCAGTAAAATAAAGATGCGATCAGATTTATATAGGTAGAGATCATCTAGCCTCATAACATGAAACAATTTATGCATGCCTTTTTGGAATCTCATGTTAAACTCTACAACAAATTCATTCAGTCAACATGAAACTAGCATTTAGTCTATCACCATACTGCTCCTTAAAACACTTTTCAAATGCATCCCGTCAATCAATACTATGATCAGGAAGTCTTTTTAAACCAATCCCTGGCATCTTCTACTAAGGATTGAATAAACAATTTCATAACCACATCTTCATATTGCACTTCGTAATCATTTAACATATCAATAAATAATTTGAGATGCTCTTCACAACTGATAGCATTATTTCCAGCAAACTTACTTGCCTTATCTCTCAATTCAATTGGAAAAGCATTAGGATAACTAGACATCCCATCAAAATTTTTTTGCCTATAACCCTCTAATTGTATAGGTCTTATTTGAAATCCTAATACGGTGTTTCCACTTCGACCACCACTAGTTGTTATTCCCCCACCCACATGCATATTTGACTGTTGTTTAGGCTCAACATCTATTTTAGAAGATGAATAACAAACAATATTATGAACATGAATTTTACCAAGTGAGGCAACATGAGTAGTTTAGGTTGTCATACCTATTTCATTTGTGGATGGTTTACATGTATCCACAGATGAAGAATTCAAGAATTGTATTATCCTTCTTGTTTTTTCAATAGAAACTTCATCCTTAGTTTTTTCTAATTCCTTTGCTAGATCATCTCCTTCTATTCTTCTCTTTTCCATCTCTATATCAAAGCTTGAAATAGGTGGTGGAATCTTTGGCTAAATCACAGGCTCATTGATTTTGATACCAACCACCTTTTGCTTACCTTTGTTGTTATCAATAGCAGCAGGCTTGGTACACTCACTTCCTTCCTTTTCTTTGGGCTGAGACATATAGCCTTTGTTAATACCAACCGATTACTGAGAGGGGGGGGGGGGGAGGAGGGGGGTGAGTCGGTCAGAACTATTTTCTACCCTTATTTCTTATCTTTTTTAACACTTCTTGAAATTTAAGCAAAGTGAGAATCAAACATTCATAACTATTAAAGTACACAGAATAACACAAGATGTATATGTGGAAACCCTTGCTTAGAAGGAAAAAACCACGGTGAGACAAAGCTCACAACTTCACTACTGCAGAATGAAGGCGCCCTGTTAGGAGCATACAAAGCACTGGTTAAGGTGCTACCCGGTTAAGGGATTTTAAAAAAGATCGATTAAGATCTTAACCCTGTTAAGAGTCACCTGGTTAGAGTTATTTTAACACCAATAAAGATGTTACCCTATTAGGGGATTTTACAACGAACCAATTAGATCCACCCGGATATAGGGATTTTAACTTGCTTTCACACTTTACAAAAGCAATGATCTTTTATGACACTGATTGTCTGATCAAATCATACCTGTTGATCTTTCCCGGTTTGCCTGGGTGTTGATCTCTATTGCCTTTCACCTCTGTGATTGCAGCGCTTCTCTCAGAAGGTATCTGTCCTCTGCTCTGTGTGCATTCACCAATTATCAACAACACTTTATCTTGCACCCTATGACCTGTATTTATACAAGAGTTCATCGTAATGAAACCCCTAACTCATAGAACCGTCAGGCTGTAAACTCACCGAAAAATCATGCAACTAGAAAAAAGATATGCGTTGTGATCTAGAGTTTACTGTGAGATCATCCGAAGAAATAAAGCGAACTCCTATTAAAAAGATAAATCCACTTCTTAGAGGTGGATATCTCGTATAATCCGATTTTAACTCAATTTGTACCGCAAAATTTGGTGCGGATCTTTAGACAGTTAGACCAGTATATCTTATACTCAGTTTATCCCTTTATACACTAAGAGGCTGGTACGGTGTTCTTAGATCGGTCTACCGGTGTATCTCCTTTGCTTCAACTACCGGTGCATACACTCTGTCTTTGTTCTACCAGTGTCTTCTAAGTAATGCAAGTGACCAGTGACTGTTTACCGGTGTATGGTGTTTGTGAATTTACACTAATGACAACTTAAATTGCTAATAACTTTGTACTTTTCTAATCATAAGGACCTTGTGTTCAAACTCATGGTCCTCTAATAAACATTTTTTCTCACGTCTCAGGGCAGCAAGATCACCAAAGAGCTCAAGTTGTAAACCTTTAGGAGAAGAGGCAAATATTTTGTTCCTTTCTTTTAATTCATTAATTTTTCTACGTAGAGACTCTCTTTGATGAACTACAACTGATTTAGCACCTAATTGAAGATCTGTCATTAGAGATCACCGAGTTGTTGATTAGATATGACATATGATTAAATTAGTAATATCTTGTCATTGATGTCAACTAGTTTGAAAACACTTATTTTGTAAGTTACAATAGCTAAACCTCTGTAGAAAAGGAGTAAAAGAGATGAAAAAAGAGATGGATAAGGAATACATTGTGTAACTTGTTGATAAGTCTATGACCTTATGTTATTCACTTGATTATGTTTCATTCATCTATGATGAGGAAAAGTACTGAAAGACACAAGGCAGTGTGGTTGGTTGATGAAGCATCACAGTATACACCAATCAGTGTAGTGTATACTGAGCACAGTATAAACCAAGGTTGTGTCCATCGACACATTTCTTTGTTAACTGATCAGGAGAAAAGAACTAAATGATTAGCTTAGCCATTAAGGATTGATGAGCTGTAAAGTACATCAAAATCAGAGATCAAAACGTCTTATTGGCACATCAGCCGAGGAAGGTTTAATCGGCAAAAACTTATGGAGGAGAAGAAAACAATCTACTTATCTATTTAAGAGACTAAGGTTTCATTATGAAACTTATGTTGAAAGAAGGAGACGACAGAACTATCACATGAACAAGCTTCATGTATGCCTGATCAAATTGGCTAAGGAGAACCGATCTGCAGAGTTTACCGAGCGTCAGAAAGCTATTACCGAGCGACAGTAACCCATTCATTATTGTTGATACAGAATTGATATATTGATCATAGGATTTGAATGGGCTTAACATAGATCAGATAATTTGTAATTGAAGTTTTATTGTAATTATATCAACTAGTGTTACATTTTAACCATTGTAAATAGAGAAATCTCTTAATAGAGTGGACTTAAAAGACTTTTATGTATCATTCATAGAATGAACATTGTTATCCTGTCAACCCCATAGTGAATTTTAGTTGCATGATAACGATTGGTCTAAAATCCTCTAACAAGGTCACACCTCACAGTGTGTTTGTAACCTTCAATAGGGTTGGTTCTTCACCGACCTCACTTCAGAAGAATGAACATTTTTGGGTTGCCGGTCGCAGGTGCTTTTTCTCTTCACAAGGTTTCCACGTTAAAACTTTTGTGTTATGTGTTCATTGTGGTGAATCTTTGTTATCATACTTTATATATTACATGTTGGATTTGATCGGTAATCATTATTTGTTATTGAATGGTAATCGGTAAAAGCACAGACAGTATAGTATTTTATGTTACCGAGCTGCAAAAGTTTAAGTAAATTGTTTTGGATTATGCATTTTGATTTGGAACTGTGGATAACTGATTCACCCCCCTCTCAGTTATTCTAACACTCTTTTCATTAGGGCATTTATAGCCTCAGCCTCTCTTTCTTTTTGCGACCTCTTATATATGGCATCTTGCGATGCTAGTTATAATCTCAATGCACCGAAATAAGTTGGGCCAATCATAACATCATCACACCTTGGTGATACTTGTAATTAAGATTTTCAATTGCCGATGAGGTGATCGAGAAAAGTTCTGTGCATGTAATGAACAACTTAATCCAACTATTGATGACTTGTAGGACAGGTGTTGCCTAATCGCGATCCCTCAAAGAATAATCATCGTGTAACTTTTTCACAGAGGGAATGCGTCGACCCTTGGATCATCCTAATCTGACTATTATTTAATCTCCGCCTAAAGCTCTGACATCGGACGCACTAACCGCCAGGTGTCGAACAGGCATGATCCCGCAAAGGGTAATCTTTGTCCAACTTTTCATTGTGGCATCATGCAAGCCATTAGATTAACATAGATCTGATGCAGTATAATAATCCTGAGACTTTTGAAAAAATTAAACCATGGGACTTAGGAAAAATTAATAGGCGTAGGACTTAGGACATAATATTTTTCAGGGACTTAGGAACTTAGGAAAAAATAAAATTGGGCCTGCTAGATAAGAACTTAAAGCATCCTATGGCCCCGCCCAACGATAACTTAGAACAAGAGCAAAAATGATAAATTAAGTTATAAAAAAGGCAATGAAGAAATAGGACAAGGTTAGGGTTTGAGGACTTAACAAGATTTCTTGAAACCCTAGAAACAAATAAAGACCTAATTTCTTCATACCCTTTGGCAATTCAAGGGATTTTTTGCAGGAAAAGATAAATTTCTTCAATTTTTCAAAGGACAGGAAAAATTGGCTCAGAGTGGCTCTGTCTAGGAAGTATGCTTCTTGCAGGCATACCAAGAATTAAGAATCTTTGGTAGAGCAAACCACCCACTTAATTTTTCCAACTAAGCAGCATAACTTTTAGGGGCCATATCTTTTAATCAAACTTTTAGATTTTTAGTATTATATTTTGTCAAAAACTTCACGAAGATATCAACACCCTCCTTCCGTTAGATTTACAAGATCCAACTTTTTCACCACGATTCATTTTTCAAGTCATTCTATTTTTTCTTTCGTCTCCTTGGGACTATTTTTTAGGTCTGAATATGCACATATGAAAACTTACTAAAAATAGCAAACTTCGTAAAACTAGTAAGCCCACTAAATATAGCCCTTATTCAAAAACTAGACAACGTTTTTGGGTAATGCAAGATTTCTCTTACACTCAGGATGCTCCTACATCAAATATGTTCACCTAGTATCCTTTAATGAATTACTTTCAAAACCCTCAGTTGGTGCCTTAATTGAACATCTTTTGGTTCTTCTCTTAGAACAAAGTACTAGCCATTTAGAATCTTTACAAGAGGGGATTTTTGTTACCTAACAAGTGTTGTCTCTGGAAAGAGACTTAGAGGACTCATTTAACCTTCATTTTTCTGCTGTTATGCATTTGAGACCTGGTTGTACATTTTCCATCTTTAGAATGTGAACTTGATTTTTTCCATCTATGGGGAATGGCTTCTATAGATTTCCCATCCTACGGACCTTGCCTTCAGTCTTCTCCAGTCACTTATTTTTGCCCCAGATGTATTCCTGATGTTATTTTACCTTTGTAGGGTTTTCATAGTGCCTATGATTGGCTAGAAAAATATACTCGGATTAGATTTTTTGTGGGAACAGTTCCACCTAAAAGTATGTTGTGTGATTCAGTTTCCAAAGCTTGAACCCCTCAAGGGGTCCATCTTGATGGTGTCCAAAATATAATCAGCGGTTTATTTTTGTTTCACTTTTCCAACCCCTACTATGTTGAGGTCATCCTAAAAAAGGGATCCTAATTTATCTAATCTTCCTTCCTTGTTTTCAATCCATGGTCATGAGACCTTGCTGTATCAAATGGGAAAAAGCTTAAGCTCCCTATCCAGATAGAATTCCTAGGTTTACCCTTTCCCTGTTGTTCGTTCATGCAAACTATTGCACAAACACTTGGTAGGGTTGTTTGCATGGAGCTAGATCATTTTGTAGTACTCCTCCCTAAAAAAGGACTTGTATTGAAGTGGATTTATCTTGTCATTTTAAGGAGACGATTGATATTTAGGTGGGTAGTCAATGTTTCTCCCGACATGTACTTTATTTGAATTTATCCAATACCTGCTATCATTGTCAATCCCTTAAGCTCAAAATCAACGATTATCCTTTAGACGTTCCTCGAAGTCCCACCTAAAGGAATCAACCCCCCTAATTCTTCTAAGGGTACTAAAACAGATGAATGATAGACTACCATGGTTTGTAAAAATAAACACACCTTGGCCTTTGCTCAAAAAGAGCCAAATGGTTTGGTTTTATAGCTGCCAATACAAGAAGAAACTCAACCTAAGCCACTGCAAAAGCAGCTGGCGAACTCTGTTGTTTCAAAACCTGAATAGTAGGGGAAGCGTACGGCTATGAGTGGGTCCCACTCTGTATAGGCTTGCACTCAAGGTGCTTTGGTTGTTTCTATTCAACCATCTTCTTTACACCACTCATGTAGCCCTCTGATTGGACTAAATGTTAGTGATGGAGGTCTTGAAGAACTTTAACTCATTCCAGGGGAAGTCTACCCTAGATTTTGGCCAGCCCCGAATTTCCTTCATAATAGTTTCTATTCTCTTCGGAACGAGGATGACATAGAGTCAGTTCATTCATGAGTTCCATCTGATGTAATGTAAGAGGCCTCACAACCTGAATCTGAAAGTATTTTGTTAGGGGTTCTTGTCAACATTTTTCTGGTCTAGATATTTTTTGTATTCAAAAAGTTAAAACTACTGTGTTAATGCTATCTACTACATCTCATGTTCTTTGGCCAAATATCCTTGTGCTTGTTTCTCAGCACGAAGATGATAGAGTAGCCTAGGTCCTCATGTCAGTCGATAATCATTCTTCGAGGATCATCAATATTTATACTCTCAATCATATTGTTGGAAGATCCCAGTTGTGGCATTGGACAGTCGACTCTTTGCCACCTACAACTTGGGTTATGTGTGGCAATTTCAATATGGTTGAGGTGGCCTTTGAAAAAGAAGGTATTACATCTTTTCAATGGACAACTAGAGAACACGAGGCTTGGTTTTACATGCACAATAAATTAGATTTTTCCAACCCCAATGTCAATAATCGTCACTTTAGTTGTACCTAGCACATTTGATGCAACTTTCAAGTTGATACTAACACAATTTATAAAAGGATTCATTGTATCATGATCTCATATCAGTCTTTTTTTCTCGTGTGGAGAATATCAAGATTTACCTATTCTGTGTTTTTCTAAGGTTAGTTTGTCGAACCGCTATCCTGTCAAGTTCAGGATTGAATGGAAAAAGCCTCATATTCATCCTTCTAAGATGCAATTCTTTTTTAAAACGTCATTGTTCAATCATCGGCCCACACAACCCCAAGAAACTCTTTGTGCTTGTTAATGATCTAAACAAAACTTTCCTCTAACACAAAGACCTGTCTTTCCTTGATCTATTGTAGAGGCATCCTAGATATGGCTTTTTTTCTCTATCAACTACACATGACATTCATTGTGGCCCCTTCCCTTCACTTCAAAAGATCAATTACAAGCTAATATTAGATATTTCATGTTATCTATTTGATCAGAAGTTCCTACAATATAACACTATCCTGGTTAGGGTTTTTTACTCCAACATGTAAAAGATATGTAGGTTCAATCCGATTAGTCTAACTGATATAATCAAATGTATAAGTGGCCTATCAGTCTTGAACATTTGATCTCTATCCTTTACCTACTGGGGATGTGATTATTAGTAAATGATATTATATTATGATTATGTTTATCTCATAATCACAATATAATATTATTACTTTATCACTTCTGAGTATATTTAAGAGAATAATTATATGAATATTCAGTAATAGCTCTATTACTGAATATACATATAATTATTTATGTTTAACAATTATATTGTTCCAAACTATCGTTGGGTATCGAAAAAGATAAAGCACAACAAATAATATCATTATCGCTAATTGATAACCCTTGTTGTCATTGCTAAACATTGTTACTAATGAGGCACCTAACGTAGAGGCATGACTCTACATGAAACCATGTGGTTTCACGTAGATCCGTGACTACATGAGATGGTATGATTCATAATATATATGTATTGATACTGCGCCATCTCATTGGTAATAGAGTGAATCATAATTACACACAAGTGACAACAATGAATATATACTGTGTATTAATAACTGCAGATCAATACTAAATATCTCAGTGATACTTTGTGGTAAACAAACCACCGATTACCTTCAGATCAATCAAACTGTGTCGAGTTTGATATTTAATAATAATATATAGACATAATATTAGAAAACATAAAATTAAAATTCCTTAAGATATAAATCTAATCCACTTTCACATGGTATTAGAGACATCTCCTTTTCTGCCTTCTCAATTTTGTCAATCTGTCCCTGATATACATTGTTACACATGTTTACATCAGTAGAGGGATCTTCTACTGACTTCCTCACATTTTCAATCATGGTCTCTGCTTCTTGAATGTTCTTATAGTGATCGGCTGTCAACTTATCTTGATTCATAAAGTCAACAATAATTTTCCTTCCTTTTGCTGCAAACTCTTTCAAAGTTGCGTGTCCAACTAATGATGTTGATTCTTCCAAGTTAGAAAAATTACTCTTGAACTATGAAGAATTACACTTACATCAACAACAAAGTGCACCTTGGACACTTTCTTATCTGCTGATAAGAAGTTGTTCAGGATACTTACTGATTCTCCAAATAGGGGATTCCTCATTACTTGTTTCTCCTTGATCTTCTCCATAGATGAGACACTGATCTTGATTAGATCATCTTCTCCCCATTAATCTAAACTAGCGGTGTCTGTTGTCAATCTTGACAACAATGATATAGGAGTGATAGGAGTGCTATCTACTACTTCTTGCTTTACCTCGATTAACATTTCAATTGATGGTTCATCTATTGGTTCATTTCCTTTTCCGACTTCTTCTCCTTTTTCTGTTTGTGTTTCTTTAGCTTCTTTTTCTATCTCTTTTTCTTTTTCTATCTCAGGTGAGTTACCACCGCATAGTGTTTCAGCCTCTTGTGTGCTTACAAAGGCTTCTTTGAACTTGTCCAAGTCCTTATCTGTGGCCCCCATTGCAATCTCAACATTATCAATAATGATGGTGCTATACTTTAGTGCCTCTATCATGTGCGCAGACTTATCTTCCCCTGTATGTGTTTCAACTACAGGCATTGAGTCCTGAGGACATGTCATAGGTACATTAGTGGGCTCTGCCACCTTGACTTCCTTTGTGGGCACTTGAGTTCTAGGCATAGTAGGTGGGTACATGTCCCTGATCATCAAAACCTTCTCAAATGCTTTCTCTGTTTCCTTAGTGACCAATTCATAATTCTTGTCCATCATGTGTTGTGTTATTGTCTTATTCCGGACGTGCAGTTTCACCAAATCTAATAACAAAGATTTCTCCTCTAGAGAACATACTGGTAGGGTTTCATCTATAGTCTTTTCTCTTATCTGGAATCATAGTCTTCAATTCTAGGATTTTCTTTTTGAACTTCACCATATATTTGACAATCATTCCATGAATTTCTGATTTGTCAATTTCACTATACTTCTCATCGAACTTCCCTACTCGATCTATCCTGCCTTCATCAAAATTCCTTGTACTCAAAACACTAAGACTAGGTTTGAAACTTACTTATGGAGGTGCTTGAGTATTCTTCCCGCTTCTTGTTGCTTGCGAGGATGGATGACTAGTGCTGATCTCTTCCTTCCTCTTAGGCATTACCTTATACTCAGGAGGAGCAGTAAGGTCAATTGTTTCTATGGGTGCAGGAGGGGCAACAACTATTTTACCCTTCGCATCATCTGATTTCTCAATTTTCACCTTCTTCATCTTTACATCATTAGATTATGTGTCTACTGCAGTTGTGCTCTCTATTTCCAAACCAATTTTCTCGTGACTTGCTTTGTCTAGGTCTGCTTGAGAAACTCCATGAATGTTCAAAATCTTCGAAGTAACCTTGGCAACTTTTCTTTTTGTTGCTGTGTTGTTCAGTACAACATCTACTTCTCTTGTTTTCACTTCATAAGTCCCCCATCTAGGTTCATTGAGGTCCTTAGGTGTTGACAATAGAACTTGCGCATAAGCCTCTTGAATAGGCTCTTCAACTTCATATCCCAGTGGATGAATCCACTTTGTTCTTGGTTCAATACCCTCCATGCATGATGTATCAATCTCTACCATGAAACAAATACTATCCTTGTATTTTAGGTATCCTATACCTCATCTGCATTCTCACTGTGAATGTTTTCAACTCCAATTCCATGTAACCCTTAAGGGGTACTTTTTGTGGATGCCTTAAATGATATCTGTGGCATAGTGGTAATAGATTTGTCAAGATACAAATCAGACACCTTTCCAAGAATATGGAAGTACGTATAGAATATTAAAGACCCAAACCTGAATATCTTGGTCTTGTTATGCTTGATGGCTCTTATGTTGTCTATTAACTGTGCACGCAAGATCTCACATAGATTAAACTCTCCATTTTCTCTTACCAAACTTATTATCGCTAGAATGGTGGCTGCCGACATACTGTTTGCTCTGCTGGTGTGCTAGAACCTGTATCCCAATATCATGGACATGAATTTGATGTCTTTCTCCTCTATAGGCTCTATTGTCATTCTACGCCTATCACTTCTTGATTTGCAAGCTTGTTCTACAAGTTTTCTGACACCCTTGCCCATTGGAAGAACGACGCTTGTCCTTGAGAGTCCTGTCATCTCATGAATTAGATCTCCTATTATCCTAACTGATTCTTCACCTATCCAAAATAGGTCATCATGGATCCTGCTGAGTACGATCTTGATCCATTCCGACTCATCGAACTCATATGTCGTAGTATATTCCACTATACTATGATTTTCCAACTGCACATACTCATCCATGAAGGTTTTATCAGGTTTCATCATGGTTTCCATGTGCGCTCTTTCACTATCAAAACCTACTTTTTCCTTTTTGCAATATATCTATGCCCTGATATCTTCCACATGCATAACACCCATCGGAGTGCTGGAGAATGCACCTTCTAGGTCGTCTAGTGTGGATATAAACGGATGCCTCTTAAACACGTGTCTTCTTCTCCGCCACATCAAATATAATGGGAGTTGCCATTACTTACTTGTATATTTCTTTCCAAATGATCTCAAAGAGTTATGAATCGGCCTAACGGTTTACGGCTTTCGCAACTGATCAAACACGCTGCTTCCCTGGTGAATCAATCTGCAATCCTTCACAATCAACTGCCAAGGCTTTTGTGCTCTTCAATCGCTCTGAACTCTAATGCAATGAGTGATCTACAAACTTCTATATACTTTAAAGCGAAAATTCTGCCATTAATGCTTGCCGTGTAAACCAAGTTGTCATTAATAATTTCCAACTTTCATTCTGTAACCAATCAGCTAGTGCGCTCTTTTACATACATTCTGCTAGTCTTGAAAATGTTAAGTCCACCGGTGCATATTCAAAGGGTGAGTATATCGGCCGCGTAGGGGTTTAGGTTTACATTAGCTCCCCCTATTACCCTGAGGGCCATTCATCCAGAGTTTGTGTTTCATTGAATCCAATGTCACTAGTATCTCCTTTAAGCTTCCGAGCATATAATTGAGATTCAATCAGATCCTTGCTTGTGTGTAATTTATCAATTTGATTCCTTGCCTTTTTCAATTCAGATTCCAAGCTTTCTTTGTTGTTTCTTAGCTCCAAGATTTCCATGTTTGCCTGCCTCAATTCTTCATTCAGTTGAAGGTTCTCTTTGATCTATTCATCATAGACTTCTTGATTGTTCATTAGCTTATCATGCAATTCTTGAATATGTTCTTTCAGGGATGAATTTTCCTAATTTAGCTTCTTCATCATTATCCCTAAATCACTGGTAGAGCATTCTTTCAAACCCTTTCTCAGCCTTTTGATGACTGCTTGAGCATCACTGCCTTTTTCTTTTAGTTACTCAATTTCTTTTTCAGATCTGTCCAGGTCCTTAAGAGCAGCTTGAAGATTTCTTTTCAAATGTTTCATTTCCGCTTTTTCCATGATCTCTTCAAGTGGTTAAACTTCTTTACTTAGGACCAGAGCTTTGATACCAACTGTTAGGAATCTGAATATTGAGAGGGGGGGTGAATCAGTGTTCACTTAATTTAATCTTTTTTCTTTACTTCTTAAACTTAACTTGAATGCTTAAATACTGAAATGAACATCAACATGAATAAGAAACATGAACTCAACACATAACAACAATGTGGTTACAAGGAAACCGAAATAGGTAAAAACCCTGGTGGGAATTGACACCCACTAGTAATCTGTAAAAGATCCTTAACCCTCTTAGGAGTTGCTTTACAATGTATTTAGTATAGTGACCTGGTCAAGGGTCGGACGCTGTTAGGATTCTTTTACAATAACCCTGTTAAGGGTGAGGACACACTGTCCTAGAGCTCACTGCTCAAGTGGTGAAGGCTACAACCTTCTGATCTCAGATACAAACTATATCTACTCGATGAACTGGCACTGTGACACTGCTTGTCTGATCAATTGCTTTCATGAGTTGATGCTTTGACCTCCTGCAAAGCTCTAATACATCTTAACGACTCTTTGCATACTTCTGCTCTGCTTATCTTGACTTTATATCCGCATGCTTACCTAATTACAATGGTGCATCTAATATATATATGCGCATACAAAACAATTAACCAGGTCGGGCCTCTAACCCATTACATGCAACACTTCCAATTGAATTGGTTGAAGCTTGTTTACAAACAAACATAATTATATATCTACAACCTAATTACAATAGGCGCATAGCTCAGACATAACAATATTATAGTCGCTAATCATTTTACCATCAGTCGGCGGCATACACTGTTCTGTTATGGCATTCACTGGCTGTGGAACTTCAATTGTCTGTAACTTTGTCGTACTTGCATGTCTGATCATGCGCTCATAGACTAAGCATCAATACACTCTTACCATCTTATCTTTTAGGGCGCATATCATAACTCGGTCATACGCACGTGGGCTAATGCTCTGAACTACTGGTGCACTGCTAACTGTCCATTCTTCTTACTTAGCCAACTTCTGATCTTCTAATGAGGTGCGCTGACTCCAAAATACTATATGACTTTGTTGCCAGAATGACAACACTATACTCAGTCATATACAACAGTATAGTCAACTTGCCAACATGTTACTAGAGAGTCCTTTAATGATGTATGAATTTGGACCCCATTTCTCATGAATCAAATATGGTCCTACCTAGATTGGATCAAATTTTTGATGTTTTCGTTTGTTTTCCAACCTAGCATTCTAGAGTAACACCAAACCATTTAATTCAAATTTAATTTCTACAGCTCTTTTGTCATACAAGTTTTTCACTTGTAGTTTCATCTTTGCATTTTTTGAAGCTGATTCTCTTTCGGTTTCATCCAAGTGAATTAAATCTTCAATCCTCAATTGCATCTCATATTCTAGGTCTTCATCATATAGTTGGACAAAATTATACATCTCTAACAAGATATTCTGAGGGATCCTTGCTTGCATCCCATACACCAAATCAAATGGTTCACACCTAATTGCCTTTTTAACAGTCACTCTGTCGGCCCATACAGCCTGTATTAATTGAGTCCCATGCTTTCTTATTCTTTTCAAGCATCCTCTTGAGAATCCTTATCAAGCTCTTGTTAATTCATCTTGTCCATTGCCTTGTGGATGGTACGGGGATGAGTATGACATTTGAATTCCCAAACCTTCACAGAATTCCTTGTACTCACTACATCTGAAACACATTGCATTGTCACACATAATCCTCTCAGGGTAACCAAACCTAGTAACAATGTTATTCAATAGGAAGTCAGTTACCACTCTACTAGTTGCATTCCTTGTGGGAATAGCTTTTACCCACTTTTTAAGATAGTAAGTGGCAACTAGGATCCAAGAGTGCCCTGCACTTAATTTGTTTTGTATTTCTCCTATAAAGTTCATTCCCCATTGTTGGAAAGGAGCTTGCACCTCAACTGCTTTGAAATGTACATTTCATGATAATTTTAACTTGCCAGAGAATCTTTCAGAAGCATCACAATATCTTACCAGTTTTTCAGCATCCCAAAGAATTGTAGGGCACCAAAATCTTGCTCTCAAAATCCTCTGAGCAGTAGTTTTACCCATGTACTATCCGCAAGAGATTCCTTCATGCATATCCCTTAGAAAGTTATCAGCTTGATCTTCATTTACACATTTCAATAGTACACAATGTACATTCCTTCTCCATTAGTTCTCCATTGCTTGTAGTTTTGAAGCTCTTCTTTTATTATCATGCAGTGCTGGTGGATACTTCATGTTTTTAAAGTAATAAATGATATCTTGATACCAGATGCATCCATCTATATCACAGGTGCAATACACCTCCATCTCATTGATTTGATTAGCATCAAGGTTAGATTGGGCCATTAATTTTGCCAATCCCTGACCTCTGACCAACTTGGTGAGCTGAATATCAATGTTAAATTCATGAATAGTATTTATCTATCTCGATCTTCTCCCAGATACTTACTGTTGAGAGAAGATGCCTTTCACTGTAGCACTTGGTACAAAAGCAATTACTGTTCCTCCAATGAGATACCATCCAAAAGCCTTAATAGCTTTCATAGACTTGCTAAAGAATGCAATGTGTTGTTTAAAACCCTTAATATTTTTCGGCAGCAGTACTACAACAACACTATGAAAAGAGGCAAAAGAAAATATATGCATTGGAATATTTTAATTCGGTGCCTTGAGCAAAGCTGCATCTTTGGTAGCCTACTTGATGTTCTTGAAGGCTTCATCAGGTTCACCATCATATTTGATTTCACACCCTTTCTTTAACATTTTTGAGACAGGTCTGCTAATCTTAGCAAAATTTGTAACAAATCTCCTCAAGAAGTTTAATTGGCCGAAGAAGGATTAGATTCCTCTCACATTTTTTGGCCTTTGAATCTTGTCAATGGCAACTACTCTTTTAGGATCAATTCTTACTCCCTGCTTTCCAACTAGATGCCGCAATAACTTGTTAGAAATAGGGAATACTAAGAGGGGGGGGGTGAATCAGTATTGAACAAATTTAACCTTTTGTCGAATTATGGATATAACAGATTATCTTTATACATGCATAACATAAGAAGCTAAACAACATGCATAGCAATAAAACTAAAGAACTCGTGACACATTATTTGTTCTCGACGAAACCCTGGCCAACGGAAAACCACGGTGGGGATGGTACCCACAAAGATCCACTAATCAAAAGTATCCTGTTAAGGATGTTGACCCTATTAGGAGTCTATTACAAGCATAGAGTGTATCAGTCCTGATTAAGGGACTATAGGCCTTGTTAGAAGCCTCAACCCTGTTAGGAGTTGGCAGTACAAAATGTGATTACCAGATGAGCTCACTGCAAAAACCTGCCTAAATTTTCTCAATAGTTTAATCAAAGCTTTTCTCACCTTTGGACATATTTATTTTCCAATGTATAGCTTCTTAGGTATTTCCTTTGTTCAAAGGTTGATTTCTTCTACGTTGATCTGATCTCGCTTTTTGTATGCATTTGGACTTTATCATGATTATAAAAAATAGTTTCTAAAACAAGTCCCTTAGGAACCTTGTTTGTATTGAGCTGTAGGACTTCATTTCCAAGGACAGTTTCCTTTCCTTCAGTGATCTCCACCAAGGCTGCACAATGAAACTCTTGGCCATAGTATTTATCTTCACAATTTACAAATCTTAGAATATCTTGGTGGTCATAAAAAACCTACCAATTCTCAACATTATCCGGTATACTTGGTCTGCTCTAAATTTCAACGTTAGAGATTCTGCAAAAGTTACATCATTCAGATTCATTGCTATATTGTCTAACACGTCAATGATCTTCTTATTACTTCTATCCTACCATATAATATTGAATGCATCAAAGTTTTCTATCATATCCAAAACAACATTCCTATATTGCTTTAATCTTTTATTTTTGCAAGCATACACTGACCTTACTTGAGACACTACGAATTCAAAGTCACCTTACACATTTAGGCACTTCATTCCATACTTGTGGGATAATTGTAATCCTATCAACAATGCCTCATACTCTGCTATGTTATTTGTGCAACTGAAACTTAATGTGAAAGATCATTTGTAAGTATTCTCATCAGGAGAAATAAGTAGCATACCTGCTCCTGAACCATCTTTGCAATTTGAAATATCAAAGTATACCATCCATTGCTCACCCTTTGCTGATTTGGTATTACTTTCCAGAATGATAAGAGGTATGATAGGTTCCTTCTCAAGTACAATGACTTCTTCCCTAAAAGCATTAATGTCAGTATCCAAAAAACAAGTAGTTTCATTATCAATGTCCTGCTCAATCATATGTGTAACCCTTGTCCCTCTATCAATCTTCACAGACTTGTCATCGATTTTCAAAGTTGCATACGATAAATCAAACTGCAAACTTCCACCCATAACAAAACTCAATTTTCTACACAATTCCTTATCAGGGTAGCCTGCAAGTCTATAGGGTAGTGCATTAATAGTACCAATAACTGGTACCTCTCTTTTATCCATTGCACAACATCTACCCTAAACACTATCAACTTTTACACCCAACCTTTCCATGATTTTAAAAGGCATCACAATATTTGATCCTAATGAACCAATCATGCAGTTTTTCACTGTTCTTCCATTTATTATGATGCTAAAAAACAATGGATCTATGTTCTTAGGGCAGACATTACAGAACTATCCAAATCCATGGGTGGTATATGAGATACCACTCCTTGAATTTCAATAATCTTCTTTGTCTCAATTGGGGGCTCACTTGTATTACAAACAACACTACTGCTGTCTTCAATAATATTCTTAACAATTCAGACAAAGAAACTTTAACAATAATTTGAGAGAACACTGACAAGATATCAACAAGGGGTAGAAGAAGGTATTTCAATATACATACCTTTAGCATCATCCAACTTCTTAGATGTATCAAATGTAATAACAATTTTTTGTTTTTTATTCTTAACCACTGTATTAATTGCCTTCTCAACTTCCTTTTGGTTATCATTATTTTGTAAAGAAGATGTCTTTATAGCTTCAACCCTTTTTGCCTCTCATTTTTTCCCTTTGACATTTTTGACTCTCACTACATAATCACCCTTTGGCTTATTCTCAATGGGCCTCTTGGAACTGGTATTCTTTATGAACATAAAGGCCACCTTACCAATATTATCATATATTGTCATGCTTTCGGTTTGAACTTGTGCAACCATTTCTACAGTGATACTGGCAATCTCCGCCTTAGAGGGTCTTCTCAAAATTACTCCCTCTAAGATAGATGTCATGTTACATGCCTTGTAATCAACATTTTCATTATCAAAAAAAACTTCTTGATGGAACATTGCTTTATTACATCTGTTTACATATATATCAGTCTGCTCCTCATAATCGGAGGCATCTTCTTGTCCAAGGTATGAATCAACAAGTTTACACCCAAAGTCATCATTATTTTCTTCATGATCTGACTAATCAAGAACTTCATCTTGGTAAGAAGCTATAGAACAACACAATGTTCTAAAGAGTGGGGTGACTGGGAGGCCATACACCAAGGTGTGTCTTCCACAACATTCATAGAGATTTTCTACAGTAGATCATGGATATGCATGTCATTATTTCCATTTGCAGTAGGGGCAATAGGTTTACCATCTTCCCACTGGGTGTAAAAAGGGAGATTTTGCAGGCTATTCTGCCTATTGAAGTTATTATTAAATTGCGGCTTTTCCACAGCAGAAATCATGTCATTTCTACAGTTGGGTGCCTTCATGTCCTTCAGTGGATTCAACACCTTATCTAATTTGTCATCCTCTTATCTTTTGTTTCCCCTCACTGTCCCTCTTATTTCCCATATTCCCAAACAACTTAGGGTCATCTCTTCTCCCACACAGTTTGCCAAGTATTTTCATATTGTTTTCAATATTCACAGTAGTCCTGAAAGCATCCCTGAGAGTTCTAGGTTCTTTATCTGCTAGGAGATATCCGACCTTTCCATCAAAAGCATTAAGGTATGTTGTTAGACAAACATTATCATCTATCCTCATAACTTGAAATAATTTATGCATGCCTTTCTGGAATCTCATGTTGACCTCTGCAACAGATTCATTCTGATTTTTTCTTATGTTGCTAAATTCATTCAACATAAAATTGGCATTTGGTCTATCACCATACTGCTCCTTAACACACTGTTCAAATGCATCCCATGAATCAATACTATGATCTCCAAATCTTTTAAACCAATCCCTGGCATCTTCTACTAAGGATTGAACAAACAAATTCATAGCCACATCTTCATGTTGCACTTCATAAACATTTAACATATCATTAAAATAATCTGAGATGCTCTTCACAACTGATAGCGTTATTCCCAGCAAATTTACTTACCTTATCTCTCAACTCAATTGGAATAGCATTAGGATAACCAGGTATCCCATCAAAACAAATTTGTATGTACCCCTCTAATTATATAGGTCTTCTTTGAAATCCTAATCGAGTGTTTCCACTTGGACAAGCACTAATTGTTATTTGCCCACCCACGTGCATATTTGACTGTTGTTTAGGCTTAGCATCTATTTTAGCAGATGAAGAAGAGAGAATATTATGAACATCAATTTTACCAAGTGACCCATTATAAGTACTTATGGATGACTTTTTTTTAGTTCCTTTGCCAGATCATCTATTTCTTTTCTTCTCTTTTCCATCTCTATATCAAAGATTAAAATAGGTGGTGGAAACTTTAACTGGATCACAAGCTCATTGATGTTGATCCCAACCACCTTTTCCTTACGTTTGTTATTGTCAACAACACCAGGCTTGGCACACTCACTTCATTCCTTTTCTTTGGCCTGACACATATAGATTCCTACTTGTCTAATCATAGGCCCCTCCTGTTCAAACTCATCGTCCTCTAATAGACGTTCTTTCTCACTTCTCAGGGTAGCTATATCACCAAAGAGGTCAAGTTGTAAAGAAATAGGAGCAAAAGGAAATATTTTGTTCCTTTCTATAAAATCATTAATTTTTCTAAGTAGACTCTCTTTCCATTAGAGCATTTAAAGTCTCAACCTCTCTTTCTTTCTGCAACTTCTTATATATGGCATATTGCTTTGCTAGCTGTAATCTCAAGATACCCAAATCAGTTGGGTCAACCATAATATCATCGGACCTTGATGATATATCCATATTAGTAATATTTGTATATGGGAAATGGACCCGTCTTGGTTCCATTGGCTGCTTCTTAGAAATAAGTTGATCTTGGTACAAACCTGATACATGGCTTTTATTTCCTACTCTCACATTCTAATTTACAAGAGGTATAAATTTGTCTTGCTGTAATACTTCTAGTGTATCAAAGAAATTACCTCCAGCGAAACCACTATCAAATTTATAGCTTTTGTATATACATTCATTTTCATTGGTAGATGTGTGTAAAACCCTACCTCCCTCATTGTTGTGTTCTCTCATAGGTGCACTGGTAGGCTCATCACCTTTTCTAAGCAATTTTTTCTTTCCTGACCGAGGTAACTCTTCTAGACTTACTTCTAGATGTTTCCCGACAAAAGGCCACATGTTCTTTCTTTTATCCATGGTTTCCAACTTGTAAGTACACACTGGTTCTAACCCTTTGAGTCGCCACCCATGTTAAATGAGAATATTTTGATCGACAAACCTTGAAAAACTAAAGAAAAATTGAAATAATACATGAGAAACACGAAAACACAGATACACTAAAATACATGTGAATAGAATTACCTATGAAGATACTTTTTACTAACCCAACAAACACTAGTCTGACAAGTATTCCAACACGTACAGTACACACCCCAGTGCAGTCACCAACCAACAAGGATAATAACTCCTTCTACACTTCTGGCTCTGCAGAACCAAGGCGGGTACACCTGGTATTTGGCACTTTTGTAACAACTTATTTTACAATCCCATTGAAGTAGGTTTAGTCATATAACACTTCTTTTACTGAATGACACAAAATAAATCATAGAGTACCTACCAATGAATCTATTTGATCACAATTTTTCAGAGATGACCATTGTTTAAGTCTTTCCTTCTTTATTTCAATGATTTAAATTTAATTTTGATCTCTTCCATGAATAGTATTAGAACATTGATCTAATTTGTTAAATACTTTGCAAGTAAATATATCAATTCTTATCAGAAAATCTCATACTTATTGACATCCTTTACTCTATTTTGTGATCCTATCAAATCATAGAAGCATTTTATTTAGTTCCTTGAACCAATAGCAACAATGAAATTATTTGAGTTTGGTACATAAGAAGGAATGTTTTCCTTATTGTAATATGAATTCAGAAAAAAAGAATTAACAAAAAGAGAATTGTAGAAAAAGAGAATAGAGTAGAGAGGATTGAATTGTGAAAGTTGAGATGCGAATATATGCATGAAGTGAAGAAAAGAGCTAATTCAGTGATGAAGGAAGACTTGCGAGTACAGAGATCTGGAATTGTGATCTTGTGTAGCAGAGAGTGCGGTTTGGGCACAATATGAAGGAGGTAATATATTTCATATTATTCTGTTGAATAATTCTAAGATCTTTTGGACAGTGGGTTCAGAGATCTTGCCTTAAGATGTTTGGGCAGTGGGTCCTTCTATCTTCCATAAACACTTAACTGGGTTAGAATCTTTTAACAAGGATTCAAAATCTCCTAACAGGGATTTATATGTACCGAATGTATTTCATAAGACTCCTAACAAGGTCCATCATCTAACAAGGAACTTTTATTTGAGTGCATCATTTTGTGGGCATCATTCCCACTGGGGTTTACTCTTTTCAAGACGTTTCCTAGTCAACATATCTTGTGTTATTGTGCAATTGTGTATGGTTATCTTTCTATGGTTGATTACTACATTGATTATATTGTTTAAAGTAGTTGAATGGTTAAATTATCAGATAACTGATTCACCCCCCCCCCTCTTAGTTATCTTGGGGATCTTTACTTTCTAACAATTGGTATCAGAGCAACAGGTCCTTGAAAGAAAAGTTTAACAACTTAAGGAGATTCATGGCAAATTTCAAGAAAGAAAGCCCTAAGTTTGATGCAGTAAATTTTGACAGCAGGAAAGAAAAGATGAAGACACATTTATTGTGTTTAGGACCAAGTTATTGGTTGATTACAAAGAATGAGAAGACTATCATTGAGTAAGACAATCTAGAGGCAGGAACTAAAGATGAGCTAGATCTATTCATGTGTAACATACTTGCAAGAGAAGCACTTTTGTCAGCACTACTGGAGAATGAATACAGTCAGGAAAGATGTTTGAAAACATCTCATGCAATTTGGAAAGCTTTACATTCTACTTTTGAAGGTGATGAACATGCAAAGAAGGCTAGATTACATAATTGGATTTGTGCATTTGAATATATTAGAATGATGGAAGATGAATCTATTAGAAGATATATTGGTAGGATGTCTGAGATTGTAATAGGAATAAAGTCTTGTGGAGGTCATAAGACAGAGAATGAAGTGATATGGAAAATTCTGAGAAATTTGACACTAGTATTCAAGCTGACAACACAGATGATTGAACAAGTGATACCTTGTACACCGAACTTTTCAAGAGAGACTCTTCTTGGAAGATTAGAAACAGCATAGATGAATTTGAGATTATCAGGAGAGCTACCTAGAATGGAGACAGCATTCAGTGCTCTTAACATTAGACCTACATTATCAAAAAGTACTAGTGTGAATGGACATTATGCCAGCACTAGCAGATCTAAATCTGAGGAAGATAAGAAGATTGAAGAAGGTATTGCATTACTTGTAAAAAGAGAACCAGAAGGTCAGAAAATCTTTAAATGTTGGACTTGTCAAGAATATGGTCATTTTGCATTCAAATGTCCTAAAAGAGTTAAGAAGTATAGAAGCAACTTTAAACCTAGGAGATCTAAAGAATGTTATTATGCAAATGATGAAGATCTTGAATCAGGAATTCAAAGACATTTAAGTCACAGTGATAATGATAACTTTGAGGAAATAGGATTTGTAGCAATCAAAGAAGAAAGTTCTGAATCTGATGAAAGGGAAGAAAAAGCATTAGTTTCTCAAGTTGAAAAGAAATCTAATTGGATTATAGACAATGGTTGTTCACATCATATGACTGGAGACAAAAGAAAGTTTGTTAAGTTAGACAATTATGATTTAGGAATTGTTAGAATTGGTAATAATGCACCTTGTTTGATTAAGGGTATAGGATCTATTACTCTTGATGGAAAGACTAACACTGATGATGTTTACTTTGTTGATGGATTGACACATAATCTACTAAGTGTTGGAAAAGGATCCAGAACCAGAAGTAATGCATTTCAATTGAATCATACTGAGATGACATGTTTGTTAACTAAGATTGATGACAGTTGGTTATGGCATAAAAGGTTTTGTCATATAAACTAAGATAATATTGTCAAAGTAAGTACTACACTTGCGGTAAAAGATTTACCTAGAATTATGAAACCTACTAACATGATTTGCAAAGAATGTATGATGGCAAAGCAGAAAAGGAGTTCATTTCCCAGCAAGAAGTTCACATCGGCAGAGAAGCTGGAGATTGTTCATACAAACTTGAGTGGTCCTACTAGGACTAAAGGATTCTATGGAGAAAGGTATTTTATGATTCTTGTTGATGATTTTACAAGAATGATGTAGATTGCATTTTTGAAAGAAAAATCTGAAGCATTTGATAAATTTAAGATCATGAAAAGCAAAATTGAGAATGAATTTGGAATGAAGATTAAGTGTCTAAGATCTGATAGAGGTGGTATTGCAGAAAGAAGGAACAGGTAAATAACTGAAGCAGCAAGAGCTATGTTGTTTGAGAATGATTTGGCTAAGACTTTTTGGAGAGAAGCAGTGAACACAGCAGTATACACTATGAACAGAGTACAAATCAGAGCAGATACAAACAAGACACCTTATGAATTATGGTTTGGACATGCACCCTCAGTTAAGTATTTTAGAATTTTTGGAAGTAAATGTTGTATTAAGAGAGATGATGATATAGGAAAGTTTGATCCTAGAAGTGATGAAGGAATATTTCTTGGATATTCTTTGAAAACCAAAGTATATAGATGTTATAACAAAAGAACTAAGACTATTGTTGAAAGTGCAAATGTCAAAGTTGATGAGAAGTTTAAAATTCAGGAAAGAATGCTTGATTATGAATCTGATGGACAAGCACAACTTTAGCCTAACATTGAAAATACAGAATTATTTTTTGAAACTAATAATGATTTGCTGAATGAAAGTCATACTGAAGAAAACAAAGAAGAAAACAGAGAAGAAAGCAAAGAAGAATCTACAGTGGGGACAAGATCAGAAACTATGACACCTAACAGGTATACTGAAGAAAACAAAGAAGAAAACAGAGAAGAAAGCAAAGAAGAATCTACAGTGGGGACAAGATCAGAAACTATGACACCTAACAGGTATATTTCAAGACATCACCCTGTTGAGCAAGTTATTGAAAGTTTAGACAGAGGACTTTTGACTCGAAATAAGGTACATTTATGTTTGATTTCTCAAATTGAACCTATGACTACTAATGAAGCTTGTGAAGATGTACATTGGATTAATGCTATGAAAGAAGAACTGGAGCAGATTAAAAAAAACAAGACATGGGAATTGGTCCCTAGACATAAAGACAAGAATGTGATTGGAACAAAATGGGTATTCAGTCACAAGATGAATGAACAAGGAGAAGTGATAAGAAACAAAGCAAGATTGGTATGTAAATGATATTCACAACAAGAAGGAATTGACTATGAAGAAACTTTTGCACCTGTGGCCAGACTTGAAGCAGTGAGAATGTTTCTAGCATATCCAGCTTACAAGAAATTCAAAGTGTATCAGATGGCTGTGAAGTCAGCATTTCTGAATAGTGAATTGGAAGAAGAAGTCTACATTGAGCAGCCTGAAGGTTTTCCTTTGACACAAGAAGGAGATATGGTATGTAAGTTAAAGAAAGCTTTATATGGATTAAAACAAGCACCTAGAACCTCGTATGCAAGATTGGATAAGTATTTATTGAAATTGGGATTATAAAAGGAACAGTAGATAGTAACTTATACACAAAAGAAATTGAGAATGGTAGATAGTTATATTTGTTGATGAATGGTAGATTTTATAAATTGGGATTTATAAAAGGAACAGTAGATAGTTATATTTGTTGATAATATTATCTTTGGAGGAGAAGATGAAGCTAGTGACAAATTTATAGATGAAATGAAGACTGAATTTGAGATGAGCATGATTGGAGAAATGAAATATTTTTTGGGATTACAGATAACACAAAGCAAGGAAGGTATATTTGTAAGTCAGACTAAGTATTTGAATGACTTATTGAAAAGATTTGAAATGGAAGATTCTAAACTTGTTGGAACACATACAAGACCTGATCTAGCACATTCAGTTGAGATTGTAACAAGATTTCAAGTAGAACCTAGAGAATCACATTATGCAGCAGTAAAGAGGATACTGAGATATCTGAAAGAAACAATGGATTATGGATTATCGTATGAGAATTCTAATGATTTTACTTTATGTGCCTATACTGATGCAGATTGGGAAGGTAGCGTTGATGACAAGAAAAACACCAGTGGTGGAGCCTTTTTTCTTGGAGGAAAATTGGTCTCTTGGTTAAGTAAGAAGCAAAATTGTATTTCACAAAGTACAGCAAAAGCAGAATATGTTGCAGCAGCAAACGATTATAATCAAATTATTTGGATGAAGCAAATGTTGAAGGATATTGGAATAAAGTTTGATGAGCCTGTTGTTATACATTGTGATAACACCAGTATAGTGAGTATGTTCAAAAATCCTATTTTACATTCTAAGACTAAACATATTGAGATCAAGTATCATGTTGTAAGAGAGAAAGCTGCAGAAAAAAAAGTAAGATTGGAGTACATAAGGACAAAGGAACAGATAGCAGATATATTTACAAAACCTTTACCTAACGATATATTTGTGTATCTGAGAGGTATGCTTGGGGTTATGCCCCAGCCTATTTTTGAGAATTGATGCAGATGATTGCATCCGTCCAGTGGTATATGAGCCCTATCTTTCTTCTGGATTAGATGTTGGAACTTCCTCTATGGGGGAGTTAAAGAGCTGAGTCATGAGGACTCTTGTTATTGTATTTTTCTGAACAGTGTCTTTTGACATTAAGCTATTGTTGACTTAGTGATGAAATTTCTGTCATTTATGTAATGGGTGAGAGATATACATGAAAAACATTGTTCATTGTATGAGAGCTAAATGGGAGAACAAAGCAAGATTTAATTTGATATTTTGCAGTGATGTTGCAGTATTGGATTTTTGGAACATTGGATATTTTTGATCTATGTTGCCATCAATGCCAATGGAGGAGATTGTTAGGAATGAATGCAAAGTATTTTGGCAGTCATTCTGTAGCAGTTGTTGTTGCATTCATGACTTGGATTGGCATTGATGTCAACACAATGATATTCTGGATATCAACAAGAAAGCAGGTACAGTTTTGTTTTGCGCACATGTTGTATTGCAAATTGACTTTTGCGCAGTTCATGGTATATTCTTTGGTGTGTTATTAACCTATGGTTAACAGCGCAAAAAGAAATTCATTCTTTCATGAGAGTTATCAGCATTTTGGTGAAAGAAGTGTTTAGACAATGTTTCTGTGCAGCGATTTTCGAAAATCGGAGGATATCTCTTAGCCGGGATGGAATTTGATTTTGCGCAGTTAAAGGGATGTTGGAGACTCATTAATGATGATGTGGTTCACAGTGCAAACTTCGAGAATATGTTTGGAGAAAGTTACAGTATCTGGAAGCCGACAGTTTTATGTGAATTCTGTGTGTAGCGTGTAGAAATTATTATTTTGTAATTGAGGACCGACTCATTTCTAATTATTTGAGTTTGGTATATATCAAGGAATGTTTTCCTTGTTGTAATAAGAATTGAGAAAAAAAAGAATTGACAAAAAAAGAATTGACAGAAAGAGAATTGAGAAAAAAATAATTGAGAAAAGGAGAATTGAGAAAAAAGAATTGAGAAAAAAAGAATTGAGAAAAAGAGAATTATAAAAAAGAGAATTGAGTAGAGAGGATTGAATTGTGAAAGTTGAGATGCGAATATATGCATGAAGTGAAGAAAAGAGCTAATTCAGTGATGAAGGAAGACTTGTGAGTACAAAGATCTGGAATTGTTATCTTGTATATCAAAGAGTGCGGTTTTGGCATAGTATGAAGGAGGTAATATATTTTATATTATTCTGTTGAATAATTCTAAGATCTTTTGGACAGTGGGTTCAGAGATCTTGCCTTGAAGCTGTATGCGCAGTGGGTCCTTCTGTCTTCCATAAACTCTTAACCGAGTTAGAATCTTTTAACAGGGATTCAAAATCTCCTAACAGGGATTTATATGTACTGAATGTATTTCATAAGACTCAGTGTCCATCCTCTAACAAGGAACTTTCATTTTAGTGCATCATTTTGTGGGCATCATTCCCACCGTGGTTTACTCTTTTCAAGAGGTTCCCTAGTCAACATATCTTGTGTTATTGTGCAATTGTGTATGGTTATCTATCTATGGTTGATTACTACATTGATTATATTGTTTAAAGCAGTTGAATGGTAAAATTATCAAATAACTGATTCACCCCCCCCTCTCAGTTATCTTGGGTATCTTTACTTTCTAACATTTATCTCTTTCAGAAAGATACATTCACTAAAACTCTCTGTAAAACTTTTCAAAAATAAAAAATTCAGACCCTTCTTCCCAGTCTCGGAAACCCTTGCTAGAATAGGGTTACATCAAGCTTCAAAAATTGGGAAGGTACACTTCTCAAAAAGCAATAGGTTACACTTCACTTTTCCACAAAATGACAAAATGTCGCTTTCAAAAATTCTATTCTAACAGAAAGGCCGACAGCTACAGAAATAAGAGCATCATTCTTGAGTTGGTTCTAGTCCCACCTGGAAAACTATTGCCTGCTTACTGAACTTTGAGATCCACTCGCTGAAAAAAGCATCACCTGGGCACCCAAACTGTAAAACCTTCTATCCTTCCTCAATTAGGTGCTTACAACTAGCTCTAAGTTATTTGGCTCTTTTCTGTAAGGAATCAAAATACATCCTTGCAGTTAAAATCTTCTAAATCACTTTACCGAACAAGTAATTTTCATCATTTGTGGAATTCTCTAACTGAACTAGAAAATCATCAGAGACTGCAATATTCTTGTATTCATTTTTTCTTGTTATTTGCACTATATCTGTAATTCTACAACCTTTGACACTCTGTCTTACTGCAAATTCTTGGCCCCTTTACAATGAATTGAATGTCGCTAGTGGTCACATGTTCTTTTCAAAAATTTGAATTTCCACCGTCAATGCAATCCCATGTAAATAGATCCTACGGCTCAGATCACACCTTTTACACTTTATGCAAATGCTTCACCAAATCGCCAACATTTTTGACAAACTTTCCTGACCGCAACGAGTTGTCGACTAGGCTTCCAAAACATACACTTGCCACGTCCCAAGCACTTCTAACTAACCGCTATAGAACTCCGCGTCCTGGCGAGCAAAGAAACTTCATTAATTGCAATAGCTTCTTGCCAAATCGCTAAGATTTTTTACAACTGCTCAAAACTTCTGCGAGGTAGGGACCAACGGCTTTTCTTTTAGCATTTTCCTTCAGTCGCAGGCTCGCCAATAGCTAACCTTAACCGCCCAACACACTCGTGAGCTAGTGATCAAAGTAAACACTCCTTTTATAAATAACTGCCACATGTCACCTGAGTCTGATCCCACAATGGGCAACTTTCTAGCATCTTTTGGTTGTGGAAATACGAGAACCATTAGATCAATTGGATCAAATCTCCATTTATCAAGCCTTTCTTCTGTGTTGTCACATCACACAATACATGTGGCATCAAGGTGTGATCCCGTGAAGGCTAATCTTTGTGCATCTCTAGATCAAGGCATCACACCGGACATCAGATTAAAACTAATGTGACCGTCCATTAGCTTTAGCCTGAGCTCTAACCTTGGCCCCACCAGCTTCTAGGATGAAACTATCGCCACAAGACTCCCCAATAACTTGATCAGCAATCGAGATGCACAAAAAATTTCCTTCGGAACTCCCTTTTCTTCCGATAGCTTTATCGCCAAAAGATATCCTGAAGCTTTAGTCGGGGATAAGAGTGCTTGATACTTATCTTCGTCGATGCTTTTTTACACTTGATAGAATCATCGGTGAATTTTGTGCCAATTGAATATGTTTATAACAAATAGGTGACACAGATGGCGATGTTTTCATCGGGTTGGAATGGACATCCCGTGAACTTGTAATTAAGATTTCCGATTGCCGATGAGATGATAGGGAAAAGTTCTAGCGATGTAATGAATAGGTTAATTCGGTTGCTTATGTCATGCAAGACAAGTGTCACCTACTCGCGATCCCACAGAGAATAATCATCATGCAACTTTTTTATAGCGGAAATGCATTGACCGTTGGATCATCTTGATCTGACTGTTCTTTAATCTCCGTCAAAAGCTCTGACATCAGACCCAGCAACCACCAGGTGTCAAATAGTCGTGATCCCACAAAGGGTAATCTTTGTGCAACTTTTTATTGCGGGATTATGCAAGCTGTTAGATTAACATAGATCTAATAAAGTATAATAGAGCTGACACATTAGGAAAAATTAAACTGCAGGACTTAGGAAGAAATAAACGGAACCGGACTTAGGATATAATATTTGTAGGGGACTTAGCAACTTAGGAAAAATTAAAACTGGGCCTGCTTGGTAAGAACTGAAAGCGTCATGTAGTCCCGCCCGATGGTAACTTAGAACAAGTGCAAAAAGCATAAATTAAGTTATGAAAAAGGTAATGAAGAAATAGGACGAGGGTAGGGTTTAAGGACTTAACAAGATTTTATGAAACCCTAGAGTCAAATAAAGACCTAATTTCTTCATAACTTTTGGCAATTCACGGGATTTTTTGCAGGAAAGGACAAATTTCTTCCATTTTTGTCGCAATAGGAAAAATTGGCTAACAACACCGTCCATAATAGTAAAAGTAGATCTCAACATGTCTTAGAACTTATTCATTCAAAAACATCTGGGCCAATGACTGTGGCATTTTTAAGAGGTTTCTTATACTATGTTATGACCAAAACCTCCATACATCTTTTTGGGAAAGAGCCTCTAGAACTTCTATCTATTTTCAAAATAGATGTCCTCACACCACTTTGAAAGATCACTTAAGAATCCTTAGTTGCCCTGTATATATTCACATAACCAAAGAAAAGAGATCTAAACTAGAACCCTCACACAAAAAGGGAATATTCGTAGGCTACAGTGAAACCTCTAAAGCCTATAGGATTTAAATCCTAGGATAGAAACTAACTGAGCTCAACAAGGAAATTATCTTTGAAGATGATGCTTAATTCAAAAGGTCCAATGACATTCGTCACAAAGAAATTGAAGATCAAGAGTCTCCTCTAAATATCGAAGAAGATCATGCTTATGAGATTTAGAGGGAGACCCATGAACTTATGGAAGATGATAATCTAAATGAGCCTTTGGATACTACTAATGGACTGAGAGACATCCTTGTGAACCTGATAAGACCTCTACGGGCAAGGAAAATGATTCAAGATGCTTAATGTTTTGCAGCACCAAAAGGAACCTTCAGGGAAAGCAAAAGACCATGCACGTACTCAAGCTATGTTGCCTTGATGAGTAAAATCATCGAGTTAAAACCCACTAGCTTTCACAAAGGCTTCAGACACCAAGTTTGGAAACATCCTATAACAGAAGAATATCAATCTATTCTTACAAATGATGCTGAGGACGTTGTACCTAGACCAAAATATAAATCAATGGTTTCATCTAAATTGCTCTTCAAAATCAAACATGCCAAAAATGGCAATATCAAAAAATATAAAGCAAGATTTCTTGCCAGAGGCTTTTCTCAGAAGGAAGGGATTGATTACAAAGAAACATTTTCTCTTGTTACTCGACATACTTCTATTAGGACTATGATTACTATTGTTGCTTCAAAAAGGGCAAAAGATCCACCAAATGGATGTAAACATTGTAGTTCCTAGCACCTAGTATGAAAGGACAGATCATTACATTTTAGGCTTGGGCTTCTCCAAGAATGATGCAAATCCAAATCTACATTTTATGGCAATTAATGGTGAAATATTCCTTGTTATTCTTTATGTTGACAACTTATTGATTACAAGAAAATACCATCTTACTACTAAATATAAACAAGAACTAGCATCTAAATTTGACATGAAGGATCTAGGTCCTTTACACTATTTCCTTGGTTTAGAAGTATGACATTAGGCTGATGGAGTCATATTAAATTAAGGGAAATATATTAGTGACATCTCGAAAAGGTTTGGAATGGTGGATTCTAAATCAATGGTTACACCCATGTAAACCAACTTGCATAAACTTAAAAGAAGTTGCAGCTAACACAGACTTGGCAGATCCTTGATGTACACATCCAATATCAGACATGATATTTGTTACGCAGTGAGTGCACTTAGTCAGTTGATGAGTGAACCATCCCAATTACATCTAGTGGTAGCAAAACACATACTTAGATACCTGTAGTATAACTAGATGCGGTCTTAAGTATAATAATGTAGAGTATGGATATACTGATTTAGATTGTGCTAGAAGTGTAGTTGATCGTAAAAGCACATCAGGATGTTGTTTCAACTCAGGTTCAGCTATAATCTCCTAATTTAGTAGGAAGCAATCTTAAGTTACACAAAGTTCCACAGAAGCCGAGTACATTACAGAATCCATGGCAGCTTGAGAAGTTATATGGCTAATAAAACTTCATGTAGGATTGTTTGGAGAATCCTTGAATCCTACTATCATTAACTGTCACAACTAGAGTTCTATAATTTTTTTAGTAAATCGTGTGTTTCATGACAAAGCCATGGTGGAAATGAATTTTATTGAGTTGAGATATGCTAGCATAAGTGAACAAACGATAGACATTCTCACCAAGCCATGATGAATTATATTACTAAAATATTCTAATATATTCTAAGATATTTAATGTGTAAACTCTTTTATCTATTATAACGTCATGAATGGCGGATATCATGAGACGTGTTATCTATGGATAACCCATGATGAATGAAATTACTGAGATATTCATGGTGGATATTATGTGACTTAATATTTGTGGATATTACAAGAGCCAATATCCTTATGGTAGGAATCATTTGACTTGATACCCGTGCACATACCATAGTGATGGATATTACTCTGCGAGTTTAGGGTGAATATCATATGACATGATATTTGTGGACATACCATACCCCTGATATCACAGTGAGGTGATATCTTTCTCTCATGCAGTAAATAGATATGTAGCTTCAGTCAAATTACTTTGACCGATATAATTAAATATATAAGTGGCTTATCGGACTTGAAAATTTGATCTCTATCCTTTACCTAATGGAGATCAGATTATCAGTAAATGAAATTATATTATGATTATGCTTATACTAAGAACTAAAACTATAACTTAACTCACAACTTGAAGGAAATGCTCAGTAGTAAACTAATAATGCTTCGAAAGTAAACCTATGTTGCAGGAAACATCTGATGGTTCTGCTACCAATGGATGGAGAAGCAACAGTGCTTATCAACTTCAAAGAAACTTAACTAAGTCCTACTTGAACATGAACAGAGAATTCACCTCCCGCATGGAACCCACAGAAGTGTGAATGTATTTAAAACTCAGATGTTGAAATCTGGAACTATCATATATTCATTAACAAAACACAAGTAGAAAATAGAACATTTCCAATCAAAGAACTTTAATTGAAATCCCTTATCCATCAACTGTCCAACACTCAATAAGTTATGCTTAAGTCCATCAACAAGCAGTATATTGTCAGTATTAGTCCTTCCATCCAAAGTAATAGATTCTACTCCTGTGATAGATTTAGGAACATTCTCCACGAATTGTAAAACACCATCATCATACTTGTCGAATTTAACAAACTTGTTTTTGTCTCCAGTCATATGATGTGCCCAACCACTATCTATAATCCATACAGATTTCTTGTCAACATGTGATACTAAAGCTTTGTCCTCATGCACTGGTTTTTCATCATTAATAGAAATAAATCCACTCTCATAATCCAAATCCTCATTATCAAAAATACCTTCACTAGCATAATAACATTCCTTATCCCTTGAGTACTTAGACTTGGAAAACTTAAGTTTGTGCTTAGGAACTCTTCTAGGACATCAACATGCAAAGTTACCTATCTTATTGCATGAAAAAAATTTCAAAGGTAACTTTCCTCCAAATTTACCTTTACCTCTCTTTTCTCTTCTAGCAATCAATGCAACAAGTTCATCTAGCTTTCTTTCCTCTGCTTGTATTTGTTCCCATTCTTCAGTATATTCACCGAGCTCTTCTTTTAGGTGCTCAACATTTCTCTTCTAAAATTTGGAGTCAAAGGTATAACTTCTTCTATAGCCTAAACTTTGGTCTTGTAGATTGGTGTCAATGATCAAAGAACCTTTGCAATGAGTTCTTCCTCTTCAAAAGTGCCTCCCGAATTTTTTATTCAAATCACAACTTCTATAATTCTTTATACATAAGCCTGAATGTTTTCATCATCCTTCATTGGTAGCTTCTCCATTCTTGTTTTCCAGTTCTGCAACTTCACTTGCTTTGTAAATTTGTCTCTTTCATACAATGCTTCTAATCTTGTCCAAATCTTGTGTGCCAAATCCAGATCTTTACCCTCAGTAAATTCTCCTTCAGAGAGTGCTTTGATCAGTGCTTCCCTTGCAACCATGTTAGATGAAAATATCTTCTTCTCATCATCAATAACTTTTTCCATTTCATACTCAATCTTCATACCCACCTGATTCTTTGTAATCATCGAGTAGCCAATGCCTAAACATAGCAAATGAGTTCGCATCTTGTTATTCCAACTGTCAAAGTTTTTTTAGGATCATCTTTCGAACTATCCATCCTACAAAACACTATCTCCAAGATCACTTCAAGATGTTAATCTTTCTCTCTAAGGACCAGCACCTCTGATATGGGGGGTGAATCAGTTGTATGACAGATTATTAAACTTTAAAGTTTGAATTGCAGCAATATCCAAATCTAATGAACAAAATAAATGCGAACACAATAACACAATATTTTGTTGTTGAGCAAACCCTATTAAAGATAAAACTCCGGTGTGAATTAATACCCACTAATGATGTATTAAGAGTATAGTATCCTTGTTAGGATCTAGCCCTGTTAGGAGATGATAAAAATATTACAGTACACAGTCCTTGTTAGAGGACAGACCCTGTTTGAGTCAAGAAGAGAAGTTTAGGCTCACTACCCAAAGAAGTTTATGTCTGCCTTCAAAACTCACTGTCCGCAACACAAGTGCATATGAACAAATACACAATCATTTGAATTGTCCGATAGCAACTGTCTTTGCTACATCAATTCTAAGGAAGTATATAATTATCCTCTGCTCTACATCTAGTACACTCAAGCTCACAGCTTCCACGATCCTCTTTCACATCACATACATTTTCTCCATATCCCTTTTCAAAACAAAAGACTTTACATATATACCCTATTACCAAATAAATAATCAGGTCAGCCAATTAGGTCACTTCCAGAACACACGCCACAGCTGAGGTCATCCAGCTTTCCACACCTTGTGCCGACCATCGAACATTCTTCAATACCCAGTCTACCATCCATTAAGCTTACATATACTAAATCCTCATCTCCTATAAGATATTCCCAAAACTCAGAGACTAACGCTGTCAACTTCCTCTATCACTGTCCAGTAACCAGTCCTCATCAAATCTTCTGTAACTCAGCCAATATGCAATATTAAATCATGCGATATTAGATATAAGATCCTAATACCTGCTTATTCTCTTCACAAAAACATATGTTGACATCAGCGACAAAATAGGAATGACAATAGCAGCAACTCTAGCATTGTTCAACATAATGATTAAATATATTAAATGTATCAACATTCTCCCCAATGCATTAGCAATATCCAACACATATATGTATTGATACCGTACCATCTCATTGGTGATACAGTGAATCATAATTGTGGACAAATAAATACAGCGAATACATACTGTATATTAATAATTGTAGATCGATACTAAATATCTCAGTGATACTTTCTGGTGAACAAATCAACAATTACCTTTAGATCCATTGAATTCTATAGACTTCGATATTTAATCATAATCTATAAGCGTAAAATTAGAAAATATAAAATTTAAATTCCATAACATATAAATTTGATCCACTTTGGTTGGTCAGTATAATACTCTACTAACTTCAAGGACTGGACACCCTTTAACAATGATTCATTGCTTAAACTTATCACATGTCTACTTGAAATATCACACTACCCTTCATTAAATGTATCAATCCGGGAAAGTGAACTTGAGATTCTGGCTGCAAGGTCTATGCTTTAGTTCTCTTCGAAACTCATCACTACTAAAGTAAAGGTATTGCTGCAGGAAATTTATACTAAGAACTGAAACTATAACTTAACTCACAACTTGAAGGAAATGCTCGGTAGTAAACCAATAATGCTCCGAAAGTAAACCTATGCTACAGGAAACAGTTGATGGTTCTGCTACCAATGGCTGCAGGAGCAACAATGCTTATCAACTTCAAAGAAACTTAACTAAGTCCTACTTGAACATGAATAGATAATTCACCTCCCGCGTGCTCCCCCACAGAAGTGTGAATGGATTTAAAACTCAGATGTTCAAATCTGGAACTATCATATATTCATTAACAAAACACAAGTACAAAATAGAATATCAAAGTGTATTCACTTTGTTGCTGGATTACAATATAAACTCCTCAAAACATCTAACTAACTCGGAATCATAAGTTCCAATTTATTTAAAAGCAACTGACCAAACAAAACACCCAAAAACTAGGTCCTTCATTACATAGCATAACAACTTCAGTTATAGGAACGACAGCATCATTTATGGAAGAGGATAAACCATATTTAGTGCCTCAAGAATATAGGAACATTGGTAACTGGATTGACCTGGTCTATGATATCAACCGCAAGGTTATGGAAGTAGTGGAGCCATGATAAATTCTGGAAACAGTTATTCGCCTTGAAGAGCCACTTCATCTTTGAGTCCTTACTCCTTGCTGACTTATTCTTCTCCTGCAAAAGGTTAGCATAACAAAATCGGCAAACAAATCCAAGGCAAAGATTTATAATAAGTTTCCCTACTTTAACGCGTCATTGTCACACGGCTGTAGGAACACTACCCATTAACACTAGAGGAGAAATACCAGATTTTCATCATAATATCCATTAGTCTATATATATATTCAGTATTTCCCTTTAGTGTCAAAAGTACCAGATATACACATGGCTAAAGCATATAAACATAAAAGTCTGCATCATGTTTATGAAAACCATAAGATATTTAAGTCTAGACTTAGTAAATCATAAACAAAACAACCCATAAACTAGACTATCATTCCCCCGAGCTTGGCTATTTACTGGTCCCACAGCAAACATAAAATTCTTCAACTTGGCTGTCAGTCTGTAATCAGCAGCTGTCTTCTGTCCAGATCCTCCTTTGGCAAAACTCCAATAGAATCCCTTTGTCTTTGTTTTTGCCACCTTTCCTTTTCTCCATTCATATCAAAGCTGTCCAAATTTTCTGAATTGCCTAGGAGAGGACACATCAGCAATGCCGGTTGAAAGGTCAGTGGGATTCAAAAACTCTCTCGCTCTCTTCCCAAAGAAATATACCAAGGGGATCGTTGATTGACCATGTCAAAGTTGAGGGGTGAATGTGGTTCCTTATTTCTCAAATCCCTAGATAAACTGATCCAGCGCCATTGAAGTGCATTTTTAGCTTCAGGCAATTCAGAATTTACCAGCTGTTCATATGCATTAAATGCTGCATTTCTAAGTAGATAGATAAGCTTGCTGCCTGATTCAGATGGGGCAATTCTTAACCAATTATAATAGCAAGTTTCAAGATCTTTGGCTTCAGGTCTCAGAAATAGGGGAATTTCTTGTTCTAAATACCTATACAACTTGGCTTGAATGTCCCAACTAATTTCCTCCTGTAACCATGACATAAGGGCCCTAAGTTGAATGTCCCCAACATATAGTAACAAGTTCCAAACTCGGTCATCTGGGACTGCTAGGTTCTCGAAGCAGAGTTCACACAGTAGATTTTGAATGGTTGCAGGAGAGTTATTGAAAGCTTGAGAAAACTGAGTAGGCTCTAGTAATAAAGGAGATCTATCTTGCATAATGCAGGTCATGTAATAGTTAAACAATTGTTCTTTGAGGAACAAGGCATAAATTGGTGATGGAGATCTACAACCCGTTAACTTAGGGATGAGGGATGTAATTTCGTAAGTTTTTCTTGCAACTATTCCACCTTTTCCTCCTGTTCAACAGTTTCCTAAAAATGTTGGTCTATAAGTCTGTTTAACTCTTTCTTTTGTTGCCTCCATTGTTCCCTTTCCGACTTTAATTGATTGGACAACTGAGAAATAATGGATAAAAGGGACACAGAACTAGACTGACCTAACAAGGAATTGTCAAAAGATTCATTTGTTGAAGAGAGAACAGGGGGCTTACCATCTTTTGATTTTATCCCTTCCTTAGGATTTGTCCAAACCACCATGGCTCTCTAGGTATTAGAGCATTGATGTGCAACAAAGGTCACTGTATCTAAACCCTCATTTGGAATTTGCTCTACTACCTTGTTAACAAGGTCTGCATCAATATCAGGATTTTCCTCATATGGACTCCTTTCTGTTGTAGGAGAAAACCTTGATTCATCTTGTTCCATTAAGTAAGTCTCTGAGTCATCACTATCTGAGTCATCTTCCTGAGGATTCCTGGAGGTTGAACCTCTTCTCTGAAATACATAAGCTTGCTCTTCCGAGCTGGAGTCATCACCAATGACAATGGCTTCTGCATTTATTGGCTTATCATGAACCTCTTGTTCTGTTTCAAAATCAAGAACTTGTTCTCTTTCAAAATCATGAATCTCCTCAAATGTTTGTTGTTGCTTAATCTCAGTCCATTGTTCTTCTTGCCGCATGTTTCTAAACTCTTCTTCCTTTTGCCCAGAAGCCTCTTGTTCTACATTTTACTCTATGAATGGAATCTCTGCAGTCACATTTGACTGCCTTCTATTGCTTCTCCTTAACGGAGTTTCTTTCTTCTTTCCCGGAGCTTTCCTTTTTATGGAAGTGCTTGTGGCTACAGGAATAGATTCCTTAGTCTGTTTACTAGTTTCACGATTTTTTTCCTTATTCCTATTTTTCTGAGAAACCTTCCTTGCCACAGGAGTAGCTTCAGCCTTTTCTGCAGAAGTCTCCTCTTCCTCTTCATGAACTGACCTTCAAGTAGAGGAATGAGGGTAATTAGGAGTCCTAACCCTAGATTTCTTCTTGCATGAAAAACCTTGTCCAAGTTCAACAATAATCTTCCTAACCCCTTTTTCAGTTTGAATCCTCTTCCCTACTCTGCGCCCAATAGGTTCTGGGTTGTTTCCTTAAACCCTTGAAGCAGAAATTCATCCCAAGAGATTTCTGACTGCTCCCTTAAAGCTTTATCAACTATCAATTTGACTAGACAGTGGTGTGAGACAGAATTGCGTTTACCCTCCTGAACTAAAGTGGCTTGCTTTGACAAAATGCTAAACATGAAACTAGGAACATTGATAGGCCTATTGTCATGCCTTAGACAGCTCAAAAATTTAAAATGAACAACATGCAGGTAGGAATGTTTTCCTTCACAAGTGAAGTATCTAATAACATCAACCGCACATTGTCTAAATGGCTCTGGAACAGACAGTCTAGATGTACCTTGTCTCCGGTCCACCTCAAGTGGTGGGTCTGTATGCAAAGTGAACTAAGCCCTGGATGTGGCTTGATCAAAATTTTCTACAAATTCCTCTCCCTCCTGTGGTAGCCCCATAACTTCTGCCAAAATTCTCTGGGAAAATGGTACTCTCAACCCCTTACTTGTAACTACATCGTCTTTTTATGAGCTCAGGAACTGCAGCACCACTTCATCATCCTAGCTGGTTAGGTTTTGGATATAATCCAGCTAGCCTCTTGCATAAAAATATGGCCTATAGGCTTGGTCATCTAACAGAACATTATGCACAGTGGGCTCCCTACGAATGAGGTCGGGGCTCCCTACGAATGAGGTCACCTCCCATCTTCAGGTGCTCGAAATACCCAAAATGGACTTGCATGAGATTGAAATAGGCAAGAACAAATTCGGACAAGAAGGCTTGAAAAGGCAAGTCGCAGGAAGGTTTTTAAACATGGAAAGTTCTAGCAGCGTAGTTCGGAAAATGAGCTCATAAGTAATATGAATTCAAATAAATAATCTCTACTAAACTACTCATAATGACTCATTCGCAGACTTTGTACTTAACATGTACTCACCACCTTCACTTAATATGTGCGAAATAACAACGCAACAAAAATCTTTCAAAAAATGTCCAATCATGACAAGAAATGCAAGTACGGCATCATAAAAGAATAAATAGAATAAACATAAAGATTTTATAAACATAATGACAAAAATGAGATAACTTCCCCCCCAGCTAAATTACGCAAGTGGTCCCACACTTGCTTAGGTGACAAGGCGTACGAAAAGATCGAAAAAACAAATTAGAACTGCATACCTTGGAAAGTGTATGTACTTGGATTGTTGCTGAGGTGTCAGTGGTTGCTATCCACGTAATGAAGAATAAATGAGATGGATGGGTGAAACACACGAAATGAAATGGAATTTTATTATGGAGAAGAAACTTTCCCTAACAAAGCATTTATTATGAAAGTGATGAGAACATTTAGAGTGAGGAAGGCAAATGAGCATAAAGCTCATTACGAGAGGCTGCAGGAAGTCTATCACCAGCGGCGGATGAAAATTGCTGAAAGAACTCTTCCTTACTCTGACGTTTGTGATATAACTTCAACTTGTGATCGTTTACTAATAATTTGAAACGAACTTGATCAACTATGTAAAGCCAGACCACTGGATTATGCTGTGTATTGCGGTGCAGGTTGAACATGAACCTGGAGACATAATTCTCCAAGGTTTCATCATTTCTCTGAGACATTTTAAAAATGTCATCTCCTCTTAGGTCTCTTCCTCTACAATAGTCCTTGTACTTGTAAGAAACAGATTGTTCATCCCAAGCCAATCTTGTACATCGTTTTGGAACCCAAGCTCATGAACCATCACAAAGAAGCTTCCTTCAAGGTAGAAGGAAACAACTTCAGCTTATGAGCGTCAGTTGAGTAGTCATACCTTTTGCAGAGTATGTCGAATTCAAAGAGAAATGTCTTAGGATCTTCTGTGATGAGGCCATCGAATTTTGGAAGTGCAGCAGAAGGTATATTCTTCAGGTTTTGGTTAACTTTCTGATTAGGAATAGGATAAGGAAACGTAGGCTCGGCCATTATTAGTTGATTTTCAGGTTCGGCAAATAGGTCATTCAAATGGTATGATTCCTCTGAGGTTGTAGGCATGGGATTCTTCAGATTGTTGATTAAAAACCTCAAATGGTTCTACTTGGATAATATTACGAAGGAATCTCCCAAGATGATCCCTATGTCTATGCATTAAAATAATGCAGAATGCAAACTAACTTAATGACTTTTGCGTTAAATAAGTTGACACCGTCCACGACAATGGCACCAAAAATGGTTGGATAGAATAATGCTCTAGTAACTTCAAGGATTGGACACCCTTTAACAGTGATCCATTGCTTAAACTTATCACATGTCTACTTGAAATATCAGACTAGACTTCATTAAATGTATCAATCTGGGAACGTGAACTTGAGATGGTGGTTGCAAGGTCTACGCTTTAGTTCTTTTCAAAAGTCATCACTACTAAAGTAAAGGTATTGCTGCAAGAAATTTATACTAAGAACTGAAACTATAACCTAACTCACAACTTGAAGGAAATGCTTCGTAGTAAACTAATAATGCTTTGAAAGTAAACCTATGCTACAGAAAACAGCCGATGGTTCTACTACCAATGGTTGCAAGAGCAACAATGCTTCTCAACTTCAAAGAAACTTAACTAAGTCCTACTTGAACACGAAAAGAGAATTCACCTTCCGCGTGGGCCCCCACGGAAGTGTGAATGGATTTAAAACTCAAATGTTGAAATTTGGAACTATCATATATTCATTAACAAAACACAAGTACAAAATAGAATATCAAAGTGTATTCACTTTGTTGTTGGATTACAATATAAACTCCTCAAAACATCTAACTAACTCGGAATCATAAGTTCCAGCTTATTTCAAACCAACTGAGAAAACAGAACACCTAAAAACTAGGTCCTTCATTACATAGCATAACAACTTCAGTTATAGGAACGACAGCATCATTTATGGAAGAGGATAAACCATATTTACTGGCTCAAGAATATAGGAACACCGGTAACTGGATTGACCCGGTCTGTGATGTCAACCGCAAGGTTATGGAAGTAGTGGAGCCATGATAAATTCTGAAAACAGTTATTCTCCTTGAAAAGCCACTTCCTCTTTGAGTCCTTACACCTTGCTGACTTATTCTTCTCATGCAAAAGGTTAGGATAACAAAATCCGCACACAAATCCAACGCAAAGATTTATAGTAAGTTTCCCTACTTTATTGCATTCTTGTCACACGGCTGTAGGAACACTACCCATTAACACTAGAGAAGAGAAATAACAAATTTTCATCATAATATCCATTAGTCTATATATATATTCAGTATTTTCCTTTAGTGTCAAAAGTATCAGACATACACATGGCTAAAGCATATAAACATAAAAGTCTGCATAATTTTTATGAAAACCATAAGATATTTAAGTCTAGACTTAGTAAATCATAAACAAAACAACCCATAAACTAGACTTATCTACAACAATGTAATCATAGTTATGCTTGAACTATAAAAGAAATTTTTTTTATCATATTTTCCAGATCTTCTCCCCATTTCTATTGTAGAAATCTATGTATTCTTCAACTGTAAATATTGCCCTACCCTTACACGACTAAAATTATCTTTGTTACCTCTTTTTTGAGTCAACTATCTTGTCCAGAGTTTCCATATTTCGTATTTGAATCTATTAATTTCTTTTTCTATACTATATAACTATATTAATATCTAATAACTGTTATTTGTGAATACATCTTTTCTTTTCAACATTATTGTAAGGTCCAATCTTCATCTATATCATGACAAACTAATAAAGATAAAAATTTGCGTATGTTTGGGTTGTGTTAATGATGTCTTATGCAATTCTAGGTAGGGAAAATCAACTTTCTAACCCAATTCATCACATATCCATTTACTTTTCTTCACTCCTTCACTTTCCCTCCGCAAGTTGTTAGATAAGTTTAGAACTAGGTCTTCAAAGTATTCGGTTGGTTTAGAACTACACCCTTATTCGAAAGGAAGTCAACCTTCTCTTGAAACTCAACCTCACTTGTAGAGGTCCCACACTTAGAGATGGTTTTTATGTTTCATATGGTTACTCATCGGCAAACGCCAATCAATGTTGCAAACTTGTGTACCAATATCTACCAAACTCATAGCCCATCCAACTTTTGATCAACATTTCGTCTCTTTACATTGATTTAGAATAACTGAGAAGGGGGGTGAATCATTTATCCTCAAGTCAGATATACCAATTGAACCTTTTAAACTCTTCAACCATCTTAGATACTTCCCAAAAATCGCTTCAATCATTTTGATTCATTCTATTTAAAATAAATAGAAAGACACCCTTAAAATAGAATGAAATTATCATATTCCAAGTCAATATCAAATAATCCCCTCATCATCACACCATCTTCAAGATTTTGTCATCCCTTCGATTCAACCTCCTAATCCTCCATATCTTCCTCAAGATCTTATCCTCCTTCCTTTTCCTCTTAAAGATCCTTCCATCCCTCCTAATCCCACTCATGAAATCATAACCTCTACCCAAGATGTTTATGAGCCCCTTCAATATCTAGTTAATTCATTCATTTCCATTTATTCTAGTTTACAACATGAGACAATCATTTCTTTCATACCATTTTCACATAAAAATTGACTTGCATTTGGTTTCTAACACAAGTATCCCCAATGTATAAAATTTTATCAAAGGATATATTTTCAGGGCAAAATGTTAGGACTCCATCAGTAAAACATATTACAATCCCTTGATATCAAAGAAAATATTGATGATCATGGGCTCACCTACATAGCTTACTCTCAAGAAATCGACATCCATATTGAAACCCACAACCCTTTATCTAAACCCAAAGATGCACTTTCCCCTTCAAAGATTCATTGCATCTTGGGTCCTTCTATCTCTCCCTTGACTATACATCACACCCAAGGCTCACAAACCACATACCCTATTATAAATCATTACTGCCAAAGGCATTCCATCACCCTATACAACAAACCTCCATTTCATTCCTATCCATCTATGAATCTTATTCCTCTTGGAGTCAATTTTCACGCCAAGAATATAACCCATAATTCTAAAAATCAACATGTACATTAAAGGATAATCATGGCCTATCTAACATACATATTAAAGCAGTGCATTCTAAACAATCATAAAGGAATGAGAATTCAAAACCCATATGGATACCTAAGTTGTTTATACAAGGAATGCATTGCATGAAACCACAAAAGAAAAAAAAATAATAAACAATGTGGATTCTCAAATTGCTTATAGAAGCATGGTATCCCGAATAAAAATAAAAGTTTGCAAAAAAGTTTCTATTCCGTATTACAAACATTTCCTAAGTACAGTCCTTTTGTCCCACAATCTACATCCATAAAACTTCCATGACTGCACCTTATCTTATATTGTATGTTGGTGTCCCTCTCGAGAACATTCCCATCCACTCCAAAAAAAGTATTATGAAACTTCATCCACTATCCAACACCTATTTGTAATCCTACTATATCATTTGCATAATTTCTTGCGCCTTTCCATCTAAACATACTTTTTATTTCCCTTTATCATCAACACACCTAGGTCTTTATGCATACCATCTATAGAAATGGTCTATTGTAGAATATCTTTGATATTACTATGTAATGAACAGGATTCTTGACTCTCTCCTCTATCTCACTTTAATCCACACTATCCTAAGCACCAAATCCTATATTATTTTTCAATCCTCATACCCATAATCTTGTCTACATCAAAATTTATTGTTCCACATTTGGTCTTCATAGGGCTAAGGAAATCTATCAGCATCATGCACCATTTATTCTAAACATTATCCACACCCTTTAGTCCATATCTCTTACACTATCGATTTTTTTATCTTTCTCAACATATCTATATCTTATCTCCATATATATTTTGTAATTCATTCCTTCTTTTTGATTAATAACTAAGGACATAAAATGCAAAACATCTTTTCAAAACCCTCTTGATATGTACATTATTGTGGATCACATGTCCTTCAATGCATCGTTCCATCACCTTACCTTTCCATTTCCAATCCCTTATCTTGTTAAAACTATGTTATCCCTTTGTTAGATAGTCCTTATCAACCAAATGAGCTCTAATGTTTTAATAAGCTACCACCATCCTTAATATATCTACTTCCATCCCACTAGGTCCTTCATGTCATTCATTATGTTCTATGATGTATTATCATCTGCCTTATATAGGATGTAGTATGCGCAAAACTAAAATGGTCTATCTTGGATGAGGTATTTCATTGTTATAAATAGACATCATGATCATAATGCAAGCAAACAAATTTGACAACAAGATCACCATGTTTGTTGGCTTGCTTGGTCCTTAATGCAGGATATCCATTTGCAACATGATAAATTACAAAGATCATAAAAGCACACTAGAGGAAAGCTAATATTTTGTTCTTTTTTTTCCCATCAACCTAACTATTCTTTGCCTCTTATAAATTCTTTTTTCTACATCAACTAACATTATTCACTACTTACTAATTGGTCTTCTCTTTCATCTTATTTCATCTTTCATTTAATATTCTTCCTCTTGCGACTCTTCAAACACTCAAGGTCCTAATGGCTTCTACAACCCAAATCCTTGCAGTCAAAGTACGTTTATCATTCGGTTTTGTTGTTGACTATATATACACTGTTTCGTGTCACTTTAATATACAAATCCAGCACTTCAAGTTGTTCTAGTGATCGAACCTTCAACTTACCTATCTTGGATTAATCGGTTAAATCACTAAAACCCTCCGCCTTATATATGCCCCAAAAGGACACACTTTATACATAATTTATCAGTTTAAAGACTGATTGTTTATAATTTGTCAATAGATCTCATGATAGATTATGTTAATTTTGTTTAGTCTAGAGTGAAACCCTATATTTTTAGGGCATTATACTATAGATGTGTATTGTGATGTATTCTATAATTCTAATAGTTGTAGAGCTGCCTCTGAAACTTAAACTATCGATGCATTTTTAAGAATATTTCTCTACAAGTATATTGTAAACAATGTTGATTTCTAAAAAACTATGGTTGAGCTTTTAAATTGCATGGTTTTTCCACCTAAAATGCTATTTACTCACATAAATAACTATGTTGTGGTATCCATGCCAATTAAGTTTATTTTTGCTAGTTTTCTTTCACCTTTATTTAAAGATCTAAAAAAATTGCAGTACCCTCATCTCAAGACTAGCGTAGAAATTTCTTCCATCACATTAGCTTCCTTACAAAGATGACTATTATTCTGACTTATATGTATTGTTCACCTCCCAATCAATGTGAGCTATTTTCCTAAAATTAAAATAGTAGAAACTACAATATATGTTAAGTTTTTGATGAATCACTTTGTCTAGTTTCACTATTTTATTAGGATTCATATTAAATAATTTATATCAAGAATTAGTATTACACATTCTCAAATGTAATTGGTTTATTCACATGATTCTATATGGCTAACTATAAATATTCGTTGATTTCCTTTCTCTTTAAAGTCAAATTTTAAATAAAGTTCACTACCCATCCCTTTGACACTATTTGTATAGATAACTTCTTAGTCACATCATTAATATGATAATTTAGATGAAATTTTATTATATTTCATTGATATAGCTACTAGGTTTATGCTGAAATATTATGAACTAAACGAGAAGGTAGCTAAATAGATCATTTACTATATTCAAGGCACTCATTTATAGACTCACTAACTACAATTAATACTCACTTGGTTTGGTACACTAACTTTGATCAAGTAGGTCATTCTCTAGATAGAACATCTAATACTAGTTGCAGGTGTGATTCAATCTTGTGCAAATCCTTAATTATTTTAATCATAAATGCTTATCTATTATTTTTAAGCAACAAAACATCAAACAAAGATAAATCATCAAGCACCATACACATGAACACCAAATTTTTACACAAAATCCCACAGTGCGAATACATTCACCTTATGAATAAGATAATATAATATTACTTAAGGATCACACCCAAGGTACGTCACTGCTAATTATTTCTCTTGCAGGCTAAGGCATACAACCTTAGCGATAGATACAATAGACTTGGCAACTAACGTGCATAATCCTACATGAAGATATTAAAATAATTTGTAAGTTGAAGCTCAGTACATTAGCGAAAGATGTTGGAATTATGGAAGGATGTATACTAAGAGGGGAGGGGTGAATCAGTATCCTTAAATCTTTTCAAACTGAATCTTTGCAACATTACTATCACTAACCGACTGTATCAATTGCCTTTAATATACACCCAGAACATAACTGAAATGTATATGCATGTAATCTAATAAGTAAGCCATTCATGAAACTTCATACACATAACTCAAGTATTTGGGTATCACAGAAACCTTTGTTAGAAGGTAAAAACTATGATGGGAATCACACCCAAAAAGCTTCACTACTGCAGTAATAAAGTAGTCGGTTAAGGGTATATAAAGATTTTGATCACTTCTGGTGATCTTACCCTGTTAGGAGTAACAATGAGATCAACTAGATCTACCTTTGTAGAGGATGTTAGCAACACAATCAAGTGTGCACTCGATTAAGAGATTTACAAAGGAACTGTTATGTTCACTCTGTTAAGAGATTTAAAATCTGTTAAAATGCCTAAAGAGTAACAATAGGATTTGATCTGTAAATAGCAACTTAACATGCCTCATTCAGATTTGTTATCTGTTATCACCTTAATGTGATTGATCTCTTCTCTGAATACTGCTCAGTAGCCTTCTATTTCTGATAAACTTAATGCTATATCAATGCTTATCAATCATAACCTTGTCTGATCTTCACATATCCTCCAATGTGGCAGCTACTACATGTGTGATGATACATGTCAAAATGACATCCTTCAAATTTTACATTAAACTGATCTGACCCTAATTAGGGTTTAGACTCTATCTTAGAAAACCGAAGATCTATGGTAGAAATGAATAACCAAGATCATCATTACATAAGAATCCTCAACAATTTAATGATTACATCCATATTAAAAATTTGTCTCGATCTTGGTAAACCTTTTTCTAGTTGGTGTAAACCGTTTTCCTTCTAGTTTGTGCCATTCCCAACTGCTATGAGGTTTCTTGTTTCACTCGGTGTATAATGCATTCATCACTCGGTAATTAACTAGTGCTCAATTCATATGAATGCTCGATGACTACAGTGCTCAGTACTTCGTGATCATCTGGCTCGGTAAGAGTGCACGGTCAAAATTATGTTTGGTTAACTTAGTGATGTTCCTTGTGTTATGTTCGGTGTCTAGACTATGTGTATTGACGGACTATCTTGTCTCGTCTCCTTTACCGACTATATGACAGAATGATACTAATGAGAACCATTAATGCTCTTTAGGAGTAATATTCTGCCCATTTGGCATTAGTATCAAAAACTTTATGCATATGTACCGACTTCAAAATTTCAACTTAACCAAAAATGTGAATCTATGTGAGCTCCCCATTTGTACATGCTCTCGGTGTCAAGTACATAAAAGAATATACATACATATATTTTCCACCTTTTATGAAATTAATGCCAAAAATATAATCACAACTTGTCAAAAAGGTTCTGATGGGTTTTCTGCAAAGTAGCCAAGACGTTTTATCATTCCTCTTTGAGATTCTCAAGAGCAATGTGCTCTAATCCGACTTGTGCATGCATACATAGATATAGTTTCCCCCTTTTTTGAAATAAATGCCAAAAATGTACTCATAACTTGTCAAAAATGTTCTAATGGATTTTCTGCAAAGTAGCCAAGAGGTTTTTCCATTCCTCTTTCAGATTCTCAAGAGCAATGTGCTCTCATCCGACTTGTGCATGCATATCCAAAATATTTTCTATTATCGATATCTTAGAGGTGGCAACTAAATATTTTACCTTATTCACATGTCATTGTATCACCTTCACGTGTGGAAGTAGCTCTGCTTGCAGTTTGGTTACTTGGTCTTTGATTTTATCTTCTTCTTTCCTTAGTTTTAATCTTAACCACTGAATTTGCTGAAATTTAGCATAATGCGAGTATAAAACGTATTTGGCTTGGTTGAAAGATTATTTGCATTAACTTTGATATATTCATCTAACTTTTGTATCTTTTCACTAAGCTCAGTAGTGAAATGGTCTATAGTATATAGTTTGTGCAAAATTGTAATAACTTGTTGAATAATTGTATCGAGCTCAGTTATTACCTCAAATAACTTTACTTTATTAATTGTTACTTCTTGGATGTTTCACTCTGCTAGCTTCAATTGGATCTTTGCCTCTGCTCTTTATTCAATTCTTTTTTCTGCATTTCTATATTTGGAGCATTTATATGGCTGGTTAGAGTAGCAAGTTGATCAATGATGGAAGTTTCCTCATCAACATTGATATCAGGGACTACTTGCATCAAAATTTCTCTAACATCTTCCAAGGCCTGTTTCTATTTACTTTCTTCTTTTAGTTTTTCTTGTGCAGCCTTCCTTGTGCTCAGTTCTCCATACCTTCCCAATGCTTCTAGGTCTAGTGTCCTCGGGTCATGAGGGAATTTCTATGATTTCATATAATGCGACTGGACCCTTACCATGTTTTTTTTTTCTTCTTCTTTTGTGTGCTAGACATGGGAGATGTCCCACGTGGTACTAGAGCTTTAGTCTTTGGATTAGACTTTTCTTTCTCAGTAGTCACAGTTTCTTCTGTATCCTGCCCTTTCACTATTCTCTCGGTTTCATGTCCTTGGGCTTCTTGCTTCGTGTCAGTTGTAGATGTATCTACATTGGTGTCACTTTCTCGCTCTTTACTTTCTGTCTCTTTGTTTTCAGGCTCATTTGTGTTATTTTTCTCTTCTGCACCTTGTCCATCTGTTGTGTCCTTCTATTACTCGGTTGCTTGATCCTCTGGTTGCCCTTGTATAGCAATATCAATTTCTTGTACTAATATCGGCAAATTCCTCGGTATGTCTACTGTTGTTGCATCAGTAGGTTGGTTTTCCTCAGTATTATCTCCAGCAATAGTTATGTTTTCATCAGCCTTAGCATCATCATCAGGATCTCCATTTGTAATGTCTTCTATTAAGACTTCATCAGTCCCGGTAGTTGCTAACTGCTCAAGAGCATCACGTATGTCATCTTCAATATATCCAGTTGGTTAGAAGTCCTTGCAATAAGTGTCATCTTGTACCTCAGTATCGAATATATGAATTGGCTCCTTTGTACCTATGTCGGCATCAAATAATTGTTCTCCTTTCCCTTTGCTTTTAACTTTATGCTTGGGGATTATAGCTAATCCAAGTTTATCTGGTTCTGCCCTTGATTCGGAATTTTTTGTCGATAATATCTTACTATTTTCATCAACTTCTTTAAGTTTACCTGCCAAAATATTATGAGCCTCACCTTTCATCAAAAATTAGTTGGCATACTATTTCATCATCTCATCAACCTCGGTGACTGAAAGAGTACGCATTGCCAAAATTAAAAAATTAGTGTGCAAGGCATATGTCCACCTTCCCGATACTTTGTCATGAAGTTCCTTAGGGATATATTTTACAAATTCAGTAGGTAGTCTCTTAAATTTAATCATCATATGGATGATTACCTCTTCTACTTTCTCCCGATCCTCAGTTGACATACGTGCCTACTGATTCATCTTAGGATGACCTAGTCTACCCGTCTCCTTTATGTTTTCAACTAACTCATCAACAGATTGACTCTAATTTACTACAACTTTGAATTTACTTTGATCATCCTCTTCCTCAGAATCAATATCATCCTTAACTCTTTTCAGTCTTTTCATCTTCTTTGATTTTTTGGTGGTGGCTTTTGCACCTCTTTTCATCTGATAAGTTTTTGTAAGAGTAGGCCTAGTTATATTTGTTTTTCCTTTCTTCAAGACTGGAGAAGTGGTAGTAGAGGATCATTTCCTTAATCGTGTAGGTGTCTAAGCTTGTTTCCTCTTCCCTACGGCCTTTATCGGTGCAGCTTGAATTTCTTTATCAGACTCAATTTCCTCCTCATGTTCACTATTACCAATCAGAAGTTGTTCTTCAGTTGCTTCGTCAATCCGCTTATCAGCCGCTTATTCTTCTTCTTCCTCATTTTCTCTGAATTGTTTCACCAATGTTTCCATCATTTTCCTTCATTCCCTACTAACCTTTATTCTGACGAGATCCATTTTTATTTTTAATTTTACTTCCTCATAGGTTCCAAACCTACTAGCTTTAGGATATTCGAGCTTGGCCAACAGTGCCTTTATTGACCTAGAGCCTCAGTCATTATCCAGTTAATTGTCCATTGGAGGTAGCCAACTAGATCATGGTTCAACTACCTCGATCAAAGTGGTGTTGGTGTCCACCAGAAAATATATATCTTCCGTGTGCTTTTCAATAAACTAACATAGAATTCTGCTCCTTTTGTGCATTCTGTCATTAAACTGTCCAAATTAATCATCCATGATAGTCACAAAGTTCTAACCTAAATTCTTGATAAACTCGTTTATTTGAATGATGACAGGTCAGTCGATATCGTAGTCCACATTACCGACAAATGGGAAGTAGTTCTGCAAGTAGAAAAATATGAAAACAAGTAATGAACCAAACTTACATGTATCGGTCTTTGCTACCCGAATGGTTCTAATGTTCTTTTCCAATTGCTTCAAGAGTAGCTCGGCGAGGTCTAATTGTAGACCTTTCTCGACAATTTTGTATACTATATCTACTGGTCTGCATGGGACATTGTTGGCCATGGTGATGGTGTTGACTTTCACTCCTCTGCCATCCTATTTGGCTCTTGTAAGCTTCTCGGTTTCTACCCTCAGTGGCTTCCTTATAGTATTTCCCTTATCATTGGTGGGGTATCCGGTAACCACGTGAATAATATCCTTAGATATTTTAACCTGTTTGTCCACCCACATTTTACCTTCGTAAATGCATCTAATTATAACCCTAATCCATTCAGACTTGAACTCCCTCGGGAAATATGGGGCATTTCTCAATCCTTTGACTTCCAAGTGTTTATGCTCATCCTTGAGCTTTCCATTCACTCAGCTCCTGGTATGTTGATAGTAGTTTGAAATCTTCAATTTCACTTATCTTGCAGTGCATATAAGCATGCATATCATGTACCAGTAAAACCCTACGCAGTATGCTAGAAAACGTGTCTGTTTGATCAACTTGTGAAGCGATCTCGAGATGTAATTTATATTTAGGTTCTTCATATGTTGTAGACATAATCAGTGTGACCTTGTCACTTTTGGTCTTGGATTTCGCAGTCATGGACAAAGATGCCATTGTTCTTTCAAATTTAGGGTTGTGCAAAATCTTCAAGAAAATAACTTCCTAGCTGAAAACTTACTTGGAATGATGATCGCTATGTCAAAATGACTTACATCATTGTTTATTTATAGCTAAAATTTCCTTTCCCACTCAAAGTGTTGCATTAAATGCTTTACATACCTAGGCTCAGTAAACATACTAGCGTTCGGTTACCACTTTTGAAGCTTCAGCTCGGTCAATACTAGATATTGCTCTATTGATCCTTCAACTTGGTTAACCTTGCCATTTTCACTGACTAACAATCATTTACTCGGTCATGCTTTTACCTACTATACACATTTTAATCTCAACACATATAATACCCTAGTGCATCTTATTTCATGTTGATTTGATGTTCATTCAATAGATATAAGCATCTGTTGTAAGATATAATTCATTGAAATTTAGTTTCATACTAAATTGAATTTCCAGCATTATCATTTGTTGATTTTCTTCACATTTGATTTCTTATCCTCATTATTTCTTCAATTATTTTACCATTTGTATTAGTACTTACATTTGGTGCTTGATCTTTGTAGTCTTTGCTCAAATGACTAACCTTGTGATAGTGTAGACATATCATTCCAGAACTTGTCCAGTTTCGACATCTTCCTCTCTAGATTTTATCATGCAATTTGCTGCAATATGTCTATATCTGCCACATGTTGTGCAACTAGTCCAAGTGTTGTACTCCCAAGTATATGCATTTCGTTGACTTCTCCATTGATATGCCTTGTTTTGTCCTTTTCGTTTCCATAATTGCTTCATCTTTGTCCTGTATTCTTGTGATATGTCTCCATGCATGTTGCAAGTTCCATAGTACTTTTCCATGTTGTACTTATTAGGTGACCTATTAATCTTTGATCTACACTCATGTGCTTGACGTCCATACTTATTGCAGTTATAACAATAACCATCAAATTTAGGAGTGGATTTAGGAATACCTTTTGCTTTCTTCTACAAACATTTGATGTGTGGCCTACTTTTCCACAATGATAGTATGAGAGCTCCTTTGGCATTGGATTTGCATAGCCACTCTACTGTACAACTTGTCTTCATGACTCTCCCTTCTCGCTATAGCCTAAACCAATAGTGTTGTCAAGTCTTCTTTGATAGCTTAGGAATTCATCCATGATTTTAGTACCTTATTCAGCTTTCTTAATCATCTTTTTATGTTCTTGTTGAATCTTTACTTCATTCTTCAATCATTCAATTTCTTCTATCAATTCATCAATGTCTTCCAATTTCTTCGTAACCTCACTATTTACTCGGCCGACTTCCTGACTCATGACATACATCTAATTGGAAATTTCAAAATGATGCTCAGTGAGTCTCACTATCTCAAATTCCTTTTCTTCCAGTTTTGCAGTCATTTGCCTCCTATCTTCAAAAGCCAAATTTCTTTCTTGTTCATTAAGATGTTTATTGTTTTCAAATAGATCTAATATAGTTCCTTTAGATGCACTAGATATGCTAACAGATCCAGATCCAGATGCCTCAAATGGATCATCTATCTCTTCTTCATGATAATCAGTCTCATTATAACGAAATACCATATCCTTCCTTTTGACTAGTAACTCTTAGTTTTTCCTTGGCTTCCTTGAATTATTCAATATAGATCAACAACGACAATTTATGATTCTTGATAGTTTTGTCAAACTTATGCCTTTCCATGCTTAAGATCTATTCTCTTCAATGATTAAACTTCCCTAACAAGAGAACTAGCTCTGATACCAATTGTTGGAAATATGAAAAGATGTGTACTGAGAGGAAAGCTGTGAATAGGCACCCTTATAAAATTTCGAATTGAAACATTACAAACATGAATATCACTAACTGACAGTATCAATTGCATTTAATATAAATCTAAAACATAATAGAAACGTAAATACATGCAATATAATCAATAAACCATTCATGAGACTTCATACACATAACTCAAGTATTTTGGTATCACAGAAACCCTTGTTAGAAGGTAAAAACTACGGTGGCGATGACACCCACAAAGCTTCACTATTGTAGTAACAAAGTTGTCGGTTAAGGCTACAAACATTTTGATCACTTCTACTAATCTTACCCTGTTAGAAGAAATAATGAGATCAGCTAGATGTACCTGTTTAGGGGATTTTAGCAAAATAATAAAGTGTGCACTCGGTTAAGAGATTTACAAAAGAATTGTTAAGTTCACTCTGTTAAGAGATTAAAAATATGCTACAATTGCTAAAGTGTAACAATACGATTTGATCTGTAAATAGAAACTTAACATGCCTGATTCAAATCTATAATCTACTTATCTGTTATCACCTTAATGTGATTGATCTCTTCTCTGAATAATGCTCGGTAGCCTTCTCTTTCTGATAAACTGAATGCTCTAACAATGCTTGTCAATCATAACCATGTCTGATCTTCAGCTATTTTCCAATGTGGCGGCTACTACATGCGGGATGATATATGTCAAAATGACATCTTTACAGATTTGATATTAAACTGATCTTGATCTAATTATGATTTAGACTCTATCTTAGAAAACCTAAGATCTATGGTAGAAATGAATAACCTAGATCATAATTACATAGGAATCATCAAGAATTTAATGATTACATCTATATTAAATTTTGTCTCGATCTTGGTAAACCGTTTTCTAATTGATGTAAACTATTTGTCTCGTAATTTGTACCATTCCAAACTACTATGTGGTTTCATGTTTCACTCGACGTATACTGCATTCATCACTCGGTAATTAACTTGTGCACGGTTCATATGAATGCTTGGATACTACTGTACTCGGCACTCGGTGATGATCTAGCTTGGTAAGAGTGCTCCGCCAAAACCATGTTCAGCTCACTTAGTGATTTTCCTTGTGGTCTGCTCGGTGTCTAGCCTTTGTGTATTGACCGACTATATTGTCTTATCTCCTTTACTGACTATATGACAGAATGATACTAATTTGACAACCATTAATGCTCTTTAGGAGTAACAAAAGATACCAATTTGTACAAAATGCAGAAAGTACTCATAGTCTTCTGGCTGCAATAGTCTTAAAGGATGTAAATCACACAAAGTTCAAAATTATTGTAACTAACTCTGATATATTCTCATTCTGTTTAATAAAAATACATATTGATTTGTCCATTAAAAACACCAACAAGATTGGCGGTAGAAATATAAGTGTTATTAATACAAGATTGGCCCACTTGAAAAGAAATATACACTCCAGTCTTTGAAGTAGACAGGAGCTGATTATGTTAGCAATTTAAGTTGTCATTATGATACGGAGATCTTCCTACCACAAGTGGTATCTCCTCTAGGACTTCACTAGGTCTTCTCTTTGACCATTCATAGGGTTCCTATGACCCTACTATCAGAGGGATTCTTCCTAATCTCCTCTACTCCTCAAGATCTCTCTACCAAGGTGTTCAAGTCACCTTAACTCCACAACACTTTTGAATGAATTCAACTACGAATTCATCCAAACCTCCATATTCTTGAATATAGTTATCAGGTATGGGAGAGGACTCTTTGAGTCCTCGATTGCATCAATTTGGGGTGTTTCATCTATAGGTACTCTTCTCCAAGTACTTGATCTCCAAATTTGGCTTAAAAAGGGTACTAGGCCTTGTAGGTCTCTTAACACTCAAATGGGAGCCTAACTCTACAAATGTTCTCACAAGTGCCCAAAGTAATCTTACTTCCACATACCCTTTTCGGTTTTATTAAGAATTCTCACACCCTTATTCCTCTAACTGGTTCGTACAGCCCTGTCCTACTTCATAGCCTTGTTTTTAGGCCTCTTTAGCCCTCCCTGGTTCACAGTGAGGGTTTGTTGTTTAGTCCCCTTGCCATATTGTTCATGAGCTCTCCTTTTTAGGATTGGGTCTCTGATCATTGGAGAATACTCTCTAGGTCTTCATTTGGGTTTCCAAATCCATTGTCTCTCTCCCAAATGCTTGATCAACCTCTCACTCCTAACCGGGCTTGTCTCTACTCACCTAGAACATGATCATTGAAGCACTTCCCCTGCATTGCACACTATAAAAATACATATTTACAATGTTTATACAATGGCCTAACATAATCCAAATGGTCATAGAGGATCAACCATGGATTCCTAAGTTAGGGCCATACTAATGGTCTCTACTACGTACAGTCCAGCAAGCTGGCCACAGAGGGGGACTTGAAACTATAAGCTTGAAAGAAAATGCAAGAATCAAAAGAAAGCTTAAACCTAGACAATAAAACATAAACAAAAAGTTAAACAAGATTCTAGCTCTGGTTCAATACATGAGATTAGATCCGAAGCTTTTCTATTCAATCAAAATGCGGCACAGTCTGCCAGTCATATAAGTACCGAAATAGTACATATGAAAACTGATTGCCAACATTTGGCCTCAATGAAAAGAAGTCTTAAATAGGTTTAGGTCCTCAGTCATGGTTCATATGAGCCCTATAACTAATTCCTAGGCTCGGACAAGTTTAGACCCAAATGTTATCATGACAACTTTCAAAGTTGTCGTGATAAATTTTACACTTTCTTGACAACTTTGTCAAATTTGAATAATGAGGTCTCATTAGACTCTCTCAACCATTCTAAGGCTCCTAGGATCCTTAAAACAATTAAACACCATCACTTAATAACTTATTACAGTCAAGAGTCACCTTAGACTGTTTCACACTTCCCAATGGCATATAAGCCATATCCTTGGGATCTTCACCAACCTATCAAGACCAACACTAGGACTAACCTACCTATCTAGAGACCATTGTTGGACTTCAAACCAAACTCAAACTAACTAACCAAACATAAAACAAATCCAAAAGTCCATTAGGACAGTGACTTGGCCAATAGTCACTGCAAGCCAAAACTTAGGTGTAGGTGTCTAGGAGCTAGCCTAGGTGCTCCTGCACCATACTCCCCAATAAAAAGAACCTAAGTCCCATTAGGAGACATGAGTTTCAAATCTATTCCCAGCTTCTTGAAGCTATTCTCTTCAACCCATTGAGCCTCTGATTCAAGGAGAGGTTTCCACTTCACAACGTGTTCCATGTACACTCCATGTCTAGTCTTCTTCTTGATCCTTGAGTCTAGGATCTTCTCAGCTTGAGGCTTTACTTGGGCTGGTAGGTTAACTGCTTGGACATCAGTATGAACATCAAGGTTGTGTTCTTTCTCCTCCACATCAGCTTCTTTGTACTTTACCAAGTCTTGCACATTAAAAACCGGTGAGATAGAGAGGTCACGATGTAGGACTATCTTATAAGCACTGGAGCCATACTTCTCAAGATGCTTACAAGGTGCAACTCTCCTCATTTGCAACTTGCTTCATTCATATGTACCATCACCCAATCACTCACATTAACTTGAAGTTCTTTCCTCCTTGTATCAACTCTATCGTTCACCTTTTCATTTGCTTCAGCCAGTCTCCTTCTAACCAGCTCATGGACTTCTTGCATGGATTTGGAAAAATCCTCAGCATGTCCGATCACTCCACTTTCAATACCACGGTCTCTTAACTCACACACACCTCTTTAGTGCATGCCCTAGACCACTTCAAAAGGGTTGTTGCCAATAGACCTATTTATGCTATAATTATAACAAAATTCAGCTTGTGGTAAGACCTAGTCCCACACTTGTCCATACTCCTTGGTAAAACACCTTAAGAGATTTCCCAACACTCTATTCATAACCTATGTTTGGCCATCCATTTGAGGATGATAGGCTGACCCAAAAGTAAGCTTGGTGCCCAATCTCTACAACAAAGTCTTCCAATGATGCCCCATGAATTTCACATCTCTATCTGAGACTATGCTGATTGGTAGACCATGAATCCTTACCACCTCTTTAAAGAATATATGTGCTATGTAACTGGCATCATGTGTGGTCTTGAATGGTATGAAATGGCTCATTTTGCTGAATCTATCCACCACCACATAGATGCTATCAAAACTAGTAATTTTCCTTGGCAAACCAACTATAAAGTCCATGCTTAGATATTCTTATGGCCTCCTAGAGATTGGTAAAGGCTGGTATAACCCTGCATTTGAAGATGTGCCTTTAGCCTTTTCACAAACCATACATTGCTCTACATACCTTATTACATCTGTTTGCATCTTGGGCCAATAATAGAATCTTTGCACTAGGTCCAATGTCTTGTTCAAGCAAAAGTGTCCACTACGGCTGCCATTATGCTTCTCGTGGATTAGGACCTCCCTCATCGAACCTCTAGGTACACAGCTGGTTACCCTTGAATAACAATCCATTTTGTAATCCATAATCAGAAAACTCACTATGAAAGTGACTGTCAAAATCTTCACATACCTTGTAGGCTTTGGAGAAGTCCTCATCTTCCTTGTAGAGTCCTTTAAATCCTTCCCCACCAATGCTTTGAAGCTAGATTTCTTGAACAGTCAGTAATCTTCTACTTAAGGCATCAGCAACCTTATTGTTAAGGCCCTTCTTGTGCTTGATAGTGAATGTATAGGCTTAGAGGAACTCCATCCACTTGATATGCCTATGACTAAGCTTGTCTTGAGTGTTGATGTAACTCAATGCTTGGTTATCTGTCAAGACTACAAACTCCTTAGGTAATAGATAGTGCCTCCAATTTTTTAGTGCTTGAACCAATGCATACAACTCCAAATCACATGAAGAATACTTTGCTTTAGACTCATTTAGCCTTTCACTGAAAAATGCAACAGGTCTCCCTTCGTGGCTCAGCAGTGCTCCCACTACTATGTGGCTTGCATCACATTCTACAATGAGCAACTTGTCAAAGCTTGGTAACACCAAAATAGGCTTACTTCCAACTCTTTCTTTCAACTTCTCAAATCCTTCTTGAGCTTCCTTGGTCCACACAAACTTGCTTTTAACTCCACCTTTGATAGTATTCAGCATAGGTGCACATATCTCACTGAATCCTCTTATGAACTTCCTATAGAACTGAGCTAATCCATGGAAGCTTCTTACTTCAGTCCCTTTCTTAGGAGTAGGCCAACTTACTATGGCTTCCACTTTGCTTGGATCCATCTTGAGGTCGCCTTTAGACACCATAAAACCTAGGTACACTAGTTCTTGTTTGAGGAACTCACTGTTCTCTACGTTAATGGCTAGCTTCTCTTCATATAATCTCCTTAGGACAACTTCTAAATGCTGCATGTGCTCTTCTTTGGTCTTACTAAAGATGAGGATGTCATCTAGGTACACCACAACAAACCTGCCTATATATTCTTTCAGGACTTCATTCATTAACCTCATAAAGGTACTAGGGGAATATGTAACTCCAAAGGACATAACTAACCATTCATAAAGACCCCCATTGGTTTTAAAAGTTGACTTCCACTCATCCCCTTCCTTCATCCTAATTTCGTCATACCCAATCTTAAGGTTAATTTTTGTAGGGATAGGAAACCTATATCTAGTGGTAATCCTATTGAATCTATATTATCAGCCCTATATCAGCCCTTGATTAGGAAGTTTTTGAATTTGCCTAGCTATCTCCTTGTTTTGCTCTGGGGTCACTTTGTATGCCGCCTTGTTCGATAAGGATGCTCCGGGTACAAAGTCAATTTGATGACTGATTGCTCTTTGAGGAGGGAGTTTAGCTGGTGTTCCATCACTTATTATGTCCTTAAACTGATTCAGTAATTGATGCACTTCTTTTGGCAATGGTGAATGTAGAACCTTGGTCTCCTCCTTGGGTTTCAAGACTACAGCTAGTCCCACTCCTTCATTGAGTCCATGCAAGAACTCCTTCCCACTCATCCAAAGCACATTAGGATCAACTGCACTTGTAGCTCCTTCCTCCACAATTGACTGAATTTTGTAAGTCACTCCATTCTTCTTGAACTTATACACATTTCTCTTCCCATGATAAATAGCATCCCGGTCATATTGCCATGGCCTTCCTACTAGCAAATGGTAAGCATCCATTGGTAGGATGTCACATAGTATCTTATCTTGGTAGCCACCAATCATGAACTCTACCCATGCTTGTTCATTCACAAGTACATTCTGCCCCTTATTCAACCAAGTCACTTTGTAGAGGTGAGTATGAGGTATCCTCTCAAGTTTGAGTTTTTCGACTGCGTCCTTTGATATTATATTATCAGTAGAACCTGAATCAATAATGACTTTGCAAACTTGCCAAGGAACTCTCGTAAACATGAGGTTCTTCTTTCACAGGTTCCCTGAGTAGAACTCTCCTAAACATGAGGTTCTTCCCATGCTCTGAGTCTAAGTTCACTTCAGGTGACTTCACACTTCCTTCTTCCTCTTTCACATAGGTTACCTTCTTCTCACCATGAGAACTTGAAGCCTTATCCAAACATCTATATTCAGGATGACCTACCTGCCCACAATAATAACACCTCATGTTTCCAAAATGTCATCCCCTGCTGAATCCACTTGATCTTCCTCTGCTACCTTGTTAACCTCTACCTCTGCCATAATGTTCTCTTGTGCTTGGCTCACTATTTTGTTCAACCAGCCTGGAGTCTCCCTGATTACTTGATTCATTACTCCTACCACCATAACCACCTCTATGTCCTCTAGCATCTCTTCTCCTGCCTCTACCTCTAGATGAGAAATCTTGTTTCTTTTTATTCTTTTCTTCTACCTTCAATGCTAATTGAAAGCGTTTGTGGACAGTAGTAGGAGTCCAAAGACTGATTTCTTCTTGGATACTCCATTTCAAACCACTCAAGTACCTTGCAGCTCGGACACTTTCCTCTTCTTGCACTTTAGACCTCAAACAGAGTTTTTGAAACTCCTCAGTACAGGCTGTCACATCCATTTCTTTTTGCCTAAGATTCTATCTTTTCTTGCGCATTTGGATCTCATGATCCTCTGCAAGCTAGTTCTCTTTAACCGTTGTGACCATAGCATTCCAATTTGCAATGGGTCTCTTCCCTTCTCTTTCCCTCTCTTCTTGAAGGAACTTCCACCATGTTAGGGCTGGTCCCCTTAATCTTGATTTGGCTACGTTCACTATTTGTGCCTCTGAGACACCTTCACATTCAAAGTGATTCTCCATTCCTTCAATCCACTCCATCACCAATTCTGAATCCATCTTGCCTTTGAACAGGGGTATTCCTCCTAAAGCTTGGCCTCCCAATGCATTGATGGCTTTTAGGAAGGGTTCTTCTTGGATTGCTAGATCAGGTCCAAGTACATAATCTTCATCAGCAAGTGCCTTGCCCTTGTCATCTTCTACTTCCATCTTTTCTTTCATCTTTTCAGCAGCCTCTACCACTAGCTCAAGCATATCCTTCAAAGCTTCCACAGTCTCTTCTAAGATTTTGTTTCTTTCGTTTTGATCCACCACTTCTCCGCCCAATTCAACATTGGTCACCATTGTGTTATCACCAATGGATTCACTCCTTTAAGACATACAATTCACCTAAGCCTTTCGATGGCTCTGATACCAATTTGATAGCGAGATCTTCCTAACACAAGTCCTATATCCTCTAGGACTTCACTAGGTCTTCTCTTTGACCTTTCTTAGGGTTCCGATGACCCTACTATCCGAGGGATTCTTCCTAATCTCCTCTACTCCTCAAGATCTCTCTACCAAGGTCTTCAAGTCACCTTAACTCCACAACACTTTTGAATGAACTCAACTACAAATTCATCCAAACCTCCACATTCTTGTATCCACTTATCAACTATGGGAGAGGACTCTTTTAGTCCTTGTTTGCATCAATTTGGGGTGTTTCATCTATAGGTACTCTTCTCCAAGTACTCGATCTCCAAATTTGGCCTACAATAGCTACTAGACCTTGTAGGTCTCTTAACACTCAAATGTCCTCACAAGTGCCCAAACTAATCTTACTTCCACATACCGTTTTCTGTTTTATTAAGGATTCTCACAACCTTATTCCTCCAACACGTCCATACAGCCCTGTCCTACCTTTTAGCCTTGTTTTTAGGCCTCTTTATCCCTCCCTGGTTCACAGTGAGGGTTTGTTGTTTACTCCCCTTGCCATATTGTTCATGAGCTCACCTTTTCAAGATTGAGTCTCTGATCATTGGAGAAAAAAATCGAGGTCTTGATTTGGGTTTGAAATCCACTATCTCTCTCCCGAATGCTAGATCAAACTCAGGCTCCTAACCAGGCTTCTCTCTACTCGCATACGGCCTGATCATTGGAGCAATTCCCTTGCATTGCACACTATAAAAATACAAATTTACAATGTTTAGACAATCGCCTAACATAATTCAAATCGCAGTAGAGAACCAGCCGTAGATTCCTAAGTTAGGGCCATACCAATCGCCTCTACTCTGTACAGTGCAACAAGCTGGCCACAGAGGAGGACTTAAAACTATAAGCTTTAAAGAAAATGCAAGAACCAAAAGAATGCTTAAATCTACAGACTAAAACATAAACAAAAAGTTAAACAAGATTCTAGCTCTGGTTCAATCCATGATGTTGGATTCCTAGCTTTTTTATTCAATCAAAACGCGGCCATAGTCTACCAGTCGTATAAGTACCAAAACAGTACATATGAAAATTGATTGCCAACCTTTGGCCTAGATGAAAACAAGTCTTAAATAGGTTTAGGTTCTCAGTCATGGTCGGTATGAGCCCTATAACAAATTACTAGGCTCGGACATGTTTAGACCAAAATGTTGTTATGACAACTTTCAAAGTTGTCATGACAACTTTTACACTTTCTTGACAACTTTGTCAAAGTTGAATCGTGAGGTCTCATTACACTCTCTCAACAATTCTAAGACTCCTAGGGTCCTTAAAACACTTAACCAATAGTCAAGAGTCACCTTAGACTTTTTAACACTTCCCAATGGCATACAAGGCATATGCTTGGGCTCTTCAACAACCTATCAAGACCAACACCAGGACTAACCTACCTATCTAGAGACCTTTGTTTGACTTCAAACCAAACTCAAAGTAACTAACCAAACATAAAAAAAATCAAAAAGTCCATCAGGACAATGACTTGGCCAATAGTCACTACAAGCCAAAGATTAGGTGTAGGTGTGTAGCATATAGTCCTCTACACCGGTAAACCGAACCACGTACATAGTACCGGTCTTATGTTGCATACAGGGATGAATCGGGTACAAGTGTATACCAATCTACTGCATAAAGAATCGCACGGGATTCTACAGAGCAGTTTGAGTTAAAACCGGATTATACAGAGCATCCACGGCTCAGAAGTGGAGTTAGCTTGATTTCTGCAGATGCTTTCAAGGTAAACTCCAGATCCAAACACAAAGCTTTTTGGTAGATGGATGATTTATTGTTGATTTTACAGCCTAGTGGTTCTATGAGTTAAGGGTTTCATTAAGGTGAACTCTTGCATAAATACAGGTCATAGGACGCAAGATAAGTGTTGTTGAAAATTGCTGAATAGAGAGAACAAAGAAGAGCGAGATCACAATCACCAAACGTGAAAGGCAAAGAGGCGGAAAAGATTCAACAGCCTGGAAAACCAGGGAAAAGATCAACAGGTATTATCTAATAAGACAATCAGTGTCATATAAGATCATTGCTTTTATAAGGTGTGAAAGCAAATTGAAATCCCTCTATCAGGGTTGACCTAATCGGTTCTTCGTAAAATCATTTAACAAGGTAACATCTTTGTTGATTTTGAAAGACTAGGTAGCACCCTCACCAGTGCTTTTTAAGCTCGTAACTAGGCGCCTTCATTCTGCAGTAGTGAAGATGTGAACGCTGTCTCACCGTGGTTTTTTCCTTCTAACTGAGGGTTTGCATGTATACATCTTGTGTTGATCTGTGTGTTTCTATTTATGCTTATGAATGATTATTTATATTCTGCTTATCTCATAAGGATAATTAAACAAGAAAAAGAATTATAGTAGAAGCAAGTATTTACTGATTCACCGCCCCCTCTCAGTAACCGGTTAATCATAACAGATTACATACCAAAAGATATTTTGCAAATAATATACATAATCTATAACCATCCCAGCTACTTCCAAAGCCAGATATAAAGGCAATGTGTGAAAATACATTCAAAATAGGTTACTAGTTCTCCCCCAAAACATTCTCCAATGCATGAAACATCATCTGAAAAATGGCCCACAATAGCAAAAGCATCCTAACACTCTTATCTCTCCCCTTGACCTATATCTATATCTAACTAACATGAAACAAATCGCCACTAAAAGATGAGTCGGCTAAAAGCAAAAAAAAAAACGGAATAGAACATGTAGCAAAAAATCTACACTTGTATAGAAAACCAAAAAGAGATGTTGAAACTGAAACACCACACAAACCATCTGACAAAGTTCACCAAATGAGACACACTTAAATTCCTAAGTGATACAAGGCAACTCATTCTCCAAGCTTCTCCAAACCATCCTAACAATTATCCATATTGTAAGCAAAACAACACATTATATTGGTAGTGCAATATTTACAGTAATCAATCTTTAAACCTAAAGCTGCAACAATCCATCAGTCCAAGATACTCTTTAATAAGATCTTTAAATAATTCTTGCATTTTACAATCATCTGTAAAATAAATCTTCTTCTCCAATAAATATTATAACCTTGATAACTCCCTTGGTCCTCTTATCAAACCTTCATTATCAATAATAACCTCAGCAAGTAATTTGCTTTACAAATATTCTTTGTCAATCAATGGCATAAACTCAATAACGTCCTTAATATTCCTTTCAAGTCTTCATCATCAATCATAACGTCAACGAGTAAATCATTTCCAAGCATATATTAATGCCACACCACAGATGGTTGACATCAATGACAATATACATAATACTAGTAACAATCTCCCAATTTATTTTGAGAAATGCTCAATGCTCCCCTCGAGATTCACGACATGGCTTAACCGCCTCCTGTGTATTCTATAAGTCTAGTGGTTGTATCAGGCATTGAGAGGTCGATCTTTTGGTGCAATAGCAACCACTACTTGTAACAAGTGGTATCAAAGCTTGGTCATAGGTTTCAATCCACTTGGGTAAGGCTGAGGAGGAGATTCTTCGCATAATGGTCGACGCTCCCCTCGGGATTTGCAACATGGCTTAACTGCCTGCTGTGTTATTCTAAAAGTCTAGTGGTTGTATCGGGCATTGAATGGTTCATCTTTTGGTGCAACGGCAACCACTACTTCTAACAAATTTGTCATGCATGGACACATGAACAACCTTAATAACAACATATCTTTATTAATTTTCTTCTCCCCCTTTGACATCAAGGCTAAGGGCGGATCTGATTTTTTTAATAGGAAATAATCATGATTTCTCCCTCTACATCAGGAAATGTCTTGCCTACAACCCATGTTCCAACCATTCACTACTACTGCTCCGCGTAAGAGTAGTCATAGCATCATCCCACGAGAAATAAAGAGCAATTATTCACTTCCTGGAAACATGCGTACCTTTTATGCATCTAGTTTGAAAAAGACATCGCAATAATCCAAAATATATGCCTACAATTCTAAAAAGTAACCTTAGCAGCCACATTTTAATTTTACTTCCTTGTCAACAACTTTCTCATGCAAAAAGTGATACAAAGTATAAATGTATTTTATTCTAGAATGCATTATAAAATTCCTAGCGATGTTAATGGCACTTTTCTAATCACATATTATCAAAATTGCATCATCAAAAAATACCTTCACATCCTTAAGAGTTTTCTTCATCAAAACATTTTGAATACAAACAGATATTGCTACAATATATTCTGCTTCAGTTGTGGATAAAGAGACAGTCTTTTTTTCTCACTCATCCATGATAAGTGAGAACCCTATCTCCTAAAAATAATACTCCACCAGTATTTACTTCTATCATTTGCACACCCTACTAAAATAACATTTGTAACATATTTTAGTGAGAAATTTCCCAATTTTTTGTAGCATAACCCAAAATATGGAGTGCCTTTCAAGAATCTAAATATCCGTTTTACTCAAACTAATGAGTTCGCCTTCGACTTGATTAATAGTTAGCTAAACCGATGACATATATAATACCTAGTCTTGACGCTGTAAAATATAGTAATCCACCAATTATAGAGCTATACAATTTCTTATCAACTTCCAGAGACTCATTATCCAGTATTTACTTCTATCATCTACACTCCCTACTAAAATAACAACTGTAAAACATTTTAGTGACAAATTTCCCTATTTTTTGTACCAGAACCCAAATTATGGAATGCCTTTCAAGCATCTAAATATCCCTTTTACTGCTAACTCATGAGCTAGCATTGGACTTGCTTGATACTTGTTACCTAAACAGATGGCATATGTAATACCTAGTCATGAAGTAGTAAAATATAGTAATCAACCAATCATAGAGCTTTACAATTTCTTATCAACTTCAAACCTTTTTAGTAGCTCTTTGATGTACTTGCTCTTACAGATTAAAATGTCATCCTTCACCATAACTTTATTTAATTATTATTGGAGTATACACATATCCAACATAGCATACCAGGTCCTAGGAGTTGGTTTGAGACCATACAATGCTTTTTTAAGTCTCCAAATCATGTACAGATCTTCTAAGACTTTGACACCATCTGATTGCTCAATGTAGACTTCATTGTCTAAGAATTCATGAATTTTTTCTAAAGTTTTTCTTTCTTCTATAGGTGTAATAGGAACCTGTTCATTCAATCTCTAGCTCAAAACAAATTTGATTTTGTGCTTTATTTGCATGTATATTTGCAAATTCTACAAATTTATTAGTCTATGATTATAGAACCAGTAAACCTTGCTTGTTGTAAAATATCACAAAAAAATAACTTTATATAATCTTGCATTAATATTTCCTAGATTACATTCATCTCTTTTAATATAATATTTTCTCCCAAAAACTTAAAAATATTTAATAGTTCTTTCCGAATCATAACTCATACTGGGTATTTGTATCTGGTGCAGGAGAACCTAGGACCTAGCCTAGAGTGTCCTCCAAATTTTGGCTTGTACTGGTCCTAGCCAAACCAGGGGTAAATAATAGGTTCCAAGAAAACCTAAGTGTGTTAGGAGAGTAGTAGATAGGGTTAACCTAGGGATTGGCTAGATTGAAAAGGTCAAATAGGTAAGGTATCCTTAGGACTTAACTAGGTCCTCAAATTGTTCAAATAGGTACAAGCATGGAAACATGATTAAAATATTGTGTTTTGGTCTTAAATGACCCTAAATGACATTAATCGGGTTATTTGGGCTTTGTACGGGTCGGTTTGCGGTTTGTGAGTAGAGGATAAATTTAGCAAAAGTTGCTAAAAAGTTATTATGGCAACTTTTGTCCTAAAAGGACCGACCATGTCTTTCGGTCACCTAGGGTCCTAAACACCCTAAACCTAGACCCATAAGCTATTTAAGCCCTAATAGGCCCAAATGCCAAGGTTACCATCTTTTGGAAACTCTGGTTTTAGCAATCTAAGTCTCTATTACTTGATTTGAGGACACAGTCCGATACATTGATGCCACCGTACCATCCCTTGTAATTAACTTTGATTGGCAAAGAAAGAACAAATCTAGTTTTTGTGTTTACTTTCCATTCTGCAGCATTTGGATTGTTTATTAGGTGTTTTGCTAGGCTTAGAGTAATTGTTTTGTGTTTGCCAGTTTTATGTCCTGCAAATAGTTTGTGGTCGAAACATGGCTCCCACATGAAACCCTATCGTGTGTTCATCACGACTAGTTTGCGCATGGTAGAGGAGCCAATGTACAGTGTAAATACTTTTTGTGGAGGCCTGGAAAATGAAATGGCCAATTTCTGGTGCAGGAGCACCCTTGAAGGTACAGTTGGTTGTCTTGTTTTGGTTGTGGAAAGTCCCTCTTGAAAGGCAATGTAATTAAATAACGTCTACTCACTATAAGTGGTGTGGTGAGAGTCCTATTGAGAGTCTAAGTGCTAGGTTGGCTTAGTTAGTCTTCATGTCAGTCTTGTAATTCAGGTTGACAACAGGTTTGAAATGTTGTTCAACATGTCAAATTGATATATTAAGTGTCTTAGTACTCTAGGATATTAATTTTAGGATTGGGACGGTTTGGATGGTGTTAGAACACCTAGGAAGCTAGCAAAATTGACAAATTATAAAAGTTGTCAAATTGTTGTCGAGCAACATATGCAACTTTGAAAAGTTGCTAAGTCAAAAACACTAGGTATGAGGGTTTCGGCCTCCATCAGGTTTGGGAATGCCTAGAAGACCTAAAAGTCGTGGTGGAAGCATATTTAAGTTGTAAACCCTAATTTCAGACAGAGAGTATTCATTTGCGTATGGACAAAGTGACTATAACCAGGAATTTAATTGTGAACAGAGAAAGAACTTGAGGACAACATTATTATTGTATCCAAATGGATTGAATTTGCATTGTTAGCTATGTGAATCTGATGTTCTACATATTTTAGAGTTTTACAAGTTTTGGTTTTGTGCATTTGATAGTTTTACTTAGCATTTAGTTAAATCTTTTACTTTGTACAGTCCATTGTCCAGGTTTGACAGTGAGGGCAAAATGTAACCCTATCTTCATTTCCCACCGTACAAAATTCCACAGCCTTTTCAGCATGGAGACTAGGGTTGTCAAGCTACCTTATGCCTCAAGATTGCGCTTCGGAAGTGCTAACAAGTATTTGTAAGGTCTTTCCCTAGGCGAGCTATATGTGAAAGCCCAGCTAGGAAGACCTATTGTTTGTCTCACTATATGCAGGAGGAGTTGTGTCGAGAGCCAAGAAGGCTTTGATTGTACAGCTTAATGACCTGCACGTACTCTACGAAGAGGAGTGGCCAAGTTATCAGTAAGCCATGTTTTGAGCCGAAAAACCAGTGACAGCCCTAAAAACTAGAAGTCCCTAATTTGGGAACAGGGCATACGGACGGTGTCAGAACCTTAGACCTAGAAAATCTGAAGGATCTCAAGGTGTATAGTTGAATTGCCAACTAATATCAAAGGGTTCTTTGCAAAGAACTAGTAGAGTAAGGAGATTTCTAGCTTTTCCGAGCCCTAATTGGTCAAAAAGGATACAAGGCCTAAACCCTGGAAAAGCAAAGAGCGATAGAGAAATGATGAATCTTGGCAATCAGAGATTCCTATGAGGAGACAAAAATGATGTTTAATTAGCCCTTAGCCTCCTGCAATCACTACTACAGGTTAGGGCTTGTGAGCTACTCAATGGTAGAGTATTCTTGAAGACATGGAGTTGATATCTGATATGATAGGAAGAACTCATGGAAGTAGCAGAGTTTGAGTCTTTCCTAGTGACTGGAGGGTGGATTGAGCAAACCCTAGACAGTCCCAAGTGATACCTAGGCAGAGTTAGACAACTCAAGAGGCATTGGAGATTCTCCCTATCAATTTCAAGGCCTTGTTGTAGGCGAGCACTTTCATTGCTCGGCTAGGGACAAGGTAGTGTAAAAAATTGATTATTTGCAAGGGTGACTTGGTAGCATAGATCCAACGCGTTGGAGATCAAGGAGACTACTATACAATATGAAGATGGAGATACGAGGGGTTGATAAATCCATTTACCCAATCCAAACCAGCTATGAAGAGTGAGTACCTAAAGCCCTTGAAACCCTTGTAAAACCCTCCATTCTGAGCTAGGGCATTGTGCAGCTGCTTGAGACCCCAAGACCCAAAAAATCCTTGAGGACATGCCCTAGGTACCAAAAATCCATAATTAGCTTGCTGTAATCTTTCGCAAACTTTTGGAGTAAGTCCTAAAAATCTGGACAAGCAGGCATTATTGGGGCTCTAGGGTTACAAAGCCAAAATAGTGATTGATTGAATCAAGAAGTGCAACAAACTCATAATTATCCTACCTCCACACCCCTACAAGAATCATCAACTTTCTAAAGAGGTAAGAAGCAAATTGCATCTGAAGTGACCATGAAGGAAAAGACCTTGAAACTATGAAGTGATTACTTAGGAGTTGGAATGAAACGGTGAACGAGTGAAGGACCTTGAGAGAGTCCTTAGAAGAACAAGATGAAGCCTTGTGAAGTTCTAATTAAGCTATTGGGGACTTGGTGAGTCAGGAATCTTGGTGATCCTAACCAACTAACTAGATCAAACTACTAGACCCCTTGAGTAATCACATCAGTATCATTTACTCTTATTTACAATTTTTTTTAGCAGATAAACTAAAATATGGACCACATCCTTCCAATAGGCATTTTACGCATCAACATCTTTCAATATTTATCTTCCTATTTCAATAACTGACCTATTCTTTCTTTCAATAAATCTATTTTGCTAATGAGTTCTTGCTGAAAATAATTTCCTTCTAGTTTCACATCTCTCAAGTAAGCAATTAGACTCATGTAATGTGAATTATCCTCCTCTATCAAATCTCAAGCACTTAATCCTAGCATCCCTTTAATTTTTAACAAAGCTTTTGAAAATTTAAAATCTAAGCACTTAGATTTCTACATCAAAAATGTTAGCCATGTCATTGTAGTGCAATCATCAGTAACACGTAGTACTTTTCACCATTGTATACTCTTGTTCTAGTTGGTACAGATATATTTGTTTGTACCCTAACAAAAGGTCTTGTGATTGAGTACTCTTTCTTTTTTAATATGTTTTCAGTTTTCTTTCCAATATCACAGCCTCTGCACATGTTATTAGAAAGTCTAGTAACTCTTGTTGTGTCTCCTACAAGATTGGAAGAAATGATCTTCACCAGATTGGCAAAATAAATATTTCCCATTATTTTGTGCCAAGGTCAGGATTCATTCTTCATTGCCAAGGAGCAATTTCCCCCGTTGTTATTTTTGAGATAATAATATTTTGATTTCTTATCCCTTCAACAATATATTTTTCAGACCGATTTCTATTCTCACACCTTCATCAAGAAAACTGACTTGAAAACTGATGTTACATAGTTGGATAACACTCAAAAGGCTTCCTCTTAATTGTTTAACATAGCAAACTACAATAGCATAATACCTATTATCAACTAAAATAGTTCACTTACCCCACATAGTTGATGCACCTTTGTTAGCAAATATAACTGACCCTTCGTCATTATTTTCTACGTGTAAAAACACATTTCTTTCTCTTATCAAGTGATTTGAGCAGCCAGAATCAATCATCCAACACCTTGATTATTCTATTCCATGTAGTATAGTATTCTATTATTCATATTTAACACTATCTTAGTCCTTGACGGCCCAGAATAACACCTCGGTGTATTGACATGGGTCACCATCTTACATTGTTTACCTGAGTGACCATTATAGTTACATATCTAACATGTAACATTCTGAGAGCTTCTTACATTTGATTAATTCTGACTTATTTGATTATGAGTCTTGTTCTTTTGGCTTGTCTTGAAATTCATAGCTCTATGACCAAATTAAAGGCATGAATAACAGTAACCATTGAAATGTCTTACCTTTGTACAATTCCTTGCTATGTGTCCATGCTTGTTACATGCATAACAAGTGCTGTCTACAGGATTGCGCTCATCTTTAGGTGGTTCACCATTATCTTTGGATTGATCTTCAGTCTTCTTAGTATCTGAGGTGCCTTCTGGTGTTTTCATTCTAGCTCACATGTTATCAATCTAATTTTCTGCTTCATTGTATCCAATGTAGCTAGTATCTCCTTTAGCTCGTCTTGCATACAAACGAGATTCTATCAAATCAGAACTAGCGTTCAATTTATCAATGTGATTCTTACCCTCTTTCAATTCAGATTCTAAGCTTTCCTTGATGTATCTTAGCTCTAAGATTTCCATGTTTGCTTGCCTCAATTCTTCATTCAGTTGAAGGTTCTCTTTGACCTATTCATCATAGACTTCCTGATTGTTAGTCAGCTTATCATCAAATTCTTCAAGTTGTTCTTTTAAGGATTTATTTTCTTCATTCAGCGTCTTAACCATTGTCCCTAGATCACTGGTAGAGCATTCTTTCAGTTCTTCAATTTCCCTTTCAGATTACTCCAGGTCTTCAAGAGCAAATTCCAAATTTCTTTTCAAATGTTTCATTTCTGCTTTGTCCATGATCTCCTCAAGTGCTTAAACTTCTTTGCTAAGGACCAGAGCTTTGATACCAATTGTTCGGAATGGGAACACTGATGGGTGGGGGGGTGAATCAGTGTTCACTGTATTTTATCTTTTCCCTTAATCTTTAAACTAAATTTAAATGCTTAAGTACTGAATTGAACATCACATAAACATGAAACGTGAAATTAACACATCACACCAATATGGATACAAGGAAACCCAAATAGGTAAAAACCCCGGTGGGAATTGATACCCACTAATATTTTGTACTTGTGATCCTTGTTACAAGATCCTTGACCCTGTTACGAGTTGGTTTACAATGTATTAAGTACAATAGACCTTGTCAAGGGTCGGACCCTGTTAAAAGTCTTTTACAATAGTCCCTAATCGGGGACTGGATGCACTGTCCTACAGCTCATTGCTCAAGTGGTGAAGGCTACAACTTTATGATTTCAAATACACACTATATCTGCTGGTTGAACTGTCACTATGACATTGCTTGTCAAATCAGTTCCGTTGATTCGCTGATGCTTTGACCTCTTGCAAAGCTCTAATACATCTTCTAGCCTCTTCACATACTTCTGCTCTGCTTCTTACAACTCTATCTCAACTTCCAAGAAAATTACAATGGGCGCACCTCATATTTATATGCGCATAAAAAATTAACTAGGTCGGCCCTTAAACCTATTACATACAACACTTCCAAATGAATTGGCTCAAGCGTGTTTACAAACAAACATATATACATGTCGGCAACCTAATTACAATAAGCGCATAGCCTTTACATCATTAGAAGATAACCACAACTCAAAATGGTAACAATCGGTCGCTTACCCTATTCTTCACTAGCACACACTGGCTATGCAACTCCAAATGTCTATATCTTTCTCATACCTGCATATCTCATTATGCGCTCATAGACTAAGCATGAATATAGTCTAACCAACTTAACTTCCAGGTTGCACACCATAAATCAATCAAATGCACGTGCACCAATGCTCTAAGATTCAGGAACTTTGTACGTTGTCCAGTCTCCAACACTTAACCGATTTCGGATCTCCTCATAAAGTGCACTTACTCCAAACTACTATATGACTTTGTTGCCATAATGACAACACTATATTAAGTAATATACATCAATATAGCCAACTTGCCAACACCATCATCCAGTCATGTCTCAATTATTAGAGAAAACATCAGATGCATGACACAAGCTTTTTCTAAACAAGAGATATGCCACGAAGTCATATTTATATTTTGTAAAGGAAATAATAGATGCGTGACACATACTTTCCCTTAGACAAAATTCCGCCATAATTCGTGCAATAAATCTCGTTATTAAATCCTTCAACTGCACCTTTCACCGGTTATTTCAAGAATAGAAAATCCTCCGCAATTTGTCCAACAAATCTCAGTATAAGAGTCTTTTAACTGACCCTCAACTACGTCATTCACTGACTCACCAATCTGAATGATATCTCCCCAATTAGATATGATCAGTTTACACCCTTCCTTATGCAGTGTACAGGTCTCTGCCTTCACCTGTCACTTCTTTGTTCTCCGTCTATACCGGTCATTCCTCCAATCATATAATTAAGGGTCACTCCTCTAATTAGTGACTTCATCCATCGCTTGTCAGAGCAATAAGTGCAATTCTAGTCATGATTGTGTCATCAGTTATAGGTTTCCTAAAAAGTTTCTTTTCTCAACTATTCACTACTATTGTCACATATTCCCTAGTATTTGGATAATATTACGTTAAATATTTAATGACATCAATGACAACACCTCTTTACCATTGTTTTTGTCTAGATGAACAAACCTACCTTTATCACCTATCATGTCATGTGAATAGCGAGAATCTATAATCCAGTCTGTCCTTATATCAGCTTCTGAAATCAATGCTAGCTCTTGATTCTCTTTCTTATCTTCACGATCTATCTTATTGTTCATTTTCTCTATGATAGCAATGAATCCTATTTCTTCTTCAACTCAATCATCATCTAAAACCCCATCTCCAGCATAATAACATTCATTAGAGAATTTAGGCTTGTAGTCATTTTTTAACTTTCTAGCTCTTAAGGGACATTTACATGCAAAGTGACTAATCTTATTACATGAAAAGCATTTAAATGGCAATTGACCTTCATACTTTCATTTTCCTTTATTTTCTCTCTTGAAAATCATAGCAATGAAATCATCTAATGTTTTCTCTTCATCATCATCATCAAAATTACCAAAATTGTTTGCAGATTTCTTACCATGAACTGTTGCTTTGAAGGCTGTCTCACTTTTAGCTTCTATCTTCAATCTTGAAATCTCAAAAGCTGAGATTTTGTTGACCAAGGTCTCTCTCTTGAAATTTCATGTAAGCTGCATGGTCTCATCAAGGATGTTGATATTGTTTTCATATTCAAGAGTGAGAGTAGTCATCACTTGACCATTATGTCTTCTTCAAAGATCTCTCCACCATTGTTCTTGATTCCAACAACTGCTTCATTGATCCTTTGATTGTAAGCTCTGATATTTTCTTCAGGCAGCATCTCTAATGCACTGTATCTTTTCTTCCATGTCTTTCTGTACACATCCTTTTCTTGTTTGTCTCCTTCAAATATGTCTTCTAGGTACTTCTATATTTTGTGGGTTGTATCTACTTTGTTTATTTCTGAAAACTCACGATCAGATAGGGTACTGATAAGAGTTTCTTTGGCTATTGCATCCCGATGAAATAATTCCTTTTGCTTATCGACAGCATCATCCTTTGCAAGGTCTTCTAAAGTAGGAAACTTGACTGCCTTGACCATATTGTTCTTCCAATCAAGATAATTCTCTCCATCAAACATAGGACTTTCTTTTCCAAAGAATGCCATCTAATTAACCTCAACTTGTTAAACTTTCTCTCCGAGGCACTTGGCTCTGATACCAATTGTTAGGAATAGTCCCAAGAGATAACTGAGAGGGGGGGGGAGGGGTGGGGTGAATCAATTATCTACAAGTTTCAATTCTTTATGCAATTAAGTATACTTAAACATAAAGCATAAACACAATGAAAAAACACTTGAACACAAAACAATATTTTGGTTACGGGCAAACCCAAATAGGTAAAAACCCCGGTGGGAATTCACACCCACTAATTTTTGCACTAGTGTATTATGACCCTTGTTAGAAAATCCTTCACCCTGTTGGGATTTTCTTTACAATATATTTAGTATAGTAGACCTTGTCAAGGCTCGGACCCTGTTAGGAGTCTTTTACAATAGTCTATTTTAGGGGAGAGGACTAACTATCCGAGAGCTCACTGCTCAAAGGGGCGAAGGCTACAACCCTCTGAATAACAGATATACACTATATATGGATCTTGGTGAACTGCGCTTAGACCTTCTGATGGCTCAACACTTCGCACACCCTACTCTGCTCCTCTTAATCAACTATGAACCACACTCAAGCAATCACAAATGACTGCCTATAAATATTTTCCTCTAAATGATATAATCAAGTCGGCCTATTAGAACCACCTTCAAATCATATTGGAGAAGCCATAACAAACTCCAATAATAAATCAGTCGGCTCTACTAAGCACGCAACTCATTCTGGGACCTATCCAATAAGATAATTGTAGACGCACGCTACACCCTGTTGGCTCTACCAAAACAACTGGATCTTTCTCCTCAAGCTGAATTACTTCATGCCCTCTTAACCCAACATCAATAGCTCTTCTCTAAGCTTAAATCCAAAGGTGCATACCCAAATGATAGGTGCAACTCCAGTTTTAAGAAAATCTTTGTCTGCTCTTCTAAATAAATCCAAGAAATTGTTACTAGCGCATAGCAACTGCATAACTTCGCTTCTACTGATCATCAGACTCTGCGTCTGTGAATGTAACATCACTAACATGTCTTCAACATATATCCAAGCGCGCAAGGCTTCATGATAACTGTACGAACAACTATACACAGAACACTGACTGTTACTCTATCCGAACACTGCTGACACAAGCTGCTATATAACTGTTTGTACTAATAGTTGACCTCTTCGCCCATGATATCATGTCGATATCATGTCTATGCTACATATACTGAAATGTTACTACATAACTCTTCAATGCATGTTACTTTTCATATGTTGTCATGAATGACAAACATACAATCAGTACTGGTCTGCTGGCAAATCTCCAACAATCTCCCCCTTTGGCATTGATGGCAACATATGGAATGAAAAACTCCACCAATCCTAATGAACATTTCTTTTATAACATTCTCCATTTCCTCTTCAAAACTCCCTGAAAGATGAGTCCTTTATCTTCTGCAATATTTTTCAACATTCTCCATTTCCTCAACTGAACTGCTGTCATAACTGAATACTACTCCCGCTTAGTATATTACTCCTTTTTACTTCTATTTTTTGTGACTATATATTACTCCCCCTTTGACATCAATGGCAAAGGGCGCCAATCAATTTAAACACTGGTTCTACTCTAGAAGTAGAGTAGTCAACCATCCATCAATCCCTGAGGACTGATGCTTCTCCTCCTTTCTTCTAAGAAGAATCAAGGAACGGAATTACTCCCAACTTTTCCCTAAGATACACAAAAGTATCCTTTCGTAAGGGCTTTGTGAATATGTCTGCCAAATGATCTTTAATACTCACATAGTCCAGCTTGACATCTTTCTCCGCCACTTTCTCTCGTAGGAAGTGATACTTGATCTCAATGTGCTTTGTCTTTGCATGCATGACAAGGTTCTTCGACATATTGATAGTTCTAGTGTTATCACAGTGAATAACAATAGGATAATCAATCTAAATTCCAAAATCCTTTATCATCTACTTGATCCAAACAATTGTAGAACAATTCAAGGCTGCTGCAACATACTTCGCTTCTGCTGTTGATTGAGAAATACAATTATGTTTCTTGCTTGTCCAAGTGACAAGTCTATCATCAAGAAACACTGCTCCCCATGATGTACTCTTTTTGTCATCAACGCAACCAGCCCAATCTGCATCAGTGTACATATCAAACTCAACATTTTCTGAATTAGGATACCATAGACTATAGCTTATAGTGCATTACAAATATTTGAATATCCTTTTTATTGCCATGAGGTGAGTTAATTTAGGCTCTGCTTCAAATCTTCCAACTATGCCAACTGCATTGGAAATATCAGGTCTTGTTTGAGTAAGATAAATGAGTTTACCAATCATAGACTTGTACAATGTTATATCTACTGCAGGGGAATCATCTTCTTTTGTAAGCTTGCATCCTGTGATCATAGGTTTCCCTACTGGCTTGCAATCATCCATCTTGAATTTCTTCAATATTTCTTTCACATACTTGGATTGATTAATGAAAATACCTTTCTCTGTCTACTGCACATTTAGTCCCAAAAAGTATTTGATAGGATCAATCATACTCATCTCAAATTCATTTCGCATCTCTTTAGCAAATTCAGCACTAAGTTTGTCATTTCCTCCAAAGATAATGTCATCAACAATATAGCTACAAGTAGTAAACCTTCAGATGTCTCTCTTATGAATAACTTACAGTCTGATTCTCCTTTCTTGAATCCAATATTTCTTAGATATCTATCTAGTCCCTCATACCATGCTCTAGGGGCTTGCTTAAGGCCATAGAGGGCCTTCTTTAATCTAAATACCAAGTCAGGTTTGTCTGACAAAGTGAATCCTTCTGCTGTTGAATGTATACTTCTTTCAAATCTCCATTCAAGAATGCTGACTTGACATCCATTTAATAAACTTTGAAGTTTTTGGCTGGAGCATAAGCTAGAAACAACTTAATAGCTTCTAATCTGGCCATAGGTGCAAATGTGTCTGAATAATCAAAGCCTTCTCTTTGCGCATATCCCTTACATACTGACCTTGCTTTATTTCTTACTACTGTACCATCTTCATTCATCTTGTTCCTGAATATCCACTTTGTTCCAATCACATTCTGATCACTACGTCTTGGGACCAGTGCCCAAGTGTCATTCTTAATAATCTGATCAAGTTCTTCTTTCATAGTATCATGCCAATTTGAGTCATTACATGCATCTTCGACACTTAAAGGTTCAATCTGAGATAGTAAACATACTGTTTCACTGCTAGCTGAGTTCTCTACTTGTGATCTTGTTAAGACTTTGCAGCTTTGATCACCCCTATTTGTAATGTGTGTGTTGTATGATGTATGGAAAAATATGAGATTCACTGCTGAATCCAAATTCCCAAAGGATAGATCCAACTTCATCAACAAAAAGGTTAATGCACAATCAAGCCAATCTATGGAGAATAAAAGAGATAAAGAAACTCTATATTTCCTTATGGTAGAACTGAAGTGTTTAGAATTTGAAATAATTGAAATGCAAGAAATAACCTCAAATTAGGGCAAATCCCGCACCTCTACCTGCAAGAAAAAGAGGATCTTTGTTATTTGTTTGAGAGGTTTGCCTTCGTCAAACCCCGCTTTGGAAACAACCTTAATTTTGAAATTGAAATAAGAATGCTAGCAAGTAATAGAAATGGATCTAACAATGAAGCTATGCAATTTGATAGAGAACGTGGATGGGAAAGAGAAATTTAACCAAATCCCTTCAAAGGCTTGAATGCTTGAATCATTGATCTTCAATGGAGAACTTGGATGGAGAATAGAAATTGAATGCTTGAATGAATTGTTTCTTGATCACCTTCCTTGAGAGTGCTTGAGCATGAAAACTTGATGGAGAGATGTGAAAATGAAAGAGGAAGGCCTCCTTTTATAGTGAACTAGGGCACAATCCTCTAGAGGGGCCACCTTGGAGAGTTACATCCCAATTAGGTCCTAACCTTTAGAAAATATACATAGATTAAATGCAATTAGAGAATTTACAATTCTGAAACCCGAAAGAGCGAACCCGGAGGCGAGAAAAAAAATAACCCCAAAACCCCATACCCGAAAATCACAAAATTTGGAGATTTGAAAGGGTGAGCAAAATTGAGGTTGGGACTGAACTAGTCAGGTTTGAGTTCGATCCTGACCTACTCAGGTTCGAGCTCGATCCTGACCTAGTCAGGATCAACCTCGAATTTGACCCTGCACCCAGATCCAGTCAGAATCAGAACAGGAGGTCCCGGTGATGCCTGGAGACCTAGAAATAATATTAGAATAGGACAAAATGTCAGGGATAAGCACAAAATCCTATCATGACTGTGATGAAGGCCAGGAGGACCTATTTCTAAGTCCTACCTAGAAAATAGGGCCATGGAAGAGGGAAATTAAGGAGAATCCTCGAGATCCTAAGCCTGATTTCACTTAGAATGAAGTAGAAAAGAAGTGAAAAGCGGGGAGAAATCTAGATCAAAGCAAAGATCAATTCAAAGCATCCGATATGACCCCAAATCACTTACGTGGAGGGCTAAACACTCATAACATGGAAGTGCTTCCATTTTAAGACAATACATTAAGCCCCCACTTTAGCAAAAGTATGGACTCGATGCAAACTCTTGTTAAAGGAGAAGATAGAAAAGATCCAACTGGATTCGAAACGAGATAGAATGACACTTAGTTAGGGACACCAGCCCCGAGGCTAAGGATTCTAACTCAACATACACGCACGAGGGTGCAAAAAACAAAAGGACACAAAAAAGCGGTTAGTACTAAAACAAACCCAAATCAAATAGCACAAGAAACCTTGCTAATTAACATTTCTTATACTACCATAATATTTGGAAAGCTATCATAAAACCATAAATGTTTACATCGGAAACACAAGAACAACACTATAAATAACATAGCTTCACGATCCAGTCCTACTAGCATGAAAGCGAAAAAGAGAGAAAGGGAAAAGAGTGATTACCTCACCTAGTAAGATGCCCAACTTACCATGAATAACCCTGGAGGGAGAGCCGAACAGGTTCACCCATAAATTGTGCTTGCAATTGCAATGCGTCTTCTGACGGCTTTTGGAATATCCATAGGTCCACCTTCTATCACTATGAATATGAAATGCGTGTCTCCTCAGGATTTAGCAACTTATGTGTGTTACCTTCGGAAGATTTGGAAGATAGGTGCACGTCTTTTCAGGATTTAGCAACTTATGTGCATTACCATCGAAATATTTAGCATATAAATGCATGTTGTTGGTGTTCTTTTTCCCCAAAGGTCAGATTGACATTAGGATTGACAGGGCCAGTGTCACATTCACTCAACATTGCAAATCTGACAAGAAAAAGGGCCAACTAACAAGGATCAAAGAGAGACCCTTCTGCACTTTGAGCTCCACATAACTCAGGTGGGTATACCTCATCTGCACACACATGCAACTTGAATCACACTACAAGCCTACAGGTAACTGACTGTGGAATGATCTTCAAAACCCTATAGATATGTTATACCTGAACGAAACCAAGATCTCATGTAATAGCCCTACTTGCATAGAATGGGTATGAAAACCACAGACCTATACTAACAACATGAAAGGGAAAGGGTGGAACTGAATGTAAATGATTTAAAGATGGGTTTGAAAGATTTCCTGAAATACCCTAAGTCTCTCATAGACCAGTGCCTTATCCAAAAGGCCACAGAGTCAAATACCCTATTGCAATAGATAGCTATGAAACAAGAAAGCAATAAATTCAATGTGTTGATGCCTAACATCAACCACACACCATGACCAAACCTCACTTCAACAACCCACCTGTGTATCCAAGTATGTTATTACCCATCCAAAAGCTATTAACCCTCCCCTTAGAAGAGACCTATAAACAGATAATACATTAACCAGCATCCACTGGAAGACAAGCACGACATATCTTTGACACCTTAGCTTATACATACATGAAAACTAATCCTAAACCAGTTATCTCTGCGAAGACAACTCTATTGCAAACACATACAAAATGCAAACAGAAAAATCAAACACCCTGGATGTATGATTAATGAATTCAGAATTCAAATGGAGATAGCTCGGTAACAGTAAGAATAAACTCAGTCCTCATACATAAGACAAGTCAATTACAATATGCATTATATTCTCTGAACCAACAAAGGAAGAAAGAACACCCTATATGCAGAGAAGTAAGAGAAAATCTACAAGAAAAGACATTTCATGGAACCAGAAAGGAACCTTTACGAACCAAGATTTCAGAACCCTTACTGTATCAAAAAAACACACCACTTATACCCCTAGTCACCTTGAAATCCTCAAAGAGGATGCATCAAGCTTCGGGTGACTAGGGTTAGGCTTTCAACTACCCAACCAACAAAAAATTACATCAGAATTTATTGCAGGGGAAAAGACACAGGCAACTCGGAGAAAATAAATCTCAAACAAATTTGCAATCATGAAAATCTGTGAGATCAGCACAGTAAACAAAGGAATTGCCATTAAAACCAGACAAAACCACACTTCACGGTACAACAAAACCCCCAGCAGTCGATCACGGCACCCTAGATCACACTGCAACCACTGGCATCACCAACAAAATCAAATCCGGCCGAATAAATCATAAAAACCAATCCTTTCTGTCGCTGGAAACCCTCAAAATTCAAATTCAAACTGCAATGGTCACGTCGAAAATTTTAAAATGCAACCATACATCTTTTCCTTTTCCCGGCAAATTGGGTGGCTTACATTTAATCTCACAACAGTAGCGAACCCTTTTGAAAAGTCATTGGTCCAGTCAGCACACCACAGCCAATAAAAATCTTGCATGTCAGCTCTACGTAGCAGATAGGACCCACAAAGTATAAATCTTTAATCGAACGGTTGTCGCATGATCGCATGCCCTCAAAAGATTCCATGCGATCACACGACACCCGTAGATCCTGTAGCTGTTAGCCCCTCTGAAAGATTCGGGCCCTCTGACAAGTCCAAGTCTTCCTCCTGCTTGGCCAATCAAAACACCACATGTCAGCACCACCTGTCAGAGGACCCACCGCAACGTCTGCATAAGCACGCTAGAGAATCGGACAGTTGGCGCAAGATCTCAAGGCCTCAAATGATTATATGAGATCATGCGCCCACCGTAGATTTTGAATCTACTGAGAACCAAGTCCCGCTAACAGAATGTCCACTTCACTACATTTCAACCAATGAAAAACCGCCACCTGTGCTTACCTGGCAATGGACCCACTTCAAGGAAACGTCGTGTCATAAAGAGAAGATCAATGGCCGTCTTAAGTTCGCAAGCAAACTAGGCCCGTCGGATTGAGATGGTGTCAGAGAAACTGGGCCCGAGAGAAAACAAAGGCTGAAAACATTAGGAAACATTAACGCTGGGACCTAGGAAAAGATTAAACCCACCAGGCAGTAGACTTAAGAAATATTAAAGCTGACTAACTTAGGGAAATAAATCAAAGGGGTCAGACAACAAACCTTAGTTGCATGATCGCATAGCCTGAAAATATCCTATGCGATCATGCGACAAACCGCTCAACACTTGAAAAGATGACTGAAGGGGGTCGATAATTAGCACATACGTTGAAAGATTTTTAAGTAGCCCAAAAAGGTAGCATAAAATTAGAATGAGGTTAGCGCACACTTAGGGTTTTTTACTTCTAACAGCTAGATATTTGAAATTTTACAAAGGGTTTAAGGCCAGAGACCTAAAAACAACTGCAGAGACCAGAAGAAAAATGCTAGAGCCATGAAAATTTTTGCAGATGCTAACACATGTCTTTTCAAGATTTAGCAACTTATGTGCGTTACCTTCCAACATTTAGCGTGTAAAAATAAAAAACTATAGTACAAGGGAGGCCCTATATATGCCCCCCTCCTGAATATGGAAAAAACATACTATTCTGACATGTTAAGGAAAAAAAAGAACAAGGATAAAGCCTTCTTCAGCATCAACACAATATCCACAAACAACACCCAGTCCAAGCCAAGCAGGTCACAGCTCCTATGAGGCCATGGAAGGGACGAATGGAAAGAGATATCATGCAAGAAGTGAAAAGAAAGTAACCATTATGAGGGATAGCACACTGTTCAATTTCCATGGTGAGAGATATATCAACCATGGAAACCCAATGTCAAACAACAAAATAGGTTGTGATCTAGGACAAAGATCCTCAATGTAAACCAAAATTTTTATGTATGATTGGATATCACATAATAGATAAATACTGCTTACCCAAGGAAAGAGGTGAATCTCGGAAAGACAAAAAAGAAGGAAATCACATCATTACCCCCAAGTGTAGGAACAAAGATGGAAGAGGATACCTACTTCACAATGCAAGGAGATATCCTATTTAGCAAAAATGTACACCATCTCCTTAGTGAGGGATATTGACCCCTATACCCAATAATATAGATAATTGTGAAAAGGATATGTCACTCATAGAAAAGGATCCTCAAAGAAAGAGATCCTATCAACAAGACCACCTACCAAACAGGACTGCTTTAGATAAAATATCATGTTTCAACAACGGGAACAAAGATTCAGTCATCAAGCCCCCTGCAAACAAGAGGAAGAGGAATCTTTGAAATGAGGGAAACAACTCTAATACCAAAGCAAGGTTGAGAATTTATAAAGAACATAATTTGCAACATAGTCAATATGATGAAATGATATAGCCATACAAACAAATACCACTAACCTAAGGAAAGCAGTTCCCTAGACAAACATAAAGAAGGAGATACCTTCCCCCCTAGAGATAGAGACAAGGGATACCTTCGCAAAACAAATGTCTTAGAAAAGATATCTTGAAATATTCTATGGATGATTAAAAACATAATGCAAAACCATAGAAAAATAGGACAGAAAGAATACCAATTAAGCTTAAGACATAATATATATATTAAAAGCCTAATGGATCCTAGGAGATTAGATGAAGATACACTTCTTGCCCACCAGTCACGAGAAAAGAGGGAAAGAACATCTACATTATATCTAAAGGAGGGGAATCCCCTATATCAACATTATCAAGGAATTCTAAAACTGCACAAGAGTGAGATATCATTCCTAAAGCAGCTATTTCTCTAACATATAACTTGAAATGTTTACAATCAGCATGTAAATGTTTGTTACTATAATGAAAAGGACATTTGTATTTGTGTAAAGCATCGAACGACATAGATCTAAATATTTCTTTCTTGTAATTCATTAGCTCAACATATTGTTGGAAACAATTGTCTGAAGGAAATTGCTACTCAAATTATGTATTGTCTTTGATGTCACACAATGTCATAGTCCGCAGCAATTAGTTCCTACCGAGCTCAGTCGGTCTGCCAGACAGGAAGATTAGTACTTACCGAGTCCACTCGGTTATCAAAGAAAATCAGTGCCTACCGAGTCCACTTGGTTATCAAAGAAAAATCAGCATTTACCGAGTTCAGTGGGTCGTCAAAGAAAAGTTAGCATTTACCGAGTTCAGTCGGTTGTCAAAGAAAAGTTAGCATTTACCGAGTTCAGTTGGTTATCGAAGGTAAAGGATTGTCGGTGTTTACCGAGTTCCCTCGGTCTCCGAAAGATTGTAAAAGTTTGCTTAATTCAGCCGACTGTTATACTAAATAATGTCGATTTGACAAATCTAAAATCATATAAATAAAATGTCACATGTGAAAAATAAACAAGATATACAGCAGAAGATTTATAGAAGAAAGACAGGAAAGGTGTGTGCGAATTTGTGAAGGATGTTCAGATATCCTTAAGGTGCAGCAGAGATTTATTTGATCAGGAATGATCACACTTATGCAGAACAGAGATCTGAAATCAGCAAGGCAGTTGGATTATTATACAGGTCATTTTCATTGTTACCTTCTTATCATTGTAACAGTGAATTCTAAATCTCTTAACCGAGTTGGTTTAACAACCATATTGTAAATCCTCTAACAAGGTGACAATTCCATTGCATTGTTTTCAAGACCTCTTACCAGGCCACTCCTAGCAAGGTGATTAAATCCTCTAACAAGGTCACACCTAACAGTGTGTTTTGTAACCTTTTACCGGGTTGGCTTCTAACCGGGCATCACTTCAGAAAAGTGAAAATCAGTATCTAGATACATTGGTGGTTTTTCCCATATTGAGTTTCCACGTTAAATCTTGTGTCTCTTGTGTTCTTAATTGCTATCTTAATCATATACAAGTGCTAATGAATATCTAAAGATAATTTTGCTAATACTTTCTGCATCTTCAAAGTTACTGCAATCTATTTACCGAGTGCTAAAACAGATAACATTCTTTAAGATATCCTAAGGGATCTGGAAAGAAATAATTGTGAAGTGTTTTATGGTTGACTGATTCACCCCCCCCCCCCTCTCAGTCACTTCATCCATATTCCATCACATATACCTTCTTAACCACTTCTTGACGAGTATTAGGGTTATCTAAGATAGGTTTGGGGAGAGGAAGATGATATTTAGCATCATGTAACTTAACTTGAAATTTTGAACACCCAACACCATCCATATCCGCTTTAGGGGGTATATAAACTGGAAACCTAATACCATGCTCGTTAACCCCAAGCCCTAAACCTTTATAACTTTGTTTAGTCACCATATTATATCCGGTAGTGTACATATTATGTAAAGCTTCTACAGGAGGTGATGTTTATCATGTTCATGAGTAAAGGTTGCATAAGGTGGGATAATAGGTTTCAAAGAAGTTTCTTTACCTTTTCCTTTAATATCATCATGAATCGGAGGAGAAGGTAAATCAAAGAAATCTTGCACATCTGCATCCTGAACTATAGCTTTAATCCCATCATAAGAATGGGAAGAGCTAGAATGAACAGATGGAGAATTACGTATCGGATTAGAATTAGGAGGATTAGGATCAGGAGGTGATTGTTTATCAAGTTCATGAGTAAAGGTTGCATAAGGTTGGATAATAGGTTTGAAAGAAGTTTCTTTACCTTTTCCTTTAATATCATCATGAATCGGAGGAGAAGGTAAATCAAAGAAATCTTGCACATCCGCATATTGAACTATAGCTTTAATCCCATCATAAGTATGGGAAGAGCGAGAATGAACAGATGGAGAATTAGGTATCGGATTAGAATTAGGAAGATTAGGATTAGGATTGATAGGATTAGGATTAGGATTGATAGGATTAAGATTAGGAAGATTAGGAGATGGTGTATCATCTACCAAATTCTTCACATAATCCACAAGATTAATAAGGCTACCACATAAATCTTTAATGAAGGTTTTGAACGTAGGCTGATTACTGTCGGTCAACTTCACAAAAGCATAGGCAAGAGAAAAGTGAACAGTCATCAACATAATGAAGAAAATGATACTCTCATAAACATCTTAGGTATTATAAAGAGATGTTAAAAGAAGAGTAATAAAGAACATAACTACACACCAAAGCCTCTTAACAATTGCCATAGAAAATGAAATGCAAGAAATATTTTTGGATTTTATATATTATATAGATTCTTTTGTATTTTTCAATTTTAAAATGCAAGAGCATCAACTCGATCTAATCTAAATGCAAGAAAGGATCTAAAATCCAACATAGTAGGGCATCTAATTCAACAAAATAAAGGAGTAAGTAGATCGGGTTCACCAAATTGAAAAGAGGTAAAATTGAATCACCTCTAATTGTAATGTGTGTGTTGTATGATGTATGGGGGAAATATGAGATCCACTCCTAAATCCAAATTCCCAAAGGAGAGATTCAATTTGATCAACCAAAAAGTTAATGCACAATCGAATCAATCTATGGAAAATAAAAGAGAGAAAGAAACCCTATATTCCCTTATGGTAGAGCAAGTACTAACCTCAAATTAGGGCAAATCTGGAAAATGCCAAATTCTGATGTCTGTGTGTACTTTCAAGCAAATCTGCAACTTGTTTCGGACTGGAAATGCTGAAATGGAAAAAACCCAGAAATCTTTTTACAAGATGAGCTCAAGTCGACTTTCACCCTCATAAAAGGTCAAAGGCTAGATTCTTTATTTGAAGGTCGATTCTGGTTATGTTCACAGATCTCGAAAGCTCGCCGAAAAGGGTATCCAAATCTACTCTCAAATCCGTAATCCCGCACTTGTACCTGCAAGAAAAAGAAAGTTTTTGTTGTTTATTTGAGGGGTTTGTCTTCGTCAAACCCCGGTTTCAAATCAACCTTAATATTGAAATTGAAATAAGAATGCTAGCAAGTAGTAGAAATGGATCTAACAATGAAGCTATGCAATTCAATAGATATGCAATTGTATTTTGAATGTAAACAAGTATATTGATATGAAAGCTTGAACAAAACAATGGTAAATCAAAATTTCCATGATTGTATGCTTGGAATCCACCTTGATAGGAGAATGAAATGGATCTTGACGATGAACAAAAGGATCCTCAAGGAAGATCATACCGTCATCATGGCTAGATCTAGGGTTTGAATGATGAATCTTTAATGCTTGAACCAAATCCCTTCAAAGGCTTGAATGCTTGAATCTTTGATCTTCAATGGAGAATTTGGATGGAGAAGAGAACTTGAATGCTTGAATGAATGCTTGCTTGATCACCTTGCTTGAGAGTGCTTGAGCATGAAAAATTGATGGAGAGATGTGAAAATGAGAGAGGAAGGACTCCTTTTATAGTGAACTAGGGCACAATCTTCTAGAGGGGCCACCTTGGAGAATTAAATCCCAATTAGATCCTTACCTTTAGAAAATATACCTAGATTAAATGCAATTAGAGGATTTACCATTCCAAAACCCGAAATAGCGAACCCAGACACGGGAAAATAAATATCCCCGAAACCCGATACCTAGAAATCAAGCAATTTGGAGATTTCAAAGAGGGGGGAAAAATCGAGGTTGGGAGTGACCTACTCAGGTTCGACTTCGATCCTGACCTAGTAAGGTTTGAACTAAATCTTGACCTAGTCAGGATCAACCTCGAATTTGACCCTAGGCCCAGATCCAGTCAGCATGAGGACAGGAGGTCCCGGGGATGCCCGGAGACCTAGAAATGATATCAGAATGGAAACAAATGCCAAGGATAAGCACAAAATCCTATGATGACTATGATGAAGACCAGGAGAACCTATTTCTAAGTCCCACCTAGAAAATAGAGTCATGGAAGAAAGAAATTAAGGAGAATCCTCGGGATCCTAACCCTAATTTCACCTACAATGAAGCAGAACAGAAGTGGAAAGCCTGGAGAAAGTCTGATCAAAGCAAAGATCAATTCAAGGCGTCCGATATGACCCCAAACAACTTACTCGGAGGGCTAAACGCTCTTAACATGCAAGTGCTTCCATTTTAAGATGATACAATACTGTCAAACATTTCTTCAATAACTGTCTCACTAGTGGAGGGTCTAGGTTCTTCAATCATGGGTTAGTAATCATGATATCTTTCTTGAACCATAAACTTTACATCAATCTTAACATGAGCACTTTCAATGATCATTTTCAATCTCAAATTGAAACATCTATAAGCTTTACTTTTAGTAGAGTAACCAAGGAAAATACCTTCATCACTTCTTGCATCAAACTTCCCTACTACTTTATCCCTCTGGATGTAACACTTGCTTCCAAAGATTCTAAAATATTTTACTGTGGGAACGTTACCAAACCATAGCTTATATGGTGTTATCTGGCCTTAATTGAATTCTATTGATGGTGTAGACTGTTGTATTCACAGCATCTCTCAAATAGGTGTGTGCAACTTTTCCTTCTGTCATGATGGTGTGCGCCGTATCAACGATGATCCTATTCCTTCTTTCTGCAATTCCATTCTGCTGAGGGGTTCTAGGTGAACTAAACTGTCTCTTTATGTCATGTTCTTCGAAGTACTCATAGAATCTGTCAGAGGTGAATTCTCCTCCTCTATCTAATCTCAAACATTTTATCCTTAGTCCAGATTCATTTTCCACTTGAGCTTTGAATATTTTGAACTTCTCAAATGCTTCTAACTTATCTTGTTTGAGTTGGACTACATTTGTCTGTATGAATCAGATCCAACTTGTTCTCTGCTGAATTGTGCTTGCTCCTACGTGAATTTATCACATGTTTTCCCATCACACATTCCCTACATATAGTATCAACTGGCTTTGATATGCTAGGTAGATCTCTTACTACCTTTACATTGCTTATTTTTACTATGTTATCAAAATTGATATGACACAGTGTTTTATGCCACAACCAACTATCATCAACTTTAGCAACAAAACAACTTGCTTTTGAATTGAGTTGGAAAACATTATCTTTAGTCTTTCAGCCTGATAAAATCATCAGAAGATCCTTGTTGTTAATGATGCATTTGTCATCTTTAAACTCCAACTGATAACCTTTCCCAAGTAATTGTCCAACACTAAGAAGGTTGTGTTTCAAACCATCAAAATAGAGAACATCATCATTACAATTCTTTCCATCCAAGGTGATGGCTCCACTACCAACTATGGGTTTAGGAGTGTTATCTCCAAATCTAACCATGCCACCATTGTATTTGTCTAGATGAACAAACCTCCCTTTATCAACTGTCATGTGATGTGAACAGCCGCTATCTATAATTCAATATGTCCTTATATCAGCTTGTGAAATCAATGCTAGCTCTTGATTCTCTTTCTTATTTTCATGATCTGTCTTATTGTTCATTTTCTCTATTATAGCAATGAATCCCATTTCTTCTTTAGCTGAATCATTATCTGAAACTCCATCTCCAGCATAATAACATTCCTTAGAGAATCTAGGCTTGTAGTCATTCTTGAACTTTCTAGCTCTTAAGGGACATTAAGATTCAAAGTGACCAATCTTATTACATGAAAAGCATTTAAATTACAATTGACCTTCATACTTTCCTTTTCCTATCTTTTCTCTCTTGGAAATCATAGCAATGAAATCATCTAATATTTTCTCTTCATCATCATCATCAAAATTTCCAGAAGTGTTTGTAGATTTCTTCCCATGAACTATTGCTTTGAAGGCTGTCTCAGTTTTAGATTTTGTCTTCAATCTTGAAATCTCAAAAGCTGAGATTTTGCTAATCAAGGTCTATCTTGAAATTTGATGTAAGGTGCATGGTCTCATAAAAGATGTTGATCTCGTTTTCATATTCACGAGTGAGAGTAGTCATCAATTTGTCCATGATGTCTTCTTCTGAGATCCCTCCACCATTGTTCTTGATTCCAGCAACTGCTTCATTGATCCTTTGATTGCAAGCTCTAATGTTTTCTTCAGGCAGCATCTCCAATCCATTGTATCTTTTCTTCCATATCTTTCTGCGCAAATATTTTTCTTGTTTGTCTCCTTCAAATAAGTCTTCTAGGTAATTCCATATTTTGTGGGTTGTATCTACCTTCTTTATTTATGAAAACTCACTATCAGATAGGGCACTAATAAGACCTTCTTTGCCCATTGCATTCTGATAAAATAATTCATTTTGCTTATCAGTAGCATCATCCTTTGGAAGGTCTTCTAAACGAGGAATCTTGACTACTTTGATAGTTACATGAAAAACTTCAAAAGCAATGCACTGCAAATGAGTCACCATCTTGTTCTTCCAATCAATATAATTCTCTCCATCAAACTTAGGACCTTCTTTTCTGAAGAATGCCATCTGATAAACCTCAAGTTGTTAAAATTTCTCTCCGAGGTACTTGGCTCTAATACCAATTGTTAGGAATAGTCCCAAGAGATAACTTAGAGGGGGGGCTGAATCAGTTATCTACAAGTTTCAATTATTTATCCAATTATGTATACGTAAACATAAAGCATAAACACAATGAAAGAACACTTGAACACAACACAATATTTTCGTTACGAGGAAACCCAAATAGGTAAAAACCATGGTGAGAATTCACACCCACTAATATTATGCACTAGTGTATTATGATCCATGTTAGAAGATCCTTAACCCTTTTAGGAGTTGTTTCACAATATATTTGGTACAGTAGACTTGGTCAAGGGTCGAACCCTATTAGGAGTCTTTTACAATAGTTCCTGTTAGGAGAGAGAAAGCACTATCCGAGAGCTCACTGCTCAAATGGGCAAAGGATACAACCTTCTGAATAACAGATATACACTATATCTGGATCTTGGTGAACTGCACTTAGACCTGATGTCTGGATTAGTTCCAACGTATAGCACAAACACTTTACTTGGTCACATAGACCTTCTTCTGATGGCTCAACACATCGCACACTCTGCTTTGCTCCTCTTAATCAACTATGAACCACACTCAAGCAATCACAAATGACTGCCTATAAATCTTTCCTCTAAATGATACAATCAAGTCAGCCTGTTAGAACCACCTTGAAATCATATTAGATAAGTCATAACAAACTCCAATAATAAATCAATGGGCTCTTCTAAGAATGCAACACATTGTGGGACCTGTCCAATAAGATAATTGTAGACGAATGCTACACACTGTTGGCTCTACCAAAACAACTAGATCTTTCTCCTCAAGCTGAATTACTTCATGCGCTCTTAACCTAACATTAATAACTCTTCTCTAAGCCTAAATCCAACGGCTCATACCCAAATGATAGTTGCAACTCAAGAACTAATAAAACCTCTGTTAGCTCTTCTAAATAAACATAGGAAACTATTACTGGCGAATAACAACTGGATAACCTCACTTCTACTGATCATCAGACTCTGCGTCCATGAATGTAACATCATGAACATGTCTTCAACATATATCCAAGCCCGCAAGGCTCCATGATAACTATACAGACAACCATACACAGAATACTGCCTGTTGTTGTGTCAGGAACACTGCTGACACAAGTTGCTATATAATTGTTTGTACTAACAATTAACCTCTGCACCTATGATATCATGTCCATGCTACATATACTGAAGGCTTACCACATAACTCTTCCACGCATGCTACATTCCATATCTTGTCATCAATGACAAAAATACAGTTAGTGCTAGCCTGCTGGCAAATCTCCAACAATTAAATCCTTACGAGTAATGCGAACAATCTCCTCCTTTCATGTTGTTGGCAAATACTATGTTATCGATCCAATCAATATTAAATTTAATACTACTAGTTATCTCCCCTTTGACAATAATGACAAAGGCTTATCAAATGACTACCTTTCTTGAAGATGGTTTCCCCTTCAAGCAGCATTCCTCTGATTGATCTTGTCAGATTGATAATCTCCTTTGTCCTTGTACCGAAGATCATAAAGGGAAATTACCCATAATTTACCTCTGAGATATACAAAGGTACTCCTCGGCAGAGGCTTTGTGAATATGGCAGCTACTTGTTCTTTTATGGAAACATATTCCATCTTGACTCCTGTATTATGGACTTTCTTTCTTAGGTAGTGATACTTTATAGCAATATGGTTTGTCTTTGAGTGCAATACAGGATTTTTGGATATGTTGATTGCACTCGTGTTATCACAAAATATTGCCATTGGTTCAAGTACCTATTCATGGATTCCTTCCAATATCTGTTTTATCTATATTACCTGTGTGCATTTGATTACTAGAACAACATACTCAGCCTTTGTTGTAGATTCTGAAATGTAGTTTTTCTTCATTCTTGTCCATGAGACAATCCATTCTCCTAGAAAGAATGCACCTCCACTGGTGTTCTTTCTGTCATCAATGTTACTGGGCCAGTCTGCATCGGTGAACTCTTTTACCTAGCAACCTCCTTTGTGACGAAACCAGACACCATATTCTTCAGTCTCCTTTAGATATCTAAAGTTTCTACTATATGTGCAATATCCGGTCACTTGCCCACGCATACTCGAATTTACCAATCATTGATCGATAAAATGTCTTACGAACCTCTTTGGCATCATCCTCCTTTGATAAGTTGCAGTTAGTTATCATTGGTGTGCCAACCGGCCTGGGTTCTTCTAGCCCAAATGTTTTAAGAATCTCTTTAATATACTTGGACTGAGATATGAATATACTTTTATTGAGTTGATGGACTTGTAGGACAATGATCAATCGTATTGCTCCAATCATAGAAATTTCAAATTCTTTCTTCATCCCTTCAACAAAGTCTTTGCACATTTTATCATCTCCCCCAAACATGATATCATCCACAAATATTTCAGCAATCAACTTCTCTTCTTAACTGATATTGAGATACATTATCCTCAGGAGGTATGAGTGAAATCTTTCATACCAAGCCCTTGGGGCTTGCTTCAGTCCATAAAGAGACTTCTTCAATTTGTAGACCATATCAGTTTTCTCTGTGGATGAGAAGCCCTTCGTCTTCTCTAGATACACTTCATCTTCCAGTATACCATTCAAAAATGCAGATTTTATATCAATTTGATATACTTTAAAACTTTTATGGGCAGCATAGGCAAGTAGAATTCTTATGCCTTCTGGTCTTGCTACCGGTGCAATGGTTTCCCCATAGTCTAGTCCTGGTCCCTGTGCATATCCTTTACAGACTAGCCTTGCCTTCTTCCTCACCACCTTTCCTTCTTCATTTATCTTATTTCTGAACACCCTCTTGGTTCCTAGAACATTTTTGTGCTCAGGTTTGGGTACAAGAGTCCATGTTTAATTCTTTGCCATTTGCTCTAGCTCCTTTTCCATTTCCTTGACCCAGTTGAACATGTACTTTTCGTAGCCCTTCTCCTCGTCAAAATGTAATCATGTTTGTCACCAATAATGTTATTAGTGGACTTTTAGGTGACATACCTTGGCAGAACCGGTTGGTGGTGTCAGTCTTCCCTGTCCGGTTGAGGCACATTTCCAACAAGATCATGAATATCTTCATGTTCAACTTCTTCAATCAATCTTATGTTTTCATCACTTCCTTGCTCAGCCACATTACCGTTTTTCATGGGTCTATTAACCTATTCTTCTTCATCAAATGTTATTATTTCATTGAATTCTAAATGATCATTTGCGTCCTGGCCCTGGTGACTATCGGATTCACCTTGACTGATCTTATCCCTCGTTTCTGAATCCTCATCTATCTTCACATTTGTACCCTCCACTATTTTTCATAATCTTTTATTCAAACACCGGTAGGCCTTACTTTTAGTGGAGTAACGAAAAAATATGCCTTCATCACTCTTTTGCTCAAACTTGATAGAGTAAACATCTCTCTTGATGTAACAGTTGGTTCCAACTACTTTGAAATAGCTTACACTAAGAGTATGACCAAACCATAACTCATACAGAGTTTTACCAATTCCCTTCTTGACTTCAACCGAATTTAATGTATATACAACAGTGCTGATTGCTTCTCTCTAGAGTTCTTGTATAGTCTATCATGGTCTTGTTTCTTCTTTTAGCGACTCCATTTTGTTGAGGGGTTCTAAGTGAAGACATCTACCTTTTTATCCCCTATTATTTACCGTAGTTGGTAAACTTTTGAGAGCTATACCCACCTCTTATATCTGACCTTAGACACTTCAAGTTCTTAAACATCTCCTTTCCACTTGGGCCTTGTAAATCTTGAACATATGGAAGGCCTCTGATTTTTCTTCTAGGAATAGCGTACGTATCATCCTTGAAAAATCATCTACAAAAACCATAAAATACCTATCTCCATAGTAGCTCTTCATCCTCATTCATCCACATAGATCTGTGTCAAGAAGATCAAGTACATTTTCAACTGAATAAGATTTGTTATTGAAGCTTGTACCTGTCAGTATACCGAACTGATTTTCTTTACATAGGGCATTGTCTAGTTTTATGATGTCAGGAAGCCCTCTGACTCACTTCGTCTCACTCACTTTGACTATGCTATCAAATTTTATGTGGCAAAGTCTTTTATGCCACAACCAGCTATTGCATTCTTTTTCCATCAAGCAGGTTTTCAATGATTCCCCTTTTGTTGTTGTTATTTGCCAAGCCCCCTCGGTTGAGTTTAGGTAGAAAAAGTTCCCTTTGCTTTGTCTAACGGTGGCAACCTGTAATCCTGATTGATTCTTGACAATACATGATCCCTGTCCAAACTCTAACAAGTATCCATTGTTGTCTAGTTGACCCATACTCATCAGGTTGTACATGACTCATTCTACCCACTACAAATCATCACAAACAACTTCATTACCAAGTGTTATTCAGTCTTTCCCTCTAATAGCCCAGGGAGCATTGTTTCCAAATGTCACTGACCCACCATCACTAAGCAGCAAGCTGATGAACATGTTTTTGTCACCACTCATGTTATGAGTGCATCCACTGTCAATGATCCAGTCCTCACATTGGTTGGAGCTGGAGATAAGTGTTATTTCACCTATCATTGTGCTTTCTTCTTTTAATTCCACAAAGGCAATTTCATCATCTCCCGCTTCTTCAGATTCGTTATCAGTGACACCTTCCTCTATAAGGTAGCACTTCTTTCCTCTGTTCTTGAATCGGTTGAACTTTTCTTTATTTTCATTTTCTAGACACCTGGCCGCACTGTGTCCTATCCTATTACAAGAAAAGCATTTCAATGGAAGTTTCCCTTTGTACTTTCATTTGCCTCTCAAAAATCTCCTTGCGATGAGTGCTTCAAACTCATCCTCCTCATTATCTTCTAAAAGCAAATTGTCAAAGAAATGACCAGACCTCCCCATAGAGCTATTACCGATAACTTTTCCTTTCTTGCTGGAAGGAATATTCATAGAAGACTTAAAAGCAACATCTAACATAAGTAAGTTATTATAATCGCTTAATTTAAAAGCACAAAACTTACCGATAAGAGAGTCAAGGGTGACTTGGGATGTGCTCACTGATCTGAGCTCCACTATGGCTGAGATCTTTATAGCATACTATGGCCTCACTGTCCTCAGTGTCTTACTTATCACATCTTGCTCACTCAATTTTTGTCCATAGTGTTTGATGGAGTTTATCACTTCTTTTATTCAATTCCAATAGTGCTCAATATCTTCGGCCTCATTCATCTTCATGTCATCATATTTGCCTTTAAGGCCTTCTACATTTTCTCTTTAAAATGTGGATCGCCTCGATACACAGTTTCTAGCTTTGCCCACATCTGACGGGTTGTAGTCACATTTTCAATCTCTGCATACATGTTGTCAGGCAGCGTACTAGCTATGATATACATGATAGCAGGCATGTGTTCACTTCCGACCTTCAACTAATCCATAGCAGGCGTATGATATCTCATGTGGTTTTCATGTACAACTTCATTTTGTTGCACCACAGACTAACATTTTTCTTAAAAAACTTGGGTCCTCCCTTTCTCATGATTTGGTGTTTTTCTTATTGCGGTTAAAAACCACAAAAAAGCATGTGGCTCTTATATAATAGATGGTACCAACCGGTACTAAGAGGGGAGGGGTGAACCAGCACCCACTAAAACTTAAAAGCAACCTGATATAAATTAGATATTACTACATACAGAATAGATCCTATAAAAGAAATAACTAACACATGATCATAGAAGCATAGAACACCAAATGTATCAGGTGGAAACCCAAAGTGGGAGAAAACCACGGTATGAGTAAAACTCACAAATTTTGCACTTTTTTGAAGTGTGCCCTATGAAGCCTTCCCTATTAGGGGATTACAAATGTACTGTTAGATGCAACCCAATTGGGGGATTTGACTATTGTAATTTGTAGAGAGCAATAGAGGGGTTGATCCTTTGAAAATGACTTTCCAAAGCCCGATAGGATCATTATTTCATCCACTCACAATCATCACCGGGAACCACGGGTATGTTCTCTTCAAGCCGTTGCACTTCCTTGCACACTCTTCTCCTTTTCCCTTACTGTTGCTTTTCTCAGCGTACAGTTTCACTCTTTTTCTTTAGCACAATGAAGGCAAATAATATTCTTCGCTGGCTGACGATCCTCTTGATTCATGGACCATATCTTCTCACTCTTTTCTGAACTGATCTCCATGAAGATCTCCTTCGGATCCATCATCCACTCGTGTCTTAGTTATGAGAGGAAACATAAGATGCATGACACAAGCATTTTCTCAACAAGAGATCCACCATACAGTCATGTTTCTTCTTTGTAAAGAAGACATCAGATGTGTGACACATACTTTCCCTTAGATGAAATTCCACAATGATTTGTGCAATATATCTCAGCATTAAATACTTCAACTGTGCCTTTCACCGGTCTTCTCCATAACAAAAAATCTTCTGTGATTTGTACAACAAATCTCGAGAAGAGTCTTTTAAGTGTATGTCACTTGTTTCCTAGTATTTCGACAATGTTAGCTTAGACATTTAATATCATTAATGATAACACCACTTTACCATGTACCGGTTGTATCGTTATCAATAATGCCAAAACATCATACCTTCCTTATTTTAAGTGGCAATCCCTTTGTAGTGATGGTAATCGTCACTCAAATTTTACCATCCACACGAAAAGTTCCAAAAACAAACATAACTTTTGCCCCTCCATACAACTCATACAGTACAGTTATATCCTAGTATTTATGAATGGCATCTCCGTTAAGGGCATCTTGGTTGAGTCTTCATATCGAGTTGTTAAGATTACTATGGAGGTCATGTTCATCAATGGCCTAAACCATAAGAAATGCGGGGAGTGTGCTGCCACCATCAAAATGCACAATGGCTTGTCCCTATCCCCTTTAGGGTCAACCTCTTTGAAGGTCCAATTAGGACACAAAGTGATGTTTTCAACATTTTTTATGAATCCCAAATCAGACCTTTTCCAAGTCAAACTAGGTATCCCTTGGTTGACCTGCATCAGAGTTGTCCTCTCGGTTGTGCATAAATGGCTAAAGCTTCCTCATGAAAATGTAATTCAAACAGTCTAGAATACTATATAAAGCCCTTCATAGTCTTGTTTGGATTCTCTCTTCACCATTTATAACCTAATCTAGAGGGCCCCAAGTCTCCTAGGTAAGATATAACGTTCCTACTTATCAAAAATACAATATCGGGGAACTCAATCTAAAATTAATAGTGCATATCCCTACTCCCCCACCTCATCCCTCCTGTGAGGCTCAATGTTTTGCATCCTCTTCCCCTTCATTAGGGTCTTAGGGAAAGCACGTGACCCATATTAAGCACCCTCATGCGCTTTACATTTTGCAGCCTCCAACGATATGTGTTATTGCTAACGCTACACCTAGTGTGGAAAAAGGAAAGACACTCATGTTGAAGAACACTAAGGTGTGTCCACCCTTGTTGATTACCATAATAGCAGTCATACTGCACTATAACATTTATGCTATGGGTAAGAAGTCTCCCAAGATAGCACAATCTTTCCTGGTACCTGCACCGCAGCCCTCAAGGGTGTCCTCTCTTTCCCACACTGCCCATAGGCTTAAGAGAGCGAGGGCACCTCTAATTCAGCTCATACTACCTATGTCAATAGTACCTCCTACTCTATTGATGCGACCATCCTCTTTTTTGGCGATGGTATCGATCGCCTCCTCCATAGATCAAGATGTTATTGTACTCTCGCTCACTTCTAAGTCTGAACTCCATCTATGATGAACCTAGCCTCTGTGTGAATGTAAGCATCATTGATAGGATAGGGGCACAGCTCGTAAGATCACAACTAGGGTATCGAGTATGTCTATCAAGCCCTTGTTTACTACTTTTGCTTAAGTTCCCCGATCTGCTTCTACCTTCGTTGCACTTGCACCATACTTCTCCCCTACGGCCCCATCTATCTCGCTTTCCCCTGCACTAACAGTGACCACTAGGCCTCGCACCCTATAGGTCCAACTATTTATCTCTCCATTGCAGGAGTCATTGCTGATCAACACCCTACATGATCTCCCACCATTTCTCACACAACTGAACATGTTGCACACCTAGGTAGTATCCAATGAAATGATGTGCAGCTAGCCTGTGCCAGCTACATTCGAGCATCATCATCCTAGCTTTCACAATATCATAGAGGCTAGTATAGTGGATCAGAGGGATTCATCTCCATCCTTCAAAAGGAAGTTTGAACAAGGCCCTATCCTCCATTTCTATAAGTGCTTATCATTGAAATTATCAAGTTCAAATCTTTGTGTAAGGTCGACTTCTATAAAAGTGCAAATCCTTCATGAAAAGAGAGGAAGAGATACATGTAGCCCCCGAATCTTAGATTAGTTTGCATTTCTTGTAAGTATTGCTTAAATCAAGAGAAATAACATAGGTGTCTCTCCTCAATTGAGAGAAAATATTATATCTTGTGTGTTGTTTCTAAATATTTCATTTTGTAAGTAGTTTGTCTAAGACTATATTCAAAATATTTACCTAATAGGCCACATTGGAAAGAAATACTCAATGCAGTCCACTCTAGGAACTAGACATGACATAATTACATCATAAAATATCTCTTTTTAAATAAGATAATTTATTTATAAGCATCACAAATGCTTACAAAGCCAAACCCAAAGGCAACATGTGAAAATGCATTAAAAACAGGTTACCAAACAGACCCTGGAGTACTCTCTAGTACATCAAATATCATATGAAATATCGTCCGGCATAAGAAAGCATCCTAAACCTCACATCTCTCATTTTGACGTATATTTTCGTCCAAGCAAAATGAATCAAGTCAAAACAAATTTGTGAGTAGCTCACACCCTAGCACAAAGAACAAAAAAGGCATACAACAACAAATCTACACTTGTAGAGCATACCAACAAGAGAACCCTCAACTAAAACACAACACAAATAATCCAACCAAATCTACCAAACAATATACCCTGAAATTCCGCATCAAAACAATGCAAGTCATTCTCCAAGCCTATCCAACCATCCTAACAGTCATCCATACTGTCAGCCACAAAACATATTATATCTTTGTCAATTTGTTTAGGAACCTTCCCACATGATAGTGGAGTATTTACATTGATCATATATTAAGTCCATACCGTCAAGCATCCATCATTTAAAGATAGTCACTAATAATAAATTCAAATACTCTTTCCTGCATATTTTACTCATTCATAATCAATTCTTCTTCATCCATCAATATCATAGCCTGAGTCACTCCCTTAGTCCACTTTTCAATTATTCATCATGAGCTTTCATGACTTTCTTGTTTTTAACATCATTGAATACTATAGAAGATATTCTGTAAAGAAAGAATCGTGTATTCTAAAATAAGATAATTCAACCAAAGAAGAGCACCCACTCTGAAAGAAGAGAGTACGGTGAATGTAACGCCCTATCAATTAGCTTAGGGTACAACATCTTAGGTTTTAGTTTAGTATCAGTTATTTTTAGTAATAATAGATAAGGGAATGTTCCCTTATAATTAAGAGAGACTATGTCTCACATGTTGTGGATGGAACCACTGATTTCCAATTGATGCCAAAACTATCGGTTGCAAATATCGATCCAACAAATGACATTTCAAACTACTTGCTATAAAAATTCCTATGAAAATGCCTCTTATATAGTATGAAAAATAGGTCAAATATCTACATCACACTCTTTATTCTAGCATCGTAAATGGGAGATAACAATGTAGATATGTTGGAAACATGATCTTTAGGAATGTAGAGTCTTTGAGCTCTCTCGTTATGTATAGAAAATAAAGGAGATTTTTTAAAACTTTGCATTCATTTAAATCTCTTGTTTATTGTTATTTTCCCTTGTGATGTGTAATCATTCTTATATGTTTTTAACTATTACATCGTATCATGGGTGTATTTATTATCTAAAGGAATTCCTTGTTGTATTACCAATAATCATTTGTGGGTGTTGAGTAAGTGAACTTTGTATCATCTCTCCCAGATTGCCTTTAATTTTAAATACATAATAACATCTGCGGCATGGCCAAACTACAATCTTAGTTTTCGTTTCCTACATTCTGGTTAAAAATAAACCCTCGAAATCACAAATTATATCATAAGAGGTACGTGCACCTCTAAAATTTAGAGGAAAAGCATTGATAAAACAATGATCTCTCCAAAGTTAAGTTAGTAATTTGTTTTGGTATCAGAGGAAAGAGAGAAATTCGGCTGCTATTTTAAAAAGATAGATTTGTTAACACGTAGTCTACACTCCTGCAACCTTGGGGAATGACGTGAATTAACACCAACCATACACATTATTGACATGATGTGTATATTGTTCCCACATAGTTGACCCCTAATCTACTCTTTCATGTATTGAGATAATTGCTTTTTATTTTCTTATGTTTGGTTGTATTTTACTATTGCAGGATGCTTGTATGCTACCTTAAAGCAAGTGCTCCAAGTAAAGAATAATAAATCACTTTACTATAAGGGCACACACTCTTTTATATGTTACAAGTTGCGCACACACCATGAGTTTCATTTGTATAATCTAACCACATACGAAAATGTGATTGGTGCTACTATAGGACTTTTATAGATATATAAGTGTAGTTAAAATAACTATATAGTTTGAATAGTCCAATTAATATTTATGTTTTACTTTTCAACCATCTTCAATTCTAATTGTCCATGAGTGAAGACACGCATCAACTCCTACCAAACAACATCAACATTTTCGTTGAGCTTCAAAGAAACCAGATCATACCATATGTATAATTTGATAATTCAACATTTCCTTAAGGTTTTCTATTTGTGCCCTATGAAAGTCACTCTCTCTTTATAATCATTATTCTCGAGGAGGTTAATTTCTACTCGGGGATTCACTTAAGTGAGCCTCTGTTAAATCCAACACATTTCATCTATTTTTTGTGTATAGATTCAACTTCACACAAAACAGATTGCAAATTCATGTAGAGAAAATTGAGATGCACAATTCTAAATTTTGAACTAGAAAAAACCCTATTCATTGTCAATCCAAACTAGTGAGGAATAATTTTTCATTGAAATCTGAAGAGGATGATCTACAGAATATCCTCATCTAAAATCTAGTATAAAAAATTAAATTAGACACCTTTACGTCAGTGGTGCCTAATGATATATATTATAGACCGACACTTTCAGCCTAGATTGTAGACATAAGTTACTTTTTGTATCCCATTTCTAGATCTATCTCTAAATTTTTCATTTACATTTCTAGCTTATTATTCCAAATTTGTTCACTCCAAGCTTTCTACCTCATTTCTACTCAATTTCATATCACAATCACAATTATTCATATCAAGTCAAAAGAGAATCAATCAACTAGATGTTCCCAATTTTCCAAATAGACTAAGTAAGGTTTTAATTGCTTGAGTGCTTAATAAATTTGATTAAATTTGATATTATTCCTAGTTTGAATCTTTATACTAGTAAACAATCCTAATTCCATTCATTTCAGAGACCTATTCTAAAAGTAAAGTACTGTGCATACTTCCTTAGCCTTAAATTTCTTAGCAACTCTTGTGTTCTCCACCATAGATAAGGCTCTCTCCATAATTATGCAGTTCAATATCAAGACAACTACATTCTATTGTGCAGTGTAGGGAGTTCTGAACTTATCTTCAATACCATGTTTAGAGAAAAAAAAAATTAATTTCATTAAACAAAATTTTCCTCCATTATTATACCTAAGAACTTAATGATTCCACATCCTAATACTTTTTTCGACTAATAACTTCAGTTTTTGAAAAAATTACACATTTTCCTACTGAAATCACATACAAACACGAGAAAATACCTGGCACTAGTAATCAATGCATTATCCACTGCTCTGCAAACAGTTCCATGAAGTCGTTGTACAACTCTCAAGGTTCTCTAAGCCTAGCCATTTGAAAAAACGTTCTATGGTTCTACCTTTCTTGAAAAGCTCTACGAACAACCTGACGTAAATGTGTAAAGTTGTATCACACTCTTAACCGACTTATTAGTACAAGTGAATATTAAAAATGGTAAAGAAACCAAAAAGAAATATCACTTCACTCTATTGCTCCGAATGAAAAACAAAACTCAGAATAATAAATACTTTATTGAATTCGGATTTTCAACATTACATTATGGTAGCCTTCTAAGCCAATAAATTCTTATTGAAAACCTCTCCAAACTTAAAACTATAAACCACTTACATTAGATGTAATATTCTTACGCATTTTTAATTAAGAATAAATTTAGGTCAAACATATGACGTAGCTAGATTAATTTCAGTCAAGTTAGATGTGACAACCATATTTGCAATTGAAAGAGCTCGTTGAATACATACTTAGCACTAGTTTGAGGTCAAATTGGAGGAAACAATATTTCTTAAATATAATAAATAACTTTTATAGATATGTAAGTGTAGTTTTACTTTTGATTTTTATCCAAAAAATGATAATCAAACCAAAGTAACAGGTTAATTCTATTATTATGAAAAATAGTAAAATTTATTAAAAATTATTTGAAAAAAAACATATCATGTACTCGATTAGATAATTTTTTTTAATTATATAATGTCTCATCCATATTTGATGTAATAATGAAGAAAAAGTTTAACTTCTTATAGAAATATCTATGTTTTCAATACACAATAATTTTAATATTTATTTTTAAAACTATTTGTCAAAATTGGAAAAAAGAAATATGTGCATAAAAGTTTCATGTTTTAAATACACAAAAAAATTTAAGGAAGTAAAATGAAATTAATTATTTGAAGAGTTATTTCAAATTTAGCTTCATTTTTTAACTTTGTCTCAACAAATAAATTATAATATCAACTTATAAATAAACATTCAAATATTTTTCATTAATTTCCTAAAAATATTCAAACATAAAATACATTAAAAATTACGTATTTCATTAGTTGTAATTATTTAAAAATTAAAAATATATATGTGATATTTTAAAAATTCAAGCTAAGAATTTAAATTACTATTGGCCATTTCCTGTATACAAGTGTGACACAACCCTGTATTTTTGCACTTATATCTACTACTATATTAAATAATAAATTTTGCACCATATTCTCGAGCCAACTAGAATAGATAAAATAGGTTAGGACGCCCATAATACGAATGTTAAATAGCACTAATAGAAAATGATCTCTCGATTGCTAGTGCATGCTTATGAACCTCCACACTATAAATTAGCGAATATAAAATGACACACGATACATTTTTAAGAAGCTGCCAAACACTTCAGAAAAAACTATGGATTTTCCTTGTTTGACAATAAAAAAAGGAGAGATGACCTTTGGAAAAAATATTCTAGAAGTCTATCCTAATGAAATAATTGACCATTATAAATTAATATAATAATAATATTCTAATAATATCATGGGCATCCAAGATCAATCCAGCATTTCTCTTTCCACCAATATTTAATAATTTATTTGACTTTACCGATCCTGATAAATTATTAAAGAAAAGTATATGGTACAATAATACATTACGACATTATATAACCAATAGCCCTAACAAGGAACTATTTTAATATATGAAGCTAACCATTTAGAGATCTCCTATTATTTCATAAGGGAGATTGTAGATGTTTCAATTTAAGATTCAAAAACATCATTGAAAGTGCTCATCTAAAGATTGATGAAAAGTTTATGATTCAAGAAAGATATCATGATTACTCACCCATGATTGAAGAAGAACCTAGACCCTCTAGTAGTGAGACAGTTATTGAAGAAATGTTTGACAGTATTGATGTGTTATTCAATGACCCTGAGACAAGTGAAGAAAATACTCCTGAGAATGATGAATCAGCATCACCTAAAGTTCCAAAGTTTACATCAAGAAATCATTCCAAGGAAGACATCATTGGAGATTAGAGCGACAAAGTCTTAACAAGATCACAAGCAAAGAACTCAGCTAGCAATGATCAGATTGTTAAGAATGACACTTGGGAACTGGTCCCAAGACCTAGTGATAAAAATGTAGTTGGAACAAAGTGGATATTCAGAAACAAGATGAATGAAGATGGTACAGTAGTAAGAAACAAAGCAACATTAGTATGTAAAGAATATGCACAAAGAGAAAGCATTGATTATTCAGAAACATTTGCACCGGTGAGTAGATTAGAAGCTATTAAGTTGTTTTTGGCTTATGCTACAGTTAAAAACTTCGAAGTTTATCAGGTGGATGTCAAGTCAGCATTCTTGAATGGAGACTTGAAAGAAGAAGTATACATTGAGCAGCCGGAAGGATTCACCTTATCAGATCGACCTGATATGGTATGCAGATTAAAGAAATCCCTCTACGGACTAAAGCAAGCCCCTAGAGCATGGTATCAAAGACTAGATGGATACTTAACAAAGATTGGATTCACGAAAGGAGCAGCAGATTGTAATCTATTCATTAGAGAGACATCTGAAGGTTTACTACTTGTAGCTATATTTATTGATGACATTATCTTTGGAGGTAATGACAAACTCAGTGCTGAATTTGCCAAAGAAATGCAAAATGAGTTTGAGATGAGTATGATTGGTCCTATCAAGTACTTTTTGGGACTAAATGTGCAGCTGATAGAAAAAGGAATTTTTATTAATCAGTCAAAATATGTGAAAGAGATACTGAAGAAATTCAAAATGGATGATTGCAAGCCAATAGAAACTCCTATGATCACTGGATGCAAGCTTACAAAAGAAGATGATTCACCAACAGTATATATAACATTGTATAAGTCTATGATTGGTAAACTCATCTATCTTACTCAGACTAGACCTGATATTTCCAATGCAGTTGGCATAGTTGGAAGATTTGCACCAGAGTCTAAACAAAGTCACCTCATGGCAGTAAAGAGAATATTCAGATAATTGCAGGGCACTATAGATTATGGTATATTGTATCCTAATTCAGAAAATGTTGACCTTCATGTGTACACTGATGCAGCTTCAGCAGGATGTGTTGATGATAGAAAGAGTACTTCAGGTGGAGCAATGTTTCTTGGTGATAGACTTGTCGCTTGGATAAGCAAGAAACAAAATTGTATTTCTCAGTCAACAGCAGAAGCGGAGTATGTTGCAGCAGCCCCGAATTGTTCTACAATTGTTTGGATGAAGCAAATGATAAAGGATTTTAGAATTCAGATTGATTATGCTATTGTTATTCACTGTGATAACACTAGCACTATCAATATGTCAAAGAACCCTGTGATGCATGCAAAGACAAAGCACATTGTGACCAAGTATCACTTCCTAAGAGAGAAAGTGGTAGAGAAAGAAGTCAAGTTGGACTATGTGAGTACTAAAGAACAGTTGGTAGATATATTCACAAAGCCCTTGCCTCAGGATACTTTTGACTATCTCAGGGAGAAGTTGGGAGTCATTCCCTTCCCTATTTCTACTTAGAAGAAAGAACGAAAGGCATCAGTCCACCAGGACTGAAGGTTCACTACTCTAACCCAGGAGTAGTACCGGTGCTTAAAATGAATGGCGCCCTTTGCCACTGATTTCAAAGTGGGAGAATATATAGCCATGAAAAACAGAAGTCAAGAAAAAAAAAGGAGTAAAATACTAAGGGGGTGCAGTTTTCAGTTATGACAGCAGCACAGTTGAGGAAATGGAGAATATTAGAAACTATTGCAGCAGACGGAGGATTCATCTTTGGGGAAGTTTTGAATAGGAAATGGAGAATGTTATAAAAGAAATGTTCATTTGGGTTGGTGGTGGTTTTTCATTCCACATGTTGCCATCAATGCCAAAGGGGGAGATTGTTGGAGATTTGCCAGCAGACCAATACTAACTTTATATTTGTCACTGATGACAACATATGGAAAGTAGCATGCGTGGAAGTCTTATACGGTATGTCTTCTGTATATGTAGCATGGACATGATATCAACATGATATCATGGGCGCAAAGGTTAACTGTTAGTACAGACAGTTATATAGCAGCTGGTGTCAACAGTGTTCCTGACAGAATAACAAATAGTGTTCTATGGATGGTTGTCCGTACAGTTATCGTTGAGCCTTGCGCGCTTGCATATATGTTGAAGACATGTTAGTGATGTTTTAGTTATAGACGCATAGTCTGGTGATGAACACATGTGAAGTTATGCAGTCGCTATTCGCCAGTAGTAGTTTCCTGTGTTTGTTCAGAAGAGCCGACAGAGATTTGATTGTTTCTTGGGTTGCGCCTATCTTGAAGGTGTGCGCCCTTGGAGTTAAGCTTGGAGAAGTGTTATTGATGTTCGGTTAAGAACGCATGAGTTAATTCAGCTTACAAAGAAAGTTCCAATTGTTTTGGTAGAGCCGACAGTGTGTAGAGTGTGTCTACAATTATTTTATTAGACATGTCCCAGAATAAGTTGCATGCATAATAGAGCCGACAAAATATTTGTTGGAGTTTATTATAGTTTCTCTAATATCATTTCAAGGTGGTTCTAACAGGCCGACTTGATTATATCATTTGGAGGAAAGATATTTATAGGCAGTCATTTGTGATTGCTTGAGTGTAGTTCATGGTTGATTAAACAGAGCAGAGCAGAGTGTGCGAAGTGTTGAGCCATCAGAAGAAGGTCTATGTGACCAAGTAAAGTACTTGTGCTATTTTGTTGCAACTGATCCAGACAGCAGGTCAAAGCGCAGTTCACCAAGATCCAGAGATAGTGTGTATCTTTTATTCAGAAGGTTGTAGCCTTTGCCCTTTTGAGCAGTGAGCCCTCGGACAGTGCGTCCTCTCCCCTAACAGGGACAATTGTAAAAGACTTCTAACAGGGTCTGTTGTACTTAATATATTGTAAAGCTACTCCTAACAAGGTAAAGGATCTTCTAGCAAGGATCATTATACACTAGTACAGAATCTTAGCGGGTATCAAGTCCCACGGGGGTTTTTACCTATTTGGGTTTCCCCGTAACCAAAATATTGGTGTTGTGTTCAAGTGTTCTTTCATTGTGTTTATGCTTTATATTTAAGTATACTTAACTGGATAAAGAATTGAATCTTTTAGATAACTGATTCACCCCTCCCCCCTCTCAGTTATCTCTTGGGACTATTCCTAACAATTGGTATCAAAGCCAAGTACCTCACAGAAAATGTTTAACAGCTTGAGGTTGTTCAGATGGCGTACTTCAGGAAAGAAAGTCCTAAGTTCGATGTAGAGAATTATCTTGATTGGAAGAACAAGATGGTAACCCATTTGCAGTGCATTGTTTTTCAAGTTTTTAATGTAACCATGAAAGCAACCAAAATTCCTACCTTAGAAGACCTCGGAAAAGATGATGCTACTGACATACAAAAGGAATTGTTTCATCATAATGCTATTGCTAAAGAAGCCCTTATAAGCGCCCTACCAAAAAATTATATGGAAACTAGTAAAAATATAATTCAGATAAACCTATGGAAGAATAGTTAGATTAGCTATAAAAACAATAAATCACGAAAACTAGTACCCAAAAGGGTGGAAAAAAAAAATTACAACAAACTAGGTAATCAGGAACAAACTAAACGAAGACGGAAAAGTTAAAAAAAATAAAGCAAGATTGCCATGCATACGTTATACTCAATTTCAAGGATAGAGTTTGAAGAAACCTTTGATATCGTACCTACAATAGAAACATAAGGTTTTTAGCAAAAATAGATAACCGTAGGTGTACAATTGGAAATTATAGGTAAGAAGCATGGGTACACTAGTGAGATTGACTAGTCCCCTGCCCTAAGAACCTTTCGTGGGGCTCATAGACATTACTAACCTAAGATCATATTGTTAGGAACTAATAATCTCTTTGTCCTCCCTTCCCTACACTAGGTACTTCATGAAGATTTTCTACATAGTGCGGACCGTTATAGGCTCATCATTGACATCTCATCCAAGTTTTTGGGTTCTTTACTCAACTTAGGGGAACCTAGGGATACGATATGATTTCTCACCGTGAGATTGTTCGGCACACTTCATTGTAGGGGCCGTATCGACGTCTTGGTTGTGGCTCGCTATGGCATCTAGTTGGCACTGGAAACTAATCTCAACATTCTCCTCGAGACTAGAGCACAAGTGTCATAAGTTCCTTTCGCTTTAGACTAGACCTAGACATATAAATGTATCAGGAGTACCATGAGGAATTCTTCCTAAGCGTTCTATTTGAACAATCCTGGGATTCTGCTCCCCCGTTGAGCGATATCGAATCTTAAAACTCCAAATATCACTCAGAGGATAGTGGGGATGACTTGATTGTAAGAAAACCTACATCTAGAGACGAATGACCTCTGGTGATGAAAAATATTTTGCTTTCAAAAAGCAAAACTAAAACCTGTTATGATAGAAAGAAATATAATATACCATTTAAAAATTGTGTTACTTCAAGGATTAAAGAATGAATAGTAATGCCTGCATGTAAGGTAATAATGTATCACAATAAGGGACCTCGCTATCGAACACATAAATCATAGTCAATCAGAAAATACCTTCGTGGAGGTGCATACAAAAATGGTGAACACCCAAAGCATTGGCACGCTTGCTTTTAACGAATAAAAAATGGGTTATGCAATACAATGAATTCATCATTAATAATAATGATTAATTATGCGATGATGATAAACATGAGAAACATAATATAGACTAATGTTGGGAACTGAAGACAACATACATGGGACACAAATAATGTGCCATCCTACGTAGTACCTCTGATTGAAAACAAAACTAACGTAACCTAATTATTTAGGTTAACCTAATGACTAAACTTATTACAAGAATTCATTTACTGGTATAGAATAGTGGCTACACTTGCGACTTAACCTTTTCTTTTCAATAAATGGCTCGGAATATTCTAACAAAAGAAAAGAAGCATAGGTATTACCCTTCTTGTGTATGACACGTCACAGATGGGTATTATCCAAAGCATGCCCTGACTTTGGCATCTGCGTTTAGTTCAGTCCTACCAGGCATGATAGAAAATATTATTGAGCCCTAAGAGGCTCACACCTAAATAAGGGCAGTCGGGAAGATTCACGAGTGGGATGCATCTTCCCCTATCAAACGACCTTCTGGACTTGAGAAGTCATCTCTTAGTGAGTGTCGTTTGCGAAAAAAGAACGCAAATAAACTATAACAAACAAGGTAACCTAAGGAAGTTGATTCACTAGATAAAAGCTTTATTGGATTGGCTAATAATGCATCAAATAGAATTTGCAAGGCTTTTAACCCTTTCAAGTTGGAGCTCATATCTTCATTCCCATCGACAAGGTGCACTAGAGACCCTTCATTAATTGTCAGTAGAACAAGAAGAAAAAGTAATTGGAGATAGGGCAAAAACATTCATATCCTACCCGTCGGAAGCACGTAGAGGGGTCGGAATAAAGACACAAAACTTCTAAAGAATGTACAAGTCCCTTCACCTACGGACACCGTTTTGGCACTATTACCTAACAGGCAAAATGAAAAGACCTCACTTCCTAAAACTAACCTTCCTGAGGAGTAGGCTGCAAAGGATATAATTCATCCTCTCTTCTACATGCATAGTGAGGAAATAGAAACTGACATGATCACAAGTGCATCTAAACAAACAGAGAACTATTGTACCCACAAAAATAAACTAGACACATCCATAAACAATCGAAACATGACACTATGATTAACATGAGGAAAAGGCAACACATGCATAGTCCCCATAATTTATTAAGAGCAAACATGCCAAGATGACAAAGTATTCCCCAAAAATTACAATTTATTTCTCAGCTCATTAAACAAAAGTCCAATGTTCCAACCTCATTTTTTCCTAAGGGAATCTAACATTTCATACAACCCTCATCCCACATGATCAAAAAATAATTACATTCATTTATAAACGATCTGCATGCCAAAATATCAGGCATAGCATAGCATGTTTTCTATCTAGGCTAGAAGAATAAACCCTCACCGATTGATCAGGGATGACCACGATTGCATGGACCAACCAAAAAGCATGTCTAAGACAACTGCTGGAAATGTTCTTACTTATGGGAGTTTTGATTTGGGAGCATATGCCTTGAATCTATGCTAGTCAGTCCTTGCGCCTCAAATATCCATGCAGGACACATGTTTTGTTGGGAGAGCTCGAGAAGGAGATGTCCTCCATAGAACATCTTGAAACCCCAGCCGGTTGACATGTTCCAACACCCATCAAGAGGCTTTGTTGATACACAAGAGCCTCGTCCATTGATCCTACTAAAGCTTAAAAAATGAAGGTGTTCAATCTAACAACGTAGGAGCCTACACTCTACAAGGGAATTTCAGGGTGTACAATTTGGTGAACTTGTCTAAATGGTTCAATTGGTTTTTCAGTTCAGATATCTTTTGATGGTCATCTCAACTGTTGTATATTTATCGTCAGATACACTATTTGTTGCCTAAGTTGGCTTTGCCTGACTCATCTATTTGTAGTGACCTAACTTGAGTAATTTGGTTCCAAATATAGGTCAAGTGAAATGCTAAGAGACTTAAGATGATCTTGACATTCTGTTTCATGCTTTTGATATAACTACATGCTTTGGAGAGTATTTTGGGCTGACCCATTACCTATTTTTAACATTATTATACACATTACTTGTGGACCCATCTTGGGAAGTAGTTGTAATCTATATCGATAAATTATATTATTTGGAAAAGAACTTTTATCACATATTTTGATCCTCTTTATCTCTTCAAGTGGACCACATTAAGTATATTGTTCCAGACAGTCGAGCTTGTCATTATAATGCCTTCATTTTTATAACAGGTTTAAATTGACCAAAATTTCATTCATGAAGAGGCTTTTGCATAATCCCTTTACTACTTCTCTATCGTTTTCAAACAACATTGCTCGAACTAAAAATATTGAAGAAATGTCAGAGTTGACCCTAGTTCTATCTACATTGATGATGTATTCTTCACCAAACATTTTCATTATGCCACCAATGACAAGTTCATGAGCAATTTTAAAATACCTTCCATACAATCCTTTGTGACCAAATCAGTGATTGTAATGTCTTGCTTCTTACCGAACAACTTCACCGGACTATCCATCTCTGATAGTTGCTACTACTTGTGAGGATAGCAAGCGGAGCTAGAAATATAATTTAATGTTTTGTGATAAAATATCACACCTCGAGTAGTAGTTATAAGTGGCCATAACAAGTTTCCCCTAAATAAGCTAAAAAGTCTCATAATGATCTAACCTAGATTAATTAACGATGTATAGAGGGAAAAGTGAGATGAGGATAAGAAGTGTAACACACTTCACTTTTGGGGCCAACTATATCTTGGAAGGGCCACAAAGGACTATATCCTCTAAGCCAAGCCCCAAGGGTTTTGGATCCAAGTATATTAGCACTACCAAACTGATGAAGGAGCGCCAATGCAAACAAAGATCAAAAGATCCAAGAGCTACGAAAGAAGATATAAGTTCCTTTCAGCCTACGGTTTGGAAATTAACTAGGAAACAAGGAAAGAATCAATGGTTACCATGCAAGTTCTTTTAAAACTATGCACACACCTACAGTGTACTTTCTTCAAGGACATCTAATCACTTGGTTTGATTGTTTTCCTTTAAAGAGGATCTTCCTTAAGTTGCTTTTGACAATGAAATTAAAACCAGGAATTCATACCAAACGGAACTATAGATTCAAAGAAAAGAATAGGAGGATCCGAAGTATTCAAATTTGGAAGACAAAGGGAGAAGAAAATGCAAAGATTTTTTCTTGGAAAATCTAGCATCATAAGCTACTTGTAGGGGATAAACTAACTTATTTGAAATTACAACCAACTAATTCTCCCTTTAGTCATTTCAAATAATACAGTTTATCCCCTACCACTAGCTTATGATGCAAGATTTTCCAAGACAAAATTTGTAGATTCTCTAAGATTGGTTGAGAGTCAAAATGAAATGGAAGATTATATTTAGTCAATTTCGTTCTATTTTTAACTATGCTTTACGGTGGAAATAAAGAATTTTTAAGTTCAAACTTCATAAGAATGTGATTCTTAATTCTCTCAAGTTGTTAATTATATGAAAAGTAGGTGCCAAATAGTATTTTCTAATCATATTTTATATCAAGAAGTACATATTTTAAAATTTTATTTTGACAACATGATTCATTTTAGTTTTTTATGTTCCGCATTATAAAAGAGATACTACAAAGGCACCTAGAAAACATCAAATGTGTTTGGTACCCATAAGTCCTTTTGAAATTTATAGTATAATCTGCTTTTCTCTCTCATGCATTAGTTTGATTCAACTGAATGTAACTTTCCTCGATATAATGCAACTCTTACATAACATGTTGAAATGTTAGAGCATCTTTTCTATGTTTGTTTTATTTTTTCCATTTTTCGCTGCAAATCATTTTCTTTATATTTATTCTAGTGTGACCAATACACAAAAAAAATATATGCCTCCACTAGGATGAGCCGTCTATGGTGCAAACAAGAATACACCACCGTTTTATGTAAATAAAATACTTTAAAAAATAACACTATATACAGATGCATTCTAGTTCCTCGGATTAATATATAAGAGTACCACTGTAACTCGTTCGCTTCGCTTTCCTATGGTTGCCATTTGTCTTGCTCAACTTAGCCTTAAAAACTCCACTTGGTCGCATTAAGTAAGCGTTAAATCTGAACAAAATCTTTTTGCTTACATCGAATCCACACATTCTCAATTTGCAAATAATTTTCAATTTTGTTAACATTGTGACATGATGTGACTTCATGGCATCACCACGCAAGCATTTTCCATTTAATTATTTGTATCGTACACAAATTTCAACTAATGATTCCTTTCGTTTTTAAAAGCAATCTATAGTCCGGAGGCAATCAATTCAGCAATTCATTACGTTTTTTTTTCGCCGCCGCCGTTTTTGGCACGTGTGTCTGAAAAAGTAAGCTAACGACCAATCCACTACGAGCCTTACTCAACATCCCTCCTGTCACGAGCAATTTGACTTGTCGCTCCAAAAATTTCCAATCATTTCCTGTTCACTTTTATGGAAATTTGGTCCCGATTAAACTTCTTTTTCTCTTTTAATAGCATTTTAAAGTTTTCCTATTTTGGGCAAACATAAAGGGGAATGTAACAAATTCAATTTGAGGTGAATCCCACTCAGTAGAAGTAGAATGGAAAGTACCTTCACCATAATTTTTGAGTGTCCCGTCTCACTTAGCTTTGAAATAATCTTAGTAAACAACAACGTCACTCTCATCGATTTATGCATTGGTAAGTCTTCCTATGTTCGTCTTTATGGAATTTACTCTTGCCTTATTCTTCTTTTTTAATTCTAATATTATAATCCAATTCAAGCCTATATGATTAGTTGTAGTCGTTGTTTCTATTAATATTAATAAAAAAAAGTTATGATGTTGTAACTAGTATTAATAAAAAGTTTGTACTATATTTTATTTAAATAATATTATACAGAATATATATATGTATTACATAAGTTTAATTTTATTGGTCAACCTTTACAAATTCATTTGTATAATATAAATAATAAAAAATCATAATCAACATAATCTTTAAAGTATCATTACATTTTTTTTCAAGAAATTTGATCAACACTAAAAAATTACTACACTCCCAATAAATAATAAATCAATCTCATAATTTCATAAAAGATATATTAACAAATGGCATAGTGAGATACGTTGTTATTCTTACCATTAACGTTCAAAGCTTGCTCGGGTTTGTTGAATACTTATATTGGAGACAAAGATCAATTTTTGAGATCACACTAGTGGATAGGTTCAAATTAAAAGTGTTTGCCCCTTTAAAAAAAAGATGTATAATTTAAAGAACAATGAATAATACATTGTGCTGAATATTTCATACAAAATCATTACTAAGGGCTTGCCTTGAAAAACCATTATTTGCTCTCATAAGAAGACTAGGTTTATCGAATCTAGATTGTTCCAAAATAACATTATTGTTGTTTGGGGAGGAAAGCAATGGCCTGATCATTCTTCACATGTTACCGTTTTCCACAATATTGACTTCGCCAAAGCTTATCACTGGATGCAGCGGCCTTTCATTTTGGCTATGTTGGGTGCTCCTTGATTTAACCTTGCATGCATTCAATCAAATAATCTGTTGTTCGGAGATACCTCTATTTGCATGACTATTAAGCTTCGGACATTAGTCTCAGTCTTTTGGGCTCCACAATTCCATATGCCAGGATCGTCTTATTCCTCCTTTGTATGTTCTTGTGGTTGAAGGCTTCACGTACCTTCCAGGAAACCCTATTACTACTAGGTGACACAGAGATTTCCCTGCCCAATTCACCTTCCAAGCTGGTTAACGGTCATTTCGGAGATGACAATTTCCTCACACTTGTCGAAAAGCAACAAAACATCAAAGAAATACTTTATTGCCTAGATACCTTATGCCAATAATTTGGCTATACCATCTAGTGGAATAAAACTTAGTCCTATCAACAATCCTTTAACTTTATAATGCATGATCCCATATGGGTAGAAATCAACTGGGAATTGAGAAACATTTCAATTTGGGACATTCTTTTTGCTCTATAAATTCTTCCTGTGGACCTTTGAAATGCAGTCATTGTTATTATAACTGATGGTGATGGTGATGAAGACCAACTACGATCAGAGGTATATAAGATTGTAGAATGATTAGATCAATTATTATCTTGTCATTGATGCCAAGCAATTGATTTCTGATTTATATTCCAACGCCATATCTGATGCAGGATCATCCTGGGTATAAGGGCAATCTTGCATCACCCAAAAAAAAAAAATATTTCTGTTTTTATATTCAATAGAGGCTATTTTGTGCAGAGCTGCTATTTTTGGTAATTTTCGTATGTGCTCAGAATTATCTAATTTCTTTCTTGGAGGTTCATTTTGGTCATATAAGTCTGCCAGTAAAGTTTCATTGCCAGATCAAGTGTATATTGGAAAATACTAAATATTTTCGGCATTGGCAGCAGGGTACAGAAACTTTGAACTCAGTTTTAAAGGCTTTAGAGGCTCCGGATGAGGTCGAAAATTTGGGTGACGGACGCTTGCGCCAATCAAGCCTGTAGAGCGCTTCGTGGCGTTTCCGAAATGGGGTTATAATAGCCGATCAGGTCAACTGGTGATGACTTATGATCTTCGAAAGTTGGGCCACCTGAAATGGAAGAAAATAATTTTCTTCAAAATTTCTGTTCGGGTTTCAAAGGTTATCTTGAACCGACTTTGATGTAATAAAATGTAAAATGAAATAATTCTAAGTTTGGTCGGCCTTATTGGCTAAATTCTGGAACCTTCTCAGGCGGTGGAAAATTGCCTATATAAGGAAGGCTGTATTATTGTCTTAGGCAGTTCGGAATAGTTCTGGGTAGTAGATCTGGGTATTGATTCGAGGCTTTGTCCTACAGAATATTGTAAGGGAATGCCCATGTGGCTTTGCATATTGTAATTCTTAAAGTTTGTAATTCAGACATTTGTGGAGATAATAAGAAGACAATTTTCTGTTCTTGCTTAATATTGTTGTTGTTTCTCTATTTTTGTTATGTGCTTGTGGTATTAAGGGGAGCACCCTTCATCAAGTGGTATCAGAGCAGGAGTTATTGAGTGTGTAAACAGATCGCCGACTGTGAGGCAGTTTGCACTAGGACCGTGGCTAGGGTTTCAGCGTGCATCGCGAAAATGCCTCCACAAAGCGAACGTGGCAGAAGAGCTGGTGTTGTAACACCTCAGGTTAGAGAGCTGCAGAGACAAGTGCGAGCATTGCAAGAAGAGATTCGCAGAGGAATGAATCTTAATGTCAGAGATGAAATCGAGGATGAAGCCGAAGAAGAATATCAAGAAGGAGATGCTTAAATTGTAAACCGGGAGGAAGAAAGACTTTTTTGGACGATTTCCAAGATTGTGAAAAGACCTAAGATTGAGGTTCCTACATTTTCTGGAAATCTTAACCCAGAGAAATTGATCGACTGGATCAATGAATGTGAGGAGTATTTTGAGTATGAAGATGTTGAGGATCCTAATAAGGTCAAATTTGCGAAGGCCAGACTGAAAGGTCATGCGAAGATCTGGTGGCAAGAAATTCAATTGGAGCGAAAAAGAAGAGGGAAAGATAAAATCACAAGATGGGATCGGATGGTGGATAAATTGAAGCGACAGTTCATTCCTGTTGATTATGAGCTTGACCTACTGAAGAAAATGCAGAGTTTGAAGCAAGCAGGAAGATCTGTACAGGAGTATACAGAAGAGTTCTATCGACTTCTCATCAGAACAGGGCATGCAGAAGCTGATAAGGAGAAAGTTGCCCGATACCTTAATGGGTTAAGGCCAAGCATTCAGGAGGAGCTGAATCTGGTTCGAATGAATAGTATTGAAGAGGCATACCAGTTTGCCCTAAAAGTAAGGAAAAGCTGAACAAGAAGTTTGAGAGCAGACAAAACGGAAGAAGTCACGGTAGACGATCTAGTGGACGGTCATATGGTGGCCGAAATGAAGATCCAAAAAAAAAGGATGAGGCCAGTAGCAGTCAGAATCAGCGAGAAAATAATTCCAATCGCTTCCAGGATCAGAATAATAGAGATCAGAGAGGAAGAAGAAGAGGACAAGGATCTGGAAGAGGTGGCTTCCGTGGAACATGTTTTCACTATAGAGAAGAAGGTCATAGGGCATTTGAATGTCCTCAACGCCAAGGAAAAATAGACAGGGGAAATGAATGCCAGGCCAGAGTTGCACATGTAGATGAAGATGCCAGATCATCAAATTCTGAAGATGCTGAAAAAGGAGAAACGTTGATTTACAGAAGAGTCATGTTGAGTGGTGAGAATGAACTTGACCAAAGGAGGAGCCTGTTTCGCACCAGGTGTAAGTGTGAAGGTAAATGTTGTGATGTGATTATTGATAGTGGAAGCACTGACAATTTGGTGTCAGAAGAGATCGTGACAAAGTTGAAGCTCAAGAGACAGAAACACCCACATCCATATCGGATTGCCTGGGTACAGGATGACCACAAGGACATAGTCAATGAACAATGCCTGGTGAAGTTCAAGATTGGTGGATACCAAGATGAGGTATTGTGTGATATCATATCTATGGATGCATGTCATATGTTGTTGGGTAGACCATGGCAGTTTGACAGATGTGTTGTACATGATGGTCGTGCAAATACCTATTCCCTGACAAAGGATGGAGTGCGACATAAGCTAAAACCATTGAAGGAGACTGAAGAAAAGGTATGTGGTAATGCAAGGATAACTTTTGTTGATGGAAGAAATTTCCTAGATGGTATGAGGCATGAGCATGTGTGTTTTGATTTAATTCCAAAAACTGGTAAAGAGGAAGTAGAAGATGTTGCTGTAGAAGTTGCAGATTTGTTGAATGAGTTTCAGGATATTGTATCCGATAACGTGCCTGATGGATTACCACCAGTCAGGAAGATCAGTCATCAGATGGACTTGATCCCAGGAGCGAGTTTGCCGAATAAGACAGCACACAGAATGACATCTGCAGAAAGTGAGTAGTTGAACAGACAAGTACATAAACTGTTACAGAAAGGATTGATCCGTGAGAGTCTGAGTCCCTGTGCTGTACCAGCGGTATTAGCACCAAAGAAGAATGGAGAATGGAGGATGTGTACAGATTCTAGGGCAATAAACAAGATCACAATCAAGTACAGGTTTCCATTGCCACGAATGGATGATATTATGGACTGTTTGAGTGGAGCTGTGTATTTCTCAAAGATAGATCTGAAGAGTGGATATCATCAGATTCGGATCAGAGAAGGAGATGAATGGAAGACTGCCTTCAAGACAAAGGAAGGACTATATGAGTGGTTAGTCATGCCTTTTGGGCTAACCAATGCACCGAGCACTTTCATGCGGCTCATGAACAAGGTTCTGAAAGAATTTCTGGGTAAGTTTGTCATTGTTTACCCAGATGATATTTTGATTTTTAGTAAGATATTGGATGAGCATATGATGCATATTCGTATGGTATTTGAGAAGTTGAGAGAAGAGAAATTGCTGATTAATTTGAAGAAGTGCAGTTTTGTGAAGAAAGAGTTGGTGTATTTGGGGTTTGTAGTTTCAGGAGAAGGCCGAAAAATGGACCCAGAGAAGATACAGGCTATCCTTGAATGGCCTACTCCAAGGAGTGCTACCGAGGTAAGATCTTTTCATGGTTTAGCTAGCTTTTACAGAAAGTTTATCAGAAATTTTAGCAGTATTTGTGGACCCTTGACTGAAACAATGAGAGAGGATAGAAAAGAATTTAAGTGGACTAATGGAGTAGAAAAGAGTTTTCAATTGTTGAAACAAAAAGTTACAGAACAACCTGTTTTAGCACTTCCAGATTTTAATAAGGTGTTTCAAGTAGATTATGATGCTAGTGGTACTGCAATAGGAGCTGTTATGAGCCAAGAAGGTAAACCTGTTGCTTATTTCAGTGAGAAGTTAAATGATGCCAAGAGGAAATATTTTGTTTATGATCAGGAATTTTATGCTATAGTTCAGGCATTAAAGAAGTGGAGACATTATCTACTTCCTAAGAAGTTTGTTTTGTATACTGATCATCAAGCTTTGCAATATTTGAATAGTCAAGGAAAATTGAATCAAAGGCATTTGAAATGGGTTGAGTTTTTGCAGAGTTATATATTTGTTTTGAAACACAGGAGTCGAAAATCTAATAGGGTTGCAGATGCTTTTAGCAGAAGGCAATTATTGCTGACAGAAATGCAAATTGAAATGGTTGGGTTCAAGGAACTCAAGAATTTGTATCCAGAGGATCCTGATTTTGGTGAAGCTTGGAAAGCTTGTACAAAACCTGTTACTCTAGACAGGACGAAATGGTTGGATTTCATCATCCAGGATGATATGCTATTCAGAGGGAGTAAGTTGTGCATTCCATGAAGTTCTATGAGGGAGAATCTCATCAAGGAGAAGCATAACGGAGGATTGGCTCGACATTTTGGTCGTGATAAAACCCTTGGTTTGGTTAGTGAGAATTATTATTGGCCACACTTGCAGCAAGATGTGAAGAAGTTTGTACAGAGTTGCAGAGTATGTCAGATGGCGAAAGGAGTGAAGCAGAATACAGGGTTGTATCAGCCATTACCTGTACCAAAGAAGCCTTGGGAGGATATCAGCATGGACTTTGTTCTTGGTTTACCGAGGACTCGGCGGGGACATGATTCAATTTATGTGGTGGTTGACAGGTTTTCAAAGATGGCACATTTCATTCCCTGCAACAAGACTAATGATGTTGTTCATGTAGCAGAATTGTTTTTCAGAGAAGTAGTGAGACTTCATGGTTTGCCAAAGACCATAGTTTCAGATCGGGACACTAAGTTTGTTGGATATTTCTGAAGTACATTGTGGAAGATGTTGAAGACAGATTTGAAATTTAGTTCATCGCATCATCCAGAGACTAATGGACAGACAGAGGTGGTGAATAGGAGTTTGGAAAATTTGTTGAGACATTTGGTTGGAGATAAGCCAACAGGATGGGATTTGATTTTACCACAGGCAGAATTCGCATACAATAATTCTGTCAACAGGAGCACTAGTAAATCACCATTCCAGATTGTCTATGGAAGTAGTCCGAGAAATGCATCTGAATTGAGGAAGATAGATAAAGGAGAAATAAGTAGTGCTGAAGCTGAAGATTTTGCAGAACACTTGAAGAACATTCATGGGGAGGTGAGGAAGCATATTACCAAGATGAACGCACAGTATAAGGCTAAGGCAGATGAGAAAAGGAGGTATAAGGAATTTCAGATTGGTGATGAAGTCATGGTTCATTTGCGGAAGGAGCGGTTTCCAGTTGGTACATATAACAAGCTGAAAATGAAGAAGTTTGGACCATGTAAGATACTGAAGAAACATGATTCAAGAAATGCATATGAGGTAGAATTGCCTACTAAGCTAAATATTTCACCAGTGTTTAACATTTCAGATCTGACAGAGTATCATGAAGGAGGTGTTGAAGATGAGATCACAGCAGCACAGTGGAGTATTCCAGCAACTAGTTCAGACACTAAGGAGATCGAAGATATACTGGACAGTCGTGTTGGCAGAAGCACAAAGAACAGGACATATGAAGAATATCTGATCAAGTGGAAAGGACGACCTCTTGAAGATTCATCATGGCTGACAAAGGAGGAGGTTAGCCCTCTTGGTTTTCCTCTGCACACCTGAGTCGTGACAAGGTCACTTCTCAAATTACCCTGGGTGTCTGATGCAGGAGCATCCTGGGTGTAAGAGCAATCTTGCATCACCAAAAAAAAAAAAAATATTTCTGTTTTTATGTTCAATAATGGTTATTTTGTGCAGAGCTGCTATTTTTGATAATTTTCGTATGTGCTCAGAATTATCTGATATCTTTCTTGGAGGTTCATTTTGGTCATATAAGTCTGGCAGTAAAGTTTCATTGCCAAATCAAGTGTATATTGGAAGATATTGAAGATTTTCGGTATTAGCAGCAGGGTACAGAAACTTTGAACTCAATTTTGAAGGCTTTAGAGGCCTCGGATGAGGACGAAAATTTGGGTGATGGGCGCTTGCGTTGGTCAAGCCTATAGAGCACTTCGTGGCGTTTCCGAAATGGGGTTATAATAGCCGATCGGGTCAACTGGTGATGACTTATGGTCTTCGGAAGTTGGGCCACCTGAAATGGCAGAAAATAATTTTCTTCAAAATTTTTGTTCGGGTTTCAAATGTTATCTTGAACCGACTTTGATGTAATAAAATGTACAATGAAATAATTCTAAGTTTGGTCGGCCTTATTGGCTATATTCTGGAACCTTCCCAGGCGGTGGAAAATTGCCTATATAAGGAAGGCTGTATCATTGTCTTAGGCAGTTCGGAATAGTTCTGGGTAGTAGATCTGGGTATTGATTCGAGGCTTTGTCCTACAGAATATTGTAAGGGAATGCCCATGTGGCTTTGCATATTGTAATTCTTAAAGTTTGTAATTCCACATTTGTGGAGATAATAAGAAGCTAATTTTCTGTTCTTGCATAATATTGTTGTTGTTTCTCTATTTCTGTTATGTGCTTGTGGTATTAAGGGGAGCACCCTACATCAATATCATTTAGAGCGTGATATAAATTGTGTGAGTTAAAGAAGAAGAGGAAGTGAAATGTTGTAAAATTGAAGAACTTAATTGGGCAACTGCTACAGATCATATAATGTTAAAGTTATGTTGATATAACTGTTTTCTACCAAACATTTGATTATATCCAATCAGTAAAGAAGATTAGTCAAGTCGGTAAGCAAAATCGTTTGGTTACCAAGAAGAAAAAGTCATTCGGTAAAGAGAAAGGAACTCAAGACACCGAGTAGAAAGTTTCAATACGGAGCAAAGTCAATAAAAATTCACTTGAAAGAAAAGAGTTAACCACCGAGCAAGGAACAAAACTTAATCTTGTAGATCTCTATAGTTTTGTTGACTATTAGTGACTCACACTTAGGCATATATTTAGGCAATGATGGTCGGTCATCACTGCGACCGAGTCATTATGTAAAGGCCGAGCTATGTAATGTTTACTTACCGAGCAATAGTACTACCGAGTAAACTTCTAGTCACAATGTTTTGTACTCTACCGAGTCTAGTTCTACCGAGTCCTATGCGCAATGATAATGAGCGCCAAAGTTATCAACATATGCCGAGTACAGTGAATGCCAACTATCAGAAACTGCATTTGCTGAGTTAGCCAAAGAATGACATAAGAGTTTATTTTGGCACAGTGATCGAGGTAAACAGTTTTGGCCAACATTCATGTTTTGTATTTTATCTATTCAGATAATTATGGAGGTAATTACACATCTACTTAGTAATCATTGATCCCTATGCAATACCTAGAGCCTATCAAAGATTAATAAGACTTAAGCGGCAAAAGGAATTAATCTAGGTCCTAGATCTTGAATCAGTAAAATATTTTGTTGATTATATAAGGTCAAGATCTAAACCCTAAAACGTAGTAGCAAGGGATAGCGACTTTGAAGGGAATAAACAGATATGTATGATTCAGAAAAGAGAAATATTCAGAGACAAAGTTTAGTGACCGAGCCAAGCAGTCAGAGCACAGAAAAGAGATAGATTTCATAGATGAGATCAACATCACACAATAAAGAGAAGATCTATTATCTACATAGAGTGCAAACCGAAAGATCAAGTACTGAGGCATTCTAGCCAGTGTATCAGGGTAAATCTCTTAACCGAGTAGTCCTAACAGACTTTTTGTAATCTCTTAACTAAGTGCTTACTTTATTGAAAGTTTCAAATCCTTTTACAAGGTAAATTGTACAAGTCTTTTAGCTTCTAACAGAGCAGACCCCTCACAGGGTAGATCAAGTTTTTATCAAATTTTGTAAGCCCTAATAGGCAAATTTATTACTGCAGTAGTGAAGATTTGTGGGTGTCATCCCCACCCCAGTTTTACCTTTCAAGGGTTTCTGGGTAACCAAAATCTTTGTGTTTCGAATGCTTTCATGGATGATGTTTTAGTTTGTTAGTCATTTGATTTTATTCAAATATTGGTGATGCTATGCAAAAGTTTTATTTATGTGAGAATGGTTTAGTAGCTGATTTCGGATTCACCCCCCCCCCCCCCCCCCCTCTCAGTATCACATTTCCCAATTATATTTCCAACAATTGGTATCAGAGCTACAAGGTTTCTCATAGAAAGTCTAACCACTTGAAGAAAAAGATCTTGAGATGGAAGTCTATAAGCTGGGAAAGGTTATAGAGAATCAGAAAATTGATGTACAGTTGCCATTACAACAACTGGAAGCAGCCAAAAGTGAACTGAAGAAATCCTTGACGAAAAGGAGAGAAATTGTTATTCAGCAAAATGAATCACAATATCAAGAAGAAGATACCACTGGATTATTTGACAATGGAAATACTGCAAAAACTGACAAAGCCATAAAAGAGCTACTGGAGAAGAATACCATACTGAATGATGACATCACAAATCTAAAGAGAGAACAGGAGATTCAATCTATCAAACTTTGTGAAGTTGTTGAACAGAAAAAGAATGTTGAAGATGACAAGATAATGGTCGAAGAAGACAGAAGACAAATGGCAATGAGACTGGGTGAACGGACAAGTGAGATGCAAAGGTTGACTAATAATCAACTAGACATGTAAATAAACTAATGTTGGTTAATCAAGAGTTGGCCAGGAAAGATATGGAAATCAACCAACCAAGATCTAAGAATGATCAATTAAAGAATGAACTTAGAACTGAAAAGGAAATCAATGAAAGGATCAACAAACATAATGAAGCTGCAAAATAGTTTGAAGAACTGCTAAGGTCACCAAGAAGATCTGATGATAGATTTGGCCTTGGACTAAATGAACATGCTTCATCTGTTGAAGAAGGAGAATCATCAAAGAATGGAGAATAGAAGAATGCAAAACCAAAGAACAACAAGCCCAGATGCCATCACTGTGGAAAGCCAGGACATCCAGCCAACATATGCAGAAGTAAACATGGTATGTTTGATTCAAAACCTAAGTTCAATGGACATTGCTTTAACTTTAAGAAACATGGACATCAGGCACATGAATGTAGGTCTAAGGTCAGTAACCACCTACCTCACCTAAGTTTCAAGGCAATTGTTTCAACTATCAGAAATATGGGCATAGAGCATTTGAATGCAGCTCTAAACCAAGATGGTCATCAAATGAACAGACTAAGTCACTTGTGAAGAACAACTAATACAATTGGGACTACAACACATGGTACAATTGTCATTATTGTGGAAAATATGGACACGTTGGAGCAAATTGCATGAAGACTCATTTCAGAGGAAGATCCAAAAGTTGGATGACTGGAACCATGGTGTGTTACAAATGTAATAAGATAGGTCATCTTAAGAAAGACTGTAGATCACCTATGCCAAGCAATAATCAAAATCGGAGTGAATGTATCCGCAACAAATTAAAAAATCAGATGGACAAGACATGGAAGAAGAAAGAAGAAGGAAGCACTAGTGAAGCTGGCACATCCGAGGTCACCCAATCCGATGGATCAGGTGATCACACTTCTTCTAATTAAGCATAAAAGGTATGTTTGGAACTGAATATTACAAAACTTTATTTCACATCAGTTCCTAACATAAAGACTGAGTAGAAGTCCAATCTGCACAGTTAAAGATGCATTAGGACATATCTGAGAGAAATAGAAAACTTTAATTTTTTTTGATGCCAAGTGACCATATTCTGACCGAGATATCAGCGTATGCCGAGCACCTATTATGGCCGAGATGCTATAGGTACCGCGTTGTGTCGTAACGGTTATTTTGACCGAGCTTGTGTTAGTCGGGTTAGCATGAGTTTGCCGAGACAGATGTATTCCACTTACAAATTATGTACGAAACATTTATGAGGCCCTAATTTCACTTTTCAGAATATATAAAGCGGAAAGTTGCCGTTCATTTCATTTCACTTAGCGATTTCAGATTTCTTTGAGAGATTCCAAGCACGAGCAACCAGTTTAACCAGTCGATTCTAAATCTCTACAGTGTGCCGTCAGCAAAAATCATGTAGAGGGTACTTACGAGAAAAAGGTACATACAGAGAAAACATTTCTTTTCGAAATTTTAAAATTTGAAATGGCATCATCATCTGCTACAGTGAAGAAACAAGGGATGGAAGTTTTCAACGTACAATTGGTAAGGAATGAGGTCTGCAACCCAGAAATCTTTAAGACAATTTCAGAGTCCGCGATTAAAGGAGATATGAACAGAGCCCTATCTTCAATCCTGGAAAATGTGCTAATGATGAACGACATTAGGTCATGCTATATGTGCAAAATTGGGGAAGTTGGAGATTACGAGATCAGGGAGGCATATGACAAGTTATGTGTTAACGGAGTGTTGAAGCCGGAGTATAAATCGGTTGTCGAGCAAGGGTTAGTGCATGCCCTGGATTTCCCGCAAAATTTTAAGGTTGAAAGGATAAAAATTGTGTTTAGTTGAGTACACGACATGCAACCATGGCTAGAGGATGGACCAATGAAGATAACGAAGGAAATCATCCAACGAGTCACCGGTTACGATTCGATTCAAGGAAAACGGACAATGAAGTGTTCGAGTAAAGAGGAAATACAAGCAAACACACAAGATGTATGGAACAAACGAGGAATGACAATCTCTACCATTACAGATCCAGAAATTGATTTTGTTGTTAGGGTTATCTCGCACAAGTTCTATCAATCTAGTCGGTTGGACATTTTCCCCTATATGGCAATGGACCAAGCATGGAAAATCATTAAGAAAGGGCACACGTATGATCTTCGCGAGCTCTAGCTGACTCAGCTTGCCGAGAACCTCAACTCAATCCAGACTGCAAAGAACTCAAGGTGTAAGTTTAGCTCTTTGCTAATCTGTCTATTCTTTTATGTAAAGAAAAGTTTTCCTACTCATGGAGGTGTGATATGGGATAAGAAGAAACCCGTTACTGTGTAAATCAGTGAGTTCTTAGGTCAGATAGGAGATAGTTTTAATGGAGTAATGGACAATTATTTTGTTTAGTTTAAGAAGAAAATGAGGAACAGAAGCAGAATCCATGTGTCATTAGTTGACAAGTACAATAATGATATATGCTTTCTAGTTGACACAGATTTCACATATGCACAAGCAATCCTTCCTAGGGTTTCATGGCTCATGCCACTACCCTATGAAATTAATATAGATGAAGCTACTGCTGCCATCACAGCCCTCTTAGCCGAAGAAATTCATAACAAGGCACCCTATTTTGGGACATATGAGGAAGCCAAATCAAAATTCTCTTTGGATTTGACTGATGCAACCTTAGAGAGGAAGAGAAAGAACATAGTAAAGAATGTAGAGAAGTATGTGAAAGAATCAGACAAGGATGTTCCACTAGAGTTAACCCAAGGTTTGGGAGAAGACGAACCAAGTGAATCTAGTGACAGTGAAGAAGAAGAAGAAACTCAAATAGAAGGGAAGAAAGGAAAGAAACCAATAATTGTCGAGCCCCCAACCAAGAAAAGAATACTAAAACCTAGAGTGTCTTCGACACCTGTGCTGAGGCCTAGAACAAGGGGAACAACTGCTGAAACTCCTAAGGTATCCCCTGCATCCAGTAAGCGAAAACCTGCACAACCTAAGGCTGTGCCGAGTAAGGGAAACAAAAGGCCTAGAAGGAAACTTGTATTGGTACAACAAGATGATGAGGAAACCAAAAGTGATGAAGAGGTGAAGAAGAAGATTGCACTACAGGATGTTAAATCTATTGTGGATGAAATATGCCACAAGATCAAAAACTCTGCAGGAGTGGATGACTTGAAAGAGTTAACGTTTGGAAGTTTGAGTATAGGAGAGAAAGAGAAAGTTGAAGATGCCATTCTTGAAATGCTTTGCACTTCCAAGATGTTACTCATTCAGTTGGAGAATCGAATCCCAAAGGAGCTGAGCAATAGGGTTGCACAAAAATGCCAATATGCCCTGAATACTGAAAAACAAATAAGCAAGAGCACTTTAGCACAAGTGGAGTCAAGTCTCACCCCTGCCAACATCAAAAAAAGCATGGAGAAATACCGAGCCAAGTTTGACCCCGTGCTTATAGCTTATCTAATCCTTCAAAACAAGGTTGAGGATATAGTACGGGAAAGTGTCAAAATTTGGAAGATAATATATGGATTGTTGATTGACAAACATAAAGATATTGGTACTAGTACATATAAGGATGCCGAGCCTCAAATACAACAAAGTGTAATGGATTCACCCATTCCAGAGACAACAGCTCCAAAGGTGGAAGAAATTCAGAAGGAACCTGAAGTGCACATTGTAGATATCACAGAGGATACACCAGTTAAGAATCCGGTATTAACTGAGGAAGACATAAAGGTCGAGACAGCTAAAGACACATCTTTGCCATGTAGTAACCCAGTACTTTTGCAAGTCAAAGGTTATCCGCCAATTGATGTGAAACCAACTGGTAACACTACCCCCGCTAAATCTGAAGTTGTTACAGTTGATCTGTTAGCTAGTACTAGTATTACCAAGGAACCAGAGAAGCCGGCACCAATTATTCCACCAACATCCGCCGAGGAGATTAACCAAGAAAAAGAGGAAAAGTCAGAAGAAAAAGTTACTAGTCCTCATCAGGAGGATAAGAGGACAAAGGGGAAACAAGGAAAAGACAAATTTAATCAGGCCCAGGAGCCTACAGAACAAGAAGCAATACAAGCTCTTGTACAGATGCCAAGTGGAAGCACACTGAAGAAGGCACACAAGCAAAAAATGGAAGTCTTCTCACCTGAGGTAACCATTGATGAAGTTAATACTATTCCTAAATGGGATACTAATAACTTATCCTATGAGCAAACACAAATATTGAAAGATTTATTGTCAAGGAAAAGTTGACAGGAAGAATTGAGAAGAAAACATCAGCAGAAACAGGTTCTGTATGAAATTAAAGATATATTTAATGATGTTTCTGAATTATCAGATGTAAATAATTCCGCTCCCATATTGGAACAACTTGTACATATTGTTCAAAACGTAAATAATGATGCGTGTAGCACCAGTGATAAATTGTTTGAGTGGTCAGAAAGAAGGTTTGAGACCAAAATACTGGAGAAAGTATCTGCCGAGATTGCAGTTAAACAGGTCACACTTTCAACTTTGGTAGCAGAGACCGAAGAAGTCATTTTAAATGCAAACTCTCTGCTCACCAAACTATGTAATATTGAACAGTTTACTGAGGAGAACCAACATTTGATTGATCAACTGCAGCAACAACTTAAATCCACCAGTCAATCCTTAAGTGTTCATCAAGAACACAGTTCCAATCATTATGTTAAGATAATGCAGACTCAAGGAAAGAGTGTCGAGCTGATGGCTAATCATTCAAAGATTACATCTTGCCTACTTTCTATGCAAACAATTTTAACACCTCGCCCAGAGGCATTATAGAGAAAGTTGGTAAAGGCTAAAGAATTAACTCAAAAAGATCCGAATTTGTCTACTACCGAGAGCCTAATCAATCTAGCTGCCCACCTAGAAGTGCAGTTTCCCATCCTCCAGCAGCAACAGTTAACACTTTACACATGCTTATGATGTTGCACAAATCATTTCTGGAGAAGCATTTTGAGATCCCCACTCTAGATGACATTCCTCTTGTCAAAATCAAGGGGGAAGTAAAATCATGACATGAAAAAGAGGGAGGTAGCAAATTTTTGACAATTTTTGCATGTATATATCTCAAGGGGAGTATTTTTGCTTATACTACATATTTTTGTAAACGGAGATGTAATGTCATGACAAAGTGTTTTTGCCACTAATGTCAAAGGGGGAGATTGTAGATCTCTATAGTTTTGTTGACTATTAGTGACTCACACTTAGTCATATATTTAAGCAATGATGGTCAGTCATCACTACGACCGAGTCATTATTTAAAGGCCGAGCTATGTAATGTTTACTTACCGAGTAGTAGTTCCACCAAGTCCAGTTCTACCGAGTCCTATGTGCAATGATTATCGAGTGCCAGAGTTATCAACATATGCCGAGTACAGTGAATGCCAAGTATCAGAAACTGCATTTGCCGAGTTAGCCAGAGAATGACATAAGAGTTTGTTTTGGCACAATGATCGAGGTAAACAATTTTGGCCGACATTCATGTTTTGTATTTTGTCTATTGAGATAATTATGGAGCTAATTAAGCATCTACTTAGTAATCATTGATCCCTATGCAATACCTAGAGCCAATCAGACATTAATAAGACTTAAGCGGCAAAAGGAATTAATCTAAGTCGTAGCTCTTGAATCAGTAAAATATTTTGTTGATTATATAAGGTCCAAGATCTAAACCCTAAAACTTAGTAGCAAGGGATAGCGAATGTGAAGGGAATAAGCAGATAGCCATGATTCAGAAAAGAGAAGTATTCAGAGACAAAGTTTAGTGACCAAGCTAAGCAGTGAGAACACAGAAAAGATATAGATCTCATAGATCAAATCAACATCACACAGTAAAGAGAAGATATGTTATCTACATACAGTGCAAACAGAAAGATCAGGTACTGAGACATTCTAGCCAGTGTATCAGGGTAAATCTCTTAACCGAGTAGTCCTAACAGACTTTTTGTAATCTATTAACCGAGTCTTTACTTTATTGTAAGTTTCAAATCCTTTTTTAAGGTAGACTGTATAAGTCTTTTAGCTTTTAACAAAGCAGACCCCTCACAGAGTAGATCAAGTTTTGATCAAATTTTGTAAGCCCTAACAGGCAAATTTATTACTGCAGTAGTGAAGATTTGTGGGTGTCATCCCCACCCCAATTTTACCTTTCAAGGGTTTCTGGGTAACCAAAATCTCTGCATTTTGAATGCTTTCATGGATGATGTTTTATTTTGTTAGTCATTTAATTTTATTCAAATATTGGTGATGCTATGCAAAAGTTTTATTTATGGGAGAATGGTTTAGTAGGTGATTTCTGATTCACCCCCCCCTCTCAGTATCACATTTCCCAATTATATTTCGAACAAATCCAAAGATCAGAACGACATTTAATGTTGAGCTATGATGAGCTCTGAGGCGATGATAAAACATTTAATTGAGATCTCAATTCATTGAATTAGTTTGTTAGGATGATCAAACGACTGAGATTAACAAAAAAATAAAATAAAGGAGATGAAGAGGCAAAACAAAGTCTATATAAAGGATGAAATTGTATAAAGAAAAGGCTGGCAACTTGAAAGCTTATTGAGTCACTGACTGATGCAATGAAGAAAGAAAAGTTTGAATTCTAAGACAGAAAATTCAGATTCATGAACTGTTGAAGCCAGTGGAAAGAGAAGGATTGAAGTGACGACAAAGAGCGGACAACGGATCTGACTATGCAAAAGATAGTTTCAGATTTATAAGTCAATTTATATGTTGCTGCTTATTAAAATTTATAACAAAAAAATATCTTAACCAAGTGGACCTAATAGTCTTATTGTAAATCCTTGCAAATGGTGACATTCTAAAAGAGTGTTTGAATACCTTCAACTATCCCACTCCTACTAGGGTGAACATCCTAACAAATCTAAGGCAAATCCCCTAGCATGGTCACATTTAACAATGTCTATGATAATCTTTAACCAAATTGGGTTTTAACAGAACATACTTCAAGAGAGTATTTCTTTAATGGGTGACAATTCCCATTGTGGTTTTTCCCAAATTGGGTTTCCACGTTAAATACTGGTGTTATATGTGTTGAATGTTTACTGTGAAAGTTATGGCTCAATGATGAAGTTAATTTACTGTTATTGGTTAGTATTGAAGTGTATCTGACCGAGTTGAATCAGAGAAACATTTTTAAGGTACAAAGAATCAAGGATTACTGATTCACCCCCCCCTCTCTGTAATCCAACAGTCTTTTCCAGAAAATAGAAAACATTTTCTTTTCAGTTATGAAACCACTCTCACTACTTGGTAAATTTATATTCTATTCTAAACTTATCGTGACAACCCATGTTTATTATTCTTCTTAATGGACTACTACTGACGCCTCTTATTTGAAACTAAAAAGATTTTACGAGATTTTTTCTAGACCTCTTTTGATGACCACATGCATTTTCCTCTGGTTGTCTGGAAGTTCTATTGTCTGCTATGAGACTTTGGCGATCTTAAGATCCTTTCTACCCTAAGAAAATGATTAACACTTTATGCAAAATGGATAGTTCATACATTTTCTAAGATGAAGCCTTGAAAGTCCTCAAGCATTTTATCTCCTTTGGTTATTTAGTTAACTGCCTACTGGGAATGGGATTGACTTTCGAACCCTTCTGGTTATGATAGATATTTGCATTGAAGTCAGTTTTACAGGATTCCTTAAGCTTTCAAGATGGACATTTTTTCAACCAACATAATCTTTTGTAGTCTCCATTTGTTGAAGTTCAACAGCTTCCTCTTGCCAGTCTGTGTATGGTATGTGCCTTCTGTTTTCACAAACGAGGCATTATCACACTCCGTAATTTGTTCTCCAAAGATATGATGAATCTTTTCTCTTCAGAAGATATAAAAGCCCATTTCTAGCTCTCTCATCTAGATTGAGAGACATTTAACATATTCTTTTCAACCTTGCCTTTGAATATCGTACAAAAGATCATCATTCAAACTGTGAATTAGTAGTCGAAAGAGTCGTATTTGTCTATCGACATCACTTTCTACAATTGTAAACCTTGGTTTAGCTACTCCTAGCTTTCTTCATAGCTTCAAATGGTGTATGCTTTCAATTTATTGTGGCAATTGCAGTCATTTGTCTCCATTTGGCAATCAAAAGTTTACAACATTTGGTCTACGTTCATTGAGCCCAAGCATATTTATTTTGCATAATGAATTCCTTTCCAAGGCTTGTATGTGTTATCTCACCTTCAGCATATCCACATATTCAGCCCTTGTTTTTTTGGTGACCAACTAGATTCTCTTAAATATATTATATTCAACTCCTTTCAATATGGTACACAAGATTATCATTCGAAGTGTGAAGTAATGGTGGAAACAGTGATTTTTATCTATCTACATCACTTTGTGCAATTATAAGCCTTGATTCAACTACTCGTGGCTTTCTTCATAGCTTCAAATGGTGTATCATTTCACTCTATTGTGGCAATTACAGTCATCTCTATCCATTTGGTACCAAAAACTTAACAACATTTAGTCTACGTTCATTGAGCCCAAGCATGTGTATTTTACATAATGAATACCTTTCAAACACTTGCATATGGGTTCTCACATTCAGCATATCCACATCATCAACCCTTGTTTTTTTTGTGACTAACTAGAGTCTTTTAAACACCTTTCTAGTTATATCATCGTGAACAAATCTTACGGAGGTGGATTTATGACTTTTTACACCCTTTCCATTCAAAACCATTTTCTTGGAACAAACCTGTTGAAGTCAATTCACCTTGCATCCCTTTAAAGTTTTTCAAAAATATATTCTACTCTCAAGATGAATATTTTTTCCTTTTTATGCAAAGATAGAAATTTTATTTTATCTTCTCACAACTCTATTGATACTGGTGAATGTCTTTTTACCGAACATTGAATTTTTATAATTTCATATTGTCAATTAAGATACAAGCTAATAAGGTCAAATTGGAGGTGGCCTAATCTAGGAGCTTATTAACATTATGGAAATGCCCGTCATACATTGTTGGAGTCTCTCCATAGATTTTTTCCTCTTGTAGTTATCCCCCTCCAAGGTGTAATTGATGTGGTCAAACTTCTCTTGATCCACATTCTCACATGTCGACGTCCCAAGCTCCTTGATGCCAATTTGGTGGTGAGAATGATTCTACTAGGCTTTTCTCTACCTCCTTTCCATGACGAGACTTTTCATATGGGTGGGCCTAGACGGGTTTTGCGTCATCCTTTGGTAGTGCCGATAGTAGTCTTAACTCTTCCAAGTGGCTTTTCAAATTGTCTTCAAAAGTTTTCCATCTTCATGTAGATAAACCAATGGAGTCTACTATTGATCAGAGGAGAAGCCTTCCTCATGTGACCACAAACTCCGTTGAAAGAAAGGTAGATGGCAAAAAACCATTGTGGCGTTATCTATCATTGCTCTTGCCGCTTAATCAACTTATTGATTTCATATGCTTTTACTTTTCAAATGTTGTCCATGTGACTAGTAGTTTTCTTTCTAAGATCTACTCATGTGACTATTATTCTTCTTTTCGGGCACTCCCTGTGCGACTCCAAAGAATGACCTTGCCTCACTTTTGAAATTGGAAACTTTTATAAAATAGTGGATTCTAGAGATTTAAAATTTATAACTATATTTTAAAATTAGTTTCATATCATCTTTAATCTCAACATGAGTCATATTTCTACACTCAAATCATCAAATGTAAAAATACTTCTTTGTGCTATAATATTTCTAGTCTTCTAACATAGAAATTATAGTCATATTTTATTAAATTTTTTTTAAGAATGTACTAAATAGACTTACATGTTGAAAATTACAATAAGATTTCTAGTCCTCTCTTGAAAATTACAGTTTCTTTTACATGTCAACCTCAACTATTAAATAAGTTCAACCTCCTATGTCCCCTTGTACAATTTTCCTACCTGCATGGAGCTATTTAACAAATTTCATTTAACCCTTAAACAATATATCAAACTTAACCAAATTCATTAAAATTGATTGTCAATGGAAGATTACTCTTACGGTCTTGGATCCTCACATGCGTCATGCTTTCTCCATATAGTGTTTTTACTGCATCACATGTATATCTTATTTCAGCACATATATGCAAGAACATACTATTCACGTCCATCTATTGGTCTTAATCAAAAGCTACTATTGGAAATAACATGAACCTATTAAACATACACATTTCATCAAAGTTTATCCACTCAAACCCAAGAATTTATTTTGCCTGCCAACTATATCTTATAAACAAGAACACTAATGGATCTAAATCAACCTTCTTTTGGATACACATACATCAACCTTCTTTTGGATACATGTGTGTACAACTAACAAGTCTTCTACCTTCTTGCACGTGTCATTCCTCTTCAATGGATTAATAGTTTAATACATAACCACTCTAGAAATTTGGAACTCACCAAGTTACTGATGCGGACTATAAATTGTAAACCTTGGCTAAGGTATACAATTCCACACCTGCTTAACACCTATTTTCCTGTGCCTATAATTATGGCATTGATAGGACATCATTATGTATTTAATTAATAAATTAATAAATATTAGTCATCCCTTAATTTAATTTCTATTTCAAGCTTTAGTTATTGATGTGCCCCATTAATAATTCCATATATTCAATCACGACTTCCATACATAGACCATATTTTGTTAGGTGTGGCCTTTTGTATATTATCTCAATATCACACCTCAATTTCAAACATATTTTTGGTATCCCCATATCAAATTAGATCCCTCACTCAAATACAAGCCCAATTGGTCAATATAGTGCAGCTGAGTATGGGGCAAGTTGGGCGTCCTTGACCTACAAATCACCCTTGACACCGAGAATTCAGCCCAAATTTGAATCGATAAATAATCTTTTAATTTTAGAGATATCTCCATAACAACATTGATGTCCTTTGACTTTTACACCCCAAAAGGGGCTTGATGAGGTTTATAAACAATGCTACCTCCCTTATTTCGGTATCTCATCTTATCACATCCACTCAAGTCCAATCAATCAACGAGCATTCAAACAATCAATTATATTAACCATCGAGGGTATTTTATCCCAATATACCATTAGGTATTTATGGAGCCAAGTTACTGCATCAACACTTGTGAACTCATTTCAAGAACACTTTCACTATCAATATATACAACATTTTGTTCTCACATCTGGCCTTCGGTTTATATAAGCATGCTTTTATTTCAAGTACATTTCAATGCAATTTTGAATGGTTAATTTCAAAACAGATATTCGACTTAGGCCATGGGGACTTCACTTAGTTTACTCAAATCATGGCACATGCATTCATGGCATACTAAAGATTTCTCCTCTTTGTACAAACTATTGCCCCAAACTTCTTTTCTATCACACAAGTGATCCTCCCCACACCCGTTTAAAACCAGCCAATATGAATACAAATAGTATTGTATTGCCTCTTTAGGGAAGACCTCGTTTCTAAAGAAAACTTCTTTCTGCAAAACTTTTCCTAATTTTTCTTTGTGGAATTAAATTGATAGGTGGTCCCCACGCAAAAAGTGTTATACATAGAGTAGACTAAGAGCTACATTTGTACAATCAAATCATCAAAATTTGCAGCGTGAAAAACAACTTTACTTTCCTCTAACCTCTTGGTCACCCTAAACCTCATGGTTTCGGCTGAGATTTCGTCCACAAGTTTTTTGTTGTTCCTTCTTCCTATATCTCATCCCAAAATTCGATATCTCATTTCACTCTTTGTCTATCCATACAAAAAAACTCATCTTTTCTCTTCATCTAACACTAGACCTTGCATTCTACATTTTTGTTTGCATTCTCATCTTTCATAACAGTAAAGGATAAATGTATCCTATAAGCCCTTCAGCGTCCTTGATCCGAGTGGATCATCTTCCTTCCAATATCAGAGAAGTTATATCTGAACTTTTTGTCAGGATTACAAGTAATAAACATAATAATTACACGCAAACATAACCAATAATACAAAAGAATAGAGCACAAAGAACAAGAAGACAGAAAGATTTAACGTGATTTAGCTATGCTTGGGCTATATCCACCAAACATAGAGTCTAATCTTATTATCAAGTAATTTCAGCCTGTTACAATCAGTAATCCCTTGCAACTCAATACTGCTGCAAGAAGCTATGAAATTCTGATCATGAAAAACCCTAATGCTAACCTATTATAAAAATACTTATGTGTGTTAACATGTTTACCCTAAAAACAGTTTACAAGTCAACCGAGGGAAATGATTGACAAGTCAACCTAGTGAAATGCTTGATGAGTCATCTCAAAAATGCTTGATGAGTTAGCCACAAAAAAATATTGGACCATTGCCCTGAACCCCACGATAAATGAAAGTGTAAAGTACTTGCATAATCAGTCACCATAAACCAACACTTCCTAGTTTTTGCACCCATCATAGTAAAACCCCACACACTCTATTTCATTCATTACACTTATAGTCTCATCCAAATGACTAATCAAAGAAAAAATACATTGAATATTAGTAGGAGTATACCTACGCAACCTTTTTATTTATTGAGTAAGATTATTCCTGATCAATTACCACAAACCAACAATCTCCCACTTGGGGACTAATCAGGCTCCACACTAAAAAACATCCCCATTGGATACAAATCTTATAGCAACACAGTTACCCATAAAGTTCCCACTGGATTGACGCACCCTAGACTCTATTGTTCATTTTATTATTTTCAATTTTGACGACCAACTGAAGTTGAAGAGGAGTTCAACTTCTCCCTTGTTACTGCCTTTGTAAACATACCCATTAGATTTTCATTTCTATGTGTTTGGTCTTTCTATGCAAGGAAAAATTATTTCCAAGATGGATGACACTCTGACTATATAAAAATAGATTATTTTTAGACTATTATTTTCCAAACTCCTCCATGAAAAATTGCAGCCATGTCATCTCCTTACTTGCCTTTGTAGTAGCAACATACTCAACCTCTATAGTGGATAAAGCAACCACCTTTTGTAAATGAGAAATCCAACTCACTGTTGTCCCACCACCAATAAATACATAGCCCCTGGTACTCGACCTGGTATCTAAATCCCCTATCAAATCAGAGTCAACATAGCTTTTTGAATTAGTATTAGAGCCCCCAAAACATTAACACGTATTGGATGTACCTCTCAAGTATTTGAGAATTCAATTTATGCATTCCAATGCCCAACTACGGGATGACTCACATACCTGCTAACAACTCCAACAACATGTGAAATCTCTAGTCTAGTGTCTTTGGACATTTTGTCTTCCTCCTACAACTAAAGCATATGTTACCTTAAACATTTTGTCTTCCTCCTCTTGTGTGTTTGGACACATCTCCTTAGTCAATTTCAAATGACAAGGCAAAAGGTTTGCTGACATCTTTTTCATTTTCCATATAGAATCTTTGCAAGACCGTTTTAACATAATTAGAATAAGATAAAGTGACTTTGTTTTTCTTCATATCTCTACAAACTTTCATACCAAACTTTTGTTTTGTTGCCCCCAAATCCTTCATAAAAAAAGAAAGTCCTAGCTAGTGTTTCAACTCCGTAATGTGATCTATGTTAGATCATGCTACAAGCTTATCGTCAATATATGAACATAAAATAATGTACTTGTCATAATCCAACCTCTGAAAATAAACACAATGGTTTAAATTACACTGACTGTAGCCATGCTTAGCAATAAAGCTATCAAATTTAATATACTATTTCCAACGTGCTTGCTTTAACCCATATAAAATTTTCTTCAATCTGCACACTAAGTTTCCCTTACCTTTAACCTCGAAACCTTGTGGTTGTTGTACATATATTTCTTCTTGTTGCTATATATATACTTAAAACACTGAATATAGAAGTCATTTTTACAACTAGAGAATAGATCTCATCAAAATCAATGCCCTTTTTCTATGATAATTTATTTATGAACAACCTAGCTTTAAATCTTTTCCTACCTCCATCCTCCTCTTCCACCCTATAAACCCATTTATTTTGTAAAGTCTTATAACCTACAGGAAACCTACATAATTCCCAAGTCTAATTTTTCACCAAGGAGTCCATTTCTTCATCCATGGCAACTTCCAACTAAACCTTTGTGTCCACCTACACAACTTCATGATATCATCCTAGTTCACCAGCATCTTTTAATAAAACAAAATACAAAGAGGGAGAGATCCTTTTAGGAGGTTTACTTAGCCAAGTTGGTCGTCCAACATTCACAAGGTTTTGTGGCATTTGTTGTTGTTGTTGTTGTTGCAGAGCATGAGGGAGCACTAGAACATCATCTTTTGGAGTATCATCTAACACTACATAATTATTTTCTTTCTTCTCATGCTACTGCAACTGATATTTGTACAACTATTTCTCATTAAATATGACATCTTCACTTACAACGGTCTTTACAAACTTTGCCCACATGTTTAAGGACAGCCCAAGATGGAACCTCATACTCCTTACACGCTACATTATTATCGTATTCATACGTTCAACCACTCCAATTTCTAGTGGAGTCCTCAAAACCAATTTATGCCTACAAATACCATCAGAGGAACAATAATCTTTAAAATCTTTGCAGCAATACTGACCACCATCATCAAATTTGAGACATTTCAGTCTTTTACCAATCTCATTCCCAACCAAGCTTTTCTACGTTTTAAAACTTTTAAATACATCAGATTTTATCCTAAGAAAATAAATCCATAGTTTCCTAGTTGCATCATCAATAAACGTAACATAATTTACAAAGATCTGCTAAAACAAGATACCTGAGCTGGTCCTCATACATCTATATACACAAGCTTTAATTTCTCATCCTTCTTTTCCTTCACACTTTTCGAAAAACTATCTTCTATTTTCCACACAAATAATTTTCATAGAAATCCATATTGACAAGTTTTACACCTGGTAAAACTTTCTTTGGATGAAGTAATTTCATAAATTTTTCACTCATGTACCCAAGTCTATTTGTGCCATAGTGTTGCTTCAAAATTCACAGCGACAGTTTCAGGTTCTACCTTCTCAACTAGAACAATTGTTTCTGAACGTTGACATTTCTCTGTAACAATTAAAGTAGAATGAATAGTATAACCTATACGTAGATATAACGTGCGTTATTTCATACCTTTCGCTACTAGTAAGGAACCTTTTGAAACCTTCCAATTTTTAATATTAAATGTAACTGTGCAACACGTATCACCTAGTTGCCCTCCTGAAATTAAAGTACTACTTAGCCTTTGAACATGTCTTACCTCTTGTAGTAGCCAATGATTCTCATTCTACAACTTAATCTTAATTCTTCCCTTTGAAACAATCTGACAGGGTTCATTATCTGCCAAATAAACTAGCCCAAAATCCCCTCCAATATAGTCAAACAAATATCTTATATGGGGTGTAGCATGAAATGATACCCTTGAATATAGATCCAATGAATCATCACTATTTTCAACGGAAAGAAGCAAAATATCTTGTTCAGATTTTTCACTTACCACATTTGCCTTCTTGTTGCCTTCTTGATTGTCTCCTTAATTCTTCTCAGAGCAGCAATCTTTCTTCTTATGACCTGGTTTTCCATAATACCTTCAATCATTTAGTCCTCTGGATTGTGACCTCTTGCCTTTTGATTTTCCTCGTGATTTCCCATGACTTCCAAAACTATTTCTTCTGTCCCTTGATTTACCTCTACTTTTTGCATTTAAATCACCAACATCATGAAATATTACGGTATTTGAACTAAAAACAGAGTTACCAACAGCCATTACCAAGTTATTCAAGTTTTCAAGAAAAGAGCCCTAATTTCCTTAAAAAATTGACATTAAAAAGATCATTGATTGGTAACTGTTTTAAACTCATTTAAATAATGAACAACTAACCCACCTTCTACCATTTTCATGTTAAAGAAACGCTTTATAAGACATACCTTATTTGAAGAGAAAGGCTTTTGACATAACTTCGCTAGGTTTCCATCAACTCTTTATTTGTCTTTGCTTGTATAATATTAAATGTCACCGATTGTGTTAGGTATAAACCAATACTACCAAGTGTCTTGCTTTCAAAAACATCCCAATCCTCATCAGACATTGATGTTAGTTTCATGGGCTTTCCTTCCAATAGCCACCATAAATCCTTCTCATAGAGATTCCTCTCCATTTGTATTTCTTATAACTGAAAGTTCTCTCCATTAAACTTCTCAACCTTCAACTTACCCCCGTCTGCGATTACTCCCACTCAACCGTGAGACTCCCACTCAATCATAAGACCTTGCACAACAAAATAACCCACTCTAATACCACTTGTTACGTTTACAAGATTGAAATTTAACAATTACATGCAAATACAACAAATAATACAAAGGAATAAAGCACACAAAAGTAGAACAAGAAGACACAAATATTTAACGTGGTTCACCCAATCTTGCACTACATCCACCAAGCAGAGAGTCCAATCTTATTATCCAATAATTTCAGCCAATTACAATCTGCAATCCCTTGCAACTCAATATCACTGGACGGAGCTATGAAATTCTCATCATGAATAACCCTAACCCTAAGCCATTATAACAAGACTTATGTCAGGTAAAAAGTTAACCCTAAAAATAATTCACGAGTCAACTTTGGGAGAATCTTGACAAATAAACCTAGGGAAATCCTCGACGAGTCAACTCAAAAACGTTTGACGAGTTAACCCCCAAAATATTTTCGGGTCGTTTCCCCGAACCCAACGATAAATGAAAAATGTACAGCACTTTCCTAATCAATCACCACAAACCAACACTTCCAAATTTGTCCACCCATCCTAGTAACCCCAGACACTCCATTTTATTCCATTACACTTGTACTCTTATCCAAATTATTAATCAAGGAAAAAATACATTTAACATTACTAGGAGTATACCTATGCGGCTTTTTTTCTTTATTGTGAAAGATTCTTCTTGAGTCAATAATGATGTTGTACATACTTTTTGAAACAATCCAATCTATGTAAGCTCTTATCTTCAAGACCTCCATGATCTTCACATTCAACCTTCCCAATCCTTCATGATACTTCAGCCACAAAAGTATGGAGGAGAATTTAATCCCTCTCAAGATAAAAAAAAATTATGTATTAATTTTCCAATCATAAACTTTTGGAATAATTAGTACCCTTTCACACTAACATCAATATTAATGATACATTTCATTATCTTATTCTCCAACCTTCACTACTTCTCAGGCTATATATGTGCATATTCTTCATAACCTACAACTCTCAAATGTTTTAGTACAAACTTTACCTTGTGAATGCTTACATATTGGTCTTGCCATCAAGAGTTGATGTAAGAGTCTTAGAAATAATGCACTCACCCATCGCAACTTCTATATATAACAAAATTTACAACTAATAGTAGTCCTCAAAACCTTTATTTTTCTACCAAGTTGAGTTTGCACAAGAACATTGACTCCTTAACTAACAAAAATACTTGAAATAAAGTACACCCATATTGTTGTCAAAATATCACCTATAAATATATGACTACAATAATATAAATTGAAAACTTTAGTAGCACCAAATACATTTGACTAAATCAAGTCTAACACTTCAAATTTAATTTTAAAGTTACAAGACCATTCTCACCTTTATCGAATGTACACTAGTGCCCAATAGGTTCAAGACGTAACACAAGCGTTGAATGGGCACAATGTTTCCTTCCTTAAAGATATAATTTTGAAATGGAAATGAATGTCAAATGTACAAATTTAAATTAGGAATGAAATAATTGCAAGGTTGAATGGGTACTCGTACCCACACCCCTGGTACATGTACCGGGTACTGGTACACGTACCCACGTACCGGGTACTCAGTGGGTACTCGGTGGGTACTTGGTGGAGAGCATCATAGCTAACGAACTTGATTAAGATTTTTGATTTTTGTTTCAGTTTTTTGTTTGCCTATAAGCTTATCAACTTGTTGTTTATGAAGCTTAATTCAATATGTAATCAATTTGAAACTTTGATGCTATACTGATTAATAGTAAACTTTATCACTATTCAAGTCAGAGGTTTATCATTTGCAATATGTTATTTTTATATGATTTATATTATTGTTCATGTTTAAAGTTTTTTTTCTCTCTTATGCATCTAAACATTCAACATATATATTATTACAAACATATTGCAAATCTGAAACTGAAAACAAAACATTACATCTGCAAAATTTATCACTATTCTTGGTTTGATAACTAAATGTCATGACTCGTATTTTCAGACATTCTATAAAATATTAAATTAAAAAATTGATGTACCCAAGTACCCCCGTCCCCTATTTTGAAAAATAGTCATACCTGTACCCGTACCCAAAGTAGCCAAGTACCCCTGTCCCTGTGCAACCTTGAATAATTGTATTTAGAAAAGAATTAGGAAATTGGTAACTTCAGATCTAAATAACTCACAAACGAAATGCAAGAAATACTTGTAACTAGTTTTATGAGATGTTGGTATCCTAACAAGCCTACTTGTAAAATTTGAGCATGTTTACGAAGATATAGGTCAGATCTGAAACATACTCAGGCATAGGTCGTTAGAGGCAATGTATACCCAATCACAAAATTTTCAAGGTGTATCTGATTGTTGCCAAGCTCCCAAAGAAAGCTCTGTAGCATGTTCCATGCATAAACCCTCATGGACAGAGGTAGTAATCACTCATACCCATGAAAATATCTGAATGTGTTTGACATCAAGAAGTTGACCTTGATTTGTGCAATAGGAATCCAGGTTTCCCTCTCAATTACATGGATCTAGAAATGCCACTCCTAGATCTTCAATGTAGATATGCTTAAAAATTGTTTGCAATGAAGGAGAGCTGAATATAAGTGAATGTAAGGATGAAATGATATTCTTGTTTGAATGAGAATTCCTCTAGGTGGCTATCATGCAAGAGATCCTTTCTTTAATAGAGAAGACTGCCATGGAAAGAAATGGAATGAATTGGAGGAACTAGATTTGAGATGCTTGCCTTTAAATCTTGAATCCAATTGCTCAATTGCTCTTGATTGCTTGATTTCTCTTAAAAAATTGATTGAAAATTCTTGACTATGGCTGTAGATGTCAAAATGATGAGAGATTGGGTGTTTATATAATTAATCCATAATTTCAAGACTCAAAATTGACCCAGGCCAACCACAAAAATTAGATATGGCATCACACCCCAATAATGAGCCCCGAACCAAATTTGAGCCACAACCCAAGGGTATAGGTTGTCGGAAACAACCTGTGCCTATATATATGTTACATATGACATATACTCGTGGTTTTGTGATAAAATTTAATCTAGGAGATGGGGAGGTAAAGAAGAAATGAGAAAAGAGAAATTGGGTAGCCATGATCAAACATCACACACATATGACCTCAAAATCACCTAAATAGAGCATAATAGATGATCCAATTATAGGTGCTAACCATTTAGGATGATACATCTAGCCCCCACTTTAGTAGGAGTATGAAACAAGAATATGCTCCGAGTAAAGTAGATCAACAAATAAGAATAATCTTATCAAGGTCAAGGAGACAAAGAAACACCAAGCCCCTAAGTGAATTAAGTCGTCATCAAATCCAAAATATGGATAAAAGAGGCATTGGTCAAAAGAGATAGAGAAGAAAGAGAAAGAGGCACGAACACTAGCGTAGCCAAGTATTGTGTTAAAATGGATTATGCAACGAGAAAGCGTCTCTCCAAAAGATGGCATTCATAGCCTAGAAGGTTGTATTATGCTACTCAACCCATCAAAACACAAGCATCAACCCTTAACTAAAATATTATCTCCATTAAGAGATCCTGATAAGGTGATCATTCCTAAGGAAAGCATTATCTCCAAAGAGATCTATGAAAGGAGGATCAGTCCATAAGGAAATCATTATCACTGTAAAGGGATTCAGTGAGTAATGCACAAATGCATCATATTCAAAAGATGAACATAAGTAAATCATTATATCCTTAGCCATCTGCATAAAAGCAATTGTATCGACATATAGCCTTTACGGGAGCAATGGCTATAACATAGCATACATGCACCCATGAAAAATATTTCCACTATCAGATCACTATTATTAAAATTCTATTGACATCATCCCCCTAAAGGTAGTAGAATTGGAAGAATGTCACATAATAATTAGGAGGAATAGTCTTTTGGGACGACATCACAAAGACAAAAAAGAATACATAGTTACCTTATTGCATCATACCCTATCAAACAACACAAAGACACATTTAAGAACCGTGGAACATGCACTTCATAATATGTAACAACATATGGAAGAAATAAGAAACAAATAGAGGAATGTGACACCTTTTTAATTCTTTATCACCTCACACCAATGAAGCAACGACAGTCGTCCAAAGAAATCTAAACAAAATATATAAAAAGAAGCACATCACGAGCACAGAACATTAAAACAAGCTACCACGAGGAATACACATTAGAAGATGAGATAGTCAAGAATATGGCCTGCCCCCCAATTTTAGTCTATAGTGTTTAGGGAAAGAGGGAAATATGCAAGAGGACTAAGAGATAATTAATTTCAAAATAGATCTCGTAATTCATGATTAATATCAATGAGCTCATACATATCATCAGAATTAGAAGCATGGATATGATTATTTTCATTAGAAATATTAAGATTGTCACCATCAAGCGAATCTTCTTCATCCAAGTTAATTGTAATATGATCCAAGACATGAATAGAATCATTATCTTTGTTTAGTTTTATCTTTTTCAAATTAACTTACTCCCTTGGGATATGCATAGGTTGGTCAACAAGAATCAAAGCATCAATAGGCGTCTTAGGAGAGGAAAGATTTTGGGAAGCATGCAAACAGGCTCTAACATTATATTTACAACCCCAGTCATGACCACAATGGTTACATTTGGTTTGGCTTGACATTTTATTTTGTTTAGGATCAATCAATATACGGTCCTTTTCTTCTTTAGGAGGAAGAACAGAAGGCACCGCACTAAGTTGAGAGATAACACCAATCAAATATTTATCACATATAGGAGGCAAAAAGGAAGCATATAAAGGTGTAGAACATCTAGCGAGAAGTCCAGGTCTAGGTCAATGAAATGTCATATCCTTAGAATTGCTAAGCTCACAAATTTATAAATTTTAAATTTTTTATAGGCTTGAAAAAGATTGCCCTTAAAAAGTTGTCTTGTTTGTGGACTAGAATGCCAAAAGAAATTGAGGTCAAAGTAACCTCTAGGCATTGAAGATTGATAGAGACAATGATTCATTATGATTTTTCTCCATTATGCTGAAATTTCAAATACTTGTGATTAGGAGAGAATAAGGTTTTCGTTGAAGTGAGCTAAGGAAGACCAAGCCTAAATTGAAATTGATAGCAACTTGGGATGACAACAAGGGTGACATCTAGATTTCTACCACCAAATATTATAGGAAGATTAGGGGAACCATGAGTAGGATAGGTGAAACCATTGTACGTTTTGGATTATAACATCACAATTATCATAGAAATAACATTACAACTGTCTAGTGTAAAGCTATTCTTTAATTATAAATTTAATCACCTAAACTTTGCCTAGTAGAACTTAAGCCCCTCATTTGGATCAAATTACCTCCAATAAAATCTTAAATCCCAAAGGCATATTTAATAGACATAATTGTACAAAGTAACCCTGAAAATCCCCTTTGCATAATTAAATCAAAAAAATTAAAAAAATCCTATATCAAACTTATATTATAGTCTAATTTCTAGATCTTTCATATTTATTTAATTGTTATACTATCGCTTTTAATATAGAGTTTCTACACTTTTGCACGTACTTAAACCTGATTAATTAGCAATTAAAGGGGATTTATACTTTCAAAAAATTTCATTTTGTCTTATTCTGACTAACATCTCTTTTGCCTCTTATTCCTCACCACTCATTTCTACGTAACCTTGCTTCTCCTTCACTCTCCTTTTGCCTCTTAATCTCAATCACACATTATTTGCCACTTAATCTTAACCCTTCGTTGTAGAGGCAAGATCTTTAAAAGCTCTTCTCTGCAATGAACAAAGGATCCATCTATTGCACATTCTAGAGTAATCTTGCTAATTTGAATTCCTAGCTCTTAGTTTCTTTCATTATTATGCTCACAGCTCTGTTGCATTCTTAATTTACTTCATTCTTAGTGTTAGTGAACAGATTTATCCTCTCAAAATTGCCTTCACAAGTGACCCTTAAATGCCCAGAATCAGAAAACAAAGTGAACTAACAGTTGGAAAGGCTATCATGAGATTGATAACTTTCCTCTAAATTGTGTGGAAGAGCTCTCTCCAAAATAATATTCAAGCAATTAAATATTGATTGTCTTTAACCTGAAGACAGGAAAGCAATTGACATTCATCCATCAATATCAAATGTATACGATTATAAACTTATATAATGATGAGAAACATAAATAAACAGCCTACATACCACTTACTCAATCTTTCACATTACAAGGAATCCAAAGGAATTAAATACCTTGTTAGGCAAGGCAAGGGATGCATAAACCAATAGATTCAAACATCTACTTAACAAGAAAATAGAGGACAATATCTAAAATATGAAAGAGATCACCAATTGATTTATACCAATTAGAGAAACAAATATCTGTACCAACAGATCCAATTTATGAACTAACTCTTTATTTCAGATACATAATAAAATGACCACAAGATCACTTCATCCCTACTATCAAGACTAAAGTGCAGAACACACATAAAAGTAATTCCCTTGCTGTCCTCTGTTACAACTGTATTCAGAATTAATTGTCTTTCTCTCCTCGTTACCAACTGACCCTTGGAAAGAACCCCAAATATTACAGAGAAATAACAATGCACTGCAACATGTAATCATAGCATGTTGCTTATAAAGAAAATTCATCAGTCACCGGTTAAATTGTAATCTTTATGATAGGCCTTATATGTTTCTACTTCATGCATTCCATATTCACCATTTTGAATCTGAACTTTGAACTTGGGGTTTTTGAACCTATACTTTTCAACTTGAATTTGTATCTTCATTTTGAACTTTGCACTTCTTAGTTCGAGATTCAAGTTTAATATTTCCTGCCAATGTTGTCCCCTTAAAAAGTATAACTTCACAAAAGCACCATAAATAAAAACCACTACAAATTATGAGAAGATTTGGGGAAATTTCTTCATGAGGCTTGGTTTTAAAAATTTAAAACTTGGGTGCCAAAAGAAAGCCAACACTTAGCATAGTCTTGCACTGTTAAATCTAGTTAGCTTTCTTGCATTGTTTATCATCGCATAGTGCTTGCATTCTCAATCTAGAATACTACTTATTTCCATTCATTCTAGCTTTGTTAATCTTGCATTCTAGTTAATTTCTAGTTTTGCAATGCATTTGAATGTTCCATTTTTTAGTACTCAAGTCACTAATCTTTTATTCGATTTGATAAGCATCATCAAAAGGATTAAACACATTTCAACTAGCAAGCAATAAGCTGCTTTTGGTAATTTAGTTGGTCCATTTAAACCTCCTATAGCTAATTTTTTGAGCTAATGGTTTATTGACTGTTGCTTTCATCTTAAATTTGATAGCAATATTTAATGACATATCTTTGGCGCCCACCATAATGCAAGAATCAAAAAATTGTCCCTTTACTTGCAGATTTTTTTAACTGATTTTGTGAAACTGTGACAGTGCTCGTACCATACAGTGAGAATACTCATACTGCACAGTGAGAATACTCGTACTATTCTGTGAGTATTCTCCTACTCTAAAACTATCGGTATTTACTCGTACTGTGCAGTGTGAAGACTCGTACAAGTCTACATCTCCAGAATTACTCTGTATTTACTCGTATCGAAAATAATGACCATTTTTAGGGTCCTAGACCTCGAATTGTTTTGGATTTGATGCTTATTCCAAATTTGTCTTGGCTTTGACCTTTTGTTTTGTACGTTCTAACAATTTCTTGCAAGGTATTTAATAGAGAAGTCACTCGCCAAGGACATCAACATCTGCTTATTGCAAAACTACTAATGCTTTGTGGATGTAGGACACTTGCCAAAGACTTATTACGAGGCTACTAAAGGTATTTATCTTGCAAGTTGTCTTCAATATACAATTAAACATTGTGCTTTCATAGATTTGGTTTTCTAGGCACATAGTTTCAAATAGAAGGCTTCTTTTCTTGTGATTAGTTGAGTAGTAGGAGAGTATGCTCTTCACCTCCAAGAGGATGAATTAGAAATCTTGACCTACTTGATTGGTTAATACTTAAAGGAATTTTGGGTAAATGAACATGTGCTTGATGTCATCTCAAGAAATATGCAGTAGGAGACTATGCTCTTCTTCTTATAAAAAATAAAAAATCTTCACCTCCATTAGTTATCCATTTTACTTTCTTGAATTTAACTTTAGAGTGTCTGCCAAGAGAACAATCTTATGGGAAGGACCCAAGTAGGAAACAAGCGAACCCGGCTAACTCCACCCCACTATAATCAAAAGCTTCCTTCAATCCAAAGAGAGGGAAGACCTGGCTATTATCTACTTCCAATGCTTCTTCATATCTAGGGCCTAGTTGCCTCAAATCTTGATGAGGAAGACTACACTTCTCTAGGTGCTTGTAGGGTCATTTGTTGGATATTGCTAATGCATTAGGGAGATTGTTGGATACATTTAATATTTTTAATCACTACATTGAGTGATGTTGGAATTACTGTTGTTATCACTCGTGTTTTATCACTGATCTCAACATATGTTTCTATGAAGACAACAAATCGGTTATTACAGCGTTCGAATACTATACGAATGTTTCAGAATCTGCGAAGTCAGTTGTGTCTACAAGAAGATGTTTTGATCTTATATCTAAGACCGCATGATGTAATATTGCATATCGGCTAAGTTACAGAAGATTTAGTGCAGACCGGTTACTGTACAGTGACAGTGGAAATTGACAGAGTAAGTCTCTGAGTTTTGGGTATATCTTATAGCCGATGAGGAGTCAGTGTATGCGAGATTAAGGAATGACACATAGGGTACTTAAGAATGTTCGATGGTTTGCACAAGGTACTGAAAGCGGGATAACATAATTTCTGGCATGTTCTTGAACAGACCTATTTGGAAGCCGACTTGAGAGTTGTAGCGTGTGTCATGAATGGCGTCCATGATTTATGGATGTCGGTCCTTAATTGATGAATTCTAATTATTGTATACTTGTGTTAGATACCGTGTATATCTTAGCAAGGAGTTATGTAATTATTTTTATATTAGGAAAGCCTAGTTGGCTGACCTAATGGTTTATTTTATAATAGGGTATTTATGTAAGATCTTTTCTTTTGAAAAGATATAATGGTAGAATGAATGTGATGCAAAAGAGGATTGTGGAATCTGCGAGTTTGTGTTTGCTGGATGTAGAGAAAAGGATAAATTATATACTTCATTAGAACTGATCAAGCAAAGACAATTTCTATCAGACAGTTTAAATATTGTGTATCTCTTTACATAAACTTGTTGCGAAAAGTGAGTTCTGAAGGTGTATATAACCTTCTTTGGGCAATGAGCCTACCCTTCTTTTTCCTGACTCCTCACAAGGTCTGTCCTCTAACAACGACTATGTACTGTAATGTTTTAATTAGCTCCTAACAAGGCTAAGATCTTCTAACAAGGATACTATACTCTCAATACATCATTAGTGGGTGTTAATTCAAACCGAGGTTTTACCTTTAACAGGGTTTCCTCACCACGAAATATTGCATTATTGTGTTGGAATTCATTGTGTTCATTTGATTTGATATCAAGCTCCTATTCAAAGTTTAAAGTTTAATAATCTGTCATATAACTGATTCACCCCCCCTCTCTAGTTTACAAGACTACAAGGGCAGTACATTCAACTTGTATAGGGCCATGAGGTCTTAATCTTGCTTGCGAGACTATACATTTTGGCTGCTTATAGGGCTATAGGCCTCAATTTTGGTTGCGAAATTAAAGGGGGTAGTCATGAACAGAGATTCTTTACTAGAAACCTTAGGATTTAGACACCTTAGGATCACCCCAAGATTACTCACCATATGTACTCCCTTAGATGCTAAAGCTTTAATGTGGCAATGTGCAAGGACATGCGCTGCGAGCATTCATCTCTTCCAATTGATCCATAACTTGCATAGTCCTAGGAAAGGCTATTTATCCACTTAACTATGGGGCTAAGAGCTATCAAGTTGTGGGCAAAGATTGGAACACTTCCCTTTTGACCTTACGTAGAGTTTCCTTGATGTGCCTTAATGTGATAAAGACCCGTGAAGACTATTGTGAACATACACAAGATACATTTCGCACATTGCTATACCTTGCTAGACTTTACAAATGCTTGTGTCCCCAAAGTTGCTTTGTCCTTCGGTGGATTATTTGGAAACTATTCTTTGATCCCACTATTCCCGGTTTGGAAACTCTTAAACCTGATTTAGAGACACTTACATTGATAGCGGATTTTAAGCCAAAGTTGTCCAAATTGTTCAAAATTCTTGAAAATAATGGTAAATTCTCCATTTTCCTATATTCTGTCATTTTCTACAGGATCTTCGTGTACAACATGAGTGCTTCATCGCACCCAGTATTGAGTTTTATGGTACGATAGAACTAATTTTCACCATATTATTGCGCATAGTGTTGTGTTTCATCCCATCCTTTTCTAGGTTTTATCGTACAATTTTTTGTTGTATATGAGCCTTTGTACACTTTGAACTGGTTGTCATACCTAACATCATTCATCTGTGGCTTTGGTGGATGTCTATATCAAAAAAATCTAAAAATTTTACCCCAACTTGGCGGCATCATAACTTTTGACTCGGTGCTCGAAATTGCGAACAGTTTTCATCCTTGGAAAGATAATCAAAACCTCTAATTTTAGTCTCTAAAATAGTGCGCTATTGGCAACCCAATTTTTGGGACTATTGACAATCTCCACTCCCAAAAATGAGCAGAAGACCTTCACAAATGCAAATTAGTAATACCTAAAAAAATGCCGAAAAAAATTTAACAAATTTTGAATTTTTTTATTTTTCTAAAAAATGATCATACCTGCTCATGGCCTTCTTGGCCCATCAAATTCAGAGTCCCAAGAGATGAACATCATCACATGAGCCCATACTTGCTTATCAAGAGAATCAAAATGATCACATCATGACTGAAAACAAGTGGACTAGATCCTATAAACATAACAAGGAAGAAGAGATCCTTATGACAACCTTATCAAAGAAAATCCAATCTTTGAAATCTGACATTCAAGACTTGAAGGAAGAAAAGCATACATCCTCCAACGAATCCCATTAAGAGAAATCTGTCCTTTGCTTTTTGATAATGAACAATCTATATCTTCGTCTTCTTCAAGCAAGGACACATCAAAATTTCACATCAACTCTATCTTTGACCAATATCAAATTCCTAATAATCCAATCTCTCATCAACATCTTAATGAGAATCCTATCTTTGGTCGACAATCTGTTCTACCAATCCATGATAATCTAATCTATGATCCAAAAAATGAAGAGGTAACATCAATTTTGAGTAAGACTCTTGTCTATCAGTCCTAGGATAACAACAAGTCAGATCATCATGATCTTAAAGCTCATATTTCTTTGACAAACACAAGGCAATCCAAATATCCATTAGATAGATCATTCCCCCCTCTGGGATAGTCTTATGGGTCATCTTAAGAAGAATTGCTTGAAAATAATCTCATCACATTTCCTTCAACCACTTCAAGGGGACTTTCATTCTTGAGAACCTATTGTGTGTATCATCAAAATCATGAGCATAAAACTTTAGACTACATGGACTTGGAACACAAAATCCAAGATCTTATTAATGATGACATAATTGAAATTGAAGATCCTAATGACTCATCTAGTGAAGATATTGCTCTCAAGCTTAATCAAAATCATGAAGTCATGTCTAGTAATGGTTCTTAGGCGGCGTCTACCGCTTCCATCATGCATTCACCTCCTAAAAAAGGAAATCCATCCAAAATTCCTCCATTGAACCAAGAACCTAATGCTTCTCATGCTAATAATGCATATCCTCAAGGACTACCACTTAAAGAGACCCAAGCTAATATACATATTTCTAAAGTCCCCTTCCATACTTCAAAGCTCATATATCCTATTGGTCATATAATTTAAATCTTTCACACCTTAAGTTTTGAGCGTGTTCTTATTAAGTGGTCAAGTAATTGCTTTTAGGTTAATCTTACTTTTTAAGGCTTAGTCGTCAACTCACTAACTGCTATGGTTCCAATCGCTAGCTCGCAGGATTTCTTGTAGATTTTAAGTTATTCTCTGCGAGAATGTATCAGGTGTCCATATTGCAAAACATATTGAAGATCATATCTACAATGGTCGTTGGCTCAGAAGGCATCAATCAATATTCTGTGGTCTCCCGGTGAGTTGACAAGTAGGTGCAACATGGAAGATGTCTTAGGAAAGTTTGAACTTAATCGCTACCTTGCGGGGTTCTTCAGCGGTTAAGAGAAATGGTTCCCAATCTTGCAATGAAAGGAAAGGGTAAGTTCAAATCTGTGTTGCTGAGTCACGGATGATAAAACGGTTAAGTGATATCAACTAGCAACTTAGCAAGTGTGTACTCAAGTTTCATCGCTAACTCGTCCCCGTTAGTAGATCTTAGTGATAAATGCTAGGAAATTCGTGAGTAGCAATCTGGAAGAAGTCCATCGCAAAATCGGAGTGATAATGCAAACACAACATTAAAAGCTGCAATTTAGCGAACGACAATGTTTCTTTTAGTCGTTTCATCGTGGATGGTAAGGGCATTAAGCATTGACGGTTTGCAAGTTCGCAATGATTGTTTTGTTCAGCTTGTCCCTAGGTCGCAAGCTTTACTGCCGGAGTGTCTGTCAATGTGGCAACTTAGCAATGTTTATGCATTGAGATGAAGAGTAAAAGGGGGAGTCTAACTAATCATGTTTGATGTCTGGAGATTCTTGTTATGTGCATGCTTGTGTTCTTTGAATTTTTAAACAAAAAACTGAAGTTGTTGCAGTGTATCAACTCGGTGATGACATTTATGAGGAATAGATCATTGCAAGGATTGGATGATGTCATAGATGGTGTGGCGAGGTGATGGCATGGAGGCGGCTCAAAAAGTTATAAAGGAATGTGTGTTATCATTCTCTGAGTACTCTGCTATTATGCTTTTTAAGTTCAGTTCGCATGATGCTTGTATTGCACAGGAGTACAAGACACATGGCGCCTGATCAATGCACACAAGGAGGTCAGTTATCTGAGAGTGATTGCGGTCATTCAATATAACCAAAGAAGTTGTCCTAAAAACTTCTAGAAAAAGACATCATCTGTCATATTGCAAAGTTGTTGCAAGTTGCTTCAAATATGGTTGTTCTTTCGTGGCTTTTCGAGAAAAGGATTATAATTATTAGTTGTTACTGTTTTTTACTCTATCCTAACAATATGAAGCTTCTTGCATCCTGGAGTCATAACAGGATCCCAAGATTGCTATGGATATATATAGTTAAGATATAATTGTTATAAAAAAAAAATTCAATACGAGTTCTGGTCTGAGACTTTTGTAAAGAAAATGAATGCAAGTTCTGGTTTGAGACTTTTGTAAAGAAAATGAATGCAAGTTCTAGTCTGAGACTTTTGTTCTAAGTATAGTATACTTAGTCTTTATTTGAATGACTGAAGAAAAGGATATATAAATGAAAATACATATTGAGCCCCTTTTCAGTATATGATTGTCTTGATGTGTTTTTTCTGAGTTCTTGTAGATTAGAATTGTAAGGCACTTCAAATTCATCAGTTTATTAGGTAAATTGTGAAATCCATTTTTAGGTTACTTTAAAGGGAAATGTAAGTCCTGAGAATGATTCCAGAGGGTTGTAGAAAATGCATATGAATTTGATGATTATGTATTAAATTGTACGAAATAATATGCAAGCCATAATGATCTTTCATGGGTTTCAAATGTTTTCAGTGATATCTTTGAGTAGATGTATGTTCATCAACACTCTGTACCCTAGGATTAGGCACTAGTCAAGTTCTAGAATTGTACAAAGCTTTTAGAATATCTCAAATCTTTATTTATAGTTTCTATGTATGAATGTTGAATATCTGTGTCACATGGTGCAAATCCACTGTATGATTTGCTGAAAGAAGTAAATTAAATAGGTACATCCGCCTGAGCATGTAGAACTCGAACTGCAAGACAATAAAGTCCTCGTTAAGTTAGACTTTTACTTGCCAAATTTGGAGTTGGGTCGTAGAGATTCGTAGGCATATTTTCTCTATAGAAATTTGTAAAAAAAAGTGCCAACAGATCCCAAGATTTATTCTGCTTCAACGCCTATCATGTCTATCTGAAATGTCCCTTCATCAACCCTTCAAGAATCTCTCACATATGCCCAAAATCCCGTTTCATCCCTAGGAGTGGTTACATGTCTAGAGGATAATCTTAAGTGTAAGGAAATAAATATCAACAAAGTTTAAGATCGAGATACCATCCATCATTATCTAGTGGTTGACAAAAGTCCCATATCCCAAGAGTCTCATGATGATCTCTTCATCCCCTTTCATTTCTTCCAAAATGATACGCTTCCACCTGAAGAGCTATGTAACCCTCTATCTCCTACATTCTTTTCACTTTCTAAGTAAGATCAAGATACTCCTTGCATCATCACTAACGAGCTTATTGAAAGTCGAGAAGAAAGTGCTCTTCCTCTATTATCCAAATATTCTTGTCAAGATCAAAGTATCCCAATAACTCCTTGCCACAATCATCCACAGCCATCTCGAAAATATCCTATTTTTCCTATTCCTAAGAAAGCTTTTCTTGCTTATATCAAAGCTACCCATCAGCCTATTGGTATAAATAAGAATCTTACAGATCAAAGCTTTGGTTGTACTACTCACTCTATGAATGTTGATATTCCTATCCATTAACAATTTTCATCAGCCAAATCTATCATTGGTCCTTATATTCCAAAGTTGAAACCTTCAAACCTTCCATCCATATTAAGTAGCTATATTCCCCCATCCACTATACCTCTCGCTCCTAATTTGTCATACACTTCTCCCATCATACCTCAAGATCAACAAAGACATGCATCCTTGAGAAACGTCCACACATCCATCCATCTAGACCCGTCATATCAGCCTCATTCATCCATAATTCCTAAGTATTTTGGGAGCAAATTGGATGTACAACATAAAAGTCAACAATACAAGAATCCACTTACCTATGAAGATCACCATGTCCTATCTACTCGACATGTGACTTCAAACAAAAAGGAAATATTTGAGAGACCATAAGGGTCCTTAAAGAAAAGAAGAAAATAAAAGAAAATATGGGTTCCGAAATTCACCATGGAAGAATTATGATCAAAGGAACCTAAAAGTAAAGCAAAATCAATACTTATGTCGATTCCTAAGTCTCTCTTAAAGAACTTGAATATAAAATAAAAATCAAAGCTGACATTTAAGCTTCCAAAGACTTCAACTCCATATCCTTCGAAACATCTTACATCCTCTCCTTCATGTATTTTGGGTCCTTGTGTCTCAAGATCCGCATTCTCCGTCCAGTTGTCCACTACTCTTCAAGGTGTGTCTCGATGTTGATCTTATCATCATTTCCATCTACTCCTATACAAGCCTTCCAATACCCTATCTCTTATCCAATACCTCTTACTATCCTTTTCTCTCCTATCCTTCCATACCCTTTGTCTAATCCAATGCATAAAACATCTATCCTTCCCTCCATCTTATTTCCCTATCATCACCTTACCAACATCTTTGAGCATACCTCTCAACGGTCTTTGCCTATCATAGCATATCTTTCAAAAGGAGAATTATCCAAAGAGCATCAGGCTTCACTTCCTCCAAAAAAACTACAAACCTTTAAAAAAAAAATTGCTTTGGTGAAAACGTAGAAACAGGCACCTTGGTAGCAAAAGTAAATAGAAATAAATCCATCTTGTGGTGAAAACCACTACTTGTAGCACCTTGGACAAGTACCAAGATGAAAACCTAGAAAACAAACGTCATGCGTAGTTCCAACATCTTGCACTATACAGTTGGGGCAAATTCATCTACACTACCTACTTCATGTGCACTCATACTTCCTCTTTCACCTCTAATCTTGAAAAGGTTGAGCTAACAACAAACATCATATATCCTGTTATCTGCTATCCTTTCATTCAGCTAACTCGCTTCCATCCATGCTACCCTATCATGTCTTCCTTATCGAAAATTGGCTACCACTATTCTAAGCACCCTCGCCATTATCTCAAACCATTCACTCATAATCTCACTCACCCTTTATCCTCATTGTGTTATCCAATCACTACCTTATCCAAATCAACCCCTCGGTCTTGATCGAAATGAAAAAAAATTTTAAAATACATAATTTGTTAACAGAAGTCTCTTCACATGTCCACTCTTTTGGACCACACTCCTTTGTGACATCAGGCCACTATCCTATATATTATTCAACACCGCTTAAATGAGCTCACATTATTATATTCCCTTTCCCTAGCTTAAGTCATCTTGAGGAGATTCTCCCTGAGGGTTGCATTCGGTCAACTCATCCATCATGATCTTTATGTTTCATCCATCATCTTGCTAATCCATCGATCATGTCCTATAACTTGAGAGGCATTGGGGGAAAACCAATGTGATCCTTCCTCAAAACATGTAATCTCTAAATATTTAAAAATTGAAAAATAATCCTAAAAAAAATCTTACAAATTGTATGAAGTAATAAAAAAAATTTCTAAAAATAATATAAATTCCTAAAAAATCCTAAAAATTGTAAAATATCCTGAAAGAAATGAGCATCCTGATAAAAACTTGGAATCAGGCACCTTGATGTATCCTAAAAAAAATCAAATATCAAAAAATACAAAAAAAAGCAAAAAATATAAAAGAACAAAAAAGGAAGAAAAGGAGAAAAATATCTCTTCGTGAAAACCTGGAAACAGGCGCATTGGTAGAAAAAATAAAATAATCCCAACTCGTTAAAACCTGGTAAACATGCGTCACTTGTAATCAGCACTCCATCTATCAACGTGTGGCTCAGTTCTCGTGCTTCCATCAGCCCCCCTACATCCATCTCGCTCTTTGTTTACTTGTAATGTCCTGGCCTGGAACTAGTCTTAATATCATCCTCTCTTCTTCTCTATCGATTGGCGGCAATCGTACGCCTATCTGAATTGTCAGCGCTTTCTCACTTGATTGATCTTTTAAGCTTAACCTGAGTATGTTTATCAGTCCTTCCTGATGGGCAATTTACCACTGACATTGCTCGGTGTTTCTTAACAACCCAATCCTGCACTATTTTTTAACACTCCCAATCTGCACATCACTATGTTTCTTAATACATATCATATTTTGTACTATTTATTGCGTACTTGCATTATGACGCTAGTGAAAAGGTATTCATTAACACCCAACAAAAATTACATCCTAGAAAATTGAAAAATGACTAAGGTATGTTGAACTATTTTCTTGTGTTGTCTGTTACAATTAATTTTCACTTGCAATGTCTTCCAAGGTCGGTCGACGGTGTCTACTTGACTAGAGATTCACGACTAAAGCATAATAACGTTTTCTTTGATTTCTGCTTGTGGCGTGATTTTAGTGATTGTAAGGGGTGTAATAAACTGGGTGTCTATGATAAGAATTTCCATCACAATTGGAACACTGCACATACCTCGACGCAATTTATTCAGACACTTAGGTTGGGTTGTAATTATCTCTTTATCTATTGCTTGTTTGTAACACGTACGACGACACTCCCTATTATCTTGGAAGCGTGTACCTTGATATGAATGTTATCTTACAATAAATGGGAAACTATGTTCAGGTCATCTCGGTTCTTGTACCTTAATGCTTACATGTGTTTCCCACATCTTATCCGATAAGGTCATATTCATATCTCCAAGGTCCCTCTCGCACCAGTGAAGGCTGTACTGACCTCCAATATCCCAAATGCTCAAATGATGAAAAAAAAATGATTACAACATCAATGACTAGACACGTGTCTTAGCTTGCATTTCATTCTAGGTTTGGATTTAGTTTTGCATCTTAGATCTTTTTATCATCTCCCTTCCATCCTCCTGCTGAAGCCGTCCACTGTGTATATCCTTTGCATATTTATCACCACAAGATCAATTTCATAAAAAGGGGTGCGAAGTGCTAAACTCTCATAAGCTTCATTTGATTTTGAGATCCTAAATCCTTTTTTCGGGCTCGAAATCAGAATATAGAGCTGGCTCGTGCCTCAAATTATACATTTAAAGTTTCTAAGTCAAATGCAGTCTATTGCCGCATCTTGATCCCAAATCATCCTATTCCCGTCCTTCTGGTCAATTCTAATCAAACTTGGACACACCTAGTCAACAAGACACCCAAAATTGATTCCAATCATCCAAAAATCTCTTCATGTTGACCTCATGCTTTTGCACCTCATTTCCACCCCTCTTTGCATTATTCTAATTTTGAGCCCGAGGGGGTATCACAATATAGAAAATCTTCTTCATCAATCAAATATCCTAATATGAAAAATCCAGCAATTGGACCAGAAAATCAGTGACTAATACATCATCACTCAGGGCATCTTAGCTTCAGGAATCATATTAAGTTGAGATCATCTACATCATTTCTAAAAGAGTGTTCTCATCGCTTCATATTAGTTCACTCGGACAGGTATCTATTCGATCTCTCGGATCATTTTTCAGTTGATTAGAACACATCAATCTGGCATCATTCCCAGGACATATCAGGTTCATCAAAACTCATAACAATCTGGCATCATTCCTTGGGCATGTTAGGTTCACCAGAACTCATATAAATCGAGTATTGTCTCCTATTCAAGTGATTGGCTTCCTAAGAATCCTTGTCGAAAAAAACATCTCAAAATCTTTCGACAGATATTCAATCGCATCACTTCATATTTGGCTGGATACTCTCGTCTCGCTTGTCAGTCTTCTCTCAATCAAGTCTGCAGTTGATATCTCTTAGTGATCTTCGTTCCATCAAGTTCGGAGTCGGTTCCTTATGTGCAATCTATTATTTGAATCAATGTGTTGCTCGCACATCGACTCAAAGAAGTGGAAATGTAATGACCTAAAATTTGTCTAGTATAAGTTAAGCCCCTAATTTCAATCAAATTGCATTAAATAAAATCTTAAAAATCGAAGGCTTATTTATTGGACATAATTGTGCAGAGTAACCCTGAAAATCTGCTTTGTATAATTAAATCAAAAAAATTAAAAAATCTTTTATAAAGTTTGTACTATGCTCTAATTTCTAGAGCCTACATATTTATTTAATTGCTATAATTTTACTTTTAATATAAAATTTCTACACTCTTATTAAAAGAACACATTCACATGTGTGCACATAATTAATTCTAATTAATTAGCAATTACAGGGGATTTGTGCTTTCAAAATTGCTATTGTTTCTTACTCTGCCTAATATCTCTACCTAACACCTCTTTTGCCTCTTAATCCTCAACACTCATTTCTACCTAATCTTACATCTCCTTCACTCTCATTTTCCCTCTTTAGCTCAATCACACATTCTTTGCCACTTAATCTCAACCCTCCATTCTAGAGAAAAGATCTTTAAAAGCTCTTCTCTCCATTGAACAAAGGATCCATCTTTTGTGCATTCTAGAGTAATATTGCTAATTTGAATTCCTAGCTCTTAGTCACTTTCATTATTATGCTCATAGCTCTCTTGTATTCTTAATTTACTTCATTCTTAGTGTTAGTGAACAGATTTGTCCTCTCAAAATTGCATTCACAAGTGACCCTTAAGTACACAGAATCAGAAGACAAACTAAACTAACAGTTGGAAAGGCCATCATAAGATTGATAGCTTTCCTCTGAATTGTGAGGTACAGCTCCCTCAAAAAAGATATTCAAGGAATTAAATATTGATTATGTCTACAGCCTACAAACCACTGAATCAATCTTTCACATTATAGGAAGCCAAGGGAATTAAATACCTTGTTATGCAAGACAAGGGATGCGTAAACCAACAGATTCAAACATATACTTAACAAGAAAATAAAGGACAATATTTAAAATATGAAAGAGATCACCAACTGATTTATCCCAATCAAAGAAATAAATATTTGGACCAACAGATCTAATTTCTAGAGCTTTCATTTTTATTTAACTGCTATAATATTACTTTTAATATAAAATTTATACACTTTTATTAAAAGAACACTTTCACATGTGTGCACATACTTAATTCTAATTAATTGGTAATTAAAGGAGATTTCTACTTTCAAAATTACTATTTTGTATTATTCCACCTAATATCTCTACCTAACATCTCTTTTGCCTCTTAATCCTCAGCACTCATTTCTACCTAATCTTGCATCTCCTTCACTCTCATTTTGCTTCTTAATCTCAATCACACATTCTTTACCACTTAATTTTAACCCTCCGTTGTCGAGGAAATATCTTTAAAAGCTCTTCTCTCCATTCAACAAAGGATCCATCTTTTGTGCATTCTAGCATAATCTTGCTAATTTCAATTCCTAGCTCTTAGTTGCTTTCATTATTATGGTTATAGCTCTCTTGCAATCTTAATTTACTTCATTCTTAGCATAGTCGTGCATTGTTAAATCTAATTTTCTTTCTTGCATTCTCATTCTAGAATACTAGTTTTTGCATTCATTTTAGCTTTATTAATCTCATTCTAGCTAATATTTGGTTTTGCCTTCCATTTTAATCTCATATTTTGGAGTAGTCAGGTCACTGATCATTTATGCCAATTTAATGAGCATCATAAGAAGGATTAAACTCACCTGAACTAGGAAGTAATAAACCGCTTTTGGGAATTTAGTTGGTTCATTTGATATGGCCTCCTACAGCTAAATTTTTTAGCTAATGGTTTATCAAGTGTTTGTTGCATCTTAAATTTGATACCAATATTTAACCACACAATAACATTCACCATACAAATGGAATCTACAAGAACACCACGAGAAAGAAGACCATTAACCATTGTTACCATATAAAGAACACCATTAGGTGCTTTAATAGTCTATCTAGGATCAAAGGTAATACATGCCTCAGACTCAACTTTGGACTTAGGTTTGGATTGAACAATAACGTTGACGACATATTTTGCCTCTGTACATTCAACATCATAGTGAACAACATAGGTGAAAGAAGGAAAATACAGAGTAGACTCAACAATATTTATTAAAAGAAAAGGCAAAGGATTGATATAAATTTTTAAGCTTTGGTTGGGAGGTGTTGCAAATTTGTTTCCTTGATCATTAACACCCTTAATAGATATCACATATAATCACTGAGGTCTTGAATAACAAATCTCAAGAATAAATACTTATCAGAATCATGGCAGCGTTGAAAATGAAAATTATGAGGTTTAAAAACAAATGAAAAATGAGCCACACCTTCAGACGCTACTGTCACTTTCTCATCAACTTGATTAGATCAATTATTGATTTTCATGAATCTCTTAGGTTTCTATAAATTTTGATGCAATGTGGCATCAGTCTTATCAACTGGAGACATTGGAGGAGTGCTCTCAAAATTGACTCATGTGAAGCTGATAATTATAAAGCACTGCACATAATTATTCTAATACATTCAAAGTATATCTAACCACCAAAATAAAAAAAGAAACATTATGAGTAGGGTTCACAAAAATGCAAAAGGTGAAATGGGAACCAATGCAAAACTAGGGTACATCACCTCCCATTTCAAGTATTTTGCACATTTAGAAGGAAGATGGCCCCAATAGGCTCAAGACATGACTCAAGCGCTAAATAGGGGCAATATTTCCTTCGTTAAATATGAGAGTTTGAAATCAAAATAACTGGTAATGTTAGAAATGTAAATTGGGAACATGAAATAATTATATTTAGCATTGAAATGGGAAACTAGTAACTTCCAATCTGAATAACTCACAAACGAAATGTGAGAAATATCCATAATTGGTTTTCTCAGCTCCCAGCAATATAACTTGCCTGCCCAGAAAATTTGAGCATGTTTATCGAGGCATATGTCTAATCCGACGTATATATGGGTATAGGTCGTTTGAGAGGACATATACCTAGTATGTTCACCCAAAATTTTAAGAGTTTGTCTGATTGTTCTTGACTTGCCCAGAAAAGATCTCGCAGCTCCATAGCCTGTTCCTTTCATAAACCCTCATGGAGGGATGTAGAAACCGCTCGTACCCATCAAGATGCTTGAGTATGTTTGGAATGAAGGAGTTGATGTTAAATTATAGAATAGGAATCAACGATACCCACACAAATGCACCGATCTATAAACACCACTCCTAGATCTTTAATGTAGATGTGCTTCATACTCATCTGCAATGAAGGACAAATGAATATAGGTGAATGGAATTATCAGATGATCTTTCTTGATTAAGAATTCCTCTACTTGGCCATCACGAGAGAGAAGCTTGCTTCAATGGAGAAGACCACCTTGGAATGAACTTGAATAATAAAAAGAAACTAGATATTAGATTTGTGCCTTTAAATCTTCAATCCAATTGCTCAATTGCTCTTGATTACTTGATTGCCCTTAAAAAGTTGATTAAAAAAGCTTGAATATGGTTTTCGATGTCCAAATGACGAAACATAGGATGTTTATGTACTTACTCAATTTCAAGATCTTCCATTAACACCCCAACATAGAGCTCCAGGCCAAATTTGGGCCAAAACCCAATGGTATAGCTCATTTGAAATGATTTCTACCTAGGTATAGGTTAGATCTAACATATAACCAAGGTTTTGACCTGAAATTTAAATTAGGAGTCGAGGACGTTAAAAAGTGGGAAAAGAAGAATCAGGTTGTGAGGATCAAGCATAACATACATATGACCTTGAAATCACAAAAATGATGCCTAATAGTATCCAATTATGGGTGCTAACATTTTAGGATGGTACAAAAGCAAGATCTCGATTTAGTTCTTAGAATGATAGTTCTTGTCCACCACATCTCACCACTAGTTGCAATGGTGATAGTAAATAATTTGAGCATTTTCGGGCTAGCTAATAAAAGAAATGTTACACTATATAGGACAGGCACCTAGCGAAAACAAATTCTTCTACACACAGATATACAAAAAGAAAAGTCGAACCCATATACCAATTTTAACTTCAAAAGTAATGCTTAATACAATTATGCAAGTGATATTTACAATAATACATCAACACATGAAAAAGCACGAGATTTAGGTGGAAACACAAAAGGGAAAAACAATCGTTAGAAAAGCTTCTTAGATCTGCTACCCAAACATAGCTTTATTGAATAATGATGAATTTACAATAATTTTACATAAAACAGCCCACAAGAGATACAACCTCTAAATGTAGATAACTAAGCAGCAATTCAAATAATGATTCATCCACCTTAAATACAATAAAGATATTAGTGGACCTTCCAAACCCAAACTTCATCATCTATCTCATCTGATTTTCTCTAGAGCTCTATCACAATGTCTATATAATCCGCATCTTAGTTTGCACACTTCATAGTATGTGCTCTCTTTGTTAAGTATACAACTTCTACCTCACACACACACACACACTTCATAGTATGTGCTCTCTTTGTTAAGTATACAACTTCTACCTCACACACACATATATATCTCTCTGTGCGTGTGAGGTAGAAGTTGTATACTTAACAAAGAGAACACATGCTATGAAGTATGACCACACACACACACTCTTCTGTTTATTATCCATATATAGCTTGCACATCTTCTACCTCACAGAATAATGAAACTAATTGACATTATATGCATTCCAATACTATTTATTCTTGCATGTCCATCTAAAACATAATTTGAATATTTGAAATTCAACCCACGATAAAATCCTTAATCTAAACATGCATTCAAGTCTTGGTCCATAATCCAACACATTACACCAGGAGTATTATCAAGCTATGCATTATGAAACATTAACTCAATTATCCTTAGACCACCTTCAACGCTTCCTTCGACTGGTGCACATTACCTTCCTGTAGTGCATTCGACAGAACCTTTTGCTCAATCAATGAATAAGCACTATGAATAATTTGTCATCTATAACATTCTAAATACAAGAGCACTATCACCTGAAAATAGAACATTTTTCTTCATGCATGTACCCTTACTTAACTTTCAAAGCACATAAAAATGCTTCATTGTAGTAGAATATGATACCATGAACATCAATAGTACAATTAAAAACACCTACAATTTGTGATCAATAAAACTTATAACCTAAATTCAAATCATTCCAAACCTCATCAAATTCATTAAACATATAGGAACTGATTATACCGATATATGATGATAGCATATAGAGATTTTTTGAATCATTACTCTACTCTATCCTTCATTATCCTCAAATACTTTGACATGACTCAATCTCCTTGACATCCACAACTTTCTTAACACCAATGATAACACTATACTCAATACAAAGTGCCCACACCTAAACTTATAACAAGCACATTAGCTCACATAATCTTATAATATCCATTAGAGAAAATACTCTACACATCTACATCACTGAGTTTGCTATATAATAAGAACTTTTGTGTTAAAATAGAAATGTATAATATAACATGATCACATTAACCTATTTAGACAACGAATTAAATCAACAAAGTGCCATGATCGACTACGCTCAAATGAGTTGACTCATCAAGTATCTTCCCACCATTTTAATTTTCATAATTTCAAAACCAACTGTGTTGAGATGGCGTAGAAGAGAAAGCCTCAAAATTGATAGACCATGCACATTTTAATGCAAGAGTCATTGATCGCACATGAAAAAGGTATCTACATCATCTTCATATTATTTTTTTTAACTCACATTATACATTATTTATTTTCATCTCTTTCTCCACTTAGCAATCTCTAAAAAAATTCAAATTCTTTTTACAATTTCAACAATTACCCTTAAAATATTTGACAAATTTTAGACGTACATATTTATTCCTTCTAGTACTTTTATCCTTTCAGCTTTTCTCTTCTATGAACAACTAGACCTTTCTTATTACATTAAGAAGGATTTTGTATCCTCCTATACAAGTAACATGACCTCTACCTGATTGATTTTTCATTTTTAAGAAAATGTTTTGATTTGCATTACTGTATGCTTATACAAATCTAGAAAATAATGTTGTAGTGTCACACAATAATACTTCTCTAATTTATTGCAAATAAAATGCATTTGAATAACGATCATATTTTATATAATCAAATTACTAACATGTCTTGCATCATCCAATCTTAAGGTCTCCAACATTTATTATTAACATTTTATAACTAATTATTTAGTATGGTACAAATCTCCCAACCTCTTTTAAAATTGTATATTGGCTTCATGTAAATTCTATAAAGTATAATTTACAAAGAGCACCTTGATTAGACCTATTGCCTTTTCTCAAAGAGATTCAAGTGATCTTGTAATATTGTAGTGAGTTTATATTTGGATAAGATAGCCCATGTATCTTTGTATAGAGTCATATCACCAATTTTTAATTTTAACAACTCATGTACTTAGTGCTTGTGAACTTCTCCATCTATATAGTTAATGTGCTTCCCATTTCCCTACGCACCAACATCAATAAGTACAAGATCTTTTATTGAAATCATGACTAGGGAAAATTTATAAAAAAATTTGTAAAACCTAAGACCCATGTAATTAAAATATAATATCATATCAAATTAGGGAAATGTTAAAAATACATTTTTTACCTAAATTTATATGATATGTATGCAAAGATTAAAGTTCATTATATAGTCACAAGGAAATTATAAACATAAAATCAATAGTCAATAACAAAATAATCTATTAATGGGATACTCTTTTGACAGTAAAGCCCCACACTCCAAACCAACTCGAGTGTATTCTACATAAATCAGGTCTGCTAACCTTAACCCAAACCAACAACAAATCTAAATGAGTTCTGATAGCATGCCAAAAACCATCAGGGAGACATTATCTATAAATAGCAAAAATCTCATGTATAAATCTCTAGTTATAAACAACATCAACTATTAAGATGAGTTTATCGGCTACAATTTTATACCCCCTAAACTGATCATTAGCATGTCATAATCCATTCACTAACTTGAACTCTCTATCTTGTCTCTATAATTTCTATTCGATGATGTCTTGTGACATTTCATATCACGCACCTTAAATTAATTAATCGTAACCCACTCTTACAATTTTTTTGCACATAATATATACCTTTTGCATTATGGCTCACTTTATAAAATTTGTAAATTTTAATTCTAGAAACCGATTGATCTCTCTTGTTTAAAAGATTAACATCACAAACAAATCCATGTTACACAAATTGTTTGCTCAAATTAGTACGTATGTTGATATATTTTGGTGCCAAAATCAGCCTCTAGAGCCCTTAAACTTACTTTTTTCCTTACTTTTTTTTAAGGATAGCAAGCCAATTTGAGACACCTTTCCAAACAAGTTTTTTATCAAATTATTTTATTGATTGCACCCTCCGACCATATTATTATTGGATAACATTTACCAATTATTCAAAACTACTTCAACTCATTCCTACCATGAAATTTGTTTGTATTATCGATTAATTAGATGCATAAAGTTACTCAGAATGAGAAATAAGGTGTGTTTTTTTCTTGTACGCAAATGCTCTATAATACCTACATCTTTGCGTTCTTGTAATGTAAATGTCACTATACATGGTCACTAGGGTCGATTTCACTCAAAAATCAACTTTTCTGTATTTACACCACTAGTTACATACACGATCATCTACAATTCTCCTTATCGTCTTCATCATTGGTCACATGCTTAAAGTTGTCCCTTGAGAAAGATGCACTTCATTTATATTTTCTCCTAAACCTGTTAAAAAATAAGGTGAAGCAATCGTAATATAAACTAATCAAGCTATATTAAAATATGATAATAATCTCTTACCAATCAAATTGATATCGATAAATTATATAAAAAAAATATCAAACAAAAAAATTAAATCAATAAAATATAACAATATATTATTTAAATCAACAAATCTTTGTAGAAAAAAATCTATTAAACAAAGACCATGAATATGTTTCAATATTTGTAAATGGGAATACAATATCAAAAGACTTCCTCTCTAGAATCTAACAATATGAAAAAATCATGTCTAACAACTATCCTATCTCTCCATATAAACAATGAGAAAAGCCAAAATTACAATCGACACGAAAAATATGGTGTAATGCAAATAACCCCCAAAACCACTTTGGAGAGCATCATCCACGAATAATGAATATAATCATTGTCTTCATACGGATATCATCTAGGCTCAATCAAGGAATCGCTAATGAGAATATATAATTGCAAATTTATTTTATTTTTTACTCATAACTACTTGGTTACTCAAGTCCTCATGTGCAGTGCCCCATTCTGAAATTAACCTACTTATGTCAATCACTTATAATAGACAAGAGTCTCCACTCCTTCCCTAACCACTTATAATTGGCAATGTCTTAAATGAGTTCAAAGTCCAATATAACCTACATTATACAACTCCGCCTTCCTCATCAATGAATATAACAACAATAGCAAGTTTTTAAGATAAAATATATATTGGATGATGTCCTTGACATATTTTAAAGTACTTGAGATCTACTATCGAACAATGTGAGAGTATATCTATTCGCTTTGAACAAAATGGTAACCCATAATGCACTTCAACAAAAACTCTAAATTTCCTAGAAGCTTAGTAAAAATAAGTTTCCTCCCAATGGGTGTGTCTTTCAATTCTGTCCTAAATCTATATGCCACAATAAAACATGACCATTTTGCATAACTACTTGGTCATAAAATATAAGGCAATCCCTCTAAGTGAGAGAAATACTATTTTGTTGAAAAATGATAAAAGAGAACAAAGTGAGAATTTAAATCTCCAAGATTAATATTGAGACCAAAGACAACATAGAAACCACACTTTTCTCAGATATATCATCACTGTATTATAGATTTGTCATTTGTTATAATACAACCTTAGTTTGTACTTGTAACGTATTTCAAATTGATGTTAGGTTAGTCACTATACAAACTATAGAGCCTACATGTTGTAAACATGTTAACTAATCCCAACAATGCCTTTCTAATTAAGTACCCTAGTTATTAGATGGCCAAGTGAATTCAACGTTTTTATCATCCATTAAGATTTCATAAGAATTTCTCTGATACCATGTAAGAATTTGCCCAAGCCAATAGTCAAGATCTTGAAACCCAAGGAATAGCACAAACGAGAGAGAGAGAGAGAGAGAGAGAGAGGATGGACTTGAGAATAAATTGTATTCCCATCAATATGATCAATATAAAGAATAATAATATATCAGGACAATGTAGGAGTTCCTGCTTAAATATGCAAGGCAGTAAGACTACGTGATAAGGAGAAGACAGCTTATCAACCACATAAGGTGGAAGCGCATATCCACCAAAGGTGGATCATCCTCCATTGTGTAATGAAGTATCTGCAAGAATGTGAGGATGACAAGTGATAAATGCACTAAAGGTAGATCTCACACATAAATTGGAATGCGATAAAAATGAGATCACCACCTAATGTAAAGTTTCTCCTACACCATGTACTAAAAAAAGGTGCACACTCCTAACTGTCTCATGCACAAACTACTATGCAATGCATTATCTTGAGTAAGCTTAAGTAAAGTATAATTAGTGAATATTTAATTACACTAACACCCCCACTTAAGTGCAACATAGGATATTACACTTAATCGCACAATACAAGATTACAATGCATGATGGGTTCCGACAACTAGGCCATTTCAAGTACCCATCTACAATATGCAAGTGCAAATGCAATGCAATCTCTTAGAAAGAAGAGAAAGGGAGAAATGAAACTACCCCCAAAAGGAAGATGAATACATAAGAGAAGTATCAAAGAAGTCTCGGAAGAACAACACACAGTATAAGGTAAAAGTCCCCCCTATAAGACAATAGAAGAGAGATAAAGTAGCCCCCCCTCAATCTAGAATGTACATTAGTGATAGATGCTCTAGGATGAATGTAGAAGTTGTTCCATCAACACCAGACAACGTTCCTCTCCTTAGAATGAAACAATATTATAGGTGAATGAGATATGCCGACCCAATCTGTAGCAAGAAATCTCAAGATGTATGGTCTCTATAAAACTTGCTCAAGCGTCCTAATGTGGATGCCAAACGCTGGCCAATCCAAACTGCCGGAAAGCACAAGTCGAAATCCAATTAGGATGGATACTGAACATGTCCCAAAGACCCAAGTGTCTCCTCCAAAGATGAAGCGGCCTCCTCTGACTATGTACATAAGGATCCACGATCATTTCAACCCTAAAAGACTAATCATGTGGAGAATGGAAAGAAGGGTCCAAATGTTCTCTCACAATAATTGAAGAAGATGTCGGTGCTTGCAACTGATTGCTCATGTAACTCGAAGATTTGGCATTTTCCTATGGTCAATTACCTTAGTTCAGTGGCCAATTGATAAAGATTTCTCAAGGAATGAGAAAACCCTTCTACTCTTTGGGCTTCAGAGGACCAAGGTGCGTAAAACTAATGTACACTTCTCTCAAATATAACTAGTTAAAATGCATATTGTAATTAAATAGAATTGGCTCAATCCTATAATTTAACAATTTAAAATATCATGAGAGTGAATATCATATAACAAACCTATTTCTACATACATGAAATTAAAATTAATTTATGATTTGATGGTTACTGAAACTTGAAAGATCTTAGACCAGTGCCTTGCATCACGAGGCAGATTCTCATGCTTAATAAATTAGAACAAGATTAGATATCTTTTCCGATATGCACATGCCCTATATGAAGACTCAATTACATCACATCATGTATCATACTTTAAATAATCGTACCCATCCCTATAAAATCCATGCAATTTACAGTGAGATTATATTATTTCCTTGAAAGAAGCCTAAGATATGCCATCGCACATCCATAAGAAAATTAAATAGACAAATCAACCTATTTTGATAGATAAATTCAAAGAACTATAAGAGACCAATGTGTAAGGAAAAAGATGGTGAGGTATTTATTAATTTCAATCCAATATATAACCTTCATAAAATTATCAAAATATGAGCATCCAATTGCTATTTATTTGTATCAGCTAAACAAGTACAAAAATCCAAAAGTCTCAGAACCCTCTGCCAATCAACCATGGATTCCCTTTAAAAGAAACAGGGACCAACATCCTACATGTTGATGACACGTACCAAAAACTTCCCTGATAATCATGAAAATATGTATTTTGGCATCACAAATACAAGCAATCCATAAAGACAGAAAAGACACCTAGCCACAAATGATTACTTTGTTTGCATCCAGTAACAAATATCTCCGAAGCAAAGCATGTCTATTTCATTTGTGAAGAGGACAAAATGGGTCGTTGATGAAGAAACTGTAGGCTTTTGCACACTGCATAGCAAAAAAAATAAAAAGCACCTCATGCCACCTATTCCATATCCTTCGACAAGAAATCATTGCATATTTTGATATGCCATTCATACCTTGGATCAGGCACATTTTCATTTAACTTGTTCACTCGTCTAACTGAAAAGTCCATCTCATAGAATACGTTCAACTAAGTGAATAAATTTGACAGTGTATTATCTGTGTTATTAGTGACTTTATCAAGTGCAGGGTACCAAACATAACTAACCAATTATGCCTTACTTTCTTTCTCTAATTTTTCTTCACCATTGTCTTTAATAAAAGGAGAAAGATTCAAACTCCCAGTGACATTAAATCTCCATAGGCCTTTGCGATTTGCAGATGATACATATCGTGGTGTTATAACAATTCACCTATCTTGAAGATATTGCCATAATTAGTCTCCTTCAAGAGTTCAGACCAATCAGCATTGTTCTCAAGATGTTCATTCACAAGTTTAACAATTCGCAGCATCCTACACAACCCCTTATTCACAAATTTCACTTTAAATTCCAGTTTTCTCTGAATCGGAATGACCCTGATAATAGCTTGATATCTGTCCCACGTGATATGAAAATGGTGAAGCATATATCTAAACTTTTGCTCAATCAAGTCCAAGGCATTCTTAAAATTTGGGAGTGTCACCTCTTTCTTTAAAGAGACATTTTCCTGTTGTGTAAGATATAACTGTCTTTGTGCATCTTATCTCCTTCTCTAATTCTAAATCAGTCTTCAGCAAAGAGAGGCTTTCATCAGCTTCTAATAGGAGACCCTATCCTCAAGTGGCCTGCATAACACCCTCGAGCTCCCTTATCCTGTTTTGTAGATTTGTTATAAAATTAATTTGCTCTTCAACATTTTCTTTGTTGAAAAGAACAACGTCAACATTCAAATTGGCCAATACCTATGAAGTAACATACCCTAGCCTGTACATCATGAACTTCCCAAGGATGTCGTGTCCACTCTCAATGTTGATTGGGTATTCAGTAGGAATATATAAGGACCAAATGGAAAAGTTATTATCATTTACTCTGAATTGAAACCCATAACACAATCTATCTATCCATTGATCATTGGCACTGCAATCCACATCTTCATATCTATTTAAATTATCAAACACAGTCAAAGTAGAGATGTCTACACCCGGGAGCAATAATCACCAGCTTCTTCCAAGATTTTCCTCCCGTCTTCGGGGGTCATTATTTCTATCTCTTTTCTGACCTCTTTCCAAAAGATGTTTGTGGCCTCCTTTCTCTTCTTATCGCCTGTGATATCCACCTTCTTGGCCAATTCGTTCCGTTTTTAATCACAAACAAACATTTTGAATCTTCAAGATTTGACATATTCATCATCAAAAATGAATTTCACTGTAGCCTTTTTCCTTACATCTTGAGTTAGGTACTCTGCAATCTCAACAACATCATCATTGTCATCAGTCATGGGCTCGTAGGGATCAAGTTGAACATCTTGTACCACTTATTCTCCTCCCTGCCTCCCTATTGTACTTGTAATATCTTGCGAAAGAGCCATGGTGGGTGAACAGGCAATTGATTTCCTATGAAGAGGTATAACAAGGATCGGAAATCCAATTCCACTACTTCCAGGTGCTTGGCTAAATGCAACAATAACTTCAGCTTCATTTAGTACTCAATAGGCAATGTCCTTGGGTTATTAGGAATTTTCCCTGTTCTCCTCAACTCAACTTCTTGCACCTTGTTGTAATACTACAACCCTTTTGCAACCCTCCTGATAAGATGAGCAATTCCTTTGGATTACCTCATTTTCTAGTAAAGAGTGGTGACTTGATCCTATGGTAACATACATCTTTGCAAAGTTATACTATCGCTCAGGGTCAAATGCTCTAGCCTTTAGCCCTTTAGGCAAATCATATTTGTTGAGAAATTGGATAGCCTCTTCATATCATTAGTGTGCCAACCTGCCCAGTCTGCATCAGTGAACACTTTTACCTCGAAACATCCTTTGTGAGGAAATAAGAGACCATATTCTTTAGTACCCTTTAGATATCTAAAGATACTCTTTCCTGCTATCAAATGTATCTCATTTTCGTTTGCAGAGAATCTTGCCACAACACCTATTGCATGTGCAATGTCTGGTCTACTTTGCACAGCATAATGAGGTTTACCAATTAATGATCGGTAAAGTCTCTCATTAACCTCTTTGGCATCATCCTCCTTTAAACACTTACAATTAGTTATCATTGGTGTACCAACCAGTCTCGATTCTTCTAGCCTAAATATTTTAAGAATCTCTTTAATATACTTGGATTGAAATATCAATATACCTTTATTGAGCTGATGGACTTGTACCTGCCCATGAATAATTTTATTGCTCCAATCATGGACATTTCAAATTCTTTATTCATCTCTTCAAAAAAATATTTTCTCATATTATGATCACCTCCAAAGAAGATATCATCCACAAATATTTCAGCAATCAAATTTCCTCTTTTACCGGTCTTAAGATACATATTGTTGTTGTCACATGTTCTTGTGAATCCTATGCTTAGGATGTATGAGTAAAATCTCTCATACCAAGCCCTTGGGGCTTTCTTCAGTCCAAAGAGAGTCTTCTTTAGTTTGCAGACCATATCAGTTTTCTCTACGAATGAGAATCCCTTTGGCTGTTGTATGTACGCTTCCTCTTCCAATATACCACTCAAAAATACAGATTTTGCATCTATTTGATATATTGTAAACCTTTTATGGGCAGCATAGAAAAGTAGAATTCTTACCCCTTCTAGTCTTGCTATTGGTGAAAACATTTCACCAAAGTCTAGTCCTGCTTCCTTTGCATACCCTTTGCAGACTAGCCTTTCCTTCTTCCTCGCCACCTTGCCTTCTTCCTTCAGCTTATTTCTGAACACCCACTTGGTGCCTATAACATACTTGTCCTCAGGTCTACGTACGAGTCCATGTTTCATTCTTTACTATATTCTCTAGCTCCTCCTTCATTGCTTTAACCCAGTTGTCATCCTCCAGAGCTTCTCTGATAGTTTTTGGCTCTATGCTGAAAAGAAAACATGTACTTTTTGTAGCCCTTCTCCTTCTTAGAATGTTATCAAGTTTGTCACCAATAACATTATTAGTGCAGTGATAGGTGACATACCTTGATAGAACTGGTTGGTAATCTCGGTCTTCTCTTTCCGGTTGACGTATCATGAACATCTTCTTGTTCATCTTCTTCAATTGATCTTATGTTTTTATCCCATCCTTGATCACGCATATTACCCTATTGCATGGGTTTGTTTACCTATTCTCCTTCATCAGTGGTTATTATTTCATTGAATTCTATTTCATCATTTACCTCATGGCCTTGGTGACTATCTGATTCACCTTGACTGATCTTATCACTCGATTCTGAATGCTCATCTATCTTCACGTTTCAACTCTCCACTATTTTTCCTGTCCTTTTGTTCAGACACCGGTAGGCTTTGCTTTTTGTGTACCCTAAAAACGCCTTCATCACTCTTTGGCTCAAACTTGCCAGAGTAAACATCTCTCTTAATGTCACAGCTGCTTCTAAATAATTTGAAATAGCTTACAATGCGAGTATGACCAAACCATAACTGATATGGACTTTTCCCGACTCCTTTCCTGACTTAAACCTAGTTCAATGTATATACAATGGTGTCGATTGCTTCTCTCTAGAAGTGATGGGGTAGATCCTTCTAAATCATCAGAGTTCTTGCGCAGTCTACTAGAGTCTTATTTCTTCTTTCAACGACTCCATTTTGTTGAGGGGTTCTTGGTGCAAACATCTGCCTTTTCATCCCATGTTCTTCACAATAGTTAATAAACTCTTGAGAGGTGTACTCACCTCCTCTCTCTGACCTTAGACTCTTCAAGTTTTTACCGCTCACCTTCTCCACTAGGGCATTGTAAATTTTAAGCATATGGAAGGCCTCTGATTTTTTTTTAGGAATAGTGTCCACATCATCCATGAAAAATCATCTACAAAGAGCATAAAATACTTGTCTCCATAGTAGCTCTTTGTCCTCATTGGTCCACTCAGATATGTGAGAACAAGATCTAATACATTCTCAACTGAAGCTTGTACCTATCAATTTACCCAACTGACATTCTTTGTACATGGCGCTATCTGGCTTTGTGATGTCAGGAAGCGCTCTGACTAACTTCTTCCTACTCACTTTGATTATGATGTCAAAGTTTATGTGGAAAAGTCTTTTATGCCACAACCAGCTATTGTCATCTTTTTCCATAAGGTAAATTTTCTCTATTTCCCCTTTTGTTTTTGTCATAAGGCAAGTTCCCTTGGTTCAATTTAGAAAGAAAAAGTTCCCTTTCCTTTATCTAACCATGGTAACTTGTGCTCCAGATTGATTATTGATAATGCATGATCCATGTCCAAACTCTAACCGATATACTTTGTTGTTCAGTTGAGCGACACTCATCAGCTTGAACATGAGTCCTTCTACCCAGTACACATCATCACAAACAGCTTCATTACCAATTATTATTCAGCCTTTGCCTCCAATAGTACAAGGAGCATTGTTTCCAAATGTCACAGATCCACCATCACTAAGCTTCAAGCTAATGAGTTGGTTTCTGTCACAAGTAATGTGGTGAGTGCACCCACTCTCAATCATCCAGTCCTCACATTGGTGGGAGCTGGAGATAAATGCCATTTTACTTATAATTGTGCTTTCTTCCTTTATTGCCACAAAGGCAATTTCTTCATCTCTAGATTCTTCAAATTCGATTTCAATGACACCTTTCTCAACAAGGTAGCACTCCTTTCATTTGTTCTTGAATCGGTTGAACTTTTCTTTATTTTTATTTTTAGGACAGCTGGCCATAATGTGTCATATCTTGTTACAAAAGAAGCATTTCAATGGAAGTTTCCCTTTGTACAAAGACCGGTTCTCCCAAGGTATGTCACATATCACTCAACTGATAATATTATTGGTGACAAACATGCAAATGTCTTGACGAGGAAAAAGGCTAGAAAAAATAACTGTTTATTTTCCTATATAGAGCCCAAAACCACCAGGGAGGCTCTGGAACATGAAAATTGGGTCAAAGCCACGGAGGAAGAGATTCAAGAGCAAATGAAAGAGAATGACACATGGATACTTGTGCCAAGACCACAATACAAGAATATCATTGGCACAAAGTGGATCAATAGAAACAAGCTAAATGAAGAAGGAAAAGTAATACGGAATAAAGAAAGACTGGTCTACAAAGGATATGCTCAGGAGGCTAGACTAGATTATGGGGAAACCTTTGCACTTGTGGCCAGATTGGAAGGAGTAAGAATTCTTCTTACTTATGTTGCTCACAAGAAGTTCAAAGTATAACAGATGGATGTAAAGTCTACATTCCTGAATGGAATACTGGAGGAAGAAGTTTACATTGAACAACCGGAAGGCTTCACATCCAAACAAAAAGGTGGTATGGTCTATAAAGTCAAGAAGGCTCTTTATGGGCTAAAGCAAGCCCCAAGGGCATTGTATGAAAGATTACACTCATACCACATGACAATAGGACTCACAAGAAATGGGAACAATAGCAACATGTATCTCAAGACCGGAAAAGATGGGAACCTGATTACTAAAATTTTTGTGGATGACATCATCTTTAGAGGAGAGTACAGGATGAGAAAAGCCTTTGCTGAAGAGATGAAGAAAGAATTTGAAATGTTTATGATAGGAGCCGTAAAATTCTTTATTGGACTACAGGTCCATCAGTTAAAGGAAGTTATATTTATCTCTCAGTCCAAGTGTGTAAAAGAAATTCTTAAAACTTTTGGGCTAGAAGAATCTAAACCGGTTGGTACACCTATGATAACTAACCTCAAGTTATCCAAGCAAGATGATGCAAAAGAAGTAAATGAGACACTATATCGGTCGATGATAGGCAAATTACAGTATGCAGTACACAATAGACCTGACATTGCACATGGAGTAGGCATCGTACCAAGATTCTCTGCAAATCCTAAAGAGACAGACCTTATAGCATTGAAGAGAATTTTCGGATATCTAAAGGAGACTGAGGAGTATGGCCTATGGTTTCCTCACGAGGGAGGCTTCCAAGAAAAGGTTTACACTGATGCAGATTGGGCTGGTAATATTCATGACAGAAAAAATACAAGTGGTGGTGCATTCCTTCTTGGAGTGAGAAGTGTGTCTTGGACAAGCAAGAAACAAAACTGCACCTCACAGTCCACAGCAGAAGCTGAATATGTTGTTGCTGCAATCAATTGCACATAGGTAATCTGGATCAAACAACTACTTGAAGGAATCCAAGAACAAATACGTGAACCGATTACAATTTACTATAACAGTACAAGTGCAATAAACATATCCAAGAATCCTATCATGCACTCCAAAACCAAGCATATTGTCATCAATTATCACTACTTGAGAGAGCAGGTACAAAATAAAGAAGTGAGATTAGAGTATGTACCCACAAAAGAACAAATTGCTTCTTCACACAACCATTACCAAAGAGTACTTTTGAGTATCTCAAAGGTAAATTAGGGGTGATACCCCTTTCTGACATTCTTTAAACTTGCAAAGGTGTTCATCAATTCATTAAGCTACAACGGAGGAATCCACCTCATCCTACCTAGACTGATGAATAGGACTATTGCACGAAGGGGAGCAGATTTCTTTAAGGTAGCCTTTATGACTAGCTTTTGCCATTATTGTCAAAAGGGGGTTAGTATGACACAGTATGAATGGTAGAGATATAAGTATAAGAAAGGTGACATAATTTATTAATTGCCTATTAAGGTTTTGCCATCAATGCCAAAGGGGGAGATTGTTGGCATTAAGAGACGGTAACCAGTAAGATTCCAATTGGTACATGGCAACAAAGGTGTTGTCATTGATTGGAAAAAGAGGTGTTGGCATCTAAATCTAAGGACACGAGTGTTGGATCTGTGAAGCAAGACAGATACAGATATAGTTAACAACATCCAATGTGTGGAGACACTGGTTTGCCAACCAGTTACACTATACAAGAAAGAAGAGATTATATCTGGTCATCAGGGCAACCAGTCACCTAGGGAGAGGCAACCGGTAACCAGTAACAGAGACCGAGCAAATGATGCAACTAGTGTAATCAAAGAAAGGAAAGGTGACAGGTCAAGGCTCCTACCTGTATACAACTTAAGGATCTTTACCGATCAAGTGAAGTCTTCATCATCATAGATGAACTAGGGAAAACTTATAGTCAAGATACAGTTATCAGTTACTTTGACAAGGATTTACTACACAAAATCTTGAAGACTTTGAGTTACAGGACGATCGGTACAAGGCGCGAATGAAGGTTTTAATGTCAAAGTTTGTGGCATTAAATCATGGAGTTATCTCTTGTGAAGGAAAGCTTTTTGACACACATATGTTGTTTTCTTTCATAAAGCAGATAAAGCAGGGCATGCATCAGATGTTTCCTCAGTGAAATAATAGTCCACTAGGTGATGAATACGAAGGTGATCTTTATAAAGGTCGTGCATGAGAATATCAATTGGGGCAAGAAGTCTATATATTCCTCTGCCTGACAAGAATATAGTTTTCCCTCATTCTGCCAAAGAAAAGAGTGAACCTATACGCTAAAGAAGCTAAGGTAAAGGGAAAGGAGAAGAGTGAAGAGTGTGTAGAGAAGCACAACATGAAATAACATACCTGCAGTGACCGGTGATGTCTCTGAGTTGAGTATAACAGAGGTCTTATCAGGCTATGCAAAGTCATTTCTAAAAGGTCAATCCTTCTATTGTTCTCTAACAATTACAATAGCTAAATCCTAGTATTTTTGGGGGACATTAATAGATCCCTTGTAATAAATCCCTTAACCAGGTGACATCTGTTCAGGTGTTCTAAGTCCTCTAACCAGGCAAGCTCTAACAAGCCTTATTGTATAAAATCCCTTAACCAGGTCGCATGTAACAGTGCGTTTGTAATCCTTTAACAAGGAAGGCTCCTAATAGGGCGCACTTTTGAAGAGTGCAGAATTTGTGAGGTTCCATCACACCGTGGTTTTCAACCGATTTGTGTTTCCACGTGATAAATCTAGTGTTGCTTATTGGTTGATTGCTTGATGCTATTTCCATACTAGAATCTCTTTTGCTTACAAATGTAGTATACTACATAAGATTTTTTTTAAAGTTTTATAGGTGTTGATTCACTCCTCCCATCTCAGTAACGGTTGGGACTGTCAGACGATTGACCATATGTTTGGAGCGAACCTACAGAAGATAGTGTTAGTTGAGATGTCCAAGCCACTCATTACTTAACTTACTTTGAGAATTTTAATTTGTCAACAAGGCTTGAGAAGGAGACTTAGCTTTTCCCATTGCAACCAAAACGTCATCCTTTTACCACAACTCGATAAAGAAATAAATCAACTTTATTTCCAACTCCATAGTGAGTGATTTGACAAATTAAAACAAGATTGTTGCTCAAGTTAGGCACATAGAGAACATCTTTGAATGCTCTATTTTCCATCTCAACTTGAACTTCCCCTTAAACTTCCACTTGTGTATCAGCTCCTACAAAGATGTGAGGTTCCTTAAATGACTAAAAAAAAGAAAAATAATCCTTTGAAGAACCCATATGATGAGTGACACCCGGGCCAAGAATCCATTCCTCTAAATAATTTATAGCTGCAAAAAATGGTTTCTCTTTTCCTATTGAAGTGGAACATGATGACTCCTTGGAAGTATTTGGTATATTGATTTTGTTATTCTTAAGTATGTTTTCCATCTCATCAAACCTTTTCTTATGGCAATGATGTTCATCATGACTTGGTCTCTTCCAATATGCACAAAGTGGTCTATTCTTCTTAGAATTATTTCCCTTCGTATTGGAAGAAGTTGAAGAATTGCCCTATTGTCAGGAGGAATGTTGTGTTGTCTCTAATTATAATTTGACCTTACATTGCTTATGCTTCTTGTTGGAACCTTTTCCAGCTTGATTCCTTTGATTCCCATTATTAGCCACCAACGCCTTAGACTTTGAGGACTTGAGAATCCCCATACTCATCAATTTCGACTGTTCTAATATAAACATTTGTGCAAATGTGTCAATTGAAGGTATAGCGAAGGAACTTCCCATAGCCAACTTATGAGTCTGATAAGTTGAAATAAAAGTTACATACACTGAAGGAAGCTTATTTAACATGTTATGAATTAACTCTACATCCTTCTTCGTAACACAACAATCTTTAAATTCTATTCAAAGCTCATTGACTTCACTGATATAATGTTGAATTGTATCAAATTTTTCAGGATCCAAGTTCACAATATCTGCCTCAAGTGAGTTTCCCCTATTCTCATCCACTTTACCATATCAATCTTCAACTTTCACCCAAGCTTCCTTGGCACTCAAATATTTGACAATGTGAAACATGAAATCTTGAGATATAATTTTTTGTAAAATTCTTAAAGCCATAGAGCTTTTAATGAGTTAATCAATTTTCACATTAGCATCCGCATTAGGATCTGTGGTTTCTTTAATTGTACAATCAAAATAATGATTCAAACCTCTTTCTATTAATTTACTCCATACATTATCTTTTCATGTGGCATAGTTATGTGGAGTTAAAAGTGGAAATTTAGAACCTATAATGCAAAAAATAGAGCACAATAGAAAAAAAGACACAAGCACACAAGAAGCCACCGCCACCCCACCCCCCAAATTCACTCAATCAAAGAACCCTTTAAAGAGATGATTTTGCCTCTTTAAATATAGTGTGTACAATTGCCACTTGCCAAACAAGAGCTAAGTGGACTTCTATTTTTTATAATTATGTAACTACCTTCATAACCTGCCAAATCAAACTCAAAACAATACTACTAAGGATCAAACTAAAGTCTTAGGATTATAATGAGCATAAATAGAGAAAAATGCCTAGATCTGACAGTAAATCTGAAAAGTAAACAAAAAAATTATGCACTTCAAAAAAAAAAAGGCACCCAAAAATGTCTTTATGAGCTTGAACGGAGCCCTGGAAGTTGTACTGGACAAGAACAATCACCAAAAACTGAGATTTCTTCAATATTTAACCACCAAAATGAGAAACGAACACCACCATTGCAAATTCTATAAAATTCTACAAGAAATCCAAAAAAGTTGCACTCAAAAAGGAGTTTGTATGACCAAGTTATGGTCCTCCAACGTTGGACTGCAAATTCGAAATTACAAATGGTGAGAGGTCTAAAATTTTTAAAGCTCATGATATCTCCGACTTGTAAGGTTAAATTTGACGGCCGTATTGTCGTCATAGAGAAAAAGATAGCTACCACTGAATGACATGCAAACGGGTAAAAATATTAAACCACTGAAAAAACACGTCAAAAGATTACCAATCACATCTACTGACTTGATGGCGATTGTTGATTGGATCATTGATGGTGATGTCACGTGTCCATTATAGTGTCCACATGAATCAATGTGATATTGCCACATGGCAGTTATTTGTTGGTAGTAGGCGATGGGAACCTCTACTACTGAGGCTTGCTAGTGGTGTGGTGGTTGTGCAAAGAAAAGGAAGCGCAATCAAAGGCAGCTAAAGTGGTGGCTCTAGCGTGGCTTATATGGGGCCAAGCAAGAAGTAAAGCTATAGACGAGCCACTACGTAGGTTGTACGTGGTTCAGCTCACAGAGGTGGCGGTTTGGGGATAGGGATAGGGAGAAAATGGTGTCGCGGGTTGAGACTTTAGTCACACATCAACAAGAGGAAAGAATATTTGAACTTGGATATACCCAAATGCCTTGTGTGTTGATAAATGATTGTTTCCATTTGATGAGTCGTTTGTCGCGATAACTGTCAATTTAGTTATTTGTCAGTTTATGGAAAAGCTAAAGCACAATGAATAACACAAACAAGAGGCAGAAGATGGAAAAGGTAAAGTATATTCTCATCAATGTGATCAATATAATAAATAATAATAGAAGAGTACAGTGTACTTGATAAGGAGAAGATATCTCGTCACCAAAATAAGATGGAAGCATATGTCCACCAAACGTGGATCATCCTCTATTATACACTAAAGTATGTGCAACAAAATGAGGATGATAAGTAAAAAATGCATGAAAGGTGGATCTCACACATAAAGTGGAATGTGATAACAACAAGATCACCATCTAAATAGAGGTTTCTCCTATACTATGTGCTAAAATAAGATGTAAACTCCTAAGTGTCTCACGCACAAACTACTATGCAAAGCATTATCTAAAATAAGCTTAAGTAAAGTGTAATTAGTGAATATTGAATTACACCAACATAATTGATGTGTTGTACACGCAACCAACAATGGGGACTTAGGCTCCATGGTAATTCTCGTTGCAAGGGGCAATAATTTTAGTAGATTTCAAAAGGCTAAATGATGCTCATTCTAAGCTGCATTGTGTTGATTATGCTAATTGGAACTAAACAGCATTGTTTTATTTATCTAGGTGCATTTCCTTGTTCACTTGTAATCATGCCCATTAAAGCGGAAACAACCACCCCATATGTAAAACCTAGTTAACTTGAGTTAATACATGTTAAGTCTTGAAAAATAAATTAGACTATGATAGTAAACTATGTGCAATGTGTTGAATAAATAAGTCATAGATATCATTAGTGACTTTGTATCAATTCATCTATACAAGAATAGATAGCGAGAGCTATGCAATTGACCTTAACACCAAAAACCATATTCTATAACGTGAGGATGCTTGGGTAGAAGTCTAAGCTTGTTACAATGCTTACAATATATTTCTATATTTCGATAATAAATAGATAATAGTCTCTTGTAGTCTAGAAAATATATTTAAATCATATTTTTTATAATTCTGAAATTAATGAATTATTCATCTATTCATCACATAATAAGATTATTGCTCATCCCGTGACTAAGCTTCTTGCACAACATGAGCTAGTATGATTGCAAATGAAAGAATAATAATATAAGAACTCTAAAAGTACAATGAAAAATGTCTAATAAAAAGAAAACTTGACCTTACCGTTCGCGAAGAAAACTCTTCTATTTTTTTTTCAATTTACAAAGTAGAAAGGGCATTCATAAATAACTAGTACTTAAATTTTAGGACTGCTATGAACTTTAGAACTCAATTTATTAAATAGGTCCATAGTTACAATCAGTCTCACCCATAGGAGCTAAATTACAATCATCATCGAGGAGATTTCTAATCCTAGAATGCGCTACACAGCTCAACTAGATTTCCGAACAATAATCTTATTAAAGATTTTTAATTGTTTAACGAATGTTTGGTTGAACAAATCCTTATCAAAGATGTTTTGACACTCTTGATATTCTAAGAAAATGATGTTAAATGAAGTAAAGAATATCTACTATACCCCGAACCGGAATTAGGGTAAGACCTCAATCACTAACATTATCTAAATTCCAATTCCCAGAGCACATTAAAAACTCATTTTTAAGGACAGAATCCCGAGCCATGTGTACGCATAAATATCTTGCACATGAGTCGATGTCCAGGAACTGATCGGATCCTTTTAATGATTCTCACCTATAGAAAACTTTCAAGAAAACTATGATCCTTCAAATTAGACAAACATGTGATGAAATTTTATTATATGTCCCCTACTCGATTTAATGGTTTCAGGGCTCTGTATTGAAGGAGAGAACTACGGCCATTGATTGCACTATGATACAATGCCCCGCAAAATTACAACCATTGAGATTGCATGTTGTCATTCCCGAAGTGCATAAGCAAGCCAATATTCATTTCATTCTGCGGTTCGAACAACTCGTAAGATGTCCTTACAAATACGTCATAGTCCACTGTATCTAACTCAGGCTTGAGGCACATTCCCTTCCATGCCCATCATAAATATTAAACCATCAGCAATGGTACACTGCAGTGTCCAACAATACAAGGTTTACTTTTTCTGTCTCGACCCTCTCCATATAGACTTTTAATGTCCCACAATAGTCCATGTATCTATCATGCATTTTTTGAACAACTCTTTGAAACTAGGAAATAAACATGTTAAGCAAATAAACATGACACATGTTAAAGCGTGCAGGAAACAATCTGCGTACGAAAAAGAACCTCCAGAATACAAAGAAAAATTACACAAAGTTGATGTTTTACCACCACTGAATACTATGAAAGAGATAATACTTATTGTGTAGACACCAGAATATAAACAACATGAAGATGGAGGACAACAACCCTCACACAACTATCCCAATGCAAAAATTTAAAAAAAATGCATTAAACGATATATTAGTAATTAATTACAAATAAATGTGAAAATGTCCGCTGCCTAAGTAAATTTAAGTCTACACCTCCCTTCAATTGCAAGTTAGGGAGATTATTATGCAATATGAAATGCAAGAAGGTTCCCAACAACAAAGACATGTTAGGTACCCATTCACAACTAAAATGCAATTAAAAGAAATTTCTAACAAATTGAAAATAGAAGAAAAATCATATCGAAGAAAACTAGTCTTCAAAAGAGAAAAACTTGAAAAATGATAAAAAAAACAAAAAGTGAAAGGAAGGAAGCCTCCTCGAAACCCCCAACGACAGCTTCCTTCACCCCTATTATCAATTGCAACAAAAGATAGTGACAAGATGCTAAAGGTCTAGTGGAGATGCACCAACCTGCTCCTACATACCCTAATACTCCAAAATATAAAATCCATCATGTAAGTGTTGTTCACGAATGAAGTGCGCGCGGATCTCAATATGCTTACTACATTGATGATCCATTGGTTTGCAAGAAATTTGAATGACAATCTAATTGTCACACTAAACAGAAGTGGGATGATCAAAAGGAAAGCCAAATTCGGCCATCAACTGTCAAAGCCATATAACCTCTTCACTAGAAGAGAATACTCCTCGACACTCAACCTCTATCAATAAAATGCAATTTAGCAGTTTGCTTCTTGCAAGGCCATGCAATCGGACCAAAACCAAGACAAAACATTAAGGTAGAAGCGGAGTTCCAATCATCAACATAACCATCCAATGAACTCGGCGAATTCCACAATCTCAGAAACTCCTGATGTGTAGCGAATGTCAAACTAACTAGTGCCTTGAATATACCTCCAAATGCGTTTCGCTACCTTCTAATTACTCATGAGGAACTCGCGAGAAACAGTAGAAAAGAACAACTACAAAGGAAATATTTGGACGACTATGTGTTAAATACAACAGACTTCCTAACAACTGTGAATACAAAGTGGCATGAACTGACGGAGTGGTGCAGCTAGTAGACAATACAACATGTGACTGAAAAGTAGTAGTGGCAGCCTTGCAATCAGCTATCCCAAATTGCTAAAGCAAATCAACTGCATACCTATGCTGAAAGATATAAATGCTTGCAGAACACAGATGAACCTAAAGACCAAGGAACTAGTACAAGAGACTTCCTAACAACTGTGAATACAAGGTGGCATGAACTGATGGAGTGGAGCAGATAGTAGACAATACAACAGGTGGCTGAAAAGTAGTAGGGACAGCCTTGCAATCAGCTAACCCAAATCGCTAAAGCAAATCAACTGCATACCTATGCTGAAAGATATAAATGCCTGGAGAACACAGATGAACCTAAAGACCAAGGAACTAATTCAACAAACAAAAATATGTCTTATAAAAATGCTCCAGCAACGCTTTATGAGTATCCCCAATCATAGAAAAGGAAGTCAATGTGACAATCAGATCATCACATAAAGAACAGGTATGAGAAGATCCCCCACCATTCCTCTAAATATAGACTGTAGGATCACAGTGATATAAACTGAAACCAAAAAAAAATTAAACAATTATCCATCTTCTCATACCAAACACTAAGGGCATGTTTGAGACCACATAAGGAATTTTGAAGCCTGGAAACAACTAAAGAATCCTACACAAAGACTACTGGATGCTGCATATAGATCTCCACCGAAGATCACCATACAGGAAGGAACTCGTCACGTCCATCTGATATAATGACCAACCCTAAGATGCAGAAATAGAAAATACAAGAAAACTAGAGTTTATCCTGACCACAAGAGAAAACGTCTCAGAATAGTCAATGCCCTTAAATTGAGAAAAGCGCTTGGCTACAAAATGAGCCTTCTCCTTAAAAATAGAAACGTCAGCTGCAAACTTTCTACGATACATCCACTTGGGCTTAACTAAAATTATTCCCTAAGGAAGATGAACAAGATTCCAAGTATGATTGTTCATCAAAGAAGAATACTCAACTATAGCACTATCCCACTGTGGAACATCTGAAATCTCTTAAGGATCAGTAGATATTGCATTACTCAAGTGACTAATACCTGAAGTATGGTCACGAGGACAGTGAGCAATTGTGGATCATCCAAAAGAAAACCAACCTCCTCAAGAAGAGCATAAGACCAAATAGGTCGAGTGGGTGTTGAAGGAGGAGGTCGAGTAGCTTCATCAACAAGATCACAAGCATCAATTCCATCATTGCCATCATCATTAAAATCATCATCATCTGTACGATGCAAAATATCCTTTCAAGTCAAAACGGGAAGAAAAGAGGAAGAGGCTTGTGATAGAGAATCCCTTAGAGTGAAGGACTCATCAAAGTGAATATCACAATGAAAATGAACTTTTCAAGTGACAAGGTCAAAAGATCAATAACTCTTCATATCCTCGTAATAGCCAATAAAAATCAACTACTAACTCTTCCTATCCATTGATTTCCACCTAATTTGTGCACAAAATGTATGTGCATCACTACCAAAGAATCTGAAGTCGGAAACCTTATGTTTGACATCAGACGGAGCCTCCGCACAAGTCATATTTTGTACTGCATGTGACGCATATCGTTCTAAATTTTTTTGGCAAAATTGAAAGCCTCTGCCCAAAATGTTGGAGGCATAGACCTAGACTGAAGCGTATAATCACCCATCTCCTTGAAAATTCTATTCTTTCAATCTACCACACTATTTTGTTGAGGAGTTATGAAAGTGTCTGTTGATGAAGAATACCTCGAGTACGACAAAAGTCTAGAAATGTTGATTGATATACTCCCTCCCATTATCTATATGGATGTTCTCAACAAAATGACCAAATTGCTTCTCCACAAATGCAAGGAAGGTCATAAAAGAATGAAGAGCCTCCTCCTTGTAATTCAAAAAGTACACTTATATGCGCTTGGAGTAGTCATCAATAAAAGTGACTGCGTACTTAGCCCTTTGGAATGGAGTCAGAAAAGATAATATGTCACTATGTACCAACTCACAAGGTGGCGAAGATGGTGTGGCCATACCATTAGGAAAGGAATCCCTATGAAGTTTGGCAAGCACAAACCCCTCACAAACACCATTTGGACAATGGATCTAAGGAAGACCATTCACCGAGGGTTGTGTGCTCAAATTTCTAAACTAATTGTGCCAAAGCTGCTCACAAAGTTTGCATGAGCAATAAAGGATGATCCTAACGAAGACTCAAATTTACCAAACTGTCAATCCTAACCGGTTACTTAGAGGGGGGGTAAATCAGTAAATACAATTTCTAATACTACTTTTCTGCAAATAGATATTCTTGCTAATACAGAAATCAAAAGAATATTACAGCACAAATAAACAGAAATTGAATACATAGGTCAACACACCATATATACGTGGAAACCCTCGGTTAGAAGGAAAAAACCACGGTGGGATAGAACCCACAAACCTCAATACTGCAGTAATAAAGTTGCCCTGTTAGAGGCTTACAAAGCACTCGTAAGAGTGCTACCCGGTAAAGGGATTTGGTAGAAGACCTGCTAGGATCTTGACCCTGTTAGGAATCGCCTTGTAAGAGGACTTAGAACACCAATGAAGATGTTACCTGGTAAAGGGATTTATACAAAGACCCTGTAAGGGTTCACCGTGATTGAGAGATTTAAATATGCTTCTCAATTTAATGTATTGATCTTATGATGACACTATCTGTCGAAATCAATCATACATGTTACCCTTACCTCTGCTTGGTTGTTGAATCTTTTCTCTGTCTTTCACCTCTCGTGATTGTGGTTCCTCTAAGAAGATTTAGCTCTCCTAGTCTTCTTCGCTCTATGTTCTTGATATTCAACAATACTTCTTTCATGTCTTTTGACCTATATTTATAAGAAATTAATCTTATTAAAAATACATCTCATAGTGTGGCTTGAACTTTTCGCCTAGATTATTTTGCTGCAGGAGAGATTGTCATCGTGTGGCTTGAACTGCTGCAGGAAGTCCTCGCGACTCACTGGCTTGTTGTAGATCTTGAGTCTATGTTCGTTGACAAGTAGTTTGAACCACACAGGATCAATGGTAGATAGCTGAACGGCTCCATTATCAAACACTGCAATTATCTCATAGGGCCCGAGCCACCGTGTCTAAAATTTTCCTAGTGTGTGTTGGTAACGTGAGTCATATAACAGTGCCCAATCACAACCGGAAAATTTTGTTTCTTTGATGAAGTTTGCATGCCACTTTTTCCGCTATTGCTAGATCAATTCAGTGTTGTGGATTGCAGATTTCCTATATTCATCCAACCCATGCAATTGTAAAAGCCGCTCCTCTTGTGCTCTGGTAAGATCGATGTCCAGTTCCAATGATGTCCTGAGAGTCTTATGCTGAAACTCAATAGGCATTGATGCAAATTTGCCATAAACTAGCTCAAATGGAGTAAACCCAGTTGTGGTTTTCCATGTTGTTCGGTAAGCCCAAATGGCTTTGGGAAGGCGGGTAGCCCAGTCCTTCTTGTGAACAACAACTGTCTTGGCTAAAATGGCTTCTATCTCCCGATTGGTTATCTCTGCCTGGCAATTGGCATAGGGTGGTATGGTGAAGATTTACCATGTCTCACTATGTATTCATGCATTAATTCAATAATGAGATTAGAGGTCAACTATCCACCTTGATCAGTGACTATCTCTCGAGGCACTCCAAATCTGGTGAAGATAGTCATAGAGAAATTCAGCCACTTTATGATCCCTGGCATGCCTGATTGCTTTAGCTTCAACCCATTTCGTGGCATAGTCATAGTCAATACAAACTAAGATATATGACTTACCATGAGAAGATAACTCGATGGGTCAAACAAAATTGATACCCCATTTGTCAAATGGTGCCACCACCACCTAAGGCTGCAAGGGCATTTCATCTGATTTAGTTGGACGTCCCATGCGTCAGCATTTGTCACAATGTCTTGTATGCTTAGCGACATCTTTATGTAGGGTAGGCCAATAATATCCTATTGTCAGAGTTTTGTATGCTGTCATTTTTGTTGCAAAATAGCTGCCACACGGTTCATCGTGACAAGCCCTAAGAATGTCATAAGCCTCATCTTCTCGAGTACATCTCCTGGTGACCTGATCAAGACCCATGTAAAAAATAAATCCTGAGATCCATGAGAAATTTAAACTTTTCTCAACCATAAGTCGGCGTTCTTTAGGTGAGAAATGAGGTGGGGTCCTTCCTGTAGCAAGATAGTTTGCTATGTCAGCATACCATGGGTTGTAAGATTCAGTAGAGAACAGGTGCTCATCAAGGAAGTTGTCATCAATTGCTGCAGGATCATCTAGAACTTGTAATCTAGATAAGAAATCAGCCACCACATTAGCCTTGTCAGGTTTATCTATGATTTTTCCATCAAATTCCTGCATGAGGAGTAACCATCTTGCCAATCTGTCGGTGATAGCAGGCTTGTTCATCAAGTATTTGATAGCTGAATGATCAATGTATACAAATACTTCATAACTAGTGATGTAGTGCTTGAATATAATAATAGCATGCTCAACTATACCTTATTTTTGTCCTAAGACTGCTCCAATGGCATAGTCAACTATACCTTACAAGTTTTTACTAATATAATAATAGCATGCTCAACTATACCTTATTTTTGTCCTAAGACTGCTCCAATGGCATAGTCAGATGCATCAATGTGAATGTAAAATGGCAGCTTCCAGTTAGGTCCTCTTAAGATAGGTATCTTTGTCAAAACATCTTTTAGCTACTGAAATGACGATTCACAGTCATCTGTCCATTCAAACTCTGCTTCCTTCTTCAACAGGTTATACAAAGGTGCTGCAATTTGGCTAAAGTCTTTGATGAATCTCCTGTAGTAACCAGCGTGACCAAGAAAACGCCTGACATCCTTCTGCTTAACTAGTGTTAGAAGTGTGCTAATGACTACAATCTTTACAGGGTCAACCTGAATACCAAAGGATGAAAGGTAGTATCCTAAAACAACTCCCTCCTCCATCATCATGTAACATTTTTCACTGTCAAGGCAGAGGTTGTATTCTTGACAACTCTTGAGAACCTTCTCCAAGTTAGCTTGTGCCTCTTCAAATGTAGTTCCATAAGTAGTAAAGTCATCCCTATATATTTCAACACAGTCAGCAGAAATGTTAGAGAAAATACCAAGTACTACTCTACGGAAAGTAGCAAGTGCGTTGCACAATCCAAATGGCAAGACTAAATAAGCAAATGTTCCCCATGGACAAGTGAACATTGTCTTATCCCGATCTTCTGGCAATATTTGGATTTGGTTATAGCCACTGAAGCCATCTAGAAATGAGAAATACTTTTTACCAACAAGATTATAAAGTACTTGGTCTATCAAAGGTAATGGAAAGTGGTCTTTTTTAATGACTTTGTTAAGCTCCCTATAGTCCACACAAACTCTCCATTTCCCCCCTTTCTTTGGAACAATCACTAGATTAGAAACCAACTGGCTATCACAGATAGGATATATGAAACCAGCACTAAGGAGTTTTTGCAACTCTGTCTTCACTATATCTCTCAAAGTAGGATTAATTCTTCTCTGGGCTTGTCTAATTGGCTTGCACTCAAGACTTATGTAGATTCTATGGGTACAAAGCTTAGGGTCTAACCCCATCATATCAGTATAGTCCAATCCAAAGGCTTGTTGACTTTCTTCCAAAAGTTTAAGAAGACTGGACATCTGAGATGTGAGATTCTTATTGATATTCAACTCTTTTCCAAAGGCAATTTCAACTGTTTTTACTTTATCCATCATCATAATTTCAGAAAATGATGGTTACTTTATCTCACGAGGTAATAAGGTATGGAGATAATCAAACGCTGCAAGAGACTAAGGTGAGGTCTGCTTGGGCAATATAGTTTGCAGTGAACAGTTAGGAACGGCACAAAAAGATGCTTCAATGCCATACTGGTTAGTGAGAATTGTTGCTAGTATGTCATCTTCTTCATGTGAGACCATAAATGGATCTAGTTCAATAACCATGAGCTATTGCACTGAATTTTCTTCAAGGGCAACATCACCTAGCCCAGTCCAAACAACTTGGTCAACTTTAACTTGAGGTTTAGCTGGAGAATACAGAGTTAATTTTTTGGTATTTATCCCATCTGATATAGTCATTTTTCCTGAGCGACATGCAATGCAAGCATTAGCTGTGGCTAGCCAAGGTCTGCCTAGGATTAATGGATAACCTCCTAGTGTGGCTTTGGGAGACAGGATTATAAAATTTGAAGGATACTCCAAGGAATCAACTGTTACAATAATATCTTCTACCATGCCATATGGCTTTACAGTGAAATTATCAGCTAATTGTAGTATTGTAGGTGTGTCCCTTAAACCAATGATGCTAACCTTCAACAAAACCTCTCTAGTCATGACATTGATGGATGCTCCTAGGTCAATCAAGACATTCTGTATTTGTATACCATTAATATGAAGAGAAACCACTGGGCTTCCTAGATCAGAGTAGTTAGGCATTAAAACTTTGTTTAACATGAGATCAAATAGCTGCCCTAGGACATGGGCCGTGTCAGGGTCTTTCTTCTTTCTTCCGAGTTGCTTAATACAAGCTTCCTTGATTGCCTTATTATAAATTAGAACTTCTTTAAGGGCTTCCAACAAGGGAATTTCAACTGTTATTTACTTAAGTTGGTCAATTAAATCAGTTGTTATAGGATTTTCTTTTTGTGGGTGCTGATTCGGCCAATCTTTGTGGATAAGCGGGATTTTTTAATACTAGTGCAAATTGAGGAATAGGTGGAACAACAGTGGTTTGGTTCATCGGTATGTCCTCAGTATGAGCAACTTCAGTTATTATAGGGTCTTTAGGTCTAGGCAACTTAGTTCCTGATCTTAAGTGAATCTCATTCACTTGCAGGGAATAAGGTTGCCGCTTGCTGTTGGGATTTGGAGTTGGTTGTGCAAGCAGTTGTGTTGGCTTCTGACGGCTATTATTAGCTACAGGAGGTGGAGGCATAATAGCTTGCTGCTGAGGTGGAGGCATGAGAGCTTGATGTTGATTAGGCTGTCTGGGTCCACACTAAGGTTGTTGTTGTCAGTTACAATGTGGTTGCCATTGGGTATTCTATTGTGGCTGCCGATATTGGTTGAGTTGTTGATATGGGTTAAATGGAGGTTGTTGCTAATACGTTTGGTTATACTATGGTTGTTTGTTAGACCAGTTATAATTTCAATTCTATCCTTGAGGGCCAAAATTTCGAAGGTTGTGGTTTTGCCATTGACTACTATTGTTGTAACCAAAATTATTCCAGCGGTCCGGAGGCATGCCTTGTCTCTGAGACCATGGTCGCCTTTGAGCAACATAGAAAACTTCTCCATTCTCCTCATCTATAGCTTTAAACTCAGTAGGCACTGAATGAGTGTCCACAGAGGCAACTATTTTGCACCTACAGTTTCCTTTTTTTTTCTCTGCAGTCAAAGCAGAATTCGGCCAGCATAGCTTTTGCCTCGTCCTTCTTTCTTCTTGCTTGCATGCCACCCAGCTGAGTGGCAACATCATTAATGATGGCTTGCTTAAAGTCAAACAGCAGATTTGACAACTCCATTTTAGACACTCCTGAACCACTAGACTTATGAGGTAGGTCTCTGAGTCCTCTACCTTTCTTCACAGTAGCCCTTGAATAGTTCAGACATATATTCTTTATGTCGGCCAGGTTTTTCTGACTGATGTCTCCACCCGCCATAAGGTCCAAGGCCTCAATGCTTTCATCATTTACACCTTTTCAGAAAAGATGTTTTTGAGATTCCTCATTTAACTGATGTTGTGTGTTACGTTACAAATTAAACATATACCTTGAGATATAGTCTTCCAAGGTTTCGTCCTCTTTTTCTGACATTTTAAAAATCTCGTCTCCCTTTAAATCACGACCCCTACAGTACTCTTTATACTTAGAAAGAAGCAAATTCGTCATTGCATTCCAATCTACTACATCATTAACACCTAACCCCATGAACCATCCTAAAGCAGCCTCCTTGAGAGTAGATGGGAACAATTTTAGCTTATGGGCATCAATTGTGTAATCATAACTCCTGCAAAGGATGTGAAATTCAAACAGGAAGATTTCAGGGTCTCCAGTAATCAGACCATAAAATTTAGGAAGTGCAGAGGCACGTATGTTTTTGAGATTATGATTACCATGTTGAGTAGGGATAGGGAAAGGAAAGGTAGGCTGAGCCATTCTTCGAGGAGGACCTAGTTTTCGAGGCTGATAGATAACAAGAGAAAATGGGTTCTCCTGATACTCTGGTTCAGCAAAAAGGTCATTCAAATGCAACGATCCTTCGGACGATGATAGTGAAGACAATTGTTTGTGGGCATCAGCACAGGGGTTTCAAAGGGTTCTTCTCATTCGTTCTCAACTTGGGGTTCCTCAAGTTCAGGATTAAAAATATCAACTGGTTCAACCTACATATTGCAGGGAAGGAATCTCCCAAGGTGGTCTCTTCTTTTGTGCATAAAATACTTACTTAAAACTAAGTTGTAGGCTATGAAAAGTGAAAATAAGAACACTAGGATAAGTTTGAACTAACACCATCCCTGACAACGATGCCAAAAATGCTTCGCTAAACAATGTTATTAGAACCCATGGCATTGACCTGCCTATTTCAGGATTGGACACCCTAAATGGTTCCTAAATAGATTATTCTATCTCATTTAATTAGCGACCACAGACATAAACTTGGAATGGTATTCACAAAGTATATGCTTCAAACTTCTCTTGATTTTATGATTATTCTATAGAATTCAAATACATTGAGCTTCAGGAAATCTATGCTAAATCCAGTAAATAAGTTACTCTAGCAAAGCAAGTAATCACTAGTAGGCGTTACTCTAACCGCCTATGCTGCACGAACAGTCTACTAGTTCTGTTACTAGTGGCAGTAGGAACAGCAGAGTTCTACTTCACTTCTAAACAAGCATGAGAATGAATTCTACTCTAAGAGAGCAATTCACTCACCAAGTTTCCCCCCTTGGATGAGTGAATGGAAAATATAATCAAGATAAAAGATTTAAACTCAAATTGTCCATTCTATTTATTCATGGAAAATGAGTACACTCCTAAACCTCCTAAATCTAAGATCACTCCATAAATGAGGATCGTTATAGATTCATAAAGTCATATAACACAAATATCATTAATCAAGAATAAGTCCTATAGCACGTTGAGGATACTAGATCCGCGTGCTGCATGTAACAGGAAACGGTATTCACTTGCCCCACTTGCGAAGATCTTGCAGCAACGGCTGGCTTTGACTATTTCAACACCACAATGCTGATCCTTGAATGCATCGTCATAAATACCTGCAAAATAATAAATGCACACACAACCTTCCATACATATGTATCCTCATCGTTAAATACTAGGAAGAAAGTGTTAAGCTCTAATTAATACTATTGCGAGGCCTATGGCTACAGGAAGGAAACTACCCAAAAACATAGCATAGGCAAAGGAACATTCATTATCATATAATTATCACATTATACCATTTTTATCTATTAGTTCAAGCAAATATATCATGTCTTTTAACAAGCCACATCCCTACTTCATGTCTTCACATATATCATATATACGTATAAAAACTATCAGTTCATGTGTCTATTTGAAAATAAACTGCTTGAAAGGAAATAAAAAGACCTTAGAAAGATGGCCTTTTAGAGGCTCATCATTCCCCCCAACTGCTCTATTGTTGGTCCCGAACAACCATGAAGTTCTGGATTCTGACTTGCAGTCTCAAATCACTGGCTGTCTTCTCTCCAGGCTCATCATCAACATAATTAAAATACCCATGATTCTCCCTGAGTCTTTCCCATCGCTAAACTTTTGTAGCCATATCATGATCTGCAACACTCTCATTCATTGCCAGCAATGGTTACAGGAGTATAGTGTTGATGTCAATTTTGTACCACTACATAACATATAGCAATTGAACACTTGATATAGTATACCAAACACTCAACACTCTCTTGAAAAGTATATACTCATAAAGAACATGAGAAAACTCCAAGGTTCCTTACACCTATGGATACTAACTCAGTTATATTAATGTGATCTGCTGGTTAATCACGTAGGCAGGCTTACGTTGTTCATTCAAGGATGTCAAATTCTTGCTATGATGATGATGGGATCTAGCTTTGCAATGTATACTCAAATTTATATCACTTTAACGTTTGCTCTTCAAAACTCTAACTACTAAACTACCTGTTGCTTTACTACTACTCCTATAGAATGGAAAGATTGGCAAATGGACGGGGATCAACCTATTCAAAGCTTGCCAATGGCGTTACCTCCATAGATGCAATGACTCAAGGGGAATGAGACTAGATTACCACACAAGGCTCCTTAACAAGCCACTAAGATGCTAGTGGCCTAGTATATAGATCCCTATCAAACATTTACCAATATCACCATACAACTAGGCATCTACTTCTACTCTAACAACATGAAATGAAATCCTACTTTAATTTGAGAGATGAGAAGAAACATGCAATACACCAAAATGATCATGTATATCCACCATGCAAACCACAACAATGAATAGAGAACAATTTTGATAGTATTTAGGAATAATTCTCCAACATAACTCCCCTTTACAAATGAGAATAAATAGCCTTATATAGAGGCTCAAAATCATGAGTGGCCAAGATTAAGGGGCAAATTCAAGGGCCAATATTAAACCTTACAAACCCTAATTAGGGTTACCATCTTTCAATTAATTACATGAGGGCACCAACTTTGTGGGCCAATGAGAAAATTACAATAATTTGTCAACCAATGAGAACATAGGGCACTTGGCATGATTTGGTTGCATGCACATAAAATTGCCACCTCATCAACCTTATCTTATAAATTTATTTAATCCTTGAGATGAGGTGAAGTCTTGGATGCTTGAGCTCGCCCTTAGAAACTTTCTCATCACCACTTGAACTTGCTTGTACTTGATGTCCTAACCTTGAAAGGGTGAGGTCTCTATGCACTTGGGGTAATCTTGCCTTGGCCTCGGTGGCTTGCCTGGATGTGAACCTTCTTGCAATTTGAGAGCCTTGCTCTCGGCCACCGCCTTGAAATCAAACTTGACCTCTTTCAACCTTTCGTCTCACCTTCCTCCTTCATTATCCCTACCTTCCTTTAACCTTCTTGGTCTTCTCTAACCTTCCTACTCGAATTTGGTTTGCATGCACCCCCCTCTGCTTCAATACTCTTGGGTTCTGGGGCACCTGCCATGGCCATACCACCTGCAAAGTTCAACAAATTTACCAGTCTATTATCGTGTCGAAGGTGGCTCATGATTTTAAAATGCAGAGCATGCAGATACTTGTAGCGCCCTTTATAGGTAAAGTACTGAATGATAAATGTAGCTAGCTAGATAAAATCCAAGGGTAATGACACCCTTGAAGTACCTTGCTTCTTGTCAATGTCCATCCGCGGGTCACCATGCAAGGTCAACTGAGCCCTAGCCGAATGTTAATCAAAGTCCTTAGTCCACTGCTCTCCCTCCTACGGCAAACTGGTTACTTCTGCCAAAATATCCTCTGTGAATTCAACTCGGAACCCCTTTACCACTGCAATCCCATTCTAGAGAGTACTTAAAAATTGCAAAGCAATTTCTTCGTCAAATTCATTGAGGCTCAGACAGTAGTCCAACCAACGTTTTCTTCGGAACATCTCACAACTGGATGCATCACCCAGGACAACTCTGTGGTCAATTGGCTCGTGCCTTTGAAGATCACCCCATTTGTATGAACAAAAAAAAATTTCAGAAGTTTTTGTTTTTCACAAAAGCATGAAAATGGAAAATCAACGTTCAAAAATGCTATGGACTCAGGATGCTGCAGACGAGAAAGGCGGAGTACAAAATGCTATTCACTTCAAGTAATTAAAAGCGTTTAATGCATGACATCTCATAATATTTTTGCTCGTGTCAAGGTATGCCACCCCGACCACGTCGCGAACATATCATTAGAAGTTAAACTTCAGCTTTCAATGTCTCTTTGAATATCTTTCAATTCCTTTCAGCCATAATGATGCAATCACGGATTGACAAATTGATTAACACATGACGGTAGTCATCTCAAAAAGACAAGAAATTCATTCTTTACATGCTAATTTTAAGTTTGAAAAATGACTATTTATCTCCCCCCAACTAAGTTAAAGGCATGGGTCCCGCCAGGCCAAGTCATGCAAGACTAAAAATTAAAACGACACGTATTCCTAATAATAATGAATAAAATAAAATATGTACTAAGGTAGGTGGCAAGTACCTAGTAAGTGCTGCAAGAAGAGTTCTGAAATATGACCTGCATTTTATGGAGTGATGCGACGAGACGGAAAAGTAGTAGGGAGAGTAGGTGAGGTGGAATTTATTACGGAGAAATAATTTCATGCAAAGTGAAATGTTTATTACGGATTCTATGATTGAAATCAAGGATTAGGTTTGACTGGTAAATTGAAAATCAATCACTCTGTCATCTAAAGTGATAAAAGAGGCTGCACTAGCCATAGCATCTGCATGCCTATTATCTTTCCTAGTTAATGTTTGAATGGAATAAGAAGGAAACTTTTCAATCAAGCTTATAGCAACATCACAATACTTAGTCAATTTGTCATTCATCGTTCGATAAGTTCCATTGATCTGTTGCACAATTAATTCTCAATCTCCAAATATTTTAACATGTTTAATTTGTAAAGACAAAGCTTCTCTCAATCGTACGATTAAGGCTTCATACTCGGCTATATTATTGGTAAAAGAGAAATTAAGTTTATAGGATAAGGGAATAGGTTTCCTAGATGGGTGTATTAATATAACACCCGCACCAGACCCAGTTTGACATCTAGATTCATCAAAGTACAATTCTCATGTGTCATCTATTTCAATAAGTAAAATAAACTCATCGAAGAAATCTATGGGTTCTGACGTAGATTGAAATTAAGGAGCCTCAGCTAAATGATCAGTTAAGCCTTGCCCTTTAATAGATTTATGAGAGATCAAATTCAAATCAAATTCAATTAAAAGCATGACCCACTTAGCAAGACGTCCTCATAAGTCGGTTTTTGAAAACAAGTGCTTCAAAGGATCAAATTTCACAAACACATTAATTTCAGCATTAAGGAGATAATGTCTACGATTTTGAAAAGCAAAAACTAACGCAAGGCATTGTTTCTTAATTATAGTGTAATGTGTCTCATAATCAATCAAGGTTTGACTTATATAATACACAGAGCCAAGACATCACTCAATTCTATCGAAGAAGCAGAAGTGTAAAGAAAGAATAGATTATTACGTTGAGCCGGTTGTAAAACAGGAAGATTAGCAAAATAATTCTTCAATTGTTCGACTGACATCTTACAATCTTCATTCCATGAGGAAGTTGTATCATTCTTAATGAGGTAAATGGGATCGTACAATCGGCTAAATGAGAGACAAATCTACAAACAGCTTGTATCTTCCCTTGTAAGCTACGAAGTTGTGAGATATTTCGGGGAGGAGGCATGTTAGCTATAGCGTCAATCTTTTCAGTATCAACCTTGATGCCTCGATTACAAATAATAAATCCAAGGAGCTTTCCACTATCAACCCCAAAGGCACACTTTCGTGGATTTAATATGATTTTGTATTTGCATATCCTTTCAAAGATTAACCTCAGTCCAGGAACGTGACCATTTCTCTGCACAGATTTAGCCAGAATATCATCCACATAATCTTCAAGGATCTTGTGAATGTAATCATCGAAGATCAATGTCATACCACGTTGATATGTAGCCCCTACATTCTTTAACCCAAAAGGCATGACAACCCAACAAAAGGATCCCCAAGGAGTAATGAATACGGTCTTATATTGGTCATAAGGAGGAATAAATATCTGATTATATCCTGAAAACCAATCCATAAACTATAGTAATGTGTGGCATGTTGTAGAATCTACGATCATATTAGTGTTGGGAAGGGGAAAATCATCCTCAAAGAAGCCTTGTTTAAATAAAAAAAAATAAGTACACATCCTTATCTTATTTTCACCCTTTCAAACAGCTACAATATTAGAGATCCAAGGGGAATAATCTATACAACGTATCAAACCAGCATCTAAGAGCTTCTCTATCTCAGCCTTGACAAGAAGAGCTATGCTAGGATTCATTTTGCGAATCTTTTGTTTCACAGGCTTAGTATTGGGCGTAAGCACAATATTATGAGTGACGAACTTAGGATCAATGGCAGGCATGTCCGAATATACAAAAGCAAAAATATCTCAGAATTCGAGAAGATTAGTAACTTTTTTACGCTCATCTTCATCTAGACACTTTCCAATCTTGATAACTTCTTCAAGATCTTTAGCATCAATATGCGAATCTATTGTATTTGTGATTAAGAGATTGTTTTCCTTTCTATTCTCTAGAGGGGGAAAAGGATCAAGATGTTGTGCCGATTCACTACCTTCCCCAAAATATCCATTAGTGTTTAGACAATAAGGCTTTCTTTTATTATGCTGAAAGGAAGGCAAATCTTCATATGCCCTCAAGAATTCTGCGATAGCATCATCAGAGGAAATGATATCCAAAGATGGCCTGTAATCAAACATGAGAAGATGAGGGTTAGTTAATTTCAAAGGTCCACTACAAATGTGATTAACATTCAAAAAGAAGGAAGGTTGCTTATATGGGTTAAATGCTAAACCATAGGTATCTTCACAACCATCATTCATTATAGGAGTGTGTATTCCTTGCTCAGTCTTTCCACAACCATAACCATTAAAACCATGTTTAGCAAGCAAATGATATCTAAGACCGTAATGAGCAGCCATATCAGACAAATTTAAGGGAGCTTCATAGGTCACTATGTCAAAGTAATTGGGTTTAATCGTTTCAATGGTTTCATTGGTTGAAGCAGCCACAAAGTTATTGCTTAATTGCCCTGTAAGATGAATAAGAACTATTTTCTCACTTTTTATAGTTTTTAGGGGTTTCATGAAGGAAAGGTCAGAAACCCGATACTCTCTAATAAAAGGAGTAAAATCTAAAGTGCCCCAATCATCCTCAGACAAGGTAGAAGATATAGGTTCCTCGTTCCTCCAAGTTTCATCTCTACTTTCTTATTTTTCTTCGCTAAGTCTAGCATCTTAAACTGAATCAGTGTTTAAACAATTGTTAGGCTCATCATCCGCATGAGGAGTGTACATCATATTATTCAAAATGAAATTTACCTTGCGATGAAGTGTGGAGGAGATAGCATGCATGTTATGCAACCATGGTCTTCCCAACAAAAGATTATAATTAAGGGGTCCTGGCATCACATGAATTGGGGCGTCTAAGATAACCGGACCAACTTTAACAGGTAAAGTTATGATTCCCAAGGTCTTCTTAGCAATATTATTAAAGCCACGAATAGGAGTGTTATCAGGCTTGATAGTGGTCATATCAGCCATAATATGTTTTACCATATCTAGACTACACACATTCAAACCTGACCCATTGTCAATCAAAGTCCTTCGAATAAGATTTCCATCAATAAGAACAACAACCATAAGCTCGCATCATATTGATTTTGCACTTCGTTAGGAGGCAAGTCATCTTGAGTAAACACAATTTAAGGAGTAGACATCGTGTGCATAAACTCCAAGAAGGAATTGATGTTATCTTGGTTAGGCTTTTTGTAAACCCTCGCAATAAGTGGGAGAAGTTTGAAGAAGCTCCCACAGGGAGATCTTTGCAAGAGTAGTGCATAACTACTCGAATAGATCATACTCCTTAACTAAGGAACTAGGCAATCAAGGTGCTTGAGGAAGCACAAGTTGAGAGGGAGGGAAAGAAGTAAGAAAAACCGGAATGGTGGGTTGAGCATTATTCCGTGTTTGATAGGTATGCGCAACCAAAATATAATCCAGTTTTCCCTGAAGGACTATAAGGGATTCTTGGTTTGAAGGACAACCCTTGAGAGTAATAAACGGTTGTTGAGGAGGACATCCTTTCAAAGTTATAATGGGTTTAGTGAATAGAACCGGTTTAACAGGCTCAATATTACAAACAGTCTCACACAAAAGAAGCCATGATAAAAGCCTATCATAAAGGTTAGGCTAAAGAGATATAGAGGGAAATGACCGACGAACGGATTCAATTAAGATCTCATTTGTCACATCAAACACTTCACTACTAGACACCTTAAAGGGTTTACTAATAAATGCATCATCAAAGTACTCATAAAAGAGATCATACATCTTGAAAGTAAAATAAGCTATTTTCAATGATAGGAAATGCAATCAAAGCAATAATTTTTTGTATTTTTATGTTTATAAATGTAATGCATGTAAAAGAAAGATCTAACTACCAAGATCAAACAAGGAGAGTCCAAATCGGGTTCACCAAAATGTTCAAGGGGAAAATGGCATCAATGAGTCTAACAATGCAAACTATGTATATCAAGTTTAACACTTTCTCCCTAGGCCATTCAATACAAGACAAAGAGGGGCTTCCAAGCATAACTCTCAGTATGACATAGGTTAGATTAGCAAGAACCCAAAGGTGATAGGGAATGCAAATGCTAAACCCAAGTTATATTAAGGAAGTACACTAGCAAGGTCTCTTTCATGCAATGTAATTGGATTATAAATATGTAATGCAGATGATAAAAAACAAAAAACATTGATTAAGAAAAAAGCGTAAGATGAATCTAAGAAACAAGTAAATGCAATCAGCCCAACTAAGATACAGAAACAGATATATCCTTAACAAGTAAAACAAATGTCAAGGTACTTACCTCAAAACGTGTGATGGAATGTGCTTTTCTTTTCTGAAAATAGCAGATTTGGACTTGTAGCTGAATTTGCAAGTGTCAATTTGTGTAGTGATAGTGTACATAATTATTAAAATGTTTTCCATTCTTTTGCTTTTTAAAGATTTTGTGGAGTGTGCATGCAAATAGAAGAGCAGAGGTGGCAACCTTTAGGATCTCACCAAAAGAAGAACAATCACAAACCGACGAAATAAATGAGGAAAAAAATTGCAAATTGATTGACCGATGATTGATGATTTACAATGAGTACAACAACCTTCTTATATAGGTAAGGCAGAAGAAAATGGAGAGCACCGAATCAGACATGTGTCCTAGCCATGTGAGAGAGTATGTAAGTAAACAGAGCTACCTAACAACTATTTGACACAAACATTAATGAAACCTAGATAATAATGATACCTTAGTTAACTTAAGCCACAAACCAACCACAGACCTTCCTCAATAGGTTTCTTATCCTCAAGTTTATCTTCTATAGACCCACGAGAATATAACCTTATCTCAATTGCCCAACATAAATATTATAGCTCACTTTGTAACTATTATACATTATGTAATTTCTTATATATTAATTGTTAAGATTCTATATTTAGCAAAGCTCCTTTGTGAGTTTATCTTCTTATCTATTTTTTTAAATTCGTATCAAAGCCTAAGGGAAGACTGGTATGTTCTAGGCTACAAGTACACTCGATGTTTTGATTGCAAGCTTGTGTTGTCAACTGTACAAGTTCTTAAAGAACCTCGATAGCCAAAAGAAGCTAAGGAGTGGTGATATAGCTAGTCAAGAACAAAGACTTCATAGCTAAGAGAGGTGTTAATTGAGTACGAACTTCTTATCGATTATGTTGCTAAAGAAATTCAAAGTTATTTTTGGCAAAGGAGATCCCTGGAAAATAAAGAAAGTTGTTGTTTGAAGACAACACTAAGCATATCAAGGTAGACATGGTCTATTGAGGTTAAAAAAAGAAAAAAAGATTGTTGTTGTTGTCACCATCTAAAGAAGTGGAAAAGATTGGATGGAGACAATGTGCAATAAATTATAGTTTTTCATATTTTTGCAAGCTGCTAAGGTTCTATGCAGTGGATCCTGAAGACAAATAAAGGTTAGAGGAGCCAATACCACCACAAGAGCAGAGAATTATTTTGTTTGTGTTGGTGGTGAAAGAATTTGTCCATCTACATGGGGATTTTATGTCGTTGTCAAAAGTGGTCATGTAAAAGAAGATTGTTGGAATGATATTTGTCTAGAGATGTTTTTTCTAACCTTATTAAATCATTGATAGTATTCAGGTGGCTATTTAAAAGAGGCCAATACCAAACAATCCGATACAAGCCATGAGGATTGAATTAAAGGATGGTTGTGGAAAAGAGGTCAATCCATTGCAAATCCTGAGGATTGTAAAAATTTGCAAAGAAATTGTCCAATGCTATTTGTCGAGCCAAAAATGCGTTTTCTTATAAATGGGTACAATATGTGTTTCGGGCGAATGTTTGAATGCCAGTCACCTTTACTAAAAGGTAAAACTGAAGATTGTACCTGAGTTGTTCTACGGAACCCATGACCAATTGTACTTGACACACAAATATTATTACAAAAAAAATTAATATATTGATGAAACATTTATATGAAAAGAATTCAAATACAACTACCAACTACAATAGTTGTGTACCCATATATCTTGGTAGATGGATAACTTTTTATAAGAACTCGATAATAATTTTAAAATAATTAGCATAACTACTTTATAAGAACATGTGAACATGCTAAATCAATTACAGCTTGACTATCAACATAGACCAACCACAGGCTCGGCGTCAACAGGTCAAGCTTATCCTCACGCTTTTCATTTGTAGACCCACGACAATGTTACCTTATCTTATCTGCCTAGTATAAATATCATAGCGAACTCTATAACTGTCATTTATTTTGAAATTTCCTATAAATTGAATGTTAAGAGCCTGTATGTAGCAAAGCTCCTCTATGAGTATCTCCTCTGATCCATCTTATTAACAAATATGAACCAAACTAAAAATTAACTAGCCATTTTTTATTTGCAAATATTTGACGATTTGTTATTTGGTATGTTATAATAAGTAACCCGTGTTATCCTTTCGAATCCTGTTTTTCTATTATTTTGTTGGAATCACTTCATTTTAGATAGCAAATATTTCATTGTTCATGTTCGCTATTTTCAATAGAACTGACTACATCGTCGAGAACTCTCTAAGCTCCCGTTATTTGGTATGACTAGGGGATGCAACTAACTCTTCATTAACTTACACTATATCAGGTTTTTTTTCATTCCTATGTTTACCATCCTGCTGTGCTTGTCGGCATTCAAAATACCTATAGCCATCTTGAAGCACTGGATTTCGCTCCTTGAAATCCTTGAATCCCTTGTTATTGTAGGAGGTGGATGGAGTGGAAGTATACACACAGATTCAGAAATACATACAAATATATAAACCCAATGCTACAGCATAATTTTTATTAATCATCTTAATAAACTCCATTACATCTTAGAATGTTACAGCATTCTACTTCCACTCAAGATCCACAATGATCAGATAAACATCTGATGTCTAAATGCTTACAAAATGCCTTTATTTATAGAAGACTTAATAAACCTCTAGAAACTACTAGTCATTGCTGTCTTATGATTTTTAAATTATTTTTTTCTAGAAACTTCCACAGAACAATCTAGAAATAGTTGAAAGTTTTATATTAATTGCTAGAAATTACCACATATTTTTAGAACATTCCAACAGTTATGCATGTCAACTATGTAGAAACTAAATGGCATTCCTTAAATGAAGAGATGAAGAAAATGAATGAAACTCCTATTATTATGGATCATAATAACCATCTAAGATTGTATTAAAGCCACAGAACAAATTCATTTACTTATTTGTTTCCATTTTTCTGGGCAAAAAACAGAGCGGACAAAAACTCTATCCGGAATGCTACCGCTTCAGTTTTATTTCGGATAATAAAAATTGGTTACAGTTACCTCTTATTATAGAGGCCTTACACAATTTGAGAAGCTGCTAAAAAAGCAACTTGCTAACAAAACCAAATGTAATCTATGCAGAAATATCCTAAATTTATTTTCAGTTCTTCGCAACAAACTGCTGGATCTAGATTTTTTATCTCTATGCAAAACTATTTCAGATAACTGATCATCGAATATCTCAATTGAACTCTCCATTATTTATGAGCGTTGGGATGAAATGGTATTTCTATTAATATGCTTGTTCCCCTTCTAACAATGCAATTGTTAATTTGTTTTCATAAAAGATTGGTGTGGATTACTCATGTGCTTATAATAGATCTGTAATTTCCTCGTGCAAAACTGTTTGACATGTAGCGGATGTGGTTGTAACGTACTCTGCTCCGGCTAATAAAACTGTCACTTTGAGATACTTCCTAGATGTTCCAAAGAGAATTAAAGCACATTCGCAAGTACTCTTCCTATTATTAATACTTCCTACAAAATAATTGTGAATATAACCAACCAAACTAAAACCATTAGTAGTGCAATACAGAATCCAATATCTTATTGTTCCTATAAGATATAGTTATATTCCCAATTTGAGACTTTTGATGATTCTATAAAATTTGAAATTAGGTTAACATCTATACATTAGATAAAATTTGAAAGTAGATTAACATCCATACATTATGTCTGACCTTGTAGTTGTAACAAACATAAAACTTCCAATCCATCTCTTCAACATTTTAGTGCATGCTACAACTGGTGGAGGCGTTGATTCAACATCATAAACCTCTTTAAAACATAAATTGCATATTTAATTAATTAATGATAATTCTCTTATCTGATTAAACAACTTTAATGCCCCAAAAATACCTCATCAATTCCAAATTTATCGTCTGAAATTATTTCTTCATACGTGTCAACAAACTTCTAGTTAAATCAGATCATAAAAATATAAGCATACAATCAAAATATGACCACCTTTGTTTGTCTTCGTGTATAATTTGCGTTCACAATTTCTTCTACTGAATCCAATGCTTTTCAGTCATGAATCAATCCCGCTATACCAATCCATTGGTGCTTGTTTGAGAGCAAAAACAGTGATCTTCAATCTACAGACTTACTCAAAATACATAGTAATGTGAGAAAATAAAGCAAAATTTGAACACATTTAAATTTCTCTCTCCTTGATTAAAAATCTCTAAAAATTTATCATTTTCTTACCTTCCTACTTTGACCTTAAACAGGCAAAAGTAGGATCCAATTTATCATTTACTTTTGAATCAGGAGTAGCATGGCATATATGACCTTATGATTCGCTTTGAACAATATTACATGGAGTTCTCGTTGAATTATTCGTTCTATCTTGAGGATTTGGCTTCACCTTGGACATTTTAGTCTTCAATATCTTCTTCATTCTGAGTTTTGGTGCTCCACTTGAAATTGATCTATTAATGCTCCCATCCAATTTGTCTTTCTACTTAAATTCCAGATCTCTACTGATTAGCACTTTCTTTGCAAAGGGTTTATACACATTATAAGCTTTTAATTCTTCACTATACCTAAAAAATGTATTTTTCTCATCTGTCTTTAGGTTTCCATCTCATTTTTTATGGAACAAAATCTGAAACACAATTAAAATTTATACTCCTCCAATCGGGAAATTCGGTCTTTGATGCTGTTTGTTGCACTTCTATAGGGAAAGTACACCACACATGCTACTACTTCCGCTCGAGATATATTCAACAAAAGGTTTGACTTTCAACGCACATTTAGCCACCTCCATTATTGTTCTACTCTTCCTCTCGAGTACATCAATCTATTGTAGTGTGCACGTTGCAATAAAATACGTTTTGATGCAATGATATCGACAAAAATCTAAAAATTCATTAGACATTATTCACCTTCTTTAGTGGATCTATTTACATCGATGAGATGAACATTTCCTTATCAACCATGGCTTTGAATTCTTTAAATTTTCCAAAGAAATGAAACATAGGGTTGGAAAAAATATATCCAAGTCTTCCTACTAAAAATATCAATAAAGATTAGAAAATATTTACTACCTCCAAATGATCGAATTTGCATTGATCCACATAAACTGTTCTGAATTATCCCTACCCCTCTGTATGTTGTTTTGCCAAAATGCATCTCCCACATGAATTGGTCTGTTGTTTTATCAATGGTAAACTTTTCACCATATTGAAACAAACTCAAACCTCAAAAATGTAAATGCCCATATCTCAAATGCCGTAGCCATGATTGGTTAAGATACAATTCTTTGAAATTGACTTCATCCTTTACTTAGATGCACTTAATTTGAAGGGACATCTGATTCCTAGTCCTCTCAACTCTTGAAATCAACCTATCGTTCTGAAATCTATCTAGAATATTGCAAAGATTATACTTACAAGTCTAGTAACCTGTCTATACTAGTCCAACAATCATACGATTATACTTTAATCCAAGTATAAAATAAACATCACGAATAAAAAAAATTTAACCATTTTTACCAAAATATTTATTACTCACTTATTCTTACAACAACTTTGTAATCATTTCTCAATTTCACTTCAGATTTTAGCAAATCATCAAAAGTAACAAACAATTTCTTACTCCCCATCATATGATTGTTGCAACAACCATCCAAATACCTCTAGTACTTTCTTGGTGAACATAACACATGAGGAATAAACTTCCGAAATCAGATTTAAATTTATTTGGATAGCATAGTCCAATATCCTTGGCCATATTCTTACGATAACGACATTGAATGTTTTATTTTTCAAGCCCGTATGAATGTTGTGAGATACATTGTAACGATGTCCTCCATTGTTGTAGTTCAGATTATTCCTTTCATCTTAACTTCTGGGTCTGCCTCTTCCTAAAATTTTACATTCTAACAAAAAATAGATTAACAAAGATCATACCTAAAACTTTACACTCTAAAAAAATTAAATTACAAAAGATCCTATTTACTGATCTAATAATAACTGTGCCCAATCTTTTGATTCTTCAATTGCAACAATTAAAGATCAAATTTATTAGAAATTTTCAAAATTTCTGTCAGAAATTGTAGTTTAGCTGCTACTTTCACCTTTGTAGTAACTAACCTGCCTCCAAAATCTACCATGCTCTCTCGAATCTCGTTGGTGTTGCAGCCCTAGGAAAGGTGGACATTTACATTGTCTATTGGATTAGAAATAAAGGTTTTGCACCTCGTCTTGTTGTCTCTGAGCTGCGCTTTTTCTGCCTAACTTAATCCTCGATAAGCTGATCGATCCTGGTTCTGCAGGACCAACGAACAAAAACAAGTCTTCATTTTCATCGCCAACAAATCGTATTTCTTACCAGTGAAATTTGGTAATTGGGACAGTCTATCTCCATCTTCAGGCCATTGTGTAATATGATCTTCTACATAGTTCCGCTTCTGTCTTTCTTCCTGATTATCGGTGCTTCTGATGTCTTCACACGCATTCTGCGGCTATCTTCTTCAATGTCTTCAACAACAAATAATGGTCAGACATATTCATCCAGCAACCTAAGCTACGGCTCTTGAAGACTCTTCAGACTTCTGCAAACTTATAACACCGTTCCAATAACTGGCTCTCTCACCACTTCTGGGCGCAAAACAGACCAGGAAAAAGCTCTACACTGAGAGCTACAACTTCATTTTTATGTCTGATGATAAGGGAAATTGATTTCCGTCGCCTCTTATAGAGGCTTCGAGAGAATGATATAAATAGGAGTTTTCCAACGAAAGAAAATTCATACATGTATAAACACCCTAACTCAGTTTATTTTCAGTTCCTTGCAGTAGAAAGTTGGATCTAGATTTTTTTTAATAAAAGAGGGGTAAAAATTTATTGAAACATAAAGAATTACAAAAAAATCAAGAGTCTAGTAGAGAGTTCTACAAAGTTCTATCATGATCAATAAATTGATCAAAAATATGACATAAATCGGGAGACAATTGTCCTAATCTAACATGTGCATTGAAGCCCATTTGGCCAAACACTCAGCAACACCATTCCACTCTGAAGAAATGTGTGTAAAAATGACAGAATCTACAGATCTGCATAAATGGAGAATCTATTAAATAACCAAAGCCAAGTGCCAGCTAACATCCCTAAGTTTTTGCCTAGTTAGGAAGTTCACAACCACCTGAGAATCAGTCTCACAAATAATCTTGCACCAGCCATGCACACAACACTGTTCCACAACAAACAAGATGGCAAGAGCCTCCATGAAGTTATTAGTATGAAATCCCTTATAGACAGAGTAAACTGGACTTCACCAGAACTATTTTGTCCAACACCACCAATGCTAGCAAGCCCTGGATTCCACCAAGCAGATCCGTTAGTGTTGACTTTTAAAACTCTAGGCAAAGGAGTAATCAAATGCCCCACATGATTGACCTACCATAGAGGGTGTCTGGTCCTACTACTATACCATTGACAAAGAAACATTGGAACACCTCCCTGAAGAGGAAAATTGAGGTGATCACAAATAACATACCCAAGATCCATACTTCCATTACACTTCACTTAGCCAGAATTGTATCACGAAGAGAGTGGATAATTTTCCACTTCAGGTGCATGACCCCAAGCCTAACATCCTGACAAATCCTCCTATTTCTTTCCAACCAAACATGTCAAAGAATAAAAGGATGACCAAGAGCACAAGCAATCCGAAGAAAATAGGTTTTAGAAGAGGTGTATCCAAAGCTAGCACTGAACTTAAACAAAGAAGAAACATGCCAGTAGGGGTGACCCCAAGCACAACACCAAAAGTGCCAAATCTGTTTGACAAAAGAGCACTGAAAGAAAAGAAGAGAAATAAACTCCTCACCATTACGGCACAAAACACATATCGAGGGAGCACGAAATCCACGCTTGCAGAGATTATCCCTGGTAAGACAATGATTGTGAACCACCAACCACATGAGAAAATTGTACTTGGGCTAGGAGAATTTATTCCAAACTTGCTTCTACCAAGGCACCTTAACATCTCCAAACAAGTGTATACTAAGCTCCAGGTACTCCATAGAAATAGAGCATATCCCAGACGAAGCACCACCCCATGATAAAACATCAAGTCCCACCAGTTTGTCGCACTCCCTAGAAGCTAGAGTCTGAGTAATCTCATTTCGATCCCTCTCTAAGCTACCTTGTGGCCAATCAGAAGAATTCTTCAATATATACCCAACAACAAGGCCTAGATTTTGAACTGGCTTATTATGTGCCACCTTATCTCATCCAGCAGTAATTAAAGTGTCATAGAGAATTTCCAAATATGAGGACATGAACAGAAGAGGAGGATTGCCATCCCAAGGGTCACTCCAAAAAAGAGCCTCAGAGCCTCTATTGCATACCCAAAAAAAGCCCCTCTTAACCAACTGAACACCAATATTCATAGTATGTCAAACTATAGAACCCTTGCCCTCCAAAGGAAACCGAGAAATATGCAAAGGGTCTACTCCCAGTATTACTTATGTGTGAGAATTCAGGCCCAAACCTCATTCTGACAAGAACACCAGTTCACAAATATAGCTTGGTTGTAACAACTTTCCCACTCAAGTTAGCAAAGAGAAGGCCATCACCTCCTTCTTAGGCCTATAGACACTATCTCACTTAATTCGACTCCATTTAGAATTTTGCAAATTACCACTCCAAAGAAAATATCGTGAAAGAGCATCAAACTCCTTAAGAAAATAGATAGGAGCTGCCTGAACCATGCTTCTATAAATAGAAATAGCCTATATCACAAAATTGCAGAAGAGTCACCCGGTCAACTCTAGAAGGCCTCCTATGAGTCTATTTTAGGCATCCAGATTATTGATCAACTTCATGCTTTCTTTTTGTTTTCAGTATTATCAAGCTATTATTTTATATCGTATTCTCGAAGCTCTAAGTCAAGACGCTGTATAAACCAATACTGAGTGCTAGATGTCTATGTCCCAAAGTGTGTAGAGAAGTGATAGAAGGAAATAACCAAGGTGTAAGACCTGTGTCTGATTTGTTTCTCTCATTGTTTGTTTCCTTATCTATGCTTATCTTTTATCTTTTATAGGAGTGCTACTAATCTCTTTCCGAGATTGTGAAGATTTCCCCTATAACATAATGGTGAACTCGATGTGAGACAAACAAATCTTCATTTCTGATCTCGATCGAGACTTTCCTTTATTCCGTCTTTTATTTATAGTTTCACACTGGAGTGAATAATTTTTGCATTTGCACATTAATTAACACAATTACAACTAGATTTTTACATCTGCTTCTATTAAAATTCTTTGTTTACCTTAATTTTCGTAGATATAACACAGAATTTTGCAATTGCAATAAGAATTTCACAATTGCCAATTTAATTTTGCAATTACTAATCCGCTTCAATCTAATTCTAGTTTCTGGAAGCATAAAACAGGGTTTCGTAATTGTTACTTTATTTGCGCAATTGAGCTTCTAATTTTGTAATTGATCTTGTTAATGTCGTAATTGATTCGATAGTCTATCATGGGGATCTGAGGAATTCCTGACATTTGGAGAGTTAAAAATCATCTTTTAGGATTTTTATTTTTTGCTTTACTATCCATTTGAGCAAGAAAATTAAATACCGAAGCACCCCAAAGCAAAGAAAACCACTTAGTAAACCCCCAGATACTGATCAAGGAAGCAACTAAAGAAGAGGATCACCAACTACCTCAGTCTAGAATGGGAAGATGAAAAAATAAGGGTTGAGGAGCAAGAAGTCGTAAGGAGATACGAGAGAATAATTCAGGGCTACTACGTAAAATATAATTTGCATGGAAATTGGGTCACTCTCTTTGCAACTAAATTCTGGAGTAGTATTTATGGGTTACTAATCTAGTTGTTTTCAACTTGTGGCTTTCGGGAAGAAAACCCGCTTGCCAAAGACCCACATTTTTTCTTAATTATTTTCAAGAAGGTTGGGGAAAAGCTGGAAAAACTACTAATCTGTGACATCTATAGGGGTAGTTTAATTGCTTTTAATCATCTTCTTAAATTAGAAACACATAGATCTTGAGCTTAAAAGGAACACCATTTCTATATTTCAAATTTTAATTGGTGCTTAAAAAGTACACGTGTCTTGTGTAATTGGCACACTTGTGCGCATAGAGCGAACTTACTGCTAGTACACGCTATCCTCTCCTTGGCTCTCTTGGTCCTAGGTGCAAGAGAAAAGTATTAGCAAGACTCGAGTTTTACTGTTTTCGAGGGTCATCTCTTGTCGGGAAAAGTACTCACCCAAGAGGAACAACCCAAGATACAACGGGCTAAAGCCAAGCCACTCTAACTTGCTATATAAAACAAGTGCGAGCCAAAAGCATCACTACGGGGCTAATTATCTACCCATGCCCAGTTCCCCAATACTTTTGTTCTCTAAGAAGGAAGCCTCCTGAGGGAGAGAGAATGCATTGACGCCTGGACAAGATTCCCTTACTAAAGATCCAAGTGTTTGCAGTTAGCAAAAATAATTCTATTTGCTGGTGCAGGATGTCTCGAAAGCCTCTGAAGCCATCCACACATTCTTGCAGTTCTTAGTAAAGATGGCTATTCCTTGGAAAGTGATGACCCAAGGAATTCAAAGTTTGTTGTGCCTGAGAAGAGAGTACACAATAAGGAGAAGCTCTTGCCTCCAAACTTCTAAGCTATCCGCTCTGAATAAGTATAGTTGGATACCGCTCATTTCGACGAGTAGGATCTATGTGGGAACTCAGCGATTACTATCTCAGTCATCCATAAGATTGTACTTGTCTATTGCATAATATAGCATAGATCAAACTTTGTGTCTGCTATATTTGGCTTGAATTCAAAATTATAGATCTTATATTCAACATACAAAAACATTATTTTTGTTAACAGCCTGACTTCTCAAAACTTCAACTTGAAATCTATCAACCTATCACCTGAAACCAGCAAACAAGAAAACCTGTTCCACAAGTTTTGCAATTCTCTCAGTACCAAGGTCATCTTCAAAACTCAAACAGGATTATACCGCAGTATTTGATATTCGGAAACCTCTCTTTTAGGCCCAATAATCATTTAGGATTATAAATTTAACCGGTCACACTAGACCCCTTTTGATCTCTCCATCGTCAATATTATCAAAATAATCAACCTTGACTATATGTTGCATCTAAAGAAAATGTCGAATTAAATCAGTATCAAACCAATTCAACTCCGAGATTAAGAGAAATTGAAATTTCTCCCCAAGATTGTCATTTCTTAATAGGAGCCAAAACCTGTTAGAAGAGGTATCGCCTTTTTTCTACAACAATCACATTGTACATCAATCTATTTCCCCATCCAAAGAGGAAAAAAATCCTGACTACTATGGTGATACATACCCTTTTGTCTATTCAGAAAGTTTCCCTAAGATGGAAAAACCACCCGTTGATCCCTTTGTGCTTCACAGTCCCCAACCCCAATATCAGCGATCCCAAAATCTCAATACCTTACGTTTTCAACAAAAACCATAGTATAGAGCTCAATACCAAACCTACAATGGATCATACGTGCCTACATCACAATCCCAATATCAAAGGCTAGCTCACGTACTTTTTAGCAGGCAATAGATACCACAACCTAACGTCAAAAATATGTCACCATCACAAACTGATATCCTCATGCATAAGTTCAAGACATGTAAACTCAATTGCAGGATCTTCAAAGTCAGACTCAACCAAACTATTACACCGCAGAGGACTAATATCCCTACCTTTTTATCAATCAATCTACATGTCTCCAATCACATCACATGTCGATGAACATCCTCTTATTTTGTCAAATCCGCCACCAAGGACTTTCCAAACAAATAAAACACAATTGTGAATATAGACATCAATCAAGCATAATCAATAAGCAACCTATTGTACCACATGTTCAGTTAACAAATAACTTACAACATGCTTGAATGTTGATGTGGTATAACTAACAAGATCTCCAAAGCGATAAAAATACCAATCTAAAAGCTTTCAAGAGTTTTCTTCGAAAATTGGTTCACACACATGAGATTATTGTTGAGCAGGATCTAAATCATCTATCCATGCTAGCAATGGTACATTCCAAAGTAATCACACCAATGACACATCCCCTTCTATGAAGTTGTCCCTCAAAAAGCCTGTATATTTTCTACCAGTCCTTCATCTCCTAGAGCGTCACAGCAGCGATCTTTGCCATTTCCATGAAATGATATATCCAGTCATGACACCTCCTAAGGGATATCCGCAATGGATTTCCAAGTTAATCCCTTTCATGATACAAGTACCTTCCACGTTTGAGAAGAGCTAAATCAATTCTATTATATGCTCCAATTCCAGAGAATCCCATGCAAATTCATTCTCCCCCATGTCAAAACATTAAATGTTTCCAAAGACCCCCTTTCATATCCAAAATAATACCACATGTCAAGAGGATGATGAAAAGCATGAAGAAACAATTCGTAAAGAAAATCACAATCAAGATCTCAACAATGACTAAAATTGTCCAGTTTTTAACCAAGAACCCATCTTTCTAGAGTGTCATGAAGATTCCACTATCTTTGTTCATCCTATCTAAGATGATCCTCTTCCATCTCAAGTGTTGAATGTCCTTTCAAGTCTTTTTGACCTTCCACTTCCTAAGCAAGAGCATGTCACCCCTTCTATTATTCAAAATGATTCTATTCACAATCAAGAGAAAACCACCCTTAAAATGCGTCTGATGGTCCTCTGCCAAGTCAAGATCAAAATATCCCTTTAGCTCCATAACCCTTACAAGATTCCTCCATCAATTTAGATCCTCCTCAAGATTCTCCCATCCCTTCAACTCCATGTCCTAACACTCTAGATCCTCCACAAGATCATATCCTAGAAAACGATACTCTCATTGCTCTTATGCCACCTGATGATTCTAGTATCCTTTCTACTCCCATATATATGATCCCAGTACAATTACACAAGTTGTTCCTAAACCTTCTATATATCAAATGGGTTGCTCCACTTCCATCCAATCTGGTCAACTCCATGGTAATCATCCGCCAAAAGATCCCGTCACCCCTACAAAAGATAACAATGAGCCTCATACATATAAACATAGATTAAATCCACTTTCATTCGAGTCGATATACTTTGTGATCCTATCATGCCTTACATACCTCCACCTCAAACTATACTTGCATCTTGCTATCAAAGTAACAAGCCTCCCTTTACTAAGACAGTCTTCCAAAGCATGCGCTATCAAGGAAAAGGGTCGGGCATCCATGAACAACGCATGTTGGAACCCCCTTATATAGTAGAAAACCCCAATAATCATGGCCTTGTCTATATGGCTCACACTCAAGATATTGGTACCATTCATAGATCCCACATTCCTCAATCTAAACCCAAGCATATATTAAAGACTTCAAACCTTTCATCCATCTTGGATCCTTATATCCCTCCATCACCATCCCTATCACTTCTTGCTCACCATCCACCTATCCTACTCAAAATCAATATCAACAAAGGCACACATCCTTGAAAACTTTTCTACCACATATCCACATGAACCCTCTATATCATTCCTATCCATTTATAAATTCCAATACCATGGTAAGCAACTTGGATGCCAATCACAACATACATTTGTTCAAATAAGGTCATACATCTTAGGATCAACATGTGCAATCTAAGTGACATGAAAATACAAGGAACAGTATGATCCAACAATAAAATAAATCCAAAAGGACACAAAGGTCGCTCAATCAAAAAGAAATATCAAACAAAATGTGGGTTATGAAATCTCTCGTTGAAGCAATGCATTAAAGAATCACAAACTAAACAAAAGTCAAAAACTATATAGAATCCCAAGTCTCTTGTAAAAGACTTGCATACTAAAGAAAAATCAAAATTGGCATTCAAGCTTCCCAAGGCTTCTTCAGATCCACTATCCAAACATCTTCCATCCACTTTCAAATCTATTTTGGGTCCTTATGTTCCAAAGTCAATATCCCCTTGTACATCAAAACCCAGAACTTTGAAATTTACTTTTCCTCCACTCTACAATCCTTCAAAGTGTGTTCCAATGATGATATTTCTAACACTTACATCTACCCCTGGACAAACCTTCCACATTTCTATCCATTATCCAACAACTATTCTTTATCCACTCATCCCTTTTATCTATTCCTTTGCATAAAGTTCTACCACCATTTACCTTATCATTCCTTTCATATGACTGTTGACAGTGGGCCAGCGTTCCTCGCAAGGTTCGCGACATGGCTTAACCGCCTCATGTGTCTTCTATAAGTCTAGTGGTTGTATCGAGCATTAATAGGTCGATTTCTTGGTGCAACAGCAACCACTACTTGTAACAAGTGGTATCGGAGCTTGGTCACAAGTTCCAATCCATGCAGGCCACGACGAGTGACGCTGGGAGGGGAATTGTTAGTAGTGAGCCAGCGTCCCTCGCAGGGTTCGCAACATGTCTTTACCACCTCATGTGTCTTCTATAAGTCTAGCAATTGTCGTTGTACCAAAAGATTGACCTGTTATTGCCTAATACAACCACTAGACTTATAGAAGACACAGTTGGCGGTCAAGCCATGTCGCGAATCCTCTCGAGTAGCTGAGGGGAAGATTGTTTGCATAAAGGTCAGCGATCCCCTCAGGATTCGCGACATGGCTTCACCGCTTTCTATGTCTTCTATAAGTCTAGTGGTTGTGTCGGGCATTAATAAGGCGATCTTTTGGTGCAACAACAACCACTACTTGTAAAAGACACAAGACGCGGTTAAGCCGTGTCGCGAATCCCCTCGAGTAGTGCTAAGGAGGAGATTGTTGGCATATTGGTCACTCCTCCCTTCGCGATTCGCGACATGGCTTAACCATCTCCTGTGTCTTCTATAAGTCTAGTGGTTGTACCAGGCATTAATAGGTCGATCTTTTGGTGCAACGATAACCACTTCTTGTAACAAGTGGTATCAGAGCTTGGTCACAGGTTCGAATCCATCCAGGCCACGACGAGTGATGCTGGGAAGGGGATTGGTGGCAGTGGGCCAGCATCCCTTGCAGGGTTCGCGACATGGCTTAGCCGCCTCCTATGTCTTCTATAAGTCTAGTGGTTGTATTGGGCATTAACAGGTCGATCTTTTGGTGCAATGACAACTTCTACTTGTAACAATGACGTCACTATCACCATACCAATTTCTTTGAGCATACATTCAATAGCCATGGTCTAGGGTAACATATCTTTCAAGAGCATTGTCCAAAGAAAAAGACACTTGAGTCCTTTGCCTATGTCCTAAAAAAATCAAAAATATCCGAAAAAAATTCAAAAAAAAAAAAAAAAGTCTTGAAGCAATCTAAAAAACTAAAAAATATCCTAACGAAAATGAAAAACATCAAAGCATATCAAAAATCTTAGTAATAAAATCATCTCTTTCATGACAAGCAAAAAGTAACATCAAACATCAAAACGATGAGCTTCATAAATCAGTAATGGAAGCATCATACTTCTCTTTTCAACAATCAAAGCTATCATCAACCAAATCAATCAATCAAATGAATGTCTTATATAGTGGCAGATACACACGAAACTAGACAGAGCGGTGTTAAACGAGTAGTCCATTTCTAGAACCAGACACATCCAAATCACCATTTATCATTCCAAACAATGATCCGTCGGATTGTTGACCTAGTCACTCATGTTAGTTTGTTGTCAATTTATCTTTCATGATTATGTTTCTATGCTCCTCAAGGACACCAACATGTGGTGAGAGTGACCAGGATGTATTATAATCTTATTTTCTTTGTTTGTTGTTTGTGGATTATTTCGATGAATTGCTAGGACAATGATGTTTGGGTTGTTTGTGATAGGTATTGTCATTTCTATAGAAGTCACACATACCTAGAATTCAAATATATGAACCCTAGGATGGAGTGAAAAATTCCTTGTATGCTATCTACTTGGTCAAACAGACATCGTAACATTGTTCAGCTGGTCAATCTCTGGATGCTTTAGCATCCCTTTTTCAAATAAAGCACAATGATGAGATGGCTGCAAATATTCTATAGACTCAAATTCATCACTTTCAATAGTCAAATCCTGGTTCGTCACTACTGTCTTCACTTCTTACAAATTCATTTTTCTCACCAACTTTCTTCCAAAGGCAGCATTCTTAGACAACTAACGTATTTTTCGTCTAGCTTTCCATAAATCATTAGTATTGCATGAAGAAAAATACAAAAACATAGGAAGAAATTACAATTATAATCGTCATCATCTCATAATTATATTTATATAGAAATCATGTCATAATTGCATTCATATAGAAAGCAAATCATCATAGGAGTATTTATCATTATGCATATAGAAATCAGATCATCATTGCATACATCATCATCATATATAAATAGGACACTATTGACAAATCGATACTCATTTGGCACAATTTTGCTCAATTTCTTCAGGAAGCATAGAATCCACCCATTGGCATCGGGCAAGCTAGGGCAGCACTTGAATTGGAGATTCTTTGACACAACACTCAAAATCGCATTGTATGAAAAAAGGGCAAAATATAGACACCTAAAATTGTCTCAGGCTTGCTAGTGCTCGTTATTACAACTTTTCCTATATTAGTTGAATAATTCTTTAATTATTTAGTTAACCCATTGTAGGCATCCAAATTATCCACATTATTAATCAACTTAATGTTTTCATTCTATTTTCAGTATTATCAAACTATCATTTTACCTCATATTCTTGAAGCTCTAAGTCTGGGCACTGCAGAAACGAACTCTAAGTTCTAGATATCTATGTCCTAATGAGTGGAGGGAAGCGATAGAAGGAAATAAGCAAGGTAGAAGAACTATGTTTTATTTATTTCTTATACTGTCAGTTTCCTTATTTATGATTAGCTTTTATCATTTATAGGGTATTGATATCGATTAGTAGTTTGATTTATTAACCATCTAGTGCTACTAATCTCTTTCTGAGCTTGTGCAAGTTTCTCCTATAACGAATGCATCCTCAGAACATGAAGGTTCAAACTCACCTTGTGAAAATAAACCAAATTTATTATATCACCTCAAGGAATATCTTCATTCGCCTGAATTGTACTTCTTCGCTAAATATAAATTAAGATTTTGACCTTGTTATAATTGGACTTGAAGTTGAGTTTGCACTTGAAACTAAAGAACTAGATGAGGTGTTGTATGGGGGATGTGTAGCACTTACGATTAAAGTATTTTTTGGGTCCTTCTGATCTATATTAGCAATAACACTAGTAATCAAAAGAGATTTGGACTTCGCAACATGGCTATTTTGATAACTATGAACTCTCATTCATAAAAAATCATCTCTGTCAATACAATAATATTATTAGTGCAAGGGTTATATACAACCTATAAGTCTTACTTTGCTCACCAAATCCGAAAAATGCATGACCTCATTTTTTGATCTAACTTTTGCTTGTTTTGATAAGCAACGTGAACACATCATAAAAAATTAAAAACTCTAAACTAAGTAACATTAGGCATTCTCTCATCACAAGCGTCATTAAAACCCGTCACATGTCTCTTTCAACACTATAATATTATTAGTTGAAGAGTTATACAACCTACAAGTCTTACTTTTCTCACCATATTCGAAAAATTCAGGACTCCAAATTTTTATCTAAAGTTTGCTTGTTTTGATAAGCAACATGAAAATAGCATAAAAATTAAACATTCTAAAATGAGTAACATTAGGTATAAACTCATATCTAGCTACATTAAAAATCATCGTGTCAAGTGCGTGAATCAGAGTCTGATTGATCTAATCTAAACCTAATTAATAAAAGTTAGAATAATGTATACAGAACAAAAAAAAATCAAAACTATTCAAATGACAAGCTCTTCCCTTCTAAAAAAATTTTCCTCAAATGGTCAGTGCTCAAAATAAAAATGGTAAACCTTTCAACAAGATAGCTCAAGAGAAGAATAGTAAAACCTGTTTTGATACAATAAGAGGAAAAATAAACGATATACTAGAATCTACTAATATACGAGTCATTGTCTTAAGGATTAAATTATTATTGACTATGAAAAACAAGAGATCAAAGGACATGTACACCAAATAGCCCAAGAGACACAAGATTTTGTGAGAGAGAAAGCAAAAAAGAAAAAGAAAACTTGTGAAGATACAAGAAAGTCTAAACAAAATAGAATGAGAGAGAGAGAGAGATAGAGCATATAATGCTCCATGAGGAATGAGAGAAGAATCTCAAATAAATTAAGGTGAGAGAAGAAATATATTTCACATATTACGAATAGTAAAAATGAATTACTCTCACATGTGTGAGAACAATCAAATAAAACAAGATTTGTAGGGGTTCCTTTGCAAAATTCCTAAAAGTAACATATAAAAAAATAACGTTTATGAAGTAAAAATTATTTCTAAGAGTAAGCAATAAAGAATTATCTTTTGATAAAATTTATATCACAATAATTTCAAAAAAAACTTGATAAATATTCTCCTCTATGATTAGTTGTTAAGCGTTTGATTTTGCGACCTTTTTCATTTTTAACAAGACATGTAAACCTATTGTATCTACCAAAGGCTTCATCCATTGTCTTCAAAAAATAACCCAATAATTCCATGAGAAATCAAAAATAAAAGTAATGATATATGATAACTTGTCCAGATTGTTTGTCTACATAGGACAATAAATATTTGAGTGAACCAACTAAAGTGGGTGATGGACCCTCTACACATTGCCTTTAAAGGTATTTCCCTTGTATGTTTTCGTTTACACACCCTTTACAAAGCTCCTTGTGTTCTTGAACCTTCGGAAGACTATAAACCAAAGCTTTTCATGTGAGAAACATAGGACTATGAAAATTCAAATACACATATGTGAGATGACATAATTAAATTTTGCCCTCATACGCCCACATTGCTAAATAGAAGACAGTTGTCATGTTAACCAAACTTCAATGGGGACCTCTTTATTGATATAGACAGAATTGTAATAACCTAATTACTTTGATTTTTTTTATCATAAATTGAACATTGTTGATTTTAAAACACAACCTTATAATTCATTTACATAACTGCCCAATACTTAATTTATACATTAATTGTGGAGTGTAATAAATTTTTGGAACACTTTTCAAACTTTCATTAGTATAGACTTTCATAACCTTTTTTGTAGCAACTTCCAATGTTTCCTTATCAACAAGCTTTATCTTGGATTTGAACTATTATCATCTTTAGTGAAAAGATCTTTATTCCTAGATATGTAGCCGAAGAACCTAGAATCGAAATGTCATACTTCTTTAACACCATTTTTACCTTTTCCATAAGATAAAAATAAACTACTTGAGAAGAAGTTTCATCACCCTTTTGAGCATAATTGAGTGTAAAGAACCTTGGCTGGCTCTTCTGAACCCTCTTAATTTGAATTCAAAATATTTGCAAACACTTATTCAAACTTACTTTTAATTTGCAATTTTAAAATAACTTTCTTCCAATTCAGATATCCAACTAGAACAATATAAAACTCTGCATAAACTCTATTACACATCCAATTTTACACATTTATTACACTAGCTGCAAATTGTATAATTTCATAATTAATTAACATGGAATTTAAGGCACCTGGCAAATGCTGCATTCTTGACTAAGTATGATACCCTTCACCAATGTTATGACTCAGCCTAGATTATAAAACGTCACCATATAATAGTCACGTGGCAGCTTTTAATGTAGTCATGACTGTCCTGATATTTACGCAGCCTCCTTGCAGCATAGAACGACTTCCTAGGCAGTCACGTGAGCTGAAAGGAAGGAGTGTTGTTGCCAACAAAACTCCATGCAGCCTGCCAAGACTCCACACAGCACTCACGTGATAGCTGAGAATGCTTTGGAACAATTTCCCAGGTCCTCCAATGAAATGCAGCCAACTCTATTCAATATCTCTTGACAATTGAAAACCCTCAGCATATTGGAAATTCAATTACCAACTAAAGAAATGCAATAACTCCTCCAAACACTTTCAGAATAATAGCAAGAAGACAAATCAAACCCTAGAATGAATAAATTGATTTGCCTGTAGAATAAAACTTCTTAGAATTCCAATATACCTCAGCACTAGATTACAATCTCAAATACAGCTGCAAAATTCACCATCAACCTGTAATGGCTCAAATTGCCAGAAAAGGAATCAGTCCTCAAAACCCTAGCTGGTAGTTTCTCTCACAACTTCAATCAATTCATAATTCAACAAAAGATGAATGAAAGTGCTTTTTCGAGTAGAATATATAGCTTTTTCAAAAAAAGCACAATTTCACTTTTTTCATTAAAAAGGCTTTTAAATGACCTCTTCACTTTATAACATTAAAGTTATAAAGTATTAAAGTTATTAAATTAAAATAATTTAATTTAATAATGATAACTTTAAAAACCAAAAGTCTCTAAATCCCGCCAATTGAAACAAACTTAGTAAGTCTCTCAAACTGGAGATTATCTGAAACTCGATCTTGAGATATCTGACACTCCGAGCAGATACCCTGCTAATCCTAGCCATACCCAGAATACCACTTACAAAAAATAGAAAGTTGACCAAAATGATCCGAACGAAGAGCAGACCTGATAATCTGAACCTCCAGAATGGAATCCCAACGCTGGCTCCACCATCTGACCCCCTCTGATCGCCTGATTAGTCTGTGAGGGATGCCAAACCAAGCTAATCCCATAAGTCTAAAAACGGGGACATTACATTGAGGCCTTTACTATTAGCACTATGTTTTAATCTACATTCTCATTCAAAATGAAAACACCTATTACTATGATGACACTATATATTTATGTGATCAAATTTGTCTCTACCTCTTTATCTTGGACCACCTCTTCATACTCTATTTCCCCTTCAAAAATTCTGACTTCGACCTTTACCTTAGCTTGGATCGCGCTTGGTGCTCATGTTGACATCTTTATTCTTTCAAAGTTTCTAATTTAGGGGAAAAAACTGTCATTAATTTTCCCATATGAATGTCGAACAACTTTTTAACATGAGAAATTAGAGATAAAAAAAGTGATCAAACTGAATGGTAGTCAAATTATTTACTTTCTTCAATGAGCTCCACCTTATTGTTACAAACCTCAACATCTTTTTTATCACAACTTCTTTGTTCATAAATTATGCAAGAGTAGCCGTCTTATTGACTACATCTTTTATTGTCACACAATAGTGATTCATTTGCATCTTCAAGATTTCAAACTCTTTTTTTAATGTTAGAAGCTTCTCAATTTTCGATTGTTGACTACCTTGATAAGCTTCTTTTAGAATCTTCTAGTCATCCTTAATTATCTTCGCATCTACAATTCTTAAGATAAGCTCTCATAAAGAACGATTTGAATTTAAGCTCTCATAAAGAACGATTTGAATTTGAAACATAACATAACATTCTACTTCTTTGAACTATTCTACATTGGCTGCAAGAATGTTCCATTCTGTCTCTTCATAACACCTGCTCTATCATTGGCTATAAAAGAGTTCCAGTCTGCTAGCCCTTTATAACATATTTCTACAATCTCCACCAAATCTTTTCCTATAAGAAAGATCATCATCTCAATGTACCAGTAATCATAGTCACTTCTATTGATTTCTAAAATTAGTAAAGAATTATTATTGGACATGAAGAATTTCTAACAAAATAACCTTTTGTAATACAAAATTAAGACTTTATACAGACCCAAAATGAAAACAAGATTACACAACATTCAGTAAACACAAATTTACAACATACATTTGAACAAGAAATATTAATTACTGATTATCCTAGAAATGAAGCTATTATACAGCAATTTTATTATACTTCCTGAAAACACGAAAATGAGACAAAATTTTCAAGAGTCCACAGCCTAAAATAGATAACAAAACTTATTTCCGTAGCTGGACAGGTATTGTTTGGAATATTTCTAAAACAAAACGCATGCAAATGAAAAAACTGACAAACAAATTAGAAAGTCCACTGTTCATGGCAGCTAAGGCACATAGAAATGCATCATCTCATAAAAAATCAGCAAACGGAAATACCACTGATTTTTCTCTTCAACTTTCATTTCTATATTCATACGGACCATTTCTCTATTTGCGTTTAAACTAATAGGAAATTATGGAAGTGGTTGTGTTGGTGTCCTTTTAAGATTCCGGAAATTCGGTTGGAATCTATTAGGTTCATAGCTTTATTGATGTTTGGGTTTACAATTGAGCAGATAATAAGACCTTAGAATATATAGTACGTGTTTCCTCTTGAGGGCTACACGTTCACCATATAATATTCTCAGTCTCATAGTACTTTTACCCTCTTCTATTTTTCCAGGTAGGATTAGGAGGCTTTCCAACAGTGTTAAACGTAGGAGCTGGAAAAGGAACGTAGTCTTCTACAAATAGAGACATTATGGTACTAGGCGAAATCTTCACTACTTAAATAAAGCTATTCTTAGTCAATAACATTATGTAATAAGCTGTAGGAAGATTGTACCATCATAACAAGTATGATCCTTGTGTTCTTTCATGTTCGAAATTGACTCCATTGGTGCTCTTTTGAGGGTATGCTTTTTATTTGAACTCCTTGTTAAGTGCTCCCCTTCCCCTAGCAGGCCCAAAGTTTAAATTGAGGCTACAATTAATTTCTCAAGCCAATTCAAACCCTTTCTTCTAAATTATGCTTCAAAAAGCTTGAAAGCTACATCTTGGGCAATAGCCTGAATGTGGTGGATGGGAATAGTGAGAGACTTAACAACTGATACAAGAATGTTATTCCATTGATGGGAACTAAGTGGACTATCCGCATCTCAAGCAATCAAAGTTTCAACCGTCCAATGTGACAATCACTACTGGTTATAGACATCGGCTTGTAGACAGTATAAAATTTACGAGCAGGATTTGTTCTAGCATGGGACCTTTATCTGATTCTCCCTCGAGATAAATACAAGAATAAAGCAAGGTCTAGAAAACTTCTGTTTCCTTACCTACTTTGGATTCTACCCATGAGGAACCAAGTCTTCCAGTCACCTAGTGTAAATTGATTATAAAACCTGTGATTTTCAAAGCAAAATTCCTAAATTGTGACTAACATGCCTAATTGATCTCTTTAATGGCATCTAACTATTTAGCTGCACGGTACCTTAAGGAAAATTCAGTACCTAAATTAAGCAGTTGAGCATTTGGTACCTACATACCTGGTGTACTTATGCCAGCTTTCTCTTCCTCTTTATCCATCACACCATCAACATCTCCTGCTCTCATCTCAGCTTTCTCTTCCTCTTTATTTAAAACATCATCAACATCTCTCCAATATATCACACTTGACAGAAATCTTCTCAAGCTGATGGTAATATCTTATTTCCCTTGTTGTAACGAATTAGATTTGGCTGCAATACAGGTAGGTTTCCTTGTAGCATTAGAATGCTTATACTGAAACCACTAAAACTCATGGCTCCACTGGACATGTAAAAAATTGTTGGTGTGTAAAACTTTCGTAACATCATATCCTACTAATAATAATCAAAGTGTGAATAACTATAACTCAGAAACCCTCGTCGGCAGTGTGGATTTCTTTTACTCCGACTCTAAACACCACTACTCGTTGGGGCGAACAGTGTTCGAGAAGAATTCATGAAAATAAAATAAGCAATGTGTTAGAATATATAGAACTTTCTACCTTATATTACAACATATTTTACATGCACAAAACTGATAAAATCTACGATAATGTATAAGATAAGATTTTTACTATTGCACAAATAGGTTAATAATTACTAAACCATCTCTACATACTTTAAATGAAGAGCAGAATGTGAAGCTACAGCACCTTTATTATAAATTTCAAAAAGAATACACTATTGCACTTGACATAAAAGCCCAGAATAATTGAAATGTTAACTGAAGAAATATTGGAAACATATTGACTCGAATCCCTCTACCATAAGTTGATTGCTCTTAAGAACATAGAGCTGACAAGCATGCATATCTTAAATGCAGTAATGAAAACATTTTTAAAACAAAAGAAAACGCAATCCAAAGCAGACAGATCCTTCATCTCCTTAATCGCATGCACACGAGTCCGTATCACTTTATTCTACCATAAAATCATTGGACGCACGCCCCGTTTACTTTTATCATCGGTTTTGAAGCAGGAATTTTTCTTTTGTGCCCACTTCTTTAGCTTTTTCCGTCAAACCCACGAAGCCTATGGAACCTAAAATCATAATGCCCCACGGAATTCGGACATCTCGCAATCGTTGCCATTCTTTAGACCCACACCTTCCTGCTAAATTTGAAACTCACATTTTACCTTTTAGGATTACGCCTTAACCCTTTTTTGAAAAATGTTAAAGCCCTAAGGTCACATCAGCCTTTTATTCATCCAAAACCGGAGCAGTTTTCTGACACTTTCAAAGTGATCGCAATGGGAATCACTGATCTATCTAATTACATGATTTGCCATTCAATCTAGTGATCTTGATTAATGAAGTGAAAATGAAAATGACCAACCAAATTTTAGTTAATTATTTGATAATTGCTGCTTTCTTTGGCACTGTCCGATGAAAAAAGTAAACCACGAGAAACGTTTTCAAGACGACAGATTCTTGTCAATTACAAACCCTACAACATACTTATAATTTGTTGATGACTTCAACTAAGACGAACAGTCGGAAGAATTTCTATCTGCCAACGAGTCGTTGCCACAGCCTTAATTAGGGAAGTATGCCAGTAGCCTAATGAAAATGGAATATAACATTTTAATGAACTCTTTTCAGAACTGATGCTTGCTCTCTTTTTAAATGAAGGATAAATGCTTTTAATTTAAAGTTATGAATTGGTGAGATTTTAAATAAGACTTTTAACAATATAATTCTAATAGAATTTGAATCTTGAAAGCAAGAATATTACCACCATAACTAAATCATCGCACCGTACAACATAAAATTTTACTTTCACTCCATCAGGAAAAAGTGAGTTGAGCAAACTTTTCAATTTCTCAATTTAAGATAATCATTTCATTGTATCTGATTATCCACAAACTACGATGCATTCTGATTTGCTCATTTTCAGTACAAGACCATGAAAATAATTGATCGTGACTTTCACTAAGATCAATAATTGGTAGAATCTGAAGGCGCCAAATAATCAAGGTTACCGCACTTGTTATTAAGTATTGTTTGTAAGAATATCCTCTTTTGATATACATAAACGCCTCTGCATCTCCAACTCGGCTCAGAACTAACTTTATCTAGAGACAGAAAATGTTAATAATAATCCCATACAGTCTAAGAAAACATACAAATTAAACAAACACACAAAAGTGTGTTTCAGTTGAAGAGAAAATAAAATTTTGCTCATCTTCTGCTTACAGCCCTTTCCTACTTACTAAAACAGAGTTTTAGTTTCTTATATGAAGGAGAATACCACAGCCCCCACATAGCACAACTCCACTGACATCAATCGCAAAGAGGCACAACAAAAAAAATATCCCAACATAGGAAACACAAACTGCATGAAAGTTGAAAGTGGTAGAAAAATATCAATCAAGATAATTTTGTATTATTTATCTTCCCCATATTTGAAAATTCTCAACCTCCTACGTCAAAAGAACCTGATAACATTGCCACTAATACGAGAGAACGGAACTATTAGTAAGCATGTGTAGGCATGTCATCAAAGTATTCTCTTGGGATTCTTCGATACAATTTTTAAGTCATTGCCAAAATTTCCAACCCTGGTCTTTTTGGAGTGACGACTTCCGTGTTCCCTAATGTACAATCTATTCGATGAGTGACAACACAGTATCGGTATAGATCAACCGACCTTGCACGGACCCAGCCACTAGTCCACATATGCTCATACCATTCACGTTGCATTGTACACCCTTAATATTTCAGCTAACTCTGTGCTATAGTGAAGATAGCATTTAATATGTATTTACTTCTAAAAACAATAAACTGGGCCTGTGAATTCCTCACAGCTCATATTTGGGTTTCTCTTCTGTAACACTGTTTTCAACTTGGTATCAGAGCCCATGGAACTAGAAGAAGTTAGTGAAATTCCCAAGAGAGCAGCTGCAGAAGTAGAAGAGTGTTAGCGGTGGCTACCTGCTAGTTTTTTATGTTTGTTTCCATAAAAAAAACCGTGGTTAGTGCATTGCCAAAGTGTTACCACAAAGCTCAAGCTAAAACTGTATTGGAAGGCTGTTCGGCATTATCTGTGTACTGTGTAGCGATGGAAAGTGAAGTGTGGCATTGTTAGGCAAGACGAATCTAACTGTTTGAAGATGTAAATGATTTGAAGAGGATGGCTGCAAGAAAAAGAGACTTAGAACATCTCAGATAGAAAGGTTTAAGAGGAGAGGCTACCACGTGAACTAAGGAGGATTTTTCCAAAATCATGGAGAGATTGTTGATATATGGAGCTGGCAATGGATGTAGGGGAGGATGGATTGGATCCACTCCTCAAACCAAAAATAAAAACACAGATTTGTTAATAAATACACAGAAATTATAAATGTGCTGCTGCAGATAAATCCATTCTTATTGCTTGCTTGAAACACGATTACAAAATGCCTTTTTATAGAAGGCTTAGAAGTTACATAGAAAACTCTAGAATATTTTCTCATACCGGACATTCATTTCTAGAACATTCTAAATATAATATTAGAAACTTTACCTAATCCCTAATCCAGCTGGAGGCCTCTAGAATAATCTAATTCACTTAATATTTTGGACTTTGCATTTGAGAAATTTCTGGAAACCCTTCTAGAAGGTGTAAATTTCCAGAAACTACTAAATAATTACTATTCTGGAAAATTTCATCTTAACCCGCAAAGTTGTTGGTAGAAATTACTAGAATCTTCTAACAATGGAAATGCCAAGGATGTCAATAGAAGCTGCAGCTGTTTGATTTTTCATAGGACAATGGAACGATGGTTCATTCAAACTTGTGATGAATGTGGAAAGTGGTTTAACGTTTCAAAATAAAGTATCTGTTTTTCTATGGTCTATTATCTTGTGAGGTATAGAGGTCCTGCTAGACGAGGCATAAAAGCGTTGTGCGCAAATAAATTGTATTAGTGTCTGGTGTAATAGATATTAGTAGTGAGAGTTAGTATTGATTGTTTCAGGTGAAAAAGGTTGAATAGGAGTTGAGATGGTGTGTTAAGGTGCAAAGGTCTGTTTGAACTATCTGTTCTAGTTGAGGGTGAGGGTGAGAGTGTTTAAGATGGAACTGACCAAATTCGTTTGTCTAAATGTGAAGGGTACGTCGCTGCCATGAAGTGGTCATGGAAAATAAGATTGTTGGAAAGGTGTCGCTCAAGAGATTGATGTTTTAAAATTGTCAAATAGTTGAAAGTATTTGGGAGGCTATTGAAAAGAGGCTAGGCCTAAATAATGAAGATTAAATTAGTGATGGTTGTTTATGGGCTAAGTATTTTGGAAAATGGTTTGAGTGAGAGTCACCTTTCTTAAAAGGCAAAACTAAAGTGTGTATTCTACCTGACTTAATGTAAAGGGTGCATTATCAGATGTGCCCGACACCGCAGAAGTTTTTGGTTTAACATATTGATGAGCCATGTATGTGAAAAGGAATCCTATCGAACTAGTGAGTAGAGTGGCTAGGTACCCATGTATCTTTGTAGACGGATTTCTTTTTATATGGACTCAATAATCAATTGTGATACAATTATGGAAGGAGAAATGCCCAGAATGATGATGGTTTCTCTATGATGATGATTTGTGATCATTAGAACCAGTGCGTGCATGGTTTATGGTAACCCAAAACCACTCGAGTACAAAGTTTATAGTGATCTTGAAACCATTTGCATGTGAGGTTTGTGGTTAGCCAAAACCACTTGAGCGCAAAGTTTGTGGTGATCTAGAAACCACTTGAGTATGAAGTTTGTGGTGATCCAAAACCACTTCAGTGTGAAGTTTGTGGTAATCTTGAAAATACTTATGTGATCTTCGTGAAGTTTGTCGTGAGCTTTAAACCACTTTAGATTTGTATTGGATAGGGGTAAGCCGTGGATACTGAAAGTGGTCATGTCGTTGTCAATGTCAGTGTCATGAAGTGGTAATGTAAAAGAAGATTGTTGGAAAGATGTCCCTAAAGAGATTGGTGTATTCAAATTGTCAAATAGTTGAAAGTATTTGGGAGGCTGTTGAAAAGAGGCTATTCCCAAATAATGAAGATTAAATTAACGATGGTTGTTAATGGGCTAAGTATTTTGGAAAATGGTTTGAGTGTGAATCACCTTCGTTAAAAGGTAAAACTAAAGTGTGTATTGTACCTGATTTAATATAAGGGGTGCATTATCCATTGTTCCCAACACCCCAACAGTTTTTGGTTTAACATATTGATGAACCATGTATGTGAAATGAAGTACTATAGAACTAGCGAGTACAGTGGCTGGGTACCCATGTATCTCGATAGATGGATTTCTTTTTAGATGGACTCAATAATCAATTATGATGCAAGTTTAGAAGGAGAAATATCCACAGTGATGATGGTTTCCCTATGATGATGATTTGGGGTCATTAGAACCAGTGTGTGCTTGGTTTATGGTAATCCAAAACCAGTTGAGTACAAAACCTATGGTGATCTTGAAACCATTTATAGGTGAAGTTTGTGATCAGCCGAAACCACTTGAGCACAAACTTTATGGTGATCTTCAAACCACTTGAGTATGAGGTTTGTGGTGATCCAAAACTACTTGAGTGTGAAGTTTCTAGTATTCTTGAAACCACTTATGTGATCTTTGTGAAGTTTCTGGTGAGCTTCAAACCACTTCAGATTTGTATCGGTTAGAGCTAATGAGTGGAAACCAAAAGTGGTCATGTCATTATCGCTGTCATGAAGTGGTCATGTAAAAGAAGATTGTTGAAAAGATGTCCCTCAAGAGATTGGTGTTTTAAAATTGTCAAATAGTTGAAAGTATTTGGGAGGCTGTTGAAAAGAGGCTAGTCCCAAATAAGGAAGTTTAAATTAGTGACGGTTATTTATGGACTAAGTATTTTGGACAATGGTTTGAGTGACGGTTAGCTTTGTTAAAAGACAAAACTAAAGTGTGTATTGTACCTAATTTGATGTAAGGGGTGCATTATGAATTGTGCGCAACACCCCAGAAGTTTTTGGTTGAACATATTGATGAACCATGTATGTGAAAAGTTCGATAGAACTGGCGAATAAAGTGAGTAGGTACCCATGTATCTTGGTAAATAGATTTCTTTTTATATGGACTCAATAATCAATTGTGATGCAAGTATAGAAGGAGAAATGCGCAAAGTGATGATGGTTGCCCTATGATGATGATTTGTAGTCATTAGAACCAGTTTATGCTTGGTTTATGGTAATCTGAAACCACTTAAGAACAAAGTTTTTGGTGATCTTGAAACCATTTATACTCGAAGTTTGTGGTTAGCTGAAACCACTTGAGCACAAAGTTTGTGGTGATCTTGAAACCTCTTGAATATGAGGTTTGTGGTGATCCAAAAGTACTTGAGTGTGAAGTTTGCGTGATCTTCGAACCACTTATGTGATCTTTGTAAAGTTTGTGGTGAGCTTGAAACCAATTAAGATTTGTATCGGTTAGGGGTAAGCCATGGAAACGCAAAGTGATTGTGATAATGAGAAATAATATGAATGATAGTATTTGATAAGTCATTGTAAATGGCTACCTAACAAGGCTTTAGGCTAGGACTCAATGCTTCTAGATTATGGGTGGATATCTAGAACAATTAGATAATTAATTTATGGGAGGATGTTGAAAATGTAATTAATTATCCACAGATATGTAGAGAGAGAATGTTGGCACACACCATCGACCTAGCACCGACCGAGCAACTAGTCCACATATGCTCATGCCATTCAAGTTGCATTGTATACCATTAATATTTAAGCTAACTCTGTTCTATAGTGAAGATAGCGTTTAATATGTATTTGCGTATAGATACAATAAACTGGGCCTACAGTTTGCAAAGCTCATGTTTTGGGTTTCTCCTTTGTGCCTTATTTTTTTTTAGCTCAATCCACAAATTAATTTACTAATAAGTTTGAAAAAATTTCTTTCGGCCAATTTACACGGCACATGACAGCTCTCATATTGAGTCAGGTAATTATCTTTAACCAAATTTATCATCACATCCCTGGAAGATATTTTATCTACTAACATTTAACTAATAGCATTTCCATTATTAAGAACAACAATCATAAGGGGATTAGATTGATTCTGAACTCCTATTGAAGGCAACTCATTTTGAGAGAACACAATATCAGTTTTAGTTGCATACATGTGTTCCAACAAAGAAGTCACATCATTAGATATCAGACAATATTGTCTATGTCTTTTTTAAGGCATCTTGTACAACATTCCATGGTATGTCCAGATGAAGCCTGAATTAACTCCCAAAGGGATATCTTAGCAAGAGCAGCGTCAGATTTTCAAACAAGATCATATTCCGTTCTAAAATGTTGAGAAAGACGAGCTGCATGAGGAAGCATTGGTTGAGAACCAGAAAGAAATGAAGGACTAACTAGAACAGTAGTAAGTCTTCTATTATTTCTAGTGTTGTATGTGTGCGTAACTAAGTTGTAACTTTCTTGAATGATTTCGTTCGCAAAAGCCAATGGACATTTTGGGATCTTTTCACCTTTGATAACAATCACTGGTTTACTAGGAATTTAAGGAACACCAAGATTGCTATCATCTTTCGCAGCAATTACTAGTTTGTTGGTAGCTTGACAAATATCAAGATGAAGATGCAAAACTACTTAGCATTTACTATTTTATATTTATAACCATTCACATGTATCATATTAATCAATTTTGCAAAGAAGGCTGGTTTAGGAGTCGTAGTAGAAGACTTAAAAGAGATGAAACATTAAGAACAAGATCCAACATATTAAATTCATCACTACTAAACGGTTCATCAAAGCCACGAAAGTCTTGTAAAAAGAGATCCGACATATTTGAATTACTTTCTTTAAGAGAGGGATTCTTTTTTGTTTTCTAAACTAAGGAAATAAATGACTATACTAAATATTTGAATGAAATAAAGTGATGCAATGTAACAAAGCATATAAATGAAATCTAGACACGCCATGCATCAAAATAAGCTTTTATGCACTTTTCATTATTTCGAAAAAGAATAATAACAAGCGAATCAGAAAATGCAATGCAAGAATGTTGGGTTCAACAATATGTTTAATGGTGAAAAAGGGAATCGACAAGTCTAGGACCAAGACCCTCTTTCAACTAAACATTAGAATACATACCAACCAAGATGTGAGTATGGCTAACTAACTATTGTCCAATAGAGTGAAGTAATACCCTAGAGATTTTATTCCTTTGCTAATCTCAAAAATTGTTTAACTGATTCAAAGGCTACACGATTGGGATCTGAACATTAACGAACGAATACTATTTTATACAAAAAGTATAAAAAGCTGCAAAAAATGTACAAAAATAGAATCAGCATCTTGTGGTGAACTTGTGCCTGAAAGCTAAGCCGAAACTAGGACCCTACAAGAACTAGGTGCCTTTGTCCAATAGATCAATTTCTACACCTACTCTAGATATGAGCTTCTAAGGCATTGCACTGCGTCTTTGTCAAATTTCAAATCTAATTAGGAGCACAATGGCACCCAAAACACCCTTGTCCAAGAAAATGGCAACCCAAAAAGCCCTTATCCAAGTGTCTTCTCATGAGCTTTAAATTCATACTTTGTTTCTAGATTCTAAGTAATTTATGATATTCTAAATTTGTTGGGAACCTATAGTTGAACCTCCAAAACATAGACATTATGTATTTGTCACTATATAAAGATTTACCTTAGTCAACCCCCGATTTTAGTGATTTCCACCTCCACAAATAGTCGATATTAAAATTAGAATAATATGCCTGCACTTAAATCTTAAGTGTCTCTAAGATTGCTATTAGCTAAAGTGCATAAACATAAACTTGAGCCCTCCTCGAGTATGTTAAAACAAAACCTGAAAGTGATATAATTGAAACTAATTCAAGACTACAAAAAATCACATAGCTTGAAATGATAAAACTCATATATGAAGATTAAGTACAAAAATATGAGTTTAACATGAAATCAAACAAAACCCACTAGGGCGACAAACAAACAATTCATCAGTGGGTTAATCCATGGCATCCTCCAACACATCTTGAAGCTTCAATGGTGATGAATAAATGTTGATTGAAGCCTTGATATTCACTTATTTATCTTTTGATTTGCAGATCTAAAATTTCACAAAAGGTAGAACTTTCACTTTAGAGCTATCTCCATTTTTCATAATAATTTTATATTATAAATGAAGAAAATCACTTGCTTATATATCACATTCTAACTTTGAATTGCTGAAAGGATGACTTGGAATTATCATTTTTCACATCAATAATAGTTTTAGAAATGGCAAGTCCAGCATGATTGTTGAATATCTCGAACAAATAAGAGGGGAGATGAATCAGTTGTCCAAAAAAAAAATTTATCACTTTCACTAATCCAGAATCAATAAATGAATACTTTGTTCAATTAATTAAATCATAAATAAACTTGAAATACCACACACATGAATCATACACAATGAACGCCAAATTTGTTAGGAATAACAATCCACCAATACAATTGAGAGGGAGAGGGGGGGGGGGGGGATCAGTTGTATGACAAATTATAAAACTTTAAACTTTGAATAGCAGCAACATCAAATCAAATGAACACAATGAATGCCAACACAATAACACAATATTTGTTGTCGAGGAAACCCTATTAAAGCTAAAACCCCGGTAGGAATTAACACCCACTAATGATGTATTGAGAGTATAGTATCCTTGTTAGAAGATTCGGCCCTGTTAGGAGCTGATAAAAACATTATAGTACACAGTCTTTGTTACAAGACAGATCCTGTTAGGAGTCAAGAAAAGAAGTAGGCTCACTGCCCAAAAAACGTTATGTCCACCTTCAGAACTCAATATTCGCAACACAAGTGTATGTAAAGAAATACACAATCTTTGAACTGTCCGATAGCAACTATCTTTGCTTGATCAGTTCCAATGAAGTATATAGGATATTTTCTAGTCTACATCCAGCAGACACAAGCTCGCAGCTTCCATAATTCTCTTTTACATCACAATCATTGTGCTATATTTTTTCAAAATAAAAGATCTTATATACATACCCTATTACAGAATAAATGATAAGGTCGGCCAATTAGGATTTCCTAATATACAAATAATTACACGACCCCTTGCTAAGATACACATGGTATCTAAAACAAGTATACAATAATTATAATTTAATAACTAAGGACCGACATCCGTAATCCATACTCGCCATCTATGATACACATGCCACGGCTGACATCATCCGTTTTTCCGTACCTTGCTAAGATCAGCGAATATTCTTCAGTACACTATCTCTCATCTCTTAAGCTCCCATTTACTAAATCCTCATCGCTTGTAAGGTATACCCAAAACTCAGAGACTTACTCTGTCAACTTCCATTGTCATAGTCCATTAACCAGTCTTCACTAAATCTTCTGTAACTCAGCCAATATGCAATATTACATCATGCGATCTTAGATATAAGATCATAACACCGTCTTGTATACACAACAGTGTTCACACGATCTGAATCATCTGTACAATCTTCGTACACTGTAATAACCTGCATGTTCTCTTCATAGAAACATACGTTGACATCAGTTACAAAATATAAATGACAACAGTAATTCTAACATCACTCAACATAGTAATTAAACATATTAAATGCACCAACAATCTCCCCAATGCATTAGCAATATCCAACAATCTCCCCCTTTGGCATTAATGGCAACAGATGGCAAAATCCGTCAACCCAAAAGTATTATCTCAGTACCTTCATCACAGTCTCTTTCCCGTAGGATTTTCACAATCTCTTTCCCCCTTTGACAACAATGGCAAAGCGTGCCATAAGTCATCAACTGTCTTCAACGATCCCTCCCCATGAGGAGTAGATCCATTCAAGTCTAGAACATTATAAGGCTCTGAAAAAACTCTGGACTAATGCATCCCTGCATCATTTAATTCTCACTAGGAGGGGCCTACACACAAAGCATACCTCTAAGATACTCAAAGGCATCTTTTGGCAACGGTTTTGTAAAAATGTCTGCTATCTATTCTTTTCTGCGAATGTATTCTAACCTTATTTCCTTCTCTCCTACCTTGTCTCTCAGGAAGTGATACTTAATAAAAATATGCTTAGTTTTAGAGTGCATCACAGGATTCTTTGACATGTTTACTGTACCGGTGTTATCACAATGGATAACCACTGGTTCAACAAAAGTTATTCCACTATCTTTTAGCATTTGTCTCATCCAAACAATTTGAGTGCGGTTAATTGCAGCAGCAACATACTCAGATTCAGCAATAGATTGAGCTATACAATCTTGCTTTTTACTTAGCCATGAAACCAACTTTTTCCCAAGGAAAAATGCACCTCCACTAGTACTCTTCTTGTCATCAATATTCCCTTCCCAATCAGCATCAGTATAAGCATGTAGTTCAAAGTCATCATTTCTATCATACCATAAGCCATATTCCATTATTCCTTTCAGATATCTAAATATCTTTTTTTATAGCAGCTAGGTGTGTCTGTTTAGGTTCTGCCTGATATATAGCTACAATTCTAACAACATTAGCAAAATCTAGTCCGGTGTGAGTCAGATATTGTAATCCACCAACCATTGATCTGTACTTGGTCTGAAAAACACTCTTTGTCTCATCATTATTTGTCAGTTTATGACTGATCACGATGGGTGTACCAACTGGTTTACAGTCTTCCATTCCAAACATTTTCAACATTTTTTTAAGATACTTAGTCTGAGAAATAAAAATTCTATTCTTTCTCTGATTTATTTGCAGTCTAAGAAATAATTTCATTTCGCCTACCATGGACAACTCAAATTCATTCTCCATTTCTTTAGAAAATTTCTTACACATTTCATCATTGCCTCCAAAGATAATATCATCAACAAAAACTTCTATTATCAGAATTTCATCTTCACTAGTTCTTAAATACAAGTTACTGTCAACATTACCTATTCTAAATCCAAACCGAAGTAAGCAATTGTGTAACCTCACATACCAAGGCCTCGGTGTTTGCTTTAGTCCATACAATGCCTTCTTCAACTTGCATATTATGTCTTCATCTTTAGACAGCGGAAATCCATCAGATTGTTCTATGTATACTTCCTCTTAAAGATCCCCATTTAGAAATGTAGATTTCACATCTATCTAATATACTTTGAAGTCCTTGTGTGCAGGATAAGCTGGAAATAATCTCACAGCTTTTTTCCTAAGAATAGGAGCAAATGTCTCTTCAAAATCTATGCCTTCTTATTGTGACTAACCTTTGCAAACTAATCTTGCTTTGTTTCTTCCAACAATTCCTTCTTCATTCATTTTGTTTCTGAAAACCCACTTAGTTCCTATCACATTTTTGTCGTTAGGTCTAGGAACCAATTCCCAAGTATTATTTTTCTTTATTTGAAATAACTCTTCATTCATAGCTTTGATCCAAGATTCATCTCTACAAGCTTCATCGGTGCTCTTTGGTTCAACTTGAGAAATAAAACAAATTTCTTCCCATGTCTTTGATCTAGTCATTACTCCTTGACTTGTATTACCAATAATTTGATTTTCAAGATGATTTTTCTTAACATACCTCGGAGTCTTAGGAATCTTAGTAGCCTCACTTGTGTCATCATCACAAGTCTCATTTTCACATTCGGTCTCAACAAGTTCTTCTTCTTCTTTTGTAGTGATAGCCTCCTTTATCTCTGTATTATGATTATTGTCATACATTCTCTCTTGTATCTAAAAATTTTCATCTATCTTCACATTGTTAGTTTCAATCATCTTCCTTAATCTCAGGTTAAAGCATTTGTAACCTTTTCTTTTAGTAGAATAACCAAAAAAATTTCCTTCATCACTTCTAGCATCAAATTTCCCTATATCATCATCTCTTTTGATATAACATTTACTACGAAATATTCTGAAATATTTTACAGTAGGAGAATGATTAAACCATAATTCATAAGGAGTCTTACTTGTACCTTATCTGATATGAATTGTGTTCAATTTGTACATACTACTGTCCCCACAACTTCTCTCCAATGCACATCAGATATATTTCCGTCTAGCAACATTGTCCTAGCAGTATCCAATATTGTTCTGTTTCCTCGCTCTGCTATCCCATTTTGTTGTGGAGTCCTAGGAGCAAAAGTTTGTCTTTGTTTTCCATGCTCTTCGCATTATGAATAGAATAGATCTGAAGTCAATTCTCCACCTCTGTCTGGTCTCAGACATTTTATCTTTAAGCCTAATTCATTCTCTACTTTTTCTATGAGTATCTTGAATTTGTCAAATGCTTTTGATTTCTCCTTTAAGTAAGTGATCCACATCTTTCTAGAAAAGTCATAAACAAAAAGTAGAAAATACCTTTCAGCATAGTATGATCTTTTCCTTGTAGGTCGACATAGGTCTATATGTACCAGATCCAACTTTCCTTTTGTTGTATATGATTTGCTTTTATAACTAATTCTAGTATGTTTTCCCATAACACATTCTCTACATTGTGTTAAATGGTTTTATAATCTTTGGTACGTCTCTTACTGCATTAGTCAAACTTGCATTCATAATATTATCAAAATTGACATGACAAAATCTAATGTGCTATAACCAACTGTCATCTATATTTGCAACAAAACAAGAAGCTTCAGATGTATTTAACTCAAATACATTACCTCTAGATTTAGTACAGGTTGCAATCAAATTTCCTATCTTACCTTTGATAAAACATTTTCCATCAATAAACTTTAATTGATATCCCAGATCCATCAGTTGTCCAACACTCAACAAGTTATGCTCAAGTCCATGAACAAGCAGTACATTGTCAGTATTAGTCCTTCCATCCAAAGAAATAGATCATACTCCTACTATAGGTTTAGGAACATTGTCTCCAAATCTTACAACACCACCATCATACTTCATTAGTTTAACAAATTTGTTTGTCTCCAATCATATGATGTGAGCAACCACTATGTATAACCCATTCATATTTCTTATCAACATGCGATACTAGAGCTTTTTCTTCCTGTACTGGTTTTTCATCTTTAATAGCAATAAATCCCATCTCTTCATAATCATAGTCATCATCATCAAAGATACCTTCACTAGCATAAAAACATTCCTTTTCCTTCGAGTACTTAGGCTTGAAAAACTTAGGTTTCTTCTTAGGAACTCTTGTAGGACATCTAGATGAAAAGTGGCCTATCTTATTGCATGAAAAACATTTCAAAGGTAACTTTGCTTCAAATTTACCCTTACCTTTTTTTTCTCTTCTAGTGATCAACGCAACAAGTTCATCTAGCTTTCTTTCTTCTTCTTGAATCTGTTCCTATTCATCAGCATATTCACCAAGCTCTTCCTTTATATTACCACTACTGGAGCTCGCAATTTCACATATTGTATTCTTGTGTGTAGATGCTTTGAATGTTGTTTCAACTTTAGGTGAAGAATCTCCCAACTCTGCAGCTTCAAAGGTAGTTAACTTTGCAATCAACATTTCTCTGCTAAATTTTGATGTCAAAGGTATAATCTCTTTTATAGCCTGAACCTTGGTCTTGTAAACAAGTGTCACTGATCTAAGAATCTTCCTAATTACTTCTTCATCTTCATAAGTGCCTCCATAATTTCTAATTCCAATCACAACCTCTGTAAATCTTTGTACATAAGCCCTAATATTTTCATCTTCTTTCATTTGTAACTTTTCCATCCTTGTTTTCCAATTCTGTAATTTTGCTTGCTTAGTAAACTTTTCTCCTTCATATAATGCTTCCATTCTTACCCAGATTTTGTGTGCTCAATCCAAATCTTTCACCTCAGTAAATTCTCCTTCAAAGAGTGCACTGATCAGTGCTTCCCTTGTGACCATGTTATAAGAAAATGTCTTCTTTTCATTGTCATTAGCTTTGTCTAATTCATTCTCAGTCTTCATGGTTACCTCATTCTTTGTAATCATCCAGTAGTCAATGCCCAAACATAGAAAATGAATTCACATCTTGTTCTTCCAATTGTCAAACTTTTCAGGATCAAATTTTTGGACTACCCTCCCTATAGAATGCCATCTCCAAGATCATCTCAAGCTGTTAAGCTTTCTCTCTAAGGACCAGTAGCTCTGATACCAATTGTTAGGAATAAGAGTCATCCAATACAACTAAGAGGGGGGGCGGTAAATCGATTGTATGACAGATTATAAAACTTTAAACTTTGAATAGAAGCAACATCAAATCAAATGAAAATAATCAATGCCAACACAATAACACAATATTTGTTGTTGAGGAAACCTTGTTAAAGGTAAAACTCTGGTAGGAATTAACTCCCACTAATGATGTACTGAGAGTATAGTATCCTTGTTAGAAGATCTAGCCTTGTTAGGAGCTTATTAAAACATTACAGTACACAGTCCTTGTTAGATGATTAACCCTGTTAGGAGTCAAGAAAAAAAGCAGGCTCACTACCCAAAGAAGGTTATGTCCACCTTCAAAACTCACTGTTCGCAACACAAGTGTATGTAAAGAAATACACAATCTTTGAATTGTCCGATAGAAACTGCCTTTGCTTGATCAAAACCAATGAAGTATATAGTATATTTTCTGCTCTACATCTAGCATACACAAGCTCACAGCTTCCACAATTCTCTTTTACATCACAAACATTCTTCCATATCTTTTTAAAAGAAAAAATCTTGCATATATACCCTATTAAAGAATAAATGATCAGGTCGGCCAATTAGGATTTCCTAATATACAAATAATTACATGACCCGTTGCTAAGATACACACGGTATCTAAAACAAGTATACAATAATTACAATTCAATAGTTAAGGACCGACATCCATAAATCATGCTCGCCATCCATGATACACACTACAACTTTGAAGTCAACCTCCAAATAGGTCTTTTCTAGAACACACGCCACGGTTGATGTCATCCTTTTCTCCATACCTTGCTAAGATCAACGAACATTCTTCAGTACACTATCTGTCATCCCTTAAGCTCGCATATACTGAATCCTCATCGCCTGTAAGATATATCCAAAACTCAAAGACTTACTTTGTCAACTTCCACTATCAGAATCCAGTAACCAATCTTCACTAAATCTTTTGTAACTCAGTCAATATACAATATTACATCATGCGATCTTAGATATAAGATGATAACACCGTAATAACCAGCTTGTTCTCTTCATAGAAATATATGTTGACATCAATGACAAAACACAAATGACAACAACAGTAATTCCAACATCACTCAACGTAGTGATTAAACATATTAAATGCACCAACAATCTCCCCAATACATCAGCAATATCCAACAAGATTTTACATGGAAAACCCAATAAGGGAAAAACCACAGGGAATGTTAACTCTCATGAATAAAATACTAGTTAATGTGACACTAATTAAGGTAATTTTTACAAAGGGTTACTCACTTCCAGAATACTCATTGTGGGTGGGCTCACTACCTAGAATGACTCACTCCCTTGAGAAAGAAGAGAAAAAGAAAATCCACCAGTATAGTGCAACTACCGGAAGAAACCCTTGACTCACTACCTCTAGTATCGAGAACTAACAACAACCGCTCAGATCACTTAACACTTCTACCAAACCACACATCGTATATGATGAATTTTCTCATTAATCAACCGCATACAAATCCATGAAAAACAAACTCTTATACTGAACTAAAATAACCATGTCTACCAATATACTTTTGAAATAGGTCTAGACTAAACATTCCCTTGGAAGGAAAGAATGAAAAGTGGAAAATACCACACACAACCTCGACCAAATAACGCGGTCCTCAAAAGTCATAATATCTGAATCCTAATACGAAATAACATGCTTAGCTATTATGCCTCAAAACCACATCAACACGATCCAAAATAGAAAAACAATAAAACCATACTACCACAAACCATATTCAGAATAGAAGAGAATTCTAGACCATTGTCAAATACGAACATCACTGGAACATATTTTATGGAGCATTATCCTCCGAACCAACTGAACCTCAAAACTGTAGCAACGAAATAGACATAGTGATCACAATACCTTTCACCAAAGCAATATGTCAGCATCAATGACAACCATACTGAAATAGCAACAAAATCATCAACTCTGTAACATCGAGACTACAACTTCGTCAATTTTGTAACATCAAAAAACTACAACATCAGCAATGCAACAATATCAAATCTACAACATCGAAACTAACTCCCCTTGTCAATAATCTCCCCCATTGTCATTAATGGAAACATCCATCAACAATAAACACAAATGCATAGCTGAACAGAATGGCACTACATACTTTCTCTTTCCCTTTCACATCAAGGAGAAAGGAAGGCAACACACTATTCATCCTGAGGGGAAACCTGGATACATTAGTCCATACCAAGAATGTGCAATAAGCTCCCTGGAATAATGCAGTACCAAAGATATTTAGTTTGAGCTAAAAAGGGGTAATACCCACTATCTCCTAGAGATACTAAAAGGTATCTTTGTACAAAGCTTTTGTAAAGATATATACAATATGTTTTGTCATAGGTGCATACAAAAGTTCCACTTTACATTCTAATACCTTTTCCTTCAAAAAGCGATACCAGATCAGAATGTCTCAATGTGGACTATAGTATCAGATTTATTATGCAACAATAATATATTCAACATGTGCATAGGACAAAGATGTTAAATCTCGCTTCTTACTGAACCAAGAAACCAAGTGGGAGCCAAGAAAAAAAGCTCTATCACTAGTACTCTTCCCATCGTTAAAATTACAAACCAAATCTTTATCAGTATAAACTATTGGAGTAAAGCCCGATCCTCTAGGATATAACAATCCAAACTCATTTGATACTTTCATATACTGGATTTTTTTTAAAGTAATATCATGTGACATACTTGGCTTTTGCTAGAATCCAATTACGAAATAAACAACATACATGATATCCGACCTAGAAACAATGAAATTTAGCAGTTCTCTAATCATATCTCTGCATTTTCTCACATTTACTTTGAAGAATTTACCTGCTTTGGTTAACTTGCATATCGTAGTCATGGGAGTACACACTCATTTATAATTTTCAAATCCAAACTTCTTCAAGAGATTTCTGATAGATTTTAACTCAGAGAGAAATATTTTCACTGTTCAGATTTACTTGTAATCCACGAAAGAAATTCAACTCATCTATCATAGATATCTCAAATTCATCCAATACATGATTATTAAAATCCCTGCACATGCCATCATCTACTCCAAATATCAAGTCATCCATCAAATTATTACTAAGAGTCTTTCTGATTCAAGTTTTAAATATAATTTGTTTTCAGTATATCCTTTCTGAAAGTTTTGATCAACCAAATACTTGTCCAGCCTTGCATACCGAACTCTAGGAGCTTGGTTCAATTCATACAAAACCCTATTCAATTTGCAGACAATATCTGAATTATTTGGTAATTGAACTCCTTCTGGGTTGGTCAATGTAAAACTCTTCTTTTGGTTCATTCAACAATGTTGTCTTCACATCCATCTGATAGATTCTAAAATTCTTAAATCCTATCAATGCAAAAAATGTCCTGCCAACTTCCATTCGGGAAACAAAATTTTCTTCAAAATCAACATCAATCTAAGCATAGCTTTTACAGATCAATCTTGAATTGTTTCTCACAACATGTCCATCCTTATCCATTTTCTTCCAAAATACCCAGCTGGTTTTGATAACTTCTTTGTCTTCTAGTATGGGACCAAGTTCCCAAATTAGGCTTTTCTCAATCTATTCTAGCTCTTTTTTCATTAACTTCAACCAGCTTAGATCACTATAAGCTTCTTCAATTATCTTAGGTTTACTTTCAAAAAGAGTGACTCTCTTATCCTTATCTCCAATGGTCTGAACTTTAGAAGACACGTCAAGTAGAGTTTTGTCCAAATTTTTCATAACATCATTCTGGTGCAATGTCCTAAAAGTCAACAACAATTTTCTAATCCCATGTATCTCACAAAAGATGTTAACTTCATTATTACCAAATAGACCTCCTCTATTAGATCTCAAGTATTGGATTCTTCTATTAGCTTCATTTTCATCTCTAACGTTGACAATTTTGAATGTAGTCCAAGTCATTCTAGAATGATCATCAATTGAGACCATAAAATATCTTTCATCCTGTAGATTCATTATCCTGGTTGGACTGCCTAAGTCTATGTATAGCAACTCCAATGGTCTGGTACCCGATAGAACTATCTATTCTCCCACTTTATGTTACTTGCAAGCTTCGTTATCTGATTGAGTTAATGTTGCTACATCTCTAACAGCCCTTACCAAACTAATCTTCATTAAATCATCAAAATAGGTGGGAAACATCCTTTGATGTTGTAAGATATAAAAATATATCTTTTAGCGAGCGATATTTTCATATCTTTATGGTTTCTATTAGAGGTGGATTATGATTGATCTGATTTGTGTGTGGAAAATGTTGTGGACATATAAACTTAACAAAACATAAATACTTATCTTGATAAGGAGAAAATTCAGAAATCACTATTTTCTGGTGTCTGTGTTCGGTTTCCGGAAATTCTACAACCAGATCTAACCTGGAAATGCAGAATTAAAGAAAACCTAGAAACCTCCTATCTTTCTAAGAAAGGTCGTCCTTGACCTGAAACAGGGGTAAGACCTTACTCCGAGGTACAATCTTACCCCAAAAGGTCATCCTTGACTTGCACTGTTCCGACAGAAATTCTATTTGCGGATCTCGGAAGTTCGCCGAAAAGGGTACTCAGATTTGAAATGCAATTCGTTGTCCCGCACCTGTACCTACAAGCAAAAGAGGGTTTTTGTTGTTTGGATGAGGGTTTGCCTTGGTCAAACCCCGGTTTGGAATCAACCTTTAAAATATAATTGAAATAGAGAATGCTAGCAAGTAGTAGAAATAGATTTAACAATGAAGCTATGACACTCAATAGATATGCAATTATATTTGAAATGTAAACAAGTATGTTAACATGAAATCTTGGACTCAACAATGTAAATAAAAACTTCCATGATTATATGCTTGGAATCCACCTTGAAGGGAGAATGAATAGATCTTGAAGATGAACAAAAGGATCTTCAAGGTAGATCACACCACCATGATAGATAGATCTAGGGTTTGAATGATGAATCTGGAATGCTTGAACTAAATTCCTCCAAAGGCTTGACTGCTTGAATCCTTGATTTTCAATGAAAAACTTGAATACTTGAATATAGATGATGGCTTGAATGCTTCCTTGAAAATGTCTGATTGAGATATGACAAAGGATTGCAAAATATGCTTGATAGTGGATTGCTTGATCATGGATGATTCATCAAAAGTGGATGTGAAAATGAGAGAGAAAGGCTTCCTTTTATACTAGTCTAGGGCAAAAACTTCTAGAGAGGCCGACATACAAGAATTAAATTACAATTAAGCCTTAACCCCTAGATATGGACCTAGATTAAATACAATTTAAAAGTTTACCGTTCCGAAAACCGAAACAGCAGACCCGGAAGTGGGAAAATAAACTTTTGAGTTTCTCCCCGCATCCGGGAAAATTTCTGATGAAAAGGGGAACCTGAGTCAAGGATGAGGTCAACTGGTCAAAGTTGAGGTTGACCTTGACCCAGGGGTTTAGGGCCCCTAGAATATGAGACAAAAGAAGAAACAGTGCTCGAGGAGGCCCAAACAAAGCCCTAAACAGGCACAAAAGATGGGAAGGAGACAAAAAACAGAGGACAACATGACGATGGCTGCAAAACACCTCATAAGGAGGGCTAAACGTTCTTAACATAGAAGTGCTTCCATTTGAAGACAATACATTAAGCCCGCACTATAGCGAGAGTATCGAAATCGAATATTCTCACGGTAAAGGAGAAGAAAGATCCAAGTGGATTCACAACAAGATAGAATAACACTTAGTTAAGGACACAAGCCCCCAAACTAAGGATTCTAACTCAACATACACGCACGATGGTGTGAAAACAAACACAAAACTTAAAACAAACACAAATCAACTAGTAAAGGAAACCTTGCTAAGAAATGCCTCCTATACAAATATCATATTTGGAAAGCTATCATAAAAGCATAAATGATTACATAAGAAAGACAAGAGCAACACTATAAATAACATAGCTTCGTTATCTAGTTCTATTAGCATGAAACAGAAAAGAGAAAGTGATTACCTCGCCCAGTAAGATGCCTATCTGACCGTGAATCACCAATGAGGGAGAGCCCAAAAATTAACCAGACCCGATAATTCACCCAACAAACTATGCTTTGCAATTGTAATGCGTGTTCTGACAGCTTTTGGAATACCCATAAATCCACCTTCTTCTATCACTATGAATATAAAATGTGTGTCCCTTCAGGATTTAGCAACTTATGTGCGTTACCTTCTACGGATTTAGCATATTGAAAATTGAAAAATGTGTCTCTTCAAGATTTAGCAACTTATGTGTGTTACCTTCGGAGGATTTAGCATATTGAAAATTGAAAAATGCGTCTCTTCAGGATTTAGTAACTTATGTGCATTTTCTTCAAAGGATTTAGCATATAAATGAAAAACTATAGTACAAAGGAGACCCTATATATGCCCCCCTCCTTATTGTGGCTGTCTACTACACATGATAAGGAAGAGAAATAGGATACCTACTTCACAATGTAAGTAAATATCCTGCTTAACAACAATGTACACTATACTCTTAGCGAAGAGTATTGTGCACTACATCCAAGAGTATAGATAATCATAAAAAAGCATATGTCACTCATGGAAAAGTATCCTCAAAGAAAGAGATCTTATCAACAAGACCCCCACCGTAGAGGAGTGCTTTTAGATTAAATTTCATCTTTCTAAGATAAACCAAGCGAAAACAAAGATTCAATCATCAAGCACCATGTAATCAAGAGGAAGAGAAATCTTTGAATTGAAGGAAACAACTCTAATCACCAAAGAAAGGCCAAGAGTTTATAAAGAACATAATTTGCAAAATAAAGAAGAGTTGATGACCTAAGACAACAACCTCTCATATAAAAAGGATATCCATAGTCAAAACATCAGTCAGTATAATGAAATAATATTGCAAGATAAACAAATGCCACTAAGCTAAAGAAAGTAGATCCCAAGACAAAGAGAAAGAAACAAGAACCTTGCCCCCCAGGGATGAAAGCAAGGGATACCTTTGCAAAAAAAATGTCTAGAGAAATGATATCTCAAATAGAATCTATGAATGATTATAAACATAATACAAAACCATAGAAAGAGAGGATAGAAAGAATACCGATTAAGCTCAATAAAAAGCCTAATGGATCCTAGGAAACTGGATGGAAATACACTTCTTGTCCCCTAGTCCAGAGACAAGAGGAGAAGAAATCTATATTATATCAGAATAAGGGGTATCCCCTATATCAAAATTATGAAGGAATTGTAAAACTGCACGAGAGAGATATAATTCCTAAAGCAGCCCTTTCTATAACATATAACTTGAAATGCACACAATCAACAAGTAAATGTGTATTATTGTAATGAAATGGACATTTATACATATATAGAGCATCTATCAGCATAGGTTTAAAGATTTATTTCTTGGAATTCATTAACTGAACATACACCCTTTTAACCACCTCTTGACGAATATCAGGGTTATCTAAGGTAGGTGTAGGGAGAAGAGGAGGACGACGATCAACATCAACCACCTTGAATTGAGATTGCGAACAACCAACACCATGCATATCTTGTTTAGGGGGTATATGAACCAGAAACTTAGTACCATGCCCATTAACACCAAGCCCTAAACCTGTATAACCTTATTTAGTCATCATATTATATGTTGTAGTGTACATAGCATGTAAAGCTTCTATAGGAGGTGATTGTTTATCATGTTCATGAGTAAAGGTTGTATAAGGTAAAATAATAGGTTTAGAAGAAGTTGCTTTTCTCTTCCCTTTAATATCTTTTTGGATCAGATAAGAAGGGGAAGGTAAATCCAAGAATTCTTGCACATCTGCATCATGAACCATAGTTTGAATCTCATCATAAGTATGAGAAGAACTAGGGATAGCGGATGGAGAATTAGGCATATTAGGAATGTTAGGAATCGAATGAAGGTTAGGAACTATATTAGGAAGTATAGGATTAGGATTAGGAGTATTAGGAGATGGTGTATCATCTACCAAATTTTTCACATAATCCAAAAGAGTAATAAGTCCTCCACATAAATCTTTAATGAAAGTTTTGAAAGTAGGAAGACTAGTATCGGTCAATCTCACAATAGCATAGGCAAGTGAAAAATGAAGAGTAACCAACATAATGAAGTGGATGATACTCTCATAAACATAATAGGTATGGTAAAGAGATGCCAAGAAAAGGATAATAGAGAAAATAATCACACACCAAAGCATCTTAAAGATCTTCATAGAAAATGAAATGCAAGAAATATTTTTGTATTTTGCTGAATACATGGATTTTTTTGTATTTTTGAATTTAAAATGCAAGAGCATAAAAGAATCTAATCTTAAGGAAAGAAAGCAATGAATGTAACATCAAAAAAAAAGAGTTGTCTATCCTGGGTTCACCGAAATGTAAGATATAAAAATATTTCTTTTTTAGGGATATATTTTTATGTATGGTTTGCGTTAAAGGGGGATTATGATTGATTTTATTTGTGTGTGGAAAATGTTGTGGAAAACACCCCCTAAGGAGGGCCAAATGTTCTTAACATGGAAGTGCTTCCATTTTAAAACGATACAAATGCCACAGCTAAAATTCATCAATCAAGTAATACCTCCCAGAAACATCCAACAAGTACTTATTTCTTCAAGCTCATTTGCTTGCAGCAACAACATTTTTTTTATAGAAAGTGTAATTCAAGACCTAGTGCATAAATATTTTTCATAATTTTTTTCACTAATTTACTCATTTTCCGTAAGTATCAAACACATAGGTTGATATACGGTGAAATATCTATATTTAGTAAAAGTAAAAATATAAAGTCATAATAAAATTAATATATATTAACATTATAATCATTCGAAAGATTTTTTGAGTAACTTACCATACTGCATAGATAGGTTTGTCAACATTTTAATAGCTGTGAAGGAGACTCCATTGCAGGTATGAATGAGTAGTAGAGAGGTTATATCAAAAATTTGTTGATCTAACTATTTTTAATTAGTTCCTTCAAATGAGACCTCTCAAGGCTTAAACCATCATATTTTCTTAAAAATGTGTTATTCAGTAAAAATCAGCGTATCCGAAGAAGTGTAACCCACTATTGTGGGACCTCGCCCTCTAATGAGGGTAGAGCTCGGGAGAACAAAAGAGCACAACAGGAAAGATACTTTCTAATATCTGAATAAAGATACTTATTACATGCACATTACAATCAAAAAGAAAAACTACATGTCTCACGCGCTAGAATACTTACAAATTTTGGACAAAACCCTTCTCCCAAAACCTCCTCTCAAAAATCACCTTTCCACCTTAAAGATGGGTCTTAAATAACCTATTTCTAGTTTTGGAGATAAATTTAAATTTACATTTTGAAATTTGTCGGTTGGTCGCAAAAATAGAATATCCAAAATTCTAATTTACATCAAGTTTGAAATAGAGTGATTCTAGAAAAGTGGTCCAACTTCCGGGAGGCATAACTTTTGATCTGAGACTCCGCTTGACGAACCGTTTACATCATCAAAAAGCTCTTTGAATGTTTTACATCTCTATGGACCATAAAATCTCTTCCTCCCATTTTCAAGGATGTAAGGAACTGTTTAGTGTCTCAAGGCTGAATTTGAAGGTTTTTAAACAAGTTTTTGGAAACATAAAATCTTTAATAATTTTCATACGGTGAATGATCATGACCTAATTCTTTTTCCAAAGTTCTTAACACTCCATTTACAAGCTTCCCTTTTTACATTTCTAACCTCATGTACCTTTTAATTCATGATCTCCTACAAGCAAGCATGTTTTCCCTAAAATATAGAAATTTCAAAAGAAATAGAAAGTTTATGCAAAAATATAGCAGTACGTTCATAGAGTTGGAATCTCTAATTTACCCAAATGAGTATCCAGAAATACAAAACGTTAAATAGAAACCAAAAACAACTAATATTTTTGGGTAATGCAGGATTGCCCTAACACCACTGGATGCTCCTACACAAAACCACCATTGTAATTTATCACTTCTCAGCTCGTTGAGAAAAACCAAAGTGGTCAACCTCTGCTTTGGATAACCATGTTGAAGCTTCCACAAGTCTTCCCTTCCACTTCACTAAATATCTTTCATACTATTTATTTCTAGTACTCCTTCCCACACATGACTATCCACGATTGCTTCAATTGCCTCCTTTAAAGTAGGAATCGAGATGCTACATTATGCCAGTGTTTGTTCCTCCGCTATTCCACCTTCTCGATATTCTGTTAAATTTGCAATGTTGAAAACAGGGAAAATGTTGATTACATCTTGTAACTCCACCTCATATGCATTCCATGAATCATGCTTCTTCTTTTGTTGAATACAAGACTATCGAGACTCATATTTTGAGAAACATCTCATACAGCCCCAAGATTCTATGTAACGCATAAGGTAGAAGAAGATGGGAAATAATCTGTTAGTAATGATAAGTACCCATCATCACTTCCTCCACCAATCATTTTATTGACTACAATTTTCAAACTGTATTATACAATTCTTATTAGCTTCAACACATTATTATTTTATTTGGAAAATAAGAGTAATGAGGCCTATTGCCTCTCAAGAGCGGACTAATGATTAGAAACTAGTCAAAATATTCAATCAAATTAAGCATTTAATTCTATCGATATTTTTTGTCCTCATTTCAGCTTTAACAACCTTTTAGGTCACTATTGAGTGCACACATCTTCTCTTTGATCAACCAAATACATCTTCAAAGATGAGAGGAAAACTTTTGACCCTCTTGTTCTTTACATAAATGATCATTCCTCACAATTTTACATGAATGTGGTCACTATTGAGCAATATTTGGAGAAGGCACTTTTTTATTTAACCAAGATATTTTCATCCTTGGATTATGTTCTACATTTATCTCCAATCAGTTATGGATTGTTGTCTAATACCATGTGGTATAGAACACTTAATTTGATAGTGATAGTGTAAAGGATAAAATAGCGTATGGGGTCCTAGAATAATGGTTTGCACATAAAAGAGACCCCAAAACCAATATTTTACACTTACATGAGATTGTATTGATATAGAAAGTAAATGTAGATGATTAATATTGAAATTAAGAAATAAAGGTACTTACCTCTGAAAAAGAATCGGCTGAAAACCTTGTCAAACGATCTCAAAAACTGTTGATTCTTGCGATTTTGAACCGAAACTGCGAGATCTACAAAACCCAAAAATCGTTTTCCGAGATTAGATCAGGTCGACTTTGACCCTCATAAAAGGTCAAAGGCTACATTTTTATTCTGAAGGTCGATTTTGACTTTGTTCACAAATCTCGAAAGTTCGCCGAAAAGGGTATCCAAATCCGCTCTCAGATCTGAAAATCCGCACCTGTACTTGCAAGAAAAATGGTTTTGTTTGTTGGGGGGAAGGGGTTTGCCTTAGTCAAACCCCAATTTAGGAATCAACTTTGAAATTGAATTGAAATTGCAGGAATAAACAAAGCAAATGGAACAATTCACCTTGCTTGAGTTGAAACCCTTGTGGAGGATTCGAATCCTTGAATTCACAAGAATGGGTGAATCAAATGTAGGATGTCTCCAATCAATTGTCTTTAGATCTTCAACACCAATCTTAAATGGATCTTGAGTTTGGAAGAGGCTTGAATGGAAATGGAGGAATCTTCAACAAAAGAGCTCCATAGAGCTTGAATCCTTCAATGGCTACTAATGGATCTCCTTGATGAATTGGATCTTGAATGCTTGAAGGCTTGAATGCTTGATCTTCTTGCTTGCTTGCACTTGAGAGCTTGAGAGATTTCTTGGTGAGAATGGATGAAAAAATGAGAGAGGAAGGCTCCCTTTTATAGTGATCTAGGGCACAAGAGGGGCCTCGTAGAAAACAATAATTAAGGGCCCATGGCACAAAACTCTAGAGAGGTGCACATGGAGAGGAAATTAAACTAAAGTCTTGACATAAAACTCTAGGAGGGGACCACCCCTAATATAGAAATAAAATAATTATTTAAGAGCCTTGTCACAAAATTCGAGGTAAGGCCAACCCCAAAGTTAATTTGAGCATTAGGCACAAAACTCGAGAAAGGCTAATCTCCAATAATAAATTAGGAATCCTATACAAATATCGAGAAAGGTCCACCTCAAATATTAATTTCAAAATTCGACACTTAATCCGAGAAATAATCGCCCCGAGGAGGGAAAAGACAAGATTTGGATGAAACCCCGAAACCAGAAGCTAACCCCGAGGATCCCAAACCCTAGGGTCAAGGAGGAGGTTGTTCCTGACCAGGTCAAGCTCGAGGTTGATCCTAACTAGGTCAGGATCGAGGTTGACTTTGACCGAAAATGTCGACCTTGACCCTAAAGTCAAGAATCTCAGGTTCATAGTCTAAGATGCCAGGAAAATGCCAAGAAGTGGAAAATTGGGTAGAACAGGAGAAAAAGCCAGATCCAAGTCGAGTATCCATTCAAGGCATTCGACATGACCCCAAACCAATTACTCGGAGGGCTAAACGCTCTTACCATGGAAGTGCTTCCATTTTAAGACGATACAGATAGTTTTCGGCATTTGTATGGGGAAACCTGAGTAGAGTTCATGGACAATCATACATCTTCATCATTCTTCATATATATTACTTTCAAGAATGGGAGGATATTTTGCATACATCCTTGATTTTGTATCTTCCAAAGACAAGGAATATTATTTGGAAATATTTTGTCATCTTCACCTTCTTGTGTCGGGCATTCACCAAAAATGCAAGAGATTATATATTGAGGCACTACATGAGCTCTCTTCTTCTCTCTTGTGGGCGAGTTTTATCCTATGGAATTTCTCTTTCTTATCTTTTGAGAGGATTTGTCATTGTAAATGGATACCTAATACGACAATGTATCTGGGGCCTATGTTTGCATCATTGCACCCATCTAAGATATGCTTAAGGGCAATTGTTAGTGCAAGTTTTTTATTTTCATTTTTCTCGTATACTATTAAGCATACTTAGGTTATATGAGATATGGTTAATGTGAGAAGAGATGCCATAATCCTTTAATTAAATATATGCCATTTACACCCATCTTTGGGTAGTTGAATGTCACACCCTCTTTTTAATTTATTAGCAGTCTCATCATTACCATTTTCTTGTCTTTACCTAAGTTGACATAACCATATGTTTGGAATTTCCCAAGTACACAAAAATATTTGGGGGTTATTATTGTTGGCAGTGGGCCAGCATCCCTCGCACGGTTTGCGACATGGCTTAACCACCTCCTATGTCTTCTATAAGTCTAGTGGTTGTATCGAGCATTAACAGGTCGATCTTTTGGTGCAACGACAACTCTAGCTCGTAACAAGTGGTATCAAAGCTTAGTCACAGGTTTGAATCCATGCAAGCCAAGGCAAGTGGCGCTGGGAGGGGGATTGTTGGTAATGGGCTAGCATCCCTCGTAGGGTTCGTGACATGGCTTAACCGCCTCGTGTCTTCTATAAGTCTAGTGGTTGTATAGGGTATTAACAGGTCGATCTTTTGGTGCAACGACAACCCTAGCTTGTAACAATTCTCCCTCGTAGAATTATATACCCATATTCTTTTTGACATATTGAGATGTTGCTAGTATTGTTTCCATTGATTTCAAAAACTTCATATGGACATCTTGTGGTATTGGTTTATTGTTTTAACTGTCAATTATGTGCCAATTGGCTGTCAATAAAGTATCATAAATTTCAACTATATGTAGGATGGTTTAGTACGTACAATTTTGGTGTTCTATGGTAGTGTACTTGGTTATACTCATGGATTACTTATTCTTGGTAAACTTGTATGCTCTCGGTGATCACTATTGCATGGAGTTTTCTTTCGATTCTTGTTATCTGCTATACTTACAATATTCCTCTAGATGTTCCTAATATCTAGACAATGGTACAATTCTTCAAATGGTTTTGGTATATTGGTTATATCATGTTCTGGACAGATTATAGAAAGCTTCATCTATCGGTGGGTTCAAATATTTTGTGGATCATCTATTGGTCTTGGTTGTGGTGTTTTGACAATCTCGGTGAATGTAATATGCATTGTGTACGTCTTAAGTGCAACTTAGTTTTGGGTCCTATTGTAGCCTATTGTAAAGTGTTCTTAAGTGTGTCCTCGATTTAGGATCGGTGGTAGTGCATTCAAGGTAATTATAATATCATTTTTGAATTGAAGTCGATACACTCTTTTCGTGTGGCCGACATATGTATGATCAAATATCTATATAAATAAATAAAACCTTTAGTATCAAAGATGAAGAAATGAAGGAAGATAAGTGAACCGTGTAAGGAGTCTCTGAGCGAGTTCTTGACAGTGGTGTGTGTGTAAGATGAAGCGAAGTGTGGAAGTGTATTATGTGATCGAGAAGAGCTTTGCATACAAAGTTGCAATGGATCATACAGTGGTATAGAGTAAGAAGATCAGCAATCGAATCTACTATTGAATGTGGTAACTAAGCTTAATAGTCAAATTGTTTAATTCAAATTCAAATGCAATCCTATCAGTTCATGTTTTATCTATAAAATATCCCTTTTTTATAACGGTAGTTAGCCCAACCGGCAATGCCCTGAATAGTAGTGAGAAACCCGCAGTGAGAAAACCAGTACTGAGCCTTTGTAAAAATCATATTAACATGTGTTTCATTTGATGAGAATTATTTCCTTCATGGTTTTTACCAGTTTAGGTTTCTATGTAAATTATGGGATTCTTTGTGGTGGCAGTTTTGTGCTTTTATGTTTACATCTATTATAATTGCTAAATGTGGTTACTGATAGAACAAAATTAATATAGATATAACTGTCATTATCATTTCTATGGTTTGTGAGTTTATGAATACAGTAAAAGTTTTAGAAAGTATTTGTGAATAACTGATTCACGCCACCTCTTAGTTATTCGACCTCTTCAACATATACTAGCATATAATCACCACTCAACTCTTCCTTATGTGCTAATTCAAATCAATTAATATAAGCTCAGTCAGTACAAGGGACTTCTGATGCATATTGTATCATTTTGAGTGTGATCATGTCCATCAATGACTCTTATAAAAATCTCAACATATTCCATCATTTCATCCTCTTGATCATGATTTTGCAAGTAATCCTAGTGGATCGATTCTATCAATGACTCTTGTAAGAATCTCATCTTCAAGTTTAGTGTTATCATTAGACTTTCTTTATTCTTATCTTTCTTTAAATTTGTTTTTTAGTATGGAAAACTCATATATAAGCTTCAAAAGTACTTTAAATTTGATTTGTAACTTTGTCTCAAGATTGTCAGCAATCTTCTTTCCTTCTTCAATCTACTTTAATAGCTCTTCAAAAAATACCTATAATTTTTTAAATTTTTCTTAAAATTCGTCCAGCTCAACAAGAGCAAACTTCAAGTCGCCTTCAAGGTTCACAACAAAATCAATGTCCCATCCTTATAATTTTATACCATCCAAATCGTTGGCATATTCAAACATAGTGTTCAAATCCTAGATCTACCTTAGTTATAGACTAGTTCTTCACATACCTTACTATGATACCGATTGATGAATACTTTCAAATGTTGAAAGTGGTAGAGAGAGTAAATCAGCATGTATAAAGTCTAAACCAAATATTAATCCTTCTTTTCATTCATGTCATGTCCAAAAGTGAATAATAGGAACAAAAGAGAAACACACATAACACCATGATATTTACATGGAAAACCCAATGACGGAAAAATAATGGTGACAATCAAACTGACTACACGAACAATAGATTACAATGTCTTAGGCCAAATGCCAAGGAGCTCACTACTCTTCATTAGGATTCGCAAACTAAGGCGCACAACCTTTGGGCAAGATACAAAAGGATTTCCAGAACATTGAAGATTACTTTCTTCAAAAAAAGGTACAATACAGTTAATCACAAGATATTATATTGATTGATTTGACTAGATACACATTCTGTTGATTATAAGTTTTTGCTCATTTCATTTCTCATATATCAAAAACATATTTCATCTCCACATGTATAGCCATTTACATTGTCAGTCAATCTTATTTCATAACCGCATCAACAAGCAACTATCTCTAAAGCATATCGACCTAAATACATCCACCCAAATACAAAATATCATCTATTAGGCAAGCCTAATGAGATGGACTGTGTATGTATGAATTACCAGCTCCAAAGCCAACCTCTCAATTATGTGAAGAAGCAATAAGGTGAGTTAAGAATCACATTATCTTGAATTACCTCACTTTAGACCCAACAACATCATCTTAAAGTCCACACACTGCCACATGGACCAAACCAACTCAATTCAACTTCAAAAGATGACATTGATTAATATATGAAGCCCAAATAAGTGATGTAGACCTTCTCAATCACTGCAGAAGCAAAAGATATCATCCCAAGTCATAAAAAAAAAATCTAACAGTCGCAACACTAGATCAGCTAAAGACAAAGCAACACAAATAATTCCTACAAAAAAATACTTTGTCACTGAACGCTATAAAATTTTTACAATCCATATAAATGTTTTACTTTCTTCTAGGTTCAAATGTGTAACATTTTTATAGCATGAACGTTTTCGATTCCACTACATTATCCATCATCAAGATGCAAGAGACCAAAGGAAACGAAAATTGATGAAGGATCATGTACTGTGATCCAAAATATTGATAATACTTTGGCACGGTTATGTCTAGGGTAAGTGCAAGAACTTGGGTGCCAATTCGACGGAATTCTTCTGGAAATGGAAAATGCTACTAAAAACGAGCACCCGTTTACAAATAAGGGCACACGATTTAGGTTCGGATGCTTGATCCAAAATTCAAAAGATGGGTAACTATTTTTTGAAAAAGGAGCACCCTAGTTTTTGAAAAACGTGTAACCATTTCAAAAGGGAGCCCATTTCTATTTTTTTAATTATGACTAGAAATGCATTTTTACACACCGATTTATTTTTTTAAGAAACGGGTGCCCATTTTTTGAATTTTAAATAATGGGCAGTCATTTCTTAAGATATAAGTAGGAAACACACCTCTGCCTCAGATTTCGGTTCAGGATAAGCTTGGTGTAGTCTTGTGGAAATGGAAAATGCTACTAGAAACTCTCTGACTGGAGTGAGTTCAGTGCTTGCGCACTTGAACATAGACTATATGATGGCTAATGATGACCCATCTCAGAGCGCAAGTCAATACGGCATGTACAGAATTAGTTATGATAGTTTTACCGAAGACAGTGTGAAGCCGATAGGACAGAATATGAAGGCAGAATTGGTAAAGAGTTAAGGGATTATTTTGTTTATCAAAATAATGACTTAACAATATAAAGAGACGACATCCTAAATGTTAACTCTTAGATAATGATATATGGAAGCCGACCATGTAAAGTTATTAACCTTAATAACTTGTATATATATGAATTGTAATTGTAAAAGAAAAAGAGAAGCGAAGAAAAAGTGATGTGATAAATGTAATTGTGAAGCAAATGTAATAGTGATAATGCGAAGATAAGAGCAGCAAAGGAATATTGATACAAGCAGAAAAAGGTTATGTACCGTGACCTATTTTGTATACACTTTATATTACTTGTTTGGGCAATGGGCTCATCTACTAATCAAATTTTGTATTGACAACTCCTAACAAGGTTGAGGCTTCTAACAAGGCCTATAGTCCCTTAATCAGAACTGATACACTATATGCTTGTAATAGACTCCTAACAGGGTCAATATCCTTAACAGGATACTTTTGATTAGTGAATCTTTGTGGGTACCATCCCCACCGGGTTTCCCTTGGCCAGGGTTTCCTCGAGAACAAACAATATGTTATGAGTTCTTTGATGTTATTGCTATGCATGTTACTTAGTTTCTTATGTTATGCATGTGTGAAGATAATTTGTTATATCCATATTTGGGCAAAAGATAAAGTTTGTAGAATACTGATTCACCCCCCCCCTCTCAGTATTCCCTATTTCTAACAATTGGTATCAAAGCTTAGTTACTTGGAGAAGAATCATTCAAGGAAAGCCTAGCAGCTTGAGTAAGATCTCTATGGATATGGATCAGCTACAGAAGAATCTTGATGAAGCTCTTGAGCAGATTGATATGCTTATTGATGAAAGAAACACTCTGAAAAGAAAATATGTTGATGCAAAGAACCTTATTGAGAAATTGAAAAACAAGATAGAAGATCTGAAATCTGAAAAAGAATCCGAAGTTCTTATTGAAGATTGTGATGACAATTTAGAAAAAGAAAATGTGATCCTTAAGCATGAACTGAAGATAGAAAAACTGAAACTAAGTTTGAAAGATGGAAATGACAAAAATGAAGCAAATCTGAGATCTGAGAATGAAAGATTGAAGATTGAAAATGAAGAATTAAGATCTAAGCTTGGCAAAGTAACATCTGAATTTGAGAAAGTAAACTTGCAGCATACAAAACTTGAGAAATACAATAAGATTGTGAAAGGTGAATTGACTCAATCCAAACAACAACTTGAAAGGCTATATTCAAATACTAAGAAGATCGATGAACAAGTATCTTATGGAAAACCCTCCTATGATAAGACTGGACTTGGATTTAATATATTCAAAACAAATGATGAAAGAAAAGAACCAGATCTAAAAGTATGTAAAAGCATTGATGAAAAGAAGTCAGATGAGATCAACAAATCTGAAGATGCACCTAAAGAAGAAGAATCACCGCAGCAAGAAGAATCACCCAAAGGTATGCAAAGAGAATTCAAAGGTAGATGTTTTGGTTGTAATACTATTGGTCACATGAAGAGAGATTGCACAGGTAAACAATTTAAACCTCTTAATGGTTATTGTTCTAAGTGTCATGGTTTTGGACATAGAGCTATTGAATGTAGAAAATCTGAAGTTATTGAGAATAGTTATGGTAATAGAATCTTTAGGAATACTAACAATGTAGATAAGAGACCTACTAAAGATATGAACAGAAGAAAATGAGTAGTATGTTACTGATAGTAGGTTTTCCCTTGGCCAGGGTTTCCTCGAGAACAAACAATGTGTTATGAGTTCTTTGATGTTATTGCTATGCATGTTATTTAGTTTCTTATGTTATGCATGTGTGAAGATAATCTGTTATATCCATATTTGGGCAAAAGATAAAGTTTGTACACTACTGATTCACCCCCCCCTCTCAGTATTCCCTATTTCTAACAGAAACACCCACCTCTACAAAAAATAAATAACCCCCCTCCCATTAAATGATTTAATCCTCTCTATAAATTTTTCCTCCTTAATCTTACACACATTTGTATTTCCCTTCTTCATGTATTTTAAGAATATGTCCATAGTCCATTATCGCTACCTCATCATCGCCTTCCACTTGTCACCTAGCTACCATTCACATTCATACAATTCAATTGTCACCCTTATCGAGTAAAATTAAATCCCAGCCCTCCTTGCTCGTAGTTAGAGGTATTTTTAAAAAATCTTCTCAAAAGGACTTCAATAATATATTTCCAAGGAAGTACATACTACTAACATTCAGCAACATCCTCGTATAATTTAATGCTCATTTGAGCACGCTCGAGTGTTATCTCTATTTGAGCATTAAGTATTGTCATTAGTATCAAACAAGATCAATCGGTAATATAAGCTATTCAAGTCGTTAAAGATTGGAAGAAGGAACTACACAAGTTACTCGGTTCAACTTATAAAGTGTTCATACCGAGCAGTCACAAGGCAGAACATTAAGCTATCAAAATACAGGTTTAACTGAGCATGTTTACCGAACATCAGGAATTACCGAGTACTGAGCTAGTGAACACCGAGCATTCTACACACCGAGCATCAGTTAATTCACAGAACAGGGAATGCAATGTTTACCGAGTTATTCAGGAAACAACATAGTAATCAACAATGTCACACATCTCTATGTAAACGGTTTACACGGATCTACAAACGATTTACCAAGATCGAGACACATTTATTATGGATGTAATCATATAATTTTCTAATGATTCCTATGTAACAGTTAGATCTCGGTTATTTTTGTACACCGTAGATCTTAGGTTTTCTAAGATGTTGCAAACCTAATTAGGTCAAGGCAATTTGCTATATAATTGTAATAGATGTCATTTTGACATATGCATGATAAGGAGATCATGAAGCAGTAGCCACATACATGACACCGGAATCAGACAAGGATTTGCATGAATGAAAAGTTATCAGAAACTTACAAGGCGACCGAGAAGGACATACAGTAATATTCTATACATCAAGGTGAAATCTACTTAGTATTTCATAGATCTAATTCAAACAAGAATAAGTTTTCATTTACAAATATTTTTTGTTATCAATTTAACCATTCTAGCAGGATTGTACATCTCTTAACAGAGTAGACTTAATCATGTGTTGTAAATCTCCTAACCGAGTGCACACTTATTTGGTGTTGTTAAAATCCTTCAACAAGGTAGATCTAATCGATCTTATGTTGCTCTTAACAGAGTAAGATCATCAAAAGTGATCACAATTGTAGCCTTAACCAGCATACTTTATTTACTGTAGTAGTGAGGAATTTGTTGGTGTCATCCCCACTGCAATTTTTACCTTCTAACATGGGTTTCTGCGTAACCAAAATACTTGAGTCATGAGTTAACATTTTCATGAATGTTTTATTGTTTTGTTTACATGCATTTTATATTTAAAAGTTATTTGAATTTATGTTGCAAAAAATGGACTCAATCGGTTAGTTAAGCACTACTATTGCAGATTGTCAATTAGAGAAAGTTTTGTGGGTATTGATTCACCCCGCCCTTCTCAGTACTATATCTTTCCTATCCCAACAATTGGTATCAGAGCGAGATCTTTTGTTTGGAAGTTTAATCACTGAAGAGGAAAGATCTCAGGATGGAGAGATATAAGTTGAACAAGCCAATTGAAAATCAAAAGATTCAGATGCAAATCTTCATTGAACAATACAAGCAAGCAAGGGATGAATTGAAGAAGTTACTAGTTCAGAGAAAGGATATGTCTATTTGGTACAGTGAAACGGACTATCATGAAGAAGATATTGATGCTCTTTTTGAATCAACTAGATCTGGTTCAAGCAGTATATCTGACATATCTGAAGGAGGAATATCTAATTTATCTAAGAAAAATCTTCATCTTACTGAACAAGTTAAAGCTCTGCAAATCGGACAAGAAGTACAAATGGTGAGAATGATTGATGTTATGAACAATGCTAGGCAAGATGAACAAGAGAGAAACTTGGTTGTTGAAGACAGCAGACAAATGACTGAGAAACTACAAGAGAAAGAATCTGAGATACTGAGACTTACCAAGCATCATTTCGAAATATCTAATCAAATGGTTGTTATAAGTTAGGAAGTCAACCGAGTGAATAGTGAGCTTACAAGGAAAATAGAGGACATCGGTGAAATCAGAGAAGAAAATGAGAGACTGAAAAATGAAGTGAAGATGCACAACAACAACACAATGAAATGATTAGGAAACCTGAAGACAGTTCCACGAAAATTGATGAATTTCTGATCAATCAAAGAGGACATGGAAGTACTACTGGATTAGGCTACACCGAGCAAGGAGAATCATCAAAACAAGTTGAACATATGAATGCCTACACAAATCAAAGATCTAAAAAACTATCATGCTATCACTGTGGTAAACCAGGTCACACATCGAATGTTTGCAGAAGTAAAGCTAATTGTTATTGTTATAGTTGTAACAAGTATGGACATCAGGAACATGAGTGTAGATCCAAGTTGAATAAGACTCCTAACAAACCCTACATGGACAAACACTGTCGCAATTGCAACATGCATGGAGATACATCACAAGAATGTAGAACAAAGATGAAGCAAGTCTGGACACTGAAAGGACAAAACAAGACCTATCAACCGAGAAGACAAAGTAATGCTTATACTTGGGATTACAACACATGGGTTAGTTGTATAGTATGTGGAAGATATGGACATATTGCAGCTAACTACATGAGGAAGAACTGGAGAGGCAGATCTCACTACTAGACAAACTCTGGTATGGCATGTTTACATTGTTACAAGGTCGGTCACTTAAGTAAAGCTTGTAGAGACTGAGTACCAGAAATGCAAATTTATGAGAATGGCAATACAATTGAAGATATCATGAGGATAAGAAACACTACATGGAGAAAATCATCAGGTGATAATGTTGAGTCAAGTAACGCAGTCGATGATACCTTGTCCATTCAATTGGGTGACATCACCACCTCCACCTAAGTTGAAAAGGTATGTATGGAACTACTAATTAAAATCGGTTATATCTATCATATAGTTCCTTATATCAAGTGTTCACATACCAAATCTGCATGAATTAAGATGCACTATGGTTTCATATATTTTGAGCTTTAACTATTTTACAATCGATATATGCTAGACCGAGTGAGTAGTTGCTAGTTGGTAACTATGGGCAAGGTTAACCGTGTGCCAGTATTAACCGAGTAAATTTCTATGTGTTAACTGAGCTATGGACATTTCGAAGTATACACTGAGCATGACTGTTGTTACCGAGTTGTGTTAGGTCAAGCATTTATTGCAAAAAGTTTGAGCGGGAATTTGAAAATTGCTATAAATACGCAATGGACTTAGCTTATTTTTTCACATTACGATAATGAAGAGCTAAGAGACTTCAAAGCGAATTTGAGTGAAGGATTTCCAGAGCGATTAAACAAAGATTTGAAGGATTCCAAGTAGTTTCATCATTGTTATGAGTAAGTACTATCATCGCCGAGCTATTGCATTAATATTTCCCAAAGCCCTAAAATTGAAGAAAATGGCATCCACATCAAAAGTCGACAAATCTAAGACTGTAACTGAGGAGGATATTAGGTTGATTGTATCTGCAACATATAATGAGCCAAAGTAGAAACTTCACCCCGAAGTTGCATTGCAAACCAACAAGACCAGAGCTTTCTCAAACATTTTGCCTAGGGTTTTTCTAGTCGAGGTTATACGCGCCTAAAAACATTGCAAAATTGGAGAGGTAGGTGACTTCGAGCTCCAATCTACTTTTCAAGAGCTAAGTATTGATGGGAAACTCAAGGATGATCACACACATCTAGAAGTTAGGGGTTTGATCAATGCCCTACATTTCCCGAGGGCATTTAAGAATGAGTGGATAAGAGTTGTTCTGATCCGTTTTCATGATGAAAAACTATGGTTAGATAAGCCTATGAAAATCACTAAGGATATCATTCATGCAATAACAAGTTACCCTACCACTGATAAAGTGAAACCACTGAGGAGTGCATCGAGAACCGAGTTGGAGAAAACTACTGGAGCAGAATGGGATGGCAGAGGATTGAAAATATATACTATTGTTGATCCTGAAACTAGTTCTGGTGTATACGCCATAGGGTATAAAATATTTTAGTCGAGCAGACCTAACAGTGTACCGTGTGGACCGGTAGATATTGCTTACAAAATAGTGAAAAAGGGATTTCAGTTGGATCTAGCCGAGTTGTTGTTGAAACAAGTTGAAGAGAATATGAGGACAATTCAGTCAGCAAAGACAAATACATGTAAGTTTGGATCATTGTTACTTTGCATATTCTTTTATGTGCAAAACTTTTTCCCTTCCATCGATAATGTAAATTGGACAACCGACAAGCCAGTGACACTGCAAATCAATAATTTGATATTAAGTTTGGGTGAGAACTTTGTGAGCATAATGGATATTTACTCTGAACAATTCAAAGATAGGATGAATATAAGAAGCGGGATACCGAGACAATTGGTCGAGAAATATGAACATGACATGTTTCCTGGTAGATACCGACTATACCCTAATTAAAGCAATAGAACCGAGAACTAAATGGTTAGCACCAATGGAATATGAGATTGATATTCACCAAGCATCAAGGTTAATCAAGGCTTTACTAGCAGATCCTAAAGCTACTAGGTTCGGAACCTATGAAGAAGCAAAACAGAGAATAAAAATGGATCTAGTTATTGGGAAAGTTACAAAGAAATCAAGAAAATTGATGGATAAACTGGTGAAACAATTTGGACAAGGTGCATATGATGTTGAGGCATCTGAGGACATTCTAGTTGAGGTAGAAATTGAGGGTCAATTACTCTTAGCTGACACTGCATATCATGAAGAGGCAACCGAGTCATAAAAAGTTGTTGTAAATAGAGATCAATCTATTGATGAAAAAGATAATAATTGAGACTAGAGGTCTTAGTAACCCTAAGATGGGTAGGTATGTTCACATGTCCACCAAGGACCACGCAAAGATAAAAGTAGTAATTCAAATGATGATAAATTTCAAAAAGGTACCAATTAATTGAATTTTGAAAGTATGTACCTAAAAGCTTATATGATAAAGTTTCTTCTAGGTGGACTTATGCTCTTAGTACTAAAAAGAAAATGAGGTAACATTCCCTGATATTTGGCAATGCCAACATTAACAGTTCCCTAGATTGAACGGTTGATGAAGCAATATTCAAAAAGGTTTCTAGTGAAAAGCAGAGCACTACAAATTCTAGCCGGGAAGCTTGCAAAGGTTGATGAGAACAGTAAATTACTATAGACTTCCATCCTCCAAGCCCGAACTGAAGGTGAAAAGTTGGCATTGGATGTGATTCCCGAGAAGAAAAGTAAAAGAAAAGGCAAAGGCCTACATTCAGATGATGTTGATTTGGCCACAAAGGAACCAATAGAACTATCAGATACCGAGGTGCCAAACACATCCATTACCATTGATTTTTATCTAGCAGGTTATCAGAAAGTGTACCTGGATCCACCCGAGCAAAATATAATAATAGGTGCAAATGATGTTATTATAGAAGACATCACTAATGGTGATCTTAATGATGTGAAAGTTGATGAGGACGTTACCATTGCTGCAACACAAACAAAAGAATCATCTCCAACCGAGTTAGCAACAAGAACTATACCGGGTGACCTTCCCATATTAGTACAAGCAGTTGAGATTATTTCTCAGAAGGAACCGAGCAACAAAAGGACACAATAGGGGAGCAATGGACAAGTACACAAGGCACAGCTGAGATAAATGAGCCTAAGGAGAAAGAGGCTGAAACACAAGAACCAGAAACCCCTAAGCCAGCAGACACAACCGAGACAACCACAACTAAAACTACAACTGGGGCCCCTACTCAATCGACTGGGACTAAGGTCAGTAGGTAACAGAAGAAGGAAGATAATATGTCAACCGAGATTGAACAGACAAATACAGAGGTAAAAGCTCTAGTACCCTTTGTAAAATCTTCATCACAAGAGAACAAGAAGAAGAAAAAGAAGCATGGAAAAGGGCCAGTCACTTTAGATGAAATAATAGAGATTCCCGAATGTGACCCAAGGACATTGGACCCTGAGGAGTTGAGAAAATATGGATAATTGTGCACAAGGGTGCACAAGGAAAACTAAGAAAAGAGAGCAAGGGCAAGCAAATTTTAGAAGATGTAAGAGACATCCTTCAGCAAGTTGTTCCCGACAAACACTTAAAAGAACCAAACCTGCAATAAATAAAGATACTCCTATATTGAATCAACTTGCATCTCTTACAAGCCACATAAATGCCCCTGACATAGATGCAGAGAAGAGAATTTAAAGGAGGACAGAAGCAAAAATACAACAAAAACTTGTAGAGAAAATTAGTGAAGAAGTGGCTATAAATAAGGTAAAAAATTTTGAGGTCATAACCGAGTTACAATCTATCACTCAAAAAATTGTTCAAATTATGTTTAATTAATGTACTATAGTCACCTTCACTCCAGAGATCGCTGAGAAGATAAACAAAATTGATGAGGAAATTTTGGTCAGTGCCTATGCATCTCTAACCGAGCCTAATGCTTTTCATAAGTATATACTGAAAGTACAAGAATTAAGGCGGTTGAGATCAGACTTAAGGAATCAATAAGAAATCATAAGTGACCAAGTCACGGAGTTGCAAGCTGAGCTGCTTCCATACTTGAAGATCATGGAGCAACATATTGAAAAGGCTAAAGTATTAGTAGCCACCCCAAAAATTTGAGTTTTGGAGAATATTTTTGACATGCATGCACAAGTTGGTCTTGAGCACATAGCTCTTGACAACTTGAAAGAGGAATAGGAAAACCTCTTAGCTTCATTACAGAAAACCCACCAGCTCATATTTGACAAGCTATAAGTAAATTTTTTATTTGGCATTAATTTCAAAAAAGGGGAAATCATGTATATGCTTATGTACTTCACTTTATACCGGGAGCATGCACAAAGGGGGAGTTTGTAAATGACTTAGTCAATATGTATATATTTTGTATTCATATGGAGTTAAGACATTTTTTAAGATTATTCGATACATATACATAAGGTTTTGATACTAATGCCAAAGGGGGAGATTGTTATCTCTATTTGAGCATTAAGTATTGTTATTAGTATCAGACAAGATCAATCGGTAATCTAAGCTATTCAAGTCGGTAAAGATTGGAATAAGGAGCTATACAAGTCAATCAGTTGAACTTATAAAGCCTTCAGACCAAGCAGTCACAAGTCAGAACATCAAGCTATTAGAATACAGGTTTTATCGAGCATGTTTACTGAGCGTCAGGAATTACCGAATACCGAGCTAGTGAACACCGAGCATTCTACACACCGAGTATCAGTTAACCGAACAAGGAATGCAGTGTTTACCAAGTTATTCAGGAAACGACATAGAAATCAACAATGGCACGTATCTATATGCAAACGATTTACCAAGATCGAGACACATTTATTATGGATGTAATCATTTAATTTTGTGATCATTCCTATGTAACAGTTAGATCTAAGTTATTTTTGTACACCGTAGATCTTAGGTTTTCTAAGATGTTACAAATCTAATTAGGTCAAAGAAGTTTTCTATATAGTTGTACTAGATGTCATTTTTACATATGTATGATAAGGATATCATGAAGCAGTAGCCGCATACAGGACATCAGTAATCAAACAAGGGTTTGCAAGAATGAAAAGTTATCAGAAAGAGTATCAGTTTATGAGAAACTTACAAGGTTACCGAGCAAGACAAAGAGTAATATTCTACACATCAAGGTGAAGTCTACTTAGTATTTCATAGATCGGATTCAGACAAGAACAAGTTGTCATTTATAGATATTTTTTGTTATCAATTTAACAATTGTAGCAAGATTGTAAATCTCTTAATAGAGTAGACTTAATCGTCTGTTGTAAATCTCCTAACCAAGTGCACACTTATTTGGTGTTGTTAAAATACTTTCACAAGGTAGATCTAATCGATCTTATGTTACTCCTAACAAGATAAGATGATCAAAAGTGATCACAATTATAGCCTTAACCGACATACTTTATTTACTGCAATAGTGAAGAATTTGTGGGTGTCATCCCCACCGCAGTTTTTACCTTCTAACAAGGGTTTCTGCATAACCAAAATACTTGAGTCATGAGTTAACATTTTCATGAATGTTTTATTGTTTTGTTTACATGCATTTTATATTTACAAGTTATTTGAATGTATGTTGCAAACAATGGACTCAGTCAATTACTTAAGCACTACTATTGCAGATTGTCAATTAGAGAAAGTTTTTGTGGGTACTGATTCACCCCTCCCCTCTTATTACTATATCTTTCCTATCCCAACATCGAGTGCTTCTCTTTTCATGCCTCCAAAATTCACTAATTCCTACACAAAACGGTGCCTCATTTTGGAAGTTCAACATCTTTTCAAGCTCTCTAACCTTATTCTAAAAAAGTGAGATTGGCCTAGTAACCTATTCCTCCTAAACTAGTATGCTTAGCACCCTAAGCATCCTAGACTATGTTGTTGGGTGATAGTCCAGCCAAAAGGAGCCCAAATTTGAACACTTCAATGGTTGAAAACTAGTGAGTATAAAATTGCTCATATTGTCAAATGCCTTGGAAATCATCAACATGTGCCATGAAGTTACATATAAGAAAAGCCCAACCTCTTCATTTCAATATCATGCATCAAGGAATTCACTTCTCTCCTCAAGTAATTGAGCAAGTGTTTCAATCATTTTCAAGGAAACAAAAGTGAGGTTAAGCATTCAAGGATTTAAGCATTCAGGACAACATCTATGATCAAGTTCATATGTTTGCTCCACTAAACAAAGATGTGCATGAGATCCCTCCTAGAAACATCAATCTGTTGTGTAGTCTTCAAGACAAGGAGAACTCATAGCAAATATATAATATTGTCAATTTCACATTTTACTTCAAATTTACCATTTGGCCTCTAGGGACAACTTGTGTTTTATATATCATTATTGTAGTCCATAAATTAAATCCTGTCAAGGCTTGACATAGGCGAGGCCCTATAAATCCAATAATATTTTATCTCTTTTTGTGTGCAAGAATTGAGATTTGAAAAAAAAGGATTGCAGATTCAAAAAGTGTAGACTGAAACGAATAGATTCAGACTTTGAAAGACCACAAAATCCTAAACATTATGGCTTAGCCACAGAACCCAACAATTTTGAAAAATGTTCAAGGAGATGATCAATATGACATCATGATCAGAATTTGTTTATGATATTTACATTAAAAACCTTTAGAACTATATTGCCTAGCCACATAGTTCTATATTTTCAAGCCTAAATTTTTATGATAAGTTCCATTTGTTGGGATAAGGTGTTGTACACATTACATAATTTTTGTAATACGATATTATGTTTATGTGTGTATTGTACCCAAGAAAACCTAGACGAACATACATCACTAGACATGAACATTCTTGGAGCCACTTTGTGTCATATTGTAACATTGTGGTTATATTTTTAATGAGCGTATCACAATGGAACACTATATTGTGTTTATATTTAATATGAGTATTATATTAAAATATTAATATCAACAATATGCCTAAATTTTAAAAAAAAAACTATGTTAAAAATAAAATATAACTTAATACTATTAATTAAAAATGTGTATAAAAAAAACTCTATCATTTATTATTATCTTCTTTTGATAAGAATATCTTTAAATTTTCTTTTTTTTTATTAGGATATCCAATATTCTATCATTTTCTAAAGTTTCAAGGAAAAAGAAAGAGTTAGCTTTATTCTAGTTCTTCTTTTAAGGTTTTTTATCAAGTTCAAATTTCATTTTGATTATTTAGGCATTTTTATGAAGTTGCTAATAATTCGAAGTTGTTGAAAATAATTAAGTTAATAATTACTTGTCTTATTAATCTTTTTCATTATTGTAAAATAATTATATTTCAAATTCAAAAATTATCTTTTGTTACTATCTTTTTTAGTAAGAATATCCTTTAATGTATCTTCTTTTATTGTAACATTTGTTTCTTTTTATTTTTTAATCCTCTTCTCATTCCTTGAAGGATTCATTTTAATTATTTATCTTTTTTATGAAATTATAAATAATAATTAAAATTTATTGGAAATAATTTAATTTATAATTTTATCTTAATAAATCTTTATTTATTCTAGAATAATTATATTTAAATTTTTATTTTTATTTATATAATAAAATATATTTCACTTTATAACTAAATTAAAGGTTTAGAGCAAGATAACATGAGAGAGAAACTAACTTTTGATTATTCATTTCATATAAATAGCTTAAAGATAGCATGTATGCTTTGGGAGCTGTGCTTGGTATAGCCTCTCTCTCTCTCTCTCTCTCTCTCTCTCTCTCTCTCTCTCTCTCTCTCTCTCACACACACACACACACACATTTTGTGTTTCTCCCTCCCGATATCTCTATCTCTCTCTCATATACACTCCACTATCTTTATCTCTCCTATTGTCTCCTATATATCTATTTCTACTTGTATATATATCACTTCCTATTTCATTATCTTTCTATCTCTATGTCCCCCTCTCATTGAATCCCTCTTTCTATCCCCATTTCTTGCTCCTTTTTCTCTCTTTCCATCTCTCCCCCTTCTTAGGAATAACAACCACCCAATACAACTTAGAGGGGGGTGTGACCCAGTTGAATGATAGATTATTAAAGTTTAAACTTTGAATAGCAGTAATATCAAATCAAATGAACACAATGAATGCCAACACAATTAATCATATTTGTTGTCGATGAAACCATGTTAAAGGTAAAGCCCCGGTGGGAATTAACACCCACTAATGATGTACTGAGAGTATAGTATCCTTGTTAGAAGATCTAGCCCTGTTAGGAGCTAATTAAAACATTACAGTACACAGTCCTTGATAGAGGACAGCCCCTGTTAGGAGTCAAGAAAAAGAAGGGTAGGCTCACTACCTATGCTAACTGCCCAAAGAAGGTTATGTCCACCTTCAGAACTCACTCTTCGCAACATAAGTGTATGTCAAAAATATACAATCTTTGAACTGTTTGATAGCAACTATTTTTGCTTCATCAGTTCCAATGAAGTATATAATTTATCCTATGCTCTACATCCAGCAAACACAAGCTCGCAACTTCCACAATCCTCTTTTACATCATATTCATTCTACCATCACATATTTTCAAAAGAAAAGATCTTACATTTATACCTTATTAGTAGGTATATATTACAAAATAAATGATCAGGTCGGCCAATTACGCATTCCTAATATACAAATAATTACATAACTCCTTGCTAAGATACACACGGTATCTAAAACAAGTATAAAAAAATTACAATTCAATAATTAAGGACCGACATCCATAAATCATGCTTGCCATCCATGATACACGTTACAACTCTCAAGTTGGCTTCCAAGTAGGTCTTCTCAAAAACACACGTTACAGCTGACATCATCCTACTTTCCGTACCTTGCGCAGACCATCGAACATTATTCAGTACCCTATCTGTCATACCTTAATTTCGCATACACTGAATCCTCATCGCCTGTAAGATATACCCAAAACGCAGAGACTTACTCTGTCAACTTCCACTATCACTGTGTAGTAACCAATCTTCAACAAATCTTTTGTAACTCTGTCAATATGCAATATTACATTATGCGATCTTAGATATAAGATCACAAAACCTTCTTGTATACATAATTGACTTCACACATTCTCAAACATCCATACAGTATTCGTATACTGAAATAATCAGGCTGTTCTCTTCACAGAAACATATGTTGACATCAGTGACAAAACACGAATGACAACAGCAATAACCCCAACATCACTCAACGTAGTGATTAAACATATTAAATGTATCCAACAATCACCCCAATGCATTAACAATATCCAACAATCTCCCCCTTTGGCATTGATGGCAACATATGAGAAAATTCATCAACCAAAAAATATTCTCTCAATACCTTTACCACATAGTCTCTTTCCCGTAGGATTTTCACATAGTCTCTTTCCCCCTTTGACAACAATGGCAAAGGGTGTCACAAGTCATCAACTGTCTTCCACAACTGTCTTCAACGATCACTCCCCCTAAGGAGTAGATCCCTATATCAAGTCCAGAATATGATAAGGCTCTGAAAACCTCTGGACTAATGCATCCCTGAATCATTTAATTCACACTAAGAGGGGCCTACACCCCAAACATACCTCTGAGATACTCAAAGGCATCTTTTTGCAATGGCTTTTTAAAGATGTCTGCTATTTGTTCCTTTCTGCTAATGTATTCCAATTTTATTTCATTTTCTGCTACCTTATCTCTCAAGAAGTGATACTCAATAGAAATATGCTTAATTTTAGAGTGCATCACAAGATTTTTTGACATGTTTACTATACTAGTGTTATCACAGTGGATAACCACTAGTTCATCAAAAGTTATTCAAATATCTTTCAGCATTTGTTTCATCCAAACAATTTGAGTGCAATTAATAGTAGCAGAAACACACTCTGATTCTGCAGTAGATTGAGCTATATATTCTTGCTTTTCACTTAGCCATGAAACCAACTTTTTCCCAAGGAAAAATGTACCTCCTCTAGTACTCTTCTTTTCATCAATATTCCTTGCCCAATCAACATCAGTATAAGCATTAAGTTCAAAGTCATCATTTCTATCATACCATAAGCCATATTCCATTGTTTCTTTCAGGGTGACGCCACAATAGTGGGTTACACTTTTTTAGACATGCTGATTTTTATTGAAATAACACATTTTTAATAAAATATGATGATTTAAGCCTTGAGAGGTTCCATTTGAAGGAATTAATTTGATGCAAGAGCATCCTGGGTGTAAGAGCAATCTTGCATCACCCAAAAATATTTCTGGTTTCTTTTTCAATAAGGGTTATCTTACGCAGAGCTTCTATTTATGGAAACCTACTATTTTTAGTAAGTTGGTCATACGATCTCGGAATGTTCTGATTTCACAATTGGAGGTTCATCTCTGTCATTTCAGCCTACCAGTTGAGTTTCATTGTCATATCATTAATATTGGTGAAGTTATTGAGGTTTATGGGTACGAAATCTTTCAGGTCAATTTTGAAGGCCTTAAAGGCTCCGTATCGCGATCGACCCCCAGCTAACTAGTGCTAGCACGTGTCAAGCACTGTAGATCTCGTCATGGCGTTTCTGAAAAGTGGTTACAATAGAAAAATGGAGTTAGGGTTAACAAGTTATGGCTTCCGGAAGTTGGGTTACCTAAAATCATATTTTGTATTTCTTTTGACCCGACCCTATTGTAATAATTGTGAAAAATAAATAATTCTATGTTTAATCGGCCTAAAGGGCTAAATTTTTGGAACCTTCTCGGGCCGTGGAAATTGTCTATATAAGAAAGGTCTATAGTGTTGTCTTAGGCAGTTCAAAGTAGTTCAGGGTAGATCTAAGTAATGATTCGAGGCTTTGTCCTACAGAACATTGTAAAAGGAATGCCCATGTGGCTTTGTATATTGTAATTCTGAAATTTGTAATTCCACATTTGTGGAGATAATAAGAAGCCCATTTTCTATTCTTGCAAATTGTTGTTGTTTCCCTGTTTTTGTTATGTGTTTGTGGTATTAAGGGGAGCACCCTTCATCAAGTGGTATCAGAGCGGGAGTTCCTGAATGTGTAAACAGATCGCCGACTATGAGGCAGTTTGCACCAAAACTGTGGGTTATGGTTTCTATGTAAACAGATCACCGACTGTGAAGCAGTTTGCACCAAGACTGTGGTTAGGGTTTTAGCAAGCAGCATGAAAATGCCTCCACGAAGGAAACGTGGCGAAAGAGCTAGTGTTGTGACACCTTAGGTTAGAGAGCTCCAGAGACAAGTGCGAGCATTGCAAGAAGAGATTCGCAGAGGAATGAATCTTAATGTCAGAGACGAAAGCAAGGATGAAGCCGAGGGAGAAGGAAATTCTGATCGAGAAGGCGAAATTCTAAACCATGAGGAAGAAAGACTTTTTCGGGCCATTTCCAAGATTGGGAAAAGACCTAAGATTGAGGTTCCTGCATTTTCAAAAAATCTTAACCCAGAGGAGTTGATCGACTGGATCAATGAATTAGAAGAATATTTCGAATATGAAGACATCGAGGATCCTGATCAGGTCAAGTTTGCAAATGCCAGACTGAAAGGTCATGCGAAGATCTGGTGGCAAGAGATTCAATTGGAGCAAAATAGAAGAGGGAAAGATAAAATCACGAGATGGGATCGAATGGTGGATAAATTGAAGTGGCAGTTCATTCCTGTTGATTATGAGCTTGACCTATTGAAGAAGATGCAAAGTTTGAAGCAAGCAAGAAGATCTGTTCAAGAGTATACAAAGGAGTTCTATCAAATCCTCATCAGAACAGGCCATGCGGAAGATGATAAGGAGAAAGTTGCCCATTACCTTAATGGGTTGAGACCGAGCATTCAAGGAGTTGAATTTGATTCAAATGAACAATATTGAAGAGGCATACCAGTTTGCCTTAAAAGTAGAGGAAAAGCTGAACAAGAAGTTTGAGAGCAGACAAAGCGGAAGAGGTCGTGATGGAAGATCTGGTGGACGGTCATATGGAGATCAAAATGAAGATCCGAAAAAGCAAGATGAAGCCAGTAACAGTCAAAATCAGACAAGAGATAATTTCAATCATTTCCATGATCAGAATAATAGAAATCAAAGAGGAAGAGGAAGAGGACAAGGATCTGGAAGAGGAGGCTTCCGTGGAACATGTTTTCACTATGGGGAAGGTCATAGGGCATTTGAATGTCCTCAACGCCAAGGAAGGACAGATAGGAGAAATGAAGGCCAGGCTAGAGTTGCACATTTAGATGAAGATACCAGATCGTCACATTCTGAAGATGTTGATAAAGGAGAAACGTTGATTAACAAAAGAGTCCTGCTGAGTGGTGAGAATGAGCCTGAACAAAGGAAGAGCCTATTTCGCACCAGGTGCAAGTGTGAGGGTAACTGTTGTGATGTGATTATTGATAGTGACAGTACTGATAATTTGGTGTCAGAAGAGATGGTGACAAAGTTGAAGCTCAAGAGGCAGAAACATCCACATCCATATCAGGTTGCCTGGGTGCAGGATGACCACAAGGTCATAGTCACTGAATAGTGCCTAGTGAAGTTCAAGATCGGCGAGTACCAAGATGAGGTACTATGTGATATCATATCTATGGATGCATGTCATATGTTGTTGGGTAGACCTTGGCAGTTCGACAGGTGTGCTGTACATGATGGTCGTACGAATACGTATTCCCTGATAAAGGATGGAGTTGATCATAAGTTAAAACCATTGAAAGAAATAGAAGAAAAGGTATGTGGTAATGCAAGAATAACTTTTGTTAATAGCGGAAATTTCTTAGATACTATGCGGCATGAGCATATGTGTTTTACCTTAATTCCAAAGGCTGAGAAAGAGGAAGTACAAGATGTACCTGCAGAAGTTGCAGAATTATTGAATGAGTTTCAGGATATTGTACCCAATAATGTGCCTGATGGATTACCACCAGTAAGAAAGATCAGTCATCAGATGGACTTAATTCCATGAGCTAGCTTGCCAAATAAGGCAACACACAGAATGACACTAGCAGAAAGTGAAGAGTTGAAGACATATTTGAAGTTTAGTTGATCACATCATCCACAGATTATATATGGAAGTAGTCCAAGAAATACATCTGAGTTGAGAAAGATAGATAAAGAGAAATAAGTAGTGTTGAAGCTGAGGACTTTACAGAACACTTGAAGAACATCCATGAGAAGGTGAGGAAGCACATTACCAAGATGAATGCACAGCATAAGGCTAAGGCAGATGACCAAAGAAGGCATAAGGAATTCCAGGTTGGGGATGAAGTCATGGTTCATTTGCGGAAAGAGAGATTTGCAGTTGCTACATATAACAAATTGAAAATGAAAAAATTTGGGCCATGTAAGATACTGAAGAAGCATGATTCAAGAAAAGCATATTAGGTAAAATTACCTAATGAGCTGAATATTTCACCAGTATTTAACATTTCAGATTTGACAGAGTATCATGAAGGGGGTGTTGAAGATGAGATCACAGCAGAACAGTGGAGTATTCCAGCAACTAGTTCAGATACTAAGGAGATTGAGGATATATTGGATAGTCATGTTGGCAGAAGCACAAGGAATAGGACATATGAAGAATATCTGGTCAAATGGAAAAGACGACCTGTTGAAGATTCATCATGGCTAACAAAGGAGGAGGTTAACCATCTTGGTTTCCCTCTTCACACCTGAGTCGTGACAGGGTCACTTCTCAAATTACCCCGAGTGTCTGATACAGGAGCATCCTGGGTGTAACAGCAATCTTGCATCACCCAAAAATATTTCTAGTTTCTTTTTCAATAAGGGTTATCTTACGCAGAGCTTCTATTTATGGAAACCTGCTATTTTTAGTAAGTTGGTCATACAATCTCGAAATATTCTAATTTCACAATTGAAAGTTCATCTCAGTCATTTCAGCCTACGAATTGAGTTTCATTGTCATATCATCAGTATTGGTGAAGTTATTGAGGTTTTTGGGTACGAAATATTTCAGGTCAATTTTGAAGGCCTTAGAGGCTCTGGATCGCAATCGACCCCCGGCTGACTAGTGCTAGCGCGTGTCAGGCATTGTAGATCTCATCATGGCATTTCCGAAAAGTGGTTACAATATAAAAATGAAGTTACGGTTAACAAGTTATGGCCTCCGAAAGTTGGGTTACCTAAAATCATATTTTGTATTTCTTTTGAACTGACCCTATTGTAATAATTGTGAAAAATAAATAATTCTATGTTTAGTTGGCCTAAAGGGCTAAATTTCTGGAACCTTCTCGGGCGGTGGAAATTGTCTATATAAAAAAGGTCTGTAGTGTTATCTTAGGCAGTTCAGAGCAGTTCAGGGTAGATCTGGGTAATGATTCAAGGCTTTGTCCTACAGAACATTATAAAGGGAATGCCCATGTGGCTTTGCATATTGTAAATTCTGAAATTTGTAATTCCACATTTGTGGAGATAATAAGAAGCCCATTTTTATTCTTGCAAATTGTTGTTGTTTCTTTGTTTCTGTTATGTGTTTGTGGTATTAAGGGGAGCACCCTTCATCATAATTAAAAATGGTTTTTTCAAAGCCTCTTAGATAAAAAAAACATTAATATAACATATATACTCCTCATTCATACCTAAAATGGACTCTCCTTCGCACTTATTAAAATGCTGACAAAAAATCACTTTGACTTTATCTTTTGGCAGATCAAATGAATCCATTAGACAAACCTATCTATTTAGTAAGGTACTAATTAAAAAGACCTTTCAAAAGATTATAATGTTAATATATATTAAGCTTATTATGACTTTGTATTTTTAGTTTTACTAAACATAGATATTTCACCGCATGTCTACCTCTATGATTAACGCTTAGGGCCCGTTTGGACCAGGGCATACCAAATGCCGGATATAGTCAATTCTGGAAGATTTGAAATTCTGGAAGATACAAATTCTGAAAATGATATCCACAAAATGGAATGACCTGTTTGGCTCACCCGAAAGATGACAATCTTGATCGCCAGCATTAACTATTGATCGCTTTGCTCCCCGGGTCTAGCGATGAGGAAATGTTGTATTGGCGATGAGGGTCTGCTAGAACAGCGGGGATATTCATCGAATCCTCCAATCTGTGTAACCTTTGGATCTCCTTTAGTAGGGGACGAAATATTTGTACAATCTGTTCGGCAGGAGAAATGGGCGAGCTCAATAAGGAACACCAATGTGGTGTCTGCTCCCTTGCTTTCTGAATCTGGGAACTTCCTTAAAAATGTAATGCAACACACAGCGGCAGTAGTGAGTTACAGAAGCACCATGTGTATGGTGCCCAATAATATGTTGTTAAGCGGAATAAGCAGCATGGTGATACAAAGCCCATACAGAGCATTTGGCTCTTATATCTTCCTGTCTCGTGGCGGTTTTCTCTGCACTGATAATTATGAATCTATTCTTCAAATTTTGTTCTATAGCCTTCAAAGCGGACGCCAAAACATTGGCAAATAGCGGACCCGACAGCAAAAAAAAATTGGCATATGAAACAGGCATGCGAGCCCGATATTCCAATTCCACCTTTTTAAGTGGAAGACGATATGCCCGTTTTTTTGGCCAAATTGGAATTCGAAATTCCAATTCCATTTTTCGCTGTCGACCACAAACAATGGATAGTATATTCGGAATACGGTATTCCGGAATATCGGCCGATATGCCGTGGTCCAAACGGGCCCTTATGGAAAATAGTAAATTAGAGGAAAAAAAACTCTAAAAAATATCTAATGCCCTAGGTATTGAAGTTCTCTTTCTATGAAAAAAATAAAAAATTAAATTGGACAAATACATGACAAGTTATAAGCTATGTAGTCAATGTATGTCAAAATTACGGTTTATTCAACTTCAAATGTTAATAAAATATGCAATAACCATGATAATATTGTCAAACCAATTGTATTCCCACGGTATGGATGTTAAAAAACTAAATTTGAAAGAATAAAATTGATATCTATTTTAGAAAAATGGTTATGCTCTATGAAAACAATGTAACTCTTTGAAAATGACATTTTCAGCAACATACTAGTTTTCATGGGAGAAAGAAAAAACCATTCAAATCAATTAAAAATAAAAAATAAAAAATATATTTAGAATCTATATAGAAAATCCTAAAAGACTCTAATTTACTTAATCTTTTTATTTTAAACAGTTTAACGATAATATGCATAAGAATCTGAAAGTTATTTCAAAATGTAGAGTTCAGTGTTCGTTCAGGCAAAAAAGTGTAACACACTATTATGGGTTTACCCTTCAAATATCCAAATATCCTTCTCACAATAGCTAGGTGTGTCTTTTTAGGTTTTACCTGATATCTAGCCACAATTCCAACAGCATTAGCAATATCTGTTCTGGTGTGAGTTAATATTGTAATCCTCCAACCATTGATCTGTACTTGGTTTGAAAAACACACTGTCTCATCATTATTTGATAGTTTATGACCAGTCACCGTGGGTGTACCAACTGGTTTACAATCTTCCATTCCAAACTTTTTCAACATTTCTTTAAGATACTTAGTCTGAGAAATAAAAATGTCATTCTTGCTCTAATTTATTTGCAGTCTTAGAAAGAATTTCATTTCACCTATCATGGACATCTCAAATTCATTTTCCATCTCTTTAGAAAATTTCTTACACATTTCATCATTCCCTCCAAAGATAATATCATCACCAAAAACTTCTATTATTAGAATTTTATCTTCACTAGCTCTTAAATATAAGTTACTGTCAACATTACCTTTTCTGATCCCAAGGCGAAGTAAGTATTTGTCTAACCTTGCATACCAATCCCTTGGAGCTTGCTTCAATCCATACAATGTCTTCTTCAACTTGCATACCATGTCTTCATCTTCTCATAGAGGAAATCCATCAGATTATTCTATATAAACTTCTTCTTCAAGATCCCCATTCAAGAATGGGGATTTCACATCCATCTGATATACCTTGAAGTCCTTATGTGCAACATAAGACAAAAATAATCTCACAACTTCTATCCTACCAACACGAGAAAATGTCTCTTCAAAATCTATGCCTTTTTCTTGTGAATAACCTTTACATACCAATCTTGCTTTGTTTCTTACAACAACTCCTTCTTCATTCATTTTGTTTCTGAAAACACACTTAGTTCCTATTACATTTTTGTCTTTAGGTCTAGGAACCAATTCCCAAGTTTTTATTTACTTTATCTGATCTAACTCTTCCTTCATAGCTTTGATCCAAGATTCATCTCTTCAAGCTTCATTTGTACTCTTTGGTTCAACTTGGGAAATCAAACAAATTTCTTCTCATCTTTGATTAGTCATTACTCTTTGACTTGTATTACCAATAATTTGATTTTCGGGATGGTTTTTCTTTACATACCTCAGACTCTTAGGAATCTCAGTAGTCTCATTTGTGCCATCATCAGAAAACTCATTTTCACATTCAGCCTCAACAAGTTCTTCTTCTGTAGTAGCAGCCTCCTTGATCTCTGTATTCTGATTACAATCATACATTCTCTCTTGTATCTCAAACTTTTCATCTATCTTCGCATTGTTACTTTCAATCATCTTCTTTAATCTCAGATTAAAACATCTGGAAGCATTGCTCTTAGTAGAATAACCAAGGAAAATTCCTTCATCACTTCTAGCATCAAATTTTCTTATCTCATCATCTCTTTTGATATAGAATTTACTACCAAATATTCTGAAATATTTTACAATAGGAGTATGATTAAACCATAGTTCATAAGGAGTCTTACTTGTACCTTCTCTAATTTGAATTCTGTTCAAAGCGTACACTGTTATCCCAACAACTTCTCTCTAATGCACATGAAATATATTTCCTTCAAGCAACATTGTCCTAGTAGCATCCGTTATTGTTCTGTTTCTTCGCTCTTCTATCTCATTCTATTATGGATTCCTAAGAGCAGATGTTTGTATTTGATTTCTATGCTCTTTGCAATATGAATTGAATAGATCTGAAGTAAATTCTCCACCTCTGTCTAATCTCAAACATTTTATCTTTATGCATGATTTATTCTCTACTCTTGCTTTGAATATCTTGAATTTGTCAAATGCTTCTGATTTCTCTTTGAAGTAAGTGACCCACATCATTCTAGAAAAGTCATCAACAAAAAGTATAAAATACCTTTCACCATAGTATGATCTTGTCCTTGTAGGTCCACATAGGTTTGTATGTACCAGATTGAACTTTCCTTTTCTAGTATATGCTTTTATAACTGATTCTAGTATGTTTTCCCATATCAAATTCTCTACATACAGTGTTAAATGGTTTTACAATCTTTGGTACGTCTCTTACTACATTAGTCAAACTTGCATTCACAATATTATCAAAATTAACATAAAAAAATAATGTGTCATAACCAATTGTCATCTACGTTCGCAATAAAACAAGAAGCTTCAGATGTATTTAACTCAAATACATTAGCTCTAGATTTAGTACCGGTTGCAATCAAGTTTCATGTCTTACCTCTGATAAAACATTTCCCATCAATGAACTTTAATTGAAATCCCTTATCCATCAGTTGTCCAACACTCAACAAGTTATGCTTAAGTCCATCAACAAGCAGTACATTATTAGTATTAGTCTTTCCATCCAAAGTAATAGATCCTACTCCTATGATAGGTTTCGGAACATTGTCTCTGAATCTTACAACACCACCATCATACTTCATTAATTTAACAAACTTGTTTTTGTCTCCAATCATATGATGTGAGAAACCACTGTCTATAATCCATTCAGATTTCTTATCGACATCTAATACTAAAGCTTTTCCCTCTTGTACTGGTTTTTCATCTTTAATAGCAATAAATCCAATCTTCTCATAATCCAAATCATCATCATCAGAGATACCTTCACTAGCATAATAACATTCCTTATCCTTTGAATACTTAGGCTTGAAAAATTTAAGTTTGTGCTTAGGAACTCTTGTAGGACATCTAGATGCAAAGTGACCTATCTTATTGCATGAAAAACATTTCAAAGGTAACTTTCCTTCAAAGTTACCCTTGCCTCTCTTTTCTGTTCTAGCGATTAGTGCAAATAGTTCATCTAGCTTTCTTTCCTCTTCTTATATCCCTTCCCATTCATCAGCATATTCACCAAGCTCTTCTTTTATGTTCTCACTACTGGTGCTCGAAAGTGCAAACATTATCTTCCTATGTGTAGATGCTTTAAATGTTATTTCAACTTTAGGTACAAAATCTCCCATTTCTACAACTTCAAAGGTAATTAACTTTGCAATCAATATTTCTCTACTAAAGTTTGGAGTCAAAGATATAATCTCTTCTATAGCCTGAACTTTAGTCTGATAGATTGGTGTCAATGATCTAAGGATCTTTGCAATGACTTATTCTGCTTCATAAGTGCCTCCATAATTTTTGATTCCAATCACAACCTCTGTAACTCTTTGTACATAACCCCTAATGTTCTTATCATCCTTCATTTGTAGCTTCTCCATTCTTGTTTTCCAATTTTGTACCTTCGCTTGCTTTGTAAACTTGTCTCCTTCATACAATGCGTCTAATCTTATCCAAATCTTGTGTGCCGAATCTGTTAGAAATAGAGAATACTGAGAAGGGGGGGTGAATCAATATTTTACAAACTTTTACTTTTGCCCAATTATGAATATAACAAATTAACTTGATACTTGCATAACAGAGTAAACTAAAGAACATGCATAACAGTAAAGCAAATGAACTCATAACACATTATTTGTTCTCGACGAAACCCTGGCCAACGGAAAACCCCGGTGGGGATGGTACCCACAAAGATCCACTAATCAAAAGTATCATGTTAAGGATGTTGACCCTATTAGGAGCCTATTACATATATATAGTGTCTCAGTATTGATTAAGGGACTCTAGGCCTTGTTAGAAGCCTCAACCCTGCTAAGAGTTGGTAGCACAAAATGGAATGATTACAAGATGAGCCCACTGCCCAAACATGTAATGTACAATAATTCTTATTTACAAAAATAGGGCAAGGTACATAACCTTATACTGCTTGCTTGAATTTCATGACTTCGCATCAATATCTTTCACATACATATGCTCACCTTTTTCCATACATATCCTTCGCATTATATATGTCTTACATTTATACAAGTTATTAGGAATAATAACTTTTACAGTCGGCTTTACTAAACATAAAGCACTTTACAAAATATATTTTAACATGCATTGCTCAAGGGTTAACATCTAGGATGTCGTCCCTTCATATGATTAAGACATTATTTTGATAGACAAAATAATCCCTTAACTGTTTACCAATTCAGTCTTCTTCTCTGTCCTGTCGGCTTCAGCTCTGTTCCTGTAATATTGTAATAACTTCTTTCGTACATGCCGTACAAACTTGCGCTCTCAGGTGAGTCTTCAATATACATCATAGTATCCATGTTCAAGTGCACAAGCACTGAAATTACTTCTATTAATGTCGCCAATCAAAATTGTCTCTGGTTACACTGGGAAAAATACTGCTTACACTTGGATAATTTAGTTCTGCGCTCTGACATTGCTAATCTTTGACATATGCGGTCTTCATGGAGATCATATGTTGTCATAATGACAACATCTAGATATCTAACTCAGCCAAATTGCCAACAATCTCCCCCTTTGTCATTGGTGGCAACGTATGAGAAAATTGGCTGTCTCAAAATGTCAAAATTCAAAAATTGTGGCCATAGCAAAAATTATATCTTCACTATCCTTATAACTCCATATATCTTATCTATGCTCCCCCTAGGAATATACTTCCTTATCATATATATCAATTTTCTACTATCACTCCCCCTTTGACAACAATGACAAAAAAAAGGGTGCCAAAATTGAGTTCTCAAAATTATTTACCTTGATCCAAAATTGCAGAGCCGGTAGTCTTGCAACACAATCTGCAAAGTGCACTTTTATGCTCTCTATTTCTTACTCCCATGCCTTCTTAATGGTGTTTGTAACATTGAGTAGTGCACATTGTTAGAGTAATTAGTTAGTTTTATTACTCTTCTTTACTTAAGCTTTCTCTTAGGTACATTATAATTAATATCTTTATTAATTATAATGTGCAACCTAGCTTTTCTAGTTTTAAGGTTTTGTTCACCTTTATAGGTTGAACCTTGTATTGTTTTTTAATTATCTTGGAATACAATTTCTCTCACACCGCTGAGATTTTCCAAGCCCTTACTTTTTGTCTTCTTGGTTTCCTTTCAGCAACAGGTTATTTGTATGCAGGTGTTCTTGGCGTTCTGTGAAGTTGGATTTCTCAACTTCTACATGGTATCAGAGCTTCCTTACTACTGCCTGGTCTAAGGTTTTTTGGAGCCATGATTCAAAGACGAAAGCCACAATCATTCTGGTCTTTTCTCTATTGTTTTTTATTGGATCTGGGGGGTCCCTTTTTTTTGGAGCACTTTGGGCAAAAACCAACCTCACGGTTGTGTCCAGAATGCCCAAAAACCCCTATTTCCATATAAAACTTGACCTATTTGGCCTCCAGGACTTCTGGGTGAATTTTACAGCCTCTTAGGGTCGTACAACACGGAAACCGAGGCGAAAAAATTTTTATGGAAAAAAAAATGTGTTTTTGGCATTTTTTGGCCGTAGGTAGCAGCACAACCAGTGCGCCACTGCCGCGCCACCCCGGCCCAACCCCAGCGCAACCCACCGCCTCTGCGCCCTCGCGCCGCTCACCGGCTGCAACTGCGCCACTCGCCGGCTGCTGCACCACCCTTCGGCCGCCTCCTCTTCCACCCAGACATCCGGTGACGTCACCACCGGTAAATTTTTCCGACTTTTTTTTTCGGTCATTTTTTCAAATTTTCCAGCAAATTTTCTTTTTTTTGGCGAGATGAGCCCGTGACGGGCAAACGGCCGTCAATTTTTTTCCGGAGACTGGTTTTTTCCAGGGAGCTTGCATTTTGGGGGTACCTGGGTGTTTTGGGTCCTACAGGGCTCATACAGACTCGAAATTCGACATATGATATATTGTCAGAAAGGTCTTTCCAAGCCCGTCGCTCTCGTGCAGGTTTCACTTCCTGATTTCTCCATTTGACTGCCAGTTTTTGCAGTCAAAGTAGCACCTTCTTCTGTGCTGTTCTGCTTCTGGAACTCAGATTTTTTTCTCATTTTTTGTGCTTTCATAGTACTTTGTTGTGTACGGGGGATAGTATTATACTTTGTGGGGGGGGGGGGGGGTGCTCTTTACTTTATGTACTTTACTTCAGAAAGACCCTTCTACTTCTGTCTTCTTTCTCTCCATGGCGGACTCTTCTGTCGCCCGCCTTACACCTCACAACTCACACTTGGAAAGGACAGATGACCAAATTCCTTATGGCAAAAGGGCTATGGTCATGCCTCAATGCAGCTCAGCCAGTTCTACAGAGGCCTTATGAGGATCTTATGCAGAGAAACAGGATGGATGAGGCAATGTGCCTCATTGCAATGAACATTTCAGATGTGTTGTTGTTCCACCTGGATGGTTTGACCACACCCAGGGCTATGTGGGACAAGTTTTCCACCTTGTTTGGCACAATGAATCAGTTCAGGGTTCTACAAATAGATGCAGAGTTCACCTCCTTGGTACTTGAATCATTCACCAACATTGAGGACTTCTTGATGAAGTTCAAGTCTCTTCGTTCTATTTTACAGGTTGCTGGAAAGACGAAGTCAAATGATGAGTGTATCTTTCTGATACTCTCAAAGTTTCGTGGCCCTTATCAGATTTTCACTTCTACCTTCTACTCCACTATGGATGCACTAGGTGCACAACATGTTATGCCCTCTTTTGAGACCTTCTGTGACAGGTTGACTCGTGAGCAGTCCAAGCTCAATCAGATGGACTCACTTACAGGTTCACAGTCACAGGCATTGCTTGCCAAGACACCTCAAGATACACAGAAGCAGAAGCCGAAGCAGACATCTAATTCCTCTTCTCAGCACTCTACTGGCCCACCATCTTCTTCTAAGAAGGAGAAACAGAAGACTAAGAGCCCTACATGTTCCTAGTGTCAGAAGGGGCCTCATGATGAGTCACGTTGTTTTCAGAAGAGATTTGATGGCTATGAGAAACAGATTGCAGATTTGCAAGCTCTCCTTCAGAAGAGCACTATTTCCTCTCCATCCTCTTCCACCTCACAAGGATCTACTTTTCAGTCTTATGCCTCATCTTCGACATCTGGACAGGATTTTGGACAGGGTCATGCATTACAGGCTTCCGTTGCATCCCCTTCACAGGTCCCTTGGATACTGGATTCTGGTGCTTCTCACCATATGGCATCTTCTCCGGAGATCTTCTCGTCTATTGAGGCTTCTCCTATTCCTCACATTCTCATGGGGAATAACACTGTTATGCCAATCTACGGCAAAGGTTTTGTACGCATTCAGGATGGCACATTCAATGATGTATTGTATGTTCCATCTCTGTCTGCAAACCTCCTCTCGATTTATCAGATTACACTCAGTGGGTCAGGGAAGACAATTGAGTTCATGCCAGATTCAGTCTTCATTCGGGATAGTTTGACAGATGGCATTGTTGCTACAGGGACAGTTGATCATTCCACCCGTCTCTACACCTTTTCACACTTTGGTCCACCATCTCCATCATCGGAGCGCAGCTCTCCTCTTATGCGAGAGCATCATGTGGGACAGTCAGGTCACTTGAACCTTTGTGTTGTTCCCAAGACCACTTTTGTGACTGCCTCACCTCATCTTGTTAGGGTTTCTTCTCTTCAGCAGGACTCTTCTTTAGCACTGCCAGACCCTCCAGCTCCATTCATCGAGCCACCAAGTGCAGTTGTTGAGGATTCTACAGAGGACACTCATCTCCTCTCTCCTGACAGTGTCTGCACACCTGTCATACCACCTACATTGGGGATTCCCTTTCAGGATCCTCGTGTCTACTCCTTTGAGAATCAGCTCGGCCTTCCAGTGACACCTCATCTTTCGAGGGCACCTCTTCAGTGTTCACTGCCTTTCACTCCTTTGTATTGGAGTCATAGTGGTTCATTCATTGTTCCAGGGGTTCTTTCATTCTGGGGGAGCTTTGGAGCCCTGACCCTCTCTCACGAGGGGGTTGGCAGCACGCATTGTACTTATGGCTTTGAGAGAATCTCTTAAAGTCATTTTTTTGTCTTTTGCTTGCTTTTATATTTCTTTTTGGAGAGGAGTTTTTCCCACTAGGTTTTCTCCTTTGTCTCCGATTTACAGAGATTTCCTTGTATTGGGTACCTAATCAAGCCTTGTTGTCGGGACCCATTTCCTGCTTTCATAGCTGTGCTAGGTTAGCTTACCTCCTAAGCTTCGCTTTAGGGGGGGTGTTAGAGTAATTAGTTAGTTTTATTACTCTTCTTTACTTAAACTTTCTCTTAGGTACATTATAATTAATATCTTTATTAATTATAATGTGCAACCTGGCTTTTCTAGTTTTAGGGTTTTGTTCACCTTTATAGGTTGAACCTTGTATTGTTTTTTAATTATTTTGGAATACAATTTCTCTCACACCGCTGAGATTTTCCAAGCCCTTGCTTTTTGTCTTTTTGGTTTCCTTTCAGCAACAGGTTATTTGCATGCAGGTGTTCTTGTCGTTCTGTGAAGTTGGATTTCTCAACTTCTACACACAAACCATAAGATGCGATCTCACATGCATGAAGGTTTGCAAAATTAAACTTCTGATAAGATGTCTTAGATGAAAGACATTCTTCTAACTGTCCTTTAATGATACTTATCTTGATTGAAATGTGCTCTCTTAGAACAACGAATCTTTTCAATTTCCTATCTTTTTCATCATTAAGAATCCTTATTTCATCATTCATTTTACTGATTCTTTTCTCAATATCCAGTATCTTTACATTAGGGCTGGTTAATAGATTTACCTCTGACTAAATTTCTGCCTCTTTTGCTCTTATCTTCTCAGTCACTTTTGATACATGATTTTCTTTATTTGTACACTGTATATACAGAGCTTTTCCTCTGTCCAAATTCCTTCTCAAATCTTTTACGCACACATCCAAATTATTGATATCATTTCTGATATTTTGACTTATATTTAGAAACATTTTGGCCCCATAAGCTGCCTGCGCCTTCACTGTAGCTATATCTGACAAATTTGTGAATTCATTGTCAAATGTCTTCATCACTTCTCTGGCTTTTATCTGTGGATCTGCCTTTGTTATCTGATTAGTCACAACACTCTGCAACTTCACTGTTACTTCTTGCAATAATCCTTCAAGGCTTTTCACATTCTTGTTCTTTCCAATTATTTTGTTTAGGGATGAGATCAACTCCATTTGATCATCATCATCAGCTTCTTTTCCAATATCAGCAAAAATTGATTCAATCTGTGGTTTCTTTGATGCAATCTCAAGGATAGGACTGATTTCCACTTTGCTTGGTGTTTCTTTATGTCCTTGAATCTCTGTATTAACTATAATTTCTGCTTGTTTCTCTTCTTCTTTCCTTATTTCCTTCATTTCTTCTTCAATTGACCTATCCTGCTCTTGCAAAGCCGAATTGTCAACAATGTTCTCTAGGTTGCTAAAAGGATTGTCATCAATGTTCAGTGTGATATTGGTTCCTTCCACGTTCATTGATTCATCTTGAATGTTAATTGATGGCGGTGGAGAGGGACTCTTCTGATACTCAGCTTCCATAGCTTGTTCTGTTGGACTAGAGTGCTTACCAACACTTGTTGTCATCACCTTTACAATTGCTTGCTCAGTTTCCTTATTTATTTCCTCATAATTAACTCCCATTATCAAAATTGTTCTTCTTTTAGTCCTCAAATGAATATTTAGATCTTTCATGATTTCTTTGAAGTAGTCTACATCTCTGATGTCACAGAGCTTTCTCACAAAGTTCTCTCTGATTTTGTTGTCTTCTTTAGCTTCTCTCTTCTTCCTGTTAACTAATTTCTCAAACAAATCATCAGGTATCTTTCCTTGAATTGTATCAAATTTCTTGTCTACTAGGATCATATGTCTTACAACTGCATTTTCCAAGTTTAATCTTTCTGAATAGTTGTAGAGATCATAATACTTGTTCATCTTTGAAAAATCTCCATCATTAATAATTTGATCATTTACTTTTTCAATCTTAGGCTTCCATTTCTTCTTCTTAACTTCTATATCCTCATCATCTTTAATTTTTGCTACTTTCCTTTTCACTGGGGCAACTATTGTCTTTTGTCTCTTACCTGGTCCAGTAGCTATTTCCTTTACTCTTTTCCCTGGTGGAGTGGAGGAAGATCTTGTATACTTCCTAGTTTCTTGTTCCTTCTCAACTTTCTCCACTTTTACTACATGCTACAAATTTTCAGTCTCATCTACAACTGCTAATGGGGGTGGAATAGACAAAACTTCCTTTTGTCCAATGTCTTTACGCGCTGCTACTGTATTCTTTGCAATTATGAATTCTTGTTTTGTCATACCTGTGTCCTTAAGAATTTTCTTTATAGTGCTTTCCACTGTCTTCTTACATAGCTTTTCTTCTTGAATAGACTTTGCGAAGTTGAAGTTCTCCTCATAAGTCCCAAATCTGTTACTATTTACATTCAATTTACATTTCAGCAATCTATTTACATATTCTTCTGCTTCAACTTCAGAAATTTCATAACCAAGAGGGTCTATGAATTCTACTCTAGGTTCAACTGCTTCAATGAAGGTAAATTCAGTGTCAACCATAAAGCATACTTCATTTTTATACTTCTCAACAATAGCTTGTGGAATTCTTGATCTATTCTTCATCAAGTTCAAAAATGTTTTTATTACCAAAGTTGCACTCTCATTGACCTTGTCTATAGGGTGTCTCATATATACTCTGTTGATTCTTTCCATTGTGATCCTGTTATCATTCCAATCTTCACCAATAGTGTAAGGAAATCTGCAAGTAACAAATAGAAAAACATATACTCTGTTGATTCTTTCCATTGTGATCCTGTTATCATTCCAATCTTCACCAATAGTGTAAGGAAATCTGCAAGTAACAAATAGAAAAACATATAAGTGATCAGGGATGAGAATCTGAATTGAGAGTTCTTTGTCTTCTTAATCTTTTCTAGGTTCTCAAATAACTGAATCCCCAAAATTTTACACATATCCACTTGCACTTTATCAACCCACATTAAATAGGTTGCATGGATCATACCAACTGCCATGTCATCTTCTCTAGAGTTGGCACAAAACTTAGATGTTAAGATCTTGCATAAATATCTAACATCATCTTGTTGAGTCTTACTGATTACTACTCCTCTACCATTGTATGATGACTTAGTATTATCCGGTACTTTTTTTCTCATATTTTTCTCATTGAATGGTATAACTCCAGATTTTGATAAACCAGTTACTTCATGAATTAGGTCTACTGTTATATCAATCACTCTGTCATCTAACCAAAATTTCCCATTATGAATTCTACTGAAAATTATCTTGGTGCATTCTTCATCATCAAATTCGTATTGTAGTGAATACCTTATGATTTTGTTATCTTTCAAATGTTCAAATCCTACTTTCAATGACATATCTTGATTGTATAGCTTCTCATAATCCTTAGTAAAATCACTTTTACTAAGGGTTTCAAGTTTGCATCCCAAATAGCTTCTAACATTCTCTAAATGTAAAACTCTGTCTAGTACAGACGATAATGCTAATTTAGGGTCTTCTTCCAAGGGTTCTACTAGTTCCCTTTTAATCTTAGGTCTTATTTTATCTCTTATACCGTGAACCAATGAAACATCCATATCTTTTGCAAAATCTCTAACTGACTGATAGATTTGCTCAATAAAATACCTTAATTCCGCGATTTCGGGCTTTGCGTAGATCCCTTAGGAAGTTCTTTCACCAAATCCTTGCAAACTGCTTCAATCACTGCTATATTGATCTCCTTAAAACTTGAATTCGCTTTAATGATCAAACAATACCGATCATAAGCTTTTATCCTTTCAATCTCACAAGATTCTGACATCGCATTCAATTCTTTGGCCGCTTCTTTCCAAAAGGTTGTTCTTGCTTTCCTGCAAAACTTAAAACTTCTTGCGAACTCGCATAACTTCATATGAGCTCATGCGCTCTTAACCATAGCATCATTACATCATATACTACCTTACATTAACTGCGCAAGACTCAATTCATCCTATACTAACTTCTACACTATCCTAAGTTCCTATTCTAATGCATTCTTTATGAATTAAGTACTTTCAGATGAGTTAGGAAGAGATTCACTCTTACCATTAGATACTTCACCTTTCTGATTACCTTCAATGTTGAATGTGTCTCCTTGATCTGTGGCTTTAACAAACCTTACTTCTTCTGAATTACTACAACAACCTCTTTGACTGTTGCTTGCATCCTCATTTCTCCTTGTTTGACTTCTAGGATTAGGGTTTCTCATATTGTTCATTCTGCAAAACCTTGTTGTATGACCAAATTTGTTGTATATCTGACAAACTACTCCATTGTTTCCATATCTCAGTCCTATCTGGTTGATTTGTGATCTACAATTCCTGGCAATGTGTCCAACCTTGTTGCATCTATAACATACTACTCCATTTCTTCTGTTCATATCTTCAATAGGTTTCTTATCTGCATGGTTAGTATCTCTAAACATTCTACTACTATTATTATCATTAAATTCAAGCTTCTTACATTCAATAGCTCTATGTCCAAAACTATGACAATTATAACAATAACCATTAAGAGATTTAAATTACTTACCTGTACAATCTTTCTTCATATGACCAAAAGTATTACATGCAAAACATCTACCTTTAAATTATATCTACGTACCTTTAGGTGATTCTTCTTGTTTAGGTGGTTCTTCTTCTTTAGGTATATCATCAGATTTGTTAGCTTCATCAGATTTATTTTCTTCTATATTTTTAGAAACTTTCAAATCTGGTTCCTTGCTTTCTTCACTTACCTTAGATGAGTTAAATCGAAGACTAGTTTTATCATAGAATGGCTTCTGATAAGACATTTGTTCATCAATCTTCTCACTAGTAGAATATAGTCTCTCAAATTGTTGCTTAGACTGAGTCAATTCACCTTTCACAATTGTATTGTACTTTTCAAGTTCAGTATACTGCAATTTTGTTTTCTCAAGTTCAGATGTCACTTTAAAAAGTTTAGATTTCACATTTTCTTTCTCAGATTTCAAATTTTCATTCTCAAATTTTAGATTTTCTTCATTCTTGTTGTTTCCATCTTTCAAACTCAATTTCAGATTTACTATCTTTAATTCATGTTTAAGGATCTCATTTTCTTTTTCCAGATTATCATCACAATCTTCAATTTGAATTGTAGATTCCTTCTCTGATTTTAGTTCTTCCACCTTCTTTTTCAGCTTCTCAATGAGGTTCTTTGCATCATCATATTTTCCTTTCAGAGTATCTCTTTCTTCAGTAAGTATATCAATCTGTTCAAGAGCTTCTTCAAGATTCTTTTGTAGCTAATCCATATCCATAGAGATCTTATTCAAGCTGCTAGGCTTTCTCTGAATGATTCTTTTCTAAGTAACCTGGCTCTGATAGCAATTGTTAGAAATAAGGAATACTGAGAGGGTGGGGGGGGAGGTGAATCAGTATTCTACAAACTTTTACTTTTGCCCAATTATGGATATAACAAATTAACTTGATACTTCCATAACAGAGTAAACTAAAGAACATGCATAACAGTAAAGCAAATGAACTCATAACATATTATTTGTTCTCGAGGAAACCCTGGCCAAGGGAAAACCCCGGTGGGGATGGTACCCACAAAGATCCACTAATCAAAAGTATCATGTTAAGGATGTTGACCCTATTAGGAGCCTGTTACATATATATAGTGTCTCAGTCCTGATTAAGGGACTCTAGGCCTTGTTAGAAGCCTCAACCCTGCTAAGAGTTGGTAGTACAAAATGGAATGATTACAAGATGAGCCCACTGCCCAAACATGTAATGTACAATAATTCTTGTCTACAAAAATAGGGCAAGGTACATAACCTTATACTGCTTTCTTGACTTTCACAACTTCGCATCAATATCTTTCGCATACATATGTTCACCTTTTTCCATACATATCCTTCGCATTACATATGTCTTACACTTATACAAGTTATTAGGAATAATAACTTTTATAGTCAGCTTTACTAAACATAAATCACTTTACAAAATATATTTTTACATGCACTGCCCAAGGGTTAACATCTAGGATGGCGTCCCTTCATATGATTAAGACATTATTTTGATAAACAAAATAATCCCTTAACTGTTTACCAATTCAGTCTTCTTCTCTGTCCTATCGGCTTCAGCTTTGTTCATGTAATACTGCAATAACTTCTTCCGTACATGCCGTACAGACTTGCGCTCTCAGGTGAGTCTTAAATATACATCATAGTATCCATGTTCAAGTGCACAAGCACTGAACTTACTTCTATCAACGTCGCTAATCAAAACTATCTCTGGTTACACTGGGAAAAATACTGCTTACACTTAGACAATTTAGTTTTGCGCTCTGACATAACTGATCTTTGACATATGCGGTCTTCATGTAGAACTGAGCTTTGACATATGCGGTCTTCATGTAGATCATATGTTGCCATAATGACAACATCTAGATATCTAACTCAGCCAAATTGCCAACAGAATCTAGATCTTTAACTTCAGTAAATTCTCCTTCAAAGAGTGTTGATCAATGCTTCCCTTTCGACCATGTTATACGAAAATATCTTCTTTTCACCATCAGTAGCTTTTTCCAATTCATCCTCAGCCTTCATAGCCACCTGATTTTGTGTAATCATCCAGTAGTCAATGCCCAAACATAACAAATGAGTTCGCATCTTGTTCTTCCAACTGTCAAAGTTTTCAAGATCAAATTTCAGATAATCCTTTCTATAGAACGCCATCTCCAAGATCACCTCAAGATGTTAAGCTTTCTCTCTAAGGACCATTAGCTCTGAAACCAATTGTTAGAAATAACAGTCCACCAATACAACTGAGAGGGGGGAGTGAATCACTTGTATGACAGATTATTAAACTTTAAACTTTGAATAGCAGCAATATCAAATCAAATGAACACAGTGAATGCCAACACAATAACACAATATTTGTTGTCGAGGAAACCCTGTTAAAGGTAAAACCCCGGTGGGAATTAACACCCACTAATGATGTACTGAGAGTATAATATCCTTGTTAGAAGATCTAGCCCTGTTAGGAGCTAATTAAAACATTACAATACACAGTCTTTGTTAGAGGACAAACCCTATTAGGAGTCAAGAAAAAGAAGGGTAGGCTCACTACCTATGCTCACTGCCCAAAGAAAGTTATGGTCACCTTTAGAACTCACTGTTCGCAACACAAGTGTATGTAGGAAATACACAATCCTTGAACAGTCTGATAGCAATTGTCTTTGCTTGATCAATTTCAATGAAATATATAATTTATCCTCTGCTCTACATCCAGCAGACACAAGCTTGCAGCTTCCACAATCCTCTTTTACATCACATTCATTGTACCATCAAATCTTTTCAAAATAAAAGTTCCTACATATATATCCTATTACAAAACAAATGACCAGTTCGGCCAATTAGGCTTTTCGAATTTATAAATAATTACACAACTCCTTGCTAAGATACACACGGTATCTAAAACAAGTATACAACAATTACAATTCAATAATTAAGGACCGACATCCATAAATCATGCTCACCATCCATGATACACGCTACAACTCTCAAGTCGGCTTCCAAGTAGGTCTTCTCAAGAACACACACCACAGCTGACATCATCCTACTTTCCGTACCTTGCGCAAACCATCAAACATTCTTCAATACCCTATCTGTCATCCCTTAATCTCGCATACACAAAATTCTCATCGCCTATAAGATATACCCAAAATGCAGAGACTTACTCTGTCAATTTCCACTGTCACTGTCCAGTAACCAGTCTTCACCAAATCTTTTGTAACTCAGCCAATATGCAATATTACATCATGTGATCTTAGATATAAGATCACAACACCTTTGTGTACACATAACTGGCTTCGCACATTCTGAAACATCTGTACAATATCCATACACTGAAATAACTAGTCTGTTCTCTTCACAAAAATATATGTTGACATCAATGACAAAACACGAATGACAACAACAATAACTCCAACATCACTCAATGTAGTTATTAACATATTAAATGTATCCAACAATCTCCCCAATGCATTAGCAATATCCAACACCCCTTTTATATTTTGAAGTTATATCTACTCTTTCTTTACCTCTTTCTTTCCCTATCTATCTAATTCTCTCCCTATCACTCCCTCTTTTTATATCTCTCTACTCCACTCTCTAACACATGTATCTATACACACACTCCCTCTTTCTCCCTCCCTATCCTTATCTATATCTCTTTATCTTCCCCCTCTATATGCCTCTCCCTCTCTCTAGACATTTCTCTTTATTACTTGTCTCGATTAGATCTCTCACTCTTCTCCCCTCTATCTCCATCTTCATATATATCTTTTCCCTCCTCTATATCTATGCATCATTATCTCCACCTCCTTCTCCTGTTCACTCCATCGATCTCTATTTCTCTCTATCTCATTCTTTCTTCTTCTCTCCCTATCTCTTTCTATACATATATCTCTATCGCTCTCTTAATATCTACATCTCCCTCTATTAAAATCTCTCTCCCCTCACCTCTTTAATTTTTGCATCTCTCTCTCTCTCTCTCTCTCTTTATATATATATATATATATATATATATATATATATATATGCATGTCCCTCTCTCTCCCCTATTCCTCTCACCTTTCTCCATCTCTATTTGTCTATCTCTAGTTCTCTCTATTTGTCTCTCTTTATCTCTCTCATCCTTCTCTCTCTATATCTATTCGTATCTCTCTCATTATACCCACCATCTATATATCTCTTATCTCAACCTCTTCCTATATAGATCTCTCTCTATCTCTTCCTCTATCCCCTTATCCTTTTATCTTTATCACTCCCTTTATCTCTCTCTATTTTTTCCCTCGTCCTCTCTACCTATGTTTTCCTCTCTTTCCTCTCTCCCTCTAGACATGTCTCCCTCTATCCCATCTCTAGACATGTCTCCTTGTATCAATACATCTCTCTCTCTCTCTCTATGTGTGTGTGTGTGTGTGTGTGCGCGCACGCGCGCATGCTCCCCATCTTTCTCTTCACTTTTCATCTCCATCTACATCTCCTTTTCTATCTCCATCTTCGTCTGTATCTTCTTCTCTAACTCTTTACCTCCCTCTCTCTCTCTCTCTTCTGCCCTCTAGGTCTCTCCCTCCTTTTATCCCCATCTAAACCTCTCTCTCCCTCTCGCCCTATTTCAAACATAACATGGGACTAGTTGTAGCAGAACTTGATTATCTTTTCGATTCCAAGGCTTTGTTTTAATTATGATTGGATCCCTACAAGTGGATACATAGTGATTTGAAGCTGACACTTCTTCATTAGGACCTTTGTTGTACAAGCAACATCATTTTCTAAATGGCCTACCAATAACCTCAAATACTACACAAATATATGAAAAAAAGAAGAAGAAGAATAAGGCATTTCACCCTAGTTAACCTTCCCCACCTCTTAAGCATACCCGTTGCACACCAAAGTCCTATTGCTCATATTTAGAACTTATAATACAAACATACAAGTAATTAAATCATAGGTAAAATTATAAAGATATGCAGATGATTAAATTCGAACTTATCTTTGAGTTATAAAGATATGGAAATATCTACGCGATATTCAAATTTAGTGCCGTTTCTTTTCATATGTTCGTCTTCTGTCAACCAAAGGAATTACTCAAACACAATTTTTTGAAATTTTTCTCACGCGGTTAATCTGTTTTTCAAGTTTATCAAGGATGATTATTTATATGATATTATTATTATGCAGACGAATCGTAAAGTAAGAAACTTTTTGACTTTTTTAAATCGTAAAGAATAAAGAATGCAGAGTGAATGGAGTAAAGCAAGGATTTGCTGTCAGTAATAATTCTTCAGATAATTCATAATCCACAGCACCTAGGGCAGAAGACAAACCTATTCGTAGTTCGAAAAATAAAATGTGCTGCTACATTTTTATGAGTGCGCCCCTTCTACAGATAGCGAACACGACATTTGCCCCCAGATAATACTTCAGCGAGCCGAGAGTAAGAGCGAAAAAAGTGAACGCATAGTACTGTATGCAGTTGGCATGAAATATGAACAGTGTGGGCTGTTCGTTTCCACTTCCTGCCATTGGGATTCGTACTTCCACATATGTGGGATGTAGGAGCATCAACTAAAAGAGGCTTTTAAGCCTTTGGCGCAGCAAACACTGAGGAACAGGCATTTATCTATATTTGGAAGAGACTGATCAAGTGCTGGGAGTGGCGAGGCCTGTAGGCTTCAAAACCGATTTGCATGTAAATACGTTTTATGCATTCCAAATCATTGCTGGACCAAAGGGTATTGGGGAATGATTTACTCATCCAAACTGGAGTTTTTCCCTTCTAACATTTCTTATTTTCATACTTTCTGCTAGTTTGATTGCATGTATATAACTTTCCCATGTTTATAAGGATTCTACGGTCTACCACTTATTTTCATTGAAATGGAGGTTACATTGAGTTTTCAGCATAGTCAAATCTATAATTGATGAGCTGTCTGAGAGTATCTAAGGTAGTTTTTTGAAGACTCGGAGAGCTCCAACAATAAGTGGTTACCGCAAAACTTGTTCAAAACAAATTGCTCGTGTAAATATCAAAACTAACGATAGCCTTAGTTTGGTATATTCAAAGAGGTCTCATTGATATACCTTTAATACTGTAATCTCATTGATAATTTGAAAATGGAAGGGAAAGTCAAAATTGATTATGGATTACTGAGTGTGATTTTAAATATTGATGACAAAATATTTACACAATCAAATTCATAAGCAGCATTCAAATAAGTCAAAACTGACTCTTACTATTTTAAAATGATCTTAACAACTTGTACTCAAAAATTTATGTTAACCTAATTATTGATCAAACCCTACAATACAATGGCTCTTACTATTCTAAAATAATCATAACAGCTTGTACTCTGAAAATTTAAGTGAAGTCAATTATTGGTCAAACCCTACAATACAATGCCACACGGGAAGTAACAGGCTGCACACCAAAACAAGGTGTGAATCACCAGTTTTACAGATGCTCTCACAACTAAGATGATCATAGCAGTTTGTACTGAAAATTTAAATGATTTTTTCTTATTTATTATTAGGTTCATTTAATTAAATAATTTTCATGGGAATTTATTTTGAATATTTTTTTAATGGTTTTCACATGCAGTTCTTTTTACTTATTTATTTAGTTAATAAGTTTGTTATTCTTCATTAGTTTTCTCTTCTTTGACCATATACATTCTAATGATAGATCATAGAATATGATCCTAAATATTAGTAGAAAGATATTTCCGCACTCAAATTCAAAAAATCCAAACTAATATATGTTAACCTAATTATTGATCAAACCCTACAATACAATGACTCTTACTATTCTAAAATGATCATAACAGACTCTTACTATTCTAAAATGATCATAACAGCTTGTACTCTGAAAATTTAAGTGAAGCCAATTATTGGTCAAACCCTACAATACAATGCCACACGGGAAGTAATAGGCTGCACACCAAAACAAGGTGCGAATCACTAGTTTCACAAATATATATTAAATTGAATAAAATTTGTTATATGCATTATAATTAGATCTTATATATTTAGATTATATAACATAAATTATAATTATAATCTAAATATTAATAAACTTAACTTTTTCATTATATATTTTATATTAATTAACTTATGAATTAGTGATAATAATATCTATTATTTATAATAAATAATTATAAGTTATATTTTAAAATATATATTTATTTTTTTTATATTAAATATAAGGAGTTCAAAGTTACAAAAATGGAATCGCAGAGTATCAATACATAATATGATTTGACATAAGTTATATGAACTATATAGAATATTATTAAAATTGTTCCTAGTTAATTAAATGATGTAATTTATTTTGATTTTAACAATTATTTTTTTTAAATAAGAAATTATATTATATTAGATTAATAATTTATGTGAAGTATTTAAATTTTGATTTATAGTTATATTTTTTAAATATCTTATAATATATTATATTGATTATTTATGTATAAATTATTTTATTTCAAAAATTAATAATTATATTTAAGAAAAATAATTTTATTGATATTTTTAATTATATATTTTTTAAATATTGATAATATATAAAATTAAAAAATTAAAAAATAATATAAAAGATATTAGTTGAAATCTTTTTAAAAATTAAAGATATTACTTCATTAACATAGATATATTCACTTAAGGATTAATTTTCTTTTGTTTTTATTAATTTGATTTAAACTATGATAATTAAATATCTTAAAATTGTAAAACAAAAGAGTAAAATATTTATAATTATTATATATTTATAATTCTAAATTAATATAAGACTTCACCTATTATATCAGATAGCTATAATATTAATTACATTGTCATTAATACATTTATACTTGTACTTAGTAACTACAACAATGATATTTGTTTATCTTTAACTTATCATTATTAACTTATATCAAACTCCTAATCAATTCTTTCTTATAGAGATAATTAAATTATGTAAAATATATTTTTAATAGCATTAATCTGTGAAAACCATATAAAATATATAATATTACAATACAATCTAATATTAATAATGTATCATATATATAATTTTATTTCAATCATATATAATTAATAAATATATTAATAAAATAAAATTAAGATTAAGAAATAATACAAATAAAATTGAAATTAGTATTTAAATTAATTATAATTTATAATTATTTAAATAATTATTATTAAAAAATAAAATTATTTATTGTTACAACTATACTAAAACAAATAATCATGATTATGTAATTTAATTATCAATTAAAATATATTTAATTAAAATTAAGATTATAGTTAAAAAGAATACATAATACTTAAGATTATGATTAAATTTCCATTCTTATAATTTCAACTATCATTAATCTATCAATATGATTCTACATTACAATTTTTTAATTATAAATTTTTATTACTTCTACTATAACTTTATAAAACATAATAATTAAAAAAATCAATATACTATTACTATAACTAAAGGCAAGTACTTAGCCATGGCACTTGTTTATTTATTTACTTAATAAGTTTGTTAATCTTTATTAGTTTTCTCTTGTGGGCATGTACATTCTGATGATAGATCATAGAATTTGATCCTAAATATTAGTGGAAAGATATTTGAACACTCAAATTCAAAAAATCCAAACTAATATAGGTCCTCGAAAAATTCTATATCTCTAATTTTTCTTTTTACAAATTATTCTTTAATTGCTATTCTCACTAAGAATAATTTTTTATCAACATCTTTTTTGTATTCATTAATAAAAGAATTTTGTGGTTTATAGATTTAAAAGAACAAATAATTAAATAAATTAGAATTAGGAACATATGAATACTTTCATAGTAAATGTTTGATTATAATTTTTTTATACCAAATAATTTAAATTAATAGTATAAATATTTTCTTAAAAAAATAAATTTTGAAAATAGATTTCTTAATATGTGAATGATATAAAGATCATTTTTAAATTAGTAATTTATATATTTTGTTTTATTCATTGCTAATATTTTTATTCAAAATATTTTTAAACATATGAAATATAGTGAAAAATTTTTAAATTAAAGATAACAGTTAGAAAAATTTGAAGAAACATCAAAATATATATTTATATAATTTATTATACAATTATCTTTATAAATATTTAAATAACTTAAAAACATTAAGAAGATATTAATAAATTAATTTTTCCAAATCTAAAAATTATTACGTAATAACTAATTCACCATATCAAAAAAAATATTAATTTTAAATATTTATTTAGAATTTTTTAAAATTTTATATTCTATACTTAAAATGTAACCTACAGTTTGTTTTTTTAAAATCATTAATTTATTTTCCAAATCTAAATTCATAAACATAAATATTAAAAATCCTATCTCATAATCAACTTGCAAATTATTTTCGTGAAAATCTAATGTCCAAATAAATAACCATATGTTAATCACAATAACCTGACTCCTTAAATTCTCTCCCCGGAAAATCCAAACTTGCAAACTTCTATCTCAAAGGATTGAATCTCATTTCCTGAAAGCAAAGTTCAGCTAAGTCGCCTTCAAATCAATATGACGGTTACAGTAACGGGGCTTATATTTCTACGTGTCTACATCATTATCGCGTACTGGGCTCCATCGTTTCAATTCAATATATTTAGAGCAACTTGCACATTAAAATATTCTCCGTACTTCTCTGTCTCTCTTGTATCAAGAGTCGACAAGTTACATTGCAGGTTAAATAATAGACAAATTTGTATCTGTCTTGTACTAATGCCAGTAAATAACTTTGAAAGCAAGTGACATCTCAACAGATGTTTCGTCCTCATTTTTATTTTTTAAGCACCGTCTCAACAAGGGAGAAAAAAACAGATGTTTTTTGTATCCGTCTTGTACTGATGCCAGTAAATAACTTTCAAATCAGGTGACATTTCAACAGATGTTTCGTCCTCCTCATTTGTATTTTTTAAACATTGTTTCAATACCGGAGGAAAAAAGAAAAATATAACAGATGTATTGTCCTGCTTTAAACTTTCTTGTCCCTGTAGGGAAGAGTATTGAAATACCAAGAAGCTGGGGAGTTAAATACTAATCACACATTTCCCTGCGAGTCGGAGACTCCTGTTTACCAAACAAATTATGGATTTCTAAGGCCTGTAGAAGCTGCTGTTCTAATCGCATGCTCCTGTTGTTTCAATACGGGAAAGAAATGAAAAACAGATGTTTTGTTCTTCTACAAATATTATTTTCCCTGTAAAAAGAGTAGGGAAATGCCTAGAAGCTTGAGAGATAAATAATAAATACTAATCACGAAATTCCCTGCCAGTCTGAGCTTCATGTTTATCAATCACATTATGGATTTCTCTGACCTAGAGAAACAGTTGATCTATTCTGATAACTGTATTTTCTAGGTGAACTATCCATCCTAATCCAATGCAAAATCCCACAAGGGAAAAAATTCTGTACTCCAAGCAAATGATTTTCTCCTCCTACAGTGAAAAACTCTACACTCCAAGCATATAAGTTTCTCTTTCTACTGTGAACAGGCTCGTATAATCTAATACCTAAGATTCATTACCGAACAGATCGAAATCAATCATTTCACTCACAATACCACATTTTTGTTTACAAATTTAATGCAATTTCACTTCTACAGTCTTTCCAAGAAAACATTTAATTTATTGAATCTTACTCAGTTTCAAAAATTTGTTTCCTCGTATCATTGTCTCTAACCTAGCAGATGAGAATCCAAATACATATACACATTTCATTATCATTATACTCTAACTGATTCGATTCCATTACAGTAATATTTAGGGCAAATCCATGAACAGAACTTCATATTTAATCTAGGGCACATAGAATAGTACCTGCTGGAAGCTGGAAAATGACGAACAAATTGTGCAGCAACACAGCAAACTCATATAGATCCATACTGAGCAATCCATTCCTTTTTAGCTGAGCCCGCCCTTCTCATTCTCAAGAAAGCACCAAAAGATACGCACAAAAACGCATTCAGGAGCCAGCGCAATGAAAATAACCCGAAATACACGTATAAGAAAGGGCCTCTAGGCGTAATTAATAAGAAAAGAGAAAAACGTAAAGCACTTCTGAGAGAACTGGCATACGGAACAGTACCGCAGAAGCAATTGGAGTGCCGATAAATTAAACGAAAATAAGCTCAAATCAAAAGACAGAGTTGCAGTAATAATATAATGTAAACTTGTACCGCGGTGCAGTACAAAATGGCACGCGAACATATGATATTGCTAAATAGGGAATATAATCCAATTAATTCTCCACTGCCATTGGCTTTCCTTCACGTGACAAACTGTACCTTGGCACTAATGGGGAAATTTTAGAAAGGCCGCCGAAAATTCTTGAGGATTACATACAGATTCTGGATTACTGTTCTCTGTGTATATAATAGATGGTTTCTGTTAAAAGATTAAAACCACGGTAGTGATACTAACCAGCTTTGCTCGAAAACCACCCGCTCTGGTTACACCTATAAAAAGTTGAAAGGGAATTGGTTTATTGGTGAATGAAGCGTTTAGTTTTCTTTGTATTTTAATTATTATAAAAGAATTGAGTCTTGTTATTAGGAGTGTAATATGTTCCCGGTCAAAAAGGATGCATTCAGATACCAGTCTAATCAAATTTGGAATAGATTCTTTCCGATTCTTATTGAAGTAAGGAAAGGGCTTTTCTGAAGTTTTAGATAACATAAAGGACTAAAAAAGTCAACCTTGTTTAAGAAGCCGGGAAAATTTTATTGTTGTCATGGAACTTTTTGCAATTCTTTTTGAACTGCTTTTTTCTTCTACTCTACATTGTTTAATTAATTTTATTTTTGTGAAGGAATAAAATAAAATTTAAAGAGATATTATATGATTACAATAATCAATTGAGTCATTAGCCAAGTATTTTAGTCCTTCAAAAAAATAAAAATTTAATTGAACAATGTTGAGGATAAGAAAAAAAGCAGTTCAAAAGGAAATGCAAAAAGAAAATTAAAAAAGAGATATTACATGACAACAATAATCAATTGAGCCAAGTACCATCACCTAACACAAAGTCCATAAGAAAAACTCAACACAAAACCTATACAAGAAGCTATAAGAGCATACATGACATTGAACAAAACTTAAACATCTCCATCATGCAATTGCAAAACTGATATTTGATCTCTTCAAGCATCCTCTAACATGAAACATCCTTCAACAATGAACACAAAGAAGCAAATTATAGCAAGACGTCACAATAAAACTGCAACATTTCAACTTCCTGATGAGTACTATGATTAGAAAAATAGTTGAACATCTACTCTACCAAATATTCATTAAAATAGTTTATTACTATTGACTCACCAATCACATTCTTATGCATCCTAATTCCCAAAATAGCTTCTTTACAATGCAAAAGATGATATAAAAAAATAGCAGGAAAATGAACAAAAAAAACTTTCTATTTTTTCTTACTCTAAGAGCAACTCCAAAATTTGAGAACTTAAATCCCTCAACTTCTTTTCTTTAAATGTACAACCCCATTGACATTAACTTGAGGATTCAATTTCTAGTGTGGAATACGATTTAAAAATAAATTCTTTAAAGGGAAATATAGAAAAAGTTTTCTCAAACTAATGCCAGTCTTAAACGATATTACACTAAAGAGGAGTAGATAACTTTGTTGTAAGATCCATATCTACTAATGATTTCAAGAATGTGATAGAAACCTTTAGACCTATTATTTAACTTGAGGGAGGCTTTGGAGTCTTGCCACTCCACCTAATGAAGAGAATTAAAATCTCAACTATCTCAAACTGTTGCACACCTTTTTTAAATAAATAATGAGATTGTTTGGGAAAGTTGATAACAAGTCGTTGACCATGGTATTGAACAAGTTTGTTCTACCAAATAGAGGAACTCATAAAACTAAACTGATGTTGAAAAGATTCTCTACATTTTAATATATTACAAACTTGTTCCCACACCTTCCAAATGGATTACAATAGAAATGAAGCTCTTAAACGAAAGAAGGAAGGCATCAAAATCATATCAACCCACCCCACACTTTGTCATTTATTATTCATAGCTCTACAATAGAAATATGGTGTCAAACCAAAAGTTTCCAAGGCTCATCACCAGTTCCAACTCTTATGATCGATTTTGGTGATAAACATTTACTCCTTGAGTTTTAGAATCTAGCAACTTCAATTCATCCTTTTCTCTAGGTTGTATGTAATGTAGCCAAGTTGAGGCTATAAAACTAGATTTTACTTCTCAATCAGCCCACAAATATTGTCGAACAATTTTATTTAGATCATCATAACCTTTTTTAGAAGGCGTCTAACAAGAGGAATAGTATTAATGAGATGCTAAAAAAAATCTATTAACTACCTAAGTTTTGCCAGCAAGTGAAAGATATTTGTTTCCCTAATTAAATGTTTTATTTTTCAATTTAACTAAGAATCAATTCCAAGATAGACACCCAAACAAAAGGGAATACCCAAAAAACTAGTAATCTACCTATATTTAATTTGTTTCCATTCTTGGGGGGAATCCAAGAGGGGGTCAGATAAAAATTGATCAAAGGAATTATGTTTTATGATGAGCTAATTTGGAACCTAACACTTAGCAATATAGGTCTAAAACTTCCATATGACATTCTTTTTTTCAAATTCAAAATAAATAATAGGCTATCATCAGTAAAATGAGAGCTAAGCACTATTGCCTTGTTAGGAATACATATGCCTAGTAAGGTTCATTTGATTATATTTTTGCAAAATATGACCAAGTTCATCAATAGCGAGCACATACAAGAATGATGATAAGGAGCATCCTTGTCTAATAGACTGATGTAAGGGGAATGAATCAACTTAAGGGAGTTATTGATAACTTTTTGAGCATTAGCATCTTGGAATAACATGCAAACATGTTTATAGATTTTGGGACCAAACCTAGCCATTGTAGCATTTTAATAATAAATCTACACCTCATTCTATCATAAACCTTATCAAAATCAAGCTTCACAAGTATAGTATTATGCCATTTTTGTTGTGCCCAATCACAAGTTTCCCAAGCAAGGATTAATTCATCAAGAATGAAATGTCCCCCTAGGAACCTAGTTTGTTCTAGTATAACAATATCTTTGGTTACTGACTTGATTCTTGAAGCCAAAGTTTTTGCAATGATTATATATGATGTATTGAGTAATTTTGTAGGATACCATCCCAATAAAGAGTCCTCATTTTAGCCTTTACGAACAATCTTAGAAAGAAGATAAGCATTATTGATTTATCAAATGCTAACCACATATTTCAATCTTTGAAATGGTAAAGAAGATTGTTGTATTTGTGTATTTTATAGTAATGAAACTTATTTTTTCAAAGTTAGAAAGAAGATAAGCATTATTAATGTATCAAATATAACAACATATTTCAGTCTTTCAAAATGTCAAAGAATATTGATTTTATTTATGTATTTTATATTAATGAAGTTTTTTTTTCTGATTTCTCTTATTTATATGTCAATTTATTTAGTTTTTCATTAAAAAAAATTAGGGTGTTGACTCTATAAATAGTTTGAAGGCAACTTTAGAAAACTATTAATGGAGCATTAATAACACATCAATAATAGAAGCTTGGAAATGTATATCATTAGATCAAAACACCTAGAACCAACCAAATAGTGGCTAAGAGAGCATTGCACTCCAGTCATCTATGAGGAATTCGAAGAGGTCCTTGTAATTCCTCTCCTTTTTAGCATCTTTTATCATAACTTTCTTCTTCATCAAGCACAATGTGTTAAAGTGTGAGATACTCACCATTTTCTTCTTCATTTTCAAAACCTTCTTCTTCAAGGCCTACAAGTCCACCATAATAGTTTGGCAATTTTTACAGGTGCTAGATTCTCTATCATGATGGGTGTCCTCTTCATCTAGCATTGTTTCCTAAATCAAGTCCAAATGTTAAAAATTTTCATTGTCTGAGATGTCAAAATAGTTGTTAGTTATAGATTTTGTAAAGCTCTATTCCACTTCTATATGACCATAGTCCCTCATTTCATTCCTTCTCCAACTTATCTTTATAATGCACCAGTCGCTTACCTTTTCCTTTTTCCACCAAGAAAATATCTAGCTTGTTGCACCTCCTAGGGTTCAAAGTACCACTTTTACTATTATCCTCATAGTTGTTTATCTCTTAGATTCATTGTTTATTTTTTGAATGCGGGTTTGGTTCTTAGCTTTTTCTACCTGGGGGTGGGTATTTAAAAATAAAAATAAAAATTGTCCAAGGTCGAGGGGGCAGAAAACTATTTCAAGTCACATAGACTTTTGGAAACAAGCTCACGAATCAAAATGTAAATATGATCATTCATGTATGTCAAGTATAATTGCAATGATTTGACCTCATCCCCCAAAGGTAATGGAAAAATGAACATAAGGGAAGAAGAATGCATAAGATGAACAACAAAATGTTTATTTGGTCAACATGGTAGAGACAAAAATAGAGATGTCAATGCTTTGCATTTTCCCCAATAGACAACACAAAAGCATAATAACAAATGTACAACATGACATAGATACAACATATAAAAGAGCCAAGATACAAATAGAAGAATTATTTTTATTACAAGTAAACTACTTTTACAGGAACTAGAAACCCAAATATCAAAGTAACAAAGTATTAGAAAAGGAACAGTCTAAACCAAAAACATAGTAGACAATAACCAACTGACAGACAAAAGAAAAAAAAAAGGGGGGGGGATCCCAACCTTGACCACCTACAAAGACTTAACTAACTCATCTTTTTTTCCAAATGACAAATCTTCATTAATACTCATGATCTTGTTAAAAATATTGTGCACTAGAGTGATTCCCTTGTCCTTGCTCCTAAATCTAGTTGTAGATCCTGAAAAATAGTGCCTTTATCTAATTTACCAGTAGTAGTAAATGCTTCTAGAGTAGAACCAACACCAATATGATGTCCCATTCTAACACATTTGACACTAACAGAGGGAGAGGCAAGTGCACCCTTAGATAAAGCTTGTAAAGCCTCTGCATGTTCGTTGAGTTTTATTAGTCCTTTGATGCAATTATCCATAATTTTATTGCTCACTTCTATAACATCTCTTAGCTTATCTTACAACCTATTAAGAGAACCTTCCATATTGTTAATGTGTTTATCATGATCTGCTTTAAGATCGCTAATTCACTGAGTGAGGGTTTGAGTAGTGGTCATGATGTTATCCAACTTAGGGATTGTAGGGGAGGGTTTTTCCTTCAAAGCATTAACTTCTTCTACAATCCAAGAAAAAATGGCTTGTTGGCTATCTATCAAATTCTTTAGCAATCTACCAATATTTGGATTTTCAAAAATAGAAGAGACCTTCTCCAACAAGGTATCTTTTCCCATGTCAATCAATATCTCCACATGAACACCCATATCTGCCTCCTTAAGTATACCATGAGAAGAATTGGTAGGGAAAATAGGGGTAGAATCCTGCATTTGTTTAGATTTTTTAGCTCAGGTCAATTTCCTTGTTTCCTCAGGGGGAAGGGACCCAGAGGGGCCCCTTTTGTCCTTCATTTTTACGGCTAACATCTTATCTTTACCTTTACCATTTTTAATGGAACTGGGGTCCAAATGATCTAGTACTATTTTATTATAGTGTAAATAATATGACCCATCATCATCTGAAATGACTACCCCTTTATGGGTCAAGGAAGTACTAGTAGGTCATTTTCTAGTATTCAAATGAAATATTTTATCCCCATCCAAGTCATATTCTTGTTGGTCTGATGAACCCTCATCCCCATAACGGACCCTAAAATTCTTTTGGTATTCTATGCCATTTTTGGGTGGAGGATTCCTTTCAATGTGCAATTTGTGAGAATATTCCATTGTCAAAAGGATGAGGCCTTCATGCAGGATAGGGGATGAAGGGTTTTTCTTATGATCCCTTATACTATGATTCATGGAGGCTAAAAGATAATATGAAATGGAAATACATTTTCTATGTCAAAAATATTTCAAAATCATAATGTGATAGCTGAAGAGGTTGTTAAACTTACCTCCAAGAGTCAAATATCTAATACCCAAGGGAATTTGAGAGAAGCCCCATTATAACCTTTGTCCGAAGTCTTGAAAACTTTGTGACATAGTCAAGGATGGTGAATCCAATTAAGGACAGTCCAAACCTTGCAGCTTCAGAACAACATAGCAGAATATTCAACAACACAACAATAAAACAATTATTTAACTCTGATTTTCATTAACATGCCTGGCTATAAGGCCTTCCAGGTTAGGGCCAGTTACAATCAAAAACAATTCTGCAAGATCCACACAGATCCAATACAATCTCAGCTAGTTCATCTTTGAAGACAATCAGAAGCTGATGGAAACCCTAAGGCAAATCTAAGCTTGAGCTCACAAGCCTCCAAGCAATCTCCTTGTCTCCAAGTGTGCAAACCACTAGCTCTGCAACTACAGACTATTAGATAACAATCTGATCTACAAGATCATGCAAGATCTTTTCTATAACTTCACCAACTCCAGCTTTCAGAACCTTAGATTTGATTCGCTAAGTCTTCCAAGTCATGAAATCCTATGATCTCCTGATGATCCTATGATGATGCCTAAACATCTACCCCAAACACCCCTTAAATACTAATCATCAGCCATGAGTCAGCAGGATGAAACCATTAACTCCCCTAACAATTATTAAATGCAATACAAGTCAACATCAAAATAGCCTTACAAACATTTAATGCAACATGTCAGCCTGTAGCAACAACTACTAATAATAAATGCACTGAGTCGGCCCAACAAATCACACAGAACTCCAGTCGGTAAACCAGAACTACCGAGCAACAGTGAAATAACCAATCATGCCATGCATCACGGAGCACCAGTGTCGACTAAGCACCACAAGCATCGTAGAGTAACACTTTCATCGAGCGCTAGAGAATACCGAGTTCCTTCAGTGACCAAGATTCCTTCAATGACCGAGACCATTGGTCAAGGCTGCAACCGAGTAACATTGGCCAAATACACATCTCCCATGCAGATTCACCGAGTACCCTAGAATGCCCCTGCATCACACACTCCAGGTTCAAAATGATGTTCATATGTGAGAAGAACATCTTCTAGGATTCAACACATAAACCTCGAACTAGTTCTTTACATACAAGTCCTCCACCTTTTTAGCTTGCATACTCTTCCACTTCAGCTTTCTTTGTCTCTTCAAGTCTTTCTTTGACAACACACAAGTTTGTTCTCCATACTGATCATTCATTTTCTCTAGATCCACAATCTCAAATTGACTACCAATACTCAGGCTTCTCCTATCGAGCATTGTATCCAGCAAAGGCATCAAGGAAAACTTCTTGTCATCCTTCTCAACAGTAAACACATTTCTTACACAATTATACATAGCTCTACAATCATATTGCCAAGGTCTACTGAGCAATATATCACAACTATTCATCTTCACAATGTCACATAACACAAGATCCTTATACTGGCTAATCTAAACATCAATAAAACATTGTTCTCTTACTTCTAGAGCATGAACATCTTGTAACCAGCCAATCCTATAAGGACAAGGATGCTTCATTCTATTCAACCCAAGTTTCTGAACCATGTCCTTAGCAACAAGGTTATCAGTACTACCACTATCAACAATAACATCACAAATTTTACCTCCAGACTTGCATCGGGTCCTAAACAAGTTATTCCTCTAACAAGGTTCCTCCTTTGTACTTAGCAATGTTCGTTCAAGTGGCAAGTTCTCAGATTCAGGTTCATTCTCATTCACCACAGCAGTTCATCGGTCACCAAGCTTCTTCTGTGTACACTCAAAAGAATGGTGTCCTTCATCTCCATAGTTATAACAAGTACCCTTAAAGATAACTCTAGATGTCTTCCTCTTCAGTTCCATAGGTTTCTATTCATCTTCTGCATCAGTCAATTTATCCTTCACCAAGTGATCAGTCTTTTCCTTCCCTCTGGGATTACCATGTTGTTTCCTCTTCAACTTATCTTCTACCTTTAGAGCATACTGATAAGCATATTCAACATATCAATCTTCAGCATACCAAGCTTATCCTGAATATTGAATCTCAAACCATTCGCATACCAAGCAACCTTATCCTTACCAAGATCTCAGTGTCCAAACTTAATAGTAAGTTTGTAGAACTCCTCAGTATAATCTTTAACAGACATATCCTTCTGTTTCAGATTTTGCAATTTCTTAAACAATTCAAGCTCATAGTCAAAAGGTATGAACTTAGCTTTCAACTTAGTCACCATCAACCTCCATCGATTGATCTTCATTTTACCTTCATCTTCTCTATCTCTTTAAAGTTCCTTCCACTAAAGAGCATCATGTCCTTTCAACTTTGTCTGTGCTAATCTCACCCGAAGAGGATCTTCAATTTCTTCCAGCTCAAAGAAATCTTCAAGTTCACCAATCCAATCAATTAAGTGCTCAGGCTTCAAAGTACTAGAGAAAGCAGAAACTTCCATTCGGTAACTGCTACTTAATCGAGCTCTAGATCTAGGCAACCGAGCAGTTATGTCTTCACCAAATCTATCCCTCTAGTCATCACCACTAGATCCAGCAGGTTCAAAGTCTTTAGCAGCTTCCTCATAACCATCTTTAGTACCAACATTCTGAGGTACACCAGCAACAACTCTCATGATCTCAGTGACCATGTCATTCTTCATCAACTCCATCTCAGATCTGAAATCTAATTTCACCTTCTCTATGATCCGGGATTCAATAGTATCACAAAGATCAGAAATAACTCTAGCATCCAATATTCTCGACCACCCTCACCGACCACCTTGTGGAAATCTCCAAGTTGTATGCAAGTTAGATCTCAACCTGCCACCTTGAACAAATAACTAGGGCAAGATCCACAAGTTCAGTGCTCCGGATCTACAATCCAAATCAAATGATCTCTTCACAACAAGATCAACTTCACAAGATCAGCCTTGCTAGGTTAACCTTCACTCCACAAGATCAACTCTCAGCTCTGATACCACCTGACACAATCAAGGATGGTGGATCCAATTAAGGACAGTCCAAACCTGTTAGAAAGTAAAGTCCACCAAGATAACTGAGAGGGGCGGGGGTGAATCATTTATCAGATAAATACAAATTTTATCAACCTTAATAGATTTTAACCATGTAAACAATGTAATTAACAACCATAGAAAGATATACATGCACAATAACACAATGACACAAGATATGTTGACTAGGGAACCTCTTGATCAAAGAGTAAACCCCGGTGGGAATGATGCCCACAAAAGATGCACTAATATGAAAGTTCCTTGTGAGAGGATGGACTCTATTGGGAGTCTTATGAAATAAATTTAGTATATATGAATCCCTGTTAGGAGATTTTGAATCCATGTTAAAAGATTCTAACTCTGTTAGGAGTTATAGAAGATAGAAGGACCCACTGCCCAAACAAATTCAGCGTAAGATCACTGAACTCACTGTCCAACTGATCTTTGTATTACTTAATAGAATAATACCAAAAGATTACTAATCTCAACAATTCAATACTCCTTCTCTGACTGTGCCAAACCACACCAACTACTTCTTCAGATCTCAATACCAGATCTCAGTACTTTGCATATCCTCCTTCAACAATTACGCTTTCACAATTTCTTCATACACACTTACATTCATTACACACACACATTAAAACAACCAATACATTCATTCCTTTATACCAAACTCAAGTAATTACAAATGAGTCAGCATACAAATTACAAAATAAAAGTTTCCACATGTTACATCAAAATTATACAAAACTGTCAGCTTCCAATCAATATACTTCTTCACTCGTGTGACCTCAGATCTTGTGCTATCATCCACATCACTATCAAGTGGTCTTCAACTACTTTCTAACTACACATAACCAGATTCTATCCTGATTAGGAGATATCATCCGATTTCCACAAACCACTATGCAGGAACACTGCCTGAATACTGATTCCACTGATTTGCTCATAACTTCCATGAATAAATGAATTACTATCTACGCTCTTAACCATGATCTTATAACACATCATAGAATAAGTCCTCAACTGTGCATAGCTTCATCTTCAATATCCCAAGTGCGCTTACTCAAACACTGTCTGCTTCTCTGCTAATCTTCAGTAGATCACTATGTTGACATCAATGACAATCACAGTCATAAATGTAACAACAACTACTATAGAATGGATACTAATACTCCCCGATAGGATATATTCATAATTCATTCCTAACAATCTCCCCCATTGGCATTGATGGCAACATAGATGAAAAAACATCCAAGTTCCATAAATCTTAGGCTGCAACATTGTTGCTCTAAAAATGCTTTCAAGTCTTCTTCATCAATCAAATATTGCTTCATTTTCCTATTCAGTTCTCTCCAATAGATGTTTTAGATGGTTTTTCATGTATACTTCTCCCCCATTGACATCAATGATAGATGTTTCATCACTATGTCAACAACAACTTCAATGTCAAAAGACACTGTTCAAAAAATACATTCACTAGAGCCCTCATGACTCAGCTCAAATATACATACTCCCCCATAGAGGAAGTACCACCATCCAGTCTAGAAGAAAGATAGGGCTCATATACCACTTGATGGATGCAACAATCTACATCACTTTTCAAAAGTAGGCTGGGGCATAACCCCAAGCATACCTCTCAGATACTCAAATGTATCCTTAGGAAAAGGCTTTGTAAATATGTTTGCAATCATCTCCTTTGTGCTTATGTATTCAAGTCTGACTTCTTTCTCTGCAACTTTCTCTCTCACTACATGATACTTTATCTCTATATGCTTTGTCTTAGAATGTAACATAGGGTTCTTAGACATACTAACTGTGCTGGTGTTATCACAATGTATAACAACAGGCTTAACAAATTTTATTCCAATATCTTTTAACATTTGCTTCATCCAAATTATCTTATTACAATTGTTTGTTGTTGCCACATACTCTGCTTTTGCTGTGCTTTGTGAAATACAATTTTGCTTCTTTCTTAGTCAAGAAACTAATCTTCCTCCAAGGAAAAATGCTCCACCACTAGTTCTCTTTTTATCATCAACACTACCTCCCCAATCAGCATCTATATATGCACATAGGGTAAAATCATCATATTTTTCATACCATAATCCATACTTAGTTGTGCCTCTTAAGTACCTTAGAATCCTCTTTACTACTGCATAATGTGATTCTCTGGGTTCAACTTGAAATCTTGCTACAATTCCAACTGAATGTGCTATATTGGGTCTTGTATGATTCAAATATTACAATCCTCCAATCATAGATTTGTACTTCTTTTGTTCCAATGCAGGAGTCTCATATGTGCTAGATAACTTATGTCTAGTTACCATAGGTGTTCCAACTAGTTTACAGTTATCCATTCCGAATCTCTTCAATAAATCATTCAAGTACTTTGTTTGACTTACAAAGATACCATCACTGTTCTATGTTATCTACAATCCTAAAAAATATTTAATTTCACCAATCATACTCATTTCAAATTTAGTCTTTATTTCATCTGCAAATTTATCACTGGCTTCATCTTCTCCTCCAAAGATAATATCATCAACAAAAATAACTACAACCAATAAACCATTTTCATTTTCTTTTGTATACAGGTTGCTATCAACTGTTCCTTTTGTAAATCCTAATTTCAACAAATACTTATCCAATCTCGCATACCAAGTTCTAGGTGCTTGCTTTAGTCCATATAAAGATTTCTTTAGTTTACATACCATGTATCCTTCTTCAGTTAAAGGAAAACCTTTAGGCTACTCAAATATAAACTTCTTCTAATTCTCCATTTAGAAATGTTGACTTCACATCCATCTGATACACTTTAAATTTTTTAAAAGTTGCATAAGCCAAAAACATTCTCACTGCTTCAATTCTTGCTACTAGTGCAAAAGTTATTCATAGTCAATTCCTTCTTGTTGTGAGTATCCTTTGCATACCAATCTTGCTTTGTTCCTTACCACTTCTCCTTGTTCATTCATCTTGTTTCTGAATACCCATTTTGTTCCTATAACATTCTTATCTTTAGGTCTAGGGACTAATTCTCATGTCTTGTTCTTTTCAATTTGATCCAATTCTTCTTTCATGGCTTTAATCCAATGTTCATCTTCACAAGCTTCACTAGTAGATTTAGGTTCAATTTGAGAAATCAAACATAGTTGTTCTTGTACCTTATTTCGTGTCAAAAATTCTATGTCTATGCTTCCAATAATATGCTTAGTAGGATGATTCCTTAATAGATTCATGTTAGGTGTCACTGTCTCAGTACTTGTTTTTGTTGTAGGTTCTTCAAAGGTTTCTTCATTATGGATTTCATTCAACAAATCACTATCAGTTTCATAAAATAATTCAGTAGTCTCTGGATTAGGTCTAGGCTGAGTTCCTTCATCTGATTCATAATCAAGCATTCTTTCCTAAATTATGAACTTTTCATCAACTTTAACATTTGTGCTCTCAACAATAGTCTTAGTTCTCTTATTGTAACATCTATAAGATTTTCTCTTCAATGAATATCCAAGAAATATACCTTCATCACTTTTAGGATCAAAATTTTCAATGTCATCATCTCTCATAATATAACATTTGCTTCCAAAAATTCTAAAATACTTAACTGATGGTGCATGTCCAAACCATATTTCATAGGGTGTCTTGTCTGTGTCTACTCTGATTTGTACTCTATTCATGGTATACACTATTGTGCTCACTGCTTCTCTCTAGAATATCTTCGCCAAGTCATTCTCAAATAACATAGCTCTTGTTGCTTTAGTTACTGATATGTTCCTCCTTTCTGTAATACCATTTTGTTCAGGTGTCCTAGGAGCTGAAAACTGTCTCTTAATACCATTCACTTCACAAAAAATGTTAAATTATTTTGAAGTAAATTCTCTACCTCTATCTGATCTCAAACATTTAATCTTCATTCTAGATTCATTCTCAACTTTGTTCTTAATGATCTTAAACTTGTCAAATGCTTCAATTTTTGCTTTAAGAAATGCAATCCACATCATTCTTGTAAAATTATCAACAAGAATCATAAAATACCTTTCTCCATAGAATCCTCTAGTCCTTGTAGGACCGCTCAAATCAGTATGAACAATCTCCAACTTCTATGTTGTTGTAAACTTCTTGCTAGGAAATGAGCTTCTCTTCTATTTAGCCATCACACATTCCTTGCAAATCATGTTAGTAGGTTTCATAATTTTAGGCAAATCTCTTACTGCAAATGTAGTACTCACTTTCACAATGTTATCAAAATTTATATGACAAAATCTTCTTTGCCATAACCAACTGTCATCAATCTTAGTAATCAAACATGTCATCTCAGTAGGATTTAACTGAATACATTACCTCTAGTTCTAGATCTAGTACCAATCAAATTACCATCTCTATCTTTTATCACACAAATTTTCTCAGTAAACCAAACTTGATATCCCTTATCAACTAACTATCCAACACTCAACAGATTATGTTTCAAACCATCCAAAAAGTAAACATCATCAATATTAGTCTTTCCATCAAGAGTAATAGATCCTATACCTTTAATCAAACAAGGTGCATTATTTCCAACTCTAACAACTCCATCATAATTGTTAAACTTTATGAACTTTTTCATGTCTCCAGTCATATGATGTGAACAACCACTATCTATAATCCAATCATCTTTCTTTTCTACTTGGGAAACTAAAGCTTTTTCTTCCTTAATTTCAATTTCGAGATTTTCTTCTTTAATTGCTACAAACCCTATATCATCATTATTCTCAGTATCACTTTCACTTAAAGTTTTCTCCAAACTAGCTTCAAGTTCCTCATCATTTGCATAATAACATTCTTTAGATCTCCTAGGCTTAAAGTTTTTTCTATATTTCTTAACTCTCTTAGGACATTTAGATGCAAAATGAACATATTCTTGACAAGTCCAACATTTAAAAATTTGCTTACCATCTGGTTCTTTTTTCACAAGCAAGGCAATACCTTCTTCAATCTTCTTGTCTTCTTCATTTCTAGATTTGCTGCTGCTAGCATAATCTTCTCTCACACTTATGCTTCTTGACAAAGTAGGACAAACACTAAAAGCACTGAATTTTGTCTCCATTCTAGGTAAGTCTCCTAATAGTCTCAGGTTCATCTCTACTACTTCCAATCTTCCAAGAAGAGTCTCTTTGGTGAAGTTTGTAGTACAGGGTATAACTTGTTCAATCATCTGTGTTGTCTGCTTGAATGAAGGAGTCAATATCCTCAGAATTTTCCATATCACTTCATTCTCTATCTTTGTTCCTCCATAAGATTTTATACCTACAAAAATCTCTAACATTCTACCAATATAGCTTCTAACAGATTCATCTTCCATCATTCTTATATCTTCAAATGCACATATCCAATTATGTAATATGAATTTCTTAGCATGTTCATCACCTTCAAAAGTAGACTGTAGAGCTAACCAAATTTCATGAGATGTCTTTAGATATTTTACCTGACTGTATTCATTTTCCAGAAGGGCTGACAAGAGTGCTTCTCTAGCAAGTATGTTACACATAAATAGATCTCTTTCCTCATTGGTACAATCTTCAATCTTATCCTCATCAATGATAGTGTTCTCATTCTTTGTGATTAACCAATAACCTGGTCCTAAACAAAGTAGGTGTGTCTTCATCTTTTCTTTCCAGCTGTCAAAATTTACTCCATCAAACTTAGGGCTTTCTTTCTTGAAATTAGCCATGGATCTCCTTAAGCTGTTAAATTTTTCCTTCAAGGACCTGTCGCTCTGATACCAATTGTTAGAAAGTAAAGTCCACCAAGATAACTGAGAGGGGGGTGTGAATCAGTGTTAAAATAATAACAAAATATAGAGAGATAGGAAATTGTTTAATCAATGAGCAAGGAAAAGAAGATTTACCATGAATAATCACAAAACTAGGAGTATTCACTAAAGAGCAAAGCAACAAAGGAGATAATATTTTGAAGGGGGAAAAGCATAAAAAAAAACCCCGTGATATAATGAATGTGGCAAAAATGCCTAAGAATGTGAGAGAGAGAGAGAGAGTGAGAGATTAGCTCATACAAAAATAATTGTTAGAGTAAAGTATTAATTATGTTAATTAATATTTACTCCCTTCTTAAGATGTCAACTCTTTTGCTTTAGTTGTTTATATTTAAACACACATGCACGAGTTGTTTTAAACTCATGCACTAGTTGTTTTAAATATAAACTTGCATGCATTAGTCATGTAATAGTTTAATTAATTATTACATGCACTAGGGTTTGCCTTTCACGGCTTTTGATCTCCTTTATAAAGATGATCCATTGTACATTTAATTCATTCATGATTTGAGAATTTTTTTTCTTCATATTCTGAGTCAAACCCTTGCCCTCTTCTTATCTCTACTTCATTGTAAGAGGTTTTTGTATGCAGGTGATCTTCAGGCTTTGTGGATTTGTATTGCTCAAATCTTACATGGTATTAGAGCCTAATCTACTACAGCTTGTTCACGTTTGAAGAATTCAGATTATGGCTTTTTTGGTTATTTTTTTATTGAAATTAGGAGGTGCCTAAATTTTTGATGAAGGGTGCTCCCCTTAATACCACAAACACATAACAGACATAGAGAAACAACAACAATAATATGCAAGAACAGAAAATTGGCTTCTTATTATCTCCACAAATGTGGAATTACAAATTTTCAGAATTACAACATGCAAAGCCACATGGGCATTCCCTTACAATATTCTGTAGGACAAAGCCTCGAACTATTACCCAGATCTACTACCCAGAACTATTCTGAACTGCCTAAGACAATAATACAGCCTTCCTTATATAGGCAATTTTCCACCGCCTGGGAAGGTTCCAGAAATTTAGCCCATAGGGCCGACCAAACTTAGAATTATTTTATTTTTCAATTTATTACATCAAAGTCGGCTCAAAATAAATTTTGAAACCCGAACAGAAATTTTGAAGAAAAATCATTTTCTGCCATTTCAGGTGACCCAACTTCCGAAGACCATAAGTCATCACCAGTTGACCCGATTGACTATTGTAACCCCATTTCGGAAAGGGCGTGAGGAGCTCTACAACGCTTAAATTAAGCAAGCTTCATTCAGCCCAAAATTTGACCTCATCCGGGGCCTCTAAAGCCTTCAAAACTGAGTTCAAAGTTTCTGCACCCTGTTTCCAAAACCGAAAATTTTCAATATCTTCAAAACCAGACTTGATCTAGCCATGAAACTTTACTGGCAGGCTGATATGACAGAGATGAACCTCCACATGTGAAATCAGAACATTCCGAGATCGTATGACCAACTTACTAAAAATAGAAAGTTTCTAGAAATAGCAGCTCTGCACAAGATAGCCCTTATTGAAAAACAAAAACAAATAATTTTGGGTGATGCAAGATTGCTCTTACACCCAGGATGCTCCTGCATCAGACACCCAGGGTAATTTGAGAAGTGACCCTGTCACGACTCAGGTGTGCAGAGGAAAACCAAGACGGTTAACCTCCACCCTTGTTAGCCATGATGAATCTTCAATAGGTCATCCTTTCCACTTGACCAGATATTCTTCATATGTCCTGTTCCTTGTGCTTCTGCCAACACGACTGTCAAGTATACCTTCGATCTCCTTAGTGTCTGAACTAGTTGCTGGAATACTCCACTGTGCTGCTGTGATCTCATCTTCAACACCTCCTTCATGATACTCTGTCAAATCTGAAATGTTAAACACTGGTGAAATATTTAGCTCAGTAGGCAATTCTACCTCATATGCGTTTCCTGAATCATGTTTCTTCAGTATCTTACATGGTCCAAACTTCTTCATTTTCAGCTTGTTATATGTACCAACTGGAAACCGCTCCTTCCGCAAATGAACCATGACTTCATCACCAACTTGAAATTCCTTATACCTCCTTTTCTCATCTGCCTTAGCCTTATACTGTGCGGTCATCTTGGTAATATGCTTCCTCACCTCCCCATGGATCTTTTTCAAGTGTTCTGCAAAATCCTCAGCTTCAGCACTACTTATTTCTCCTTTATCTATCTTCCTCAATTTAGATGCATTTCTTGGACTACTTCCATATACAATCTGGAATGGTGATTTACCAGTGCTTCTTTTGACAGAATTATTGTATGCAAATTCCGCCTGTGGTAAAATCAAATCCCATCCTGTTGGCTTATCTCCAACCAAACATCTCAGCAAATTTCCCAAACTCCTATTCACCACCTCTGTCTGTCCATCAGTCTGTGGATGATGTGATGAACTGAACTTCAAATCTGTCTTCAACTTTTTCCACAATGTACGCCAGAAATATCCAACAAACTTAGTGTCCCGATCTGAAACTATGGTCTTTGGCAAACCATGAAGTCTCACTACTTCTCTGAAAAACAATTCTGCTACATGAACAGCATCATTAGTCTTCTTGCAGGGAATGAAATGTGCAATCTTTGAAAATCTGTCAACCACCACAAAAATTGAATCATGTCCCCGCCGAGTCCTCGGTAAACCAAGAACAAAGTCCATGCTGATATCCTCCCAAGGCTTCTCTGGTACAGGTAATGGCTGATACAATCTTGTATTCTGCTTCACTCCTTTCGCCATCTGACATACTCTGCAACGCTGTACAAACTTCTTCACACCTTGCTGCAACTATGGCCAATAATAATTCTCACTAACCAAACCAAGGGTTTTATCATGACCAAAATGTCCAGCCAATCCTCCACTATGCTTCTCCTTGATGAGATTCTCCCTCATAGAACTTCGTGGAATGCACAACTGACTCCTTCTGAATAACATATCATCTTGGATGATAAAATCCAGCCATTTCGTCCTGTCTAGAGTAACAGGTTCTTTACAAGCTTTCCAAGCTTCACCAAAATCAGGATCCTCTGGATACAAATTCTTGAGTTCCTTGAACCCAACCACTTCAATCTGCATTTCTGTCAGCAATAGTTGCCTTCTGCTAAGAGCATCTGCAACCCTATTAGACTTTCCACTCCTGTGTTTCAAAACAAATGTATAACTCTGCAAAAACTCAACCCATTTCAAATGCCTCTGATTCAACTTTCCTTGACTATTCAAATATTGCAAAGCTTGATGATCAGTATACAAAACAAACTCCTTAAGAAGCAGATAATGTCTCCACTTCTTTAATGCCTGAACTATAGCATAAAATTCTTGATCATAAACAGAATATTTCCTCTTGGCATCATTTAACTTCTCACTGAAATAAGCAACAGGTTTACCTTCTTGGCTCATAACAGCTCCTATTGCAGTACCACTAGCATCACAATCTACTTGAAACACCTTATTAAAATCTGGAAGTGCTAAAACAGGTTGTTCTGTAACTTTTTGTTTCAACAATTGAAAACTCTTTTCTGCCCCATTAGTCCACTTAAACTCTTTTCTATCCCCTCTCATTGTTTCATTCAAGGGTCCACAAATACTGCTAAAATTTCTGATAAACTTTCTGTAAAAGCTAGCTAGACCATGAAAAGATCTTACCTCAGTAGCACTCCTTGGAGTAGGCCATTCAAGGATAGCCTGTACCTTCTCTGGGTCCATTTTTAGACCTTCTGCTGAAACTACAAATCCCAAATACACTAACTCTTTCTTCACAAAACTGCACTTCTTCAAATTAATCAACAATTTCTCTTCTCTCAACTTCTCAAATACCATACGAATATGCATCATATGCTCATCCAATGTCTTACTAAAGATCAAAATATCATCTAGATAAACAATGACAAACTTACCCAGAAATTCTTTCAGAACCTCGTTCATGAGCCGCATGAAAGTGCTCGGTGCATTGGTTAGCCCAAAAGGCATGACTAACCACTCATACAGTCCTTCCTTTGTCTTGAAGGCAGTCTTCCATTCATCTCCTTCTCTGATCCGAATCTGATGATATCCACTTTTCAGATCTATCTTTGAGAAATACACAGCTCCACTCAAACAGCCCATAATATCATCCATTCGTGGCAATGGAAACCTGTACTTGATTGTGATCTTGTTTATTGCCCTAGAATCTGTACACATCCTCCATTCTCCATTCTTCTTTGGTGCTAATACTGATGGTACAGTACAGGGACTCAGACTCTCACAGATCAATCCTTTCTGTAACAGTTCATGTACTTGTCTGTTCAACTCCTCACTTTCTGCAGGTGTCATTCTGTGTGCTGCCTTATTTGGCAAACTCGCTCCTGGGATCAAGTCCATCTGATGACTGATCTTCCTGACTGGTGGTAATCCATCAGGCACGTTATCGGATACAATATCCTGAAACTCAATCAACAAATCTGTAACTTCTACAGGAACATCTTCTACTTCCTCTTTACCAACTTTTGGAATTAAAGCAAAACATACATGCTCATGCCTCATACCATCTAGGAAACTTCTTCCATCAACAAAAGTTATCCTTGCATTACCACATACTTTTTCTTCAGTCTCCTTCAATGGTTTTAGCTTATGTCGCACTCCATCCTTTGTCAGGGAATAGGTATTCGCACGACCATCATGTACAGCACATCTGTCAAACTGCCATGGTCTACCCAACAACATATGACATGCATCCATAGATATGACATCACACAGTACCTCATCTTGGTATCCACCAATCTTGAACTTCACCAGGCATTGTTCATTGACCATGACCTTGTGGTCATCCTGTACCCAGGCAATCCGATATGGATGTGGGTGTTTCTGTCTCTTGAGCTTCAACTTTGTCACCATCTCTTCTGACACCAAATTGTCAGTGCTTCCACTATCGATGATCACATCACAACATTTACCTTCACACTTGCACCTGGTGCGAAACAAGCTCCTCCTTTGCGCAGATTCATTCTCACCACTCAACAGGACTCTTCTGTTAATTAGCGTTTCTCCTCTTTCAGCATCTTCAGAATTTGATGATCTGGCATCTTCATCTACATGTGCAACTTTGGCCTGGCCTTCATTTCTCCTGTCTATTCTGCCTTGGCGCTGAGGACATTCAAATGCCCTATGACCTTCTTCTCCACAGTGAAAACATGTTCCACGGAAGCCACCTCTTCCAGATCCTTGTCCTCTTCCCCTTCCTCTTTGATCTCTATTATTCTGATCTTGGAAGTGATTGGAATTATTTCCTCTCTGATTCTGACTGCTACTGGCCTCATCCTTCTTTTTCAGATCTTCATTTCGGCCACCATATGACCGTCCACCGCGACCTCTTCCGTTTTGTCTGCTCTCAAACTTCTTGTTCAGCTTTTCCTCTACTTTTAGGGCAAACTGGTATGCCTCTTCAATACTGTTCATTCGAACTAGATTCAGCTCCTCCTGAATGCTTGGCCTTAACCCATTAAGGTATCGGGCAACTTTCTCCTTATCAGCTTCTGCATAGCCTATTCTGATGAGAAGTCGATAGAACTCCTCTGTATACTCCTGAACAGATCTTCCTGCTTGCTTCAAACTCTGCATTTTCTTCAGTAGGTCAAGCTCATAATCAACAGGAATGAACTGTCGCTTCAATTTATCCACCATCCGATCCCATCTCGTGATTTTCTCCTTTCCCCTTCTATTTCGCTCGAACTGAATCTCTTGCCACCATATCTTTGCATGACCTTTCAGTCTGGCCTTCGCAAATTTGACCCTATTAGGATCCTCGACATCTTCATACTCAAAATATTCTTCACATTCATTGATCCAGTCGATCAATTCCTATGGGTTAAGATTTCCAGAAAATGTAGGAACCTCAATCTTAGGTCTTTTCCTAATCTTGGAAATCGCCCGAAAAAGTCTTTCTTCCTCCTGGTTCATAATTTCAACTTCTCCTTCTTGATATTCTTCTTCGGCTTCATCCTCGCTTTCGTCTCTGACATTAAGATTCATTCCTCTACGAATCTCTTCTTGCAATGCTCGCACTTGTCTCTGCAGCTCTCTAACCTCAGGTGTCACAGCACCAGCTCTTCCGCCACGTTCTCTTCGTGGAGGCATTTTCGCGATACGCGCTGAAACCCTAACCACGGTCCTGGTGCAAACTGCCTCACAGTCGGTGATCTATTTACACACTCAGGAAAACCTGCTCTGATACCACTTGATGAAGGGTGCTCCCCTTAATACCACAAACACATAACAGACATAGAGAAACAACAACAATAATATGCAAGAACAAAAAATTGGCTTCTTATTATCTCCACAAATGTGGAATTACAAATTTTCAGAATTACAACATGCAAAGCCACATGGGCATTCCCTTACAATATTCTGTAGGACAAAGCCTCGAACTATTACCCAGATCTACTACCCAGAACTATTCTGAACTGCCTAAGACAATAATACAGCCTTCCTTATATAGGCAATTTTTCACCGCATGGGAAGGTTCCAGAAATTTAGCCCATAGGGCCGACCAAACTTAGAATTATTTTATTTTTCAATTTATTACATCAAAGTCGGCTCAAAATAAATTTTGAAACCCGAACAGAAATTTTGAAGAAAAATCATTTTCTGCCATTTCAGGTGACCCAACTTCCGAAGACCATAAGTCATCACCAGTTGACCCGATTGACTATTGTAACCCCATTTCGGAAAGGGTGCGAGGAGCTCTACAACACCTGAATCAAGCAAGCTTTATTTAGCCTAAAATTCGACCTCATCCGGGGCCTCTAAAGCCTTCAAAACTGAGTTCAAAGTTTCTGCACCCTGTTTCCAAAACCGAAAATTTTCAATATCTTCAAAACCAGACTTGATCTAGCCATGAAACTTTACTGGCAAGCTGATATGACAGAGATGAACCTCCACATGTGAAATCAGAACATTCCGAGATCGTATGACCAACTTACTAAAAATAGAAAGTTTCTAGAAATAGCAGCTCTGCACAAGATAGCCCTTATTGAAAAGCAAAAACAAATAATTTTGGGTGATGCAAGATTGCTCTTACACCCAGGATGCTCCTGCATCAATTTTGGTGCAGTTAGAGCTCAAACAGACCTCATCGTTGAGCTCATAGCACCTAAAAACCCCTATTTCGATATAAGGCACGTCCAATTTGGACAACTTTGCATTTTGGGGCTTTTTTGGGGGTACCATAAGCTTGACACGCTTCATGAGGCAAAAATTGTACGGATCAGCACACTTCTCGATGCAAAATTTGTATGGATTGACATGCAAAATGAGACAAAAATTTTGCTGTCTGGCACACAAATCAAGATTTTAAAAAAAATTGGCATGCAAATCGAGTGAAAATTTTGAAAGTTTGGCACAAATCTCGAGGTGATCATGTGATTTTGCAAAAAAAATAATATTTTTTTCCTTCCATTTTTTAGCAGAGACGGCCATTTGACCATCAAATTTAAGCCCATCATTTGATGACATCAGCATGCATCATCATCATTTGCACCATTTTTTAGCCCTCTCGCACACCAGTTGGTATTTTGCTCATATTTTGAGCATACAGTGTCAAAATTGGGCAAACAAGATATCATCGGAAAGCTGATTCCAAGCTCTATCTAGATCTAGAGGTTTGAATTTCTGATTTTATTTTTTTATGGTGGTTTTTACTATCAAAGCCAGATGTTTAGTTTTGCACTCTGGAAGCTCTATATTGCACATCCGAACTCCATTTTGGGAAAGTGAAATATCATTGGAAAGCTTGTTCTAAGAGCTTTCGATTTCTATGAGTCATTCTTCCAGATTCTTCTCCAGGTATATTTTATTCAGTTTTTTGTATTTTTACATTCTGGTGGATATCTTGGATATTACAGGTCCTGGGAACTCTTCCCTTTAGGGGATGACTCTTCTTAGGTTGTTATTTTATTTCAGCAGCCTTCTATCTTATTTGAGCAGTGTATACTTCACTTTTGTAGCATTCTTTTATGCACATGCATTGAGATAAAGTGTCATTTTCTTGCATGCTTAGAATCTTGAACATGTTTGTGCTATTTGTACTCAGACTCCATTATAAAGTGCCATGGGGGGTTTTGATGTTTTCCATCTACCTTTGTCAAGTGAGTGTTCCTTCCATGACATTAGCCTTAGGGTATCTTTATTTGTGCTTGTGCTTTCTATGCACTTTCAGTGTTCTTGGTTCTTCATGATGGAGTTCTTATTGGCACTCTTTTCAGTGTACCTATCACCTCTCTCTTGTCAGCATTATGGTAGGTTTCTATTAATCATTCTTCTACTTCCTTGGTTCGATAGTGTGAGCTATGTATTCAGTATTTGTTCTTATGTACTAGGTGGATGCAGTGGCTGGGTACTTATTCATTCCAGTGAGATAGATCATTTACCATATAGACACTCCTTCTTTCCTATTTTTGGATGCACTCTTCCAGCTTTGATTGATCAGCTCTTCTGGCTTTTGGTGTTTATGCCATTTGTATCTTCAAGTTCAGGTGTTTGCCTTTGTTTGCCTCCTAATTCGAGTAGTGTCATTTGAGGGCACTCATGTAGATTATAGTCTTCTCTACCTGGTCATATTTCTGTGGAAGATCTTCAGATCAACAGTTACTTTTTGACAGAGTTTGCATCCTTTTGCTTCGATGATGTTCTACATGTTCATTCTTGTTCCTATTTTCTTGAACATTCCTAGTTTTGGAGGCTTCTTTAGTCCTTCAGATTAGTCTTTGTCTCTTTTTAGAGTAGAGTTTTTCCCTTGTGGTTTTCTCTATTTCTCCACTTTATAGAGACTCTCTTTTGTACATGGGTACCTCATCAAGCCATGTTGTCGGGACCCATTTTTATGCTTTTAGCACTATAGTTTCATTTGCTTTCTTCTTGCATTGTTTGTAGCTGCATTGTTGCTCATCTTAAGGGGGGGGTGTTAGAGTAAAGTATTAATTGTGTTAATTAATATTTACTCCCTTCTTAAGATGTCAACTCTTTTGCTTTAGTTGTTTATATTTAAACACACATGCACGAGTTGTTTTAAACTCATGCACTAGTTATTTTAAATATAAACTTGCATGCATTAGTCATGTAATAGTTGAACTAATTATTACATGCACTAGGGTTTGCCTTTCAAGGCTTTTGATCTCCTTTATAAGGATGATCCATTGTACATTTAATTCATTCATTATTTGAAGATATTTTCTTCTTCATATTCTGAGTCAATCCCTTGCGCTCTTCTTATATCTACTTCATTGTAAGAGGTTTTTGTATGCAGGTGATCTTCAGGTTTTGTGGATTTTTATTGCTCAAATCCTACAATAATAAAGAAGAATAAGTATCTCATATGGAGAGAAGGAGAGCCATCTCTTTTAATAGAGATGTGGGAAAGGAGTTACATTGTAACTCCCATTTCTGTGTATGCCACATTTCACTAATGTGTGAGACAAGTGTAGGATTTCTCATAAGGAGGAATATCTATTTTCCTTAATAAAGAAATTACAAATATGACATGTCATCCCACTTGGACTAGAGGATGAAAAAAAAGGATACCTTGGTTTATCCTTTAAATACATATATATACCAAGGAAAGATTAAATTCTAACATCCCCCTTTAATCTTTACTTGGGGTAATTACATCAATAGGTATCAAACCCAAATGTTTACAATGATTTTGAGATCTTTCTTTTAAAAGAGTCTTCATGAGGATGTCTTTGGCTTGATCATCTTGCATGTCTTCAAATTGTGCTTTGGAGCTTGAATGGTACATAGCACTTTGAGAAAATAAAGGTGTATGTTCTTGTTGAGGGGAGCCCAAATCTTTAAGAGACCATTGAGATTCTTGATATGCATGTGTACATTCTAAATGTTCATTTCTCATAGAAAATGGAGATGGATCAACACTTGAGCCTACAATAAGGGGAAAATGACTAGTAGATCTCCCATCATTGGGATCTCCTAATGCTGAATCAGTAACACTTTGGAAAGAAAAATCATCTTAACAATCATGAGGAAAATAATTAGGAATGCAATCTTTAGTTTCATAAGACAAATCTGTAGTGTATTCATCATAATATGAAGCATCAATAGGAGAGTTAATATATTTGCATCATTATCATTAACCTCCACAACAATCATAGGATTAGTACTATCATCATGAATTTCATCTTGAGTAATAAACATATCTTGCAAAGTAACATTAAGAAAGTTAGATATAATTTCCTCTTCTTGGTCAAACATATCATCAACATGAGAGCAAGGAGGAGTAAATATATTATTACCATCATCATCATCATCACTGCTAGAAGGAACAAAATAATTAGGAGTATCATTACTATCTTTATGTTCATAATTATCTTTTTGAAGAGTATTAGTATTATCCTTAATGTTAGGAGCAAAAATAGAAATATGGTTATCTTTCAAATCAGGAACATAAAGCACATCATGTAATTTACCATTTGGAATAGAAACATTACAAGTTCCTTCAACTTGAAAGTAATAATTATCAGCTAAAGAAATAGGAATATTCATAGAATCATGTTGCAAAGAATCAAAGACTTCCTTATGGGATGAAACATGTTGAGATGCACCACAATCAAGTGGTTTAGAAGTATTAAAGCATACAGTAAAAGTAGAACGGGATTGATTTCCATTAGATTTTCCATTTGAGTAGTTTTGAGAATTATGTTGATCATCTTTTTGTTTCTTAAAATAGTTATGTATTAAGTGACCATTTTTACTGCAATAGGTGCAATGTGGCCTATTTGAATGATTACTATTATGATAGTTATTGGAAGGCCTAGAATTGTAATGATCATTAAATTGTTGGCCTGAGTTATTATTTGAATTATTAGTATTGTTTGATCTTTGATAATTTTGGTTATTTTGATTAATGTTAGAAGATCTATTGTTATTGTGACTTTGAGAGACATATGCATGTTCATGAGTTTTAAGTATGCCAAATTGAATCAATTTTGCTTCCTCTTGATGCAACATATTTTGAAAGATGACATAAGTTAATTGAGATGCTAAAAAAGGAATAGCTAACTGAGAGTAAATATTTGTAATAAACTATTGGAACTGTCTAGGAAAACATTTACAAATAATTATGTGGATTATCCTTAAATCAGAGAGAGTGACTTGTAAATTAGTTAGTAAAACTTTAATTGAATCAAACTTGAGCAAGAAATCATCAATAGAGTTGAAATCGGTATACCTGAGGTCTTCAAGTTGGTCTTGAAGCTAGATTTTGTGAGTTTCATCTACACTGTCATAGGTATTTTTTAGGATGTCCCAAGCTTGATGGGCTTTTGTACAAGTAGAAATTAAGACATACAATTTGGGACTTAAGGAGATCCTGATTAAACCAAGTGCTTCCTCATTTTTAGTCTGCCAAGCAGTTTGGTCAGCTTGAGAAGCAAAGGTGATGGGTTTTGAACTAGCATTAGTAGCAATATCTAAAATATGTCTGAATCTAAAGATGAAGGTCATGTGCATTTTCCATGCATGATAATTTGTACTAGTTAACTTTATTTCTGGCATCAAGGTAGTCATGGTTAAATACAAGAATAAAGTAAAGAACACCTAAACTTGAGATAAATAAATGAAAACCCTTAACATAACCTAGAAAAGAAACTGAGATCAAACTGTATACACTTGCATGCAATAGCAAAAAGTTATAAAAGCTTACGCCAAGGAGGCATGCAAGGAAAAAAATATCAACCAAATAACTAAATATCTCGATAACAAAAAAATAACACAATCCTGCAAAAACAAGCGAGATAAAGAACATAAATCAAATTAAACTAACTTAAATGAATTGAGATGAACCTGCAATAAAATGATTAATATAAAGAGAAAAAGAGCTAAATCTAATGAAGCCCATTTACAATCTCTAGAAACTCCAACTTACAAAGCCAATCCACTAAAGCTATAACAATTACTTCTTTGAAAGGAGACTTGCATAAAACAGATATATAAACAAAGAGTGGAAGATATGCACAAAAGATTCAAAAGAATAATAATATTTTTTCTCCAAAATTATTTATTGATAAGCTTCGTACATAGCATGTAGAAAGGCTCATCAAGAGATTATCAAAATATTCTTGATCTGAATCAAATTTACTAAACATCAGTGTCAAATAACCCTCAATTCTTTGCTGAGTATGGTGTTCTATGCATCAATACAAATTAAACTAGCCACCCAATAAAAGTTAAATCTATGCAGCACAATTCAAACTATTCCTACTACAATAAGAAAACTAAAAAAACTAAAAAAAGACAACTAGAATAGACTGGTTTTAATATGCTACTGCAAAAACTTTTATAGTGTAACATTTACAATGAGGTTATAACATGCAGACGAATGCAAGATAGAAGTTACTATCATAAAAACTAAATATATATACCTACCAGATAGTGCAGAAAAAAAATACTATAAATCTCTACGATTGGAGATATAAAATGCTAGCTAAAAAACTCATGGCTAACCGTTGGAACAAATCTAAATGCCACAAGAAAAAGAAATAACAGAAAAATATGAACAAAGGGGTATAAGTGCGGACCAATGGATTCGTATTATAGCATGCAAAGAAAATAGAACTAGAAGATGGAAGGACTGGTGATGGTTGAGGAGTTTGGTTTTGCAATGGATGATCAATACAATGTATATGACAAGGGTCTAATTACGGCTCATAGTACCCTATCTACTATGTATAGGCCAAAGAAGGATGCAGATACTGAAATGAATGGAGGGGCAGATGAGCAGCTTGAAAGAGCTTAAGACTGATCGCTTTAGGCGTGATAAAGGATTTTTTGGTGCTACCGAGAGAGGTGGGTGAAATGGAGATAGGGACCGTGGAGCTGATTAGGGATCCTCTGAACTTGAAAAAAAATAAAACAAAATTCAAACTGCAAAAAATTAAACTGAGCAATGGATGTATTCGATGGCGAAGATATTTGTATTGGTGCTGAGTCAGAGTATTAGAATGGAATCAATTCACATAACAAGACAATGCTTGCGGGCCTTAGCTTAAGGCTTGTTAATGACAACACTGCCAATGCCAGCATTCAAGGATAAAAGAAAATGATAAAACTGCAGACACAATAAAATCACAGAAGGAGATTTGTTGCAAAATAGTGATCTATGTCATATAAAATGTTTAGTATATCTCATAAAAAGGATGCACATCATCGAGGAGGGGAAAACATCTACTATAGCAGAAAGCTTGTCATGAAAATTATGTTGAGTGAAATTCACCTTGAGCATGTAAGGCTGGCAGAGGTGGGAGATTGCATAGCCTTTATGCACCACTATTGGTGTCTGCTATCGTGTTCTTGATAAGATTATGTCCACAAATCCTTCCCTAAGGGCACCACGGTGCTACACTTTAGGAAAACTGATTTAGGAAACCCAAATGGTGATAGGGATTAAGAGAGACTACAAGGGGAAGAAGAATGCAAGGATATAGAAGATTAGAAAAAAATGCAGTTCAGTGATGCTATTAAAAAGGCAGTGATACAAGCAAAGTGCAGTGATTTGGAAATCGTAGAGAGTGCATGCATTAACAAACAGTACAAATAGAGCATGCATTAACAAAACTCTATTCTAACAAAACTACGAAGGAACTATGAAACTCTATTCTAACAAACAATGCATGCAATGAAAAGATAACCAGACAAAAAAAATAGAGATGGATTGAATAGTAGTGAAAATGGAATCGCAAGTATGAGGAAATATATAATATTATGTAAAGATAAAAAAAAGCACATGCAAGGATATATCTCAAAACGCATGCAATGAAACACTTAAAATGAAAAAAAAATGCTTAGAAGAAGACGCCTGCAAAGATGCAATGATAATGAAACGTTTGGTAATGAAGATTTTTTGAAAAGAAACTGCATGCAAGCCTAAATAACAAATGCAATGAATAACATAACGTAAACTTAGAAACTGAAAATGAATGCAATGAACTGAAATTAGAAACAATAATTGCAAAAAATATTCTATACATGCAGCAAATGAATACAGTATAAGAAAAAAAAACTTTACATGCATGTAACTGAAATTAGAAGCAAGGATGAAAGAATAAACTTTCGATTCTTTAAATTCTTTTAATATTATAATATTAAAAATATTATAATATTAAATTTTGATTATAATAATATTTTGATAAATATATTTTTTTTAAAATACAATATTAAATTATAGTAAAAGATATATTCAAAAAAAAAACCAAGGAGAAGAGAATCAAAACTCTCTTAAACAACATCTCTGAAGTTGGAGTGCACCAAGATATGGTAGCTCCTTTACCTACAAACTCAAAACATGATTAAACCAACCTACTCTGATACCATGTTAAAATAATAACAAAATATAGAGAGATAGGAAATTATTTAATCAATGAGCAAGGAAAAGAAGATTTACCATGAATAATCACAAAACTAGGAGCATTCACCAAAGAGAAAAGCAACAAAGGAGACAATATTTTGAAGGGGGAAAAGCATAAAAAAAAACCCCATGATATAATGATTGTGGCAAAAATGCCTAAGAATGAGAGAGAGAGAGAGAGTGAGAGCTTAGCTCATACAAAAATAATCAAGAAGAAGAAGTATCTCATATGGAGAGAAGGAGAGCCATCTCTTTTAATAGAGATGTGGGAAAGGAGTTACATTGTAACTCCCATTTCTATGTATGCCACATTTCACTAGTGTGTGAGACAAGTGTAGGATTCCTCATAAGGAGGAATATCTATTTTCCTTAATAAAGGAATTACAAATATGACATGTTCTCCCACTCGGACTAGAGGACGAAAACAAAAAGATACCTTGGTTTATCCTTTAAATATATATATATATATATATATATATATATATATATATATATATATATATATATATATATATATATATATATATATATATATATATATATATATATATATATATATATATATATATTAAAAGAGATGTGGGAAAGGAGTTACATTGTAACTCCCATTTCTATGTATGCCACATTTCACTAGTGTGTGAGACAAGTGTAGGATTCCTCATAAGGAGGAATATCTATTTTCCTTAATAAAGGAATTACAAATATGACATGTTCTCCCACTCGGACTAGAGGACGAAAACAAAAGGATACCTTGGTTTATCCTTTAAATATATATATATATATATATATATATATATATATATATATATATATATATATATATATATATATATATATATATATATATATATATATATATATACCAAGGAAAGATTAAATTGTAACAATCAGTTATCAGATAAATACAACTTTTATCAACCTTAATAGATTTTAACCATGTAAGCAATGTAATCAACAACCATAGAAAGATATACATGCACAATAACACAATGACACAAGATATGTTGACTAGGGAACCTCTTGATCAAAGAGTAAACCCTGATGGGAATGATTCCCACAAAAGATGCACTAATATGAAAGTTCCTTGTGAGAGGATGGACTCTATTAGGAGTCTTATGAAATACATTCAGTACATATGAATTCCTGTTAGGAGATTTTGAATCCCTGTTAAAAGATTCTAACTTTGTTAGGAGTTATAGAAGACAAAAGGACCCAATTGATCTTTGTATTACTCAATAGAATAATACCAAAAGATTGCTAATCTCAATAATTCAATACTCCTCTCACTGTGCCAAACTACACCGACTGCTTCTTCAGATCTCAGTACTTCACATATCCTCCTTCAATAATTTCACTTTCACAGTTTCTTCATACACACTTACATTCATTACACACACACATTACAACAAGGAATACATTCCTTCCTTTATACCACACTCAAGTAATTACAAATGAGTTGGCATAAAAATTACAAAATAGTTTCAACACATTACATCAAAATTACATAAAACAGTCAGCTTCCAATCAATATAATTCTTCACTCGTACGACCTCGGATCTTGTGTTGTCATCCACATCACTATCAACATGTCTTCAACTAATTTCTAACTGCACATAACTAGATTCTATCATGATTAGGAGATATCATCCGATTTCCATAAACCGCTACTCAGGAACACTGCCTGAATACTGCTTCCACTTATTTGCTCATAACTTATATGAATAAATAAATTACTGTCTGCACTCTTAACCATGATCTTATAACACATCATAGATTAATTCCTCAACTGCGCATAGCTTCATATTCAATATCCCAAGTGCGCTTACTCAAACATTGTCTCCTTCTCTGCTAATCTTCAGTAGATCACTATGTTGACATCAATGACAATCATAGTCATGAATGCAATAAAAACTACTACAGAATGGCTGCTAATAATCCCCCATAGAATATATTTAGCATTCATTCCTAACAAAACCTTGTAGCTTTAGAACAACACAACAGAATACTCAACAACACAACAATAAAACAATTATTTAACTCTGATTTTCATTAACATGCTCGACTGTAAGGCCTTCCGGGTTAGGGCTAATTAAAATCAGAATCAATTCTACAAGATTCACATAGATCCAATACAATCTTAGCTAGTTCAGCTCTGAAGACAATTAAAAGCTGATGGAAACCCTAAGGTAGATCTAATCTTGAGCTCACAAGCCTCCAAGCAATCTCCTTGTCTCCAAGTGTGCAAACCACTAGCTCTGTAACTACAAACTATCAGATAACAATTTGATCTGCAAGATCATGCAAGCTCATTTCTACAACTTCACCAACTCTAGCTTTCAGAACCTCAGATCTGATTCGCTAAGTCTCCCAAGTTATGAACTTCTATAATCTCCTGATGATCCTATGATGATGCCTAAACATCTACCCCAAACACCCCTTAACTACTAATCATCAACCATAAGTCGGCTGGATGAAACCATTAACTTGATACCACCTAACACAGTCAAGGATGGTGGATCTAATTAAGGACAGTCCAAACCTTGCAGCTTTAGAACAACACAGTGGAATACTCAATAACACAATAACAAAATAATTGTTTAAGTCTAATTTTTATTAACATGCCCGGTTGTAAGGCCTTCTAGGTTAGGGCCAATTACAATAAAAAACAATTTTACAAAATCCACATCGATCCAATACAATCTCAGCTAGTTCAGCTCTAAAGATAATCAGAAGCTGATGGAACCCCTAAGGAAGATCTAAGCTTGAGCTTACAAGCCTCCAAGCAATCTCCTCATCTCCAAGTGTGCAAACCACTAGCTCTGCAACTACAAATTATTAGATAACAATCTGATCTACAAGATCATGCAAGATCTTTTCTACAACTTTGCCAACTTCAGCTTTCAGAACCTCAGATCTGATTTGCTAAGTCTTCCAAGTCATGAACTTCTATGATCTCATGAACTTCTAAGTATTACATTTAATAAGTCATGAACTTCTATGATCTCCTATAATATGGATGTAATTGAAAATAAATGTTAATCGATAAATTTATCTTAGAATGATAACTATTTATAGATATTCCCAAGGCTAGGGGGTAGAGTGAAGTTAACCATGATCAAAGTTGATTCAAATTGATGGTTTCAAATGATGAGATAAAGTAAATATTTTGTTCTCAAAGGTTGGAGCAAAGAGACAAAATGAATGTTCAAGATGCATCTCCAAGATGAGTGGTATAGAATCAATTTGTCCTTAATACGTGTGAGCTCATTCATTCATTCGCATTGGTTCATTTGATTTTTGTCCCCATGTGGTTGGTGAGAATAATATAATTTATTAATTAATTTAATTAATTTATCTTAGCCATGTGTAATCTTGAATGGGTTGGATTTGATTTGATTTAAATTATATAATTAAAATCAATTGTATAATTATTTAATCCTTTTGATTTAATTAATCCAATAGCTTCAATTTCAATTAATTCCTAATTTTGGTTCTTCATTGCTCACTTTAATTTTTCTTGACCATTTTTAGGTGTATACAAATGCCCCTCTTTGAATTAATGTGTGAAGCACATTAGTTCAAAGAATGTTTGATGTTTACTTCACTGATGTCTAATATGATCCTTATGGCAGATTTGTGATTTGCAACTAATTTCGATGAAGAACTCTTGATATGATAATAGATTCTAGATATGATGGTCGATTTGAAAAGATTTGATGATTTGGATGCCCCACTAAGAATTTTGAAAATTTCATGCTGAATGCTCCTGATTTGAAAATTTTTGTTGATTCACTCAATTTGAATCCCTTATGATATCCTTCCCCCTCAGAAAGGAAATTGAAATTGATTTGATGAATATTGATCAATATGTAATTTTTAATTTTCTTTCAAAATTTTGTGATAAAGTTATGCAAGTTCGATTTCATTTCTGATAATGTTATGATGATGCATTGATGAGAATGCCCCAATTGCAGAAAATATAATTAATAAATTTTTACTTTGGGTAGAAATTTTGAGAAAAATCCTCCCTTTTAGGTCAAGAGGGGTATATATAGGGGTCAAAAAGTCATTTTCACTATTCATTTTCACTTTCACTCTTGACTTTTTCTCTGAGCCTTCCAGTGATTTTGTAGTGATGGTGGTCCCTATTTGTGAGCTTAGATTTGAGAGAGGCCACATATACCAGCGCTCAACCGACTATGGACCTTTGATGAGTACCACAATCCTTGTTTGTTTCCACTTTTTTCAATTTGCAGATAAAATTTTGGATTTTAGGTGTTAGTATTTTAAGATCTTGCCAAAAATTGCAACATAGCACATAGGAGTAATTTAGTATGTGTACACCTTTGTTTTAGAGCATTTGCATGGTCAAATAGTGCATAGGATAGGTCAAATAGCGCGTACAAATGCATACTCTAGAAACATTTTAGCACTTCCAATAGGCATTTTAGCACATATACATAGGTTAGCGCAAACAATAGATTTAGTAGCGCGTACATCATGTGAAATGACACATATGATGAAAAATGGCACAAGAAAAATGTTTTAGCACATGTGAAAAAAATTACAATGTGTACGATAAACATAATAGAACTTAGGCATTTTAACGCGTACAATTGGATGAAATGACACATCGCTTATTGTTTTGAATTTTTAACCTGATTGATTTGCCTACCTGATTTGATTGGTTTCTACGATTAATCAATTGATGATTTATGTTATGTTTGTAATGGAAATAAGTGTTTTAATGTGAGTATAATATTTTTTTATGAATGTTGATTATCAACGTTGATAGATTGGTAGGATTGATTTGATGCTTTTTGTCCTTTTTTATTAGAGTTAGGAAAAAATGATGTTCTCTAGGTGAGTGATAGGATGATAGAAAATTTTGATTGACTTGTGATGATCTACCTAGATGATGTTACTAATGTGATGTCACTTGATTCAATAATTTTACCTCCAAAAATTATATATTTGAGGTTTATATTTGCAACCCTTAGAGATGGTTGACCAGCTAAGTGCTAAGGAGTGATGACTTATCAATCACTGTGTCTTATTCTTCTTGATAGACATGCCCTAGTTCCATTTGAACTATGGTCTTCTCACTGCTATGACAAAGTATTGGCAGTCTAATCATAACACCTATTTACCGATGGGTGAGATGACAGTCACCCCTGAGAATGTCTACAAATTTCTTAGGATTACGATACCGGGTGAGCTTGTATATTATATTCAAGTTTATGATGGAAAAAAATGCCATGGGGTTTTTAGAGATGCCACAATTGGTGATGAGGGCATTCCTTGGGCTTAGTTTGTTTCTTTCCCTCCTCTTCCTACAATTTTTGATATTTTAATCGGTGGTTTCTTGTTACCGAATAGATGAGGTCACAATTTTGTTGTTGGGTGGGATCACATTTTGGAGGACATGATTGGACACCCACGCTGATTTGATTGGGGATTCTATGTATCAGCATACTTGTACCATGAGATTCATCATGTAGTATATCTCCATGGTGTTTCATTATTAGCAGGTGCAATTTTGTTACAGTTGTGGACTTGGGAGCATCTTTCTATTACAAGGCCCATTACATCACAAGAAAAAGATCTTGAGTGGTCATGTGTGTGTGTGTGAGTATGGGAGTGACTATCTAGCCTCGCTTGGGAAAGCTATACTACTAGAGGCATATACTGGTTGATATAGATCAGGTCTAATGGTGGCCATATCTTGGATGTGATTCCTAGAGAGAAAATAATTTTGAGCTACCTTATATGTTCATGCCTCATTAAATGATTGGTTGGACTCCTCTGGTGATCGAGAGATTTTGTTTCCATAGAGTTATTTGAAAATTTGGTCGAGTTTAGGTTATACCATAAGGTTTGGTACTATATGCATGAGTATAGGTAGAGAGGTCAGTATGGGGACCTTAGATAGAGTATTGCATTGCTCGTGATGATATTCTTGCTTTACCTCACTTAGCCTAGGACATGAAAGACCACATTGTTGATGTGGGTATGAATGATGACTATGCCTGGTGGTTTACACAACATCCCTTCACATGTTTTACAATCATGTCAAGCCCATCCTAGATATTGATGATAGATTACATGGATATGATGATGATGATGATGATGGAGGTGGGAGAGGTGGTGGATGGAGGAGGAGAGTGGCACTGATGAGAGGTGGTGGTAGTGGTGTGGTACGGGGTGGAGGATTATGGGTGAGGGGTGGAGGAGTGGGTGACAAAGTGATTGTAGGGATAGTGGGATTAATGGAATAGCTCCTCGGGATAGGATTATCAATTTAGGTCAGTAGAGGTAGAGAGAACAAATACAAGCACCCCAAGATCCTCATGTTTAGGCTCCATAGGTTCCCATTCCACTAGTACCACTAGCACTGGTAGTATCATTGGCACCTGAGACCCTTACCTAAGAGTTTAGGACATTACAGACTAGTGTTGCACAGATCAAGTGTCATAAGGACCAGTTTAGTAAGATGATGTAGCCATTCATGGCTACAATGGCTCAACATGGTTCACAACTTGGTTCTAGAAGTGGTGCAAATACAAGTACAGGTGGTTCAGATGACATAGGTGCAGGTGGTGCTAGTTGAGATGGTTGATTCTTCTACCTTTGTATCATATGTATCCTAATATTTGATCTACTTTTGTTGATGTACTCTATTGCTCATAAAATGATGGACATTTTGATCTTCTTTGATTCTTTGATCGTTTGATTCTTCCCCTGATATCTAATCTTGCTTATGATACTCTCTCTTTTTATGATGTCATTATATGTTTGACTTTTTAATTCATGATGATATATATGCAACTTTATCTATTCTATCTATATACGTGTTTTTTTTGTTTTGCAAAATTTTATGAATGCATTTATCTTACATTTTGTGGATGGATGTCTTATATATGACATAGCTTAGATGGATGCATAATGTTGATGAAATGCACTTATTTATTCTTTTTATGATTCTTTAATGATTAATGGTTAATGATTAATGATGCACCTATATAATATGTGTGTGATGATGCATTTAATGTTTCTACATGCTTAACGATTGCATTTAAGATGTGATTCTATGATTAATGCCATGATAGATACTACTGATGCAATGAAATGAGGTAATGGTATGCAATTTAAATGGATAAATGAATCTACATGATATGCAATTTAAATGACTATGGAACTTAAATGATCTTTTAGTGAACCTTAGTGAATGAATGAATGCATCTTAATGATTAGACTAAAATTATAGGTAATGATATGAATGAACCTTAATGAATGCATTTTCAATGATGTGTATTGCATGAAAAAACTTAAATGATTAAGGAATGGAGCTTAATTAATGATTTTGAATGTAATTTGAATGAAACTTATAGGATTTAATGATTAATAGTTAATGAAATCTACATAAATACATATTTAAAATACAACTAAATGCAATTAAATGATGCACTCCTACATTTTTTATTAAGTCCAACATAGTTGATTATGTAAAGAAATCCCGATGATTTTGAATACATTCCACTCTTCCCCTTTTGCATTTTTTAAAAAAAAAATCCATGCAAATGCAATTTTAATCTGTATGGATGCAACTAGTTGTCTCTTTTAATCAAAAAGATGTTTTTTTTACATCATTGAGATTTTTGAAACATGAAACTGGTACAACCTTCACTAGTTCAACCATGATGGTATGAATACATTTTTCCTTGAATTTTGTACACGAAATTGGTACAACCCTCACTAATTTGATTTTACAACCATGATGGTCTAAATACCACTTTTGTTAGTTTCAATGTTGCAATTTGATTTTGGCATTAAGATATGAAAGATGTAAATAGCTAAGGTTTACTATTGCATAAATAGACAAAGATATGATTCTCTCCATATGTAAATGTCCTTGATGATACTTTGGTGATCATGTCTTTAGATATATTTTATATACTTTGATGAATAAACCTCAAGATAGTCATGCATAAATAAAGAATATTGTCATGCTTTTATCATCACTCTTCTAGTCAAAGGACCTCATCAATTTTCTAAAAAGACATGACTCCACAATCAAATAATACTTTGAACATTTTCCCATTGTTTTCAAATCCATATTTCAAGTAGAATTACATCCATATGTACAAATGATGGTCAATGCAAGAATATATACAAGGATGGCAGAAAGATGTAGATGGAACATGCAACTAGGCTTAACTTAAGTTAGGATAACTTATGGGAAAATAATGCATGTTTACTAGGTTTTCATCACTTGAGTTTATTGCTACTTTTCTCCTTTATTTGCTTTTTTTGCTACCAAGGCGCCTATTGCTAGGTTTTCACCAAGGCACTTTTTGTTTTGTATTTTTGTATTTTATTTTAATATTACCAAGGCACCTATTTGCTAGGTTTTCACCAAGATAACCATGTTTTCAGGATCCACATTTGAATGTTTTTGCTTTCTTCATGATTAATTTCCATAGTTTTTTATTTTTTTCAGGAACTCTTTTCACTATTTTTTCTCTTTCTTCAGGAACTCTTTTCACTATTTTTTCTCTTTTCTTATTTATGATGTTTTTGGATTTTTCTCAAGATCAATTCCTCAAAGTTTTTAGATTTTTCTCAAGATCAATTTCTCAATGTTTTTAGATTTTCTCAAGATAATTTTCTGGTGTACAAGGGATGGTGCTTTGTTTCATCTGATGACTCTTGTCTAATACTTGTTCAAGCTAATACACTTTCGTTTGATTAGGCATAAAACCTCTTTAAGTGGATGCTATTAATGGGTTCTTGTAATTCTTCTCCATTAAAATCAGCTAGTTTTTATGTTTGTGTCTAAAAGGAGGACGTAACAACAAAAGGTCCTAGCTAATTTGCTTCCCATTTTCCTTTCTTTTCACTGTTTGTTGGCAATTTGAAACTCTCTTAGTTCTATTTTCCTGTTGTAGTTTCTTGACTTTTTATTTTGGTAAACCTTGATATTTTCATATGCTTTCTTTTGGTGTTCATCTAGTAACTCAAGTTGTTGGAGTCTATTAAATCTATAGTCTTCATCACTCAAAAACCCATACAAGGATACACTTAAGGATGTAATCTCCACTTCTAAAGGAAATACTACCTCTGCTCCATAAACCAATGAAAACAATGTAGCTTTGGTGGGTGTTCTTATGCTTGTTTGATATGCCCACAATGATGGATTCAATTGTACATACCAATCTCTTCCTGAATTATCAATTGTTCTTTTAAAAATCTTAAGGATATTCTTGTTTGTAGGTTCAGATTTTCCATTCCCTTGAGGGTAATAAATTGAAGAAGAATGGTGAATGATGTGGAACTTGTCACACAATTTATTGATATCCTTATTTTTGAAATGTTTTTCATTATCTGTTATTATGGTGTGAGGAATGTCAAATCTACAAATTATGTGGTTCAAGATAAACAATGCAATATGTTTTCAAGTTACAGTTGACAAAGGCACAACTTCTACCCATTTGGTGAAATATTCTATTTCTATTATAATGATCTTTTGACCATCAGATGAAGGTGGGTAAATCATCCCAATTAAGTCTAACCCCCATTGATATAAAGTCTAAGGTGTGTTCATTGGATGTAATTCATGTGCCAACACATGAATCAAATTTATGTGATATTGGCATTTTTGGCAAATTTTAACAAAGTGACAAGCATCCTTCTCCATTGTGGGCCAATAATATCCCATTCTAAGAAGCTTCTTAGCTAAGGTTAAACCACTTGAATGTGACTGACACATTCCCTTGTGGACATCGTGTAAGTCTATTTTCGATTCCTCATCCTCTAGACACCTAAGAAGCATTTCGCCAAGACTCATACAATACAATGTGTCTAAAACAAGGGTATAGCATGAAGCTTGGCGTATGAAGTTTCTTTTTTGGTTTTGGGATTGGTCCAAGGGTAAGGTTTGACCTTTAAGATAGGTATAAATGGATCCATACCGAGGAGAGTCATGTATGACTAATAAACAAATGAGGTGGGATTCAGGAAGGTAAAATGCAGGTTTCACCAACTCTTCTACCAAGAATTCATATCTCACACTTTGATATGGTATTTGCAAAAGAGAAGCTAAGGTTGCCATGGCATCTACTGCTTAATTCTTCTCCCTTAGTATTTGCTCAAAATTTATCAAGACAAAGTACTTCTTCAAATAATCTATCATTCTCTTATAAGGAATCAAATTATCATCTCTTGTTTGATAGTCATCATTGATTTGATTTATCACAAGTTGAGAGTCTCCATACACTTGTAGTTCTCCTAGTTTCCATTATGGGGCCATTTGCATGCCTATAACAAGTGCTTCATACTAGGATATGTTGTTGGTGCATTGAAAAAGAAGTTTTTAGGACTTTGGAATAGTATATCCTTGAGGTGTAATCAATAAGATACCTACTCCTTAACCATGTTGTGTATACGAACCATCAAAGTAGACTTTCCATGTCTTGGCTTCAATGTTTATAATTTTTAGATCTGGGAATTCTACTTGAATAGAATATTCATCTATCAGAGGTGATTCTTCCAACTGATCAGCTATGACTTGGCCTTTTAATACTTTCTTATGCACATATTCAATGTCAAATTCACTCAATACCATGACCCACTTTGCTAATCTTCTCGTTAGGGATGTCTTGCTTAGTAGATATTTCAAGGGATCAATTTTAGCTATGAGTCAGATCTTGTGTGCCAACATATAGTTTCATAGATTCTTTGAAGCAAAAACTACTGAAGCTAGGTGGTCCCACAATAGTGTGTCCCACTTTTTGGCCAACTTTGACACTAAGATCAACATTCTGAAAAAAAAACTTCACTTTCGAACACCTATTGCTGCAAAATTATTACGAATTTGAAGACGGTGTAAACTAGAGTCTTTTAAAATTTTCTTTCTAGTTTCTAAATATATATATATATATATATATATATATATATATATATATATATATATATATATATATATAAATAAATAAAAAAAATTGATTTGAATCCATTTTTCTTTCTCCTTTGAAAAGTGGTTTGTGTAAAAAATCTGCATTTTTAAGGAGTGACTGTCACTTGGATTAGCATAATTTTTTTTCAAAAATTATAATGATGTAATTATTTAGAGGTTATATTGTTAACTTCAATATATAATGGATTTAATTGGTTTCATTCATTTTGTTTCAATATTTCATACTTTATTAAATTCTAAAGTGAGAGTAATTGTAATTTAGACACACCTTCTGTTGGATCGCTCTAACTTGATCTGTATATATCAAAATTCATTTTTTATTTTTTTGATAGAAAGGTAACAAAAATACGCTTTTCCTACATATTTTTTATAAATTTTTTTTTATAAGTTACTATTTTTCCCGAAGTGTCGAAGAGACAAGTTGTTGAATGACCAAACAACCTACGTTTAATTAAAGTTAATTTCAAAAGTAGCAATGAACTCAATATGTATTAAAATTATAGTTGTTAGAAAGATTACTCAAAGTAGCATCGTCTACCATTTTTTATTTGAGGACATCATCTTACTTGGTCTCTATTTTAGGCCTTAAAAGGTATATATTTTTAAATTTTTTTCATCTTGAAATTTTTTTTTGGTTTGGGGTCTTCATACGAAGGCCCCCTTCGCGCGAAGACATCCTAGGGTCTTCGTGCAAAGACCCCTTGGGAAAATGGGAAAAATCTAGCAAGAACAAGCCCTGCTGGACTTTTACCCAACCTACTTTGCCCGAAGTGGGTCGGCTAATTATGGTAATTTTTTTCCACATGGTATAAAATAAATTTTTTTTTTTCATTTTTTACACATTTGCAATCAACTTATTTCACACTTTTCACTATGCTCTGATTTTTTCAAAGGAATTTTTTTGGAGGAGAATTGCTATTGGTGTTTTTATCAAAGATGTTTTTAAAGGATAATTGCTATTGGTGTTTTTTATCGAAGACATTTTTTTTGAAGAGGGGAATTACTATCAAGCCAAATTTTTAGAAGATATTTTTTTGGAGAGAAGAAATGGGGAACAAGAAGGGAAGAGAAAGTAAATCTGCAAGAAAAAGGTCATCTAGTACCGAACAAAGAAATAGTGAAGCTACATTGACATATTATTATAAAAGAAGAGAAGGTATGAACTTATCTACCTCTAATTTTATGTGTCCAAATTTTATGGACCTATGCTCTATTTTTCTCTAATTTGATTCATTTTTTTGCATGTAGCTCACAATCAACATGGTCAAGGTAAAGGAGAAGCTCAAGTAGGTGGGTCAAGCCAAGTTGAAGAAATGCATGTTGAAGAAGGGTTGGGATCACTCCCTACAGAAGCTCAAGAAATTTATGTTGGAGAAGGGTCAGGATCATGTGCTCCTACTGGTATGGATGAACTTATAGATCTAGCTCAAACTGTAAAGAGAAATATTAATTATAGAAACTTAGATCATTTACTTACAATGGATGTGGAGAAATTGAGATCATTTTCCAATGTTCAACCTTTAAGTATTGTTAAGAAGAGGTCAATGAATAAGATAGCAAGATAAATATTGGCTAAATTTGATAATTTTAAAACACTTAAACAAGCCCAATTGCTTTCAGTTGTACTTATAAACAAAAAGTTGGAAGAGGCATTAAAATTATTGGGTATAGACACAACATCAAAGAAGAGAAAAGTTGTTGACATGCAAACTCATATGATTGAAAATCTTAGGAAAGGTTTGAACCAGGTAGGGAAGTGATCACAAACTAAAGATAAGACCATTACAAGAAGAGTTATGTTGACATCCATTGTAGGTAACACTATTCTCTGAAATAGACAAATATCTTCAGTTTCATCTTGGATTGGTTTTAGTAGGAAAACAATATCACAATATATTAAGAGGACAATGATTTTGGATGATAGCACCTTGGAAGGAAATTGAGAAATCATGTGTAGAGCTCCTCATTCTTATAGGATTAATGAGGGAATCAATAATTTGGTCACATTATTTTGGAATGATAATACTCATCGTTCATCAAATAGTAGAGATGTTATCATACATAGAATTGTAGCTAATCAATATGAACATCATACAAAACATTGGTTGGACACAACGTAACATGAAATGTATATGTCATTTTGTAGTTCAAATCCTAATATAAAGATTGGGAAAACATTGTTTGAAAGATTGAAGCCATATTATGTTAGGACAAACAAAGTGTTTGAAACTTGTTGTTTTTGTTAACATATTTAATTTGATCTCTATTATCAGGTTTTTTGAAAGTTCGTAGAAGACACTTATGGTTTTGAATATACTCCTCCTAATAGATGAAGTGAATTCATCTCATCTATTTTATGTGACAAAAGATATGATGTTGTTGATCAAATAAATTGCTTAAAAATAATATGTGATACATGAGTTGATTTGGCTCTTTTACCATTAAAAAATGAAATTATTGCAAGAGTTACAAATATGTAGAGAATGAAACAAAATTTGGGAAAGAATCTAAAAGATTAGAATATGTTGAAGAGGAACTAACTATTGGAGCATTTATGGAAAAATATAAAAAATTGATTCAACCCTACATTCATCATGCTTTTTTTTTGCAAAGTGGCAAGCACAACAATTCCAAACACTAAGAAACAATTTCCCACTTGGAACTATTCTATTAGTTGTTGATTTCGCAGAAAGCTATTTATTTGTTCATCAAAAGACGGTTCAATCATAATACTATTTTTCAGAGTAGATTACTATTATAGTATGTTTATGTTATCAACATGCACAGTTATATTTGGATGGTATTAAGAGCACATTTGAAGCACGGGTCATCAAGAAGGAATATCATTTTTATATAAGTGATGATAAAGAGCATGACATTCATTATGTAGAACACTACTTCAATATATTTTTTCCAAATTTGAAAGAAAGGAACATAAAAATTGATAAACATAATATTTGGTCAGATGGATGTGCTGCACAATTCAAATCATCTAGACCATTTTATGCGCTATGTAGATATAATCATAATGAAAACATACCACATGTATGGAGTTTCTTTGAGAGTGTACATGGAAAAGGTTAACATGATGGTGTTGGAGCTTGCATCAAACATGCTCTACAAAAGTATCAAATGAATTATAAGGGAGTTTGTATAAAAAATGCACATGATGTTGTTGAATGGTGTAGGACATATTTCACATTAAATGAGGATGACACATCATCACATCAAATTACTCAAGCAGTACCACATAGAGAATTTTGAGAGATAAAAGGTATGCACATGTTTCTAAATTATGCATGTGTGATACATATTTATTCTTGTTTAAATTTTACATTCTTTATTAAAATTTATAAAATGAAATTCATATTAAATATATGAACATGTGTTTAGGTGTGGATAGAAAAATTATGCATGGTTGCAAGAGGATAGAAAAGACATGATCTTTGCATTTAGTTATGAGTACAAACTATCGCAATTAGACGTTAAACACTAGGGATTACTCATGCTTTTGTTGTCACTGCATTGTTGACAACTATGAGGAATGTATGAATCAACAACATGGATATGTAGGTGCTTGGAATATGGTGCCACTAGTTGTTATTGATACATTGGATAAAGATGAAGATGAAAACTTTGATGACGTTCCTTTAATTTCTACTAATTATGATCATATTTCAGGATTGTTCAAAACTGGTAAGTATAATAAATTGAGTTTCACATTATATGGCATTGATTTTCACATTAAACTAAATCAATCTTAGGATATTAAAATTAGATTAACTTATTAGAACTAGAGATCCCCTTAAGACCTCCTCTTAAGTAGTTATATAAATATTTTGATGTTTGTTAAAGTGAACATGTTAAATGGATGATATTAAGTTTATAAATTACTCATGATTCATTAATTACATATTATGTTGTTATTTTCTATGATGGTTCAATTATATTACTTAATAGTTAAAGATCCCCTTAAGACCTCCCCTTAAGACATTAGGTAGGTTACTAATGACATTAGTTAGGTTACTTATGACATGTTAGTTCTAGATTACTTATATTACTTATAATCCATTAGTTACATATTAACTTGTTATTTTTTATTATATTAAAATTAGATTAACTAATTAGAACTAGAGATCCCCTTAAGACCTCCTCTTAAGTAGTTATATAAATGTTTTGATGTTTGGTGAAGTGAACATGTTAAATGGATGATATTTAGTTTAGAAATTATTTATGGTTCATTAATTCAATATTATCTTGTTATTTTCTATGACGGTTCAATTATATTACTTAATAGTTAAAGATCCCCTTAAGACCTCCCCTTAAGACATTAGTTAGGTTACTAATGACATTAGTTAGGTTAATTATGACATGTTAGTTATAGATTACTTATATTACTTATAATCCATTAGTTACATATTAACTTGTTATTTTTTATGATATTAGTTACATATTAAATTTTTATCACATGAGCATGTATCAAATCAAATCAAATAATATAACTATGTAATCATAATCAAATCAAATTATGCAACCGTTTAACTATAATTAAATCATGTAACCATGTAAACATAATCAAATCAAATCATGTAACTTTCTAACCATGTAATCAAATCAAATCATGTAACCATTTAACCATAATCAAATCATGTAACTGTCTAGCCATAATCAAATCAAATCATGTAACTGTCTAATCGTTTAATCAAATCAAATCAAATCATGCAACTATTTAACCATAATAAAATCATGTAACCATCTAACCATTATCAAATCAAATCATGTAACCATATAACCATAATAAAATAAAATCATGTAACTGTATGACCATAATCAAATCAAATCAAATCAAATCATGTAACTTTCTAACCATGATATCAAATCAAATCATGTAACCATTTAACCATAATAAAATCATGTAACTATCTAACCATAATCAAATCAAATCATATAACTATCTAGCTATAACCAAATATCATAAACACATAAATAATCTATGCATGTAGGTCCAGAATATATAAATGTCAAACATATGTGAAATGTTAAGAACATAAATTAAATATGCATGCAACAAATGTCCTAAGGCATCCTAGACTGCTCAAGTCACATAAGAATAGAGGGACCCTCTGACTGAGTGTCATGAGCATCCTCTGCACATGAAGTAGCAATAGACCCCTACAAATTTGGTACAACAACTTGTCAAATATATATGTACATTCATGTATTGTAACTATATACAAAGTATTTGAAATATATTAATACATGAATTTAAAATCAAGTATATTTAAAACCTACTTGAGCACTAGTAGGTGTCTGTTGGATATTTCTAATGCATCGGGGAGATTATTGTATATGCATTTAATATATTTAATCACTAAATTGAGGGAGGTTGTAATTACTATTGTTGTCATTCATTGATGTAGGAGCATTCTAGGGTACTTGGTGAATCTGCATGGAGGTGTGTTATTTTGGTTTTGTGGTACTCGGTTGTAGCTTTAACCAATGGTCTCATTTATTGAAGGAGGCTCGGTTGTTGAAGGAACTCGGTAAAACCTTTGGTGCTCAGCATAACTTGTACTCGGTGATGCTTGTGGTGCTTGGTCATGCCTAGCTGGCTTGGTTGTTTCTCTAGCGCTTGATAGTTTTGGTTTATCGATTGGGATTCTTGGGTGATTTGGTTGGCCAACTTGGTGCATTTATTCTTAGTATCTTTTGTTGTATTCTCCTATGTAGATCTTGAGGCTGACATGGAGAATTAAATAATTGTAAGACTATTTGAGAGATGACTTGTATTGCATTTAATATTTATTTGGTAGGAGTGAATAGTTGTAATTTGGAATCACCTCTATTCGTGTAAGTGTGTGGGGAAAATGTAAGATTCACTCCTAAATCCAAATCCCCAAAGGAGAGATCCAATTTGATCAACCAAGAGGTTAATACACAATCGAATCAATCTATAAAGAATATGAAAGAGAGTGAGAAACCCTATACTTCCCTATAGTTGGATTAAGCTTGAAATTTGAAATAATTGAAGTGCAAATACTAACCTTGAATTAGGGCAGATCTAGAAAATGCTAAATTCTGGCCTCTGTATGAACTTTCTGAAGATTTCGTCACCTATTCTAGACTGGAAATGTCAAGGTGGACAAAACCCATAAATCTTTTCTCCAAATTCACATAGGTCGACTTTGACCTTTTAAAAGGTCAAAGACCACATTATTTATTTGAAGTTTGATTCTGATTCTATTCGTAGATCTTGAAAGATTGCTAAAAAGGGTATTCAAATTTTCTCTCAGATCTAAGATTTCACACCTGTACCTGCAATAAAATGGGGGGTTTTTGGTTGTATGGGGGGTTTGCGTTGGTCAAACCCCAATTTAGGAATTAACCTTGAAATTGAATTGAAATATATGGTGCATAAACAAAGTAATTGAAAAAAATCACCTCGCTTATGTTGAAGTCCTTGTAGAGGATTTGAATGCTTCAATGAATGTAGGATGTCTCCAATCAATGGTATTTTGATCTTCAACACCAATCTTGATTTGATCTTTGCATATGAGAAGGTTTGAATGAATGGAGAAGGATGAATCTTCAAGGGGGCTCCAAACAAATTGAATCCTTCAATAGCTAACAATGGAACTCCTTGATGGATGATTACTTGAACACTTGAATGATTGAAGACTTGCTTGCACTTGAGAGCTCTAGATACTTGATTAAGAAAACTTGGTGATTGAGTGATGTAAACTTGATATGAAAATGAGAGAGGAAGACCTCCTTTTATAGTGATCTAGGGAACACTCCTCTAGATGGGTCACCTTGAAGAATTAAATCCCAATTAGGTCCTCACCTTTAGAAAATATACCTTGATTAAATACAATTAAAGGATTTACCATTTCAGAGCCCGAAACAACCAACCTAGAAGTGGAGAAATAACTTTCTCGAAAGCCAAACTACCAACATTTGAATTTTGAAATCCTACTGGGAAGAGGTCAAGGTCAAGGTTGACCTTGACTTGGTTAGGGTTGAGGTCAACCCTGACCTAGTTAGGGTCAAGGTAAACTTTGACCTCAAACCCTAACTTTGTCAGGATTTGCAGCAGAGGTTCCAGGAGATGCCAGAGATGCAGGATTTGATGTCAGAACAGGACCCAGTGTCAGGAACAGATAGAAAATCCTCTGCTCAATGTGATGAAGGACTAGGAGGTCTCATTTCTGAACCCTACCTAGAAAATAGAACCATGGAAGAGGGAAAATCAGGAAATTCCTTAAGATCTTAACCCTAATTTCACCTAGAATGAAGAAATCAAGTGCGGAGAAGAAGTGGAAAGTGGGGAGAAAGAAAAATACATGAAAAGACCCAATCAAGGTGCTTAACATGACCCCAAACCACTTACTCAGAGGGATAAACACTCTTAACATGGAAGTGCTTCCATTTTAAGATGATACATTAAGCCCCCACTTTAGCAAGAGTATGGACTCGATGCAAACTCTTGGTAAAGGAGATAAAAATAACAAGATAATCTTATCGTAATCTAAGGGACAGAGAGAAATCCCAAGCCCCCAGGGACTCAAGTCTTCATCGACTGTTAGATCATAGATAAGAGAGACATCTCTAAAGAGAAAAAGAAAAAGTGTGATTACCTAGCCCAATGAGAACTTACATCCCATTGTGAACCACAAAAAAAAAAGGTGGAACTGGAAAGATGGAATTGAACCGCCTAGTGAATGTGGCTACTCACTAGTCAACCCATCAAGGATTTATCCTTAGGAATATTCTATTCCATAAGAATAAATAAAAAACAAAAGAGATCCAGTCTTAAGGACACTTTTGACCTTAAGGGATCACAGTATATGTGTATTTGAAACTGGAGGGATCAAGAGATCCTAATATAAATTCATACTTTAAGGATTAGTTCTTAATCCAAAAAGAAAGATTGAAAAGTAAATTTAAAGTGCATGTCTTCCTTAGGATTTAGCAACTTATGTGCATTACCTTTAGAAGATTTAGCATGTTTTGAATTTCTCATAAGTGTGTGTGTGTAATAAGTGAGCAGAGTGTATGCCCCCACATTAAAGTCATTGCTAACACTTTAACAGGAGTAATGGCTTTAACAGAAACATAAACAACGCCACTGATTACATTTCTACGTCACGATGCCCTTAGATGAAGAAAAATCAAGGGAAATATCATAGAAACATACAGAGAACATGGAAGGGATCTACCTACCATGGGGTCAGTATGATCATAAGATAATATATATATATAATATTATTGCAAATGAATTGACATCATTCCCCAAAGGAAGTAGAACTACAATCACAAAGGAGGAAATATTACGTAAGTTATACGAAGAAGAATCTTTTCAGACCATGACACGGAGACCAAAAAGATTTAGTGCTACCATATCTCAAATCCAAGCAGATTACACAAGGAAACATTTACGAATAATAGCACAGTTACAACATAACATTGAACAATGCATAGAAGAGTAAAGATACATATAGAAGAATGGAACAATAGTTTCAATTCCTTCATCACCTTGTACTGATTGAGTAACAAGGATCATATAAAAGAATCTAACAACATTTAGCAATCACATTATGGGAGAAGCACAGTACAATAGACAAACATACAACAAAGCTACCATGAAGGACAAGCCACTCAAGCATGCCACCTACTTTCCCCATCTCGTTGTATATCATTTAGGGTAGGTGGGTAACTCACAAGAGGGACTATATCCAACACAGTAGGAATGATAGCCAGTTCCAAACAAGGATCCCCTTGAGAATCACTATGTTCAATACTAGGTGTAAGAGTTAATTGAGATGAAAGCATATTCAGCAAATCAATGTCAATGTCAATAGTCTCATATTCATCAGTAACATTATTAGTATCATCAAGAGTATCTTCGTCATCCAGATTAATCAAAATAGGATCTAAAATATGAATAGAATCATCATAATCATGCATGTGAACATCATTATTAGTAACAACATTATGCATAGGTGTATTCGTAGAAAGTAGAGATCTTTTAGCTTTAGCATGAGCACGATGCTTTTTACGACATTCATTAGTAGATTGGTTATGTTTTGATTTATTTGAAATAGGTTGAGAACTAGGAGGAACAATCAAAGGATCCTTCACAGGTTCTGTAGGAATATCAATAAGATTATCAACCATAGGAGCAACAATCACAAGATCTTAGATAGATTTAGTAGGAGGAACTTGATTAATAGAACAAGAATCCATAGTTGAAGGAGGTATCAAAGGTGTAGGTAAAAGACCACAATTAAGATCCATAGGAGGTATGCTTAATTGAAGAATCTTATGATGCTTATAAGCTTGATATGATTGAAAAAGATTATCAGGGCGAGGAGGACATGAATGAGATAAGGAAGGCCAAAAGAAATTCAAAGCAACACAATCTCTAGGCCTAGAAGGTTGATATAGACTATGATTGATCATCTTCACTTCATCATCATGAATGAACTTAAGACAATTATGTATAGGTGAAGCAAAAACATGCATGGTAGTTAACCAAGGCAAACCTAGCTTAACTTGAAATTGATCAGAAGTAGGAACCACAACAAAGGTAGTGTCCACAAGTTTTCCAAAAAGTTCAATCGGTAAAGTAATAGAACCAAATGAGGGATAAAGAAAACCATTACAAGTTTGAATCCACACATCTAATGTATCATAGAAGTTGTGTTGTAAGCTTTTCATAAAAAGATTTTCTTCAATGATCACATTGACTAAGGAGGTAGGATCAATAAGACAACCATGAGTAGGTATTTGAGCAACCCTAGCAGCAATGTAAAGGGGACCATTAGGAGCCTTAACAATCTCAGAGTCATCAAAGGTAATAAAAAGTTCATGAGGTCTTTTATCCTTAATTTGTTGTCGAGGTTTAGGTTGAGGTTTCACTTTAGGTTTGGGTTTAACTTGAGGTTGAGATAGAACTTGAAGTGAAGGTTGAGGTGGAGATATAGGCTTAGAAACATGCTCCACTTGATTAACAACATGATTAAGATCATCCATATTTGAATCATATATAATTTCCATAGCAGATGGTTGAGCAATAGTATTAGTATCATGCGTAGGTAAAGGATTCGTATAGATTTGAAGGTTCTGATTAGGAGGAGAGACAGATTGATTCCCACTACTATCCAGATTATCAATAGATAAAGCTTTAGCATCAATGAGATATTGGACCTTATGTTTTAAAGAATAACATCTCTCAATATCATGACCATTCTGATGATGATATTGACAAAAAGCATTTTGATCAAAAGATTTAGATGCAATCGTAGTAGGTAAAAGAGGTCGAATAGGAGGTAAAGTAATCATATTAGCAGCTATCAACCTATTCATAATAGCATGTAAAGTTTTAGAAAGAGGAGTAAATGTATGATCTAATCGAAAAGCAGTGGATGCAGAAGTGGCATTATGAGATGCAACAACAACCTGATCAGCAAATGCATTCGCTTATTCAGTTATCTTGACATAATTGTTGAATTTTTGAAACTTGTTTGGATTAGGAGCAACATCACTCTTATCAACGGGAATAGGAGCCATTGGAGTGTTGCTCTCAAACTGACTCACTTGTAATTGATAATGATGAAGTGCTGCACAAAGTTGTTGAAAAGAGGTAAATTCAGTAAGCAGAATCTCATCTTTAATATCCTTTTGCAAATTTGAAATAAACATACGTTGAATATCAATATCAGGAACATGATAAGAAATCTGAGCATGCAAATGCTTAAATCTACCAATAAATTTAGTTAACTTTTCTTTAGCACTTTGTTTACAATGCATTAAATTAGTCAAAGACACCTGCAGGCCAATATTGTTTTGAAATTGTTGAATAAAGGCATTAGCAAGTTGTGGAAAGGAATCAATTGAATAAGGAGGTAAAGAACAAAACCATTGTAAGGCCTTGTCATGAAATGTTCTAGCAAACAGTTTGGCTAAAATCCTATGGTCATGAGCATAATAACTACAAAGGATTTGGAATGTTTTAAGATGATGAACATGATCTCCCTTTCCATTATAATTCTCAAGATGAGGCATATCGACTTGCTGAGGAACAGGAGTTTGGATAATATCCCTAGATAAAGGACTTCCCATGTCACATGTAGGAATACTAAACTTGTTTTGAGTTAAGGAAGCAAGTTGTTGTTGTAAGGATGATATAGTTTGAGCCAAACTAATGATGGTGGAATCATTAGAGGAAATAGGAGGAGTAGCAACATTAGACACACTAGGTAAAGTGTAAGAAGCTGTAGGAATAGAAGACACAATTGGCGGAACACTAGGAACTACAGTTGGAAGAGGAGTGGAATAAGTGAAAGGAACACTATGATATGAAGGTTGTGATGTAGGAAGGGACATGGGAGGAATACTCATAGGAACAGAGGGAACCATCACAGTCACCAAAGGAGGAGTATAAATAGGAATACTAGGTAAAGGATTAGAAGGAGGTTCAACACTAGTGATAGGAGCAGTGAAACCTAAATCTTGAGCCTCTTGAGTTAAAGGTTTAACATTGGAATGAACAAGATGAGTAATACCACACAAGAGGTTAACACCTTGATTACTATCATAGAGAACTTTCTTAAGAGCCTCTATAGCTTGAATAGAATCTTGACCATGGTTTTCTTGAAGAAGCCAATTACCCATTTTATCAAGTTTAGTGGAAAGTTTTTGTACTTGTTTAGGAGGAACCCTTAAAGCATCATCCTCATCATGAGATGAGTGAGAAGAGTTCTACTCCATAGTAGGATTAGAATCATGAAGAATCAAGTTATCATTGGGGATCCTAAGGAAAGGAGAAGATTCAGGCTCAAAGGCACCCATGAGGCTACGACTTCTTCTAACCGGAATGTTATAAGTAGGACTAGTGGTAGTAAAGCTCATAAACCAATATAATGAAAATGAACTAAAATAAGAACACATAATTCATGAATATGAAATCTAATTAGCATACAAGATCAATCACAAAGGACAAATCTAATACTAATAAGATAAAAGAAAATCTAACACCAAAAAGAAAGAGAGTAAGCTAGTCGGGCTCACCAAAATGAATAGTTGTAATTTGGAATCACCTCTATTCATGTAAGTGTGTGGGGAAAATGTAAGATTCACTTCTAAATCCAAATCCCCAAAGAAGAGATCCAATTTGATCAACCAAGAGGTTAATACACAATCGAATCAATCTATGAAGAATATGAAAGAGAGAGAGAAACCCTATACTTCCATATAGTTGGATTAAGCTTGAAATCTGAAATAATTGAAGTGCAAATACTAACCTTGAATTAGGGAAGATCTGGAAAATGTTGAATTCTGGCCTTTGTATGAACTTTCTAAAGATTTTATCACCTGTTCTAGACTGGAAATGTCGAGGCGGACAAAACCCAGAAATCTTTTCTCCAAATTCACACAAGTCAACTTTGACCTTTTAAAAGGTCAAAGACCACATTATTTATTTGAAGTCTGATTCTGATTTTGTTCACAGATCCTAAAAGATTTCCGAAAAGGGTATCCAAATTTTCTCTTAGATCTAAGATTTCACCCCTGTACCTACAAGAAAATGGGGGTTTTTGGTTGTATGGGGGGTTTGCCTTGGTCAAACCACAATTTAGGAATTAACCTTGAAATTGAATTGAAATATATGGTGCATAAACAAAGTAATTGAAACAAATCACCTCACTTATGTTGAAGTCCTTGTAGAGGATTCGAATGCTTCAATGAATGTAGGATGTCTCCAATCAATGGTATTTTGATCTTCAACACCAATCTTGATTTGATCTTAGCATATGAGAAGTTTTGAATGAATGGAGAAGGATGAATCTTCAAGGGGGCTCAAAGAGATTGAATCCTTCAATAGCTAACAATGGAACTCCTTGATGGATGAATACTTGAACACTTGAATGATTGAAGACTTGCTTGCACTTGAGACTCTAGATACTTGATTGAGAAAACTTGATGATTGAGTGATGTAAACTTGATATGAAAATGAGAGAGGAAGGCCTCCTTTTATAGTGATCTAGGGCACACTCCTCTAGATGGGTCACCTTGAAGAATTAAATCCCAATTAGGTCCTCACCTTTAGAAAATATACCTTGATTAAATACAATTAAAGGATTTACCATTTCAGAGCCAAGAGTAGCTGACCTAGAAGCGGAGAAATAACTTTCCCGAAAGCCAAACTGCCAACATTTAAATTTTGAAATCCTGGCGGGAAGAGGTTGAGGTTGAGGTCAACCCTGACCTGGTCAGGGTCTAGGTTGACTTTGAACTCAAACCCTAACTTTGTCAAGATTTTTAGCAGAGGTTCTAGGAGATGCCAGAGATGTAGGATTTGATGTCAGAACAGGACCCAGTGTCTGGAATAGATAGAAAATCCTCTGTTTGATGTGATGAAGGACTAGGAGGTCTCATTTCTAAACCCTACCTAGAAAATAGAACCATGGAAGAGGGAAAATTAGGAAATTCCTTAAGACCTTAACCCTAATTTCACCTAGAATGAAGAAATCAAGTGTGGAGAAGAAGTGGAAAGTGAGGAGAAAGCCAAATACATGAAAAGACCCAATCAAGGTGCTTAACATGACCTCAAAACACTTACTCAGAGGGCTAAACACTCTTAACATGGAAGTGCTTCCATTTTAAGATGATACAAGGAGTTAATTAAGTCATCCAACTGACTTGTGGCTAAAGATTAGTATTTAAGGAGGGTTTGGGTAGTTATTTAGGGAAAACTTCTTGAGAGAACTAGAAAAATGAAGTTGTGGAAAAGATCCTAGATCCTATGAGATCTAGCAGATTAGATTGAATTCTGGTAGTTGTGAGAGAAGAGCTAGTGGTTTGCATGCTTGGAGACAAGGAGATTTCTTGGTGAATTGCAAGCACAAGTTCAGATCTGCCTTAGGGTTTCCATCAGTTGTTGATTTGTCTTAGAAATGGACTAGATGGTGTTGGATTGGATCTTGTTGATCTTGCAAAAATGTTTTGTTTGTAATTGGACCTAACTCAGAAGGCCTTACAGTCGGGCATGTTATTGGAAAATTTAATTTGATCATATCTTGTTGTGTTATTCCGCTGTGTTGTTGATTGGCTACAAGGTTAGATTGTCCTTAATTAGATCTGCCATCCTTGACTGCGTAAGGTGGTATCAAAGTTGAGTTGATCTTGTTGAGTGAAGGTTGACCTAGTAGGCTGATCTTGCGAAGTTGACCTTGTTGGTGAAGAGATCATATGATATGAGTTGCGATCTGTGGCACTGAACTTGTGGAATCTTGACCTAGTTGTTCGTGCAAGGTGGCAGGTTGATCTAAATTGCATACAACTTGGAGATTGTCACAAGGTGGTCGGTGTAGGTTTTGTTGTAGAGGGTTTTCTTATCTTTTATAATGCCCCTAAGAAGATTGGACCCTAGGGTGATTGTAGATCTCTATGATACTGTGAAATCTAGGATTATAGAGAAGGTGAAATCTGATTTCAGATCTGAGATGGAGTTGATGAAGAATGACATGGTTGTCGAGATCATGAGAGATATGACTGGTGTACCTCAAAATTTTGGTATCAAGGATGGTTAAGAGGAAGCTTCTAAAGACTTTGAAGGTGCCAGATCTAGTGGTGATGATCAGAGGGATAGATCTAGTGAAGACAAAACTACTTGGTTGTATAGATTTGAAGTTTGGTTGAATAATAGTTACCGAATGGAAGTTTCTACTTTCTCTGGTACTTTGAAGCCTGAGAACTTGATTGACTAGATTGGTGAATTAGAAAATTTCTTTGAGCTAGAAGAAATTAAAGATCCTCTTTGAGTGAGGTTGGCACAGACTAAGTTAAAAGGACATGCTACTCTTTGGTTGAAAGAATTACAAAGAGATAAGGAAGATGGAGGTGAAATGAAGATCAATTGGTGTAGGTTGATAGTGACTAAATTGAAAGCTAAGTTCATACCTACTGACTATGATCTTGACTTGTTTAAAAAGTTGTAGAATCTGAAGCAGAAAGATTTGACTATTGAAGATTATACTAAGGATTTCTACAAGCTTACTACTTGGTCTGAACATAGAGAACTTGGTAAGGAAAAGGTAGCTCGGTATGTGAATGGTTTGCGATTCAATATTTAGGATGAGCTTGGTATGTTGAAGATTGATTCAGTTGAAGATGCTTATCAGTATACTTTGAAGGCAGAAGATAAGTTAAAGATGAAACAACATGGTAATTCCTGAGGGAAGGAAAATATTGATCACTCAGTGAAGGATAAACTGACTACTAAAGATGAACAGAAACCTATAGAATCAAAGAAGAAGATAGGTAGAGTTATCTTTAAGGGTACTTGTTATAAATGTGGTGAAGAAGGACACCGTTCTTTTGAGTGTACACAAAAGAAGATTGGTGACCAACAAACCACTATGGTGAATGAAAATGTTGAGAATGAACCTGAATCTGAGAGCTTGCTGATTCGGTGAACATTGCTCGATACAAAGGAGGAACCTTGTCAGAGGAGAACTTGTTCAGAACTCGGTGCAAGTATAGAGGTAAACTTTGTGATGTTATTATTGACAGTGGTAGCACTGATAAACTTGTTGCTAAGGACATGGTTCAAAAACTTGGTTTGAATAGCATGAAACATCCTTATCCTTATAGGATTGGCTGGTTGCAAGATGATCATGCTCGGGAAGTAAGAGAACAATGCTTTGTTGATATTCAGATTGGCCAGTATAAGGATCTTGTGTTATGTGATATTATGGAGATGAATAGTTGTCATATATTTCTCGGTAGACCTTGGAAATATGATTGTAGAGCTATGTATAATTTTGTGAAGAATGTGTTTACTGTTGAGAAGGATGACATGAAGTTTTCCCTGATACCTTTGCTAGATACAACACTCGATAGGAGGAGCCTGAGTATTAGTAGCTAAGTGGAGTTGGTAGATCCTAAAGGTATGGATGATCAGTTTGGAGAAAAAACCTTTGTGTTATCAAGGAAAGACTTGAAGAGATAGAGGAAGATGAAGTGGAATAGTATGCAAGATGAAATGTTGGAATACACATATGTGAAGAACCAGTTCAGGGTTTATGTGTTGAATCCCAGAAAATGTTCTTCTCACATATGAACATCTTTTTGAACTTGGGGTGTTTGATGCAAGGGCATTCTAGGGTACTCGGTGAATCTGCATGGAGGTGTGTTATTTTGGTTCTATGGTACTTGGTTGTAGCTTTAATTGATGGTCTCAATTATTAAAGGAGGCTTAGTCACTAAAGGAACTTGGTAAAACCTCTGGTGCTTGACAGAACTTTTACTGGGTGATGCTCATGGTGCTCGGTCGATGTGCTTGCTTAGTCATGCCTAGCTAGCTCGGTTGTTTCTCTAGTGCTCGATAGTTTTGGTTTACTGACTGGGGTTCTTGGTGATTTGGTTGGCCGAATTGGTGCATTTATTGTTGGTATCTTTTGTTGTATTCTCCTATGTAGATCTTGAGGCTGACATGGAGAATTAAATAATTGTAAGGCTATTTGAGAGAAGACTTGTATTGCATTTAATATTTCTTTGGTAGGAGTTAATTATTTCATCTAGCCGACTTGTGGCTAAAGATTACTATTTAAGGAGGTTTTGGGTAGTTGTTTAGGGTAGACTTCTAGAGAGAACCAGAAAAGTGAAGTTGTTGAAAAGATCCTACATCCCACAAGATCTAACAGATTAGATTGAATTCTGATAGTTGTGAGAGTAGAGCTAGTGGTTTCCAGGCTTGGAGACAAGGAGATTTCTTGGTGGCTTGCAGGCACAAGTTTAGATCTACCTTAGGGTTTCCATTAGTTTTTGATTTGTCTCAGAACTAGACTAGCTGGTGTTGGATTAGATCTTGTTGATCTTGTAGAACTATTTTGTTTGTAATTGGCCCTAACCCAAAAGGCCTAACAACCGGGCATGTTATTGGAAAATCTAATTTGAGCATATCTTATTATGTTATTCTACTATGTTGTTGATTAGATGCAAGGTTGGACTATCATTAATTGGATCTGTCATCCTTGACTACGTCATTCATGTTTTGTCACTGATGTCAACATATGTTTCTATGAAGAAAAAAAACTAGTTATTACAGTATACAGATGTCGTACGGATGATTCAGAATGTGAAAACACAGTTGTGTGTACTGTAAGGCATTGTGATCTTATATCTAAGATCACATGATGTAATATTTCATATTGGTTGAGTTATAGAAGATTTAGTGAAGACTGGTCACTGGACTATGACAGTGGAAGTTGACAGAGTAAGTCTCTGAGTTTTGAGTATATCTTACAAGCGATGAGGATTAAATGTATGCAATATGAAGGGATGAAAAATAGAATACTAAGGATTGTTAGTTGATCTTAACAAGTCATGAGATGCATGATGATGTCAGATGTGGTGTATGTTCTGGAGGAGACCTATCTGGGGCCAACTTTGGAAGTGTAGCATGTATTATGGATTGCGATCATGTATTATAGAAATTGGATCATAATTATTGAATTGTAATTATTGTATACTTGTTTTAGATACCGTGTGTATCTTAGCAAGGGGTTATATGATTATTTGTATATTAGGAGAGCCTAATTGGCCAACCTGATCATTTATTTGTAATAGGGTATATATGTAATAAGTTTTCTTTTGAAAAGATATGGATGGATGAATGTGATGTTAAAGAGGATTGTGGAAGTTTTGAGCTTGTGTCTACTATATGTAGAGTAGAGGATAACTTATATAATTCATTGGAACTAATCAAGCAAAGATGGTTTTTATCAAACAGTTCAAGGATTGTGTACCTCCTTACATACACTTGTGTTCCAAACAATGAGTTCTGAAGGTGGACATAACCTTCTTTGGGTAGTGAGCCTACCCTTTTTCTTGACTCCTAATAGGGTTTTTCCTGTAACAAGGACTATGTACTCTAATGTTTTAATAATCTCATAATAGGGTTAATCTTCTAACAAGGATACTATACTCTCAGTGTATTATTAGTGAATGTTAATTCCCATCAGGGGTTTACCTTTAATAGGGTTTCCTCGACAACAAATATTGTGTTATTGTGTTGGCATTCATTATGTTCATTTAATTTGGTATTGATTCTATTTAAAGTTTAAAGTTTAATTATTTGTTATACAACTGATTCACCCCCCCCATTTGTATTGGTGGACTGTTATTCCTAATAATTGGTATCAGAGCTATTGGTCCTTAGAGATAAATCTTAACAACTTGAGGTGATCTTGGAGATGGCATTCTATAGGAAGGATAGTCCAAAATTTTATCTTGAAAACTTTGACAGTTGGAAGAACAAGATGTGAACTCATTTACTATGTCTGGGTATTGACTACTGGATGATTATAAAGAATGAGGTAACCATGAAGACTGAGATTGAATTAGACAAAGATACTGATGAGGAAAAGAAGACATTTTCTTATAACATGGTCACAAGGGAAGCTTTGATTAGCGCACTCTCTAAAGGAGAATTTACTGAGGTGAAAGATTTGGATTCAACACACAAAATTTGGATAAGATTATAAGCATTGTATGAAGGAGATAATTTTACTAAGTAAGAAAAATTACAAAAATGGAAAACAAGGATGGAGAAGTTACAAATGAAAGAAGATAAAAATTTTAGGGCTTATGTACAAAGAGTTACAAAGGTTGTGATTGGAATCAAAAGTTCTAGAGGCAGTTATGAAGAGGAAGAAGTGATTGCAAAGATTCTTAGATCATTGACACCTGTTTACAAGACCAAAGTCTAGGATATAGAAGAGATTATACCTTTGATTGCAAAATTTAGTAGGGAAATATTGATTTCAAAGTTAATTACCTTTGAAGATGCAGAGTTGGGAGATTCTTTACCTAAAAAACAACATTCAAGGCATCTACACACAAGAAGACAATATCTGGAATTGCGAGCTCTAACAATGGTAATATAAAGGAAGAGCTTGGTGAGTATGTTGATGAATGGGAACAAATACAAGAATAGGAAAGAAAGCTAGATGAATTTGTTGCCCTGATTGCTAGAAGAGAAAATAGAGGTAAGGGTAAATTTTAAGGAAAGTTACTTTTGAAATGTTTTTCATGCAATAATATAGGTCACTTTGCATCTAGATGTTCTACAAGAGTTCCTAATCACAAACCTAAGTTTTTCAAGCCTAAGTATTCAAAGGAAAATGAATTTTATTATGCTAGTGAAGGTATTTATGATGATGATGACTGTGATTATGAGGAGATTGGATTTATTGCTATTAAAGATGAAAAACCAGTGCATGAGGAAAAATCCTTAGTATCACATGTTGATAAGAGTTCTGAATGGGTTATAGATAGTGGTTGCTCACACCACATGACTGGAGACAAATTTTTTTTTCTTAAACTAATGAACTATGATGGTGGTGTTGTAATATTTGGAGACAATGTTCCTAAACCTATCATAGGAGTAGGATCTATTTCTCTAGATGGAAGGACTAATACTAATAATGTACTACTTCTTGATGGACTTAAGCATAACTTGTGGAGTGTTGGACAACTGATGGACAAATGATATCAATTAAAGTTCATTGATGGGAAATGTTTTATCAGAAGTAAGATAGGAAACTTGATTGTAACTGGTACTAAATATAGAGGTAATGTATTTGAGTTGAATACATCTAGAGCTTCTTATTTTGTTGCAAAGATAGATGATAGCTATTTATGGCACATAAGGTTTTTTCATGTCAATTTTGATAATATTATGAAGGAAATCTTGACTTATGTAGTAAGAGTGATGAAGGGTGCTCCCCTTAATACCACAAACACATAACAGAAATAGAGAAACAACAACAATATGCAAGAACAGAAAATTGGCTTCTTATTATCTCCACAAATGTGGAATTACAAACTTTCAGAATTACAATATGCAAAGCCACATGGGCATTCCCTTACAATATTCTATAGGAAAAAGCCTCGAACTATTACCCAGATCTATTACCCAGACTATTCTGAACTGCCTAAGACAATAATACAACCTTCCTTATATAGGCAATTTTCCACCGCCTGGGAAGGTTCCAGAATTTTAGCCAATAAGGCCGACCAACTTAGAATTATTTTATTTTACATTTTATTACATCATAGTCGGCTCAAGATAACCTTGAAAACCCGAACATAAATTTTGAAGAAAATTATTTTCTGCCATTTCAGGTGGCCCAACTTCCGAAGACCATAAGTCATCACCAGTTGACTCGCTCGGCTATTATAACCCCATTTCGGGAATGCCACGAAGCACTCTACAGGCTTGATTGGCGCAAGCGCCCGTCACCCAAATTTTTGACCTCATCTGGGGCCTCTAAAGCCTTCAAAACTGAGTTCAAAGTTTCTGTACCCTGCTGCCAGTACCAAAAATCTTCAATATCTTCCAATATACACTTGATCTGGCAATGAAACTTTACTGGCAGACTTATATGACCAAAATGAACCTCCAAGAAAGAAATAAGATCATTCTGAGCACATGCAAAAATTACCAAAAATAGTAACTTTCCATAAATAGTAGCTCTGCACAAAATAGCCCTTATTGAATACAAAAATAGAAATATTTTTGGGTGATGCAAGATTGCTCTTACACCCAGGATGCTCCTGCATCAGACACCCGGGGTAATTTGAGAAGTGACCCTGTCACGACTCAGGTGTGCAGAGGAAAACCAAGACGGTTAACCTCCTCCTTTGTTAGCCATGATGAATCTTCAATAGGTCATCCTTTCCATTTGACCAGATATTCTTCATATGTCATGTTCCTTGTGCTTCTGCCAACATGACTGTCCAGTATATCTTCAATCTCCTTAGTGTCTGAACTAGTTGCTGGAATACTCCACTATGCTGCTGTGATCTCATCTTCAACACTGCCTTCATGATACTCTGTCAGATCTGAAATGTTAAACACTGGTGAAATATTTAGCTCAATAGGCAATTCTACCTCATATGCATTTCCTGAATCATGTTTCTTCAATATCCTGCATGGTCCAAACTTCTTCATTTTCAGCTTGTTATATGTACCAACTGGAAACCACTCCTTCTGCAAATGAACAATGACTTCATCACCAACCTGAAATTCCTTATACCTCCTTTTCTCATCTGCCTTAGCCTTATACTGTGTATTCATCTTGGTAATATGCTTCCTCACCTCCTCATGGATGTTCTTCAAATGTTCTGCAAAATCCTCAGCTTCAGCACTACTTATTTCTCCTTTATCTATCTTCCTCAATTCAGATGCATTTCTTGGACTACTTCCATATACAATCTGGAATGGTGATTTACCAGTGCTTCTATTGATAGAATTATTGTATGCAAATTCCGCCTGTGATAAAATCAAATCCCATCCTGTTGGCTTATCTCCAACCAAACATCTCAGCAGATTTCCCAAACTTCTATTCACCGCCTCTGTCTGTCCATCAGTCTATGGATGATGTGATGAACTAAACTTCAAATCTATCTTCAACTTCTTCCACAATGTCCGCCAAAAATATCCAACAAACTTAGTATCTTGATCTGAAACTATGGTCTTTGGCAAACCATGAAGTCTCACTACTTCTCTGAAAAACAATTCTGCTACATGAACAACATCATTAGTCTTCTTGCAGGGAATGAAATGTGCCATCTTTGAAAATTTGTCAACCAACACAAAAATTGAATCGTGTCCCCGCTGTGTCCTCGGTAAACCAAGAAAAGGTCCATGCTGATATCCTCCCAAGGCTTCTCTGGTACAGATAATGGCTGATACAACCCTGTATTCTGCTTCACTCCTTTTGCCATCTGACATACTCTGCAACTCTGTACAAACTTCTTCACATCTTGCTGCAACTGTGGCCAATAATAATTCTCACTAACCAAACCAAGGGTTTTATCATGACCAAAATGTCTAGCCAATCCTCCGCTATGCTTCTCCTTGATGAGATTCTCCCTCATAGAACTTCGTGGAATGCACAACTAACTCCCTCTGAATAGCATATCATCCTGGATGATGAAATCCAACCATTTTGTCCTGTCTAGAGTAACAGGTTCTGTACAAGCTTTCCAAGCTTCACCAAAATCAGGATCCTTTGGATACAAATTCTTGAGTTCCTTGAACCCAACCACTTCAATCTGCATTTCTGTCAGCAATAGTTGCCTTCTGCTAAGAGCATCTGCAACCCTATTAGACTTTCCACTCTTGTGTTTCAAAACAAATGTATAACTCTGCAAAAACTCAACCCATTTCAAATGCCTCTGATTCAACTTTCCTTGACTATTCAAATATTGCAAAGCTTGATGATCAGTATACAAAACAAACTCCTTAGGAAGCAGATAATGTCTCCACTTCTTTAATGCTTGAACTATAGCATAAAATTCCTGATCATAAATAGAATACTTCCTCTTGGCATCATTTAACTTCTCACTAAAATACGCAACAGGTTTACCTTCTTGACTCATAACAGCTCCTATTGCAGTACCACTAGCATCACAATCTACTTTAAACACCTTATTGAAATCTGGAAGTGCTAAAACAGGTTGTTCTGTAACTTTTTGTTTCAATAATTGAAAACTCTTTTCTGCCCCATTAGTCCACTTAAACTCTTTTCTATCCCCTCTCATTGTTTCAGTCAAGGGTCCACAAATACTGCTAAAATTTCTGATAAACTTTCTGTAAAAGCTAGCTAGACCATGAAAAGATCTTACCTCAGTAGCACTCCTTAGAGTAGGCCATTCAAGGATAGCCTGTACCTTCTCTGGGTCCATTTTTAGACCTTCTGCTGAAACTACAAATCCCAAATACACTAACTCTTTCTTCACAAAATTGCACTTCTTCAAATTAATCAACAATTTCTCTTCACTCAACTTCTCAAATACCATACGAATATGCATCATATGCTCATCCAATGTCTTACTAAAGATCAAAATATCATCTAGGTAAACAATGACAAACTTACCTAGAAATTCTTTCAGAACCTCGTTCATGAGCCGCATGAAAGTGCTCGGTGCATTGGTTAGCCCAAAAGGCATGACTAACCACTCATACAGTCCTTCCTTTGTCTTGAAGGTAGTCTTCCATTCATCTCCTTCTCTGATCCGAATCTGGTGATATCCACTCTTCAGATCTATCTTTGTGAAATACACAGCTCCAGTCAAACAGTCCATAATATCATCCATTCGTGGCAATGGAAACCTGTACTTGATTGTGATCTTATTTATTGCTCTGGAATCTATACACATCCTCCATTCTCCATTCTTCTTTGGTGCTAATACCGCTGGGAGAACACAGGGACTCAGACTCTCATGGATCAATCCTTTCTGTAACAACTCATGTACTTGTCTGTTCAACTCCTCACTTTCTGCAGGTGTCATTCTGTGTGCTGCCTTGTTCGGTAAACTTGCTGCTGGGATCAAGTCCATCTGATGGCTGATCTTCCTGACTGGTGGTAATCCATCAGGCATGTTATCAGATACAATATCCTGAAACTCATTCAACAAATTTACAACTTCTACAGGAACATCTTCTACTTCCTCTTTACCAGCTTTTGGAATTAAAGCAAAACATACATGCTCATGCCTCATACCATCTAGGAAATTTCTTCCATCAACAAAAGTTATCCTTGCAGTACCACATACCTTTTCTTCAGTCTCCTTCAATGGTTTTAGCTTATGTCGCACTCCATCCTTTGTCAGGGAATAGGTATTCGGACGACCATCATATACAGCACATCTGTCAAACTGCCATGGTCTACCCAACAACATATGACTTGCATCCATAGATATGATATCACATAATACCTCATCTTGGTATCCGCCGATCTTGAACTTTACCAGGCATTGTTCACTGACCATGACCTTGTGGTCATCCTGCACCCAGGCAATCCGATATGGATGTGGGTGTTTCTGTCTCTTGAGCTTCAACTTTGTCACCATCTCTTCTGACACCAAATTGTCAGTGCTTCCACTATCGATAATCACATTACAGCATTTACCCTCACACTTGCATCTAGTGGGAAACAGGCTCCTCCTTTGTTCAGGTTCATTCTCACCAGTCAGCAAGACTCTTCTATTAATTAGTGTTTCTCCTCTTTCAGCATCTTCAGAATTTGATGATCTAGCATCTTCATCGACATGTGCAACTCTGGCCTGGCCTTCATTTCTCCTATCTATTCTGCCTTGGCGCTGAGGACTTTCAAATGCCCTATGACCTTCTTCTCCACAGTGAAAATATGTTCCACGGAAGCCACCTCTTCCAGATCCTTGGCCTCTTCCTCTTCCTCTTTGATCTCTATTATTCTGATCCTGGAAGTGATTGAAATTATTTCCTCGCTGATTCTAACTGCTACTGGCCTCATCCTTCTTTTTCGGATCTTCATTTCGGCCACCATATGACCGTCCACCAGATCATCCACCGTGACCTCTTCCGTTTTGTCTGCTCTCAAACTTCTTGTTCAGCTTTTCCTCTACTTTTAGGGCAAACTGGTATGCCTCTTCAATACTGTTCATTCGAACCAGATTCAGCTCCTCCTAAATGCTTGGCCTTAACCCATTAAGGTATCGGGCAACTTTCTCCTTATCAGCTTCTGCATGGCCTGTTCTGATGAGAAGTCGATAGAACTCCTCTGTATACTCCTGAACAGATCTTCCTGCTTGCTTCAAACTTTGCATTTTCTTTAGTAGATCAAGCTCATAATCAACAGGAATGAACTGTCGCTTCAATTTATCCACCATCCGATCCCATCTTGTGATTTTATCTTTCCCTCTTCTATTTCGCTCCAATTGAATTTCTTGCCACCAGATCTTCGCATGACCTTTCAGTCTGGCCTTCGCAAATTTGACCCTATCAGGATCCTCAACATCTTCATACTCAAAATATTCCTCACATTCATTGATCCAGTCAATCAATTCTTCTGGGTTAATATTTCCAGAAAATGTAGGAACCTCAATCTTAGGTCTTTTCCCAATCTTGGAAATCGCCCGAAAAAGTCTTTCTTCCTCTTGGTTCACAATTTCAGCTTCTCCTTCTTGATATTCTTCTTCGACTTCATCCTCGCTTTCATCTCTGACATTAAGATTCATTCCTCTATGAATCTCTTCTTGTAATGCTCGCACTTGTCTCTGCAGCTCTCTAACCTCAGGTGTTACAACACTAGCTCTTCCGCCACGTTCCCTTCATGGAGGCATTTTCGCGATGCGCGCTGAAACCCTAGCCACGGTCCTGGTGCTAACTGCCTCACAGTCGGCGATCCGTTTACACACTCAAGAACTCCTGCTCTGATACCCCCTGATGAAGGGTGCTCCCTTTAATACCACAAACACATAACAGAAATAGAGAAACAACAACAATATGCAAGAATAGAAAATTGGCTTCTTATTATCTCCACAAATGTGGAATTACAAACTTTCAGAATTACAATATGCAAAGCCACATGGGCATTCCCTTACAATATTCTATAGGACAAAGCCTCGAACTATTACCCAGATCTATTACCCAGACTATTCTGAACTGCCTAAGACAATAATACAGCCTTCCTTATATAGGCAATTTTCCACCGCCTGGGAAGGTTCCAGAATTTTAGCCAATAAGGCCGACCAACTTAGAATTATTTTATTTTACATTTTATTACATCATAGTCGGCTCAAGATAACCTTGAAAACCCAAACATAAATTTTGAATAAAATTATTTTCGGCCATTTCAGGTGGCCCAACTTCCGAAGACCATAAGTCATCACCAGTTGACCCGCTCGGCTATTATAACCCCATTTCGGGAATGCCACGAAGCACTCTACAAGCTTGACCAGCGCAAGTGCCCGTCACCCAAATTTTTGACCTCATTCATGGCCTCTAAAGCCTTCAAAACTAAGTTCAAAGTTTCTGTACCCTGCTGCCAGTACCGAAAATCTTCAATATCTTCCAATATACACTTGATCTGGCAATGAAACTTTACTGGCAGACTTATATGACCAAAATGAACCTCCAAGAAAGAAATAAGATCATTCTAAGCACATGCAAAAATTATCAAAAATAGTAACTTTCCATAAATAGCAGCTTTGCACAAAATAGCCCTTATTGAATACAAAAATAGAAATATTTTTGGGTGATGTAAGATTGCTCTTACACCCAGGATGCTCCTGCATCAAAGAGACCTACTAAAAATTGTAAAACCATCTAACACTATGTGCAGAGAATGTGTTATGGGGAAAGAAGACTAGAATTAGTTGTAAAAGTAATTTATATACAACAAAAGGAAAGTTGGATCTCGTACATACAAACCTATGTGGACCTACAAGGACAAGATCATAATATGGTGAAAGGTACTTTATAATTTTTGTTGATGACTTTTTTAGAATGATGTGTCCATCACTTACTTGAAAGAGAAATCAAAAGGATTTGACAAATTCAAGTTATTCAAAGCAAAAGTAGAGAATGAATTAGGCTTAAAGATAAAATGTTTGATATCAGACAAAGGTGGTGAATTTACTTCAAATCTATTCAATTCATATTGCGAAGAGAATGGAATACACAGATAGACATCTTCTCCTAGGAATCCACAGGAAAATGGAATAGAAAAGCAAAGGAACAGATCGATATTAGATGCTGCTAGGAAAATGTTGCTAGAAGGAAATGTACCCCATGTACATTGGAGAGATGATATTGGGACAACAATATATACATTGAACATAATTCAAATTAGGGAAGGTACAAAGATCAAGGAGGCTGTTACTACAGAAGAAGAAGAACAAATTGAAACTGAATGTGAAAATGAGATTTGTGATGACGACACAAATGAGACTACTGAGATTCCTAAGACTCTAAGGTATGTTAAGAAAAATCATCTTGTAAATTAAATTATTGGTAACACAAGTCAAAGAGTAATGACTAGATCAAAGATGAGGGAAGAAATTTGTTTAATTTCTCAAGTTGAACCAAAGAATACTGATGAAGCTTGTAGAGAGGAATATTGGATCAAAGCTATGTAGGAATAATTAGATCAGATAAAGAAAAACAAAACTTGGGAATTGGTTCCTAGACCTAAAGAAAAAAATGTGATATGAACTAAGTGGGTTTTCAGAAACAAAATGAATGAAGAAGGAATTGTTGTAAGGAACAAAGCAATATTGGTATGCAAAGGATATTCACAACAAGAAGGCATAGATTTTGATGAGACATTTTCTCCTATTTCTAGGATAGAATTTGTGAGATTATTTTTAGTTTATGCCACTCATAAGGACTTCAAGGTATATCAGATGGATGTAAAATTTGCAATCCTAAATGGGGATCTTGAAGAGGAAGTATACATAGAACAACCTGATGGAATTCCTCTGGTCAAAGATAAAGACATGGTATGCAAGTTGAAGAAGGCATTATATGGACTAAAGCAAGCTCCAAGAGCTTGGTATACAAGTTTAGAAAAGTGCTTACTTCGCCTTGGATTCAAAAAAGATAATGCTGACAGTAACTTGTATTTGAGAACTAGTGAAGATGTAATTTTGATAATAGATTTTTTTGTTGATGATATTATTTGTGGAGGAAATGATGAGATGTGAAAGAAGTTTTCTATATAAATGGAGAATGAATTTGAGATGTCCATGATAGGTGAAATGAATTCTTTCTTGGACTGCATATAAATCAGAGCAAAAATGGCATTTTCATTTCTAAAACTAAGTATGTTAAAGAAATGTTGAAAAAGTTTGGAATGGAAGATTGCAAACTAGTTGGTACAACCATGGTGACTGGTCTTAAACTGACAAAAAATGATTGAGACAAAGAGTATTTTTTAGACCAAGTATAGATCAATGGTTGATGGATTACAATATCTGACTCACTCAAGACCACATATTGCTAATGCTATTGGAATTGTGGCTAGATATTAGACAGATCCTAAAGAAATGAACTTGGCTACTGTAAAAAGGATATTTAGATATCTGAAAGGAATAATGGAATATGGCTTATGGTCTGATAGAAATGATGACTTTGAACTACATGCTTATACTGATGTAGATTGGGCAGGAAATATTGATGATAGGGAGAGTACTAGTGGAGGTACATTTTTTCTTCAAAAAAAGTTGGTTTCATGGCTAAGTAAAAAGCAACATTGTATAGCTCAATCTACAACTAAATCTGAATATGTTGCTATTGCAATTATATGCACTCAAATTGTTTGGATGAAATAAATGCTGAAAGATATTGGAATAACTTTCATTGAACCAGTGATTATCCATTGTGATGACACTAGTACAGTAAATATGTCAAAGAATCCTGTGATGCACTCTAAAACTAAGCATATTTCTATTAAGTATCACTTCTTGAGAGATAAGGTAGCAGAGAAAGAAATAAGGTTGGAATACATTAACATAAAGGAACAGATAATAGACATCTTTACAAAGCCATTGCCAAAAGATGCCTTTGAGTATCTCAAAGGTATGCTTGGGGTGCAGGCCCCTCCAAGTGTGATGTAGGGATGCATCAGTCCAGAGGTTTTCAGAGCTCCATCTTATTCTGGACTTGATGTATGGATCTAATCCTCAGGGGGAGTGATCATTGAAGATCTAAAAAATATATTTGGGTGATTCAACACCTGATTGATGAAGGAAGTTGATGTCTTATGGCACCCTTTGAAATTTTTGTCAAAGGGGGAAAGAGACTATGTGAAAATCCCTACTATATAAGGAGAGATTCTATGGAGAAGAGTTCACTGTTTAAGATTATGTTGAAGTTACTGAGAGAATAATTTTTGGGTTGATGGATTTTCCCATATGTTTCCATCAATGCCAAAGGGGAAGAATGTTGGATATTGCTAATGCATTGGGGAGGTTGTTGGATATGAATTTAATATGTTTAATCACTACATTGAGGGATGTTGGAATTACTAATGTTTTCATTCATGTTTTATCATTGATGTCAACTTATGTTTCTATGAAGAAAATAGACTGGTTATTATAGTGTCCAGATGTCGTACAGATGATTCAGAATGTGTGAACACAGTTGTGTTTACTGGAAGGCATTGTGATCTTATGTCTAAGATCACATGATGTAATATTTCACATTGGCTGAGTTACAAAAGATTTAGTAAAGATTGGTCACTGAACTATGATAGTGGAAGTTGACAAAGTAAGTCTCTAAGTTTTGAGTATATCTTACAAGCGACGAGGATTCAATGTATGCAAGCTAAAAGGATGACAGATAGAATAATAAGGAATGTTAGTTGATCTTAGCAAGTCATGTGATGCATGATGATGTTAGATGTGGTGTATGTTCTGGAGGAGACCTGTCTGGGGCTGACTTCAGAAGTGTAGCATATATTATGGATTGTGAGCATGGATTATGAATATTGGATCATAATTATTGAATTGTAATTATTGTATACTTGTTTTAGATATCATGTGTATCTTAGCAAGGAGTTATATGATTATTTGTATATTAGGAGAGCCTAATTGGGTGACCTGATTATTTATTTGTAATAGGGTATATATGTAAGATCTTTTGTTTTAAAAAGAAATGGATGGGTTAATGTGATGTAAAAGAGGATTGTGGAAGCTACGAGCTTGTATTTGTTGGATGTAGAGCAAAGGATATCTTATATAATTCATTGGAAATGATCAAGAAAAGATAGTTTCTATTAGACAGATCAAGGATTGTGTATCTCCTTATATACACTTGTGTTTTGAATAGTGAGTTCTGAAGGTGGACATAACCTTCTTTGGGCATTGAGTATACTCTTTTTCTTGATTCCTAATAGGGCCTGTCCTCTAACAAGGACTATGTACTATAATGTTTCAATAATATCCTAATAGGGTTTATCTTCTAACAAGGATACTATAATCTTAGTGTATTATTAGTGGGTGTTAATTCCCACTGGGGTTTTACCTTTAATAGGGTTTCCTCAAGAACAAATATTGTGTTATTGTGTTGACATTCATTGTGTTCATTTAATTTGGTATTGTTGTTATTCAAAGTTTAAAGTTTAATAATCTATTATACAACTGATTCACCCTCCCCTCTCAGTTTTATTGGTAGACTGCTATTCCTAACAGTGTCACCTCTGCTAAATCTCTCATACATACACGCTCTTATCCCACACTAGAGGTAGTAAACTCATGCAACTATGCCTACAAATATTATATATAGAATATAGATGTACGTGAGCATTAGTATTGAATAGAAATAAATTGAAAATTAAATTTATACATGGGTCTCAAGAATAAGAGGATCATCAACGTGTACCATCACATCATCTACAAAAACACCATCACGCACATCATCTCTAGTACCAATCCTCTCTAATCAGGAGCATAATGGGGAGTGTAGCCAAGAAGGGAGTGGTGTAGATTCAAAGTAAGAATAAATTAGAATATCCATAAATGAAGCCATGTCTATCTTAATATCTATAACTGCTCCTCAAAACCATCTAGGCCCTCCCTTGTGATGCAAACATCACCAAGATGTATCCCTCTGTGTAACTGTAGAGTGATTAGTGGGTGCATAGTGCTCTGAATTATGAGATGCATGAGATGATGGTGTGCTCTAAGGTGGTGGAATTAGAGGGCCCTGAGAGACTCTAACAGTGTCTATAACAGACTATATAGGGAGCCTCTTTGACTGAGCAATATAGGCATCAGACTGTAATAGGTCCTCCAATAAATACAGTGTCATCTCAATGTAACTTTGATGTCTTGTAAGAGCACGTATATCACATGGTCTAGGGAGACCAACATCTCTATATGCCTCATTAGTAGGGGTGAACTGTTGGAAACACTTGTCTGAAGGAAATTGCTACTCAATTATGTATTGTCTTTGATGTCACACAATGTCATAGTCCGCAGCAATCAGTTTCTACCGAGCTTAGTCGGTCTGCCAGATAGGAATATTAGTGCTTACCGAGTCCACTCGGTTATCAAAGAAAATCAGTGTCTACCGAGTTCACTCGGTTACCAAAGGAAATTCAGCATTTACCGAGTTCAGTCGGTCATCGAAGAAAATTTAGTGTTTACCGAGTTCAGTCGGTCATCGAAGAAAAGTTAGTGTTTACCGAGTTCAGTCGGTCATCGAAGAAAAGTTAGTGTTTACCAAGTTCAGTCGGTTATCGAAGGAAAAGGATTGTCGGTGTTTACCGAGTTCCCTCGGTCTCCGAAAGATTATAGAAAGTTATGGTCACCGAGCATTGTCGGCCCTTGAAGGATTTTTTTTTTGCAAAAAGAGTTTGCTTAATTCAGCCGACTGTTATACTAAATAATGTCAATTTGACAAATCTAAAATCATATAAATAAAAGGTCAAATGTGAAAAATGAAGAAGATAGACAGCAGAAGATTTACAGAAGAAAAGCAGGAAAGGTGTATGCGAATTTGTGAAGGATGTTCAAATATCCTTGAGGTGCAGCAGAGATTTATTCGATCAGAAAGGATCAGACTTATGCAGAATAGAGATCTGTAATCAGCAAGACAGTTGCATTATTATACAGGTCATTTTTCATTGTTACCTTCTTATCATTGTAACAGTGAATTCTAAATCTCTTAACCAAGTTGGTTTAACAACCATAATGTAAATCCTCTAACAAGGTGACAATTCCATTGAATTGTTTTCAAGACCTCTTACCAGGCCACTCCTAGCAGGGTGTTTTAAATCCTCTAACAAGGTCACACCTAAAAGTGTGTTTTGTAACCTTTTACCGGGTTGGCTTCTAACCGGGCATCACTTCAGAAAAGTGAAAATCAGTATCTAGATACATTGGTGGTTTTTTCCCATATTGGGTTTCCACGTTAAATCTTGTGTCTCTTGTGTTCTTAATTGCTTTCTCAATCATATACATGTGTTGATGAATATATAAAGATAATATTGCTAATACTTTCTGCATCTTCAAAGTTACTGCAATCTATTTACCGAGTGCTAAAACAGATAACATTGTTAAGATATCCTAAGGGATCTGCAAAGAATTAAAAGAGAAGTGTTTTTATGGTTGACTGATTCACCCCCCCCCTCTCAGTCACTTCATCCATATTCCATCATGAACTACTAGATGATACCTTTGAAGATGTTTGAGGTTGACTTGGTCTAGTCATAATATATCTAGTGAGTGTATCTAAAGTAATACTGGGGGCCACAACTGTAATGTGTCCAATCCTATCGATTTCTTCCCTCTAGGAAGCAATGCTAACTCTGTCAGTAGTATCGGTCATGGATGGCACTAGTGTAGGTGTCCTTTATCCAACCAAGTGCCTATGTCTTGACTCAACGCGATCATGCCTATGATACTGATCGCAATCTGTAACTCTACTACTCCACTATCCTAAGTACCCTAGAAGATCTAAGTAGTTTATGTATTGAGACCCAAATAGACGGTTGATTCAAAGTTTTCTAAGTCTTGTCCTGGTTCTACTTTTTGAAATTTTGACCTTGAAAGTAGCCATTTTCCTTTGAAAATCTCTCCCACCTTTTAAATCTTTAAGTGTGTATCTTTTTGAAAAGTGACTAAGTCTAAGTTTTAATGAGTTTAATATTTTTCACTTGGTCACTAACTCGCTAAGCCCCATAAGCTACCAATTGCAAGCTCATGATTTCTTTTGATTAAGTCATGCTAACCACCACGAGTGGTTGAGCAGTTAAGTTTCCTTTGTTTCTAGATCGTGGGTAGTTTAGATGTTTAGAAGATAATCGCTGTGATGCCGCAAGTTCCTAGTCCAAACCCTTTATCACTAAGTTGCTAACTATTTTAGAACCTTATCACTAACCGCTACAACTAAGTGATGGTTATGTTTTTCCTTTAGTCACCAGATCGCATACATCTTTGGTGGTTAGCAAAATCCTTGGTGACCTGGTGAGTGTTAAGTTTTGATGTTTGTCACTGGCTCACTGTTTCTTTTCATAACCTTGATGTTTTCTTTATGAACTAACGAGGTGATGCTAGGTGTCCATATTGCAATGTAAGGAAAGGTTTCAAATCAATGGTGGTCGTTAACCCATGGAGCATCAAAGAATATTCTAAATCTCCCAAGAAGTTAACGAGAAAGTGCCACGTAGTGGTTGGTGGGTCCGATATTAGATCTTTGGGTAGAGATTAAAGAATAGTCATATCAAAGCTACTCCAACGATTGGCGCATTACCGCTAGCTGAATATGCATGATGAATATTCTTCATGGGATCATGACTAGGTGACACCTATTCATTACATCATTTGAACTTTTCTCGATCACCTCATTGGCAAACATAAATCTTGTTTTTAAGTTCACATGATGTCCATTCCTTCCTGATGTGGACATCACTATATATGTCACTAAGTTGTAAACATGGTCAATCAACATAAGCTCCACTGATATTTCTATTAGGCATAAAAAAGCATCCGCAAAGACAAATATTAAGTGCTTCAATCCCTGAATGAAGCTTTGGGATATCTCTTGGTGATGAAACTATCAGACAAAAACAAAGATCACTAAGGAAAAATTTTGTGCATCATGATTGCCAATCATGTTATCAAGGAGTCTTGTGGTGATAGTTTCATCTTGGCAGTTGGTGGGGCCAAGGTCAAAGCTTAGGCTAAATTTAATGGATGGTCAGATCAGTTTTAATCTGATGGTAGGTGCAATGACTTGATGAAAAGTTGCAGGGAATTTATCCATTGTGGGATCACAACCTAGCAACACATGTCTAATATGCCAAAAGGGGATTATGCTTGTTGCTAGCTCGTAGGGGTCTTAAGCAGTTAAAGAAAATGTCAGTGAGATTGCAAATGAAGAGAAAAGTTAACAAACAAAGCTTATCACTAACTTTCTAAGTCTTTGAGTGGTTAGAGGAAACTATCAGTGAGCTGAAAAGTAATGAAGAAGGTTAGTAAAAGTGGTCAGCCACCGAATCATAGAAGTTTTAGGTGGTAAAGAAAAATTCTATTGAGTTGGAAATAACGGTTTAGGGTCAGTTGCTTGTCCTCTAGTCGCTAGCTTGTAGAAGTTCTAAGAAATGATAAGAAGTGATACCGATCAGGTGAGAATCTATTGCGTTCAATGAATTTTATTTGTTCGCTAGGTTGCGAAGGTCTGTGGCGATTAGTAAGAAATGCTTGTGACCTTGCAAGTGTGTGTTTTAAAAGACTAGTTGCCAACTCGCTGCAATCTGGAAAGTTTGTCATAAGTGTTGGTGATTTGGTGAAGCATCTGCATAAAGTGTAAAAAGTGTATCAGTTCAACCAATGAGTGATTGACACCTAGATATATATGTTTGAAATGCATGGTTATGGTCTAAAACTATAATAGAAAAATAGAAGCTATTATAGTATACCGGCCTGTTGAAATTTTTTGAAGCAGAGATCGTTGTGAAGATTGTATAATCATGATTGCAGGCGTGTTCACCTTTGACTACAACCCTTTTATACCCTCCATTTTCAATGATGACATGATTATAAAGGTAATTATTACATGGAGTGGGGAATTTAATTCCAAGATGGAAAAGAGAGAGTCCTTTGTAGCTGTAGATGACACCCTGTACATGGTGGTTTTCAATGATGTACTTGATGCCATGTTTGGGGTATAAATAGGGGTTGTAAAGTACATAGCAGAAGAAAAGGTTGTGGAAGAATCCAAGTGGGATAATGTAGTCAAGCATCAGAATGGGATCAAATCATTTGACTGGCCTTTAGATTAAGAGGTGGCAGAGTGGGAGGCCAACTTAAAGAAGAAGAAAAGAAATCCAATTGTTGATGACCCATCATTAGATCCAAAAGAGTGAAGGACACATGGCACCTGAGCATTGATAACATGGAGGATAGTTACCTCAATGTGATTGAAGACCATCTAGTACAATAATTTGAAGCTATGTTGAACATTCTCACACAAATGCACCATGATGTTACTGCAGACATGATCAGACGTAGTGGTTCTGGCATGCCATTTTGTCAAAATGATGTTTCTATTGCCCTAGCCATTCGTAGCTTTTTCCATCCTGACTCATAACAAGATTCCAAGATGGCTAGAGATATATATTATAAGTTGAAATTATTGTAAAGGCCCTTCTTCCCACATTTTGATACTTTGGAAGAAAGGGGCAATACAATTATGGTTTGGGACCTGTTGTGTTATTTTATGAATGTTTTGAGTTCTCAAAATGTATTGAAATTGAAGATGTTAATGAAAATGTTGTTTTAAATCTCATTTTGGAACTTGATTCTCTTTGTCTACCATTTTAAATCTTTATGAATTAGGACCATAAGGCAGTTTAGATTCATTGATTTATAAGGTAGATTGAGAGATAGTTACAGGCTGTTTTCATGGAAAATATAAATCTTGATGGTTATTTCTCAAGGTTTAGGGAGGGTTTACAAATTTGATGGTCTAGTGCTGATTTGTTAGAAGTTATGTGTAAGGCATGGAATTTTTAAGAGGGTTTGAAATTCATTTCCAGTAATGTGTTCATGCATATATACATTATAGACTTTGTGCCCTAGGATTGTAAGCACTGGTCATATTCTAGAGTTGTTTAAAATTTTAAAATAACTAAAATATTTTATGTACAAGTGTTGTCCTATAAATGTTTGAATCTATGTCAAGAGGACACTAATCCACTGTGTGATTTTATAAGGTGGCAAATCAAAAAAGTATACCTACTTGAGTTTGTGGAGCTCAAAGTGGAGGATTTCTCATCCTCATTAAGTTAGATCTTTTTCGTGGAAGATTTAGAAGTGGGCAGAGAGAGTGATAGGCATGTTTTGTCAATATATTTGATCTGCAGGAAAAATATCCAACACGGACCTCAACGTAAACCTATTGTGCAAAGTAAAGTGGAATTTGGTCGTTATTTGGATAATGACCATGTTTCGCAAGGAACCCTGAGTATATCATGCATGTTATCTCTGGTACCACACAACATGTAACTTGATATGCTCTAACCTTGCTCCTCTCTCGATAGCAAGGGAAAACCTCTCCTTTGATAATATCCTTTGAGACCCATGACTGGACCTTAGCTAAGGATATATCTTTGGAGATCTTTGATCTCAACTCTTAGAAAATAAAATCAATAATATGTGGAGTCTATGATGTCTACCTCCTCATGTGCGCAGACAAATCCTATAGAATACACAAAATGGTAGTGCAAATATCTCTATAAACGATGTCCTCAAAGGAAGCTATAGAATCTTGTAGTTGCCCCATCTCCTAGGTAGAATACTAAAATATTTCCCCCATATCAGGAACATCAGGCACCTAATGTGGGGCACCCTGTGCTGGCATCAGGCTGGGGGGGTAGCCTGTGCCAAGTCATCTTGCCCATGTATGATACCCTATGTCAGGTCACACTATGCACAATCATGTGTGTCAATCTAAGGGCAATATACATTATTAAATGTTAAAATTTAAGTACATTACTTATGTGCAGGTAAAATAAGATTAAAATCTAAAATTATACAAATACAATTATACATTTAATTATTTGACCTTGCTCTTAAGTGGATATTAGGTCTTAAGGGTCCTATTATGTCTTATTAGGTATTATTAGGTCCTATTGGGTCCTATTAGGTCTTAATTAGGTCCTATTAGGTCTTAATTAGGTCCTATTGGGTCTTAAGGGTCTTATTGGGTCCTATTGGGTCTTAAGGGTCTTATTGGTTGAATGTTAGGTCTTAATTGGTCTTAAGGGTATTATTAGATCTTAGTTGGTCATAATAGGTCCTATTATGTCTTAGTCAAGGTCATGTTAGGTATTAATTGGTCTTAATAGGTCCTATTAGTCACATTAGGTCTTCAGCAGTTCTATTCAGTCTTAAGTGGTCCTATCAGGTCTTAAGGGTTCTATTATGTCTTAATATGTCTTATTAGGTCCTATTAGCTTTGAGTTAGGTCTTAATTTGTATTAAGGGTCTTATTAGGTCTTAATAGGTCTTAAGGGTCCTATTATGTCTTAGTCAAAGTCATGTTAGGTCTTAATTAGTCTTAATAGGTCCTATTAGTCACATTAGGTCTTAAGCAATGCTATTAAGTCTTAAGTGGTCCTATTAGGTCGCAAGGGTCCTATTATGTCTTATTAGGTTTTATGAGGTCCTATTAGGTCCTATTGGGTCTTATTGGGTCATATTAGGTCTTAATTAGGTCCTATTGGGTGTTAAGGGTCTTATTGTGTCCTATTGGGTCTTAAGGGTCTTATTGGTTGAATGTTAGGTCTCAATTGGTCTTAAGGGTCTTATTAGGTCTTAGTTGGTCTTAATAGGTCCTATTATGTCTTAGTAAAGTTCATGTTAGGTCTTAAGCGATCCTATTAACTTGTAAGTGGTCCTATTAGGTCTTAAGTGTCCTATTATGTCCTATTAGGTCTTATTAGATCCTATTAGGTCTTAATTAGGTCCTATTAGGTCTTATTAGGTCCTATTAGGTCTTAAGGGTCTTATTGGGTCCTATTAGATCTTAAGGGTCTTATTGGTTGAATGTTAGGTCTTAATTGGTCTTATTAGTCAAGGGCATGTTAGGTCTTAATTGCTCTTTATAGGTCATATTGGTCACATTAGGTCTTAAGTGGTCCTATTAAATCTTAAGTTGTCCTATTAGGTCTTAAAGGTCCTATTATGTCTTATTATGTATTATTAGGTCCTATTACATCCTATTGGGTCCTGTTAGGTCTTAATTATGTCTTATTGGGTCTTAAAGGTCTTATTGATTGAATGTTAGGTCTTAATTAGTCTTAAGGGTCTTATTAGGTCTTAGTTTGTCTTAATAGGTTCTATTATGTCTTATTCAAGGTCATGTTATGACTTAATTGGTCTTAATAGGTCCTATTAGTCACATTAGGTCTTAAGTGGTCCTATTAAGTCTTAAGTGGTCCTATTATGTCTTAAGGGTTATATTATGTCTTATTAGGTATTATTAGGTATTATTAGGTCCTATTAGGTCTTAATTAGGTCCTATTAGGTCTTAAGAGTCTTATCAGGTCATATTGGGTCTTAAGGGTCTTATTGGGTCCTATGGGGTCTTAAGGGTAATATTAGGTCTTAGTTGGTCTTAATAGGTCCTATTATGTCTTAATCAAGGTAATGTTAGGTATTAATTGGTCTTAATAGGTCCTATTTGTCACATTAGGTCTTAAGCAGTCTTATTAAGTTTTAAGTGGTCCTATTAGGTCTTAAGGGTCCTATTAGGTCTTAAGGGTCCTATTATGTCATATTATGTGTTATTAGGTCCTATTAGGTCTCAATTAGGTCATATTAGGTCATATTAGGTCTTAATTAGGTCCTATTAGGTCTTAATTAGGTCATATTAGGTCTTAAGGGTATTATTGGGAGAGAGAGAGAGAGAGAGAGAGAGAGAGAGAGAGAGAGAGAGAGAGAGAGAGAGAGAGAGAGACTAAGTGTGAAGACATATCTAGTGTTCATTAAAGTGTGATGATATTTTTAAGGGGGTGGGAGGTGTCTTAAGGGTTTTGGTCAGAGAGTCTTAATTTTAGTGTCAAATAGTAGTACAGTAAATAAATAAAGTCTTAATAGACAAGGAGAGAGAGAGAGAGTCTTAAGAGGGTGTGGACAGACTATTGAGGAGTTTGGTGAGAGAGTCGTAATGGACACATGGGGAGAGACAAAGTTTTAAAATTTTCTAACATTTCCTAATAAATTATCTAATTTTTTCAAAGGTTTCAATTTTTTCTAAATTTTCCTAAACTTTGATATTTTTGAAAATTTTCCTAAGTTTTAATTTTTTCTACATTTTCTTAAATTGTTCAAAAACTTTCTAATAAAAACAATTTAAAACTAACAATTTAACATTACTAATTAAAAATAATTTAAAAACATACAATAAGATTACTAAAAATCTAAATTTTTCTAACATTTTCTAGTTTTTTCTAATATTTGATAGTATTTTTCTAGCATTTTCTAGTATTTTCTAGTATTTTCTATTATTTTCTAAGATAATTTTTTAAAACTAAAAATTATTGAAAAATGAAATAACCATTTCAAAATTAAAAAATGAACTAAAATAATTAATAAACGTATAATTTACAATAAAAAATAATTAGAAAAAAAGAAAAATGCATGTACTTGGAATATACGACGGTTGAAGGAGATAGAATGGAAGACAAGAAGGATGAAGTCTGCGAGAATGTCACAAAGTCATTAGGGGGTTCTCTCCAATAGTGGGGTCTACTGTGCTCCTCCAATAGTGACTGTGAAATTGACACCCCTCCGTCAAAAATTTGTAGTAAATCCAGCCTAGGGGGTCTTCGCGTGAATGGGGTCTTCACCCAAAGACATCATCACCCCTTCATGTGAAGTACTCTGCATCAGGGTTTTCATGTAAAGGGATGGTTTGCCTTCATGTGAAGACCCCCTCTTTGTGCGAAGACATTAAAACATGAATATTTTTGCCCGACCAAATTTCCTTCGTACCCAAAAGTGGGACTCAATTTTGTGGGACCACCTTGCTAGGAATGCTCTTTCAATGAAGGTATAATTCAACTCATATTTGACCAAGGTCCTACTAATGTAATAAATTGCCTTCTCTTTGCCATTTTCATCTTCTTGAGCTAGTAATGTACCTAAAGAATTCTTTGTTACTAAAATTTATCATAACAAAGGCTTGCCTCTTATTGGTGGCATCAATATAGGTGGATTCATAAGATACTTCTTGAGAAGTGCAAAGGATTCTTCACATTGATCATCCCATTTGAATACTACGTCCTTGAGGAGTTAAGTAAATGAATGAAATTTATTGGCTAATTGAGAAAATATTATTATTATGGATTGCAGTCATCCTTGAAGTGATCTCATTTGTCTTATGTTCCTTGGTGCCCCCATTTCCATTATTGCTTTGACTTTGGTGGGTTTTATCTCAATACCTTTCATTGATACTATATATCCAAGAAATTTTCCAGATTGTACACCAAAAGTGCACTTTTTAGGATTCGATCTTACTTTGAATTGTTCAAGCCTTGTAAAGATCTTCTCTAGAATTGAAAAGTGTTCTTTCCTTGAATGATATTTAGCCAAAATGTAATCAACATAGTCTTTTAGGAACTTGTGCATCATGTCATAGAATATGGTATTCATGGTTCATTGATAGGTTGCTTTGACATTTTTTAGACTGAAGGGCATCAGATTCCAACAAATGGTTCTCCAAACACATGTAAAAGTGGTCTTGTCATGATCTTCAGAGGAAATCTTGATTTTGTTATATCCACTAAATGCATCCATGAGAGAAAATATAGAATGGCTTTTCATCAAATCTACTATTGCATCAATGTTTGGTTAAAAAAAATCATCTTTAGTGCATGCTAGGTTGAGATCTCTAAAGTCCCTGCATACTTTGATTGCTTTTTCAGGTTTGGAAACTTGCACAATGTCGAAAATCCACTCAATATAATAAATTTTTGTAATGAAACCAACCTTAAATAGCTTCTCCAATTCATCTTTGACTAGTAATGCCATGTATGGATGCATTTTCCTCAACTTTTGTTTGACTGGTTTAACTCATGGCTTGATGTTCAAATGATGCATAATGAGATTTGGGTCCAATCTACTTGTCTATCCTTGAAAAACTCCATAAATTATTTTTTTTCCTCCTCTAATAATGAAGTTGCAAGGTGTATAATCTTAGGCTCTGATTCTATACCAATGTTTACTTTTTATGTGGGTTTAATCTGATGAAGGTTGCTCCCCTTAATACCACAAACACATAACAGAAATAGAGAAACAAAAACAACAATATGCAAGAATAGAAAATTGGCTTCTTATTATCTCCACAAATGTGGAATTACAAACTTTCAGAATTACAATATGCAAGGCCACAAGGGTAAACAATGACAAACTTACCCAGAAATTCTTTCAGAACCTCGTTCATGAGCCGCATGAAAGTGCTCGGTGCATTGGTTAGCCCAAAAAGCATGACTAACCACTCATATAGTCCTTCCTTTATCTTGAAGGCAGTCTTCCATTCATCTCCTTCTCTGATCTGAATGTGATGATATCCACTATTCAGATCTATCTTTGAGAAATACACAGCTCCACTCAAACAGTCCATAATATCATCCATTCGTGGCAATGGAAACCTGTACTTGATTGTGATCTTGTTTATTGCCCTAGAATCTATACACATTCTCCATTCTCCATTCTTCTTTAGTGCTAATACCGCTGGTATAGCACAGGGACTCAGACTCTCACGGATCAATCCTTTCTGTAACAGTTCATGTACTTGTCTGTTCAACTCCTCACTTTCTGTAGGTGTCATTCTATGTGCTGCCTTATTTGGCAAACTCACTCCTGGGATCAAGTCCATCTGATGACCGATCTTTCTGACTGGTGGTAATCCATCAGGCACATTATCGGATACCATATCTTGAAACTCATTCAACAAATCTGCAACTTCTACAGGAACATCTTCTACTTCCTCTTTACCAGCTTTTAGAATTAAAGCAAAAAATACATGCTCATGCCTCATACCATCTAGGAAATTTCTTCCATCAACAAAAGTTATCCTTGCATTACCACATACCTTTTCTTCAGTCTCCTTCAATGGTTTTAGCTTATTTCGCACTCCATCCTTTGTCAGGGAATATGTATTCACATGACCATCATGTATAGCACATCTGTCAAATTGCCATGGTCTACCCAACAACATATGACATGCATCCATAGATATGATATCACACAATACCTCATCTTGGTATCCGCCAATCTTGAACTTCACCAGGCATTGTTCATTGGCCATGACCTTGTGGTCATCCTGTACCCAGGCAATCCGATATGGATGTGGGTGTTTCTATCTCTTGAGCTTCAACTTTGTCACCATCTCTTCTGACACCAAATTGTCAGTGCTTCCACTATCAATAATCACATCACAACATTTACCTTCATACTTGAACCTGGTGCGAAACAGGCTTCTCCATTGCTCAGGTTCATTCTCACCACTCAATAGGACTCTTCTGTTAATCAACATTTCTCCTCTTTCAGCATCTTCAGAATTTGATGATCTGGCATCTTCATCTACATGTGCAACTCTGGCCTGGCCTTCATTTCTCCTGTCTATTCTGCCTTGGCACTGAGGACATTCAAATGCCCTATGATCTTCTTCTCCACAGTGAAAACATGTTCCACAGAAGCCTCCTCTTCCAGATCCTTATCCTCTTCCTCTTCCTCTCTGATCTCTATTATTCTGATCCTGGAAATGATTGGAATTATTTCCTCTCTGATTCTGACTGCTACTGGCCTCATCCTTCTTTTTTGGATCTTCATTTCAGCCACCATATGACCGTCCACTAGATCTTCCACCACGACCTCTTCCATTTTGTCTGCTCTCAAACTTCTTGTTTAGGTTGTCCTCTACTTTTAGGGAAAACTAGTATGCCTCCTCAATACTATTCATTCTAACCAGATTCAACTCCTCTTGAATACTTGGCCTTAACCCATTAAGGTATCGGGAAACTTTCTCCTTATCAACTTCTGCATGGCCTATTCTGATGAGGAGTCGATAGAACTCCTCTGTATACTCCTGAATAGATCTTCCTGCTTGCTTCAAACTTTGCATTTTCTTTAGTAGGTCAAGCTCATAATCAACAGGAATGAACTGTCGCTTCAATTTATCCACCATCCAATCCCATCTTGTGATTTTATCTTTCCCTCTTCTATTTCGCTCCAATTGAATTTCTTGCCACCAGATCTTCGCATGACCTTTCAATCTGGCCTTTGCAAATTTGACCCTATCAGGATCCTCAACATCTTCATACTCAAAATATTCCTCACATTCATTGATCCAGTCAATCAATTCCTCTGGGTTAAGATTTCTAGAAAATGTAGGAACCTCAATCTTAGGTCTTTTCCCAATCTTGGAAATCACTTGAAAAAGTCTTTCTTCCTCCTGGTTCACAATTTCAGCTTCTCCTTCTTGATATTCTTCTTCGGCTTCATCTTCGCTTTCCTCTCTGACATTAAGATTCATTCCTCTGTGAATCTTTTCTTGCAATGCTCGCACTTGTCTCTGCAGCTCTCTAACCTTAGGTGTCACAGCACCAGCTCTTTCGCCACGTTCTCTTCATGGAGGCATTTTCGTAATGCGCACTGAAACCCTAACCACGGTCATGGTGCAAACTACCTCACAGTCGGTGATTTGTTTACACACTCAAGAACTCCTATTCTGATACCACTTGATGAAGGTTGCTCCCCTTAATACCACAAACACATAATAGAAAGAGAGAAACAACAACAACAATATGCAAGAACAGAAAATTGGCTTCTTATTATCTTCTTATATTCTGTAGGACAAAGCCTCGAACCAATACCCAGATCTACTACCCAGAACTATTCTGAACTACTCTGAACTACCTAAGACAATAATATAGCCTTCCTTATATAGGCAATTTTCCACCGCCTGGGAAGGTTCCAAAATTTTAGCCAATAAGGCCGACCAAACTTAGAATTATTTTATTTTACATTTTATTACATCATAGTCGGCTCAAGATAACCTTTAAAACCTGAACAAAAATTTTGAACAAAATTATTTTCTGCCATTTTAGGTGGCCTAACTTTCGAAGACCATAAGTCATCACCAGTTGACTCGATCGGCTATTATAACCCCATTTTGGAAATGCCACGAAGTGCTTTGTAGGCTTGATCCGCACAAGCGCTCGTCACCCAAATTTTCAACCTCATCCAGGGCCTCTAAAGCCTTCAAAACTAAGTTCAAAGTTTCTGTACCCTCCTGCCAATACCGAAAATCTTCAATATCTTCCAATATACACTTGATCTGGCAATGAAACTTTACTGCAGACTTATATGACCAAAATGAATCTCCAAAAAAGAAATCAGATCATTTTGAGCACATACGAAAATTACCAAAAATAGTAACTTTCCATAAATAGTAGCTCTGCACAAAATAGCCCTTATTGAATATAAAAATAGAAATATTTTTTTGGGTGATGCAAGATTGCTCCTACACCTAGGATGCTCCTGCATCAGACATCGAGGGTAATTTGAGAAGTGACCCTATCATGACTTAGGTGTGCAGAGGAAAACCAAGACAACTAACCTCCTCCTTTGTCAGCCATGATGAATCTTCAACAGGTCATCCTTTCGACTTGACCAGATATTCTTCATATGTCCTGTTCCTTGTGCTTCTGCCAACACGACTGTCCAGTATATTTTTGATCTCCTTAGTGTCTGAACTAGTTGGTGGAATACTCCACTGTGCTGCTGTGATCTCATCTTGAACACCTCCTTCATGATACTCTGTCAGATCTGAAATGTTAAATACTGGTGAAATATTTAGCTCAGTAGGTAATTCTACCTCATATGCATTTCCTGAATCATGTTTCTTTAGTATCCTACATGGTCCAAACTTCTTCATTTTCAGCTTGTTATATGTACCAACTGGAAACTGCTCCTTCCACAAATGAACCATGACTTCATCACCAACTTGAAATTCCTTATACCTCCTTTTCTCATCTGCCTTAGCCTTATACTGTGCGTTCATCTTGGTAATATGTTTCCTCACCTCCCCATGGATGTTCTTCAAGTGTTCTGCAAAATTCTCAGCTTTAGCACTACTTATTTCTCCTTTATGTATCTTCCTCAATTCAGATGCATTTCTTGGACTACTTCCATATACAATTTAGAATGGTGATTTACCAGTGCTCCTGTTGACAAAATTATTGTATGCAAATTCTGCTTGTGGTAAAATTAAATCCCATCCTGTTGGCTTATCTCCAACCAAACATCTCAGCAGATTTCCCAAACTTCTATTCACCACCTCTGTTTGTTCATCAGTCTGTGGATGATGTAATGAATTGAACTTCAAATCTATCTTAAACTTCTTCCACAATGTCCGCCAAAAATATCCAACAAACTTAGTATCTCGATCTGAAACTATGGTCTTTGGCAAACCATGTAGTCTCACTACTTCTCTGAAAAACAATTCTTCTACATGAACAACATCATTAGTCTTCTTGCAGGGAATGAAATGTGTCATCTTCAAAAATCTGTCAACTACTACAAAAATTAAATTATGTCCCCGTTGTGTCCTCGGTAAACTAAGAACAAAGTCCATACTGATATCCTCCCAAGACTTCTCTGGTATAGGTAATGGCTGATACAACCCTGTATTCTGCTTCACTCCTTTTGCCATTTGACATACTCTGCAACTCTGTACAAACTTCTTCACATCTTGCTCCAATTGTGGCCAATAATAATTCTCACCAACCAAAGCAAGGGTTTTATCATGACCAAAATATCCAGCCAATCCTCTACTATGCTTCTCCTTGATGAGATTCTCCCTCATAGAACTTTGTGGAATGCATAACTGACTCCCTCTGAATAGCATATCATCTTGGATGATAAAATCTAGCCATTTCATCCTGTCTAGAGTAACAGGTTCTGTACAAGCTTTCCGAGCTTCACCAAAATCAAGATCCTTTGGATACAAATTCTTGAGTTCCTTGAACCCAACCACCTCAATCTGCATCTATGTCAGCAATAGTTACCTTCTGCTAAGAGCATCTGCAACCCTCTTAGACTTTCCACTTCTATGTTTCAAAACAAATGTATAACTCTGCAAAAACTCAACCCATTTCAAATGCCTCTGATTCAACTTTCCTTGACTATTCAAATATTGCAAAGCCTGATGATCAGTGTACAAAACAAACTCCTTAGGAAGCAGATAATATCTCCACTTCTTTAATGCCTGAACTATAGCATAAAATTCTTGATCATAAACATAATACTTCCTCTTGGCATCATTTAACTTCTCACTGAAATAAGCAACAGGTTTACCTTCTTGGCTCATAACAGCTCCTATTGCTGTACCACAAGCATCACAATCTACTTGAAACACCTTATTAAAATCTGAAAGTGCTAAAACAGGTTGTTCTATAACTTTTTGTTTCAACAATTGAAAACTCTTTTCTGCCCCATTAGTCAACCTAAACTCTTTTGTATCCCCTCTCATTGTTTCAGTCAAGGGTCCACAAATACGGCTAAAATTTCTAATAAATTTTCTTTAAAAGCTAGCTAGACCATGAAAAGATCTTACCTCAGTAGCACTCCTTAGAGTAGGCCATTCAAGGATAGCCTGTACCTTCTCTGGGTCCAGTTTTAGACCTTCTGCTGAAACTACAAATCCCAAATACACTAACTCTTTCTTCACAAAACTGCACTTCTTCAAATTAATCAATAATTTCTCATCTCTCAACTTCTCAAACACCATACGAATGTGCATCATATGCTCATCCAATGTCTTACTAAAGATCAAAATATCATCTAGGTAAACAATGACAAACTTACCCAGAAATTTTTTCAGAACCTCGTTCATGAGCCGCATGAAAGTGCTCGGTGCATTGGTTAGCCCAAAAGGCATGACTAACCACTCATATAGTCCTTCCTTTGTCTTGAAGGTAGTCTTCCATTCATCTCCTTCTCTGATCTGAATCTGAATATATCCACTCTTCAGATCTATCTTTGAGAAATACACAGCTCCACTCAAATAGTCCATAATATCATCCATTCATGGCAATGGAAACCTGTACTTGATTGTGATCTTGTTTATTTCCCTAGAATCTATACACATCCTCCATTCTCCATTCTTCTTTGGTGCTAATACCACTGGTACAACATAGGGACTCAGACTCTCACGGATCAATCCTTTCTGTAACAGTTCATGTACTTGTCTATTCAACTCCTCACTTTCTACAGGTGTCATTTTGTGTGTTGCCTTATTTGGCAAACTCACTCCTAGGATCAAGTCCATCTGATGACCGATTTTCTTGACTGGTGGTAATCCATCGAGCACATTATCGGATATAGTATCTTGAAACTCATTCAGCAAATCTGCAACTTTTACAGGAACATCTTCTACTTCCTCTTTACCAACTTTTAGAATTAGAGCAAAACATACATGCTCATGCCCCATACCATCTAGGAAATTTCTTCCATCAACAAAAGTTATCTTTGCATTATCACATACCTTTTCTTCAGTCTCCTTCAATGGTTTTAGCTTATATCGCACTCCATCCTTTGTCAGGGAATAGGTATTCACACGACCATCATGTATAGCACATCTGTCAAACTACCATGGTCTACCCAACAACATATGACATGCATCCATAGATATGATATCACACAATACCTCATCTTGGTATTTGCCAATCTTGAACTTCACCAGGCATTGTTCATTGACCATGACCTTGTGGTCATCCTATACCCAGGCAATCCGATATGGATGTGGGTGTTTCTGTCTCTTGAGCTTCAACTTTGTCACCATCTCTTCTGACACCAAATTGTCAGTGCTTCCACTATCAATAATCACATCACAACATTTACCTTCACACTTGCACCTGGTGTGAAACAAGCTCCTCCTTTGCTCAGGTTCATTCTCACCACTCAACAGGACTCTTCTGTTAATCAACGTTTCTCCTCTTTCAGCATCTTCAAAATTTGATGATCTGGCATCTTCATCTACATGTGCAACTCTGGCCTGGCCTTCATTTCTCCTGTCTGTTCTTCCTTGGCGCTGAGGACATTCAAATGCCCTATGACCTTCTTCTCCACAGTGAAAATATGTTCCATGGAAGCCTCCTCTTCCAGATCCTTGTCCTCTTCCTCTTCCTCTCTGATCTCTATTATTCTGATGTTGAAAATGATTGAAATTATTTCCTCTCTGATTCTGACTGCTACTGGCCTCATCCTTTTTTTTTGGATCTTCATTTCGGTCACCATATGATCGTCCACCAGATCTTCCACCACGACCTCTTCCATTTTGTCTGCTCTCAAACTTCTTGTTTAGCTTTTCCTCTACTTTTAGGGAAAACTGGTATGCCTCCTCAATACTGTTCATTCGAACTAGATTCAACTCATCCTAAATACTTGGCCTTAACCCATTAAGGTATCAGGCAACTTTCTCCTTATCAGCTTTTGCATAGCCTGTTCTGATGAGGAGTCGATAGAACTCCTCTGTATACTCCTGAACAGATCTTCCTGCTTGCTTCAAACTTTGCATTTTCTTTAGTAGGTCAAGCTCATAATCAACATCAATGAACTGTCACTTCAATTTATCCACCATCCTATCCCATCTTGTGATTTTATCTTTCCCTCTTCTATTTTATCCACAATATGCAAAAACAGAAAATTAGCTTCTTATTATCTCCACAAATGTGGAATTACAAACTTTCAGAATTACAATATGCAAAGCCACATGGGCATTGCCTTACAATATTTTGTAGGACAAAGCCTCAAACCAATACTTAGATCTACTACCTAGAACTATTCTGAAGTACTCTGAACTGCCTAAGACAATAATACAACCTTCCTTATATAGGCAATTTTCTACCACCTGGGAAGGTTCCAAAATTTTAGCCAATAAGGCCGACCAAACTTAGAATTATTTTATTTTACACTTTATTACATCATAGTCGGGTCAAGATAACCTTTGAAACCCGAACAAAAATTTTGAAGAAAATTATTTTTCGCCATTTTAGGTGGCCCAACTTCCGAAGACCATAAGTCATCACCAGTTGACCCGATCGGCTATTATAACCCCATTTCAGAAATGCCACGAAGTGCTCTGCAGGCTTGACTGGCGCAAGCGCCTGTCACCCAAATTTTTGACCTCATCCGAGTCCTCTAAAGCCTTCAAAACTAAGTTCAAAGTTTCTGTACTTTGCTGCCAATACCGAAAATCTTCAATATCTTCCAATATACACTTGATCTGGCAATGAAACTTTACTGGAAGACTTATATGACCAAAATGAACCTCCAAGAAAGAAATCAGATCATTCTGAGCACATACAAAAATTACCAAAAATAGTAACTTTCCATAAATAGCAGCTCTGCACAAAATAGCCCTTATTGAATATAAAAATAGAAATATTTTTTTGGGTGATGCAAGATTGCTCTTACACTCAGGATGCTCCTGCATCAGACACCGAGGGTAATTTGAGAAGTGACCCTATCATGATTCAGGTGTGAAGAGGAAAACCAAGATAGCTAACCTCCTCCTTTGTCAGCCATGATGAATCTTCAACAGGTCATCCTTTCCACTTGACCAGATATTCTTCATATGTCCTGTTCCTTGTGCTTCTGCCAACACGACTGTCCAGTATATCTTCGATCTCCTTAGTGTCTGAACTAGTTGCTGGAATACTCCACTGTGCTGCTGTGATCTCATCTTGAACACCTCCTTCATGATACTCTGTCAGATTTGAAATGTTAAACATTGGTGAAATATTTAGCTCAGTAGGCAATTCTACCTCATATGCATTTCCTGAATCATGTTTCTTTAGTATCCTACATGGTCCAAACTTCTTCATTTTCAGTTTTTTATATGTACCAACTGAAAACCGCTCCTTCCACAAATGAACCATGACTTTATCACCAACCTAAAATTCTTTATACCTCCTTTTCTCATCTACCTTAGCCTTATACTGTGCGTTCATCTTGGTAATATGCTTCCTCACCTCCCCATGGATGTTCTTCAAGTGTTCTACAAAATTCTCAGCTTCAGCACTACTTATTTCTCCTTTATGTATCTTCCTCAATTCAGATGCATTTCTTGGACTACTTCCATATACAATTTAGAATGGTGATTTACCAGTGCTCCTGTTGACAAAATTATTGTATGCAAATTCTGCTTGTGGTAAAATTAAATCCCATCCTGTTGGCTTATCTCCAACCAAACATCTCAGCAGATTTCCCAAACTTCTATTCACCACCTCTGTTTGTTCATCAGTCTGTGGATGATGTAATGAATTGAACTTCAAATCTATCTTAAACTTCTTCCACAATGTCCGCCAAAAATATCCAACAAACTTAGTATCTCGATCTGAAACTATGGTCTTTGGCAAACCATGTAGTCTCACCACTTCTTTGAAAAATAATTTTGCTATATGAACAACATCATTAGTCTTCTTGCAGGGAATGAAATGTACCATCTTCAAAAATCTGTCAACTACTACAAAAATTGAATCATGTCCCCGCTGTGTCCTCGGTAAACCAAGAACAAAGTCCATACTGATATCCACCCAAGGCTTCTCTGGTATAGGTAATCGCTGATACAACCCAGTATTCTGCTTCACTCCTTTCACCATTTGACATACTCTGCAACTCTGTACAAACTTCTTCACATCTTGCTGCAATTGTGGCCAATAATAATTCTCACCAACCAAAGTAAGTATTTTATCACGACTAAAATGTCCAGCCAATCCTCCACTATGCTTCTCCTTGATGAGATTATCCCTCATAGAACTTTGTAGAATGCACAACTGACTCCTTTTGAATAGCATATCATCTTGGATGATAAAATCCAGCCATTCCATCCTGTCTAGAGTAACAGGTTCTGTACAAGTTTTCCAAGCTTCACCAAAATTAGGATCCTCTGGATACAAATTCTTGAGTTCCTTGAACCCTAACCACCTCAATCTGCATCTTTGTCAGCAATAGTTACCTTTTGGTAAGAGCATCTGCAACCCTGTTAGACTTTCCACTTCTGTGTTTCAAAACAAATGTATAACTCTGCAAAAACTCAACCCATTTCAAATGCCTCTGATTCAACTTTCTTTGACTATTCAAATATTACAAAGTTTGATGATCAGTGTACAAAACAAACTCCTTAGGAAGTAGATAATGTCTCCACTTCTTTAATGCCTGAACTATAGCATAAAATTCCTGATCATAAACAGAATACTTCCTCTTGGCATCATTTAACTTCTCACTGAAATAAGTAATAGGTTTACCTTCTTGGCTCATAACAGCTCCTATTGCAGTACCACTAGCATCAGAATCTACTTGAAACACCTTATTAAAATTTGGAAGTGCTAAAACAGGTTGTTCTGTAACTTTTTGTTTCAACAATTGAAAACTCTTTTCTGCCCCATTAGTCCACCTAAACTCTTTTCTATCCCCTCTCATTGTTTCAGTCAAGGGTCCACAAATACTGCTAAAATTTCTAATAAACTTTCTGTAAAAGCTAGCTAGACCATGAAAAGATCTTACCTCAGTAGCACTCCTTGGAGTAGGCCATTCAAGGATAGGCTATACCTTCTCTGGGTCCATTTTTAGACCTTCTGCTGAAACTACAAATCTCAAATACACTAACTCTTTCTTCACAAAACTGCACTTCTTCAAATTAATCAACAATTTCTCATCTCTCAACTTCTCAAACACCATATGAATATGCATCATATGCTCATCCAATGTCTTACTAAAGATCAAAATATCATCTAGGTAAACAATGACAAACTTACCTAGAAATTCTTTCAAAACCTCGTTCATGAGCCGCATGAAAGTGCTCGATGCATTGGTTAGCCCAAAAGGCATGACTAACCACTCATATAGTCCTTCCTTTATCTTGAAGGTAGTCTTCCATTCATCTCCTTCTTTGATCTGAATCTGATGATATCCACTCTTTAGATCTATCTTTGAGAAATACACAGCTCCACTCAAACAGTCCATAATATCATCCATTCATGGCAATGGAAACTTGTACTTGATTGTGATCTTATTTATTGCCCTAGAATCTGTACACATCCTCCATTCTCCATTCTTCTTTGGTGCTAATACCGCTGGTACAGTACAGGGACTCTGACTCTCACGGATCAATCCTTTCTGTAACAGTTCATGTACTTATCTGTTCAACTCCTCACTTTCTGTAGGTGTCATTCTGTGTGCTGCCTTATTTGGCAAACTCACTCCTGGGATCAAGTCCATCTGATGACCGATCTTTCTAACTAGTGGTAATCCATCAGGCATGTTATCAGATATAATATCCTGAAACTCATTTAATAAATCTGCAACTTCTACAGGAACATCTTCTACTTCCTCTTTACCAACTTTTGGAATTAAAGCAAAACATACATGCTCATGCGTCATACCATCTAGGAAATTTCTTCCATCAACAAAAGTTATCCTTGCATTACCACATACTTTTTCTTCAGTCTCCTTCAATGGTTTTAGCTTATGTTGCACTCCATCCTTTGTGAGGGAATAGGTATTCGCACAACCATCATATATAGCACATCTCTCAAACTGCCATGGTCTACCCAACAACATATGACATGCATCCATAGATATGATATCACACAATACCTCATCTTGGTATCCGCCAATCTTGAACTTCACCAGGCATTGTTCATTGGCCATGACCTTGTGGTCATCATGTACCCAAGCAATCCGATATGGATGTGGGTGTTTCTATCTCTTGAGCTTCAACTTTGTCACCATCTTTTTTGACACCAAATTGTCAGTGCTTCCACTATCAATAATCACATCACAACATTTACCTTCACACTTTCACCTAGTACGAAACAAGCTCCTCCTTTGCTCAGGTTCATTCTCACCACTCAACAGGACTTTTCTATTAATCGACGTTTCTCCTCTTTCGGCATCTTCAAAATTTGATGATCTGGCATCTTCATGTACATGTGGAACTCTGGCCTGGCCTTCATTTCTCCTTTCTATTCTACCTTGGCGCTGAGGACATTCAAATGCCCTATGAACTTCTTCTCCACAGTGAAAACATGTTCCACGGAAGCCTCCTCTTCCAGATCCTTGTCCTCTTCCTCTTCCTCTCTGATCTCTATTATTCTAATCTTGGAAATGATTGGAATTATTTCCTCTCTGATTCTGACTGGCACTGTCCTCATCCTTCTTTTTCGGACCTTCATTTCGGCCACCATATGACTGTCCACCAGATCTTCCACCATGACCTCTTCCATTTTGTCTGCTCTCAAACTTCTTTTTTAGCTTTTCCTCTACTTTTAGGACAAACTAGTATGCCTCCTCAATACTGTTCATTCGAACTAGATTCAACTCCTGAATGCTTGGCCTTAACCCATTAAGGTATCGGGCAACTTTCTCCTTATCAGCTTCTACATGGCCTGTTCTGATGAGGAGTTGATAAAACTCCTCTGTATACTCCTGAACAGATCTTTCTACTTGCTTCAAACTTTTCATTTTCTTTAGTAGGTCAAGCTCATAATCAACATGAATGAACTGTCACTTCAATTTATCCACCATCCGATCCCATCTTGTGATTTTATCTTTCCCTCTTCTATTTCACTCCAATTGAATTTCTTGCCACCAGATCTTCGCATGACCTTTCAATTTGGCCTTCAAAAATTTTATCCTATCAAGATCCTCAACATCTTCGTACTCAAAATATTCCTCACATTCATTGATCCAGTCAATCAATTCCTCTGGGTTAAGATTTTTAGAAAATGTAATCCAACCCTTCTTACCTTGAGTCATAAGGTATTTCAAACCAAGTAGTGGTAGTTAGACACCTATCCTACTCCTTCATAATACACAAATTCTTCTAACTTGAGTTTAATTGAGTATTGATAAATTTCAACTTACTTGGCACATATAGGACTACTTGGTCAACATTGGATTTCTCGGTAACTATTGACACTTGACAACTTACTCACACTCAGTAAATTACTGGTGCTCAGTAATTTACTACAAATCCTAGTAGGTTTCTTATACATGTTTTGGCATGCAATCTCCTAATCTCAATGGACCTAGTGAAACCAAAAGTAGGTTCGAATGCCCTTTTGGATGTTACAAAGATCCCCAAATCCTAAACCCCAACTCCACTCCTGCAACACCTAACCCTTACTGAGTTCTTAGACCTAATTGGCTAGATTAGGCTTTGTTTCCAAAGCAAGTGATCAATGATGGGTTCATGGGATTGGTTTAAGATTTTGAACACCTTCTCCACACTCCAACTAGTACAAATCCACCTTTAGGTTTGCTCCACTGATCAATTCTTTTGATTTCACATTCTGATACACATTAACCAGGTTGAATATGTAGTGATATTCAACCTAGGGCTTGATGAAAACACCCTCTACCCTTTGAGTCAGGCCCTGAGTCTTTTGGATCACTATTATTACACTCCTAACCTACATTTTCCAAATGGGTGAGGAATTCCATTGGTTCAAATGCAAGTTAGGGTTCTATTTGTAGGACAAGACCTGGTTAAGGCTTCTTCTTGGATTGGGTTTTAAAAAACAAACTAGAAATTTTTCTATGTAGAATCAAACAAACCAATTTCAATTGTTTTGGAAAGTAGAAACCTCAATGATTCAACACATGTAAACAACTTTTACTTAATCCATCATACATGACTATACTAGCCAGAAGTAACTCATGGAAACTCTTGGTTATTCATTAAATTTGTATCAAAAATCATGTTACAGTCTTCTTCTTCTTTCAAGAGCCCAAAATGAATTGAAATAGGTTCATATGCAAAGATGAACCAGTTCATATTCAATTATGACCATTGGCCTTCCAACTTGAACCGCTTCGAGCAACTTTTGAAAAGTTGCTCGAGCAAATTTTACATCTTTTGTACAACTTTTTGCAATTTTTGCATTTTCGCTCTCCAAAGACCATAGGTTGAGATGCTAACCTTAAAACCAATTCAAATATGCCTAAAATGATCCAAATTAAATGGAATCATGTTTATAACTCAAAAATATCAAAAGACACCTAACTCACCTATTGCTTCAAACCTTATGATCCAAGTGGACTAAGGCATCCCAAGGCTTATAGGTGTGCCTTAGGGATCCTTGACCAAAAAAATACATCCAAACCAAAAGAGGATGATCTTCCAAGATCTATCCAATTATTACATAACACATAAAACAAAAAATCATAAGGAATATCTAGGATGTTGCCTAGGGTGCTCCTCACCAATTTCATTGGTGGAAGACGGTTCAATCACATTTAGGTACAAGGCCAATTAATTACTATTTGGAAATAATGGGTACATCATTTAGCTCGATTGAATACCAATCAATTAGGTCATGATATATAAGGGATAGGGGATCATTGGATAGTCTTTAATTTTTAGGGATCAAGGACATGACTTCATTTGAGGATTTGTCCATTGTATCACTTAAATCTATAACATGTGCTTTCTCAAGTTGTTTCGTAGGAATTGGATTAAAATTATCTTCACTCGAGTCATCTTGGGTTTCTTGAGGATACAAATTCTTGTGGGTTAAACCTAACATTATATTCTCCTAATCCCGGTAATATCTATAACTCTTCATTTTTTCTTGGTAATAATTAAGGTGTATAGGTCTCACCCATCTTGTGAGACCCACTTGATTCTTTTCTTGAGTTAGGCTCTTCATTATAATTTAATCCTTGATTTAAACTTGAAGCCTAGTTTGAACTTAAATGTTTATTAGAACTTTGTCCTTTTCTTGAGCAAGATATAGGAGTATAAGTATGAATCACATACACCTTTTTGTCTTGGCAAGATCCTTTAGATAAATAATCCCATTTCCATCTATTAAAATCTTCATCAATTTGGGAATTTAATTGTAAAATTTGTTGATAAAATTATGGATGATTCTTTTTAGTATAACCTTGCTCTAGGTACCCTAGTCCTGATTTTTCTTTACCATATCTCCAAATTATTTCTATTGGTTCCAAAAAACATTCATTTTTTTGATGCAGGAGCATCTTGGGTATAAGGACAATCAACCAAAAAAATTTTCGATTTCTTTTCAATAAGGGCTATCTTGTGCAAAGCTTCTATTTTTGGAAATTTACTATTTTTTTTAGTAAGTTTTTCATTTGAGTTCATAATGGTCTATTTTCTTCCCTAGAGGTTCACTTTCGTCATATCAGCTTGCCAGTAAATTTTCATTGCAAGATTAAGTCTAGTTTTGAAGATATTGAAGATTTTCGGTATTGGTAGTAGGTGATGAAGGGTGCTCCCATTAATACCACAAACACATAATAGAAATAGAGAAACAATAGCAACTTGCAAGAACTGAAAATGGGCTTCTTATTATCTCCATAAGTGTGGAATTATGAATTTCAGAATTACAATATGCAAAGCCACATGGACATTTTCCCTTACAATATTTTGTAGGACAAAGCCTTGAATAACAACCTAGAACTACCTAGGACTGCCTTATATAGCACTACAGGCCATCTTTATGTAGGCAATTTTCCACCGCATAGGAAGGTTCCATAATTTTAGCCCTTAGAATTATTTTATTTTTCATTTTTTTCAACATTAGGGTCGGCTCAAAATAATTACAAATTTTATTTTTAGGTAGAGCAACTTCCAGAGGCCATAACTTTTTAACCGTAGCTCCATTTGGCTATTATAACAACTTTTTAGAAATGGAAAGACCTGATCTATAGTGCTTGACTCACGCAAGCTCTAGTTAGTCAAGGTTTGATCACGATTCAGAGCCTCTAAGGCCTTCAAAATTGAGCTCAAAGATTTTATACCCATAAAAATCAACAACTTCAGTGATACAGATGATATGGCAATGAAACTCAACTGGTGGACTGATATGACTAAGATGAACCTCCACCTATGAAATTAGAACATTCTAAGCTCATATGACCAACTTACTAATAATAGTAGGTTCTATAAATAGAATCTTTGTACAAGACCTTATTCAAGAGAAACCAAAAATATTTTTGGGTTATGCAAGATTTCTCTTACACCCAGGATGCTCCTGCATTAGACACCCGAGGTAATTTGAGAAGTGACCCTGTCACAACTCAAGTGTGCAGAGAAAAAACAAGACAGTTAACCTCATTTTTTAGCCATGATGAATCTTCTACAGGTCATCCTTTTCATTTGACCATATATTCTTCATATGTCTTGTTCCTTGTACTTTTACCAACACGACTATCCAGTATATCCTCAATCTCCTTGGTAGCTGAAGTAGTTGCTAGAATACTCCACTGTGCTTCTATGATCTCATCTTCAACACCCCCTTCATGATACTCTGTCTGATCTGAAATGTTAAATACTGGTGAAATATTCAGCTCAGTAGGCAATTCTACTTCATAGGCATTTCTTGAATCATGTTTCTTCAATATCTTAGATGGCCCAAACTTCTTCATTTTCAATTTGTTATATGTACCTACTAGAAATCACTCTTTCCGCAAATGAACCATGAATTCATCACCAACCTAAAATTCCATATGCCTCCTTTTCTCATCTACCTTTGCCTTATACTACGTGTTCATCTTGGTAATTTTCTTCCTCACCTCCTCATGAATGTTCTTCAAATATTCTGTAAAATCCTCAGCTTCAACAATACTTATTTCTCCTTTGTCTATTTTTCTCAACTTGGAAGCATTTCTGAGACTACTTCCATATACAATCTGGAATGGTGATTTACCAGTTCTCCAGCTAACAGAATTATTGTATGCAAATTATGCCTATGGTAAAATCAAATCCCATCCCATTGGCTTATCTCCAACCAAACATCTCAACAAATTTTCCAAACTCCTATTCACTACCTCTTTCTATCCATCAGTTTGTGAATGATGTGATGAGCTGAACTTCAAATCTATCTTTAACTTCTTCCATAATGTGCACCATAAATATCCAACAAAATTAGTGTCTTGATCTGAAACTATGCTTTTTGGAAAACCATGTAGTCTCACCACTTCCTTGAAAAATAATTCTGCTACATGAACAACATCATTAGTCTTCTTATAGGGAATGAAATGTGTCATCTTTGAAAACTTGTCAACCACCACAAAAATTAAATCATGTCCCTATCACATCCTTGGTAAACCAAGAACAAAGTCCATACGAATATCCTCTCATGGCTTCATCTGGTATAGGTAATGGCTGATACAACCCTATATTCTGCTTTGCTACTTTTTCCATTTGACATATTTTGAAACTCTGTACAAACTTCTTGACATTTAGCTACAATTTCAGCCAATAATAATTCTAACTTGAAAGAGCAAGGGTTTTATCTCGACCAAACTATCTAGCCAATCCTCTGCTATGCTTCTCCTTGATGATATTATCCCTCATAGAACTTCATAGAATGCACAACTAACTCCCTCTAAATAGCATACCATCCTAGATGATGAAATCCAACCACTTCGTTTTGTCTAGAGTAATAGGTTCTGTACAAGCTTTCCAAGCTTCACCAAAATCAAGATCCTCTGGATACAAATGCTTGAGTTCGTTGAATCCAACCACCTCAATCTACATCTCTGTCAAAAAATTTTCCTTCTTCTAAGAGCATCTAAAACCCTATTAGACTTTTCACTTATATATTTCAAAATAAATGTTTAACTCTGCAAAAACTCAACCCATTTCAAATGTCTCTGATTCAAATTTCCTTGACTATTCAAATATTGCAAAGCTTGATGATCAATATACAAAAAAAACTCCTTAGGAAAAATATAGTGTCTCCACTTCTTCAATGCCTGAACTATAGCATAAAATTCGTAATCATAAATAAAATATTTTCTCTTCGCATCATTTAAGTTCTGGTTGAAATAAGCAACAAGTTTACCTTCTTGGCTCAAAACAACTCCTATTGCAGTACCACTATCATCACAGTCTACTTGAGACACCTTATTATAATATGAAAGTGCTAAAATAGGTTGTTCTATAACTTTTTGTTTCAATATTTTAAACTCTTATATGCCCCTATAGTCCACTTAAACTCTTTCCTATCCCCTCTCATTATTTCAGTCAAGGATCCACAAATATTGCTAAAACTCCTGATAAACTTTTTGTAAAAGATAGCCAAACCATAAAAACATCTTACCTCAGTATAAGTTCTTGGAGTAGGCCATTTGAGGATAGCCTTCACTTTCTCTGGATCCATTTTTAGACCCGCTAAAACTACAAATCTCAAATACACTAACTCTTTCTTCACAAAATTGCACTTCTTCAAATTAATCAACAATTTCTCTTCCCTTAATTTCTCCAACACCCTAAGAATATGAATTATATGCTCCTCCACTATCTTACTAAAGATCAAAATATCATCTAGGTAAACAATGACAAACTTACCCAGAAATTCTTTCAGAACCTCATTCATTAGTCGCATTAAAGTCCTAAAGGTAGTCTTCCATTCATCTCCTTCTTTGATATGAATATGATGATATCCACTCTTGAAATCTATCTTTGAGAAATACAAAGCTCCACTCAAACAATCCATAATATCATCCATCCGCGGTAATGGAAATCTATTCTTGATTATGATCTTGTTGATATCCCTTGAATCTATACACATACTCCATACTCCATTATTCTTTTGTGATAATATTTCTGGTACAAAACATAGACTCAAAATCTCTTGAATCAACCCCTTCTGTAACAACTCATGCACTTGTATATTCAACTCTTCACCTTCTACTAGTGTCATTCTGTGTGCTACCTTGTTTGGCAAACTAGCTCCTGGAATCAAGTCCATCTGATGACTGATCTTCCTTATTGGTGGTAATCCATCAAGCACATTATGCGATACAATATCCTAAAACTCATTCAACAAATCTAAAACTTCTACAAATACATCTTCTGATTCCTCTTTACCATCTTTTGGAATTAAAGAAAAAAACATATGCCCATGCCTCATACCCTCTACAAATTTTCTTCCATCAACAAAACTTATTCTTACAACACTACATACCTTTTCTTTGATGTCCTTCAATGGCTTTAGCTTATGTCACACTCCATCCTTTTTTAGGGAATATGTATTCATATTACCATCATGTACAACACACCTATCAAACTGCCATGGCCTACCCAACAACATATGACATGCATCCATCAACATGATATCACATAGTGCCTCATCATGGTATCTTCCAATCTTGCACTTTACTAGGCACTGTTCATTGACCATGACCTTGTGGTCATCCTACACCTAGGTGACCTAGTATGGTTGTGGGTATTTCTACCTCATGATCTTTAACTTTGTGACAATCTCTTCTAACGCCAAATTAGCATGAATATTCTATTAACTAGGACTTCTCCTCTTTTAGCATGTTTAGAATGTGATGATCTGGTATCTTCATCTACATGTGCAAATCTAGCCTGGCCCTCCATTTTCCTATCTATCCTTCATTAGCATTGATGACATTCAAATGCCCTATGACCTTCTTCTTGACAGTAAAAACATGTTCCACGAAAGCCTCCTCTTCCAGATCCTTGTCCTCTTCCTCTTTGATCTCTATTATTCTGATCTTGGAAATGATTGAAATTATTTCCTCTCTGATTTTGACTACTACTGGCTTCATCTTTCTTTTTCTGATCTTCATTTTGGCCTCCATATGACCATCCATTGGATCTTCCACCATGATATCTTCCTTTTTGTCTGCTTTCAAACTTCTTGTTCAACTTTTCCTCTACTTTTAGGGAAAACTGGTATGCCTCTTCAATACTATTCATCCATACAAAATTTAACTCCTCCTAAATGCTTGGCCTCAACCCATTAAGGTAATGAGAAACTTTATCCTTGTCATCTTCTACATGGCCTGTTCTGATGAGAATTCAATAGAACTCCTCTGTATACTCTTGAACAAATCTTCCTGCTTGCTTTAAACTTTGCATTTTCTTTAGTAGATCAAGATCATAATCAAAAGGAATGAACAGTCACTTCAATTTATCAACCATATGATCCCATCTTGTGATTTTCTCCTTTCCTCTTCTATTTCATTCCAACTAAATCTCCTGCCACTAGATTTTCACATGACCCTTCAGTTTGGCCTTTGCAAACTGTACCTTATCAAGATCCTTGATATCTTCATACTTGAAATATTCTTCTAACTCATTGATCCAATTGATCAACTCCTCTGGGTTAAAATTTCCTGAAAAATGTAGGAACCTCAATCTTAGGTCTTTTCCTAATCTTGGAAATGACCCAGAAAAGTCTTTCTTCCTCTTGATTCAAAATTTCACCTTCTCCTTCTTGATCAAAATTTCCTTCTTCTTCAGCTTCATCCTCACTTTTGTCTTTGACTGTAAGATTCATTCTTCTATGAATATCTTCTTACAATGCTCACACTTATCTCCGGAGGGCTCTAACATTAGGTGACACACCACTAACTCTTTTGCCACATTCCCTTTGTGGAGGCATTTTCATGCTTATTGTTGAAACCTTAAACCATAGTCCTGGTGCAAACTACCTCACATTCGGTGATCTGTCTACACACTCAGGAACTTCTCACTCTAATACCACTTGATGAAGGGTCCTCCCCTTAATACCACAAACACATAATAAAAATAGAGAAACAATAACAATTTTCAAGAATAGAAAATGAGCTTCTTATTATCCCCATAAGTGTGGAATTACAAATTTTAGAGTTACAATATGCAAATCCACATGGGTATTTTCCCTTACAATATTTTGTAGGAGAAAGCCTCGAATAACAACCCAGAACTATCCAAGACTTCCTTAGACACCACTATGGGCCTTCCTTTTATAGGTAATTTTCCACCACCTGGGAAGGTTCCAGAATTTTAGCCCTTAAGGTTGACCGCCCTTAGAATTATTTTATTTTTCATATTTTTTCAGCATTAGGGTCAGCTCAAAATAATTACAAATTTCATTTTTAGGTAGCCCAACTTCCGGAGGCCATAATGTTTTAATCGTAGCTCTGTTTGGCTATTATAACCACTTTTTGAAAATGGCAGGACCTAATCTACAATTCCCAACTCATGCAAGCTCTAGTTAGTCGAGGTTTGATCATGATTTGGAGCCTCTAAGGCCTTTAGAATTGAGCTCAAAGATTTTGTAACCAAAAACCTCAATAACTTCACCAATACAGATAGTATGACAATGAAACTCAACTGACAGACTAATATGACTAAGATGAACCTCCACCTGTGAAATTAGAACATTTCAAGCTCATATGACCAACTTACTAAAAATAGTAAGTTCCATACATAGAAGCTTTGCACAAGATAGCCCTTATTGAAGAGAAACTAAAAATATTTTTGGGTGATACAAGATTTCCCTTACACCTAGGATGCTCCTGCATCAGCAGGGTACAAAAACTTTGAACTCAATTTTGAAGGTTTTAGAGGCCCCGAATGAGGTAAAAAAATTTAGCTAATTGGAGCTTGGATGAGTTAGATGATGTAGAGAGCTTCACACCATTTCCAAAATGGGCTCATAATAGTCAATCGGGTCAACGAGTGATGACTTATGGTCTTTGGAAGTTGGGTCACCTGAAATGGAAGAAAATAAATTTCCTTCAAAATTTCTTTTTGAGTTCCAAAATTTGTTTGAGCCTACTCTAATATAATAAAAATGAAAATAAAATAATTTTAAAGTTGGTCGATCTTAAGGCATAAAATTCTGGAACCTTCCTGCGTGGTGGAAAATTGTCTATATAAGGAAGGCCCGCAGTGTTGTCGAGGTAGTTCTGGGTAATGATTCGAGGATTTTTCCTATAGAATACTATAAGGAAAATGCCCATGTGGCTTTTCATATTCTAATTCTAAAATTTTTAATTCCACACTTGTGGAGATAATAAGAAGCCCATTTTCAATTCTTACAAATTGTTGTTGTTTCTCTATTTCTGTTGTGTGTTTGCGGTATTAAGGAGAGCACCCTTCATCATTTTCTTTCCTAAAGGTCCATGTCCTTTGTATCCCATCTTTTGCATGATTTTATATCCTTTAACATATTGGTGTATTGGGATATTGATATCTTGAACCCTTTCTTCATTTGATGTTTGGTTTGAACTTGATGATTCTTCATCTTTATAAAGCCATTTAAGTATTTCATTATCATCTTCTTCTATAGGTGAAGAAGTACTAGCTCTCACAAAATATTCATTATACTTATGAGTAAGATTGGAACTAGATGGTTTTCCATGAGAGTTAGGGGAAATAGGTAAGTCCATAATTGATAAGGAATATTCCCCCACACCCTTTTGTTTAATTTTGCATTGTTTCTCAAAAAAATTCATCAATATATCCATCCTTTGATAATTCTTTTCTTTGACTTCTTTATTTTGAGTCTTAGAGAATTTTGAATTATCCTCTTCTTTGTGGGAAGTATTTGGATTAGTATTATTTCCTTCTTTTTCTTTTGAATCTACAAAATAACTTTCTCTTTTTCTTTAGTAGATGTAGATAAGTTAGAGTTATCTTGACTTTTATTGCCAAGAATACTTTCTTCTTCCATCTTTTCTTTTCCTTTTGTTGTTTACTTCTCATTTGAATCTTGGTTTTGAGTTATTTCTTTTGACTTTTTGATGTAGTACTTTCACTATTGTATGGAGCCAATGAGTCATTCAAGGGTTTGACATTATTGCAATATTGGAATGGGTTTAGATCCCCCACCCACTGTGATTTATTGACCCATCTAAGGAAATTTTAGAAATTGACGATATCTTGAAGGCACCTCTTGTATTTCATGGATCCACAACCTTTGTAAAAAAATATTTTATGTCGATTTTAGATCAAGCACTTGAAAAACTATTTCTTTTTGGATTGGACCAACTCAAATGGGAAGAACCACCATTCCTTTTGAAGATCTTTCCTCATCATCTCATATGAGATTTGAATTTTTCTTTTAGGATCAATGACTTCTTTGGAAGAGCCTAAAGCTTTCACAAGATGCAAGGTACACATATTTAGGTCGGCTCCTCCATCAATAAGGACTCTTTTGAGATGGTGTTTATGTATCAAAACTTCTATATGCAATGGGAGATTTTGAGGATGATTTAAGGACATATCATCTTTCTCAGAGAAAGATAGGAAATTCGATGCAATAATGTGTCTAACCATATTTTGAAACTTATCAACATCTAGGTCATTAGGAATGGTAGTCTCAACAAGAGCCTTTTCCAATATTTATTTGTGGGTTGGTGAAAGTTTTAACAACTTCGAGATTGATATTTGTCTTGGTATCCTTTGGAGTTGGTCCACAAGATTGTATTGTTTGGAAGATTATGATGTTTGATTTGGAAAAGTGATTTTAGGGGTATTCCCTTACAAGGTGATCTTTGACGCTTGCCCCTTATTCACAACATTAGAGTTTCCCTTTTTTTGTTTTCTCTTTCACCACTATGACATTAATGGCATTTTCATACTCTGATAAAGAATAAATAATATTGTTATAAGTATGGGAAAAATTAACTTTATCATTTCCTCTTTTGTTGCTTTGATTCAAATTGGATGATTCACCTTTCTCATGATTAAAGAAATGGGTTTTAAAACTTGTATGATCTTCATTATTTTGGGGACCATCCACTTTGATCATACCATCATATATCAAGTCTTGAACCACATGTTTGACTCTCATGCACTCATTTTTCCTGTACCCTTTTCCCATGATATTCACAATGATGGGTATCATTCTACCATGATGGTTTGAATTGTGGTTCATAGGGTCTTGATTTTGGTAATACAATGAGCTTGTTAGCAATGAGGGTTCTTAGTGCATTCTCCAATGGTTTTCCCAAGGCTGTGAACTTCCTTCTTTGTGTTGTGTTGAATAAGGTTCTTAGTTTATTGGTCCCTGATTGTTGAATGAGTTATTATTATTGTTGTTAAAAGGGATCTTGGTCATTTGGTTGAAATTGTTGATTTTATTAGACCCACTTAATAAATTACAAGGAGTAGCCTTCAGGTTGTTATCCTCTACAACCCCATCATTCACAAGGTTCTTGTTAGTATTCTTTAGCCAAAACCTAGGCTTTTCATTGTAGTTGTTAATACCCTTGTTGTTGTTGAAATTGGTGTTAGTGTTAGAGAAACCTTTGTTTTCCTTGGATAGATTTATTTCTCCTTTTCTTACTAACACTTCTTCAATTTTGATCCCATTTTAAATAATATCCTCAAAGGTAGGTGGACATTGGAGTTGTAATTGATAATTCATCTCCATATATATATTGTTCATGAAAATCTCCATCTTTTATTTCTCGGGTATACTTCTTGGATATGATAGACTACAACTGATTGAATATCTTAAGGAAGAGATTGACAACTGATTGAATACTTCAAAGAAAAAATTGATGATCGCTAAGCTACAAAGATATATCTGACAGATTAATTCAATTATTATATTGTCATTGATGTCAACTATTTTTTTACTTTACTTATCATGATAGTTGCAAATATCTGAAGAAGGAAATAATGGTTAAGGAATGAGATATTAATGTGAAGATGGGACGAGTGAGAAAGATATGGATATGGCATTCATTGAGTAACTTATTGACGAGTCTATGACATTATGTTAGTGGTTTAATTATATTACATAATTCTATTATGAATTGAATATCAAGAATGTACAAGTTGATGTGGTCAGTAAATGAAGAACTTAGTATACACTGAGTTGAAAACAATGTACACCGAGCAAGTGTAGTGTATACCGAGTACAATGTTAACTGAGTTAGAAGTCACTGAAACATCATGGTATTGACTGAGTGAAATAAATAAATAAATAAAACATATGATTGTCAATTAATGATGATGAGACGAATGAATATGGATGATTTTGAGGTTAAATATAAAGTTTTTTATGAAGATCAAACAACTAACAAAATTCAAGGATGATCGAATGATGGAGAATGAAATGTATTACAGACATAAGTTTTGAGGAAGGTTGAAGCGGAAAAATCAACAGTGAATATTAAGAGGAAAAATCTATGGCTGAGAAGAAAATGGTTTATCATGTCTATTCAAGGAGATAAGTGATTTATAATTAATTATGGAATGCGCGTGAGAAGATTGCATTCACGCGAAGTTGGTCAGACAAGTTTAAGAAATAATCAAGAAAATCTACAAACAACACTGAGAGCTAGAGAAAGAAATTAACCGAGTAGAATAGAGTCAGAGGATACAAAGAAAGTGAATTGATTATATTGGCCAGAGGTATTTTGAGCTTAGCATAGATATGAAAATCTGCAAAGAAAGTTGTACTTGAATCAGATCAATTAACCATTGCTATAGATAAATCTCTTAATCAAGTGGGACTTAACAATCTTTATATTTCATTATGACATTCAATGAATGTTGATTGTTTTCATGTTGAACCCATAGTGGATGTTTGGTCACAGAGAACTGTTAATGATAAATCCTCTAACTAGATCACACCTTACAGTGTGTTATTGTAACCTTTAACAGGGTTGGCTCTTAACCGAGCTCACTTCAGAAGAGTGAAATTATTTTTGGGTACTGGTCTGAAGTGGTTTTTCCCCTAATGGGGTTTAGACGTTAAAAATCAAGTGTTGTATGTGTATGGATGTGATGAATTTTTCTTTTTCTTTACACATTAAAATTATTAGTTTGATCAGTATACACACTAGTTAATTTACTGGTATTTAGTTAATGAACGGAAAGGCACAAACAAAGTTTTACCAAGTTGTTTAATTGATTTGAAATGTTTGTTTTATACATCGAAGAGTGTTTGGGACTGGAGGATAACTAGACATAACTAATTCACCCCCCCTCTCATTTATCTAACAATTGGTATTAGAGAAAGAGTGCTTGAAGGAAAAAGTTTGAAGGACTTAAGTAAAAGATCACAAGATGTATAAGAGAGAGGTGTCAAAGCTTAACAAAGACAAATTCTCAACATGGCAAAGTAGGATGAAGTTATATCTATTTGGAATTGGAGATTCTACAACATACTACTTGGAAAATGAGTTTATCAATCCCACTGGTCCTTTGAGTGTCACATAGATGAAAGAAAGACAAGAACACAATGCAATAATGATTGAGATTGCTTCTTCTTTATTAGATGATGGATTTGAAGATATCAAGACATGTACAACTACAAAGAAGATGTGGGACAAGATTACACTAGTTCATGGAGGAGATTTGAATGTGCTAAGGGCTAAAGCTGAAAGCTTAAGAGGTAAGTTTGATGACATGAGGATGAACAAATATGAGAAAATCACTCATTACAACAACTGAATCAAGGAAGTTGTGAATTCTATCCATGGAGCAGGTGGAACTATTTATGAAGACACCGTGGTAAGTAAAATTCTCAGAACCTTGTTACCTTCCTATGCTATTAGAGCCTCTGCAATTCATGAAATAAGAGCAGATCCTGGTAATAATATTTTGCTTGATAGTCTAATTGGTAGATTGACTGCATTTGAGCTAAATAACTATGACAACAATATTCTACCTATGATAGAATCTACATTTATGTCATCTTTGAAAATTGGAAATTTAAGCAACAGACATAAGATAAGAAACGTAAGTGAAAGTGAAGTTGAACTTGATGAACTTGATGAACTTGAAGCATTAATTACTAGAAGAATACAAAAAGGCAAAGGAAGATATAAAGGTAAACTACCCTTGGTATGTTTTAAATGCAAAGAGATTGGTCATAGAGGCAACCGACAATATGGCAATATAGATAACCGATACTACAGGGATAAAGGCAAGAAGGCATGTTACCTAGTTGAAGATGAAGATGAGGACACTGAGACCAAAATTGATAAAGACATAGAAGTGGTATTTTTGGCATTGAAAGAAGATTCTGAAGAAGAATAAAGGTATGTTGAAACAACACTTATTTCTAAAGTTAGCAAGAATGATACTTGGATTATTGATAGTGGCTGCACACATCATATGACTAGTGATGAAGAAAAAATTGAATATCTTGAACATCATAATGGTGGATTTTTGAAAATGGGAAATGATACACCTTGTCAAGTAAAATGAAAAGGATCTATATTGTTGAATAATAAGATCAGATGTGAGAATGAATATTGGGTGAAAGGACTTAATTATAATCTATTGAGTGCAACACAACTGAATAATATAGGTCATAGAGTTGCATTTGAGAATAGAAAGGTGAAAATCTATGATGAGACTGGAAAATTGATCAGTACTAGTGAACAATCAAAATGTAACTTATTCTATCTAGACAATGCCGAAACTTCTTATTTATTGGCTAAAAATGAAGATGGATGGTGTTGGTGCTCTCAAAATTTGGCACAAATTTGGAGTGACCAATTCAAAAAAATTTATAAGGCAAAGTAGGTACTCCTAAAATTTTGTGAGAAGGCCTAACCGATATGCTTGTAAAAGACACCCTAATGATTTTCATAAGGTAAAACTTGGGTAATAGGTTCAACACCTTTCATATGACATATGCAGTGGGTTCCAGCTCCTAAATTTCAAATTTGACATGTTTAGGGAGTAGCCATTTTGAGGTGTTCTCTTAGGTATGCATTTTTGCCTAAGTGTCAAATCGCTGTTACAGGCCTTGTTTGCATTTCAATATCTTGTGTCCTGTTAGGTTTCATAGCCCGCCACTTTGGGAATTTTTAGAACATATATCAAAGAACCTATGTTCCAATTTTCAAGTCATTTCAAATCTATTTGATTAGGTTTTGAACCCCTCAAAGTTGGTAGTTTGTTGTTGTCATGCACTTGTGTAATTGTTCAAAATTCTGGAAGGGCTTGTTTGATTAGTCATATCTTTGACCTAGTTAACCCTATTTAGAAAATTCCTTTTGCATCATATTATAGTGGTCAAATAATCCTTGTATTTTAGTCTTTAGACCATGATGAATCTATTTACCTAGTTTGCCAATCTGATTCTGTTTGCAGTTTCTAACAATTTGATGCAGATCAATTGCACAGTTTAGTCGGAGGCCCTGTTTGTGATGATATATCTTGAATACTTTGATTGGTCATATCAAGAAAGTGGTGCCCCTGTATTGTAAACCAAATTTACTTCAAGTTTGCAATGTCTCAAATCATGAGGGTTTTGTATGCACACTTCCCTAGATGCTTTTCATTTGTAGAAATCAGTATTTCTCTTATTTTCTTATGTTGTATTTCCAAGTGGCTACTTTCAAGGGTCTGCCAAATGTGACTAGTTGATCATCATGAGTTGCGCTTTTGGATTCATGTTCTTCATATATCATACTTCCAATATCCAGAAGCTTGGGTTTTCAGGGGGTTGCTTGACTTGTCTTCAAAGTTTGAACTAGATGCATTTCATTGTTTTGATAGGCTTGTCTAGGAGCAAAGGTGCTTGCCAATATTGCCAGGTTATCAACAGATTTGGTGTAGGCTAATATCCTGGTGTTTCTATTAATATGGTTGGTAAGAATAATGGTATCAGATGAAATTAAAAAACACATTCAGATTTGCTCAATGCTATTGCCCGACACAAGGATCCAAAGATTGCTTTCAAGCATATGGACATTAGTTAACAATGGTGTGTGAATACACCAAGGAATCTGTTGGCTATGCTTCTATGCAGTGCACCATTAGTGATTGGGTGTAATGCATATCATAGTGGAGGTATTGTCATTTGACATTGAGGTTTGCAGGCAGCGTACGGTTAAATGCAAGAAAAGTTGAAGGATGGAGCCACATTTTTGCCATGAGAAGGAACATTTTGAGCATGTAAAGGGAAGCTAGCATGTGATGGAGGAATGTTGTAAATAAAGGAGGATGGTAGACCATTGATTAGAAAAGATGAATCAATGGATTTTGCAAACACGGATTTGTAGAAAAGAAAAAAATAGTCATATTACGGGGGGCATAACTTTTTATTGAACCATTGGATCGGACTAAATTTTGAATATGTTGTCGCAAATCTAGTTCCTCTCACCAGAGAAATTTTAAAAATTCATCCTGGTTTGCAATATACAATCATCTGAGTGAAGCACTGTCAAAACTACCCATAAAAACCTTCATGACTATTATCCCACATTTACTAGGATTGAGGAGTTTTTAGCAGTTAAGTACATGGCCACCTGGTGTAAAGGTAAAGTGAAGTGGAAAGAGAGGCCTTGTGTTAGCCTCTTCCTTGTGGGGCTGCATTGGTTTGCATGCCAACTGATGCCACATGCAAAGTTTTTGAAAATGTTCTTTAAAACCTCTAAACTATATCCCACATTGATGCCAAAATGGGTCTTTATGGTGAATATAAGCAAATGCACAAGGATATGAAATAAATTGAAGTGCTGGAAGCTATGCTTGCCCAAGCTTGTGCAGTCACCTTAGTTTCCATGTCAGCAGGTCCGCACAAAGTAGTAAATTTTACAGAGTGCTGACGGGGATGTGACTAGGAGGACACGTGTCATATGGTCGCACGATCATGAAATGAAGCTGGCAGTTAGGAGAAAATTGAGTGACTTGGAGATGTGGTTAGTTTCCAGGTCACGACAATTAAAGTTGGCATTCAGAGACCCAGAGATTAGTTAGTTGCCCAATCTCATGATGTCCAGTGGTTAGCATAAAAATTCAGAGATCTAGAGACTAGCCTAGTCGTGAGATCTCATGAGGTAAGTGGTTAAGTAACAAAAGTCTAGAGATTCAAAGATAACATTTGTCACCAGGTCACCAGAAGTAGATCTAGAGACTTGGAGACTAGTGTATTTGCCAGGTTGCCGAAGGAGATATCTAGAGATCTGGAGACTTGGAGATTTAGAGACTGAAGCAAGTCATGAGGTCTCCCAATCTAACTACAGTAAAGAAGATCATTAGGAGATTAAGAGACTAAGGATATTCTCCAAGTCTCTAAAGGTAACCATGGTTAAGAGAAAGTTTCAGAGCTTTGGAGACTAAAGCAGTTTCCAGATCTCCAAATGAGGTGGTCAAGTTTGAGTTATGTCTGAGCAACTAATGAAATGGTGATAAGTGGCAAAATCTAGGGAAGTCTGAGCATAAAAGCTAGAAATAAAAGATTTAAAAAGTTATAAAGTTTAGACTTAGGGATAAATCCAAAAATTTCAATGACAGAGCTGCTCACGGAAAAATGCCTGGGAGATCCATTTTTTGTCCAAATATAGCAGTATAATATCTTTTTAGAAATGGAAAAAGACGACAGACATGATGGTGGTGGAAGAAATCAGATTAGATCAAGTTGCTGAGAGAAGTAAGGGCTTTTTCATTTGAGGTCAAATTTTGTAGAGATATTTTATTCTAGGCATATTTTATTTTGCAAATCTGATAGAGGGCTTTCATTATTGATTAATATCCCGGGAGCAGAAGATAAGATTTGATTCTCAGAAGACAGAGGGTTGTTGAATCAGATTTGCAAGCAGATGAATAAGATAAGATCAGATATGAAGTGGCAAATAAAAGACAAAGTAGATTAGATTTTTTTTGGAATGCCCATGGATATCAGATTTTAAAGGAGAGAGGACTTTGGAGATCAAATTGAAGAAACAGACAGGCGTTGATCAAGCTTTGATTTTAGGGTTTTCTCCTTCTGTTATTTATTCTCTTTTCCTCTTTATTTTAGGGGTTCTTGTTTTGGTTCTCCACTAGGTTCTGGGGGGTTTCAGACTGTGTCTGTCTCTTTTTGAAGTTCAAGATAGGATTCCATGTGAACTATTGTAATATTTTCCTTTCTTTGCATATTTAATGTTCAGATTTTCTCTGAATTTTAGAGAAGAACATCATTGTAAAAGGTAGTTTTTGCTTGTTTATGAATGAATTGTAGCACTTGTTGTTCTGATGTCAAGCTGTCTCCATTTTCATCTTTGAATCATATAGAATGAGGCATTAAGGATGTTTCAGTCTTGTCTATTATTAATCATTTGAGGAATGATTAGCAATAGAGTTATTCAAGGAATAACTGTGGTTTAAGATTTGTGTTCAGACATGTATGAGATTGAATATCAAGGGTATGTTAATCTTGTCTTTCCAATGGATGCTGGTTATGTACTATCTAATCTAATGTCTCTTCCAAGGGAAGGGTTAAATTCTTTGAGTAGGGAGTTGCATGTTTGAAATACACAGGTGGATTCATAAGAAGAACTTGATTGATGAGGTCTGTATTATGTAAGGCATGTAAAAATTTCAAATTGTGCTGATGTTCTTTTGTTCACAATCTCTTTACAATGTCATGTTTGAATCTAATGCCCAATGAATCAAGCACTGGTCTATGAAAGGTTTGGGATGTTATTGAAATCCTTTTCATCAAAACAAAATTTTAACCATTACCATTTCATTTTTGTTTTAAGTTCATGCATACTGTGAAAGAACTGTATCTAGGTGATATAGTTTAGTTTGTTGATTCCTTGAAGAGAGAATTAGAGGTTAACCTTCCTTGAGTTGTACTCACAAAAAGAAGAAGGATTCACATCCTTATCCCACTATTTTGTGCTATCACATTCATAGTTTCTATTGTTATCCTCTGTACTAGAATGTTCTCAGCTTCTTATAGAGTAACCTTTTATTAAAGTATTTCAGAAGCCTAGATAGCATAGCAGTGAAGAACTAATCCACCATTCGAGTGTTTACTTGAAACATAGTAAATATTTATAGGCAATACCCACCTAATTTGATTCTTATGGAGCTCGAAGCAGAAGGAGGATCTTATCCAATCCTCATTAATTAGGCTTTTCTTGCAAACTTGGAATCCTTTTCAACTGAGAATTAAGCCCAAACATTTACCAAGTTTGATCCTACAAGAAAAATCCCTAACATATGGTTATGGAACAAGAGGTTATGCCATGTGAACTTTGACAACATGGTTAAGATCAGTAAGAAAAGGAAAGTTAGAGATTTACAGAGCATATCCAAATTTGACCATGTAATTTGCAAACAATGTCAAATGGGTAAGATGTCAAAGTCTAGTTTCAAGAGAAAACATCACTCATCTAATGCTTTTTTGGAGTTAGTTCATACTGACTTGTGTGGTCCAATGAAAACTCATAGTTATTATGGAGACATATATTTTATCTTGTTTGTTGATTATTTCTTTAGGATGATGACTATTATGTTCTTTAAAGAAAAATATGAAGCTTTCAAAATGTTTAAATGGTACAAAGAAAAAGTGGAAAGAGAAAGTGGCAAGGAACTAAAATGCTTGAGATCAAATAGAGGTGGTGAATTTATTTCTAATGAGTTCACTAATTTTTGTAATGAGCATGGAATTAAGAGACAAGTATCTACACCAAGGACATCCCAACAAGATGGTATTGTTGAAAGAAGGAATAGATCAATTTTGGATTTTGCTAGAACACTGATGATTGAAAAAGATGTTGCACAAATGTACTGGAGAGAATCTGTTAGTATTGATGTTTACACACTGAACCAAGTTCAACTGAAGAAAGAATCAAATAAGACGTCTTATGAATTATGGTATGGTTACACACCTAATGTGAGTTATTTCAAAATATTTGGAAGTACATGTTACATTCTAAAAGATGATAGAAATGGAAAATTTGATTCAAAAGGTAATGAAGGGATATTTCTAGGATATTATACTAAAATCAAGGCTTATAAATGTTTGAACAACACTACTAAAAAAATGATTGAAAGCACGAATGTGAGAGTTGATGAGTTTGCAAAAATGAATGATGAAGAAAGAAAAAAGAAACTGGAAGACTATGGTAGATTTGTTTATATTGAAGAACCTAAAACTCTACCCGAGAAACAGTCTAGCATTACTGAGCAACAAAATAATGCTACCAAGCAACAGTATTTATAGACCAAGCATCAACAAATAGTTACCGATGAAGCTTATGATCATGGACTAAGTGGAGAAAACATTTAAGAACAAAGATCTTAACCTGTACTTGCAAAGTATGTAAGAAGACATCTTCCACAAGATAATATAATTGGAGACAAAAGAGTGGGCATGATGACATGAAGTAAGTTGAGGAACAACACATGTTTGGTTTGTGAATTTGAGCCTAAAAATATTAGAGATGCATTGGAAAATGATGAGTGGATCAATGTAATGAATGAAGAAATTGAGCAAATACAGAAAAACAAAACATGGACATTGGTACCAAGACCAAAAGACAAAAATGTGATTGAAATCAAATGGATATTTAGAAAAAAATTGAATGAGAATGGAGATGTCACAAGAAATAAAGAAATATTGGTTTGCAAAGGTTATGCACAAGAAGAAGGAATTGACTAGAGAAACTTTTGCACCCGTTGCTAGACTTGAAGGAGTAAGAATATTACTTACATATGATTCTTACAAAGGATTTAAGGTATATTTCTGAATTGGATACTTGAGGAAGAGGTATGTTGGAAATTTGGCTGAGTTAGATATCTATATGTTGTCATTATGGAAACATATGATCTATGTGAAGACCGCATATGACAGAGAGCAGTTATGATAGAACAGATAACAAATTGTCTAAGTGTAAGCAATAGTTTTCCCAGTCTAACCAGAGACAGTTTTGATTGGCGACGTTGATAGAAGTAAATTTAGTGCTTGTGCACTTGAACATGGATACTATGATGTATATTGTAGACTGACCTGAGAGCGCAAGTCTATACATCATGTACAAAAGAAGTTATTGTAGTATTATAGGAACAGAGTTGAAGCCGACAGGACAGAGATGAAGACAAAATTAGTAAATAGTTAAGGGATTATTTTGTTTATCAAAATAATAACTTAATCATATAAAAGGATGACATCCTAGATGTTAACCCTTGGGTAGAACAAGTTAATATGTATTTTTGTGTAATGCTTTATGTTTTGTAAAGCCGACTGTAAAAGTTATTATTCTTAATAACTTGTATAAATGTAAGACATATGTAATGCGAAGAGAAAACATATGTATGTGAAAGATATTGATGTGAAGTTGTAAATTGTGAAAGTCAAGCAATTAGACTTTGTATGTGTAAGTGAAGTAGTAAAGGTTATATACCTTACCCTTTTTGTAATTAGAAATAATTGTACATTACATGTTTGTGTTGGAAATATAGATGCAGTAACTAAGAGCGAGGGGGGGGGGTGAATCAGTTAACCACAAAAATATTACCACTGATCCCTTAAATATCTTAACAGATTATTTATTGTGTCACTCGGTAAATATACAGAGAAATGCTAAAAACTTGATCCTTGAAGTGTGTAATAATTAAACTGTTCTTAAGCATTCATCACTGATTAACTTACATGAATAAAGAAAATAACATGAACACAAGAGACACCAAATTTACTGTGGAAACCCAATATGGGAAAAACCACCAATGTAACTAGTTACTATTTTTCACTCTTTTGAAGTGATGCCCGGTTAGAAGCCAACTTGGTAAAAGGTTACAAAACACACTGTTAGGTGTGACCTTGTTAGAGGATTTAATCACCCTGCTAGGAGTGGCCTTGTAAGAGGTCTTGAAACAATTCAATAGAACTGTTACCTTGTTAGAGGATTTACAAAATGGTTGTTAAACCAACTCGGTTAAGAGATTTTTATATCACTGCTACAATTGCTAGAAAGTAACAATGAAATGACTTGCAACTGAATTGCTGAATATAGATCTCTGTTCTGTTTCACTAGATCCTTACTGATCAATTAAATCTTTGCTACTCCTCAAGGATATCTGACCATCCTTCAAAATTTGCACACACCTTTCTTCAAAAGGATTTATGCATGCTGTATATCTTTTATTCACCACTTGACCTTCTATATATATATGCCATTTCATAATCATTTAGATTGTCAAGTCGGAACTAATAATTATTATAACAGTCAGCTGGGATAAACAAACTGTAATAACAAAATTGTTTAAAAGGGCCGACCTTGCTTGGTAAACATTAATCCTAAAAAGATTTCCTTTGGTGACTGAGAGAACTCAGTAACCATAGCAAATTCTACAATATCCTTTGGAGATCGAGAGAGCTCCATAACCACTAATTTTCCTTTGATAACCGAGGAGGCTCAGTTAACACTGTTACCCTGTCATGTTTCCTTTAGACACCCGAGAGAACTCGGTAGACACTAAAAACCGCCTAGCTGACCGACTGAGCTTGGTAGTTACTTTGAGTGATAATTGATATGACATTTGTGTGACATCAAAGACAACACATAGCTAATCCAACAATGTCCTTCAGACAATTATATCCAACAGTTTGGGTAGTGGGCTCATCTTGTAATCATTTCTATTTGTACTACCAGCTCTTAGCAGGGTTGAGGCTTCTAACAAGGTCTAGAGTCCCTTAATCAGGACTGAGACACTATATGTATGTAATAGGCTCATAACAGGGTCAACATCCTTAACATAATATTTTTTATTAGTGGATCATTGTGGGTATCATCCCCACCGGGGTTTTCCCTTGGCCAGGGTTTCCTCAAGAACAAATAATGTGTTATGAGTTCATTTTCTTTATTACTATGCATGTTATTTAGTTTACTCTATTTTGCAAGTATCAAGTTAATATGTTATATCCATAATTGGGAAAAAGTAAAAGTTTTTATAATACTGATTCACACCCCCCCCTCTCAGTATTCCCTATTTCTAACAAGGTATACATTGAACAACATGAAGGTTTTGTTGATCCTAATCTGAGCAATATGGTATGTAAGATACAAAAAGAATCATATGGACTGAAACAAGCACCGAGAGCATGGTATGAAAGACTACATTCCTATCTCATAAGTATTGGATTTTTTAGAACAAGTGACAATAACAATTTGTATTTGAAATGTGAAATTGATGATAAGATTCTTATTGCTGAAATATTTTTTGATGATATCATATTTGGAGGACATGATAACTTATGCAAATATTTTGTTGATGAAATGAGGAAATAATTTGAAATTTTGATGTTTGGTGAGATCAAATTTTTTCTTGGGTTGCAAATATTACAATAGAAGGAAGGCATATACATTACATAATCCAAATACATCAAAGAATTCTTGAAGACATTCGGTATGGAAGATTCAAAACTAGTCGATACACCTATGGTCACTAGATGGAAGCTGACAAAGGATGACAAGTCAACCAAGGTAAATCAAACCTTGTATAGATCAATGATTGAAAAATTGATGTATGTTGTGCATAGTAGACCAAACATTACACATGTGATTGGAATTGTAGCTAGAATTTTTTCTAATCCTAAAGAATCACACATGATTTTTGTGCATTTTTTTTGAGATACTTGAAGAGCACTGAAAATTATGGTTTGTGGTATAAGAAAGAAGGCAATTTTGAGCTCAATGTTTACATTGATGCTAATTGGGATGGAAACATTCATGATAGAAAAAGCACTACTGGTGGAGTATTCTTTTTGGGAGAAAGATTGGTAACTTGGATAAGTAAGAAACAAGGATGAATTTCTCAGTCCACTACTGAAGCAGAGTATGTTGTTGTTGCTGCAAATTGTTCAAATATTGCATGGATAAAGAAACTATTGGAAGGAATGAATGAGGAGATCACTGATCTAGTAATAATCTATTGTGATAACACAAGTGCAATTAATATTTCTAAGAATCCAATGATGCATGCAAAGACAAACCATATATCTATTAAGTATCACCACTTGAGGGAACAAATTCAAGAAAAGCAAGTCATATTGGAATATGTAAAATCACAAGAGAAACTTGCTGATATATTCACTAAACCCTTACCAAAGGACACATTTGAATACTTGAGGAGTAGACTAGGGGTCCATCCCCTATCTAAAAGTCACTAAGGTGATATGAGGTGGCATCAACCTGCACTTTATCAAAAGATCTAATTATATTGATGCATGATGTTCACACTTTGGGTTTCCTAAGGTTGTGAAAGATGAAAGACAAGATGAAACAAGCTAAAACTACATATCTATACATGCAAGGTACTAGAATCTACACTAAACAATAGAGATGATAACTTGGATACAACATAGATGATTATTTTATTTTTGGCATTGTTGTCAAAGGGAGAGAGGTTACATGAAATATCTATTTGTTGGGAGAGATGATTGCATAGTATAAGGGAGAAAGATATCAGTTAGAACTAAAGCTAATTGAAAGGGAGAGACACTGATTCTATGTAGTGATTAAACATATTAAATACATAAGCTAGGGAGAGCTTACCAAGTCGCAACATACATAAAAATTCGTAGATAGATGTTTGGTATTCTATAGCATATTTTATATTATGTTGCCAACAATGCCAAAGGGATAGATTAACAATTGATTGAATACTTCAATGATAGATATTGATGATCACCAAGCTACAAAGGTAAATGTGATACATTAAATAAGTTATTATATTATCATTGATGTCAACTAGTTTTGACTTTACCTATCATGATAGTTACAAATATCTAAAGATGAAAATTATAGTGAAGGAATGAGATATTAACGTGAAGATGGGATAAGTGAGAAAGATATGGATATGGTATTCATTGGGTAAATTATTGATGAGACTATGATATTATGTTAGTGATTTAATTATATTACATAATGATGTTATGAATTAAAGATCAAGAATGTACAAGTTTATGTGGTGGGTAAATGAAGAACTTAGTATACACCGAGTTGAAAATAGTGTACACCGAGAAAGTACAGTGTATATCGATTACAATGTTAACTGAGTTAGAAGTCACTGACACATCATTGTATTGACCGAGTGAAAAAAATAAATAGAACATATGACTAATGACTAAAGATGATGAGCTGGATGAATATGGATGATTCTGAGGTTAAAGATAAAGTTTTTTATGAAGATAAATTGACTGACAAAATTCAAAGATGATTGGATGATGGAGAATGAAATGTGTTACAGACACAAGTTCTGAGGAAGGTTGAAGCGATAAAATCAATAGTGAAGATTAAGAGGCAAAATCTATGGATGAGAAGAAAATGATTTATTGTGTCTATTTAAGAAGACACGTGATTCATAATTAATTCTAAAATGCATGTGAGAAGATTGCATTCATGCAAAGATGTCCAGACATGTTTAAGATAGAATTGAGCAAATCTACAGACAACACCATGAATTAGAAAAAGGAATTAACCAAGTAGAACAAAGTTGGAGGATACAAAGAAAGTAAATTGAGTATATTGGCCGGAGGTATTTTGAAATTAGCATAGATCTGAAAATTTGCAAAGAAAGTTGTATTTGAATCAGATCAATTACTGTTGCATCCTAAATATTGCTATAGATAAATCTCTTAATCAAGTGGGACTTAACAATCTTTATATTTCATTATGATATTTAATGAATGTTGATTGTTTTCACATTGACCCCATAGTGAATGTTTGGTCACATAGAACTGTTAGTGATAAATCCTTGAACTAGGTCACACCTTACAATGTTTTATTGTAACCTTTAACATGGTTGGCTCTTAACCGAGCTCACTTCAGAAGAGTGAAATTATTTTTGGCTACTGGTCCCAAGTGGTTTTTCCCATAACAAGGTTTCCATGTTAAAAATTAATTATTATATGTGTATGGAAGTGATGAATTATTATTTTTCTTTAAACATTAAAATTACTGGTTTGATCGATGTACACACTAGTTAATTTACTGGTATTCAGTTAATGAATAGAAAGGCACATACAAAGTTTTATAGAGTTCTTTAATTGATTTGAAATATTTGTTTTATACATTAGAGAGTGTTTTGGACCGTAGGATAGTTGGACATAACTAATTCACCCCCCCTCTTAGTTATTTAACATGATAATGGGAAAAAACTATTCTCAATCGTTAAAGGGAGCTTAGAAAAGGCTCACCATCTTTTTGTTTGGTATCACATAAATTTAACATGGTGATCTCATGTTCGATGTTGTAGGAATAATGGGTTACAAATTTGCATTCTAATTCTTTGAATGTTTTAATACTTGGTGGTGTGTGCTAAAAAGTAGTCACACTTCTGTAAATCATTACATCCAAGAACACTCAATAGTGAGGTCTCAAATAGCGATTCACAGCTCTCTATTCATGGAGTGTAGAGGTTGTATTATGAGGCCCTCAGATCGACCTAGTTAAACCCATGCAAGTACACCAAGAAATGAGAGATTCAAGGGTGAGAAGCAAGAGTGCTAATCTCCATTGATCATCAAGTTATTGTATGTTAAATGAAATTAATCTAGATGATAACAATGAAAAGAAATAAACTATGCTATTGAAATGCAAGTTTTACTCTCCTTTACTAATTAACTATGTGAAGATTAAGCTAAAACAATGAACAAAATTAAGCTAAGATGCTATGAAGATTAAGCTAATGTAGATATGAAAGCTAGAATGTAATAATCTTCAAAACTCCAAATATTGCCAAGAAAACCTGCAGCATAACAATAGTATGAAAATTCAGGATCTGAAATGAGAAGGAGAGGGCTCCTTATATAAGAAAATGTGGAAGAGAATGCATCTCCAAGAGCTATGTGGGATAAATCAAAAAAGAGGAAACAAAGCTAGTTTTTTTAGAAAGTGTGGAGAGAAAAGGAATTTTCTTTATTTTTAAATATTTGTTTCCCTTCATCACAAAAGAGCTTTAAGAGGATTATTTATTTATTTATTTAAAAGAATGATTCTCTTTTAATTAAATAAGATAACATTATATATTTAAAAGGGAGATATTATTTAAACAAGATAAAATCATTTAGTTAAAAGGGATTTTAATTAAATAAAATTATTTTATTTAAAAGATATTTCTTTCAATTAAATAAGGCTATTTTATTTATTTAAGAGAGAATACTTCTTTTAATTAAATAAATTGATCAAATCTTAGGAAATATTGAAATGATTGAACTAATTAGGATTGATCAAAGGAATTGATTTGAATTTTGCAAAGTATTGATTCAGGAATTTGATAATTTAATAAATGGGGCCCAAAGTCTAGGTGACCATTTTAGGGTGTATACATTTGCCCCTCTTTGACTAATGTGAGGTTGATTTGGGATCACATGTAGTCAAAGAATGGAATTGAAGTGTGAGATCGATTGGAGATCACAAAACAACCCAGACGTGTGTTCGATGGATGGGAACACATCAGGACAAAGATAAGCTAATTGAAAAAGATAAGGCCAACACCCCTGTAAATAGGTAATTGTCAAGTCTCAAGCAAGGTTTGATTGATAGGTTTGATAAATCTAAATCAAGGATTGAAGTTTGATAGGTACTTCCCCCTCATGATCGAAATTGAAATGAGATAGAGGAGAAACAATAAATTGATAAAGTTGATCAAATCGAACTAAAGATAAGGTTCTTGATGTAAGATGAAAGATATGAGGATCATAGAACCAAGGTAGATCATCAAGCATGAAAGATTATGCCCCAAGGTTGAATTAGAAGAAAATAAGTGGGGTGAAAGTGAATGGAAGATAGAAGTTTGGAAGAGATGGAAAGAAATGGAGAGAAGAAAAAGAATTTGCCCCACTAAAGAGGATGCCCCAAAATTAATCAACTGTTTAAAATAGGAAATTTTGATTGAGATCATGAAAGAAGATAATAAAATGAGGATCAAAACGTGATCATAGTTGATTAAAATTCCACAAGAAAGATGAAGGAAAACCCTCTCAAACTCATAATGCAGCCTAAAAATGAAAATTAATCATGAAGTCTAACAATGCAAGCTACATGAAAATGCAAAGGTGTACTTGCAATAGGACAACTGTAACATAGGATTTTGTGTTCATCATTCATTAGAGAATGTAAAGAACTTATTTTCATCATTGGGCCATTATTAACAGACATCAGAAAATCACACAATCATCACTAGTCACAAGTGCAATTATGAAGATATGAATATGATTTATATCAGATTGGAATGTGGAAAGATTCTAAAATGAGCATCAAAGACATAAGGGTTAAGATGACTTCAATGTTAGCTCACCCAATTTAATGTAGCAAAGCCACTCTCGCATCAAGGCATAGATGCCAGGATGACCATAAGAACGGTTGTGTAAAAAAAAAATAGTCAAGGATGATGCCTCAAATCTCCTAAGTGTGTCAAGGGAACAAAAAGAGACACTCAAGAGCTTCAAGACCATACTCACAAGCATAAAGCAAAAAAAAACATGCCCCATACCCCAAGTCCTCTAGCTATGCATCATGGAGAGACTTATTAGACAAGGACAGTCAACGAAAATCACTAACAGTTAGCACACAAAGAAAATATCATGACATAGCTCAAGCGTTAAGTGTTGTGTTTAAAAATTTAAGTGTGTTCACTGATACTGAGTTTCGAGGATAAGGATCAAATGCTTGCAAGAAGGTAAAATCTCATGACAAAATTGGATAAGACCAAACTGATAAGTGTTGAAAAACACTTGATGTCAAGGGTTGTCTTGAAAAACACAATTCAGGTGGTGTTGAAAAACACTGTTTGTGAGGTGTCCTAAAGACTGATGCATCCAAGAGACCAAATCTAACACAGTTATGACCCCTAAACAAAGACAAAGACCAATTCCAAACCAAGGCAACAAGGAAAAGACATGATGGAGAAAGGCTAAGTGTTGAGTATAAATGCTAAGAAACAGGGGTGCAAAGGCCTCAAGTAGTGCCCATTTCTAGGTTTTCACCACTTGGATTTTATTGCAATTTTTTTAGGACTTTTTATATTTTTTTTTGTATTTTTTCTACCAAGGCGTCTGTTTCTAGGTTTTTCACCAAGGCACTTTTTCTATTTTTTTTGAATTTTTGAATTTTTTGATTTTTTTGGTGAGACATCAAAGTGCCTATTGCTAGGTTTTCAATAGGATGCTATTTTTTTAAGACATTTTCTAATTTTTCTAATTTTTTCAGCATTATATATGAATTTTTTTGGATTTTTTTCAAGATCAATAAATATGTACAAAGGATGCCCCTAGACAAAATGGGCATCATGGATAGAACTTCTGTAGGTGCAAGACATTGATAGGCTCAGGGAGCTGCTCCCCCTCTTCAGTCGATAGTAAATAAGCACCTGTCCCAAAAGCTGCTGTGATGATGTAGGGTCCAAGCCAATTAGGTTCAAATTTTCCCTTTTGTTCTCTCTATTTTTGGTTCTTAGGATTTTCTCGTAAGACAAGATCTCCCACTTGGAATGCTCTAGGGAAAACCTTTTTGTTGAAGGCTTTGGACATCCACTTTTGATAGACCCTCATAAGGTCAAATGATGCTTTACACTTCTCATCTAGAAGTTATAACTCTTGTAGTCTCATGGCACGGTAGTCTTCATCAGTAACTAGACCTTTGAGAGAGACTCTAAGTGAAGGAATATCAGCCTCTAAAGGTAACACTGCTTCAACACCATAAGTAAGGGAAAAAGGAGTAGCCCCTGTTGGAGTATGAATACTCATTCTATAAGCCCATAAGGCTGATTTATCAGTAAATGCCAATCCCTACCATTCTTATGAACTGTTTGATGGAGAATTTTGAGAATGGTTTTATTTGAAGCCTCTGCTTGTCCATTTCCTTGCGATAAGTAAATGGAGGACCAATGTTGTTTTATCTTGAATTTCTTACAGAGTTGTGTAAGGTCCTTTTTTTAAAACTGATCTCCATTGTCAGTGATTATCTTAGATGACACTCCATATCAATAGATGATATGGTTCAAGATAAACAGAGAAACTATCTGGCCCGAGGCAATAGAAAGTGGAACAATTTCTACCCATTTGGTAAAGCAGTTAGTAGTAGTGATGATAAATTTGTGTCCACCTGATGAGTTGGGATGAATCTACCCAACAAGATCAAAGGCCCAACATTGAAATGGCGAATGAGATATGGAAGGAATGAGCTTCCTGCCTAGAGCGTGTATCAGGTGACCATGTTTTTGACATTTTTCTCATGATTTCACAAAAGCTACTGCATCCATCTGCATGGTAGGCCAATAGTACCCAGCCCTAAGCAACCTCTGAGCCATGGAAAGACCATTAGAATGTCCCCCATAGATGCCCTCATGAATATCAACTAGCACTTGATCAGATTCCTCCTTTTCTAAGAACCTAAGAAGTGTCCCATCTAAACCCCTCCTATACAAATCACTAGAGATGAGGGAATGGTGAGAGGTGTTTCAGGTAAGGTTTCTTCTTTCAGATTGGTTAAATTTTTTAGGGATGATGCGATCACGTAGGTATGAGTAAATGGCACCATAGCAGGATGATTCATGACCAACAAGGGTATATATAACATGGCTTTCTTTGGAGTCATAAATAGGATAGTGTAGCTCTTCCACTAGGAATTCAAATCTAGACTCATGCTGCTCTAAATAAAGGAGTGAAGCAAGGGTAGCAATAGCATCAACTACTTTATTTTCTGCTCTAGGGACTTGCTGAAATGTGAAAAATGTGAAATATCATCTTAATGAATCAACCATTTTCTTATAAGGTTCCAGTTTTTCATCTTTTGTTTGATATTGTTCATTAACTTGGTTGACTATCAATTGTGAATCCCCATAGATGTGCAGTTCTATGATATTCCATTCAATAGCCATCTTGAGTCCATTTGTCAAGGCTTCATATTCAATAATGTTGTTTGTGCATGGGAACAATAGTTTGTAGGACTTAGGAATTGTGTACCCATGAGGAGAAACAAATAACACTCTAGCTCCTAAACCATTTTGCATCAAAGAGACATCAAAGAACATCTTCCATGTTCTCTCAATCATGTACATTAGGTGCTCATCTAGAAATTCAACTTGAATAGGCATGCTATCTTGAATTGGGAAATCAACCAATTGATCTGCAATGGCTTGGCCTTTTATAGCTTTGCACTCAACATACTCTATGTCAAATTCTGAAAGAACCATCATCCATTTAACAAGTCTACCTATGAGGGAAGCCTTACCGAGCAAATACTTGAGAGGATCAATTTTTTCTATGAGGTGTATTGTATGCGCAAGCATGTAATGTTTCAACTTTTGGGAAGCAAACACCATAGCAATGCAAGCTTTCTCAATACTAGTGTAATTGACCTCATATACAACAAGGGTATGACTAATGTAATATATGGCTCATTCTTTCCCAGTGTCATCAAGTTGAGCTAATAAAGCCCCCAAGGAAGATTCTATTGTTGAAACATACAGTATGAGAGGTTTTCCTGGGATAGGAGGCATCAAGATTGGAGGATTTTCCAAGTATTCCTTAATCTAATCTATGCTCCTTTGACAATCCTCATTCCACACAGATTTGACTCCCTTATGTAAGTTCTTATTGAAGGGTTGAGCTCTATCTGCCAGTGTGAAATGAACCTCCTTATAGATTGAAGACGTCCTTGAAGACTCATTTGGCTAATGTTTTTGGGAGGTGGCATATCCAAGATTGCTTGAACCTTTTCTGGGTCCACTTCTATTCCTTTGGCTGAAATGATAAATCCTAGAAGTTTTCCAGAGGTGACTCCAAATGCACACTTTTTAAGATTTAATCTTAACTAAAATTGCTCCATACGATCTAGAATAACTTCTAAATCACCTAAGTGTGGTTCTCTTTTCTTGGACTTAGCCAAGGTTTCATCCATATAATCTTCCATATTCTTATGCATCATGTCATGGAAAATTATTGTCATAGCTCTTTGATATGTAGCTCCTACATTTTTCAATCCAAAAGGCATGATGTTCTAGCAATGAGTACCCCATGTGCAAGTGAATGTAGTCTTTTCCTGGTCTTCAGGAGCTATTTTAATCTAATTATACCTAGAAAAACTGTCCATCAAGGAATAGATCTCATAACCCACAGTCATGTCCACTATCATGTCTATGTTAGGGAGTGGAAAATCATCCTTTGGGCATGCTCTATTGACATCTCTAAAGTCAATGTAGATTCAAATGGATTTATCATGTTTTGAAACTGGTACAATATTGGATATCCATTTTGCATAGTTAATAGCCCTTATAAATCCTACACTGGGGAGTTTTTCCAGGTCTGCTTTGACTAAAAGAGCAATGTGAGGATGCATTTTTCTCAACTTCTATTTGACTGGTTTAACACCTGAAGCTATGGACAAGTGATGCATAATTAGATTAGTGTCGAACCTTGGCATGTCTGAATAATTCCAAGCAAAGTTGACTTTCTTTCTTTGTAGGAACTCAGTGTAGGCTTTTTTCTCTTGAGATGATAAGGATTGAGCCAAGTGTACAATATGTGGAACCTCTTCTATACCCAAATTAACTACTTGTGTGGGTTCAACAAGCACTGACGATCTATCCTGAAAATAACTAGGGAGACGATCAAGTACCTCATCCGTAGGAACCCCTAAGAGGTTTTCACCTTTGGATACATCATTTATTTTTACTTTTTTTAGTTCTAACACCACCACACAGTGGTTTTCTCCATCAGAACTCCTATTCTTTTTATTTTCTTTTCTCTTTATTTTTTGACTAAGGTACTTGATGTCTAGTTTAGTCATGTTGGTAGTTGGTTCACTGGTGGAAGAGACTACAGGTTCAATGGTGTTTAGGTAACAGGTTATCTCATAGTCATTTTGGAAAGTTAAGAGCTCAGGCTCTTGATAATGTTTGGACCAATCAATGAGATGAGGATTAGCAAGGGGTAAGTCAATGGCTAGTTCAATGTTGTGGATATGGATGGTATCATCTCTGGTGACCATAGAGTTAGAGTCTGTCAAGTATTCTTCTAAGTTACCCAAATCAAGATTCATCCTAACAAGTGAAGAATCATCCACTAATGCAACACGTAGGTTCCAATCCTCTATCCCTACATGTGACTCGTTAGCTAACTCAAGTTGAGAACTATAGGAATGGATGACATTAACACCCATGTCAACTATGGAACAATCAGAGAGAGAGTCCCACTCATACTCATGTGAGTTTATTTCTGAATCCTGGCTAGGATGTTTACACCAGAAAGGCTTGGGATGCCTTGATGTAGAAGCTTCGATGTCATGAAGGGTAACACCTTCTCTTGGGTTAATGTCTAATCTATCTTGTTCTATGCTTGCAACTATTGCATGAGTGGTTGGATTATTTGAATCTCCCCAAAGGAGACTAGTAGAAGGAATCCAATCATCACATAGGTCTTGCTGATTTGTCAAATTTAGTATGTACTATGATTCATCCTCACTATCTGACTCATCAAGGATAGGAATAGTATTCTTGTTATTATTCAGAAAACCTAGGCCAACCGTCTTCTTAGACCCGCATCCAAAAAGAGCATGATTGAGAGGTTCAGCTCTAGCATCTAATCTATGGCTGAGAGGGCCACGTCTAGGATAGCCCATTTATTTGACCAATGTATATCCTCTCCCATAAGCCTTAGGAGAAGGAGAGAAGTTCTCATTGTGCACATACTTCTCCTCTTTGTAGATCCATTATTTAACAACTACTTCTTTCTCATCTTGGATAGGCACTGAAGACTTGACAAATGTGTCAAACAAATTCATGGCCAAAGAAGAAGGTCTCATCTCTTGAGAAGGATTACCATAAGACCTAGGGGAAATGTGCATCTTTGTAAAGGAGTTAAGTTGGTATCCCCCCATACCAAGGTCTATTGATTTGAACTTATCTTTGCACTATGCTAGAGTTGCATTGAAATCCTCTACTTCTCTATTGAGGGGAACATGGGTCCCTTCGAAAATGGAGTTGATAGATAAGGTTATATCTCTAGGTATACAAACTTCTACTCCGTTGTAGGGGAACTTAACACACTAGTGGTAGGTGGATTGCACTACTTACATCTCATGGATCCAGGGCCTACCAAGCAAGATATTGTATGCTAGAGGACCAACATCAACAATTTGGAATAAAATGTCTCTCTCAATGGGGCCAATCCTAACAGGAAGAAAAACCAACCCCTTGGAACTCCTTTCTACCTCATCATAGGATTTTATAGTGATCTTCTTTCTGGTATCGATCACTTCCTCAGAATAGCCCAAAGTTTTTAACAAACTCAAAGAATAGATATTAAGCCTAGCACCCCCATCTATCAACACATGTCTGACACAGGTTTTATGGATCATGACTTTGATGTGAAGGGAAAGATTATGTGGGTGGTTCAAGGATTTTTCATCATCTTCTGAGAATGTAAGGTAGTGAGGATTGGTAATATGATTAACCATGCCTTGGAATTGGTCAACATCTAAATTGTTGGGAACATTGGCTGTGCACAAAGCATCCTCAAGGACCTTTTTTTGTCTTGGGGACAACTCTAAAAGCTCCAAGATTGAAATATGAGTTAGTGTTCTTCGTAACTGATCAACAAGGTTATAATTTGCCTTGGGTTTGATAACTAGTTTTATGGTGGCATTATTGGATACCACTGGCTTTGGTTTATTGGGTTGACCTAAACTAGGCCCTCTAATGATGACAGGGCCTTGACTTCTTGTGACAACATTAAGAGCCTGGGATGACATCCTAGAGTGAGGACCCCTCAGCACCACAATAGGTTCTTCATCAAAGATAGGGGGAGAGTTCACGTAGGAGTCATAACCATAGAGATCCTTGTTCCTCATCATGTTGACACTTTCCTCCACATCTTCGAGCATGTTGACCACATTTTCCATAGTTGTGTAAGTATAGTTGATCGCAGCCTTGCCATCCTTTGGTTTAGAGGTTTCCCCCTTCTCGTATTTGGGCAAGGGCTCTTTGAAAGCCTTATGGTCTGCATTGGTGTTCAGTCTATCCACCTTAAGCTTTCCATTCACAATGAGATCTTGGATAATGTGCTTGAGTGTCCAACAATTCTCAATGGTATGTCCAATGCCATTATGAAACTTTGAGAAATCTTTCTCATCCCACCAATGTGGCTTAATATTAGGTATGTAATGCTTTGTGGGATCTTGTGGATGCACAAGATTGTTGGCAATGAGTGCTTTGAAAACATCTTCATAGGAGTCACCAAGTTTGGCAAATTGACATTTTTCCTTCTTGGGCTTATCTTGATACCTTGGCCTATTCTCTTGTTGAGGAGGTGCATTGAGCTTCATAGCTTGAACTACACTAGACAAGTGGAGGATACCTTGATCCTTAGGTTGGGGTGAGTCCACAACTCCATCATTGACCACTTATTTTTTTTTGTTCCAATGCACATTCTTCCCCTTATCCTTGCTAGAATTATTATTATTTTGACCATTGTTGTTATTGTTGCCATGTCTGGTTAAAATTCCTTGCTCTTTTAAAAAATCCTCAATTTTGCATGTGGTTTTGACCATGTTATCAAAGGAATTGAAGATCATCTTTTGAAGCTCATACTGTATTTTAGGCACTAAGTTGCTAACAAGGATGTCAATTTTCTTATCTTCATGAATGGTCCTAGGATAATGAGAGCACTGTCACCTCCACCTTTGCAAGAATGAGACAAAGGATTCTCCTTGGTTTTGCTTTAGGTTACATAGGTCCAGCATAGTGACAAATCTTGAAAGATTGTATGCAAAGTGTTGAAAAAATCTATGGACAAGCTCTTTGAAAGTCTTGATGGGGGGAGTTATGTTGGTAAACCATTCCATTACTTGCCCCTTAAGACTCCTTGGGAATAAGGTCATTAGATAGGAATCATCTTGGTGAAACGCAAAGCTCATAGTGTAAAATTCATGCACATGATCATGTGGATCACCACTACCATCATATTTGTCATATTGAAGGAGTTCAAACCTTTTGGGAAAATCCTTCATGCTCACACTCTTATCGAAAGGATTAGGACAAATCGAGTCCAGTGAGAATGAAATCTTAGGTGCCAAAAGCTTCTCCATCATTTTCTTCATTTGTCTAATTTCTGATTCTTGTGATGGATTTTGTTTCTTGATTTTGTTATCCACATCAAAATTATAAGGGACTCTTGCACCCTTGTTGATTAGACTTTCAAGGAACTTATCTTTAGTTTGTTCCAAGTACTTTTCCACATATTATTGGAAGAACGACTCTTGTTGCATTCTCATGAAGTCCTGAGAATTAAGATCAAAGTTTGAGCTACTACCCCCATGTTGAGAACTATGATGAGCATGCTATGAAGGCTACCTCAAGTGCCTAGGATGTGTTTGTCTCCTATAGTGAGCATGTTGTGAAGTCCTTCTTCCTCTAGGACTAGGAGATCTTTAAGGGGTTCTTGAACACCTTCTACTGTGTGGTGTTCTGGAAGGAGTGGAGGAAGGAGAGTTGTTGCCACTATTGGAACCCCTATTGTTAAATTGGGTATTAAGTTGTTGGGCTAAAAGCCTATCTTTCTCTTCTTGAGAGGTTTTCCTTTCCAATTCTAACAAAGCTTGTCTCTCCACCTCAAGTTGTCTAAAATTTTCTTGCTTTGTAGCCTGCTCATCTAGAAAGGCTTTCTTTTCATGCTCAATCCTTTTAAGCCTTTCACTTATATACCTTGAGGTTGTTTGAAGTGGAGAGCTTGGTCTTGACTATTTGTACAAATAATTGGTATACATTGCATTGACATGAGCATCACTAGGTTCATTGTCTTGGTCTTCATGTTGTGACCATTGTTCTAGGTGAGCTCATCTGTCATGCCTTTTGGCTCTTTGATGTGCATCTAGATATCTAGTATTGATGGGGGTGAACCAGGTTGAGCATCATGAGAGGAATTACCAAACAAAATGTTGTCTCTATGTCTTTCATAAAGGTCATCAAGGTTTTGATCCATAGCTTCCCTCTCCCGCTGAGTCATGGTATAACTCATATCCATACCTAAATGGGAAGATGCTAAGGGGGTCCTCAAATTAGTAGACTTGCTCCTAGGTGATTGGTCAAATATGGGTTCCTTTCCCTTATACTTTTGATGAGTTTGGATTGGGGGTAATTGATTAAAGACAACCTAAGGTCATTTCCCATGACTCACTTGATACCTTGTCGTAACCGACATGAAAGGAAAAGAACTCAATGATAAGATGACCCTAAGATATGTTGGTATCAAACTAGGATAGTAAAAGTGTTAAATTGTCCAAAAGAGAGATGGTGAGATAGAAAATTGCAAAAGATGTCAATCAACACTGCCATAGAGGTGCCCAATCAATGGATAAAAATCCTAGCACATATGGATCAGGAGGATGATTTTAACCGAGCTATATCTGATTGAAATTGATTTTGGGTGGAAGTGAATTGGACAAGAGACTACTAAGACTCTCCAAGTATGTTATCAAAGAATCCAAGGGTGTATCTACTCAACAAAGATAATTTTTGACTTATTGATTCCAAGCAAGGTTACTTGTAAAATCAAAGGTCACTAATTCAAGAGGTCAAAAATACAAGAATCCCAAGTGAAAAAAGGTTTCCAATAGTAGGGTGAGTAGCTTGATTTGATCTGGATCAACTAAGGAGGACTGAAAATGACTGAAAATAGCTCACTATTTTGACAGACCAGGGTACAAGTTCACGTGAGGGAATGCAGTCTTGGATGAGGAAACATGAGGGGTCACATGAGGAAATGAAATCTCATGTGAGAAAATACCAGGTTCACATGAGAATGTGTATAGCCAAGCGATGAAATAGGATCAGGCCGCTTAATCAACAAGTTTGTAAACTCAGGAACTTAGTTTTTTGTTCATTTTAAAAGATTAACCAGACATATTAATAGATTTTTTAGTATTTATCAAGCACATAGAACAACAACCATGGAGTTTTAGCAAGAAAACATTTTCAAACAATGAGCAAGGGACAAAGAAACCTTGCTCATGAACATGAATATTGACTTAGTATGCTATTCCTTAAAGATACTACTTGTGTATGTTCTCCAAAATGTTTTTCCAATCACACACAGTCCTAAAAATAAAAATTTGGCTGCACTATGGTTTTTAATAATGGCTTGACTTTGCAACTTTTACAATTTCAAGAAGGCGAAATCCAATCTAGGTGCACCGAGGTTTTGACACATTCTGAGAACTTAATCAATTAGAGATGCTGACGAGATCTAACAGGCCATCAAGAAACTGTACCCATGGAGATTTCTTCCACAAGGACATTTGTATAGCGTTTGTCACTACCACGACAAAAGTGGCTATTACCGCTTGAGGTTCTATCAACGTGGTTTACCCAATGAAGGGAATGTCTACTATGGTTAACCCTCTCTAAAAGGTGACTCACAACAAGGACCACATGGGGACTTGGCTTAGATCCAAGGGTCTGAGTTTTTTTTACTACCCAAAAAGCGAGTAGAGCATAATCCTCTATCCTTTTCTCTTCACCCAAACATAGAAGACAGATTCATTCTGACACACTAAGACTAAAACTATCTCACCAAGATTCATAATGTCAATAACTCATGATCTATCAGCCTCTCCAGAGAGAGAATGCATCAATCAAAAAGTCAAAGACTACAAATCTAGTAGAACACAAAGATAGTTCTAGTAACCTCCCTACCTACAAGGGTTCTCTCATTGAGAAGAGTTTCAATGGAAACTCACTCTCTCAAGAACCACGAATAGTGTTAATAGGGCATACTTATCTATGTGGGACACTTATGCAAGAAATGAATCTATATTCTTTTTAAAGTTGAAAATCAAAATGTGGTTTATGAAAGCGATAAATCACTCAAGCCAAACACACAAGAGATTAATTTTATGCCCATAACCAAGTGTTATAGAGATCAAAAAATTACCTTGGGTTCCAAGCAATGTGAGGTCACTGACGTGCCATCTCAGAGAATCATAATTCATAACAATCTCAACAATCTGGAAAGGTCAGAAAATAGGAAATAGCAAGTAAAACTAGCAACTCTGGAATTCTAGGTCTCTGCTGTCATGGAATTCCACACGAGACAGTACCTAGGGCCATGCAAGAAAGTACCAAACCATGTGTGAGAAAGTACAAGCTCGTGTGAGAATGTACTAAGGCTCACGTGAGAAAGTACAAGAGCTCATGCGAGAAAGAACACAGGCCCACGTGAGAAAACTCCTTTGTTGCGTGCATAAATGCTACTACTAGCAAAACTTCATGCGATACAGTTAGAAACTTCACACGAGATTCTATAATAGTGACGCATAGAAGTATCAATAGAAAATTAAAAAATCACAGTTTTGAGAATACTAGATCTAAAAAAAAAAACTTAAAACCCTTAACCTCAAAAACTACTTCAAAAACACTAGAATAGGCAGCAACAGGGGAGTTTTGATAGAGAAATGATAGAAGATTGATAGAATAGAAGGGAAACCCATTTTAGGGCCCCATGGTGGGTGCCAAAAATGTGTGCTAAAAAGTAGTCACACTTCTGTGAATCATTATATCCAAGAACACTCAATAGTGAGGTCTCGAATAGCGATTCACAACTCTATTTGTGGAGTGCAAAGGTTGTATTATGAGGCCCTCAGATCGACCTAGTTAAACCCATACAAGTACACCAAGAAATGAGAGATTAAAGGATGAGAAGCAAGAGTGCTAATCTCCATTGATCATCAAGTTATTGTATGTTAAATGAAACTAATCTAGATGATAAAAATGCAAAGAAATAAACTATGCTATTGAAATGCAAGTTTTACTCTCCTTTACTAATTAACTATGTGAAGATTAAGCTAAAAAAATGAAGGAAACTAAGCTAAGATGCTATGAAGATTAAGCTAATGTAGATATGAAAACTAGAATGTAATAATCTTCAAAACTCCAAATATCGCCAAGAAAACCTGTAGCATAACAACAGTATGAAAATTTGGGATCTAAAATGAGGAGAGGGCTCCTTATATAAGAAAATATGGAAGAGAATGCATCTCCAAGAGCAATGTGAGATAAATCGAAAAAGAGGAAACAAAGCTAGTTTTTTTAGAAAGTGTGGAGAGAAAAGGAATTTTCTTTATTTTTAAATATTTGTTTCCCTTTTTCATCACAAAAGAGCTTTAAGAGGATTATTTATTTATTTATTTAAAAGAATGATTCTCTTTTAATTAAATAAGATAACATTATATATTTAAAAGGGAGATATTATTTAAACAAGATAAAATCATTTAGTTAAAAGCGATTTTAATTAAATAAAATTATTTTATTTAAAAGATATTTCTTTCAATTAAATAAGGCTATTTTATTTATTTAAGAGAGAATATTTCTTTTAATTAAATAAATTGATCAAACCTTAGGAAATATTGAAATAATTGAACTAATTAGGATTGATCAAAGGAATTGATTTGAATTTTGCAAAGTATTGATTCAAGAATTTGATAATTTAATAAATGGGGCCTAAAGTCTAAGCGACCATTTTAGGGTGTATACAAGTGGTAGTTTTGAAAATGACTCCATTGCTTTCCCTCCTAGGATTCTCATAAATAATCTCATTAAATAGGTTATGTCGTGCATGAAATAAAAACTTATGGCACAAAATTCTCTCAAATAGTCTTGTGGGTCTGATTTACCCATGTACTTATCATATCTTGGAAAGAAAACATTTGGAGGAATTTGTACCATGATCAAGTTTTTCTCAAAAGGAAAGGGGAATATGGCCTCAGTTGAAAATGGTTAGGTGTCACTTCCTTCTTCAAGTTATCAATTTGGGATTGAAATAATTTGAGTTGTTTGTTCATATCTCGTAGTGGATTTTCTTCTTTTTCATCCTTCTTCATGGTTGATGTGTCGTAGTCATAAGGAAGCTTAACTCCTAATTGAGCTAAGTTTAAAAAGTGTCTCTCTTTGTCCATTTCTAAAATTTTCTCCATAACCTTAAGGGACAAGGGATCTTGGGCTACCTCATCAACCTTTTCTTTGGTAATTTCTTCTTCATCCCTTTGATTTCTACGGTGATTGTCATCTTGATTTGCATAATTTCAGTTTTGGACTTGCTCATGATTATTTCTATCTTCATCCATAGGATTGATCCTTTCTTCAAATAGGTTTGGAAATCTATACTCTTCTTTGTGTTATTCATCAAAAGGAGATTGGAAAGTTTCATCTTTGCACGGGTTCTCTTGTCTAAGGCACATTCTGTCTTCTTGCAAGATAAACTTAATGTGATGAGATCTAGTGAAAATCGACATTAACAAGAGTTTTGTGTATTGAATTTATCTCTTCTTGATGATCACTTTGAAGGAAAATTTTTAATTGGTTATCAGATTTGAATGGATGTTCTCTTCTTGTAAACATGAGTCTTCAACTGCAACAATATAAAAAATAAAGGTTTCTTTCCCTTAACCTCTAAACACAAAAGTTTATGTTTGAGAACATTTACATGGGTCTTTCACAATAAGCCACTTCATGCAACCTACCTAAGGTTAAATCTGGTGCTTAGCATGGCTTTAAAGGTAGGGATTCCTAGATTAACCAGACATTTTAGTTTTGGTTCCAAACAAAAATATCAAATGAATTATACAAGGAACATGTAGTTGCACATGTGCTATTGATGCCTATAGCCCTACAAGTCCATGCATTTGATATTTTTTCCCTCTAAGTTTTTAAACTTAAACGAGGTCTTTATTTATAGTGGGTGGAATAGGTTTGCTTCACCTTGTTCCCACTTTGGGTCATCCGTCTCACTGGACTCGCTAAGGCACATTCTTGAGAGGTAGGCCCACTAAATCTCTAACATGTTCATATTAAAGTAATAAATTGAAATGAAAAAAAGTCTAGGAGTTTGATTCACCAAAAGGGGAAGAGAATATCCCTATTTCCTCAAATCAAAAACACATTTAACATTTTTCTTTCCCAAACCTTTTAATCTAATGGGATTAGGGTGTGTTTGGCTTTTTTATTCACCCAAAGGGTGAAGAGCATATATGTAGCACTTTCATCCACAAAAAAAAAGGCTTTGTTTAAGTTTTTGGTTAGTTTATTAGCTTATTATCCTCTCAAATTTGACATGTTTGGGAGTTTGATACACTAAAAAGGTGAAGAGAATATCCCTAATGCCTCACCTAACATTCAAATTTGCTTCTAGTTAAGCTATATTTTGAATTCAATGCTTCAATTTAAGCAATTGCATAAGGTTTTGGAATTACCTCATTTGTAGCTAGCAAAGGCTAGGCACATTTTTGAGGTTTTTTAAGTTTTTGTTTCTTTACTTACTTGATAAAATTTCTCCATCTTGTGAGCATCCTCTTTCACATGCCTTAGTTCAACAAAACCAATTCCAACTGAGGAAAATTCAACAATTCAAATCAATGACACATATTTAGACTTATAAGCATATATAATTTGATCATCTATCATATGATTTTAAATCCTCATTCATATCATTAAGTAAATTGATAAAATTGATTTTATTTTGTAATTTAGATAACTTCCTTTTCTCCTTGTTCTTGAAGTAATCTACTGATCTGCAAATGGATTTATGAACATTTTTATGTTATGTCATCTACAAAATAAAAAGTTATTGTCATTAAATTTGTAGAATTTAAATTTTGAAAAAGATAGAGCTACACGCTACAAAAAGTTTCACATGTGCTACTCTGTTTATTCTACGCATTACAAAAAGTTTTAAATAGTCTATTTTATTACTGATCCACGCTATTTAAATGATTAATAGTTACTATGTGCTAAAATAGTATGCAAATGCGTCACAAAGGCATATGCTACATACTAAAATAAATATAGATAGAAGATAGAAGGAATAGTGAATGCATCCAAACTCTATGCAAATGCATTAAAATTTATCATGCACACGCTATTTTGTCATGTAAAGGTGCCAAAATTTTCCATATATGCGCTATTTCTTCTATCAAACATGTTGTTGTACCTACAAATTTAAAATATATAATACAAATTCAACATAAATGTCTGCAATACATCAAAACATGTTAGTATGAGGCAAGTGGCCCACGGTGGGGGCCATTTAATGTATAAAAAATATCTTCATAGGATTAGTTTATCAATCAAATCAATTATGGAAAATACAACAAATTTAAAGCCATTGAATTGAAATCAAGACAATAAGCATCCTATGGATTTCTAACTAGAAAAGCTAAAGGGATTCTCTTAGATTAGCATTCATTAGAGACAACTCTAGAATGAGAATTAAGCTATACTAAATGTAATTTAACCGATATAACTTAATTATTGTCAATTATGCTTAAATTATGCTCAATTATGCTAGGAATTCAAATCTAAATGCCTATAATATGGATGCAATTGAAAATAGATGCTAATGGATGAATTGCTCTTAGAATGCTCACTATTTATAGATTTTCCCAAGGCTAGAGGGTAGAGTGAAGTTAACCATGATCAAAGTTGAGTCAAGTTGATGGTTTCAAATGATGAGACAAAGTAAATATTTTGTTCTCAAAGGTTGGAGAAAAGAGACAAAATGAAGGGTCAAGTTGCATCTCCAAGATGAGTGGTGGAGAATCAATTTTTCCTTAATCCATGTGAGCTCATTCCTTCATTCTCATTGGTTCATTTGATTTTTGTCCCCATGTGGTTAGTGAGAATAATAGGATTTACTAATTGATTTAATTGATTTATCTTAACCATGTGTAATCTTGAATGGGTTGGATTTGATTTGATTGAAACTATACAATTAAAATTACTTTCATAATTATTTGGCCATTTTGATTTAATTAATCTAATATCTTAAATCTCAAATTAATTCCTAATTTTGGTCCTTGATTGCTCACTTCAACTCCGTTTGACTATTTTTAGGTGTATACAATACCAATTTCAACATGAAGAGTGATAGAAACTATAGTAGGACAAGTAAAATCATCTCTAACATTAGATTTATACTATGTATATTGAAGGAATTATTGTGTGAAGAGTTACACTTTGGTGATAACATTCACCATACATACCAGATTAATGAGTACTTCTTATGAGAGTTTTCCTTTATTTTTTGGAGTTTCGTATAGCGGTCCATCATGAGAAATAATCATCTCCCTTGAATCAAAGGTAATACGAGGTTCAGGATTAGGATTAGGCTACGCAGTAAGGTTCACAAATTTATTGGCCTCAATAAACATATCATCAAGAGTCATGTAATCAAGTTCACTAGGCACAATAACATTGGTAGAATGACAAGGCAAATAATTTGTAACAATTTGTAAATTTTGATTACGAGGTGATCAAGATTTATTTCCTTTATTATTCACACCCTTCATAGTTATTATTTTTTAATCAATAAGATCTTGAATCACATGTTACAATCTAAGGCACTTCTCAGTATCATGGTTGGTTTCATAATGGCATTTGTAAAAGGATTTAGAATCAAAGGAAGCATGCATAGACTTAGAAATATCTATGGGTTTGATGGGAGGAAGCTTCATCATATTAGCATTGATCAATTTAAGGATAATACTATGTAGTGATATAGAAAGAGTAGTAAAATAATGGGGTGCTAAAAATATTGATGATAAAGAGGCCATACCCAATGTTGTGGCTGCAACTCATCTATCAACATGATTTGAAGAGTTATTATTTAGCTTGTTGAAACATTTATTTTTTTTGGAAATTTTGGAAATATTGTTGAGAAAAACCATTCTCATCAACCGGATCCATTGATGAAGAGGATTCAAATTTTCCCCACTTGAAGCTGATAATTATGAAGCATGACATGTACATTTATGTAAAAATGTGAACTTAGAAAACAAAATATTATATCTAATATCATTTTTCAATTAAAAAATGAAAATTCTTTGAACATCACCATTAAGTATAGGATAAGAAATTTGTGAAAGAAATTTTTTATACCTACAATTAAAATTGGATATTTTTTCTTTAAATCCTTGCTTGCAATATACTAAATTACTGAGAGTAATTTAAGGACCAGTCTTATTTTTGAAATTTTCTATGAATGCATTAGCCAATTTTTGAAAAGAATTAATAGAATAAGGAAGTAATAAGAAATATAATTGCAATCTTTATCTATGAAATAATGAGTGAATAATTTTTCCATGTGTCTAGTCATTTAAGAAATCACTACACAAAGTTTAGAATGATTTCACATGAGTTAAGGGGTCACCCTTTCCATTATATAGTCGTAATAGGGGAATACTTATTTATTAAGAAGTAATAGAATACATAATGTCTTAGGAAATTAGGCTAGATACATCACATGTGGTAACATTGAACTTGGATTGGATTGGGGAAGCCAATTGTTTTTGTAAGGATGAAATACAATGAGCTAAATTCTTGGTAGTGGCTATGATAGATGAGTCATTGTTTGACATGTTGGATTGTCATATAGGTGTAACCTTAAGGACTATGGTAAGTAGAAGATTGGAGTATGTGTTGGAGAAATTTTAGGTTTTATGAGAAAATATTTTTTCTGGTCTTTGCCTTGCCTTTTTTGTGTCTCTGCAAGTGTTTTCATCCATTTAGGGTTTGAAAATATCAAGATTCACCATGTGGAAATGCTCACGTATCCTTTCCCTAGGTCTTTTTGTCTTTGGTAGGGTTGTTGTTCTTGAAAATGTCTTAAGTGTGCCCTAGATCCTTATATTTTCATGTTACTTTATGAGCCACTTAAGTTTTTTATGTTTGCACGTGGTCTTTTGTCTTCCCTAGTGTTCACCGAATCTCAGGATAGATTTATTAAGTCACTTTTCATTCAATGAACAATCGACACAGTTTGGTCTTTGTCTTGTTTCTCTTTGGTCGCTTGATCTCCAGATACAATAAATGGTTATTTTTTATTTCAGCAATCAAGAGACTGTGTAGTCTCTAGTTCTCTAGATCCTTGGTGGGTTTCTTCAAATATCTAGCTACCCAGCACAACAATTATCTCCCATTCACTTGAATAAATGGTTAAGTCCTAAGTTATTCAGCAATCAAGCAATAGCCATTGATGTATGTCTTTATCAATGATGGTCTTTTAATCTCATGATAGACTGTGTAGTTAGTGATTTATCTGGCGATTCAGTGACAAGGGTGTTTAAAGGATAAAGTTTCTTCAATTGCGTGATCTCTAGATGTAAGTTGTAGCTAAGACTTAAGTTATTTAGCGATTCAGAAAATGTAGTGTTCACTAAATCTCATGATAACATGGTCAAGCCTTAAAACATTTGGTGATTCAGTGACAGACGTGGATAGCACTGAAGATCAATGACCAATATTTAATCTCACGATGGAACCCAAATTAAGAGAAATATCAAGTGAACATGAGATTAAAGGTATTCACTGAATCTCATGATATAACTGAGGTTAGTAAAGGTATTCAGTATGAGAACACATTGGTCACTGAATCTTGTGATAAGGATTGTGGTCAAAGTTAAGGTTCTTAGGTTTGAAGAAAGCTTTGGTTCACCAGATTGCTAGATAAGTGATGGGTTAAGTAAAAGGTTACAAGATCAAGCAAAGTCTTCAGTCGCTTATTCACAAGATGTAACCATGGTTGTTTTGATTTCCTCAAGATTCAGAGAATGCTCTCAGTAACGTGTTATCTTGATAACAGTTAAGTTAAGGTAAAGGTTTGAAAGTTGAGCTGAGATCGTTGATACATTCTAGGATCGATGGGGTCACTTGAACTCTTGATAAAACCATGAGTTAAAGAATCATTCAGAGATCACGAGAAAGGCTTTGTCGCTGGATCTCCAAACTTAATCCAGGATAAGAAAATCATTCCGAGATCAAGAAAGTCCTTTGTTCGCTTGATCTTTGAATAAGATCTGGTTAAGTTCTCATTAATGAAAAAGGATAAGAGCCGTTGCTACGTGGAAAAGGTACTCTACCAAGTTGGAATAAAGAAAAAATCCAACCAATCAGATCTAATCGAGAGTTTTTATCAATAATTGAGGGTTTTAAAGTCTGATACTATGATCATTTCTTTTTTCTTTCTTTTCGAGTTTTTTAATAAATCTGTCAACATCCTACATTACGGCTAGCCTTGATTTGAATTTGGTGTTGTGTAGAATTGAATGCCGAAGTAATTAGGAATAGATTCTCTGCAATCTTGGAAACTTTACACATTCAATGACAGATGATATATAGATAGGACATCCTTGCTTTTGACACATAAATTTTTCTAAAAGAAATTAAGAATTTTGAAGTCTTGGCAGTGACTATTTGAGAAAAGAGAATTTGCAGAATTCAGAGGTGTCTAGAATTACAAGATGATTCAACCAGAGTCAAGCCGAGCATCATCCAGTGGGGAAGCCATGGAATAGGGTGATGAGGATAAAGGAAAGCCCAACTTCATAGAATAATTTGTCAAATTTCTCCTTGGTTCAAATCAGAACAAAAAGTTTAGTGATGAAGTTTTCCAATATTTTATGGTAGATTGTAGGGATCCTGTTACTCCATCAAGCTCTGGTTACACAATCTTTACATATTTCTACAATAATAGAGGTAAATCTATCCTTATTTTCAATGCATGGGCTTCAAGCATGGCTAAGATAATTGTCCCTGATGTTTTCTTAGATGTTGACCTCATTATTGAGCTAGCTAGGCTATATGGTCTCATCTCAAAGACTATCAGGAAAAGTGACTAGTCAGCCCTAGTAACTATGGATAGGGGGTCTTTCATGAAGGCCTTTGATTTATATTACTCATCCTCCATAAAGATAGACCTAAAAAAGGAAAGGGAAAAATATATAAGTCAAGTAGGACTTGTGAAAAGCTAGATAGTTAGGCATATCCCTAAGAATGGAAAGTACATTGCCCCTCTCCTAGCACACATGAATGCTCCCTATGAGTTTAAGTCCCTCAACTTCTATATAAAGTTTTTATGCCATGGATTCTGTAGAGTTTTAGGGATGGATGGAGATGCATAGATGTTTCTAGAAGACCTCTTGATGATTATCTTGGACATCCAAAATTCCCATTGTAATACAGACTATGATTATATCCAGTATGTAATTGATAGAATGCTTGAAGGCTTAGTGATGATTAAGCAAGACAAGAAGCCCGTAAGGTTCATGCATTATTCCCTTAGGATGCACTTAATTTTTTAATTTAATGTTAACATCTTGAATGTGCATATGATGAGGCCTAGGATTATGTTTGATGGTCAACCTAATCTAGTACAATATTGGCTGAGGGTGTTGAATTACACCTCTAATGAATGTGACTTCTGTGCTTTTCAAAATTTGATAGTTTTCCCAATTTTGAAAATGTTGGGGACAAATGTAACAAGGTTACCGATTAGAGTATTAAGGCTGCTTAGGCCCCAACAATATGTTGATAAATGGAAAGAAGACCATAATTGGGGTGATTTTTACTTGGGTGAGAACTTTACATTGATCAAAGTATATGGATGCCCACAACCCCCACATATGCTCCCAAAGTATGTGTCTATAAGATTTTCTCATTTAGAATTCATTTGGCAGCTAATATGGACTGACAAGGAGCACTTGGCACCCCACATGAAGGGTACTTTCACTCCATGATAGTTCAGGTAGGAAACTTCCTAATTGGTAAGAGGGCACTACCATAGTTTAGTTCATGGTTGAATCATTTCAAGATGACCTCTAGTATCTATAGGTATGTGGACTCTAAGAATTTTATCAGGACTACTAGAATGATATTAATTCCCAACATTGGTACAATTAGGGAACATGAGGGGTGTGATGAGGAAGATGTAATAAGAAACATAATGGATGAAGATGAGATAGGTAAAAGGCTTACCAAATTTTATGACTTGGATGAGATTGGTAAAAGGCTTACCAAATTTTATGACTTGCTGAAATTAGAGGCTCAAGTCAAAAAGGCTAAAATTGCCTTTGGAGGTTTCTTCCCTGATCTCTGATGTAGTCAAGGCTAGAGGATCCAATTAAGGACTATTCGACCTTGCAGCAAAACACCAACACAATGAAAATACACAACAAGAAACCAGATCTGAAAGAAAATAGATGTCTTTATTCATCAATTAACTGATTACATGCAATGTGCCAGGCTGTAAGGCCTTCTCGGTTATGGACAAATACAATGCAAGAAACAATTCTATAAGATCACGCAGGATCCAACACACTTCTCCTCAACTAGCCCAGGTCTGCAACATAATAGGGCACTGGTAGGCACTCCAAGAAATATCTAAACTTGTACTCAAACTTCCAAGCAATCTTTCTGCTACCTAAGCTCACAAGATACTAACTCTTCTTTCATAGATCCACACATCTACTATTGCTATCTCCCCTCCTAAACAACTGCCCAAAAGTATACTTAAATACTAAACCCAAGCCACAAGTTAGCTTTAGAAACAACTAAATCCCAAAATCCAGTCAGCTTCAAAATATACAAATATTGAATGCTAAACATCAGTAGGCTTAAAAATAACTTCACAAATATTTAATTCACCAAGTTGACCTCCAAATCCACATAGGATAATAGAACACACTAGATCTAGGTCCCCACATGGCCAACAGTCAATCCATAACTTGAGGAACGTGACCTAGATTAAATGCATCAGTCAGCCAAGTCAAATCTCAAAGAACAATTGTCGGTAAGCCAAACTACCAAGTGTCATGAAATACACCGAGCATCCACACCAACTAAGCTCTCCAAGCATTACCAAGCACCAATAATGTTGACTGAGCACCATAGATATTGCCAAGCACCAGAAGTGCCAAGTGTCCTTCAATGACCGAGCTCCCTTCAGCGACTGAGTCCTCTAGTGATCAAGCCACTTCAACAACCAAGAAACAAGCATAAACATCAAGACCTCATTGGTAACTAAGCATCAATAAAAAACCACCAAGTCACTGAGTGACCATCATCCATGGAGATCCACTAGAACTTCCAATTGAGAATCACCATCAAGATCAAGAAACTCCAGTCTTCTACCAAAATCACTAGCCAAGTAATCAAACTCCATCAGAAAGTTAGCAAGACTGCCAAAATATTTAGGCACTAGGTGATAAGCTAGGATGCCACTACATCAATCTGCCCTACTTAAAAAGAATTCATAGAATGGTAGAGATGTATAACACTCTATCTAGTTAGCTAGAGGGACAAATTTAAGAGAAGTTTGATATAGAGAAAGGTTACTCTTCTTCTAATTATGAAGAGTATACTGATGGGTCACAAGAAGGTGACAGTCCACCTCAAACCAATGCCCCCATGTCATTGATATTAGTCAAGATTCACCAGAGGTAGAGGATGTCTCTGAATGACCACAAAAGAGGTAGAGACTTGAGGTAGGTGGGCCCTCCAAAGAAAATAAAAATGGGAAAATAATAGATAAAGCTTCAGCTTTGGTGACCAGTGACTGAGCCTATTATCACCATTTGAGGAAGAACATCAGAGAAGGAAAAAAGGTGGCCTCACAGGAGGAGGAAGAATTGCCTTTTTTTCTTGGCAAAGATGAAAGAGAACTATACCGGGAGGAATTCCTTAGTGATGATCAATTCATCAAAAGTGAGGAATTCAAGAATTTCCTCATATGGAAGAAGCAACAAGATATTGCAAAGGCCTTACTTGAGGGCATAGATCCTGATGATGAAAATTTGAAAGCCCTAGCTACTTATGACCCTAAATTAGAGAATATCTTCATTAAAGAGGCTAGGGAGATGGTCAAATCTAGTGGAATTCTCTTGGTGCCTGGATGGGATTTGACATCAACATTCATCATTAATTAGATTAGGAACCAACCTGATGGCACCTTATCCTCTAAGGCTCATATTAGAGATATGGTCAGGGGAAGTGGGTATGACCCCAAATACCAAGCTTTGGAAATTTAGTCCCTAGCACCAAGAACCCAAAAACCCTCCTTAGTCAGCATAAAGGATAAAATAGAAGGGGACAAGATCATTTAGACTGTCCAAAACACTAGTGATCATGGTGTATCAAAGGTTGTGACGCATTTTGCTCATTTAAATGAAGCTAAGATAGCCCAACTGTCAAATAAATATGAAAATTTGTTTGAAAATTCAGCAACTATAGCAAAGGACAAAGACAAAGGATTGATGAAAATTCACGTCTTGGAAGATGAACTAGAAGAATTGAAAGCTAAGCTTGAAGAAGCTTATAAGGCAACTATTAGAAAGTAAAGTCCACCAAGATAATTGAGAGGGGTGGGGGGGGGGGGGGTGGGGTGAATTAGTTATCAGATAATTATAACTTTTACCATCTTCAACAACATTAAACCATATAAGCAATATAATTACAAACCATAAAAATATATTCATATACAATTACACAATAACATAAGATATGTTGACTAGGGATCCTCTTGATCAAAGACTAAACCTCAGTGGGAATGATGCCCACAAAAGCTGCACTAATATGAATATTCCTTGTGAAAGGATGGACTTTGTTAGGAGTCTTATAAAATACATTCAGTACATATAAATCCCTGTTAGGAGATTTTGAATCCCTGTTAGAAGATTCTAACCCTGTTAAGAGTTATGGAAGATAGAAGGACCCACTACCCAAATAGCTTTAGGGTAAGATCACTTAACTCACTATCCAAATAATCTTTGCATTATTCAATAGAATAATTTGTTACCTCTTCTCTGACTGTGCCAAATTGCACTCACTGCTATATCGGATCTCAATTTTAGATCTCTGAACTTCACATGTCTTCCTTCACAATTTCACTTTCACAACTTCATAATCAACCACTCTCATGCCACACTCTTAAATCATATCATGCCACTCTCTTACCACATATCACACTACTCTCTTTTCAACAAGGAAAAAAATTCCTTCCTTTATACCATACTCAAATAATTACAAATGAGTTGGCACACAATTACAAAATAAAAGATTCCACATGCTACACCAAAATGATCATAACTTTCATGAATAGAAGAATTACTATCTACGCTCTTAACCATAGACATATAACATATCAAAGAGTATATCCTCAATGTTGCATAGCTCCAACAACAATATACCATGTGTGCTAATCAAAACACTATCTACCTCTCTGCAAGTCTTTGGTAAAACATTGTGTTGACATCAATGACAATCATAGTCATGAATGCAACAACAACTGCTACAGAATGGGTGCCAAACACTTTAGCATTCATTCCTAACAATCTCCCCCATTGGTATTGATGGAAATGTAGATGAAAAACATCCAATGTTCCAAAAATCCAATACTGCAACATTGCTTCTTCAAATCCTCTTCATCAATCGAATCAACATTGCTTCTTCAAATCCTCTTCATCAATCAAATCTTGATTCGTTATCCTATTTAGTTCTCTCATATTGTTTTTTATGCATACTTCTCCCCCATTGACAAATGACAAAAATTTCATCACTATGTCAACAACAACTCAATGTCAAAAGACACTATTTACAAAAAAAATACATTTACTAGAGTCCTCATGACTCAGCTCAGATACACATACTCCCCCATAGAGGAAGTACCAATCTAGAAGAAAGATAGGGCTCATATATTACTAGACAAATGCAACCAACTACATCACTACTCAAAAGTAGGCTGGGGCATAACCCCAAGATTACCTCTTAGATACTCAAATGTATCCTTAGGAAAAGGCTTTGTAAATATGTCTACTATCTATTCTTTTGTGCTTATGTACTCCAGTCTGACTTCTTTCTCAACAACTTTCTCTCTTACAACGTGATACTTGATCTCTATATGTTTTGTCTTAGAATGTAGTACAAGATTCTTAGACATACTAATTGTACTAGTGTTGTCATAATGTATAACAATAGGTTCAAATAATTTAATTCCAATATCCTTCAGCATCTGCTTCATCCAAATTATCCGATTACAATTGTTTGTTGCTGCTACATACTCTACTTCTATTGTGCTCTATGAAATACAATTCTGCTTCTTGCTTAGCCAAGAAACTAATCTTCCTCCAAGGAAAAATGCTCCTCCACTGGTGCTTTTCTTATCATCAACACTGCCTCCCCAATCAACATCTGTATATGCACATAGGGTAAAATCATTAGGATTTTCATACCACAATCCATAGTCCATTGTGCCTCTTAAATATCTTAGTAGCCTCTTTATTGCTGCATAATGTGATTCTCTAGGTTCAACTTGAAATCTTGCTACAATTCCAACTGAATGTGCTATATCTGGTCTTGTGTGTGTCAAATACTACAATCCTCCAATCATGGATCTGTATTTCTTCTGCTCAACTATCAGTGTTTCATCTATGCTAGATAACTTATGTCCGGTTACCATAGGTGTTCCAACTAGTTTACAGTCCTCCATTCCAAATCTTTTCAGCAAATCATTCAAGTACTTTGTCTTACTTACAAAGATGCCATCATTGTTTTGTGTTATTTGTAATCCCAAAAAGTATTTCATCTCACTAATCATACTCATTTCAAATTTAGTCTTCATTTCATTAGCAAATTTGTCACTAGCCTCATCTTCTCCTCCAAAAATAATGTCATAAAAAAAAATAACTATAATCAACAAACCATTTTCAATTTTATTTGTGTACAGATTTCTATCAGTTGTTCCTTTAGCAAATCCCAACTTTAACAAATACTTATCCAGTCTTGCATACCAAGTTCTAGGTGCTTGCGTTAGTCCATATAATGCTTTCTTCAATTTACATACCATGTCTCCTTCTTGAGTCAAAGGAAAACCTTCAGGTTGCTCAATGTAGACTTGTTCCAATTCTCCATTTAGAAATGCTGACTTCACATCTATCTGATACACTTTGAATTTATTAAAAGCTGCATAGGCCAAAAACATTCTTACTGCTTCAATTCTTGCTACTGGTGCAAATGTTTCTTCATAGTCAATTCCTTCTTGCTATGAGTATCCATTACATACCAATCTTGCTTTGTTTCTTGCAACTTCTCCTTGTTCATTCATCTTGTTTTTGAATACCCATTTAGTTCCAATTACATTCTTGTCTTTAGGTCTAGGGACCAGTTCCCATGTCTTGTTCTTTTCTGTCTGATCTAGTTCTTCTCTTATAGCATTAATCCAATGTTTATCTTCACAAGCTTCACTAGTAGATTTAGGTTAAATGATGAAATTAGAATGTTAGCAGAGGAGAAGAATAGAAAGATGATGAGGATTAACATCTTGAGAGAGCATATCTCAATCAAGACCTTAATTGTTGAAGACCAAATTGAGCAATGTCTTTCAACAAAGACATCTTTTCAGAAGTTTAGCTTTAATTCCCTGCAAGCTTGTCAGACAGTAGCATACAGATTGAGTACTCTCCTCAATGTTGATGAATCCATTAGGAAGATATGGGAGAAATATTTTGAATCATGGAAGTTAGAGTTTGGCGACTGTGTTGCAAGCCTACCGGCTTTGCAATAGATGATAACAAGGTATCAAGTTTTTTTTGAAATTTTTTGTACACCCTATCTTTGTCATTATTGTCAAAGGGGGAGAGATAGTAGAAAATTGATAATATGTTGAGGAAGGATACTCATACGGGGAGCTATTCTATGGAGTACAATATTGTATATGTGTTGTATAACTTTTGGCCATAATTGTGTGTAAATACTTTAAAGTTTTGTTTGCACACTTAGCCAATTTTCCCATATGTTGCCACCAATGACAAAGGGGGAGATTGTTGGCAATTTGGCTAATGTGGATGCATAGATCTTGTCATTATGACAACATATGATATCTATTGAGAGCACAAAATCTAGAATGCAAGTATGGCAAGTTGAAGGAAGAAATTGTCTAAGTATGGATACAGTGATCCTGACAGAGCACCTGATGAAGATTTAGTTGGCGACGTCCACTGGAGCAACATTTTTGTTTGCACAGTTAACTAAAGCTTCTATAGAGTATGAGGATACCCCATCTTAGTGTGCATAAAGTTTGGAATAGTACAAACAAAGTTATTCAAAGTTTACCGAAGATAGTTTTTGTAGACAGAGTAGTTTTGGAGACAGTATTAGCGAAAGAGTTAAGGGATTATTTTTTCTTGTTAAAATAATGACTTAACATTATGAAGGGATGACATCCTAGATTTTTACTCTTGGATAAAGATTTTGGAAGCCAACCATATAAAGTTATTAGCTCTAATAACTCATATATTAGGCATACTTGAAATGTAATGAAAAAGAGAGTGATGTGTAAAAAGAAAGAAAAGGATAACTTGTGATAGTTGTATATTGTGATAGCAGCAAAGGCTATTGATGCAAAGTTGTAAGAAGTACCATACTATAGTCAAAAACATTTTGTATTACCTATTTGAGCAGTGAGCTCAGCTAGTGATTAGATTTTGTAATCTAACTCCTAACAGAGTTAAGGCTTCTAACAAGGCCTAAAGTCCTTTAACCAAGATAGATCTGCTATATATTGTAAATTGACTCTTAACAGGGTCCAATATCCCTAATAGGATACTTTTGATTAGTGATCTTTTTGGGTACCATCCCCATCGGGGTTTTCCCTTGGCCAGGGTTTCCTCGAGAACATATCATGTGTTATGAGTTCTTTCTATTTACTACTATGTTTGTTAATTAGCTTGATAATCTTTGTATGCACTAAAGTAATCTGTTATATCCATAAATGGGCAAAAGAAAAAGTTTGTGAAATACTGATTCACCCCCCCCTCTTAGTATTTCCTATTTCTAACACTCTATGCCCTCGGAACTTGGTTATCAGATAAGGAGAACTAATGTGACAGATTTGCAAGCTGCACAAACACTTGCAGTGGAAATGGAGGATGATATGATAGCCTCTGAAAGATGGAAAAAGGAGTTTCATGTTGGTTCTACAAACAATATAGCTAGCACATCAAATAGCACAGAGGCTATGTTGCAGAAGTTATCAAATGAATTAATTGCATTGAAGAAACAGGTTACTAGGCCAGCCTATTCATTTTATCAACTGTATCAAGAAGGACCAAGATATCAAGCTGGAAATAAAATTTTGCAGATTCCTATCGCTCAACAAAGATTGGCTATTGAAGCTCCTCCAAAGAAAAACAATTCAAATTCTTTTCATATTAGGACAGACCATGATGGTAATGTTGATAATGATATGATCATACATTTACAAATTGAAGAAGAAGGAGAGCAAGGTGTTGGATATCCAGAGAATGAAGATTATCATGCTCCTCATGGTGATTCTGTAAGTTTATATTGTGAGTATGAATCTGATTCAGAAAATGGAGGTGACTGCTTTGCTACTTTCGAGGGACCTCAGCTGACTATGATGACTAGAGGTCAGAAAAATAAAAACCAAGCTTCTAACGTGGTTCCAGATAAGAATCTAGTACCTTCTTACAAGATGGATAAAGACAAAGGTACAACATCAAGTTCTTCACAAAAGGAGCAAAAAGATAAGTTACCTAATTCCTTTGATATTGTAAAGTTTTGTGAAGAAACTAAAATTCAAATAACTCCTATGGATTATTTAAAATCAAATCCAGATCAATTGCAAAGACTAGTTGAACATTGTAAAAGTAAAGAAAATGTTCATGTTAATGCCAATGTTAATAATAAAAGTCAGGCCAGTACTAGCAAAGAAAATTCAATGGATGATGATTTCTCAATTCCAAGATTGTTTCATGAAGAAGAATCTGTTGTTCACGCTACTTGTTCAAATAAAAAACCAGAGCCTTTCTACGTGTCACTTTTTATCAATGGAAATAAATTAAGTAATTGCATCATAGATTCAGGAGCTTCAGATAATGTGATGCCTGCATCAGTTTTTAAAGCTTTAGGATTGCCTTTAACTAAAGTCTTTGGTAGATGTTATTCTATGGATGCTAAACAAGTGCCTTTGATTGGTCAAATCAAAGATGCTCAAGTTGCCTTAGTAGCTCATCCTTCTAAAAGATTGGGGCTCACTATTCTCATAGAAAATGTTCCTGAGAGTTATGGGATGCTCCTAAGTAGAAGTTTCTACAAAGACTTGGGAGGAGAGATTAAATTGGATTGGTCTTCTGCAGTTATTCCAGTGGGAAACAAAAAGGTGAAGTTAGAAAAGGAAGGAAAGGCAAAATATACGGTACTGAAATCAGATGATCCTAGATCTCAGATTCTTTATCATGAGACACAATTTGGAAATTACATGCTATATTATGACAGCTCTGATGTTCATGAAGAATTAAATCAGACAGAGAATAATCAACTATGGACATTAGAATTTGATGGAAGCTGTGCTAGAGCTGGTTCAGGTGCTGGAATAGTTTTGATAGCCCCTAATGGAGAAATTAATTGCCTAGCTTACAAATTGGATTTTAAAAAAACTAATAACATGACAGAGTATGAGGCACTTCTCCTAGGTATAGAGGCAACTAAACAAAAGGGAGTTAAATTGCTCAAAGTCCAAGGTGATGCTGAATTGGTTGTGAGGCAAGTAAGAAATCAGTATGCTGTTAAAAATAATAGATTGAAAAGTTACAGGAATAAGGTGTGGGATGAAATAGAAAATTTGAATGCTTTCTCAATAGTCTCAGTACCTAGAGAAAAAAATTCCAGAGCTGATTCATTGGCAGTATTTGCATCATTACTCCTACCTCATCCTGATTTTAAAGATCAAATTTTTAGAATGGAGGTAATGTTTAGACCTAAGGTGTCTGATAATGAAGAATCTTGGTAGGTATTTGAGGATGATAAGCATATTCAGCAATTCATAGAAGGAACAAGTCCCTTTGCTGACTTGTGTTTTGAAAATGATCAAAAGGAGGAGCAACTATCAAATGAAGAAGAAGAATTAAAATCAGGTATTATTCAGTTTAAAGAAAATAGAATTCCATCTCATGTTGTTTCCTTAGAGAAATTTTTTGATAAACATGATGCTTACATTAAAAAGGAGAGAAATAAAAAGGGAAAAACATGTGGAGAATTTGATGGGATTAATATAGGGACTGAGGACAGTCCTAAAATGATCAATGTTGGAAAATGCTGCACTTTTGAGGAAAGAACAAAAGTCAGAGAATTGCTGATTGAGTTCCATGATGTTTTTGCTTGGAGTTATGAGGATTTAAAGAATTTTATGGATGGAAAATTCAGGCATACTATTCCTCTTAAATCTGGAGCAGCGCCTGTCAAACAAAAATAGAGAAATTATAATCCTTTGGTTGAAGGGGCAATTTTCAAAGAAATAGATAAGATGCTAAAAGCTAAGATCATTTATCCTATCCATCATTCTACCTGGGTGGAAAACATTGTTCCTGTAAGGAAAAAGAATAGAGAGATAATGATTTGTGTAGATTTTAGGAATCTGAATCAAGCTTCTCTCAAAGACAATTTTGCTTTGCCTAACATGGATCATTTGTTGCAGACTGTGGTAGGATCAGAGATGATGTCCATGTTAAATGGATTCTCAGGATATAATCAAATACAGGTGGATGAAGCAGACCAATATAAAACAGCCTTCACAACACCATGGGGCACATTTGCATATAATAGGATGCCATTTGGATTAATTAATGCAGGTGCAAACTTTCAAAGAGCTATGGATTTATCTTTTGGTGATTTGAAAAATAAAGTTATTATGATATATGTTGATGACTTGACTATCTTTCCTAAGAAGAGGAAAGAGCATCTTGGAGATCTAGCAAAGGTCCTGCAGAGATGTAGAGATCAAGGAATCTCATTAAATCCAAAGAAATCAGTATTCTCTATCACTGAAGGTCAGCTTCTTGGACACATTGTTTCTCAAGAAGGAGTTAAAATTGATCCGGATAGAGTTAGAGCTATTCAGAAATTAAGCTTACTATTGAGTAAGATAGGAGTTAAATCTTTCTTTGGGCAAGTGAACTTCTTGAGAAGATTTGTTCCTGATTTTTTTGAGATTTTAAAAGATATAGTTGATATGATGAAAGGCAATAAAACTTACAAATGGACTAATGTTGGAAATAAGGCTTTTGAAAATATAAAAGGTGCTATTGCAAATGCTCTGGTTCTTGTTCATCTAGATTATACTAAAGAATTTATCATATACTGTTATGCATCATCTCATACTATGTCAACAATATTAATGCAAGAAACTCAAGAAGGTATACAAGCCCCAATTGCCTTCATGAGTATGCCTCTAAAAAATCATGAGCTGAAGTATTCTCAAGTTGAAAAACAAGCTTATGCAGTGGTGAGAGCATTAAATAATTTTAGGTTTTATATTCTGCATTCACATTCAGTCATTCATGTGCCTGATGTTGCTGTAAAGAGTGTATTAACACATCAAGATGTGGGTTGTAATAATAGAGGAGCTTGGATTGCTAAAGTCCAGGAGTATGACATAGACATTAGACCAACAAAGCTAATAAGAGGGAATGATCTTTGCAAGGCCATAGCAGAGAATCAACAAGTTGAAGAAGATGATCACAAAGTGTTGATGATAAGTTTACAAGATCCTTGGTTTTCAAATATTGCATATTTTTTGACTTATGGTGAATGTCCAGATGGATTAACTACTAAACAAAAGAGGAATTTGAAAAATAAAGCCTTGAGGTATGTTATTCATGATGATGTTTTGTATAAGAAAGCAATTGATGGTACTTTTCTGAGATGCGTTGATAAGGAACAACAGGAAAAGTTATTGAAATCTTTTCATGATGAAGCATGTGGAGGTCACTTCTCATCTACTGTGACTGCTTTCAAAATTCTAAGATAGTGCTATTATTGGCCCGGCATGTTCAAAGATTCATATAAGTGGGTTGCAAATTGTGAAAAGTGCAAGATGTTTGCAGGCAAACCACAGTTGGCTGCATTACCTTTGAAACCGGTGGTGATAGAAGCTCCTTTTCAATAGTGGGGTTTGGAATTCATAGGGCCTATCAACCCTCCTTCAAGCCAAGGACATTCATACATCTTGATCGCCACTAATTACTTCAGCAAATGGGTTGAGGCTAAGCCAATGAAGAAGACTACTTCAGAGGTGGTATGTGAATTTATTAAAGAACAAATATTGGTGAGGTTTGGAGTTCCCATGAAATTGATATTAGATAATGCTTCTTACTTTTCATCCTCATAAATTGTTTCTTTTTGTTATGATCATGGGATTCAAATAGGACACTCTTCTGATTATTTTCCTCAAGGTAATGGCCAGGCTGAGTCAAGTAATAAAAATCTGATTAATATTTTGAAGAAGTTAGTTGCTGATAATCAAAGAGATTGGCACAAAAAGATATATGATGCTCTTTGGGCAGATAGAACCACTCCTAAAAGAGCCATTGGGATTTCACCTTTTGAATTGGTGTATGGAGTAGAGGCCATCTTACCATTGCCATTAGAACTTGCTGCTTGTAAACTAAAAACCACAATTGAGGATGATGTTTTCAAGGATGGATTGGAAAAAAGGATTTTGTATTTGACAAAGCTGCAGGAAGAAAGGGAAGATATGGTTAATAGGATCACTGAACATCAAAACCGAGTCAAGAAGTTGTTTGACAAAAGGGCAAGGCCAAGAAAATTCATGGAAGGTGATATGGTGCTGCTGTGGGATATGAGACATGAACCTAAAGGAATACATTCTAAATTTCAGTCCTTGTGGAAAGGTCCATTTTAGATAGTACAAGTGAATCAAAACAATTCTTTCAGATTGGCATATCCTTCCGGAGAGTCTCTACCATGTTCCTATAATGGGCAGGACTGAAAGCTATATCAGATGCATAATTGAAGAGCAGGTAACCCCTATGTAGTAGTTAGTTAGGTAGGTTTTCTTTTTGTGTCATAGTTTAGTGGTTGTCTTTCATTTTGCTGCTGCTTTCCTTAAGTTTAGTTTTCTTGTTGTCAAGTTGTCGGTTATTTTGCGGAACCAGAGATTGCTAGAGTTCTTTTAAGCATTGTAATGCTTAAATCCCCCGGTCGAAGCCAGTTGTTGCCCCACTTCTTATCCTATTTCCATGATGTCAAAGTGGTAGTCTTGATGTTACAAGTCAGGTTGGGTCATGTAATGTCTAGGTCTAGATTTCCTCTAGGATAGGAAATCTTTTCCGGGTTTCCCTCCAAATTGCTTTCATGTTTTAATTGGGTGGGATGTTTTCAAAGTCTCATTATATTGGGTAGGTTGTAGATCCTAACCCAGAAAAGATTATATGCTCCTATTGATGCTCTTTCTCAGATGGAATGACAATTATGGATCATGATCTTCAGGCATTTACAAGGGATCAGAGGAAAGTCTTCATGTGATTGATGTAATAATAGAGTTGGCATTGAAACATTCAAAATTATACTTCTTATGATAGTGTATGCATTCAGTTGATGAACTCCTCTTATTCTTAATGAGTACATTGATTATAGAAAAGTAAAGTTTGCAGTTGAATACATTGGGGCTATACTAAAATCTGTAAGTCAAAGAGATCTCAAGATATGTTTTGAAAGAATTACCAAAGAATGTATGGTTGCATCTTATATGACATCACAATGCATAGGTTCAAAGTATAAAAGATACTTCAAAGGAATGCATCTTAGTTGGTAATCGAACTATATACAACCAGCTATTAAATGGAATTTGAGCTCTTGTGAGGTTTTTTGATCAAGGCTAAATGTGATTAGTCTTTGATGTGATTAGATAAATCTATGGATTGGACGGGTGCAAAGATATTGTTGATAGATTGATTGACTAGTTCGAACTATGTCATATTGCAGTGTTTACAAAGGATTTTATCATGCCTATTGTATCTCAATGTTTTGAATATGTTTCAAACAAAGATTAATACTGTCTGCAACAATCATGTGACAATGGAGTTCAGGTAGGTGAATAAGCTCTACTGGGACCCACGTATGCTAATAGCGTAGATACGATAATGAAAAGTTATAAGTCTGAGCCTGACGAGGATAGTATTAAATATTATTTCATGCATGAATGATAAAGCGATCACATGATCACGTGAATAAAATAACACTCTTGTGATCATGCGACAATGGAGGACCAGGTGGGACCCGAGTCAATAGACTTAGCTATGGTGGAATAAAGGAACACATCTGATGGTCCTCGCAAAATCATGACCCCTACCAAATGCTTTTGTGAACTTGTGAGATTCATCCATGTAGTCATGGGACCAAAAGAGTTGTAGATACTAAATCAATGGTAGTCACTTAGTCACTATGGTGTGGAAGATGCTTTGCAACTAAGCGGGATCCTTCCATGTGTCCAGGTGGGGCCGAAAGAGTTTGTATGTGATACCAAATCAATGGTAGTTGCTTAGTCGCTATGGGAAGGAAGATACTTTGGGACTTAGCAGGATGTTGACACGTAGCCAGTGGGACTTGAGCCTTAAAGGAACTATTGGAGATGATATAATCATGGCCGTTCATTTCAAAAGCTACTAGATCAATGGCATAAGTTCAAATCTGAGAATTTTTCAATGGATGCCAAACTCAAATATAGCATCCTCTCAGATGTATTACCACATATGTTGCATGATAGAAAGAATTAAAACAATATCATGTGATCATGCGATGACATAAACCGGGCAGATGAGAGAAGATAATGAACAACAAGGAGTCTGTACCAAATTATAAGGGGATTGAGGGACATTGTTGTGAAGTTATGAATGACTCAGTGATGAGTTATAATGGCCAAAAAATGGATTGATTTCTATTATGATGATGAGCATATGGATGATTATTGTAAATTGAATGACATGTTTTATATACTTCAACTTAGCATGAAGACAAAGTGAAGAGAATGCAAGTAGAGGAATCATCAAGCTACTAGAAGAAGTTGGCCAAGTGTCAAAGTAGTTTGATACCATGAACTCAATCATATTGGTTTGATAAAGGTCCATTCAGTTCTTCGATCAGATGAAGGGACAAAGTCTTACTAGTTCCTCTTTATTGTATTTTCATAAAACACTTTGCTTCAGTCTGTTCAAATTTTGGAAGTTGAAATGCTTGGCATTCTCATGAAAGCCATATAATGTAATCTCTATAAATACCACCAAAAGAAGAAAATACGGGGGTTGGAAAACTTGTCAATGAGGCAGAAGTGATTCTATTTACAAAGCTGAATTCATGTTTGTTGTTCCATTTTTCATAGTCTATTTGCATGGTGAATGGAAAGAACAGTTATAAGTGAAACTGCTTTTTCTTATTGAATGCCATTTTATGTCAGAAATTTTGGTGTGATCAATTCCAGTTGGTCTTTCATTTGTAATTCTTCCTCTGTTCACTCATTGTTTCAGTTGCATTTTTGAATGGAAAGTACACTTATATTCTGAGACTGTAATTTCTTCCTAAATTCTATTTCATGCTAAGTAATTGCAGTATTGGTGATTCCATTTTCCTTTCATTGTATAGGTCTGCTTCTATTCATCAAGTATGATCTACATTTCATAAAAAGGATAGAATAGGATTAGTTTAGGTATTAGAATCATGTGATGATCTATAATCAACATTCTACTGAGGGTTGTAGATTATCTCCATATTATCCTTGCCTAAATTACTTGTGCCTACAAGTAGTTTGGTTACATTTTCATTGTTCAGAGTATCTGATGATTAATAAAAACAAATTCATTGAAGATCAAATACAATCAGGGAGCTGTACCTGTCAATTTAGAGGGCAGTGATTGTAAACATACACTGACCCATTTGTTGGTGACATCCTTTTGTTCTCTCACCTTGGGTGTTAAGAAGAGTCAGAGATTATAAATCTAATGGGAGGACAAACTGTTAACCAACACAAGGTAGATGGTGGGGTTGAGCTTAAGTTTCTTTCAAGGGAAGGGTAAATCTTAAGGGAGATCTTTGGGAATTCATAGTTTGTATAAGAATTTGATAACAGGATGAGAAAATGGGAGAATGATGTGTAAGGAACCTCATTTGGGTTTTGCAATATTTGATTTCAAGTGTTTTCTGTTGATGTATGTTTTTTGACTCTATTGCCATAGGATTTGGAACTGGTCTTAGCTTAATTTGCATTTTTCACCATCAATAATTCAAATTATCAGTTCATTTTAAGTTTTTTTGTATAATCTAAATATATCTTATTCATGTCAAGGACATGGATAACTATTGTAATGCTTTAAAGAAGTAGATCTGAAAGGTAAACCTGCCTGGGCTTAAAGCTCAAAGTGAAGAAGGTTTTTAACCTTAATACCTTAGTGTTTAAATTTTTTTAGATGCATCTATTGGGAGTGTTGGAGTTATATATTAGATATTTTTGATTCCTATTTATCATCTATAAGTTTGAGCACTAACAGTATGAAGGTGGAAAATTATGATAGTTGGGTAAAGGATATTGTTGGGAAACAATTGGAAGGCTAATGAATAGAGGTATGTAGGAGTCTTAATTGATAGGAAGTCACTCATGAATAAAACAAATATGATTAACATTTTGTATCAAGGTATTGATGATAGAAAATTTATAAGTAGAAACATTAGGAAACAATGTACTTGCATAAATGGAATGCTCAAATTGATGTGTAATATTTTATTAATTAATGCTTTTGCAAAAATTTTCATGGGCATAACATTAGTACCAATAATATGAAAAATTTCATGTAACACTTCCACACAATGTGTTAGAAATAGGGAATATTGAGAGGGGGGGGTGAATCAGTATTCTACAAACTTTATCTTTTGCCCAATTATGGATATAATAGATTATCTTTATACATGCATAACATAAGAAGCTAAAAAACATGCATAATAATAAAGAACTCATAACACATTATTTGTTCTCGAGGAAACCCTGGCCAAGGGAAAACCCTGGTGGGGATGGTCCACAAAGATCCACTAATCAAAATTATCCTATTAAGAATGTTGACCTTGTTAGGAGTCTATTACAAGCATATAGTGTATCAGTCCTGATTAAGGGACTATAGGCCTTGTTAGAAGCCTCAACCCTATTAGGAGTTGTAGTACAAAATGTGATTACCAGATGAGCCCACTGCCCAAACAAGTAATGTACAATATACACTGATTAAAAAATAGGTTAAGGTACATAACCTTATACTACTTCCATCAATATCTCTTCATTTCTCTTTTACTCTCGCTATTACATATGCTTCATATACTTGGCATCATATCACTTGTCCACACTTATTGTGTTCTTACTTCGAATACAATTACAATTACAATTACATTTTTACCAATAGCTTTATCCAAGAGTTAACATCTAGGATGTCATCCCTTTATATTGTTAATTTATTATTTTGATAAACAAAATAATCCCTTAACTCTTTACTAGTTCTGTCTTCATTGTCCCGTCAGCTTCACATTGTCTTCGGTAAAACTATCATAACTTCTTCCATACATGTTGTACTAACTTGCACTCTGAGATGGGTGATCAATAGACATCATAGAGTCTATGTTCAAGTGCACAAGCACTAAAATTACTTCAGTCAACGTCACAAACAAAAACTACGTCCATGTTCAATGGTAAAACACTATCTCAGACTTAGACAAATTTGCAATGTGCTCTGTCATACTTGCTCTTTGACCTATGCGATCTTCATGTGGATCATATGTTTCCATAATGACAACATCTATGCAATCAACTCAGCCAAATTACCAACAATCTCCCCCTTTGTCATTGGTGGCAACATATGAGAAAATTGGCTAAGTGTACAACTCAAAATCTCAAAAAAATGTTCAAAATTGTGGCCATAGTATAAAATACATACTATCCTTATAACTCCTCAAAAACTTATTTTCTCTAATATAGTACTCCCCTTAAGAGTAATAATCCTTATCATATACTATCAATTTTCTTCTATATATCTCTCCCCCTTTGACAACAATGACAAAATAAGGTAAGGAGGATTACAAAATTGTATAACAAAAGGTTATACCTCAATTCATTTATTGCAAAGCTAGTAGACTTGCAACACAATCTGAAAAATCTATCTTCATGGCTTCTATCTCCTTCTCCCATGATTTCTTAATGAATCTACCACATTAAGTAGTGTGCTCAGTCCATAAGAAGCTATTTCACATGCTTGGAGGTTTTCAAAGTTAAATTTATGAAAAGATGTCTTAGCTGAAAGACATTCTTCCAATTGCTCTTCAATGATGCTCAAATTCATAGAAGCATGCTCTCTCAAAAGAGTGTAGCTTCTCAATTTCTTGTCTCTCTCATCTTGCACAGCTCTGATTTCATCATAAAGTTTCTAAAATTTCTTCTCAACATCACATACCTTCACATTGGGGCTAGATAGAAGGTTTCTTTCATTTACAGTTTCTTCTTCCTTCAACTTTATCTTCTGATCTTCTTTAGTTGTCAAGGTCTCTGATTTTGTACACTATATGTACAAAGATTTGCCTATTTCCAAATGCTTCCTCAAATCCTTGATACAGATATCAAGAGTGTTGATATCATTTCTGATATTCTAACTGATGTTCAAAAGCATTCTAGCCTCATAGGCTGCTTGTGCTTTCACTTTTGCAATATCAACTAGGTTTGTGAATTCATTATCAAAGGTTCTCATTACCTTCTTTTCTTTCTCCATAGGGCCTGCTTCTAAAATTTATGTAGTTATAGTACTTTGTAACTTCTCAGTTAGTTCTTTCAGACACCCTTCAAGACTCTTCACTTTCTTATTCTTACCAATGATTTTATTGAAGGATGTGATCAATTCCAACTGATCATCATCATCTACTTCTTTTTCCAAATGCTCAATCATAGATCCAATTTGAGTCTTTTTTCCAATCTCAGGAGTAAGACTGATATCTTCTTTGGTGGGAATGGAAACTTGTTCCTCTATTACTGGTGGTTCCATAACTATGGTCTCTATCATCTCTTCTTCTTTTGTAGCTTCCTATTCTTCAAAGGCCAAATTGTCAACAATGCTCTCCAAATTCTTGAATACATTTTCATCAGTATCCAAGGTGATTTTTGTACCTTCTACATTCATTGTTTCATCTTCAATATTAATAGTTGGAGAAGAGGGAATGTCCTCTTGTACTTTCTCACCTACTTTCTCTACTGCAACTGATGATTCTCCAACATATTCTGCCATGACCATGATAATAGCTTGTTCTATCTCAGAATTGATTTCTTCATACTTGCCCCCCATAATCTGAATTGTTCTCCTTTTGGTTCTCACATGGGTGCTTAGGGCTTTCATGATCTGATTAAAATGAGTTTCATCTCTTATTACACAAAGCTTCCTCACAAGCTTTTCTCTGATTGCTGTCTCTTCCTCTAATGCTCTCTTCTTCCTATTTAGAAGTTTGTTATAAAGATCATCAGGTATCTGTCCTTGAATAGTATCAAACTTCTTGCTAGTCAAAATCATATGCTTCACAACTACATTCTCTAGATTAAGTCTATCAGTATAATAATAAAGATCATAATATTTGTTCATTCTTGCAAAGTCACCATTCTCAATAATCTTCTCATTTAGCTTTTCAACTTTTGGTTTCCAAGCTTTCTTCTTAGTAGTGACATCATCTTTTACTTCTGCAATCTTTCTTGGAATTGATTGCACGAGAGTTTTATGTCTCTTTCTTGGTTCAGTAGCACTTTCCTTAACTCTTTTTCTAGGTGTGGAGGAAGTGGATCTAGTAGACATTTTTTCTTCTATGTCCTTCTTAGGTACTTCCACTTCACCTTTACTTGTGGTTCTTCCTGTTGCACTGCAATTGATGATAAAGGAGGGATAGAAAAAACTTCTTTTTGTCCACTCTCTCTGATTGCTACTATTGTTTGCTTTGCTACCAAAAACTCTCTCTCTGTCATTCTTGTATCTTTTAGGATTTTCTTAATAGTGGTCTCAACTCTCTTCTTAGACTACTTCTCTTCAATTAGAATCTTTGCAGAGTTGAAGTTCTCCTCAAAGGTTCCAAACCTATTACACTGAGTGTCCAACTTACAATTAAGTAACCTACTAACATATACTTTAGTCTCTACCTCAGATATCTCATAGCCAAGAGGGTCTATGAACTCTATTCTAGGCTCTACTACTTCAATATAGGTAAAGTCAATATCCACCATAAAACATATATCATATTTATATTTTTCAACAAGAGACTTAGGGATCCTTGATTTTCTAGACACAACATTTTGAAATGTCTTAATAACAAGTACTACACTCTCATTTACACTGTTAATAACATGTCTTTAGTATACTAGGTTAATCCTTTCCATTGTAGTTTTTCCATCATTCCAGTAATTTCCTATGGTGTAAGGAAATATCCTCAAAAGATGAAAGAACATATATGTGATTAGGGATGAGAACCTAAACTGTGTATACTTAGTTTTTTTTTATCTTCTCCAAGTTCTCAAACAATTGAATTCTTAGAATTTCACACATATCAACTGGTACTCTGTCAACACACATTAGATAGGCTGCATGTACCATTCTAGCTGCCATGTCATCCTCTCTTTAATTTGCACAAAAATTAGTAGTTAGGATCTTGCATAAGTATCTCACATAATCTTGTTTGATCTTACTAATCAAAATTCCTCTACCATTATAGGATGAGTTTGTGTTGTCAATAACTATTTTCCTCATGTTTTTCTGATTAAAAGGAATAGCTCCAATTTTAGATAATCTAGTGACTTCATGAATCAAATCTGCTATAATATCTATCACTCTATCTTCTAGCCAAAACTTTCCATTATGAATTCTACTCAAGATAATCTTAGTGCATTCTTCATTATCAAATTCATACTGTAATCCATACTTAACAATTTCATTATGTTCCAAATGTTGAAAACCTCATTTCAGTGTCATATCCTGATTGTAAATTTTTTGATATTCATATGTGAAATCACTATCATTCACTATCTCTAGTTTGCATCCAAGATAACTTCTGACATTTTCTAAGTGTAAAACTCCATTTGGTACGGATGATAATGCAAACCTAGGGTCTTCTTCCAAGGGTTCTACTGGTTCCCTTTTCAATTTAGGTATATTCTCATCTCTTACATTGTGTATTAAGGAAACATCCATGATTTCTTTAAATTCCTTTACTAATTCAAAGATTTTTCAAGTAAAATACCTTAATTTCATGATTTTAGGGCTTGTGTAGATTCGACAAAAAATTCTTCTCCAAATCCTTACAAAATGCTTTCAATCACTACTCTTTGATCTCCTTGGCACTTGAATTCTCTTTGATGATCAAATAATACCAATCATAACATTTTATTAATTCAATCTCACTTAGATCTGACATCACATTCAATTCTTTTGCCGCTTCTTTCCAAAAAGTTGTCTCTGCTAACCTGCAAAACTTAAAACTTCTTGTGATCTTGGAAAAAATAATATTTTTCTTTGTGCTCTTAACCATAGCATTAGAACATCATAAAATACCTTGCATTAACTGCGCAAGACTCACTTCATCATATATCTACTTCTACACTAAATCTAAGTTCCTATTCTACTGCAATTTACATAAATTAAGTACTTTGAGATAGGTCAGGTAAAGATTCATTCTTACCTTTCAATACTTCACCTTCCTGATTACCTTCAATGTTGAATATGTCTCCTTGATCTGTGCTTTTGATAAAATTAACCTCATCTAAATTACTACAGCATCCTTTCTGACTGTTACTTGCATCTTCATTTCTTCTTGCATGATTTCTGGGGTTAGGATTAGGATGAAAAACTCTATTGTTCATTCTACAAAACCTTGCTGTATGTCCAATCTTGTTGCATATTTGACAAACAATTCCATTGTTTCCATATCTTGGTCGAGGTTGATTGATTTGTGATCTGCAGTTTCTAGCAATGTGTCCAACCTTGTTGCATATATAACATACTACTCCATTTCTTCTGTTCATATCTTCAGTAGGTTTCTTAACTACATTGTTAGTATTCCTAAACATTCTACTACCATCATTATTCTCAATAAATTTAGGTTTCCTAAATTCAATAGATCTATGTCTAAAACCATGACAATTGTAAGAATAACCATTAAGAGTTTTAAATTATTTACCTGTGCAATCTCTCTTCATATGACCAATGGTATTACAAGCAAAACATCTACCTTCGAATTCTCTTTGCATACCTCTGGGTGATTCTTCTTCTTTAGGTGTATCTTTAGATTTTTTGATCTCATCAGGCTTCTTCTCATCCATGCTTTCAGATATCTTTAGATCTAGTTCCTTTCCTTAATCATTTGCTTTAAAAGTGTTGAATCCAAGACCGGTCTTATCATAGAATGGTTTCTGATAAGATATTTGTTCATCAATCTTCTCACTAGTTGAATATAGCCTTTCAAGTTGTTGTTTGGATTGAGTCAGTTCACCTTTCACAATCTTATTGTATTTCTCAAGTTCATCATACTGCAAATTGACTTTCTCAAGTTCAGATGTTACTCTAGAAAGTTTAGATTTTAGTCCTTCATTTTCAGTCTTTAGACTTTCATTCTCAGATTTCAGATTTGCTTCATTCTTGCCATTTCCATCTTTCAAACTAAGCTTCAAATTTTCTATCTTCAGTTCATGCTCATGGATTTCATTTGCCTTTTCTAAGTTTTCATCACAATCTTCAATAAAAACTTTAGATTCCTTTTCAGATCTCAGATCTTCCAATTTTTTTTTTAGTTTCTCAATGAGGTTCTTTGCGTCATCATACTTTCTTTGAAAATTATCTTTTTCATTAGTAAGCTAGTCAATCTGTTCAAGAGATTTTTTAAGATTCTTTTGTAGTTGATCCATATCCATAGAGATCTTACTCAAGCTACTAGGCTTTCCTTGAATGATTCTTTTCCAAGTAACTAAGCTCTGATACCAATTGTTAGAAATAGGGAATACTGAGAGGGGGGGGGGGGTGAATCAGTATTCTACAAACTTTATCTTTTGCCCAATTATGGATATAATAGATTATCTTTATACATGCATAACATAAGAAGCTAAACAACATGCATAACAATAAAGAACTCATAACACATTATTTGTTCTCGAAGAAACCCTAGCCAAGGGAAAACCCCAGTGGGGTTGGTACCCACAAAGATCAACTAATCAAAAGTATCATGTTAAGGATGTTGACCCTATTAGGAGTCTATTACAAGCATATAGTGTATCGGTCCTAATTAAGGGACTATAGGCCTTGTTAGAAGCCTCAACCTTGTTATGAGTTGTAGTACAAAAAATGATTACCAGATGAGCCCACTGCCCAAACAAGTAATGTACAATATACACTGATTACAAAATAGGTTAAGGTACATAACCTTATACTGCTTGTATCAATATCTCTTCATTGCTCTTTTACTATCTCTATTACATATGCTTCATATACTTCGCATCATATCACTTGTCCAAACTTATTGTGTTCTTACTTCTAATACAATTACAATTGTAAATAAATTTATACCAATAGATTTATCCAAGAGTTAACATCTAGGATGTCATCCTTTTATATTTTTAAGTCATTATTTTGATAAAAGAAATAATCCGTTAACTCTTTACTAGTTTTGTCTTCATTGTCCTATCAACTTCACACTATCTTCAGTAAAACTATCATAACTTCTTCCGTACATGCCATACTAACTTGCACTCTAATATTGGTGATCAATATACATCATAGAGTCTATGTTCAAGTGCACAAGCACTGAACTTACTCCAATCGATGTCACAAACAAAAACTATGTCCATGTTCACTGGTAAAACACTGTCTCACACTTAGACAAATTTGCAATGTGCTCTATCATACTTGCTCTCTGACCTGTGCGATCTTCATGTGGATCATATGTTTCTATAATGACAAAAACTATGCAATCAACTCAGCCAAATTTCCAACACAATGTTCATCACTTTGTATCATTCTCCTTAATTATTCAATCAAGGGGATTGCCTCACTACTCAAGTATTCATGACTTATCCATTAATTAAGTCTATCCATCTCAAGGGCATGCTTCTAAATTTTTCACTAGATACTCAACTTAAGGAGTCATCTACATCATGAGAAGTGTGGGAAAAATGGTTCCCCATAATGCTAGGTATATTTTGTGTAGGAATACAATATTCTATGAAGTTCCCATGGTATAAGTTATTCAACTCATGCTTGATACCCTTGGTATATAAACTTTGAGAGGCCATAATTATGTAACATATTCTCACTAGGATAATAGATGTATGAAAAAGGGTCATGAAACTCATGCATAAAGATATATACAAAAGAAATGTGAACTACAATTAGAATGATCAATTAAAAATTGCATGGATGATATATTGAAGAAATGATTAAAAATATGAACTAACTAAGTACAAATAAAATAAATCTTAACATCACAATTAGAAGTAATCATAACACATTTCGAGATCACTAAAATATAATGTGCTGGAGGAAATGTCAACTCAATAGCTTATGCATGCAAATTAGGAACTAGACCTATTTCCCTCTTGATTAAATTAAGTAGAGTTAATCCACTTGGCTCAACCTCAAATACAATTTTCCAAATGATTGAGCACATAGTAGATCCAATAATCCTTGATTGCGATGAAAATGAACTACTAAAATATGTGAGCTAAATGCTAGATCAAGGTACAAATGTGTAAAAATGAGAGTAATTAACATGAATGGAAATTGATAGATAAGATATATAGAGATATATTATAGATTTGGAAAGAGGAGGAAGAGAGGAACTTGTACCTAAAAGTTGAGCCCAAAAATGAGGATCAATAGTATTTTGGGTGCCTTGAACCAAGAGTGTTGGATGTGGAAATAAATTATGTTTCCTAGATCAAGATGTTGCTCAAAATCTCTCTTGAAATTTTCATTAGAATAGTGTCAAATGATGTCTCTTCAAAGTGATATTGATTATGATTTTTTGCCTCTACAAAAGGTGTTTCTTTATGCCTCTATATACTATTTCCAATTCTAGATTTGTCTTAAAATATTATCACTTGCACATATGTAAAAGAGATAAATTATTGGGTTGAATAGGGTTTTCCTAGGTTAAGCCCCAATTTTTAAATTGACCTTAAAATTGATTTAAAACATAGTTGAATTGAAAGAATGCCTTGAAAGGGTAGAGGCTAGATCTAAAATTGAAATGCTAGAATGAAATATTTTACCTTCATGAGTCTCCTTTATGTTGACCTATTCAAGACAAGGTTGTTTCTTACTTGCATAGTTGAATTTATAACCATTTGATTATGAATCCCAAATTGAATGCTTGAAATTTAAACTTTACTTCTTCAATGCTTTGAAAATTCTTGATTGCTTGCTTAATGGATGGTGTGTGTAATTTTTATACTTGTTGTAGAATGATACTTGATAATTTATTAATCAATGATGTCTTAAATGAGGGAGTAAAAATTAATTTTATATCTCTCCTCCTGAAAAATATTTGAACTTTTGAAGTGGGCTGATACAAAGGAGAAATTCCCCCTACAATGTTTTACTGTAGTGGGTCCAAAATTGATTTCTTTTAGTGGGTGATAGGGAGATATTTTCTCCTAAGACATACCTCCTTGTGGAATCCTACAAGGTCCTTCTCATGAACTTTCTAGGGTTCTTTCTATGACCCTACTCTAGAGGAACTCTTCCCTTAATTAACTCTTCCTCCGAAGACCTCACTACCAAGTTTGTACTCAATAATTTTGTTAGAAATAGGAAATACTGAGAGGGGGGGGGGGGGGTGAATCAGTATTTCACAAACTTTTTCTTTTTCCCACTTATGGATATAATAGATTACTTTAGTGCATACAAAGATTATCAAGCTGATTAACAAACATAGTAGTAAATAGAAAGAACTCATAACACATCATATGTTCTCGAGGAAACCCTGGCCAAGGGAAAACCCCGGTGGGGATGGTACCCACAAAGATCACTAATCAAAAGTATCTTGTTAGGGATATTGGACCCTGTTAGGAGTCAATTTACAATATATAGTAGATCTATCCTAGTTAAAGGACTTTAGGCCTTGTTAGAAGCCTTAACCCTGTTAGGAGTTAGATTACAAAACCTAATCACCAGCTGAGCTCACTGCCCAAACAAGTAATACAAAATGTTTTTGAGTGTAATATGGTACTACTTACAACTTTGCATCAATATCCTTTGCTGCTATCACAATAAACAACTATCACAAGTTATCTTTTCTTTCTTTTTACATATCATATATATCTTTCATTACATTTCAAGTATGCCTAATATATGAGTTATTAAAGCTAATAACTTTACATGGTCGGCTTCCAAAATATTTATCCAAGAGTAAACATCTAGGATGTCATCCCTTCATAATGTTAAGTCATTATTTTGACAAGCAAAAATAATCCCTTAACTCTTTCGCTAATATTGTCTCCAAAACTGTTCTATCTGCAAAAATTGTTTCGGTAAACTTTGAATAACTTTGTTCGTACTACTCCAAAATTTATGTGCACTAAGATGGGGTATCCTCATACTCTATAGAATATTTAGTTAACTACACAAACAAAAATATTTCTCCAGTGGACGTCGCCAACTAAATCTTCATCGGGTGCTCTGTCAGGATCACTGTATCCATACTTAGACAATTTCTTCCTTCAACTTGCCATACTTGCATTCCAGATTTTGTGCTCTTAATAGAGATCATATGTTTCCATAATGACAACATCTATGCATCCAAATTAGCCAAATTTCCAACAATCTCCCCCTTTGTCATTGGTGTCAACATATGGGAAAATTAGCTAAGTGTGCAAACAAAACTTAAAAAAAAAACACTTATACAAAATTGTGGCCAAAAGTTATACAATATGTATACAATATCATACTCCATAGAATAGCTCCCCCTATGAGTATCCTTCCTCAACATATATTCAATTTTCTACTATCTCTCCCCCTTTGACAACAATGACAAAGATAGGGTGTACAAAAATTTCAAAAAAAACTTTATACCTTATTATCAGTTATTGCAAAGCCGGTAGGCTTACAACACAATCACCAAACTCTAACTTCCAAGATTCAAAATCTTTCTCCCATATCTTCTTGATGGATTCAGTAACATTGAGTAGAGTACTCAATCCGTATGCTGCTGTCTGACAAACTTGAAGGGAATTGAAGCTAAACTTCTGAAATGATGTCTTTGCTGAAAGACACTGCTCAATTTGATCTTTAACAATTGATATCTTGATTGAGACATGCTCTCTCAAGATGTTAACCCTGATCATCTTTCTATTCTTCTCCTCTGCTAACATTTTGATTTCATCATTTAACATTCTTATGTTCTTCTCTATAGAACTTATCTTTACATTTGGGCTAGCCAAGGTGTTTGTCTCAGCTGTAATACCATCTAACTTCTCTCTGATCTTCTTATCCTCTTCAATTGTTAGGATTTCTAATTTAGTGCATTGTATGTACAAATTCTTTACTGTCTCAAAATGTCTCCTCAAATTCTTTATGCATACATCTAAACTACCAATATCATTTCGAATATTTACACTTAAAGTTTGTTGCATTTCTACTTCAAAGTGTTCCTGAACTTTTATTTTAGCAATATCCTTCAAGTTAGAAAATTTAGAGTCAAAAGAATTCATTACCATTTTAGCCTTCTCAAGTGGATCCGATTCAGATACCTTAGTGCTGATCACACTCTCAAGTTTCTCTATCAAAACTCTAACTTTGCCTTCAAGGTCTTTCACCTTCTTATTCTTTCCAATAATTTTATTCAGAGATGTGATGAACTCAAGCTAATCATCATCTTCAACTTCTTTTCCAAGGTCTTCAAACATTGAACCAATATGCCTCTTCTTATTGTTAGGTGCACTAATGTCTTCAACTGGTATAGAAGGTGCACTAGAGGTAATGGCCTCTGTCAAAATTTGTTTGCCTTTAACTAACTGCTCTGCTGGAACTAATTCTGATACAGTTGGTGCTTCCTCTGCCTCTTTATTCTTCTCTGATTCTTTGACCTTTTCTTGCTCTCCCAAAGCCAAATTGTCAACAATGTTTCCTAGATTATGAAATACTGCATCATCTGATTCTAGAGTCACTTTGGTGCCTTCAATATCCATTGATTCTTTGCCAATATTGATATGTGAAGAAGATGGAATTTCTTCAATACCAACTTCCTCTGCATGCGGTTCCTCTGATTGCTTCTACTGAGGGTCTAATTCAACATGCTTTTCTGTAACTATATCTGCAAGAACTTGCATTCCTACTTGCTCTATCTCTTTCTGTACTTCCTCCTTTTTGCCTCCCATTATAAGGATTGTTCTTCTCTTAGTTCTCAATAAAGTTCCAAGAGACTTCAAGAATCTCTTCAAATGATCTTCTTCCTTAACTTCACAGAACTATCTAATTACATGTTCTCTCATCTTTATGTCCTCTTCTTGTGCTCTCTATTTTCTATTCACAAGTCTGTTATACAAATCTTCTGGGATCTTACCATGAATAGTGCTAAGTTTCTTATTTGCCACAATCATATGTGTAATCATTATATTTTCAAAATTCAATCTGTCAAATGATCCATATAGATCGTAGAATTTATTCAACTTAGTGAAGTCTCCATGCTTCAATATATCTTCATTAACTCTTTCAATTCTTGGTTTCCAAGTTTTCTTCTTCATTGAAACTACATCATCATCTTAAATTACTGCTACATTTCTAGGTATAGGTGGTACAACCACTTTCTATCTCTTGCCGGGTCTTGTTGCACTCACTTTTACTCTTTTGCTAGGAATAGGAGAAAAAGATTTATCTCCTTCATATTTTTTAGGTACTTCAACTTTTACCTTTACTGCAATAGGATCAACAGGATCTGCACTAGATGTCTCAGGTGAAATTACAAGATTTTCACTTTGGTTCAAGGCTTCTGCAGTCTTCTTAGCTATGTCAAACTCATGAATTGACATACCAGATTCTTTCAGTATTTTCTTCATAGTAGATTCAACTCTCTTACTAGATTGCTTCTTTTCTCTCAAACTTATTGCAGAGTTGAAATTCTCTTCATAGGTTCCAAACCTATTTGCATGACCATCCAACTCACACTTTAACAATCTATTCACATATCCTACTGTTTTTGCTTCAGATATTTCATAGCCAAGAGGGTCTATGAATTCCATTCTAGGTGCAACTACTTCAATGTAGGTGAAATTAGTGTCAACCATAAAACAAATGTCATCTTTATGCTTTTCAACTAAGGATTGAGGAATCCTTGATTTGTTCTTAACAATATTCTGAAAAGTCTTCAATACAAGCTTCACACTGTCATTAACTTTATCAAAAAGGTGTTTCATGTAGACTGAGTTTATTCTTTCCATTGTGTTCACATTGTCACTCCAATCAACTATGTAAGTAAATCTTCTCAAAATATGGAAAAACATATAGGTTATTAGAGATGAAAACCTAAATTGTGTGTACTTAGCCTTCTTAATCTTTTCTAAGTTCTCAAATAACTAAATTTTCAAAATTTCACATAGGTCTACTGGTTTCTTCTCAATACACATAAGATAAGCTACATGAATCATTCCTACAACCAGGTCATCTTCCCTTGAACTACCACAGAATTTAGTTGTTAGGATCTTGCAAAGGTACCTAACATCATCTTGCTTAATCTTACTTATCAAAATTCCTCTACCATTATAAGTAGATCCAGTGTTGTCTAAAACAATCTTTCTCATGTTCTTTTCATTCAGTGGAATCTCTCCAACTTTTGATAATCCAGTAACTTCATGAATTAGGTTGGCAGTTATATCAATAACTCTATCCTCCATCTAGAATTTCCCATTGTGGATTCTACTTAAAATGATCTTGGTACATTCCTCATCATTGAATTCATACTTCATGGAATATTTGATAATTTCATTGTTCTCTAGGTGCCCATAAGCTGGTTTAACTGACATGTCTTGATTGTACAATTTCCTGTAATCATCACTAAAATTTGCATCTCCCAAAGTTTCAAATTTGCAACCTAAATATCCTTTAACATTCTCAATGTGCAATACTCTGTCTGGTACGGATGATAATGCTAGATTGTTATCAATTTCAGTTGGTTCTACTAATTCTTCCTTAATCTTGCTTCTATTCTTATCCTTAACATTCTGAACCATAGAAATATCCATCTTATCAACTAATTAAAGATCAAGAAATACCTCAACTTTGCAAATCTAGGGTTTCGGTATGATCATCACTGCAAACTGCTTCCAAACTTCTTCAAATCATCCTCAAATCACTTTTCTTCTTTCAAATCACTTTTCAATCACTTTCTAATCATAATAACTTCAATTTCAGCCTTATAACACTTCACATTAACTCGATCTGACATCGCATTCATTCATTTTGCCGCTAAAACCTCAAAAAGCTGATTCTGCAAACCTACAACCATAAAACTTTCTTGACCTCGTAAAACACAATATTTTATTTTGCACACATAACCATAGCATTAGTACAACATAATAAACCTATATCTAACTACGCAAAACTTAACTCATTCAAATTCCTAATCTACACTAATCCTAAGTCCTAAACTATAGAAACTTACATAATTTAAGTACTTAAAGAAGGGTCAGGTAAAGATTCATCCTTACCTTTAGTTACATTACCTTCCTAACTACTTTTAGTGTTGACTATACCTCCTTGATCTGTGCCTTTATCAAATTTTACTTCATCTTTATTGCTACAACAACCTTTCTCTTTGTTTCCTGCATTTTCATTCCTTCTTGCATTGTTCCTAGGGTTAGGGTTATGATGATAACCTCCATTGTTCATTCTGCAAAATCTTGCTGAGTGTCCAAACTTGTTGCATATTTGACAAATGATTCCATTGTTTCCAAATCTTTGTCCTTGCTGGTTAATCTGTGACCTACAATTTCTAGCAATGTGTCCTACTTTGTTGCATCTAAAACATACTACCACTTTTCTTTAATTCATTTCTTCAATAGATTTCTTATCTGCATTGTTAGTATTCCCAATCATTCTATCATAATTATTCAAAATTACTTTAGGTCTTCTACATTCGTTAGCTCTATGTCCAAAACTATGACAATTATAACAATGTCCATTAAAAGGTTTAAATTTCTTACCTGTGCAATCTCTCTTCATGTGCCCAATAGTATTACAAGCAAAACATCTACCTTTGATTTCTCTTTGCATACCTTTAGATGATTCTTCCTATTTTGATTCTTCTTGCTTTGATTCTTCTTTCTCTCTAGGTGGTTATTCTTTAGATGGATCTTCCAATGTGTTCTCATCTAGCTTTATTTCCTCCACACTTTTAGATGTCTTCAGATTTGGCTTCTTACTTTCATGGTTTGTTCTAAACATACTATATCCAAATCCAGTCCTATCAAAGAATGGTTCTTCAAAAGAAATTTTTTTTTCAGTCTTATCACTTTTTGAATATAGCCTTTCAAGTTGTTGTTTAGATTGAGTCAATTCACCTTTCACAATTTTATTATACTTCTCAAGTTCCACATACTGCACTTTTACTTTTTTAGATTCGGATGTTTCTTTTTCAAGTCTTGACCTCAGATCTTCATTCTCAATTTTCAATTTTTCATTATCAGATCTCAAATTTCCATCTTTCATACTGAGCTTCAGATTTACTATCTTCAACTCATGCTTAAGGATCTCATTTTCTTTTTCTAATTCATCACAATCTTCAACAAGCATATCAGATTTCTTTTTAGATTTCAGATCTCCAATCTTACCTTTTAATTTGTCAATAGCATTCTTTGCATCTTCATATTTTCTTCTTAAGGAGTTTCTTTCATCAGTAAGCATATCAATCTGTTTAAGAGCTTCTTCAAGATTCTTCTGAAGTTGATCCATATCCATAGAGATCTTACTCAAGCTGCTAAGCTTTCCTTGAATGTTCCTTCTCCGAGTAACTTTGCTCTGATACCAATTGTTAGAAATAGGAAATACTGAGAGGGGGGGTGAATCAGTATTTCACAAACTTCTTCTTTTGCCCACTTATGGATATAACAAATTACTTTAGTGCATACAAAGATTATCAAGCTGATTAACAAACATAGCAGTAAATAGAAAGAACTCATAACACATCATATGTTCTCGAGGAAACCCTGGCCAAGGGAAAACCTTGGTGGGGATGGTACCCACAAAGATCACTAATCAAAAGTATCCTGTTAGGGATATTGGACCCTGTTAGGAGTCAATTTACAATATATAGTAGAGCTATCCTAGTTAAAGGACTTTAGGCCTTGTTAGAAGCCTTAACCTTGTTAGGAGTTAGATTACAAAACCTGATCACCAGCTGAGCTCACTGCCCAAAGAGGTAATACAAAATATTTCTGACTATAATATGGTACTACTTACAACTTTGCATCAATAGCCTTTGCTTCTATCACAATAAACAACTATCGCATGTTATCTTTTCTTTCTTTTTACATATCACATATATCTTTCATTATATTTCAAGTATCCCTATATATGAGTTATTAAAGCTAATAACTTTACATGGTCAGCTTCCAAAATCTTTATCCAAGAGTAAACATCTAGGATGTCGTCCCTTCATAATTTTAAGTCATTATTTTGACAAGCAAAAATAATCCCTTAACTCTTTTGCTAATACTGTCTCCAAAACTGTTCTATCTGCAAAAACTATTTCGGTAAACTTTGAATAACTTTGTTCGTACTACTCCAAACTTTATGCACACTAAGATGGGGTATCCTCATACTCTATAGAAGCTTCAATTAACTACACAAACAAAAATATTGCTCCAGTGGACGTCGCCAACTAAATCTTCATCGGGTGCTTTGTCAGGATCACTATATCCATACTTAGACAATTTCTTCCTTCAACTTTCTATACTTGCATTCCAGATTTTGCACTCTTAATAGAGATCATATGTTGCCATAATGACAACATCTATGCATCCACATTAGCCAAATTGCCAACAAATTCTCCCTTACTTCTTCATGGAATCAACCTACTAAGTCCAACTCCTAACAAACCATGGCCATGTTCAACTACAAATAAGATGGAGGGGCTTCCAAACTACCCATTTCCACTAGTTTTGGTCTCAACTTGTTCATAACTTTCATGGTTTTGCAAACGATCTCTTGAAAACCTTGTAAATAGGGCTAGTAGCCTTTTAGGCTTAATTAGGTCTCCTAATTGAACTTTTTGGAAATAAATATGTAACTTGAAAAAAAAGGTCCCAAATAAATTGGCATTCCTAAAAGTCTTTTTAGAGGACTCAAATATTTTTATGGTTTCCTAAGCCAAATCTATCTGTACACTTTCTTCCTAGAAATAGGCCTATTTTAAAGGGTTAAAAGCTTGTTTAGAATATAGTGAATATACTGGTCTCAAATGCCCCTAAAATGTCTTCATCATACCTTCTCCTATTTCAAATTTACTCTTTGGTCATTTCTCTAGACATCCATGGTCTTGGATTGTATCTGCAATCCATTAAACCCTCCATCTTTGCTTTGCAATTGTCAAGCCTCCTAGTTGGGTACACCTGGTCTTGCTTAGGGCTTGATTGTAAAAAATGTTAACCTACAATTATTGACCCCAAAATCCATATTTTAAATTCCCTAGAATATTCCAAAAGGCCTTAGAGTTCCCACCGATGGAATTCATGTGAGAGCCATTTGAATTCCTACTTTGTATGGACCAGTGAACCAGTTACAGAGGAAGGATTTTTATCTCACCTATCAAAATAGAGAAAATAGACCTACAATTGCACACAAATGAATTATAAAAAAAACCATATCTAATCATGTAAGAAACATCCTCAAGTCAATCCATTAACATATGGATGCTTGAATTTGAAAGCGACTATCACCAAGATTGTAGAAAAACCAGTCAAGATAATATATTAAACTGTATGTACAATACACCAAACTTGATCTAGATTGAGAATGGTCTTAAATATCTCCATGTCTTATGTGAAAACTATTCAAACTAGCCCACAACTACTTCTTTCCTCCCTTGTGCAAAGTTGCAATGTTTGTTAGGAATGAATGCAAAGTATTTTGGCAGTCATTCTGTAGCAGTTGTTGTTGCATTCATGACTTGGATTGTCATTGATGTCAACACAGTGATATTTTGGATATCAGCAGGAAAGTAGGTAAAATTTTGTTTTGCATTAATTTTGTATTGCAGATTGGCTTTTGTATAGTTTATGGTATGTTCTTTGGTGTGTTATTAACCTATGGTTAACAACACAAAAATAAATTCATTCATTCATGAGAGTTATGAGCATTTTGGTGAAAGTAGTGTTTAGACAGTGTTTCTGTGAAGTGATTTTTGGAAATTGGAGGATTTCTCTTAGCTGGGATGGAATCTAATTTTGTGAAATTAAAGAGATGTTGGAGACTCATTAATGATGACATGGTTCATAGTGTAAACTTTGAAGATATGTTTGGAGAAAGTTATAGTATCTGGAAGCTGATAGTTTTATGTGAAATTTTGTGTGTAGCGTGTTGAAATTATTATTTTGTAATTGAGGACCAAATCATTTGTAATTATTTGAGTTTTGTATATAAGAAGGAATGTTTTCCTTGTTGCAATATGTACTGTGAAGGTTGAGATGCAAATATATGCATGAAGTGAAGAAAAGAGCTAATTCAGTGATGAAGGAAGACTTGTGAGTATAGAGATCTGGAATTGTGATCTTGTGTAGCAAAGAGTGTGGTTTTGGAATAGTGTGAAGGAGGTAGTATATTTCATATTATTTTGTTGAATAATTCTATGATATTTTGGATAGTGGGCTCAGAGATCTTGCCTTGAAGCTGTTTGGGTAGTGGGTCCTTCTGTCTTCCATAAACTCTTAACTGGGTTAGAATCTTTTAACAGGGATTCAAAATCTCCTAATAGGGATTTATATGTACTAAATGTATTTCATAAGACTCCTAATAGGGTCCATCATCTAACAAGGAACTTTCATATTAGTACATCATTTTGTGGGCATCATTCCCACCGGGGTTTTTTCTTTTCAAGAGGTTCCCTAGTCAACATATCTTGTGTTATTGTGCAATTGTGTATGGTTATCTTTCTATGGTTGATTAGTACATTAATTATATTGTTTAAAGTAGTTGAATGGTTAAATTATCAGATAACTGATTCACCCCCCCCCCCCCCCCTCTTAGTTATCTTGGGGATCTTTACTTTCTAACAATTGGTATCAGAGTAGTAGGTCCTTGAAAGAAAAGTTTAACAACTTAAGGAGATCCATGGTGAATTTTAGAAAAGAAAGCCCTAAGTTTGATGGAGTAAATTTTGATAGCTAGAAAGAAAAGATGAAGACTCATCTATTGTGTTTAGGACCAAGTTATTGGTTGATTACAAAGAATGACAAGACTATCATTGAGGAAGACAATCTAGAGGCAAGAACTAAAGATGAACTAGATCTATTCATGTGTAACATACTTGCAAGAGAAGCACTTTTGTTAGCACTACCGAAGAATGGATATAGTCAGGTAAGATGTTTGAAAATATCTCATGCAATTGGAAAGCTTTACATTCTACTTTTGAAGGTGATGAACATGCAAAGAAGGCTAGATTACATAATTGGATTTGTGCATTTGAAAATATCAGAATGATGGAAGATGAATCTATTAGAAGCTATATTGGTAGGATATCTAAGATTGTAACAGGAATAAAGTCTTGTGGAGGTGATAAGATAGAGAATGAAGTGATATGGAAAATTCTGAGAACTTTGACACCAATATTCAAGCAGACAACATAGATGATTGAATAAGTGATACCTTGTACATCAAACTTTTCAAGAGAGACTCTTCTTGGAAGATTAGAAACAATAGAGATTAACTTGAGATTATCAGGAGAGCTACCTAGAATGGAAACAACATTCAGTGCTCTTAACATTAGACCTACAAGAAGTACTAGTGTGAATGGAGATTATGCCAGCAGTAGCATATCTAAATCTGAGGAAGATAAGAAGATTGAAGAAGGTATTGCATTACTTGTAAAAAGAGAACCAGATGGTAAGAAAATATTTAAATGTTGGACTTGTCAAGAATATGGTCATTTTGCATCTAAATGTCCTAAAAGAGTTAAGAAGTATAGAAGCAAATTTAAACCTAGGAGATCTAAAGAATGTTATTATGCAAATGATGAAGATCTTGAAGTAGGAATTGAAAGACATTTAAGTGACAGTGATAATGATAACTTTGAGGAAATAGGATTTGTAGCAATTAAAGAAGAAAGTTCTGAATCTGATAAAAGGGAAGAAAAAGCATTAGTTTCTCAAGTTGAAAAGAAATCTGATTGGATTATAGATAGTGGTTGTTCACATCATATGACTGGAGATAAAAGAAAGTTTTTTAAGTTATATAATTATCATGGATTAATTGTTAGGGTTGGTAATAATGCACCTTATTTGATTAAGGGTATAGGATCTATTACTCTTGATGGAAAGACTAACACTGATGATGTTTACTTTGTTGATGGATTGAGACATAATCTACTAAGCATTGGACAATGGGCTGATAAGGGTTATCAAGTTTGGTTTGCTGAGAAAACTTGTGTGATAAACGATAAAGATGGAAATCTGATTGGAAAAGGATCCAGAACCAGAGGTAATGTATTTCAGTTGAATCCTACTGAGATGACATGTTTGATAACTAAGATTGATGACAGTTGGTTATGGCATAAAAGGTTTTGTCATATAAACTTTGATAATATTGTCAAGGTGAGCACTACACTTGCGGTAAGAGATTTACCGAGAATTATGAAACCTACTAACATGATTTGCAAAGAATGTATGATGGAAAAGAAGAAAAGGAGTTCATTTTCCAACAAGAAGTTCACATTGACAGAGAAGCTGGAGATTGTTCATACAGACTTATGTGGTCCAACTAGGACTAGAGGATTCTATGGAGAAAGGTATTTTATGATTCTTGTTGATGATTTTACAAGGATGATGTGGATTGCATTTTTGAAAGAAAAATCTGAAGCATTTGATAAATTTAAGATCATGAAAAGAATAATTGAGAATGAATCTGGAATGCAGATTAAGTGTCTAAGATCTAGTTGAGGTGGTGAATTTACATCTAGAGAGTTTAACACTTTTTGTGAAATGAATGGTATTAAGAGACAACTTTCAGCCCCTAGAACACTCGAACAAAATGGTATTGTAGAAAGAAGGAATAGGTCAATAACTGAAGCAACAAGAGCTATGTTGTTTGAAAATGATTTGGCTAAGACTTTTTGGAGAGAAGCAGTGAACACAACAGTATACACTATGAACAGAGTACAAATCGGAGTAGATACAAACAAGACAGCTTCTGAATTATGGTTTGGAGATGCACCCTCAGTTAAGTATTTTAGAATTTTTGGAAGTAAATGTTATATAAAGAGAGATGATGATATAGGACAATTTGATCGTAGAAGTGATGAAGGAATATTTCTTGGATATTCTTTAAAAAGCAAAGCATATAGATGTTATAACAAAAGAACTAAGACTATTGTTGAAAGTGCAAATGTAAAAGTTGATGAGAAGTTTAAAATTCAGGAAAGAATGCTTGATTATGAATCTGATGGAGAAGCACAACCTCGGCCTAACATTGAAAATGCAAAATTATTTTTTGAAACTAACAGTGATTTGCTGAATGAAAGTCATATTGAAGAAAACAAAGAAGAAAACAAAGAAGAAAGCAGAGAAGAATCTGCAGCTGGAACAAGATCAGTAACTATGACACCTAACAGGTATATTTTGAGACATCACCCCATTGAGCAAGTTATTGGAAGTTTAGACATAGGAGTTTTGACTTGAAATAAGGTACATTTATGTTTGATTTCTCAAATTGAACCTAAGACTACTAATGAAGCTTGTGAAGATGAACATTGGATTAATGCTATGAAAGAAGAACTGGAGCAAGTTGAAAAAAACAAGACATGGGAATTGGTCCCTAGACCTGAAGACAAGAATGTGATTGGAACAAAGTGGGTATTCAGAAAAAAGATGAATGAACAAGGAGAAGTGATAAGAAACAAAGCAAGATTGGTATGTAAAGGATATTTAGAACAAGAAGGAATTGACTATGAAGAAACTTTTGCACCTGTGGCTAGACTTGAAGCAGTGAGAATGTTTCTAGCATATGCAGCTTACAAGAAATTCAAAGTGTATCAGATGGATGTGAAATCAGCATTTTTGAATGGTGAATTGGAAGAAGTCTACATTGAGTAGCGTGATGGTTTTCCTTTGACACAAGAAGGAGATATGGTATGTAAGTTAAAGAAATCTTTATATGGATTAAAACAAGCACCTAGAACCTGGTATGCAAGATTGGACAAGTATTTATTGAAATTAGGATTTATAAAAGGAACAACAGATAGTAACTTATACACAAAAGAAATTGAGAATGGTTTATTGGTTATAGTTATATTTGTTGATGATATTATCTTTGGAGGAGAAGATGAAGCTAGTGACAAATTTGCAGATGAAATGAAGACTGAATTTGAGATGAGCATGATTGGAGAAATGAAATATTTTTTGGGATTATAGATAACACAAAGCAAGGAAGGTATATTTGTAAGTCAGACTAAGTATTTGAATGACTTATTGAAAAGATTTGGAATGAAAGTTTCTAAACCTATTGGAACACCTATGGTAACTGGACATAAGTTATCTAGCAAAGATGAGACACCAGTAGTTGAGCAAAAAAAATATAGATCTATGATTGGAGGATTGTAGTACTTGAAACATACAAGACCTGATATAGCACATTCAGTTGGGATTGTAGCAAGATTTCAAGTAGAACCTAGAGAATCACATTATGCAGTAGTAAAGAGGATACTGAGATATCTGAAAGGAACAATGGATTATGGATTATGGTATGAGAATTCTAATTATTTTACTTTATGTGCTTATACTGATGCAGATTGGGGAGGCAACATTGATGACTAGAAAAGCACCAGTGGTGGAGCCTTTTTTCTTGGAAGAAAATTGGTCTCTTGGTTAAGTAAGAAGCAGAATTTTACTTCACAAAGTACAGTAGAAGTAGAATATGTTGCAGCAGCAAATAATTGTAATTAGATTATTTGGATGAAGCAGATGTTGAAGGATATTGGAATAAAGTTTGATGAGCTTGTTGTTATACATTGTGATAACACTAGTACAGTGAGTATGTCAAAAAATCCTATTTTACATTCTAAGACTAAACATATTGAGATCAAGTATCATGTTGTAAGAGAGAAAGTTGCAAAAAAAGAAGATTGGAGTACATAAGCACAAAGGAACAGATAGCAGATATATTTACAAAACCTTTACCTAAGGATACATTTGTGTATCTGAGAGGTATGCTTGGGGTTATACCCCAACCTATTTTTGAGAATTGATGCAGATGATTGCATCTGTCCAGTGGTATATGAGCCCTATCATTCTTCTGGATTGGATGTTGGAACTTCCTCTATGGGGGAGTTTATGAGCTGAGTCATCAAGACTCTTGTTATTGTATTTTTCTGAAAAGTGTCTTTTGAAATTAAGTTGTTGTTGACTTAGTGATGGAATTTCTATCATTGATGTCAATGGGGGAGAGATATACATGAAAAACATTGTGGATTGTATGAGAGAGCTAAATAGGTAAATGCAGCAAGATTTAATTTGATATTTTGCAGTGATGTTGTAGTATTGGATTTTTGGAACATGGGATGTTTTTCATCTATGTTGCCATCAATGCCAATGGGGGAGATTGTTAGGAATGAATGAAAAGTATTTTGGCAGTCATTCTATAGTAGTTGTTGTTGCATTCATGACTTGGATTGTCATTGATGTCAACACAGTGATATTCTAGATATCAGCAGGAAAGTAGGTACAATTTTATTTTGCACACATGTTGTATTATAGATTGGATTTTGTGCAATTGATGGTATGTTCTTTGGTGTGTTATAAACCTATGGTTAATAGCACAAAAATAAATTTATTCATTCATGAGAGTTATGAGCATTTTGGTGAAAGCAATGTTTAGACAGTGTTTTTGTGAAGCGATTTTTAGAAATCAGAGGATATCTCTTAGCTGGAATGGAATTTGATTTTGCATAGTTAAAATGATGTTGCAGACTCATTAATGATGATGTGGTTCATAGCACAAACTTTGAAGATATGTTTGGAGAAAGTTATAGTATCTGGAAGCTGACAATTTTATGTCAAATTTTGTGTGTAGCGTGTAGAAATTATTATTTTGCAATTGAGGACCGACTCGTTTGTAATTATTTGAGTTTGGTATATAAGAAGGAATTTTTTCCTTGTTGCAATATGTACTATGAAGGTTGAGATGCAAATATATGCATGAAGTAAAGAAAAGAGCTAATTCAGTGATGAAGGAAGACTTGTGAGTACAGAGATCTGGAATTGTGATCTTGTGTAGCAGAGAGTGTGGTTTTGGCATAGTGTGAAGGAGGTAATATATTTGTTATTATTCTATTGAATAATTATAAGATCTTTTGGACAGTGGGTTCAGAGATCTTGCCTTGAAGCTATTTGGGGAGTGGGTCCTTTTGTCTTCCATAAACTCTTAACCGGGTTAGAATCTTTTAACAGGGATTCAAAATCTCCTAACAGGGATTTATATGTACTGAATGTATTTCATAAGACTCCTAACAGGGTCCATCCTCTAACAAGGAACTTTCATATTAGTACATCATTTTGTGGGCATCATTCCCACCGGGGTTTACTCTTTTCAAGAGGTTCCCTAGTCAACATATCTTGTGTTATTGTGCAATTGTGTATGGTTATCTTTCTATGGTTGATTAGTACATTAATTATATTGTTTAAAGTAGTTGAATGGTTAAATTATCAACTAACTGATTCACACCGCCCTCTCAGTTATCTTGGGGATCTTTGCTTTCTAACAATGTTGTCCTTGACAACTTTTGCAATTTGTGTTTTCACTTCTACATGAACCACTCAAAAGAGTGTAGATTTATCCCATGAGTATAAATAGACCCATTTAATAAATCTTATTCCAACTCCATACATTTTGGAGGTCATTTTGACCTTTGACTAACTATGCACTATGATGACAACTTGTGACATTAGATGAAAAGTTCTAGGCACAGCTTGGCAAGCTTTTGCCCAGACATCTAAAAGACTTCCTAAAGACCTTAAAACACACTTGGGACTCATTCTTAGTACTTATTGATTAGTGACTTTTCTAAAGTCACTTACAAGACAAAAATTTATTAGGGTGGGCCTAAGACCCTAGGTGCTCCTGCACCATTCTCTCCTGTAACAAGGAAGTTATGTCACCCCTGGAGACAAGAGTTCCATGTTGATGCCCAACTTCTTAAATCCATTCTCTACTACCCAAGTGGCCTCAGATTTTGGTTGGTGCCTCCATTTGATGAGATGTTCCATATAAACACCATCTCTTTTCTTTTTCTTAATCCTTGATTCTAATATCCTTTCAGCGTGTGGCTTTACTTGGATAGGTACTTTGAGCTCCTTTATATCATCATCAACTATTGTACTATGCTCTTTCTCAACTACATCAGGACCTTTATACTTGATTAGATCTTGCACATTGAATATAGGCGAGATAGATAGTTCCTTGGGAAGGTCTATTTTGTAATAATTTTTCCCATACTTGGCCAGGAATTTACATGGTCCTACTCTCCTCATTTGTAACTTTCTTGGAATTCCTTTTTGAAGCCTAACTTTTTTTATATGTACCATCACCAAATTTCCTACTTCAAACTGCAGACCTTTCCTTCTTTCATCCAACTTAGACTTAAGTTTTTGATTTTCTTCCACTAGAGTCCTTTTCACCTATTCATGAACTTCTTTCATAGACTAAGAAAATTCCTCAGCATGTCCATTGATTTCTCCATGACTCCCTAACTCTTTGGGTTCACATACTCCTCTCGGATGGATGCCATATACAACTTCAAATGGGCTCTTACCAGTAGATCTGTTTACACTATCATTGTAGGAAAAATTAGCTTGAGGAAACACTTGATCCCAAATTTGACCATACTATTTTTTTAAACACCTAAGAAGTTTTCTTGGTACTCTACTTATTACCTCTGTTTGGCCATCCATTTTTGGATGATATGCAAAACCGAATGCTAAGTTTGTGCCCAGTATTTTCCACAATTTTTTCCAGAAATGCCCCATGAATTTCACATCTCTATTAGATACTATGCTATTAGGTAAGCCATGAATCCTTACTATCTCCTTGAAGAAGAGACGAGCAATATAGCTAGCATCATGAGTTGTCTTACAAGGTGTGAAATGACTCATTTTACTAAATCTGTCAACTACCACAAAGACACTATCAAAACTAGTATTTTTTCTTGGTAAACCCAATATAAAGTCCATACTAAGGAACTCCTCTGGCCCATTAGGAGTAGGTAAAGGCTGGTACCATCTTGCATTGGAAGATGTTCCTTTATCTTTTTGGAAAACTAAACATTGCTCCACATACCCTCCTACATCTGTTGGCAACCTTTAGACAAGAGATAATGTTTTGTTTAAGCCAAAATGTCCACTGAGACTACTGTTATGTTTCTATTGTATGAGGTTTTCCCTCATAGAACCCTTAGGTACACATAATTGATTTTCCCTAAACAATAAGCCATTCTGTAGTGTATAGTTAACAAAATTTCTATGAAAATGATTATTGAAAACAAAACATACCTTGTAGGCTTCTGAGAAGTCTTCATCACCCTCATATAGATCTTTAAAGCTTTCAATACCAATGATTTGTAACTAGATTTCTTGGACACTGAGAAACCTCTGACTAAGTGCATCTGCCACTTTGATATTTAGTCCTTTCGTGTGTTTTATATTAAAAGTATAGGATTGAAGAAACTTCATCCATTTGATGTGCCTATGAATCATCTTTTCTTGCACGTGTTTATGTAGCTTAAGTATTGATTATTAGTGTAGACTAAAAAATCCTTAGGCAAAAGGTAGTGTCTCCACATCCTAAGAGATTGAATCAATGCATAAAGCTCTAGATCATAAGATGAGTACCTTGATTTGGCCTAATTTAACCTTTCACTAAAAAATGCCACAGGTCTTACCTCTTGATTTAGGACTTCTCCCACAACTATGTTATTTGCATCACATTCTACAATGAATAACTTGTCAAAACTTGGCAACACTAAGATGGGTTGTGTAGCTACCTTTTGTTTCAACTTTTCAAATCCTTCATCAACCTCCTTTGTCTACTTGAATTTGGTCTTGATTCCACCTTTGATAGTATCTAATATAGGTGGACATATCTCACTAAACCCCCTAATGAATTTCCTATAAAATTGAGCCAACCAATGAAAACTCCTTACATCAGTCCCTATTTTTGTAGTGGGCCAATTAAGGATAGCTTCTACTTTACTTGGGTCCATTTCAAATAACCTTGGGAGACTATAAAACCTAGGTAAACTAGTTCTTGCTTCAAGAACTCACTCTTTTCTAGGTTAATGGCTAAATTTTCTTCATGCAACCTCCTTAACACAACCTCTAGGTGCTTCATGTGTTCTTATTTTGAGTTGCTAAAGATGAAGATTTCATCAAGATACACCACTACAAACCTGCCTATTTAATCCTCCAAGACTTCATTCATTAATCTCATAAATGTACTAGGTGCATTTGTAAGCCCAAATGGCATAACTAACCTTTCATAAAGACCCTTTTTAGTTTTTAAGGTTGTCTTCCACTCATCCCCTTTTCTCACCCTAATTTGATGGTACCCACTATTAAGGTCAATCTTAGTGAAATACCTAGACCGTCCAAGACAATCTATTAAGTCCTCTATTCTAGCGATAGGAAACCTATATCTGATTTTTATCCTATTTATGGCCCTAGAATCAGTACATAACCTCCACTTACCCCCTTTCTTAGATACCAAGACAAGTGGAACAACACATAGACTTATGCTCTTTCTAATTAATCCTTGGTCATGAAACTCTTGAAATTGTCTTTCTATTTCCTTATTTTGGTCTGGTATCATCTTGTAAGAAGCTTTGTTAGGAAAGGATGCCCCCAGTATGAAGTCTATCTGATGACTAATGGCTCTTTGAGGAGGTAAGGTAGAAGGTGTTCCATCACTTATGATGTCTTTGAGCTGTTCTAACAACTGCTTCACTTTTGTAGGTGTTGGTGCTTGTTTTGATTCACCTTCTTCTATGGATTTCACAGCAATTGCAACACCAACTCCTTCTTCCTCTTTAAGTTCATGCAAGAAATCTTTACCATTCAATAGGAGTACATTTGAATCCACTGAATTTTCTACTCTCTCTTCAACAAGTGACTAATTTTTTTAGGTGACTCCATCTTCTTCAAGGTATATAGGTTCCTCTTCCCATGATAGACTGCATCTCTATCATACGACCATGGTCTTCAATAACAAGTGGCAAGAACCCATTGGAAAAACATCACAAAGCATCTTGTCTTGATACTCTCCTATAGAAAACTCAACCAAAACTTTTTCATTAACAACAGCATTCTTCCCTTTGTTGAGACAAGTAACCTTGTAGGGATTGGTGTGAGATATTCTGGTTAGTTTTAACTTTTGAACTACTTCTTCTGAGATGATTTTGTCTGTGGAACTTGAATCTATAATGACCTTGAACACTTTCCCAAGAATCTTACAATTAATTCTAAATAGTGCTCTTCTTTATTTAGGTTCTTCCTTGATAGGTTCTTTAAGAAAGACTCTCCTAAAATGAGGTTCTCACCATTCTCTGAATCAAGGTTCACTTCTACAGCTCTAACACTACTAGCCTCTTCTTGGGCATACAAAACTTTCTTTTCTCCTTGTGAGCCTAGTGCATTATCAAGGAACCTATATGAAGGATGGCTTAATTGACCACAATTATAACATTTCAGGCTTGCAAAGTGAGAGCCCCTACCAAGACCTCCAAATCTACCTCTTCCACCACTATTAAACCCTCTTCCTCTACTAAATTTACCCTTGCTACTTGCATCATTATTTTGTTCAGTCAACTTGGATTCTCCTTAGCTCTTGGGTTCATTACTCCTACTAAAAAAACTACCCTTATGAATTCCTCTTGAGTCTCTTCCTCTTCCTCTACCTCTTGATCTTGTTTCTTTCTTCTTTTTTCTCTTCTCCTCCACTTTGAGGGCTAGCTGATAGCACCTATGAATGGTAGTAGGAATTAATAAGCTAATCTCCTCCTGAATGCTCAACCTAAGCCCATTCAAGTATCTAGCCATCTTGACACTTTCTTCTTCCTACACCTCGGACCTCAAACATAATTTTTGAAACTCCTCAGTATAAGATAAAATATCCAAGTCCCTTTTGTCTAAGATATTGTCTCTTTTTATGCAATTGAATCTCAAAATCTTCAGGTAGGTAGTTCTCATTAATCTTTATCATCATATATTTCCAAGTAGCTATTGGATTCTTTCCCACCTTTTCTCTTTCTGCTTGAAGAAACTTCCACCAAGTCAATGTTGGTTTCCTCATCCTAGATTTGGCCACCTTCACCTTTTGAGCCTCACTAATCCCTTCACACTCAAAGTGATTCTCCATTCCCTCTATCCATTCCATCACCAATTCATGTTCCATCTTCCCACTAAAAAAATGATGGTCCCAACTGGTGTTGAGAGGGGAGGGGTGAATCAACACCCACTAAAAATTGAAAGATAATTTGATATAATATAACTTAAATTGTAGGGAGAATAGATTCTATCACAGAAATAAATATCAAAACATTAAGGAAATTAACAATGCCAGATGTACCACATGGAAACCCAAATCAGGAGAAAACCATGGTGTGAGGAAACCTCACAAATTTTGCACTCTTCTAAAGTGCACCCCGTTAGGAGCCTTCCCTATTAAAGGATTACAAATGCACTGTTAGATGCGACCTGATTAATGGATTTAAGAAATAAGGCTCGTTATAGCCTACCTTGTTAGAGGACTTAAAAAATCTACATAGATGTCACTTGGTTAAGGGATTTAATACAAGGGACTTGTTAATGTCCACCCCTAATACTGATATTTTTCTATTGCAATTGTTAGAGAGCCATAGAGGATTTGATCTTATTGAAATGGCTTTACTAATCCTAATAAGATCGTTGTGATTCTCAATTGAGATTCACGACCAGGCACCAAAGGTGTGCTCTCCATAGATTATTGTGCTTCCTTGCATACTCTTCTCTTCTTTTTTTCTCCTTTTTCATAGCTTCTCTCACCATACAGGTTCACTCTCTTTCTTCTTTACAAAATGAAGGCAAAAAATATTCTTCAAAGGCTAAAGAATAAATAGTCTTCTGACTTTTTTTTTTTTTGCATGTGCGACCTCCACAAATATCTCATTTGGATCCATCACCCAGTTAAGTCTCAGTTCACTAAGGAAACATAAGATGCATGCTATATGATTTTTCTATTTTATAAAGGAAAATGATAGATGTGTGCCAAATTCTTTCCTTTACTTGATATTTCTCCATGTTTTAATGCCATAATCTTTAGCATTAAAACCTTCAATTGCGCCTTGCACCAATCTTCTTTAAAATACAAACTCGACTGGATTTTGTGCAACAAATCCCAGTCAAAGAGTCACACAAGTGTTTTTAAATTGTGACTTTGATAGGTTCAAAATTATTAGTTTCCATCCTTAGGAAGGGTACAAGTCATAGAAACCACCTGCCACTTTTCCTTTCTCTATCTATACTTGTTTGGTTCCTTGGTTCTAGTTATATACTTTATCGATCATATTTATGAATCCTTGATTATTGGTTTCTCCTTCCTTGGTTATTGGTTTCTCTAATGATTGGTTTGAACTTTATCTCATAGTACTCAATCATAGTACTAATTAATTTTTATTATGTGTCACTAGTCCATAACCAGTCTCTCTTGTACACTACAATAGTGTACTAACCCATTATTGTCAACTGTTCATGTTGTTCCTAATTGAACAATGTTTGGATCTTTAGACATCAAAGAAAAAACCTCTTTTCTTTGTACCAGTTACATCCTTACCATTTAATTCCAACAACAAAGGTACCCCTTCAAGAGATTTACCTCCAATTTCTTTTATGGATTGAAGGAATGGTTCTTCTTGCATAGGTGGACTAGGTTCAAGGATTTCATCATCTCCATCCACTTATTTACTCTTATCTTAGTCTTCTTTCAAATTTTAACTCACCATATTAGTCCTTTCTTCCACCTCTCTTAGCTTATCTCTAAGAGCTTCCAGTTATTCCCTAAGCATTCTATTCTCCTCTCTCTACTCTGCCACTTCCCTAGCTAACTCAACATTTGTCACCATGGCTGACCCAACCACTGATTCTGACATATACCTAGCCCAAAACTTATTAGGATCTGATACCAATGTGATAGGGAGATATTTTCTCCTGATCCCTACCTTCTTGTGAAATCCTACAAGGTCCTTCTCCTAACCTTTCTAGGGTTCTTTCTATAACCCTACTCTAGAGAAACTCTTCCCTTAATTACCTCTTCCTCTGAAGACCTCACTACCAAGTTTGTACTCAACACTTGTCACTTACTTCTTCATGGACTCAACCTACTAAGTCCACCTCCTAACACACCATTTCCATGTTCAACTACAAATAAGATGGAGGGGTTTCCAAAATAACCATTTTTACTAGTTTTGGTTTCAACTTGTTCACAACTTTCATGGTTTTGCAAATGATCTCTTGCAAACCTTGTAAATAGGGCTACTAGCCTTTGAGGCCTAATTAGGTCTCCTAATTGAACTTTTGGACAATAAATCTATAACTTTCCAAACAAGGTCCCCAAAAAATTGGTGTTCCTGACACCCTTTTTTGAGGACTCAAATATTTTTAGGGTTTCTTGAGCCAAATATGTTTGTATACTCCCTTCCTAGAAATAGGCCTATTTTTAAGTGTTAAAAACTTGTTTAGAATGTAGTGAATATACTATTTTTAAATGCCCCACAAATGGATTCATCATACCTTCTCTTTTTTCACATTGAATATTTAGTCATTTCTCTACACATCCATGGTATTGGATTGTATCTTCCAATCTATTAAACCCTCCATCTTTGCTCTGCAACTGTCAAGCCTCCTAGTCGGGCACACCCTATCTCACCTAGGGCTTGATTGTAAAAATGGTTAACCTACAAATATTGACCCCAAAATCCATATTTACAAAGTATTTACAATTCCCTATGATATTCTTAAGGTCATACAGTTCCCACCGATGGAATTCATGCTAGAGCCATTTGAAGTTCTCCTACTCTATATGGACCAATGAACTAGTCACAGAGGAAGGATTTTTATTTCACCTATCAAAATAGAGAAACTAGACCTACAATTTCACAAAAATTAATTATAAACAAAACCCTATCTAATCATGTAAGAAACATCCTCAAGTCAATCCATTAACATATGGATGCTTGAATTTCAAAGCAACTGTCACCGGGATTGCAGGACAACCAGTCAAGATAATTTATTAAATTGTATGTACAATACACCAAACTTGATCAAAGAATGAGAATGGTCTTAAATAGATCCATGTCTCATGCCTCAAATTTTCAAACTAACCCTCAACCGCTTCTTTCCTCCCTTGTGCAATCTTGTCAATGTTGTCATGACAACATTGCAAAGTTGCAATGTTGTCATTGACAACTTTTGCAATTTATTTGTTGTCACTTCTACATGAACCACTCAAAAGAGTGTAGATTGATCTAATGAATATAACTAGACCCATTTAATACCTCTCACTCTAATTGCATACATTTTAGAGGTCAGTTTGACCTTTGACCAACTATGCACTATGATGACAACTCATGACATTAGATGACAAGTTCTAGGCACACATTGTAAATCCTTTTCCCACACATCCAAAAGACTTCATAAAGACCTTAAAACACACTTGGGACTCATTATTAGTTCTTATTGATTAGTGACTTGGCCAAAGTCACTTAGAATCCAAAAATTGATTAGGGTAGGCCTAAGACCCTAGGTACTCCTGCACTAGTGGGTCAATGACACCAAAAAACTCTATTTACTAGCCAATCAAGGCTATGTGAAGCATAAAAATCTAAAAGGTAACTAAAGTTTCAAAATTTAGGTAGGTGTGACCATAATCAAACATGATTAGGCATGGAAGGCTAAAATTTCTAGAATGATGCACAAGTGAGCATAACATTGCATAGGAATACAATTTATGATGCTACATGTAATCTTAGTGGTTTGACTTGAAAATTATCCAAGGGATACTTTAGAATCTCCTAAGACTAGTTTGGTACTTGTTTTTAAGGACAATGTCACCTAGACATACTATCCAACCATTTTGAGTTCATATTTTAAACTTAAATTTATGAACCTTGTCTAATGCATTTGCACTCACAAGATACAACTCAACAAAAATGCCTTCTCATAGGTATTAGGTGTCAAGAATGATCTCCAAAAATCACTAATTCACAAACAAACACCTTCAAAGCTATTCAAACTCACTTACAACACAACTGGATTCATTCAAACTAACTCAAATACAAAAACCAATAAAGATATAGGACTATAACATCCTCAATATACTACAAAATACTAGTATGTTCATTTTAAGCATCAAACAAAGTGTATATAAATACATTTTTAATTTACAAAATTGAATCATAATAAAATATAGTAAGAAAAAATTATGTGTAATACTAACACAAGTACACGTAAACTATTATGATCGATTTATGATATAATTTGGTTACATCAATGTCCATAAAGATAGTCTAATATGCTATAATTATATTATTATAATGCTTTTACATCACTATTATACATAGGTTACATATTTCATGAATTAAAGAAACTAGAAAGAATGAGATGGATAGGAGAATAACATGCTCTTGATGCCAATCCTAATTTACAAGTTCACCAATCTTAATACTAGTTTACAATGCCTACCAACCACGTGGAACCCTTAGGTTCACTCCAAAGTGCTCATGGAGATAGTTGCATAACTCAAAGACTGATACAATTATATACATGAGGATAGGTAGGATCACACACAATTTATACAAAATGTACATACATCATACATAATCAAATAACCATAGTATGCATTAGATGCTAGATTGAAAATAATAGGAAGTGTCATCATGTTTTCTCAAAGGTATGGAACCACATTGAGCCAAGCATCCTCTAATATAGATGAGAATGTGTGTTCATGAAAGTAAAACTACTACATAAGCCAACATGTCTCTCTAGGTAATTCTAAACAATTGATGAGTGGGTATGCCTTCCCAATACAACTTTGGCCCCATAGTACTCCTCAAGGCATTCTAGAGGAACTAATAATATTATTAGTATTTCACACCAAATTTTATTTAGTTATCACTTGATTATGACACTCTCATACTGTGATCAAGCCTACAAGCCAGTTTAGACTGGGGAAATGTTGGGAGCCACTCCCTAGACCCACTCTAGTACCTAATCCTCAACTTATTTCCCTCTCAACAAATGAGGGATAAAAACAAAACTCAATACAATAATTCATGATGCCACTATTCACATTTTATGCACATATGCTCGAACAACCATATCCATATGAAAAAAGTGCTAATCGATCCAAATAAGAAATCTTATATATACATTTTTCATTAAATCCACTATTAATGGACCTTTAATGAAATCCAAAAATCAAAAAGCAAAATAAAAAATCCAAGATACTGTCTTAGTTCTCATGCACCCAAAAATATAAATCCACATTCAAAATCACATTTGAGTCATTCAAATAAAATGTGGACAAGATAACATTTCTTTCAACATGGTTTTCCAATTTAGTTCAAATCTAATTGTTGAGTTGGTGATGATATAAATTTTAACTAAGAAGTATTCTAAACCATATTAAAAGTCAAATGCAACTATTTAAAACTAATAAGAATGGTAGAAAATGGATAAATCAAGCTCTCATAAATCAAACTCAATACATTAAAACATAATGTCATTATTCACCATTTTATGCATGATTGCTCAATTGATTAGAACATAATGAAAATGGATCCAATTCAATTCAAAATTTAAATCTTATACATGTTTTTTTATTATTCTCTATCAAAATACCAACTCAAAATCACTAAAATTCACTTTTATTTCATATCATAAAATATTCCCAAATTTCCCCATTGGCACAATTATAAAAATGCCCACTTGTTAAATATACATAAGGCACTCTTTTGACACTATTATATTATATTAAATTAAGATAAGATGCATTAAGTTAAAAGGCACAAATAATCTTACAAGTCAACCATAAGGGGTAATAGGGATTTTCAAACATTACCAATGCAGTTACTTGGCTATAAACTCAAAAATACAAGGAAATTTCCCTAAATTAGGTATGATGGATAAGGCTAGGTGACATAATGGTTAGTGTACTTTCTCTTGTTAACTATCATTAGGGAAATGTATGGTTAGACCTATGGAGCTAGGTGGAGTCAATAATTGGTATCTACAAGCACTTAACAAATATGAAGGGTACCTATACACATACACACAATAGCCAAAGGACATATTATTTTTCAAATGGATAAATATCATAAAATATAACTTTATTAGATTTTATTAACTATTCATATTAGAATTTTCATTCCAATATCAACATTAGTATCTAAAAACATAGTTAATTGCAAACTACATTTCTTTCTAACTCAACATGAATTTTAATGTTGAAATAATTTTAACCCCTAATAACTCAATCCATAATTACAATATCTTGAACATCATTAATGTTGGAAACTACAATTGAAACAATTTTTGTATTGTCATTGATGTCAAACCTTAACTGGTAAGATAGTTACTATCTAAGAAAGTACTATATCTACTGGTTGATGAAGAGGATTAGGACAAGGGAGATAACAAGAGAACCTAGGGAAAGGTTAATTTATTTTATACTTCAATGGGTACTTGATTATTTGGTACATTGATAAGATAATGCATTGTTTATCTAAGTAAGAAGAAATACTGAAGAAGTAGGCTTAACTGAGAAAAGTGAAGAAAACTAGTTTAATCCAAGTGATGTTAGTGTCGATCGAGTGCCAGTATATGCCATATAAATTTAGTGTTGATCCGACATCAATTTATGTCGAGTGACAGGAAATTGCCAAGAAAGATAGTGTTAGCTGAGGAAGATAGTTTGTAGAGATGAGCGAGTTATGCAGTGATGACCGAGAAGATGAACACAATATTGACCAATTGTCAATAATTTACATTTGGAGAAAGAATTTAGATTCTTGGCAGCTGACATAGTTGAATTCTTGGGTTATGTAAATCATGTTGACTTTATTAATTGATTGTATGGAGAATTTAATGCATGGTAAATCATTTTATTATGGATTCAATGAGAAGTTTGAAGATGTATCTAGAAGGAAGGATGAAAAACTTAAATGTTGGAAGGATTTGATGAATCTAACCTAAACCTAAGATTTATGGAGGAGATTAAGTGGCAAAGATGGATCTACCTAAGTGAAGAGGTATAAAGGAAAACCTAAGTGTGAGGTTATAGAGTATGTTGAAGTTGTTGATGTTATTGACTGATAAGTCTAAGTGGAAGGCTGAAGGTGGAGTTGCTCAGAGTTGTGATTGCTTGAAATGAACTTCAAGTAGATCAGTGATAGAGATGGAAATGGAACTCACTTAGTAAATCAACATATATGTGGGAATTGGATCTATTATTTACAAAGTGAGTTGTATGTTTTTCAGATCAGAAACTACTACTACTTCCTAATCATTGTATTAGTCTAAATTCTTTAATCAAGGTTGACCTAATAGTCATTTTTAAAAATCCTTTAAACAAGGAGGCATTCTAATGGAATGTACTTAAATCCTTTAATGAAGTCTCTTTTGACAGAGTGTTTAAATCCTTTAACAGGGTCACACCTAGTAGTGTGTTTGTAAACCTTTAACAAGGTTGGGTTTTCACAGAGCTCACTTCATAAGAGTGAAAATACCAGTAACATGTTACAAAGTGGGTTTTCCCAATTTGGGTTTCCACTATAAATCCTAGTGTTATACTTGTGTAAATGTTTTGATGTGAATGTTTCTATATTCTGCTGTGTGCTATAAATGTGTCACACTTCTATGAATCATTACATGCAAGGGAACTCAAGAATGAGGCCTCACAAATCGATCCATAGCTCCCTAGGCATGGAGTGCAAGGGTTTTAAGAATGCTCTCAGCTAGAGCTATTTAGCCAATAACCTTGCTAGTAAACCATGCAATGGGAGATTCAATGAAGACAAGGGCAAGAATGCCAATATCCTCAAGAATCAAGAATGAAATGCAATGCAAGCTAGATTAAGAATGGAAATGCAAGCTAAACTATGGAAATGAAAGATGCAAGTATTACAAAGCCTCCTAGTTAAACTAGATGAATTAATCTAAAGCATAAAGGAAATCTAAGCTAAGAATGCCATGAAAATGAAGCTACTATGCAAGAAATGAAATCTAACTATGAAGCAAGAAAGCCATGATGATGCAAGAATGAAGACAAGAAGATAGAGTGTTGATGAAGATCCAAGATGAATGCCAACAATGCTCCAAATCTTCAAACCCTAGATGCAAGAATATCTCCAAAAGCTCCAAGATGACCTAGAAAACCTGTAGCATAACAATAACATAAAAAGTTGTGTATGCAAATGAGGAAGAGAGCTCTCCTTTTATAGGGAATGAAAAAGGAATGGGCCATGGAGATTAAGAGGCAAAAGATTTAATCAACGGTGGAGCTTAAAAGAGGAGCAATCCATGTGCACAAGTATCCTCCAATAGGAAAATAGGAGTTGACTTTTGTGTCCATATGAGACAAAAAGTGTTTTTTCCCTTTTTATAAAATAAGAATAATGCTTTATTTGTGCAACTTAGGATAAGAGGAAAAAGTGGGGGCTTTTTATTTATTAAAAGGGGAGGAAATATTCCTTTTAATAAATAAAGACTTAGGATAAGATGGTTAGCCCATAGAAAATAATCGAATAAATGATAGCACAAGGATTTGATCAAGAATAAGCAATTTATGATTTAGCAAAAGGGGCTAATAGTCTAGATGACCATTTTTAGGTGTATACATCTGCAAGTTAATTACTTTTGGACAATGGACTGCATGTTATATGTTTCTCGTATATACTTTAGAGACCGAGTTGTGTTGGTGATTAAATCTAAGATTCTTGAAGTGTTTAAAAGTTCAATTGGTACATCTGGACCTAAGAACAACTGATTCACCGCACCCCTCTCTCTATTGTTCTAAATAATATTGAAAATTGGTATCAGAGTTGTTGGTGCTTACAAAGAAAAATTTGAAAGGTACTTAAAGCTAATGATCAAGATGTATTAAAAGGAGGTGCCAAAGTTGAACAAGGAGAACTTTCCTACATGCAAGAGTCTGATGAAACTGCAATTAGTTAGTATTGGTGATTCAACAAAATAGATCATTGATCATGACTATGTTATACCTGCTACACCTTTGACTACCGAAGAGATGAAAGAAAAACAAGAATACAATCAAGCAATGTTGGAGATTGTATCTTCCTTAAGCTACCTCAAATTTGAAGATATCAAAGATTGCACTACTACAAATAAAATGTGGGATACTCTTGCAACCATCTATGGTGGTGATAAAAATGTACTAAGAGAAAAAGCTAAAATCTTGAGAGGTAAGTTTGATGAAATGAAAATGCAAGAAGGTGAAAATATTGCTCAGTATTGTGCTAGAATGAAGGAGATAGTGAATGCTATTAGAGGAGCTAATGGAATCATTGATGATGAGACTATCATTAGTAAGGTATTTAGAACCTTGCTTCCTATCTATGCTATCATAATTTATGCAATTCAAGAATCAAGATGTAACCTTGGTAATGTTCAAACTCTGGAAAGTCTTGTTGGTAATCTTACTACTTTTGAGCTATCTAACTATGATAACTACATTGTTCCTAATGTTGAATCTTCATTCAAGTCACAAATAGTTTTGCATAATTCTAAGAGAGAAAAAGAAAAATGTGTGAAAAGTAAAAGTGATAGTGAAAGTGACAGTGACACTTCTAATGAGGAACTAGATGATCTTGAGGCACTCATGGTTAGAATATTGAAAAGAGGAAAAGGAAAATATAAAGGTAAACTTCCTATAATCTATTTTTCATGTAACAAATTTGGCCATATTGTTGCAAGATGTCCTATTAGGAATGACAAGGATGAGTAAAGAGAAAGCAAGGACAAAGATAAGAGAGATAACAGAGATCATTGAAGGTACAAAGAATACAAGGATACAGGTAAGAAATCATGATATATTGCTGAAGAGGAAACTGATAGTGACAGTGATGATTTTGATATTGAAGTAGTTTATGTTGCTATGAATGATGATTCTGATGAAGATGAGAAAATTGCACTTATTTCTTATGTGAGTAAAGGTGATAAATGGATTATTGATAGTGGTTTCTCACATCACATGACTGGTGATAAAAGTAAATTTGAAACCCTAGATCATTACAAAGGTAGAAGTGTTAAGTTTGGTAATGATGCACCATGTCCTGTGAGGGGTAACAGATCAATTAAGCTAATTGATAAGATCACATGTCAAAATGCCTATTTGGTTGAAGGTTGTAATTATAATTTTCTAAGTGTTGCACATATTAATATCACTAGTTACTAGGTGGAGTTTCATCACAGAAAGGCTAAATTAATTGATGCTACTGGTGAACTAATTGGAAGTGGAGAACAGACTAGAGGTAATTTATTTTATCTAGATCTATCTGAAGAGACATGTTTGTTTGTAGAATTTGATGATGTATGGTTATGGCATAAGAGGCTATGCCATGTAAGCTTTGACAATCTAGTAAATATTAGTAAAAAGAAGAAAGTTAGAGGTTTTCCAAGATTGAAGAAAACTGATAATGTGATGTGTAAACAATGTTAGTTGGGTAAAATGACAAAGTATAGTTTCAAGAGCAAAACATTTACTTCAAAAAATATTTTGGATATGGTTCATACTGACCTTTTTGGATCTATGGGTGTACAAAGTTATTGTGGTGCTAAATACTTTATTTTGTTTGTTGATGACTACACTAGGATGATGATGTTAGACATAGGGAATACTAAGAGGGGAGGGTGAATCAGTATTCTACAAACTTTAACTTTTGCCCAATTATGGATAGAACAGATTATCTTAACACATGCATAACATAAGAAGCTAAACAACATGCATAGCAATAAAACTAAAGAACTCATAACACATTATTTGTTCTCAAGGAAACCCAGGCCAAGGGAAAACCTCAGTGGGGATGGTACCCACAAAGATCCACTAATCAAAAGTATCATGTTAAGGATGTTGACCTTGTTAAGAGTCTATTACATGCATATAGTGTCTCAGTCTTGATTAAGGGACTATAGGCCTTGTTAGAAGCCTCAACCCTGTTAGGAGTTAGCAGTACAAAATATGATTACCAGATGAGCCCACTGCCCAAACAAGTAATATACAATATTTACTGATTAGAAAAATAGGTCAAGGTACATAACCTTATATTGCTTGCATCAATATCTCTTTATTTATCTTTCACTATCACTATTATGTTAGCACATGCAAAAAATCTCATGGCTCTTTCCCTTTTCCCCTGGTCTCTGTAGTTGTTTTTAGGTCTCTGGCACTAACCCTTAGTTCAAATTTTTGAAAAACTAGCCGTTGTGTTCAAAAACCCTTTGTTATGCCCTGGCCTTGTTCTAATTTCATGTTACTTTATTCAGGCCACTTAAAAATCCCTTTAACACATGTGCTAAATTGTTATCCCCTTTGTCATATGATCATGTGAACCTTTTTTATGTTACATGATCTTTCAACTAAAGGTTTTATACCCCCGACGGCTTTTAATTTTCCTAAGTCTCAGCGATTAATATTTCCTATGTTTTGACTTCATTCTTTCTTGGGCCTGGCCTTTTGACACCATCTTGATCCAATGGTTGTCATGAAAGTGCAAGGGTTTTGTTAGAGGCTTGCGCTTTTGTGACAACCGTTGATTCATTTCCATTACGTAACCTTTCATGCAGGTGGGTCCAAAATAACACATAAGCATAGTTGGCAGTATATGATTGGTCCATGTATTAACATGTTGGTAGTTGTCAGTGGGATCTAGTTTTTAGATGTGTCAGAGGGTACTGACATTGTCAATCGATCAACGATGGGCATATGATCTTATGAGATGTGTCAAAGGCTTCAGATCATGTGCTGACCATTGATTTCATATCCTGTCAAAGGGTTGTCAGGGTAGGGTAAGATTATTCATCCGACGGTGGTCTCATGATTTGAAGGAATCTTGGAGGTCTATGTGAAGATGAGACAACCGTTGATCTTCTTGATGCGGGCCCATTAAAATTTTCTCAGTCTTTTGCTGGTCCTTAAAAATAGGGTTAGCGGACCAATAAAATTTTCTCAGTATTTGTGTGATCGCTAAACTATTTGGTAGATAGATAAAGTTCTTTGCAAACTGATGAAAGCCTTTAGTTGCCAGTTTGCCAAATGTAGCTGGGATGGGTTAAATTCTTTTGGTTGCCAGTTCACGGGGTTAAGCGGTGAGTTAATATTTCACTTTGCGAATAAGAAATGCTTTGTCACATGTTCGCTAGAGGTAAACCTAGGGTATTTGGATGGGTAAGGACTTAAAGCCCATGAAATAAAAGGATCTAACGACCATGACTTAAAGTTGATCTGATTTCAAATTATGACTGACGATTTGTTGCTAGCGCTTGGAAATGACCGTTGTTATTCAAATTCAAATTTGCAGAGGGTTTCTTAGCGACACAAAGGACCAAAATTGCATGCTTTCATGACTAGATTTGATTTTTTTGGTGGTGCTTACTGTTACAGTGTGGTCCAGGGTGCTCCTTGATCATCCACAGGGGTCTGTACCATGTTCTTTATGCTCGAGGCATGTTGCAGGTGGCCAAACAGGTTGACATTTTGGCATTTTTGTGGTTCTCAATACCTTCTTAGTGAATTTTTCATGATTGAGGATCACTCGAGGATTTTTTTTCTCCTGGTTTCTTGGATTTCTTCCCCTATTTTTAAATTTGAGATTGTTTCTAGTTGGTCTGGTGGGTGAAACCCTAACCATAGTCACCTGAATCTTGATGCATCCTCTTTGAGGATTCCAAGGTGACTAATGGTGGTATATATTTGAAAAAGTGATATTTTGTAAAGGTTGTTGATGGTATTATACTGTGCAAGGAGAGCTTGGATTTTGGGTCTGTTTCTTTGGCATTTTGTTGTTTGATAATGTATTAATTCTACAAATTTTAATGAGAATACATTTGGATTCCAATCTCATGTATGTGTATGTCTTCTTATTTTGTTCTCGAGCTCATATATGTTAATTTCACAAACTGGGTCGTCATATGGTAAATAAAGAGTATTTTGGAATTATCTTTGAGTTCCTAACAAAGTTAGGATTAAAGTCTTTAAGGTAGTTTTAGTGAGTTCATGGCTTGATAAGAATTTGATGTCTTGATATGTGAGTGAGAGGGATAATAGGCAAAGTAGTTATCCTAAATTCAATTGTCTTTGAGTTAGGGTCTTTAGTTGATGTATGCTATTAGGTGACTCTATGCCCTGGATAAGGCACTGATCCCTTCTCTAGAGGCAGTCCATCATCATCAACCACACACACAAATTCAAATGATAAAATCTTTAATCAATTAGTAAGGGGTATAGTTGTAAATTATTTTGAAGACTCCTTTGGAGAAGTGTGTCAAGGGTACACCCGCCTGAGCATTAAGGCTCAAAGTGTAGGAGGATCTCTTTTGATCCTTGTTAATTGGCCCTCTTCCTTGTAGACTTTGGGGTGGTGATAGAGTCAAAGTTATATTAAAGTTATCCATCAAAGTATAAATCTACAAGTTGAAGATCAAAGGGAACTACCAACAAAATGGTGACTTTTCTAGGGAGAACAACAATCAAATAGTATATCTGTTAGGATCTCTGGTTGGGGTTATGTTGTTATATTCAAAATCTTTTGTTGACCAGATAGAAAGGGTTGGATGAGAAGAACTGGTGAGTCTACTAGTCCTCCTATATAATTTGAGATACAATTCCTTGAGTAGCAACACCTTTCAATGCTTTATCCTGAGATCCATTGCATGCAACATCATTTTTATGAACATTATCTACCCATGCAATAGTTTTGTCTTTGTGTTCAGGGATCCTCAAAAATTCTAACAATGGAACCTTAACTGTAATTTGGGACAATACATCTAACATATCAACAGGAGCAAAGGAAGGAATTTCAATCTGCACTACCTTAGTATCCTTTTTCTTATTTGATACATTAGGTGTATTGGCCACCCTCATTTTTTCAATCTTAGCCATTGTGTTAACTAGCTTCTCAATCTCACTAGACAATATTTCAACTCCAACTCCCTTAGGCTCACAATTCTTACCTTTTACATTCTTGATTTTCACCATGTGATCACCTTTTGATTTGTTCTCATTAGGCTCTCCAGAGTTGGTACTCTTTATAAACATTCCTGAAGCTTTCTCATTTGTATTCCTTGCCATGATGCCTCTAGTTTGCACTTGGGCAATCATTTCTATAGTAATCCTATCCATCTCTTCTCTAGAAGGTCTTCTTAAATTTACTAGCTTAGAAGAAGAGTTCATGTTACATGTCTTCTTATCAATTTCTTCACTATCAGAAAAAACCTCTTGATGAAAAAGGGCTTGATTGTGTCTCTTCACATTTACATCTACTTCTTCATCAAAATTAGAATCATCTTCATATCCTAGATATGAAGTAGCCATGTTGCATCCAAAATCATCTTGATCTTCTTCTTGATCTATCTCCTCATTACCACAATCTTGATTTGCAGCCATAGAATGTGCAACCACACAATGCTCTGCAGAATGAGGGGACTGGCATGCAACACACCAAGGTATGTCCTCCATGAAATTTATTGAAGCATTTTGTAGAGGGTCAGGGACACCTCTGTCATTGTTTCCTCTTGCAATAGGGACAACAAGCTTGCCATCCTTCCATTGGGTGTTGTAGGGGTAGTTCTGCAATCTATTCTGCTTATTGAAATTATTGTTGAACTGAGGCCTTTCATTGGTAGGAGCACTAATGTTCCTATTTGTAGGTGCCTTCAAATCCTTCAATGCATTGAGCACCTTATCCAATTTATCTTCTTCTTGCCTCCTAGTTTCAACATTCCTATCATTTTCTTTTTTGTATTTCTTGTCCCCAAACAACTTAGGGTCATCTCTCTTCCCACCCAACTTCCCTGATACTTTCATATTGTTCTCAATATTGATAGAAATCCTAAAAGCATCTCTAAGAGTTATTGGTTCCTTATCTCTCAACAAGTATCCCATCTTTCCATCAAATGCATTGAAGTATGTGGTTAGACAAACATTGTCATCTAACCGCATAACTTGGAACAACTTATGCATACCCTTCTAAAATCTCATGTTGAATTTAGCTGTAGACTCATTTTGATTTTTCCTTATGGTATTGAATTCATTCAACATGAAACTAGCATTAGGTCTATCACCATACTGCTATTTAAGACATCTCTCAAAGGAATCCCAAGTATCAATACATTTATCAGGAAGTCTCTTAAACCAATCTCTAGCATCCTCCATTAGAGATTGAAAAAAATAGTTTCACGACTACATCCTCATGCTCTACCTCATAATCATTAAGCATATCAACAAATAACCTAAGATGCTCCTCACAAATAATAGCATTATTACTAGCAAACTTAGGTACCTTAGCTCTTATATCATTTGGAAAAGCATTCGGGTAGCCTGGTATCCCATCAAAACTAATTTTCCTATAGCCTTCTAGTTGCATAGGTCTTCTTTAAAAACTTTAACTAGTGTTAACCCTAGGATCAAAATTTGCATTTACATTTCCATCTTCTTGTGCATTTGACTAATGTCTAGGATCAACACCTATCCTAGCAGATGAAGAAGGAATTGAACTAGTAGTAGCATTACTAAGTGGAATAGTAGTAGTCATAGATGGCATACCTAGTTCATTAGCAGATGGACCAAGAGCATGTGCAGATGAAGCCTTTAAGAAGTAGATCTTTCTTCTCTTTTCTATAATGGAGGCTTAAATTTTAGCCCTCTCTAGTTCTCTTGCAAGGTCCTCATCTTCTTTTCTTCTTCTTTCTATCTCTATGTCCTTATTTGAATTGGGTGGTGGGACCCCTAGTATTGTCAATGATCTTCTTGTTTGATGTCCCACCATCCTTTGCTTTTCTTTCTCACCAGTGGAAACAACAGGCCTAGTGATCTCATGCCCATCTTTATCTTTAGGGAGGGAAGCATAACTCTAAACCTATCTAACCACAGGGCCCTCCTTATCAAATTCATGATCTTGCGATAAGAACTCCTACTCACTCCTCAAAGCATCAAGATCACCAAAGACATCATGTTGCAAAGTTTTTGGAGTAGAAGCAAGCATCTTGTTTCTCTCTTTCATTTCATTAATCTTTCTAAGGAGAGACTATCTTTCTATTAGAGAATTCACCTTTTCAACTTCTCTCTCCTCTTGTAACCTCTTATGTATGGCATCCCATTCTGCCAACTGCAACCTTAGTGCATTTAAATCATCTTGGTCTGCCATAATGTCATCAGAGCCCGATGACACATCCATATCAGTGAGATTTTGATATGGGAAATGGACTTGCCTTGGTCTCATGGGATCTCTTCTGAAATTATCTTCATCAATATCTAAATCAATCTCCAAACCCATCTCTCTAGCTTTTTCATCCTGACCTGTAGGCAATGGACCCTTGTCTTGAAATACAACCTCTAGGGTATCATAAAGTTTATCTTTAGAGCGACCACCATCTGATCTAGAAACTTTGTCCTGTGAACCTTCCTCACTTGAGGAAACATGTGGTGCTCTACCTCTGGTATTTCTTTGTTCTCTTATGGGAGCACTAATAGAATCACCATTTCTTTTGATCCAACTCTTTCTCTCCTGTCTAGGCAATTGTTCTAGAGTGACCTCTGGATTTTTCTTGACAAAGGACCTAGTATTCCTCCTTTTGTCCATTTTTTATAGTTTATAGCACTGGTTGTAACCTCTTGAGTCACCACCCAGCTAGATGGGAAATCTTTCAAGTGAATACAATAGGAAAACAAGAGTGCACTTTGAAAATCTTATCTCTAGATTCTCCCCAGCAGAGTCACCATTTTTTTGGTGACTCAGATGGGTAAATAAATTTGATCAACAAAAGATTTTGAATATAACAACATAACTCCAACCAAAGATCCTAACAGATATACTACTTGATTGTTGTTCTACCCAACAGAGTCACCATTTTGTTGGTAGTTTCGTTTGATCTTCAACTTGTAGATTTATACTTTGATGGATAAATTTAATATAACTTTGACTCTATCACAATTCCAAAGTCTACAAAGAAGAGGGCCAATTAACAAGGATCAAAAGAGATCCTCCTACACTTTGAGCCTTAATGCTCAGGTGGGTGTACCCTTGAATCACTTCTCCAAAGGAGTCTTCAAAATAATTTACAACTATACCCCTTACTAATTGATTAAAGATTTTATCATTTGAATTTGTGTGTGTGATTGATGATGATGGACTGCCACTAGAGAAGGGATCAGTGCCTTATCCAGGGCATAGAGTCACCTAATAGCATACATCAACTAAAGACCCTAACTCAAACATAATTGAATTTAGGATAACTGCTTTGCCTATTATCCCTCTCACTCACATATCAGGACATCAAATTCTTATCAAGCCATGAACTCACTAAAACTACCTTAAAGACTTTAATCCTAACTTTGTTAGGAACTCAAAGATAATTTCAAAATACTCTCTATTTACCATATGACAACCCACTTTGTGAAATTAACATATATGAGCTCAAGAACAAAATAAGAAGACATACACAAACATGAGATTGGAATCCAAATGTATTCTCATTAAAATTTGCAGAATCAATATATTATCAAACAACAAAATGCCAAAGAAATAGACCCAAAATACAAGCTCTCCTTGCATAGTTAATACCATCAACAACCTTTCCAAAATATCACTTTTTCAAATATATACCACCACTAGTCACCTTGGAATCCTCAAAGAGGATGCATCAAGATTCAGGTGACTAGGGTTAGGGTTTCACCCACCAGACCAACTAGAAATGGTCACAAATTTAAAAATAGGGGAAGAAACCCAGACAACTAGGAGAAAAAAAATCCCAGAGTGATCCTCAATCATGAAAAATTCACTAAGAAGGTACTGAGAACCATGAAAATGCCAAAATGTGAACTTGTTCGGCCACCTGCAACATGCCTCAAGCATAAAGAACATGGTATAGACCCTTGCAGATGACCAAGGAGCACCCTAGACCACACTATAATAGCAAGCACCACCAAAAAAATCAAATCCAACTGTGATAGCATTCAATTCTAGTCCTTTTTGTCGCTAAGAAACCCTCTGCAAATTTAAATTTGAATAACAATGGTCATTTCCAAGTGCCAGTAGAAAATCGTCGGTCATAATTTGAAATCAGATCAACTTTAAGTCATGGCTGTTAGATACTTTTATTATTCAAGCTTTAAGTCCTTACCCATCTAGATACCCCAGGTTTACCTCTAGCGAACATGCGACAAAGCATTTCTTATTCGTGAAGTGAAATATTAACTCACCGCTTAACCCCGCGAACTGGTGACCAAAGGAATTTAACCCATCTTAGCTACAGTTGGAAAACTAGTGACTGAAGGCTTTCGTCAGTTCACAAAGAACTTTATCTATCTTCCAAATAGTTTAGCGATCACGCGAATACACACTCGCTGAATCACCAACCTTTTTAGAGTATCGCCATCTCATTTTTTGAATGAGTGAAAAGCACCGAAATTCATTGGGCCGCTAACCCTATTTGTCAGGACCGCCAAAAGACTAAGAAAATTTTAATGGGCCTGCATCAAGAAGATCAACGGTTGTCTCATCTTCGCATAGACCTCCAAGATTCCTTTAGATCATGAGACCACCATCAGATGTAGAATCTTACCCTACCCTGACAACCCTCTGATAGGATATGAAATCAACAGTCGGTGCATGATCTGAAGCCTCTGACACATCTCATAAGATCATATGCCCATCATTGATCAACTGACAATGTCAAAACCCTCTAACACATCCAAAAACTAGGTCCCGTTGACAACTGCCAACATTTTAATACATGGACCAATCATATACCGCCAACTGTGCTTACGTGTTATTTTGGACCCACCTGCATGAAAGGTTATGTAATGGAAATGAATCAACAGCTGTCACAAAAGTGCAAGCCTCTAACAAAACCCTTGTGCTTTCATGACAACCATTGGATCAAGATGGTGTCAGAAGGCCGGGCCCAGGAAAGAATGAAGTCAAAACATAGGAAATATTAATCGCCGAGACTTAGGAAAATTAAAAGCCACCAGGGGTATAAAACCTTTAGTCGTAAGATTGCGTAACATAAAAAGGGTTCACATGATCATGTGACAAAGGGGATAAGGATTTAGCACATGCATTAAAGGGATTTTTAAGTGGCCTGAATAAAGTAACATGAAATTAGAACAAGGCCAGGGCATAGCAAAGGGTTTTTGAACACAATGGCTAGTTTTTCAAAAATTTGAACTAAGGGTTAGTGCCAGAGACATAAAAACAATTGTAGAGACCAGGGGAAAAGGGAAAGAGCCATGAGATTTTTTTCACGTGCTAACATATTACATACATTCATTAATTCTCCTTCTTTTTTACAATTACATTTTTACATATCTTTATACAAGTTATTAAGATTAACAACTTTTCAGTCGGCTATCATATTACAAAATATCTTTATCCAAGGGTTAAAATCTAGGATGTTATCCCTTTATATTTTTAAGTCATTATTTTGATAAACAAAATAATCGCTTAACTCTTTATCTATTTTGTCTTCATATTCTGTCCTGTTGGATTAACACTGTCTTTAGTAAAACTATCATAACTTATTTTGTACATGTCATACTAACTTTCACTCTAAGGTGAGTCTTCAATAGTCAACAAAGAGTCTATGTTCAAGTGCACAAGCACTAAACTTACTCCAATCAACATCACAAACAAAAACTGTCATGAGGTTCATTGGTAAAAACACATTATCTCATACTTAGACAATTTGTATTGCGCTCTAACATACTAGCTCTTTGACCTATGTGATATTCATGTAGATCATGAATATGTTTCCATAATGACAACATCTATGCAACCAACTCAGCCAAATTTCCAACAATCTCCCCCTTTGTCATTGGTGGCAACATATGAGAAAATTGGCTAAGTCTTACAACTTCAAAATCTCAAAATTGTGGCCATAATACAAAATATGTATGTACTATCCTTATGACTTCATTAATCCTCTCTATATACTATAATCCCCATAAGAGTATGTATACTTATCAATTTTATACTATATATCTCTCCCCCTTTGACAACAATGACAAAAAAAGGTAAGGAGGGTTACAAAACTGTGTTCACAAAAAGTTATACCTTAGTTCAGTATTGCAAAGCTGGTAGGCTTGCAACACAATCTGAAAAATTGATCTTCATAGCCTCTAACTCTTTCTCCCATTATTTCTTAATTGAATATACCACACTAATTAGTGCGCACAATCCATAAGATGCAATCTCATATGCTTGGAAATTTTCATAACTAAACTTCTGAAAAAATGTCTTTTCTGAAAGACATTCTTCCAGTTTCCCTTCAATAGTGCTCAAGTTTGTTGAAATGTGCTCTCTTAAAAGAGTGAATCTCTTTAGCTTCCTATTCTTGTCATCTTGTAAAATTCTCATTTCATCATAAATCTTTTGAATTTTCTACTCAATATCAAATAGCTTCATATTGGGGCTTGAAAGAAGGTTTGTATCATTTTGAATTTTTGCTTCCTTCATTTTCATCTTCTGAACTTCCTCTGCTACCAAGTTTTTTGATTTTGTACACTGAATGTACAAGGATTTTCCTCTTTCCAAGTTCTTCCTCAAGTCCTTTATATAGCTATCAAGGTTATTGATATCATTCCTTATATTCTGACTGATGTTCAAAAGTGTTTTGGTCTCATAAGTTGCTTGAGCTTTCATCTTTGCTATATCACATAGATTTTTAAACTCATTATCAAAAGTATTCATTACTTTCTTTGCTCTTACCAAAGGGTCATCTTCTGCAATCCATGTAGTAATAATACCTTGTAATTTATTAGTAAGCTCCTTCAGGCATCCTTCAAGGCTATTTACTTTCTTGTTCTTACTGATGATCTTGTTCAAAGAAGTGATCAATTCCATCTGATCATCATCATCTACTTCCTTTCCAAAATTCTCAATCATAGAACCGATTTGAGTTTTCTTGCTAGTCTCAGGTGTAAGACTAATTTCTTCTTGAGTGGGAATAGGTTCTGGTTTCTCTATCACTTTATGTTCTACAATTGTGGTTTCTATTTCTTCTTCTCCTTTGGTAGTCTCCTGCTCTTCAAAATCTTAATTGTCAACAATGTTTTCAAGATTCTTGAATGAGTTATCATCACTATCCAAGGTGATCTTAGTTCCTTCAACATTCATTACTTCATCCTCAATATTTATGGCTGGTGGAGAGGGAATGTCCTCTTATTCTGCTTCTTCTTCTTGATCTTTGGATTCGGCTGCAACTGATGATTCTCCAACATTCTCTAGCATTACCTTAATGATTGCTTGCTCTCAATCTGCATTAAATTCTTCATATTTGCCTCCCATAATCTGAATAGTTCTCTTCTTGGTTCTCAAATAGGTGCTTAGATCCTTCATAATCTGATTGAAGTGTAATTCATCTCTTACAACACAAAGCTTTCTTACAAGCTTTTCTCTAATAGCTACATCTTCTTGTGATGCTCTCTTCTTCCTATTTACAAGTTTCTTGTACAAGTCATCAGGCATCTTACCCTGAATTGAATCAAATTTCTTATTAGATAAAATCATATGCTTCACCACTACATTTTCTAGATTCAGTCTTTCTTCATAATCATAGAGATCATAATATCTGTTCATCTTTGTAAAGTCTCCATCTTGAATAATCTATTCATTAACCTTCTCAACTCTAGGTTTCCAAGTTTTCTTCTTAACAGGAGTGCTTTCATCATCTTTGATATCTACAACTTTCCTTTGAACTGGTGGCACCAATGTCTTCTGCCTCTTACCTGGTCCAGTAGCAATCTCTTTTACTCTTTTGCTAGGTGTGGAGGAGGTTGATCTAGTGGATATTCTTGCTTCTTGATCCTTCATTGTTTCTTCCACTTTCACCTTAACTGGTGTCTCCCCTTGCTATGCTACAATTGATGATAGAGGTGGAACAAACAAAACTTCTTTTTGTCCAATATCTCTAATTGCTGCTGCTGTTTGCTTGGCTACCAAGAACTCATGCTCAATCATCCCTGTATCTTTTAGAATTTTCTTGATAGTACTCTCAACTCTTTTCTTTGACTGCTTCTCTTCAAGGATGGTCTTTGCAGAGTTGAAGTTCTCCTCAAAGGTTCCAAACCTATTACAGTGAGTTTCCAACTTGCGCTTAATTAATCTGCTCACATATTCTTCTATCTCAATCTTAGATATCTCATAGCCAAGAGGGTCTATGAACTTTGTTTTAGGTTATACTACTTCAATTTAAGTAAAGTCAATATCAAACATGAAACATATATCATTTTTATACTTCTCCACAAGAGACTGTGGGATCCTGGATCTGCTAGACATTAAATTTTGAAATGATTTAATTATGAACACTATACTTTCATTCACTTTATCAATAAAATTCCTCCTATACACTTGGTTAATCCTTTCCATTGTAGTTTGGCTATCATTCCAGTCATTGCCAATGGTGATTGGAAATATTTTCAACAAATGAAAGAACATATAAGTGATTAAAGATGCAAACCAAAACTATGAATACTTAGTCTTCTTTATCTTTTCCAAATTCTCAAACAACTGTATCCTCAAAATCTCACACATATCAACTTGTACTTTATCCACACAGATCAAATAAGTTTCATGTATATTCCATCTACCATGTCATCCTCTCTTGAGTTAGCACAAAACTTAGTTGTTAGGATCTTACACAAGTATTTGACATCATCTTGCTGTATCTTGCTAATTACAATTCCTCTGCTATTATAGGATGAATTTATGTTGTCTATGACTATTTTCCTCATGTTTTTCTCATTTAAAGGAATGGCTCCAGTTTTAGATAGTCCAGTTACCTCATGAATTAAGTCAGTTGTGATATCTATCACTTTGTCATCTAACCAAAACTTTCCATTGTGAATTCTACTTATGATTATCTTGGTACATTCTTCATTATCAAATTCATATTGCAAAGCATACTTAACGATCTCATTATCTTTCAAATGCTCAAACCCTAATTTCAATGACATGTCCTAATCATAGATTTTCTGATATTCCTCTGTGAAGTCATTATCACTGATAGTCTCTAGTTTACATCCTAGATAACTTTTAACATTCTTTATATGTAAAACTCCATCTGGTATGGATGATAAAGCTAACCTAGGATCATCTTCCAAGGGTTGTACTGGTTCCGTTTTCATCTTAGGCCTATTCTTATCTCTAAAATTATGAATTAAAGAAACATCCATGATTTCCTCTAATTCCTTAACTGATTTAAAGATCTACCAAGTACCTCAATTTCATGATTTAGGGCTTGTGTGGATTCGACACAAAATTCTTCACCAAATCCTTGCAAAATGCTTCCAATCATTGCTCTTTGATCTCCTTAACACTTGCATTCGATTTGATGATCAAATAAAACCATTCATGACCTTTTATTAATTCAATGTCACTTAGATCTGACATCACATTCAATTCTTTTGTCGCTTGTTTTTAAAAAGCTGATCTATTAACCTGCAAAAATTAAAACTTCTTGCAATCTCACAAAACATAATATATTTCTTTGCACTCTTAACCATAGCATTAGAATATCACATAATACCTTGCATTAACTGTGCAAGACTCAATTCATCATATATCAACTTCTACACTAATCTAAGTTCCTATTCTACTATAATTTTCATGAATTAAATACTTTGAGATGGGTCGAGTAAAGATTCATTCTTACCATTTAATACTTCACCTTTTTGACTGCCTTCAATGCTGAATATCTCTCCTTGATCTATGCCTTTAACAAACTTCACTTCATCTGAGTTACTACAACATCCTTTTTGACTATTTCTTCCATCTTCATTTCTTCTTGCATGACTTCTAGGATTGGGATTGGTATGAAAAACTCTATTGTTCATTTTGCAAAACCTTGTTGTGTGTCCAATCTTCTTACATATCTGACAAACTAGTCCATTGTTTTCATATCTTGGTCTAGGATGATTGATCTATGATTTGCAATTTCTAGCAATGTGTCCAACCTTGTTGCATCTATAATAGACTACTCCATTTCTTCTATTCATATCTTTAGTAGGTTTCTTATCTACATGGTTTGTATTTCTAAACATTCTACTATTATTGTTATTCTCAACAAATTTAGGTTTTCTGCATTCAATAGCTCTATGTCCAAAACCATGACAATTATAACAATAACCATTAAGAGGTTTAAATTGGTTATATGTGCAATCTCTCTTCATATGACCAACATTATTACAAGCAAAACATCTACCTTTGAATTCTCTTTGCATACCTCTAGGTGATTCCTCTTGCTTAGGTGGTTCTTCTTTAGGTGTATCTTCAGATTTGTTAATCTCATCAGACTTCTTCTCATCTATACTTTTAGATATCTTTAGATCTGGTTCCTTGCTTTCTTCATTTGCTTTAAAAGTTTTGAATCCAAGACCAGTCTTATCATAGAATGGTTTTTGATAAGATATTTGTTCATCAATCTTCTCACTAGTTGAATATAGTCTTTGAAGTTGCTGCTTAGATTGAGTCAGTTCTCTTTTCACAATTGCATTGTATTTCTCATGTTCAGCATACTGCAAATTTACTTTCTCAAGTTCAGATGTTATTTTACCAAGTTTAGATTTTAGCCCTTCATTTTCATGCTTAAGATTTTCATTCTCAAATTTTAGATTTGCTTCATTCTTGCCATTTCCATCTTTCAGACTTAGCTTCAGATTTCCTATCTTCAGTTCATGTTTAAAGATCTCATTTTCTTTCTCTAAGTTGTCATCACAATATTCTTTTCAGATTTTAGATCTACCAACTTGTTTTTTAGTTTCTCAATGAGGTTATTTGCATCATCATATTTTCCTTTCAGAGTATCTCTTTCTTCAATAAGCATATCAATCTGTTCAAGAGCTTCTTCAAGATTCTTTTGTAGTTGATCCATATCTATATAGATCTTACTCAAGTTGCTAGGCTTTCCTTGAATGATTATTTTTCGAGTAACTAAGCTCTGATACCAATTGTTAGAAATAGGGAATACAGAGAGGGGGGGTGAATCAGTATTCTAAAAACTTTAACTTTTTCCCAATTATGGATATAACAGATTATCTTAACTCATGCATTACATAAGAAGCTAAACAACATGCATAGCAATAAAACTAAAGAACTCATAACACATTATTTGTTCTCGAGGAAACCCTGGCCAAGGGAAAACCCTGGTGGGGATGGTACCCACAAAGATCCACTAATCAAAAGTATCATGCTAAGGATGTTGACCTTGTTAGGATTCTATTACATGCATATAGTGTCTCAGTCCTGATTAAGGGACTATAGGCCTTGTTAGAAGCCTCAACCCTGTTAGGAGTTGGAAGTATAAAATGTGATTACCAGATGAGCCCATTGCCCAAACAAGTAATATACAATATTTAATAATTACAAAAATAGGTCAAGGTACAACACCTTATACTACTTGCATCAATATCTCTTCGCTATTCTTTCACTATCGCTATTACATACATTCGTTACTTCTCCTTTTTTACAATTACATCTTTACATATCTTTATATAAGTTATTAAGATTAATAACTTTGCAATCGGCTATCATATTACAAAATATCTTTATCCAAGGGTTAACATCTAGGATTTCATCACTTTATATTGTTAAGTCATTATTTTGATAAGCAAAATAATCCCTTAACTCTTTATCTATTATGTCTTCATATTCTGTCCTGTCGACTTAACACTATCTTTAGTAAAACTGTCATAACTTCTTCCGTACATGTTGTAATGACTTGTTCTCTAAGGTGAGTCTTCAATAGTCACCATAGAGTCTATGTTAAAGTGAAAAAGCATTGAACTTACTCCAATCAACATCTTAAACAAAAATTGTCATCAAGTTCACTAGTAAAAACACACTGTCTCATACTTAGACAATTTGTATTGCGCTCTGACATACTAGCTCTCTGAGATGTATGATCTTCATGTAGATCATATGTTTCCATAATGATAAAATATATGTAACCAACTCATCCAAATTGCCAATAGATGACTGTAATGTTTTTTAAAGAAAAGTCTGATGCATTCTAGTTGTTTGAGTGGTACTTGAAAAAAGTTGAAAAGAAATAGGTAAAAGCCTAAAATGTCTGAGATTTGACTAAGGTGGAGATTTTATTTGAAATGAGTTCAATTTTTTCTACAATGATAGAGGAATCAAGAGACAAATATATACACCTAGAACACCTCCACAAAATGGTATAGCTAAGAGGAGAAATAGGTGAATTGTGGATTGTGCAAGGACACTAATGATTGAGAAGAATGTTGTACAAAAATACTAGAGAAAAGCTATGAGTAAAACTATTTATACCTTAGATTGAGTACAAATGAAGAAAGGTACAAATGCTACACCTTATGAATTATGGCATGGATATGCACCTAATGTGAAATACTTTAGAATCTTTGGGAGCAAATGCTATATACTGAAAGATAATAGGAATGGAAAGTTTGATGCAAAAAGTGATGAAGGCATATTACTAGGTTATTCTACTAAGAGAAAAGCTTGTAAGTGTTTGAATTCTAACACTAACAAAGTTGTGGAAAGTGAAAATGTGAGAGTTGATGAATATGCAGAGAAGAATGAACAAGAAGGTAAACAAGAACCTGAAGATTATAGATATTTTTTCTATATAGAAGAAGGAGAGGCAAGTAGCACACTTACACAAGATGCAGAGTCATTGGTAAGCAATGTCGAGTACCAAGAGGATGTTATAGAGCAATCAAAAGTAGAAACTAAAAATTTTCATGATGAACTTGAAGATCAAGAAGAAAAGAAATTTGAACCTACATTGGAACAGTATGTGAGAAGACATCATACACTTGAGAAAATGATTGGAGATAAGGAATCTGGAGTCTTCACCAGAAGTAAGTTGAAAGATGCTACATGTTTATTATGTGAGTTTGAGCCTAAGATAGTAAAAGATGCTTTAGAGAATGAAGACTGGATTCAAGCTATGAATGAAGAAATAAATCAAATAGAAAAGAATGATACCCAAACTTTGGTGTCGAGACCAGAAAACAAGAATGTTATTGGAACAAAATGGGTATTTAGAAACAAGCTTAATGAACATGGACAAGTCACAAGGAATAAGGAAAGATTGGTGTTGGTGTCCAAAATGATGCTTATTCTCTTTAGGCTACCAATATACCCTCAGATAGATTTTAGGGGTGGTTAGCTCCAAAATGTAATGAGGTCTTAAGGTAACTGGACCAACTATAGGGACAAGACTACCCTCTTCTACTTCTAGCTCTGCAAAACCAAGGCGGGTGCACCTAACCTAGTATAAAATATACTTCATACACCAAGAACTAGGTTTGAATAATAGATAATAGGATAGTAAGAAAGTACTAAGTGTTAACCACACACTCATTGACTCTCCATTACTATGGGTAGAACCACATACAACCAAATATTGAAAACTTAAGGATGGTTCTTAATTTCATGTGTTTGAATCATAACAACCTCAATCGGGATATATCAACAAAGAAATACTTATCTAGGCCAGTGGCTCATCCATTGGGCAAGGTTTCTTAGATAGACTACACACACACACCAGAATATATCTGAGATTCAAAGCCATAAACACATTTACAATCTCCTTTATTACTTATGAGATATCCTTACATAGACAATAAGATAGATCTATGTCCCATCTAAAGCATCATTTCATCTAATCCTAGATTAGAACTCAAGAATGGATACATATACATAAAATAATATGTAGAGGACTAGAAAGTTTAGAATCTATCTAAGTTGACACAAAGGAGAGATAAGAGTCATGTGCTTGTATTAAGTATGAAGAATCCTTAAGTGTAAACAATCAATCCAAAGGAACCATGCTTGCGAACTATAGCTCAGACCTACAATTTTCTTTCTATTGTCAAAATATACCGAAAAAGGTCATTACAATTCAGACTGGGCAGAAGACTCACAACCAGAAAAGTTTGAAAACCTCACTCCCAATGACCTCAAATGATCATAAAAATCCCTTTATACGAGGGTTATAATGCAAGCACAATGATCATTTCCAACTCAAAATTCAAATCCACCTAACCCCACCGAGGAGTTAACACCAACAAGATAGGGATCAGGCCCCAACATTTGACAATCCATTCTACCCACTTTGGCCACTCAAAAATTAAATTTTGGTACCTCTGTCATTGCAAACCCTCTGTAGAATTTTGAATTTAAATCCCAATGGTCACCAAGTATTTCGCGGGCTATGGCTTTAACTCAACTACACCTCGAGTTAACTCTGTGAACTAGCTACAAGGTATTTCTTAGTCACGGAGTGAAAGGCTTAAGTTCGGTTTAACTCTGTGAACTGGCGACAACACGTGCTAAAAATGGCCACTTAAGTTATCTGGTGAACTAGTGACTAAAGGCACTTCGCCAGTTCATGGAAATAATAGTGCCACCGCTAAAGTATCACGTGAACCAGCGACAGAGAGAAAAATGTCGGGGCCGCCATATTTTATCCATACCATCAAAAACACCAAGAAGTCACACTGGGCCCGCTAAGGAAAATTGATGACCGGCATGATTTGGCATAGCTCTGAAAAACCCTCATGAGATGATATGCTGTCCACCCGATTTGCCACCATGTATATCCCTACAAATTTCAAGGCCCGTAGAATAAAAACATTTAAATAGACAGTTGTCACGTAGTCACTAGCCTCTGACAGATCCATCACGAAGATAAGACAACCATCAGATCTTCCATCTCACCATCCCCTTTGGAACCCTCGGGCCCACCATTACACAATCACGTGACTAAGGCAAAGTAAACCACTAGCCAGGTCACCAGATGTTAAGGCCCTAACCACCAGAATCAGGAGACTAGGAGATAACCGCAAGTCGCCAGGTCACTGAATGAGAAACTTAACTGCTAGTCATCTGAATCATGAAGAATTGGGACCCATGTGGACAAGTGGCAAGCGGTCACATGATAGCATGTTAGGAAACTCTAACATGCGGCCATGCGACAACCAATCAGGAAGAGCCTGCAGACTTGGACCCACAACAAAGCACCGAACAAAAAGAACATCAGACCGCTGTCGCAAAAGTGTAAAGGTTAAACATTGTGCAACTTTTTTATGCAAACAAGTTACAACCCATTGATTCTATCTGATCTTTAACCCCTTCAGGCAATAAGAAGAACTAGGTCCCACCAACTGATCACACTTGCGCACTTAGGACCAAGGTCGAAAACACACAGTTTTCACAATAGGGAAGGATAAAAAACACAAGGTTTTCGATATTGACACAAAGCAAGCAAGGGATGTGAAAACACATAGGGTTTTCATGCAGACCAAAAAGGTAGCAGTGAGACCAAAAACATCATGGATTTTCAAAAACATTGTGGGTTTTCGACACTTAGGCAGATTTTAAAATTTGTTTCCTGCAGACCTTAGAACTTGAATCTCCCTGGGTTTTGCAATTCAGCATGTGCAATTTGGACTAGAGCAAGGTGACACATGAAGAACATAGGGCTAAGGGTGCACACCATGAAACATTATGGATTTTGTTCACACAAAAACAAGCTTGCAGCAAGGCAGGACATCTTCAAAATTTGCAAAGAAGAGGCCATTTTAATTGGATTTTTGCTATGACAAAAAAATTGCTGAATAGTGGCTCATACTAGGGGATGCATGTCTCCTATAGGCATGGCAAGAATCCAAACTCACTGGGAGAGCAGACCAACTCAAAAATTTGACTCAAAAACACAAAGTAGACAAAAACAAGGGAACCTAAACTACTGTTCATGGAAGAGATACTTCAAGAGAAGTAAAACTTTAAGAATTGTCCATGAATAGGCAATTCCAAAGTACCACCAATTAAATCCTTCAAGATATATGAATCTGTTCCCCACTTTCCCTCAATAAGATAAGGGCCCAACCAAATAGGATCAAACTTTCCATGCCTTCCCTTATCCTCAACCCTTGCATTCCACATCAAGACCAGATCATCAAACTCTTCATCTTCTTCATCAAAATCATTCTCATCCTCTATATGTGCAGAAGTCATTCCACAACCACTATTATCATATTTCTCCTCTTGTTCTTGATTCTCTTGTAAGTTTAAAGAAATGACACAATGCTCAGGGTCATGAGGAGACTGACAAGTAGCACACCATGGGATATCTTCAGTCATATTTACTAAATTTCTATAAAAGGGATCAGGGATCCTTCCATCAAGCCATTCTTGCTTGGTTGGGAAAATGGGCTTGCCATCTTTCCACTGAGTGTTGTAAGGGTAATTTTGCATTCTTGGCTGTCTGCTAAAATTGTTTGGAGTTGACCTCTCCATAGTCACAATCCTATTGTTTCCTTTCTCACTAGGCTTTAGACCTTCTAAATCCTTCAAGATTTGTTTCAGGTTGTCATCCTCTTTGGGTTTAAAGTCAACAGACCTTCCCATTTCTTTTTTACTCTGCATTTGAGGCCTACAATCATCTATTCTTCCTATCTTTCCTGATATTCTTCTATTGCTCTCTATGTTGATGGCCAATTTGTAAGCAACCCCAAGATTTCTCGGGTTCTTGTCCCTCAAGAGGTATCCCATTTTTGCATCAAAGGCATTCAAGTATGTCACAAGACATACCTTGTCATCTAGTCTGATAACCTGTAAGAGCCTATGCATAGCCTTTTGGAATCTTATATTAAATTCAAGGACCTCTTCATTTTGATTCTTCTTTATGTTATTGAATTCATTCAAGATAAAAACCTCATTTGTTTTATCTCCATAGTGTTCCTTGAAACAATTCTTGAATTCATTCCATGACCCTATACTAGCATGGGGTAACCCTCTAAACCAATCCCTAGCATCTTCAATTAGGGATTGTACAAATAGCTTCATTATAATATCATCAGGTTCTATATTATAATCATCTATTACATCTATGAAATTTTTTAGATGTTCTTCACATGTGATGACATTATTTCCAGTAAATTTAGGAAGCTTCTTTCTAATTTCATCAGGGATTGCATTGGGGTAACCATGAATACCAAAGAAAACAAGTTTTTTGTACCTTTCATGAATAGGAGCTCCATGCAGTGGATCCATTCCTTGAGATGTAGATGTTCTTGTGTTTGAACCATCAGGAACTCTAGCGGCACCTAGTACACCATTTGCTTGAGCTGCATTGTTACCCTAATTTCCACCTTGTCCCAAAAAGGAACCAATAATATTTGAAGGTCCTAAAGCATGCTTGAGAAAATCTATCTTCTTTTTGATTTCTATAGTAGAAGCCTCCAGCTTTGCTTTCTCTAGTTCTTTATCCAATATTTCTTTCTTCCTTCTAGCTATCTCCAAATCTGAATCTAATCTTAGTCCTGGATCTGATGTCCTATCCACAATAACTTGTTCATTGATTTAAATCCCAACAGCCTTCTATTTGCCTTTATCTCTTGGTCTAGTTTCTTCACATATTTTTTGAACAATAGGCTATTCGTCTACTCTTTCAGGCTCTGGGACAAAATTAATTGCCTCCAAATCTAGTAACTGCCTCTTTAGCTAATCAACCCTTATCATGGCTTGTCTTACTTTATCTTCTTTGTCCTTTTCTCTTTGCTGCCTAATGGCAAGTTGTTCTTGAACTCTTCTTTCTAGTTCATAGACCTCCTCAAAGATCTCTTCTGATTCAGGGAGTGTGGTCTCTGACTCATCATCTCCCACTTGAAACTCTTCCTCATACTGGTTCAATCCCAAGTCATTAGCCTCTTCATATTCTGAATTATTTTCTTCTTGACTAGGCTTGGCTTGGGTTTCTTGTCTGGTATCTTTCTTGTTTCTCCAAGTATGAGAAACACCTCTTCTCTTCTTTCCTCCCCTTGTCTGACTAGGCCTAGAAGTGCCTAGAATGCCTTCTTCCATTATATCTTTAGGATACTCCTTTCTCTAAGACCTAGTACCTCTATAACTCATCTTACAAAATAAATAATAACTAGCACTGCTTCAGAGATGTTTGAGTCACCACCCAAGTGTATTGGGAATATCATAATATAGTTTCTTCACTCTAGAAATACTCAAATGAGTTAGAGAGACAAGGGACAAGAACAACCCTATTTCTTCCAATGATGACCTACTGGTTAGGATGAACATGTATAACACTTCCCCAACAGAGTCACCATCTTGTTAGTTTCCAAAATGATGCTTATGCTCTTTAGGCTGCCAATATACCCTTAAATAGATTTTAGGGGTGGTTAGCTACAAAATGTAATGAGGTCTTAGGGTAATTGAACCAACTATAGGGACAAGACTGCCCTCTTCTACTTCTGGCTCTACAAAACCAAGGTGGGTGCACCTAACCTAGTATAAAATATACTTCATACACCAAGACCTAGGTTTGAATAATAGATAATAGGATAGTAAGAAAGTACTAAGTGTTAACCACACACTCATTAACTCTCCATTACTATGGGTAGAACCACATACAACCGAATACTGAAAACTTAAGGATGGTTCTTAATTTCATGTGTTTGAATCATAACAACCTTAATCAGGATATATCAACAAAGAAATAATTATCTAGGCCAGTGCCTCATGCATTGGGCAAGGTTTCTTAGATAGACTACACACACACACCAAAATATATCTGAGATTCAAAGCCATAAACACATTTACAATCTCCTTTATTACTTATGAGATATCCTTACATAGACAATAAGATAGATCTATGTCCCATCTAAAGCATCATTTCATCTAATCCTGGATTAGAACTCAAGAATGGATACATATACATAAAACAATATGCAGAGGACTAGAAAGTTCAGAATCTATCTAAGTTGACACAAAGGAGAGATAAGAGTCATGTACTTGTATTAAGTATGAAGAATCCTTAAGTGTAAACAATCAATCCAGAGGAACCATGCTTGCAAACTACAACTCAGACCTACAATTTTCTTTCTATTGTCAAAATATACCAAAAAAGGTCATTACAATTCAGACTGGACAAAAGACTCACAACCAGAAAAGTTTGAAAACCTCACTCCCAATGACCTCAAATTATCATAAAAATCCCTTTATACCAGGGTTACAATGCAAGCACAATGATCATTTCCAACTCAAAATTCAAATCCACCTAACCCCACCGAGGAGTTAACACCAACAAGACAGGGATCGAGCCGCAGCATTTGACAATCCATTCTACCCACTTTGGCCGCTCAAAAATTGAATTTTGGTACCTCTGTCATTGCAAACCCTTTGTAGAATTTTGAATTTAAATCCCAATGGTCACCAAGTATTTTGTGGGCTATGGATTTAACTCAACTGCACCTCATGTTAACTCCGTGAACTGGCGACAAGGTATTTCTTAGTCACGGAATGAAAGGCTTAACTTCGGTTTAACTCCGTGAACTGGCGACAACACATGCTAAAAATGGCCACTTAAGTTATCTGGCAAACTAGTGACTAAAGGCACTTCACTAGTTCATGGAAATAATAGTGCCACCACTAAAGTATCACGCGAACCAGCGATAGAGAGAAAAATGTCGGGGCCGTCATATTTTATCCATACCATCAAAAACATCAAGAAGTCACACCGGGCCCACTAAGGAAAATTGACGGCCGACATGATTTCGCATAGCTCTGACAAACCCTCATGAGATGATACACCGTCCACCCGATCTACCACCATGTATATCCCTACAAACCTCAGGGCCCGTAGAATAAAAACATTTAAACGCATGGTTGTCGCATAGTCGCTAACCTCTGACAGATCCATCATGAAGATAAGACAACCATCAGATCTTCCATCTCACCATCCCCTTTGGAACCCTCAGGCCCACCATTACATGATCACGTGACTAAGGCAAAGTAAACCGCCAGCCAGGTCACCAGATGGTAAGGCCCTAACTGCCAGAATCAGAAGACTAGGAGATAATCGCAAGTCGCCAGGTCGCTGAATGAGAAACTTAACCGCTAGTCAGGTAAATCATGAAGAACTGGGACCCACGCAGATAGGTGGCAAGTGGTCGCATGATCGCATGTCAGGAAAATCTGACATGTGGCCATGTGATAACCAATCAAGAAGAGCCTGCAGACTTGGACCCACAATAGAGCACTGAACAAAAAGAAGATCGGATGGCTGTCGCAAAAGCGTAAAGGTTAAACATCATGAAACTTTTCTATGCGAACAAGCGACAGCCCATTGATTCTATCTAATCTTTAACCCCTTCAGGAAATAGGAAGAACTGGGTCCCACCAACCGATCGCGCTTGCGCACTTAGGACCAAGGTTGAAAACACACATAGTTTTCATAACAGCGAAGGATCGAAAACACACAGGGTTTTCGATATTGACACAAAGCAAGAAAGGGATGCGAAAACACACAAGGTTTTCATGCAGACCAAAAAGCTAGCAGGGAGACTGAAAACATCATGGATTTTCAAAAACATTATGGGTTTTTGACACTTAGGCAAATTTTAAAATTTGTTTCTTGCAGACCTTAGAACTTGAATCTCCCTGGGTTTTGCAATTTAGCACGTGCAATTTGGACTGGAGCAAGGTGACACATGAAGAACATAGGGCTAAGGGTGCACACCATGAAACATTATGGATTTTGTTCACACATGAAAACAAACTTGCAGCAAGGCGGGACATCTTCAAAATTTGCAGAGAAGAGCCCATTTTCATTGGATTTTTGCTATGATAGAAAAATGGCCTTACAATTGGTATGCAAGGGTTATGCACAAGAAGATGGAATAGACTACGAGGAAACATTTTCCCCTGTAGCAAGATTAGAAGGAGTGAGAACTCTACTTGCATATGCTGCATACAGAGACTTCAAAATATATAAGATGGATGTCAAATTTTCATTTCTAAATGGTATATTAGAAGAAGTATACATTGAAAAACCTAAAGGATTTGTTGATCCAAATGAGAAAAATATGGTTTGCAAACTGAACAAGGCATTGTATGGATTGAAGAAAGCCCCTAGAGCATGGTATGAGAGGCTGCATAATTATTTGATAAAGATTGGATTTATAAGGACAAATGACAACTTCAATCTGTACATGAAAGCTGAATAAGGTAAAGGGATTTTGTTAGCTAAAATTTTTGTCGATGATATCATATTTGGAGGGCAAAATGACCTATGTCAGAAATTTTCTAATGAGATGCAAACTGAGTTTGAGATGTCTATGTTTGGTGAGATAAAATTATTTGTTAGTTTGCAAGTCCATCAGATGGAGAAAGGTATCTTTATCACACAATCTAAATATGTCAAAGAGATACTGAAAATTTTTGGTATGGAGGATTCTAGACCAGTAAGTACTCCTATGGCTACTAGACATAAACTATCTAAAACTGATGATAATACTGAAGTGAATCAAACACTGTATAGATCCATGATTGGAAAGCAATAATATGTTGTCCACAGTAGATCAAATATAGCCCTAGTAGTTGAGATTGTGGCAAGATTCTCTGCCAATCCTAAGGAGAATCATATGATGGGTGTGAAGAGAATACTTAGATATCTAAAAGGGACAAAAGATTATGGATTGTACTACAAGAAGAATGAGAAATTTGAACTGAGAGTCTACACTGATGCAGATTGGGCAGGAAATGTTGATGTCAAGAAAAGTACAAGTGGTGGAGCATTCTTTCTAGGAAAGAGATTAGTCTCCTAGACAAGAAAGAAACAAAATTGCATTTCCCAATCTACAGTAGAAGCTGAGTATGTTATAGCTGTAGTGAACTGTTAAAATCTGGCATGGATCAAGAAATTGTTGAAAGGAATGAAAGAGGAAATCACTGAGTTGGTTGTTATTTTCTATGATAAAACAAGTGCTATCAACATATCAAAGAATCTAGTGATGCACACAAAGACTAAACATATTTCTATCAAGTATCATTACTTGAGGGAATTGGTATAAGATCAAGAAGTGAGAATGGAATATGTGAATACAAAGGAACAACTAGCATAAATATTCAAAAAAGATTTACCTAGGGATTCTCATGAATATCTTAGAGGTAAATTATGTTGGAAATATAGATGTAGTAACTGAGAGGGGGGGGTGAATCAGTTAACCACAAAATATTACCACTGATCCCTTAGATGTCCTATTAAATTATTTACTGCTGACATACAGAGAAATGCTAAAACTCACTAATTGCAGAGAGTGTTAATTATAACTGTTCTTAAGAATTCATTAGTGATTAACATGCATGAATAAAGAAAATACCATGAACACAAGAGACACCAGATTTAACATGGAAACCCAATATGGGAAAAACCACCAATGTAACTAGTTACTGATTTTCACTCTTCTGAAGTGATGCCCTGTTAGGAGCCAACCCAGTAAAAGGTTACAAAACACACTATAAGGTGTGACCTTGTTAGAGGATTTAATCACCCTGCTAGGAGTGGCCTTGTAAGAGGTCTTGAAACAATTCAATAGAACTGTCACCTTGTTAGAGGATTTAGAAAATGGCTGTTAAACCAACTCAGTTAGGAGATTTTGAAATTACTGCTACAATGTTAAGAAAGTAACAATGAAGTGACCTCAATAGTGATGCAACTGAATTGCTGATTACAGATCTCTATTCTACTTCACTAGATTCTTCCTGATCAAATATATCTCTGCTGCTCTTCAAGGATATCTAACCATCCTTCAAAATTCACTCATACTATTCTTCTTCTTGCTTACATATAATTCAAAACTTGACCTTCTATATATATACCATTCAGATTGTCAAGTCGGCACTAATAATTATTACAAACATTACTAATCATTTGAATAGTCAGCTGGAATAGACCAACTTTATTTCTTAAATTGACAAAATCCTTTACTGGGCCGACCTTGCTCGGTAAACATTAATCCAAAGAAGATTTCCTTTGGTGACTGAGAGAACTTGGTAAGTACTACAAATTCTTCAACATCCTTTGGAGACTGAGTGAACTCGGTAGACACTAACTTTCCTTTGATAACCGAGGAAGCTCAGTTAACACTATTTTCTACCATACTTTTCTTTTGACACCCGAGAGGTCTCGGTAGACATTGGAAACTGCTTTGTTGACCGACTGAGCTTGGTAGACACTGGAAACTACTTTGTTGACCAACTAAGATAACAATTGATATGACATCTGTGTGACATCAAAGACAACACATAATCATTCCAACAATCTCCTTCAGATAATTGTATCCAACAATCTCCCTCTTTGGCATTGATGGCAACACAATATGTCATAGCACAATGAAATTTCACAGCAAACATAGAATAAGGAACATATCCTTAGCTTCATTCTGATTCTCATCTCCCTCTGTCAGCAAACTTCTCTCTCTGACTGAAAACTCTCCCTCTTTTCTTCTTTTAAAAAAAAAAAAAAATCTCTTTCTTAGAAATTTCATGAAATAATGACAGCAAACAACAAACTCTCCCTCTTTGACAACACATGCCAAAGATAACACACTTCCTTTGAATACCAATGTACCTTAAGTACTGATTCATATGTAATGATTCCTTTACTATGCTGCATCAACTGACTGATCTTCAACATGCTCTAGTTGATGCATTACTAAAACTTAATTTAGTGAGCCTCGGATAGGGGAATGACCCCTAACTTACCTCTTAGATACAAGAATGCATCCTTAGGTAGTGGCTTGGTGAAGATATCTGCAATTTGTTCTTTTCTATGAATATATTCCAATCTGATTTCCTTGTCCTGATTCTTTGACAAAGTGATATTTTATAGCAATATTTATTGCACTTGTATTATCACAGAACATACCAACTAGTTTTTTGATCTCAACTTTCATGCCTTCCAATAACTATTTGAACCAAACAATATTAGAGCAGTTTACTGCTGCAGCAACATATTCTGCTTTTGTTGTGGATTGGGATGTGCAATTTTTCTTTTTACTGGTCCAAGATACTAACCTTTTGCCAATTAAAAATGCTCCACCACTTGTACTCTTTCTGTCATCAATGTTTCCTGCCCAATCAGCATCAGTAAACACTTTTAAGTCCAAATTACCTCCAAATTTATACCACAAGCCATAATCTTCAGTTCCTTTCAAGTACCTCAAGATTCTTTTGATTGCCATCATGTGATTTTCTCTGGGTTTTGCTGAGAATCTTGCTACTATACCAACTGCTAAGGCAATATCAGGCCTTGTATGTACTACATACTGTAATTTTCTAATCATTGATCTATATAAGGCCTGATCTACTTCTTTTGAATCATCATCTTTGGTAAGCTTCAGTCTAGTACACATGGGTGTACCAACTAGTTTTGAATCTTCCATACCAAACTTCTTAAGTATTTCCTTGATGTATTTAGACTGAGTAATGTAGATACCATTCTTGCTCTGCTGAATTTGAAGTCCAACAAATTATTTTATCTAACCAAACATAGACATTTCAAATTCTTTGTTCATTTTCTCTAAAAATTCTTTGCACTGATCATCATTCCCTGTAAACATAGTATCATCTACAAATATTTCTGCCAAAACAATTTTGTTATCTGGTCCTTCTTTGATGTATAAATTACTGTTGTCATTGGCCCTTTTGAAATTAATCTGAGTTAGATAGTTATGTAATCTTTCATACCATGCTCTAGGGGCTTGTTTCAGACCATACAATGCTTTGTGTAACTTGCAGACCATATCCCTTTTGTCTGGATCCATAAAACCTTCAGGTTGCTCAATGTAGACTTCTTCATCAAGAATACCATTGAGAAATGCATATTTTATATCCATCTGATATACCTTAAATCCGTTATGTGTTGCATATGCAAGTAGAGTCCTTACACCTTCTAATCTTGCAACAGGAGAAAAAGTCTCTCCATAATCTATACCTTCTTCTTGAGAATATCCTTTACATACCAATCTTGCTTTGTTTCTTGATACTTGACCATCTTCATTCAACTTATTTCTGAATACCCATTTTGTCCCAATTACATTTTTATCTTTAGGCCTAGGTACAAGAGTCCATGTCTTATTTTTCTCTATTTGCTCTATTTCTTCATTCATAGCCTCAATCCAAAGTTCATTTTCCAATGCATCTTTGACATTTTTAGGTTCAAAATCAGCAAGTAAACATGTACCTTTAAATTTATTCCTTGTCATAGTGCCATCTGATTTGTTTCCAATAATCTGATCTGGTGTATGATGCTTCCTAACATACTTGGCCAATACAGGTTCCTTTCTTGTTGAATGAGTTACATTATCATATTACCACTGATCCCTTAGACGTCCTATTAAATTATTTACTACTGACATACAGAGAAATGCTGAAACTCGATAATTGTAGAGAGTGTTAATTATAACTATTCTTAAGCATTCAACAGTGATTAACATGCATGAATAAAGAAAATACCATGAACACAAGAGACACCAGATTTAACGTGGAAACCCAATATGGGAAAAACCACCAATGTAACTAGTTACTGATTTTCACTCTTCTGAAGTGATGCCTTGTTAGGAGCCAACCTAGTAAAAGGTTACAAAACACACTGTAAGGTGTGACCTTGGTAGAGAATTTAATCACCCTACTAGGAGTGGCCTTGTAAGAGGTCTTGAAACAATTCAATAGAACTGTCACCTTGTTAGAGGATTTAGAAAATGGTTGTTAAACTAACTCGGTTAGGAGATTTTGAAATCACTGCTACAATGGTAAGAAAGTAACAATGAAGTGACCTGAATAGTGATGCAATTGAATTGCTAATTACAGATCTTTGTTCTGCTTCACTAGATCCTTCCTGATCAAATATATCTCTACTGCTCTTCAAAGATATCTAACCATCCTTCAAAATTCACTCATACTATTCTTCTTCTTGCTTACACATAATTCACAACTTGACCTTCTATATATATACCATTCAGATTGTCAAGTCGACACTAATAATTATTACAAACATTACTAATCATTTGAATAGTTGGCTGGAATAGACCAACTTTATTTCTTAAATTGACAAAATCCTTTACTGGGCTGACCTTGCTCGGTAAACATTAATCCAAAGAAGATTTCCTTTGGTGACTGAGAGAACTCAGTAAGTACTGCGAATTCTTCAACATCCTTTGGAGACTGAGTGAACTCGGTAGACACTAACTTTCCTTTGATAACTGAGGAAGCTCGGTTAACACTATTTTCTACCATACTTTTCTTTTGACACCCGAGAGGTCTCGGTAGACATTGGGAATTGCCTTGCTGACCGACTGAGCTCGGTAGACACTGGGAACTACTTTGCTGACCAACTGAGCTCACAATTGATATGACATCTATGTGACATCAAAGACAACAATAATCATTCCAACAATCTCCTTCAGACAATTGTATCCAACAAAATTAGGGGTGCTTCCCCTAACTGAGGTTGCCTAGTCAACTAGGAGCACTACATCAAATGTGCTACACAAAATATCAGACAAATTGATGCCAGAAAGGTCACACTTTAGGAGCTTCCTACAGTTGTGAAAAAATAGAAAAGCTGATAGTCAGTCATAAGCAAGATGATAGAGGGAGAAATAATGATAATGAACTGACAAGATGACATCTACATATGAAAGATGTAAGTGCTAGGTACTGCTTTGGCATTATTATCAAAGAGGGTGAGATTTAGATGAAAAAATTGATATAAAGAACACTGAGGTATATGTTCCAAGATTGAGAGATTCAGAGAACCAGAGGGAGAGGGATACAAAAAAGATTCAGAGGGAGTAACCATGTGAACGACCAAGCAAGGCTAAGTTGTTGTGAATCAGAATGAAGCTAAGGATATTATAAATCTTTTTGATACACTAACATTTTGGATTGGTTGGTAAATCATGTGTTATTCATGTGGTGTTTCCATCAATGCCAAAGAGGGAGATTGTTGGAAACTGCAATTGAAAAAATTGTTGTATTGTCATTGATGTCAAACTTTAACTAGTGAGACAATTTCTATCTAAAAAAGTACTATATCTATTGATTGATGAAAAGGATTATGGAAAGGGAGATAACAAGAGAACTTAAGGAAAGGTTGAGTTATTTGATACTTGAATGGGTACTTGATTATTTGGTACATTGATAAGATAATGTATTGTTTATCTAAGTAAGAAGAAAGACTGAAGAAGTAGGCTTAACTGAGAAAAGTGAATAAATCTTGTTTAAGCCAAGTGATGTTAGTGTCGACCAAGTGCCAATATATGCTGAGTAAATTTAGTGTTGACTGAACATCAGTTTATGCCGAGTGACAAGAAATTATCGAGCAAGACAGTGTTAGTCGAGGAAGACAGTTTGTAGAGATGACTAAGTTACACAGTGATGACCGAGGAGATGAACACAGTATTGATCGAGTGTCAGTAATTTACATTTGGAGAAAGAATTCATATTCCCATCTGACATAGTTGAATTCTTGGGTTATGTAAATCATGTTGACTTTATTAATTGATTTTATGAAGAATTTAATGCATGGTAAATCATTTTATTATGGATTCAACTAGAAGTTTGAAGATGTATCTAGAAGGAAGGATGAAGAACTTAAATTTTGGAAGGATTCGATGAATCTGACCTAGACCTAAGATCTATGGAGGATATTAAGTGGCAAAAGATGGATCTACCTAAGTGAAGAGGTATAAAGGAAAACCTAAATGTGAGGTTACAGAGTATGCTGAAGTTGTTGATGTTATTGACTGATAAGTCTAAGTGGAAGGCTAAAGGTGAAGGAGTTGATCAGAGTTGTGATTCCTTGAAGTGAATTCCAAGAAGATTAGTGATGGAGATGGAAATAGAACTCACTTAGTAAATCATCATATATGTGCAAATTGGATCTGTTATTTGCAAAGCGAGTTGTATGTTTTTCAGATCAGAAACTACTGCTACTTTCTAATCATTATATCAGTCTAAATCCTTTAATCAAGGTTGACCTAACAGTCATTGTTTAAATCCTTTAAACAAGGTGGCATTCTAATGGAATGTACTTAAATCCTTTAACTAGGTCACATTTTACAGAGTATTTAAATCCTTTAACAGGGTTACGCCTAGCAGTGTGTTTGTAAACCTTTAACAAGGTTGGCTTTTCAGAGAGCTCATTTCAGAAGAGAGAAAATATCAGTAACATGTTATAAAGTGATTTTTCCCAAATTGGGTTTCTACTATAAATCTTGGTGTTATAATTGTGTGAATGTTTTGATGTGAATGTTTCTATATTCTACAAGTTAATTACTTTTGGACAATGGATTGCATGTTATATGTTTCTGGTATATACTTTAGAGACCGAGTTGTGTTGGTGATTAGATCTATGATTTTTGAAGTGTTTAAAAGTTCAATTGGTACATCTGGACCTAAGAACAATTGATTCACCCCCCTCTTAGTTGTTCTAAATAATATTAACAATTAACTTCAAAAATTATTAACATTTAGCATACCAATATTTATCAAATGTTGGATAAAATATCATAGCATGAGAGAATTAGGCCATATCAAGGACCTAGGTACAATAGAATACATGAAAACATTACGATGTAATCACCCAATAGTTGATGATGTAAGTAGGTCATAAATTGTGAAAGCACCAAACACATGCTGATGAAAAAAATGGAGTAGGCAATCAAGGGAAAGAACACATGCACAACTCAACATCTTCATAGCATGGTTGGAAACATATGGAGATATCTATATTTGAAAATTGTAGATAGGAAAGGAATTACATTATAGATCCCCAAATTCAAGGAATGTATCTAGTGGCTAAATGGATTACTAAAGTTGTTGATAGTGAAAAACCACGTGAAAGATAAAATTGAGGTATAGAATTTATAATGTTGATGTTAAAAATAAATTGTAGGAGATCGGTTGGCTTGATATACTTCTCCTTGCACCATATTTTCAAATTAGAGCCTCTTTTCCTACCCAATCAATCTAGGAAACATAGCACAAAGTATGTCATTTTAAACTAGAATGGTTCATCACTACAACATGACAGGTTCATCTTTGGTTCTTCTTTTGTTTGGTGTGATAGGAATATCCAGATTAAAAAAAACTTTTCATTACAATATTATTGAAACAAGGTTACTATTTGTTCTAGAATGGTATTAGACAATTTGGTGATTTTTCCAAAGTTTTTTTTCATAGTGGTGTTCTTGGTTGGCTATTCTGAATCTAAATTCAATCTTGATTAATAATTTTAAATAATAAATCAATTTTTTTAGTCCTTAGAGTCTCTTAATTTAACTATTAAATTATGTATTCCTTTATTTTTAGTTTGTTTAAATATTGATATTAGCTCTTTTCTTAGCATTTTTTCCTTTTAAAATAAATTTATCTTCAGCTTGTTATTATAATATCACTAATTCCCCATCTCATATATCACGTAGAAATGTAAATTTAAAAATAGATCTTGGGTCAAGCTGAGTGGCAACACTTAGAAGATGAAGGTTGGTTGAATAGATGCAAATAATTCCTTGGAAGTTATGACATATAAATTGTTGCTTGGTGAAAGAATGAGATGCTTCACCATGCATCTAGTTAAATGTTTCTTTTGTCATACAAATGAAAATATGATGAGATTATGTTGGGAATGTACATAAATGCTTAAAAAATTAGTTAGTTTATTTTTAGTGCTTTGTTTGGTCATCATTTGAGATGAAAAGAGGTTATTCTCAAAATTGGTGAGAAAAATAAAATTATTGTTTTTTTATTAAATAAGCAGCCTATGAAGGGGGCTAACCCTTACAACACCACAACTAAGAGGTTGTTAGGAAGATAACAACACATCAAAAAAGGTGTTTATTGTTACAAATCAAGGCTACAAGAGGCATTCTTTCAACAAAGTAACTAGAAGGTCACTAGGAGAACAATAGGCCACAAATAGCCACTGACAATGTAGATGCCAAAAGAAGCCACTAAAAACACATTTCCAAAAACCCAAAGGAAAGAGTACATTAGATAAGAAAGTGGTGTCCAAAACCATACTATGACAAAAAAACATCTCCCCGACTAAAAATTCATCTCCCTTTTACCAAACTCATTTCCACCTCAATATAAAGGATCCAACCTCTATAGTAGTAGAAAAGGAAGAGACCAACCAAAAGGAGAGAATGCCACAATTCCCTCCCATACCAAAACAACCATGAAAAAGGTGAATCCCACATGGAGTTACAAGTATCCTTATTCACAAATCAAGTATCCACCCCATTGAAGACACTTCCACCTCTATAGGAACCATGAAAGAGGAAGAATAAAAAAAAAGTGGAAGTCCCCCATAATAGCCAGTAGAACATCCTCAAAACTAGCTGCAAACATTAACCAAAAGCCACATACTAGAATGAACCCTTAAAACATTTCAACAAACAATTGGCCATAAGATAAAAAAAAGACCATTGTCTTTACCATCTAAAATGGACAGTCCAAATGAGAAGATATAAGGAGAAATATAATAGTTGGTAAATTCCATCATGACTTAGTCCAAAACCACCAATTACAGTGCCGTGTGATAGAGGCCCTCTGCCGACGGCACCTTGGAGTGCCGTGCACGGGGTGCCACGGTATGAGGGACCCACATGGGCATGGGTTCATCCCCCCATGATAAATCAAATTCATTTTTTTTAATATTTATTGAATTTATTAAAGTTTGTAAATAAACTTTGTTATGTAATAAGTTTCGTTAAAAGGGAACTTTGCTTAGTTGATTTGTTTTATTGTTATTTTCATTAATAATAATTTATTATTAATCTTTAATAATAATTGTAATTTATGTTAGTTATTATTATTTAATAATAGATTTTATTAAAAGTTTTTATTAATCATTTAGTAATTTTTATTTAAATATGATTAATTTTGTAGCAATATTTGTTAATGGTTATTGTTTTGAATATTGATTGAAATATTGCTTTGGATTATTAGGGTTATAGATAAAAAAATTAATTTATTATTTTATCATAGGTTTAGAGAACTATGTCCACTAGTGGTATAGTGAATTATATATATAATATTTTATTTAAGTCGAAATGGACATAGATTAGATTTAGTTGAAATTGTGGAGTTTTTGAAGTGTCCACTTTAATCAGGCCAGGTGTGAAGTATAAAGTGTGTATGCGAATGTAAGTTTAAATTGAACTTTTATTTAATGTCAAACATTCAAGTTTTCTTCTGATTGTATATGCATCTTTTCATACTGAAATTGGTTGTTTTCTACAATATGGTTTTATCTTTCCTAGATGTTGGGTTTGACAGTTTTATGGGTATTAGATGACCTAGGAAAGACAAAGGCTTGGGAATTATGTTTGGCATGAGTGTGGTCTGTTTATGTTGCAATTGACCTTATAGGTTCTTCTTGTATATTGTGAATTCAGTGATTATATTTATGTAGTCAATCCTGGTTTCTGTGATGATTCTGGATGTGTGACTAGCTGTTTATCTATGATTTGATCTAGGAGAGATCTTTGAGCCTAGGGTAGTTTACCTAGATATGTGTTAGGAGGTGGCTTGCAATAAGCACCAGGGCCTGCAAGTGGCTACCAGGATTACTTATTGTAAGTATCTTTAGTCAAGTGATAACTTAATAAATTAAGGGGAAATAAATGAACCTAATAAGATAAGTTCCTCGCCCATGCTTTAGTGCTAGTACAGACTAAGGTGGGAATGGAGAAGATGCTTTCCACCTTGAGAGGTGTGTGTCTATCATAGTTAATGGCTTCATCTGTACGAGAAGTCATTGATCTGTGTATGGTCACTTGAGTGCCAGGATCCAGAGTGATTACCAGGATGAGACTCAAGGGTTAGACATACATGATGACACCTGCCTATACATAGTCTAGTTAATCTACATGGTCGGATGCCTCTGGATTAGTCAGTCATACCTTTCACTACACTTGTTGACTTTGAGTTAGTAAGCTTTCAAGATTCCTTTCCTAGTAGTGTTTCTTGGTTTGATTTGATTATCAGATTGGGGTCTGATGTTATCTCCTCAGCACGGTGGGGTAGACCTTTGTGGTTCTACACGGACTGGTGGTAGTGATTCTTTACCATTTGAGATTCAATGTCCTTGTGTCGGTGCTTGGTGGTCTCTTTGCAGTTGGATCCTTGTGCTACTTCATTGATGTTCTTTCTTATATTCTTTATTTTTAATCCTGTATTGGCGTATCACATGTGATACCTAATCTGGACGTTGTATTATCATAGTTATATTTATTACTACATACCCTGTGACATGTGCAATGGATGTCGGTTTATGTATATGTCATGGATGACCATGAGGATTGTATTTATTGTTATATCATGTTATTGTAATCTATAAGTTATGGAATCTTTTGTTAGTGTTAGTTGTGTTTCGTTCTTAAGTAATTCTACATCATGGAACCCTTGAGTATTGTAATCTGTGATGGATGTTATTTTCAATGTGAGTAAATGGTTATTGCTTCCACTCTATTATTTATCTTGTTTGATAACTTTAGAAAAAAAATTGTTCACCAAACTTAGTAGCATGTTTAGGATTAAATTCTCTTGGGTTCCCTGGCGGGGCGTTACACCACCAATCTCAAGATTGGCATCTAGAGAGATAAATGCCTATCCACTAAAACCATCTTTATAGGAATTAATTTCAACAAGTATGGCCTCAACCTATATCTTCACCATATGCAACAACTGAGGTATAGCCAACCACACCAGGCATGAAATAAAAGGTCTCCACTAGACTAGGATCCCAATACTAGGAACCTCCACCATAAACCACAACCAAACCTCAGGCTCCTACCTTAAAATGTAAAAATCCTTATCATAACCTTGGAATCCCCATCAATAAGAAATTGGGTAAAGAAAACCCCAGTTACAAGGCCCACCAAAACAAAAAACTCTTCAACTCTCCAAAATACCAAAGAGTTATTGCATCTTTGTTCACACCGTAGTAGAAAGGAGCTGGCCAAAAAGGGGGAAACCCATATCCACACAATAAGGAGAGAGCCACAGGTGAAATAAAATACCAAAGAAATATAGGACTCCAATCGATCCCCCTTAAGAGGGATACCAACAAAAAGAACCTTCAATAACAAAGGAAAACCATTGCTACCATCATGAACAAGCTAAAAAGGCCAATGCATAGAGAACAATATAGAATAAATATCCAAAGTAGAATCTACCACCAAGATTGACCCTACAAGAATCAAACATAGCAGGCCCAACATCCATGAGGAAAGTTGGGTGAGGGATGAAAATTCTTGGATTGGGGGAAGTCTCTATAAAAATACCCAAAACATAGGCATGGCCACCAAAAAGAGCATTAATATGACATTAATCATATATATGACACCCAAAATATGGGGAAACTCATTATTGAGAAAGAAAGGTGCATAAGATATTGCATCCTCCATGTCCAATAGGTCCCCCTTTCCAAGCTTAAGTCCTTGCACGAGGGGATAAAACCTAGATGTAAGACAAACCCAACATCCATAACTACTAAATAATAATACACATGGGTCCCATTAGTCACAACACTAAGCTATGCCAACAACAAGTGAGGAAAACATAATACCCTCCAACCAGAAGAGAAGTCCTTCTACAAACAATCTCTATATTCATCTAAAGCCCAAAGAGGCAAAGGTCGAATAGGTAGGGTCAAAGCCAATTACTAAACCAACAAAAGAGCCCAAAACTAGTAACCCCAACTTGACACAAGGGAAGGGAGAAAGAGGGGCAAAACACTGGCACACCCTAATGATCCAAGCCTATTCAACACATGCGAAAGCAAAATAACACAACAGTGAGAGAGAGAATGCAAGATCTTTCATATATTTCATCAAATAGAACCATACATTCCAGGTTGTAAGGCCTTCCCGGTTACGGCCTGATATTACAATGAATTTAGAAGTCCTCAAACATGTGAGGATTTGTCAAAATCTCTACTTCTATCTTCTACCAACTCCTATCTCCAAAAACTGCCTCCTAAACTATAACCAAACAACTACATTTATACAAGAGTCTATTGAACTGAGTTGGCCTTCAAATCCATAATCAATGGAAGGAACGGTCAGATATGGGACCACATGCTTCCCAATGATGGATATCAACATTAAATCTATGACCCAACATAAATGCACAAGTCAGCCACAACAGAAACTAAAACTAAACCTGTTAGTAAGCAAGATAACTGAGCAGCAGATAAGCAATGCCGAGGGCCAGTGAAAAAATTGACCACACTCAATAACCAAAGGAAACCGACCAAATTGGTCAAAGTAGGAACCGAGCAACACAGACAAACTCCAAATTGGTTTTGGTGACACAGGATTTCCAAGGACCTGAGATGCTCTTGCATCACAACCCCACGATCACAGATAGATGTTCCCAAATGTAGAAATGCCCAAACTCTCTCTAATCCATATGGATTGTCATCCTTGTCTTGATCCCCATTCTTTGTATCTCCAAAATTTGAAAATCCCCTACTGATTCTATTAGATAAATAATTAATTTTCATTTATAGAAAATTATATATACTATTATCTTTTTCTAATACTACTATTCATCTAGAAGTTGCACTTGCAATTATAAAGCTTTACTTCATATAATTTTTAGATTACTTTATGATCTTCTCAAATATTTAAGCTGTATAAAAGAATAACAAAGATAATTTGACCAAAATAACTTTCCAATTCTTCTTCTTCAAATTAATTATCGTCAATGGGCCATTGGTTTGCTGGTGAAGTTGAATGGCTCACAATGAGCCCACCAGGGATCAAGTCTTGCCGAGTGCAAGGCTCCAACATCATAAGGGATGAGGTTGGGATCATGCCCCAGGTGAATTTAGTAGCGTGGATGCTCCTCAGTCCTTGGCTCTAAGCTAAAGAGGTTTCAGGCATGAGTGGGCCCATATTGGGTTCCTAAAATGTCTATGGTGGCCTTCACTAGTTGGTACCATCGTAGGTATTATGCCTTCGTTGGGCTACGTCGCAGGTCTGAACCCTCCAACAAAAAAAATAAAATTAATTGTCAAGATTATATCATTGACCTACATTGTACTATGTAAATCATTGAAAAATCTACATACCTAATATAAATCTCTTATTACTTTTTATTAATTCCACTATGTTTTAGTGCTTTTAGGTAGATATTATCAGTGTTTCAATTTTTAGTTTTTGTAATTTTTGTTTTGATTAATAATAAACAAAATTATTTTAAAAAGATGCCGCTTCCTCCAAAAATGTATCCTTTCAAATAAATTAACAAAGGAATTATTGGTTAGGTCGAGGAACGTCATTACAAGGCCAACAAAGTGCACACTAAAATGATTAGTTCTGATTATCTAAGAACATCGGTTATATCAAATTCATGGAATGAAGTTTGAAAAATATCATTAAATATGGTCTTCCACATTGTCCCTATCAGCCTAGAACTTGATGGTCATATTGGCCATTTTTTTCACTTTTGAACCATATATGATAGGGGGAAAATTTATAGGACCGTATGGATTGACATGCTAAATTCTTATAAAACCATAAATATGACACTTATATTTATTAATAAACCATCAAAATTTGTTATAGATAATGCAATATTTTATTAAATAATATAAATATATGTTATTTTATAATATATATTTCTATTTTATTTATTATATATTCATATTAATTTAGAATCTTTTTAAAATAGAATATTTAAATTTTAGAAACTTGCTAACAAATTTAAAATATTATTATGCAATATACATGTTTTGATATCATTTATTTTATATTTATATTAATGTAGAATTCTTTTAAAATAAAGCATATAAAATTAGAAACTTGCTTAATTAATTTATATTTTCCATATATATATATATATATATATATATATATTGTAAAGGTGGCAATGCCACTTAATATATTATAATATACTTTTTTTTTACATAAACTGGATCTAGAATAAGGAGCTCCCTGAGAAAAGACCCAGAAGAAAAACTCCGTTTGTTACCCCATCAAGAAAAAACCAAAAAAGGGAGAATGGCGAGGTGAAGTAAAAAGCCCTCCTAACCATAATCCCTATATACATCAAATATAAGAGTTTGGAGTTATAGAACTCAGCCTAACTTAAATACAGTGATAGGCCTGATGGGAAAATATAATTTTTCGAGAACATAGGAAAGTACCTATACTAATTACAATGATATGCCCGATGGGCAAATACAATATTCTGAAAATATAGAAAGAAATAGAAACATTAAGCCCCCTAATGGTAGAGACAAAAAAATGGGAGAGTTGGCCACCAGTGAAAATAGAATAGGTGTCAAAAAAACCTTCACCGAGATCACTGCTTGAGAGAGAGAGAGAAGCAACTGCAAGTCTATACATATCTCTCCAAGAGCAAAAACTGAAGATTGTCAAGTGGTACAATGCAGGCACAACATGATTGAAAAAACCTAAAGATAGCATAGAATGAAGAACCAAAAAATGAAATTCATAGCATAATGTGTTGGCAAGTTTGCTATAGTGATGTGTTGGAAAGTTGGCTTTCAGTTGTTTTCAGTTGGGTTTTGTTCGCAATAAGCCAGAGAAGTTATCTCTTGCAGTTAGCAGTTTTGTTGGAGAGAAGGAGGTTGTTTTGGTTGGGAGCCAGGTTCAGTTTTTAGGCTTATGACTCTATGCCCAATGGATCTATAAGGCAACTAGTTTATGATGCTTAGCAGGCAAGCACTCCATAGAGGTCGCCAGAATGTTGTCATATTTTTACTCACCCTTGGAGACCTAATTACTAGATGAGCTACTGTACCCTAGTTTGCATTATTAAGTGATCTTGCTTAATATTTGGGTTCATTTCATTTGCAAAGTACATGAAGGGAAAAGAGATAAATTTATGCATCTAAGATTACATGTACATATATCAATGTTAAGCATGCTGCAAAAGGGAAAGAACTGAAAAGAACATCTGTCTGAGCTCACACATGCTGTGAGCATATCCATTGCCAGAAAGGCATAAATGAATGCAAATATACATATGAAATTAAGCATAGATGCAGGTGTGCTAGACATTTCCTGGTAAGGAGTCTGTCTCCACTGTGTTCCTAGTGTGCTCTTGCGATCTTGAACCTACAAAGAGAGAGAAAAGAAAGGGGTTAGATCCTTTGGATCTAAGCAATGCCTGATATCATAGAATTTATCTATAAGCATGCATACGTGCACCCAGCTATACACCTCTAGGAAGGGATGTGCTTAGGATAGGTGTATAAAAGAGGCTCTGGAAATAAAAGAAATACCATTTTTTTCACTAATATGTTTGTTCCATGTGCAGATCACAAGCCAAAGAGCACCCATGATCAACATTCAGTGAGTGAAGCAATATCAGTGGGCATTCAATAAATGAATAACAAGGATCATCCATATTGTGGCATGAACATGATGAATATGATGATTCAGCATCAATGAGGATCAATCAAGTAACAGGGGCATGATGTTAGTTAAACTATGATAAATGAATAACAGGGATCTACCATGGCATCAAAGCAAAATAAAGCTAGAATCAGGGCACACAAATCTATGTACTAGATAAGGCACACTGCAACATAGATGTATCTCAGTAGTATAATGCCTTCAGAGTGTAACATGGCAAAGCAATAAAGCTTTTAATAACCAGCAGGGTTTACGCAATAAACATTCAATAAGTAGCTCAGTCATGAGGAACAGACTTTAGATTTAATAAGTGTTAACACCATGGATGTAGAGAGTCATCAAACACAAGCATCTCAAGATGGAATGACAGTTACAACAATGCAAAGACAAAGGATAAAAGTCAATGCTTGCAAGCTAACATCCTTTATATGAACAGTGGTGCCATCAAGATATAATGAAATAGGCCATGCCAATCAAGTCACAACAGCAAGATCGGGCCCCAATTTCTCAAACATCGAGCATTCTGACAAGCATGGCAATCTTCAAGGATCAATAATCAATACCCACCACAACAAGAATGCTCAAAATAGAGCTTCACGGGCTACATGGATCTCAAATAGAAAGCCATAATAGTAAGCAAGTGTTTATCAAATGACATAATAGAGTAGTAGCAGTGAGGTCAAGTAACAGTGAACAGTGAAAGGTAATAGCAAACATAGAACATGTACTCTAGCAGCATAATAAGTTCTCAGGCTGTTGAGACAACAATGCCACATATTCAAGCATGAAAATTATGTCAGGGAATGGCGACAACAATGAGCTTGGTCTTAGTAGATCGTGCCCTTGAAGACAATGGGGTCAACATATCCAAGTAATGCACAATAAGACCAATACAATGACGACATATTTGTATATGGAATCATGCTAGCTATCAATGAATCAAACATGCAAAGGCTCATAACATTCCCTTATCAATAAATAATCAACAGATATATCAAGGAGCGGTCAACAGAGTTCACAATTTTAATAGAAATATCAATTAGATGGAAGAATCAATATATATGATCGAATCAATACAGCTGCCGAAGCATCAATAAATGGTGATACATTAGGCACCCAAAGCTTACGGGACTGGCACCAACAAGTAAATCAAGCACTCATAGCAATAGTTTTGAGCCACCACAAATGTGTGGAGCACCAATGTCGTGCCCTGACCTGGCTCACGGGTCAATAAGGATAGAAAAAATAGTGAGTACAAAGTGCCCTAGCTCATGGCTCATTGAGCATATGGTGTCCATGCTAATACACTCAAATAAGATATAGTGCCAATCATTCCAATGCAGAGAAGTAAATTCAAACATTAGATGATTCCCTAGGACCATAAGGAAGATGTCACAATAGTGTTAATAAAGCACAAGAATAACAGTAAACATGGCATGATTATGGTGAATATAACATGCATCACAGATACGGTGCCCTAGCTGTTAATAGAGATACCATTATCTATGAAAATTCAAGTAGAGAATTCAAGTAGCTTGGTGCCAAGACACAACTTCAAAAGATAAATATGACAGTGCCCAAGTAACAGTGCCATGAAAGAACATCCAAAAGCCGTGCCCTAGAAAATGCCATAGAACCAAATAACAATGCCTTCCAAATATGTAGAGAAATGAATGATAAAAGATCAAGTGCCTACCTCCAAAATGTCAATGCCACAAAGGAGAAAGACTACTGTTTCCAATTCCAAGCCCAGTGGAGCTATGAGTGGAAGAATGGCAACTTGCCAAGTGTGGACTGGAGAAGTCACAGTGCCAGCTACTGTTTCTTTCATTTTGTGAAAGAGGGGTTTTCATGTTTTGGTTGATTAATATATTCTCCCCTTTTCCTAGGGTTGAGAATTATTATTTCTTCTTTGCTAAGTATTTCAAAGGGCATGGGTTTTATTTAAATGTAGGGCTATTGATATATTTATCCTTTTTCTTAGGGGTTAATCTATTAATTGTTTTTATTTTGGATACCAATGTAATATCAAGCATGGTGCAAATTGAGAGTCATTTATTGACTTAGGAGGTAAAATTTTAAATCCATGTGTATTTTTTTAACATGGATAAGGGGGTTAATGTTTTAAATGTAAATGTCATGGCTCATATTTTTATTGTAAGATATTGACAAGTGGTGTTTTTATAAACCATTGTCAAATATCATTTATTGAGCATGACTTAGTGGATAGTAGGGTCATTCCTTTGACTAGCTATTTTTAGAGGTCCCACTTTCCTCACCCCCTAGAATCTCAGGAACTTGGCACATGAATTTGTGATGGCATTCATGGGCCTATTTGCAGTTATTTTCCATCTTTAGGAGGTGGTGGTCATGAATGCAGATGCAGATAGGTTTTTTTTTTATACCTTTCACTTTTTGTGATGGAGGCTAGTTCTTCCTTCCCTCTTTCTCAGAGGTGAAATTTTGTAGCTCATGGAGAAGCAGATTGAGTTATTTGGCTCCTTTCATTGAAGATAATATAGTATTCCTTATGTTCCTATTATTTTTTGAGTTTTCCTATTTGAATTCATGTCAAAGTTATTGTGATCTTGCCATCCTTTACCTTACATGTCTATTCAAGTTGAATGTTCAAGAAGGTGTTTTGTAGTTATTGTTATAATCTGTTTAGACTTGGTTTTAAGTTGTGGAAATTTTCCCTTCTTTTAACATGAATACCTCTTTATTTCAAGAATTGTCAAGGCAGATGGGATCAAGTTGTGAGTTACCAGACTATCCTAAGTGTCATTGTGATTTATTTTTCAATCTGTGGATCTGCTAAGTTCGGTGAATCACCTTAGTTTTAGTTTCAATTTCATGCACTCTCTCTCCCTTTTCCTTCAAAGTTTAGTTCAGTTTCAGGTGATTCAAAGGGAAGCTAGCCCTTAATCTGGAGGTCTATTCTTAAATAGGTTACCCACAAGTTGAGAATAGTCCCATGTTTCATGGGATTGCTAGGTTCTACACTTAGCCATACTCGGGTGCAATCCTTAGTGACAATAGTCACTTAGCTAGACAATGTAAAATGGTGACTCATGTCAATGTGCCAAGGAATATAAGGCCTCCAGTTATTTGTGACTCTTGTAACAAGGTTGGACATATCTCAAAGTTCTATAGATCAAGGATGCAAGGTCAGGAAAGCCCTAAAAAGATGAATGAACTAGTATTGGATCCCGAAGGAGAAGTTAGTTTTGTAAAAGCCTCAGTTGATGTGAGCTTAATTTGGTTAGAAGGAAAGAAGGAAAAAGTTGATGAGTATGTATTGGATGCATCCATATTGGATGCACCCTCTACATCTGAATGAATGACCCTCAGGGTCATAGGGGGAGCTAATTTAGCTCTAAACCCCTGCATGACTGGTATACTCACTCTTTGAGTATGCACCTTTGAACTTAATCTTTTAGAGACTAAGGGAACCTTCATGCAAGAGCACATTAGCTGATTTTCAGTAGAATGAAATATATAAATCTTTAAGTGATAGCCTGGTTTATACAAAAAGCATTAATGGTGGAATTTTCACTTTAATTTCATAGAAATATTTTTGATTACTCATTGCATTCAAATTCAGAGCAACTGGAGAGTAGAAAGATCTTTAGAAGTTATTGTGAAGACTTGCAGATTGATCTATCAGTGATTAGCAGTACATTTGATCAGTTGTAGATACCCTAGTTCATCGCACCAATTCAGAAGTCTTCAGATTATCTCAGAGAACATTTGGAAAGTGATAGAACAAGTAAGTGATGGCCACTCCCATAGTATTTGATGTTGCAGAAAAGAAAATATATGTGTTTAAGAAGCATCCATTTAAATCCACCCTAGATGATTTAGAGGGAGCATTCTCTCACATGCCCATGGCTGTTATGCATGTCGAAGCCATTAGGGCATACATTTACTGCAAGAAGGAACCACTAGGATTGGACAAAATAAGGACACACATGGAAACCATGCTAAAGCAAGACAAAAGGGTGACCCCACAATAGTGGGTTACACTTTTTTAGACATGCTGATTTTTGCTAAAATAACACATTTTTAATAAAATATGATGATTTAAGCCTTGAGAGGTTCCATTTGAAGGAATTAATTACAAATGGGTAGCTCAAAGCCTCTTAGATGAAAAAAATATTGATATAACATCTATACTCCTCATTCATACCTACAATGGAGTCTCCTACGCACCTATTAAAATGCTGACAAAAAATCACTTTGACTTTATCTTTTTGTAGATAAAATGAATCCATTTGAAAAATCTATGTAGTAAGGTACTATTGAGAAAAATCTTTCCAACAATTATAATGTTAATATATATTAAGTTTATTATGACTTTGTTTTTTTAGTTTTACTAAACATAGATATTTAACCGTATGTCTTCCTCTATGCTTGACGCTTAAGGAAAAATAGTAAATGAGAGAAAAAAAATTCTAAAAAATATCTATGCCCTAGGTATTGAAGTTCTCTTTCTATTAAAAAAAATAAAAATGAAATTGGATAAATACACAACACATTATAAGCTATGTAGTCAAGGTATGTCAAAATTACAATTTAGTCAACTTCAAACGTTAATAAAATATGAAATAATCATGATAATGTCATCAAACCAATTGCATGCCCTGCATATGGATGTTAAAAAACTAAAGTCAAAAGAATCACATTGATTTGTATTTTAGAACAAAAGTTATGCTCTATGAAAATAATGTAACTCTTTGAAAATGACGTTTTCAACAACATACCAGTTTTTGTGGGAGAAAGAAAAAATCAATCAAATCAATTCAAAAATAAAAAATGAAAAATATATTTAGAATCTAGAAATAAAATCTTAAAAGACTCTAATTTACTTCATCTTCCAATTCCAAATGGTTTAATGAGAATATGCATCTGAATCTGAAAGTTTTTCTCAAAATGTAGAGTTCAGTGTTTGTTTAGGCAAAAAAGTGTAACCCACTATTGTGGGTTCACCCAAAACCTTCTTAGATGAATATGTGAAGTGGAATGATCACCCTATAGTGGAGTATGCTATGGCATATGAGTTCTATGAGATAGAATGGATTAAAATACTTTTGAGCAGAATTCATGATGACCTATTTTGGATAGGTGATGTGCCATTAAGAATCACTAGTGACCTAATATATGAGATGACGGGCCTATCTAAGACTGGCGTCATCCTTCCTATGGGCAAGGATGTCAGAATTTTTTTTGATCAAACATGTAAGTCAAGGAGTGATAGGTATGGGATGACAATTGAGCCTATTGAGCAAGCTAACATCAAATTGATGTCCATGATACTTGGATATAGGTTTCATCACACTAGCAGGGTGAATAGTGTGTTTGCGGGCACAATTATAGAAGCCATTAGACTTGTGAAGGAAGATGGAGAGTTCAATCTGTGTGAGATATTCTGCACATAGTTGATTGATAACATCAAGGCAATCAAGCATGATAAGACCAAGATATTCAAGTTTGGGTCTTTGATCATTTACATGTACCTTCATATAGTTGGGAAAGTATTAGATTTGTATTTGGATAAGTCCATTCCAACCATGCCACATATATCTAACAAGGCATCCACTGAGAGCACATTGAGAGATTACTAAACATTGGAGTTGAAGACCTTCAAGGCCAAGATGCAAATGAGGTATAGAATTCCAGAAAACATTGTTGAAAAATATAAGGATACTATCTGCTTTATGGTTGAAACAGACACAACATGCATGGAGGTAGTTGAACCAAGAACAAAGTGGATCCAACCACTTGGATATGAAGTCAAGGAACCAATCTTGGAAGATTATGCATGAGTATTACTTTCAGCACCTAAGGACCTTAATGAACCTAGGTTCGGTACTTATGAGGAAAAGAAAAGGGAAATTGATGCAGTTCTGAACAGCGCAACAACTAAGAGGAAAGCCTCTAAGATTATGTCTGAGATGCTCATAATTCATGAAGTAACACAAGAATGCCTAGACAAAGAAAGGGAATAAAAGATTGCTTTGGAAATTAAGAGCACATCCATAGTGGAAGCTAAGTCTGATGATCCCAAGATTAAAAAGATAAAGATTGAGAAGACTAATGATCCAAAGGATAAACAGGGTAAATTTGATGATATTAGTCCTGCACCCACTGTTATAGTTGATGTTGAGTCAACAAATGCATCTCCTAAGATGCCCAAGAGGAGAAAACAAACCGCCATAAGTCACCCTTCAGCTAGAGCCACAAGAAGCAAATTTAAAAATGTGTAGCCACCTCCAAAAGTAGGATTCCTACCTAGTCTTGAAGTGTTAAGGACTAGAGTAGTAGAAGAAGGAGGGCTAGATTAGATAGCCAAGTTTTATGAAAAATATCATGAAATTGACAAGTTAGAGATTCATGAGATGCTGATCAAACACATGATAAAATTCAAGAAGACACTTCTTGAATTGAAGATAGCTATCCCAGATAAGGTAAGGGAGATTATGGATACCTTGAAGAGACAAGCCATTGAAGAAGACTTTAGAATCAGGGAACAAACACTGGATTACAATCTTCCAATATGTTCTGTTGAAGAAAAGACACTAATATTGAATTTGGTGAAGCTGCACTTAAGGACAAAGATGAGAACACTACACATTATGAACAAAGACTATGGTCTGATAAAAAAGGAAACAAAGAAGGCCTTTGAGAAGGTATTATTAGAGCAATAGATGAAACCTCCACCTGTGCCCATCACTCAAGCACCTAGTGAGAAAGAAAAATCAATAGAGACCACCAATATACCATTTAAAAGTCCTTAGGATTCAGTGCCTACAGTGGTAACACCTATAGAGGCAGTAAAGTCTGCGCCCATGATAGAAACACAAAAATATGAAACAATCTTCATTAACAATGTAGAGATTGCAATGGCAGCCATAGAAAATGACTTGGATAAGTTTGAGGAAGCCTTTATGAGCACACAAGAGGATGAAACTCTATGAGAGGAAAATTCACCCAAGCTACAGGAAAAAGTATTAAAAGAAGATATAACAGGCCAAAGAGATGAAGAAGAGAAGGAAGAAGAAAAGGAGGAACATGACACAAAAAAGAAAGATGCACATATGGTTACAATGACTGAGGTAATGGATGTCAACCAAAGATCACTTCTTACCCCAAAACCTTCAGTATCATTGTTGTCAATTTTGACACTAGAGACCACAAGGTTAGACTCTTGGGGAGAAGAAGACGTGATTAAGATCAGTGTCTTAGCTATGGAAAAGGCCGAAGAAAAATAATTAATGAGGAATCCCCTCGTCGTAGAATTAGTAAACATTTCGAACAATTTCTTGCCAAAGGACAAGAAAGTGTTAGAGATACACTCTATTGACGATGTAAGTACAATCATCTCACATTTCAAAAGTAAATTCTCAAGCCTTGAAGAATCTACATCCCTAGTTGCAGAAGAAAAATACTCGAAGAAGAGGTTGAGTGAATTAATGAGAAACTTTTCACTTGACCTAAGCTCACTCAAGACTAGTCAAGCATCCTTCAAAGAGTTTGCAAATCAAGGAAGAAGAATCATTTTTGAATGTATGGATTAGGATAAGCTTACTGATGCCCATTTCAAGAAAATAAAAGAGGCAGAAGCTATGATTGAGAAAGTCAAGGGTTCAATGAAAGACACATCCACAAATGTAAACATGTGTAATAATGTATACCAAGGACAAATAGAAAAGATTGAGTAGGAAGACAAAGAGATGTCAAAGATCAGGGCAAGGCAAACACAACTCAGGAATGTTCTTGTGACCTCATTAGATATTCTTAATCAGAACATCAAGGACATAGATTCCACAATGGTAACATATGATCATGGTCCTAACATTGACTTGAAGAAGATGGAGAAGCTAAAGTATGCACTATGCGCCCATCTCCAGATAGTAAACTCCTTGATCACATTTTGGAAGAAGGAGATCCAAAACCTAAAGGTAGCATATCCAGATGTTTTCCCTTAGTGAGTGTATGTAGATAAATTTTTTGAAACACCTTTGTCATTAATGTCAAAGGGGGAGTTGTGTATAGAATATGGATCATAATATGTATAGGGAGATATAAGTATATGTATAGAAGACAAAAAGTTTTTTTGTATTAAGGACATTTAGCAACTTGGCCATATTCCTTTGTTTCCATCAATGAAAAAGGAGGAGATTGTTGGTAAGTTGGCTATACTAATGTATATGACTTGATATAATGTTGTCATTATGGAAACAAAGTCATATAGTAGTTTGGAGTTAGCGCACTTGATGAGAAGATCATAAATTGGTTAACTATTGAAGATTGGACAATGTACAAGGTTCTTGCAGCTTAGAGCATTAGTGCATGTGCGTACGACCAAGTTATGGTATGCACCCTAGAAGATAAGTTAGGTAGACTATATTCATGCTTAGTCTATGAGTGCATGATCAGATATGCAAGTATGAGGGAGATATAGATAGATGAAGTTACACAACCAGTGAGTGCTAGTGAAGAACAAAGTATCATGTGAAGGATGTTGACCCTGTTAGGAGTCTATTACAAACATATAATGTATCAGTCCTGATTAAGGGACTATAGGCCTTGTTAGAAGCCTCAACCCTGTTAGGAGTTGTACAAAATGTGACTACTAGATGAGCCCACTACCCAAATAAATAATGTAAAATATACATTGATTACAAAAATAGGTTAAGGTACATAACCTTATACTGCTTGCATCAATATCTCTTCATTGCTCTTTCACTATCGCTATTACATATGCTTCATATATTTCGCATCATATCACTTGTCCACACTATTGTGTTCCTTCTTAAAATTACAATTACAATTGCATTTGAATTTATACCAATAGCTTTATCCAAGAGTTAAAATCTAGGATGTTGTCCCTTTATATTGTTAAGTCATTATTTTGATAAACAAAATAATCCCTTAACTCTTTACTAGTTCTGTCTTCATATTCTATCTTGTCGGCTTGACACTGTCTTCAGTAAAACTGTCATAAATTCTTCCGTACATGCCATACTGACTTGCCCTCTGAGATGGGTGATCAATAGACATCATAGATTCTATGTTCAAGTGCACAAGCACTGAACTTACTCCATTCAACATCACAAACAAAAACTATGTGCAAGTACACCTGTAAAAACACTGTCTCACACTTAGACAAATTTGCAATGCGCTCTGTCATACTTTCTCTCTTACCTATGTGATCTTCATGTGGATCATATGTTTCCATAATGACAACATATATGTAATCAACTCAACCAAATTTCTGACAATATCCCCCTTTGTCATTGGTGGCAACATATGAGAAAATTGGCTAAGTGTACAACTGAAAATCTCAAAATTGTTCAAAATTGTGGCCATAGTATAAAATACATACTATCCTTATAACTCCTTAAAACATTATTATCTCAGATATGCTACTCCCCCTAAGAGTAAAAATCCTTATCATATACAATCAATTTTCTTCTATATATCTCTCCCCCTTTGACAACAATGACAAAATAAGGTAGGGAGGGTTACAAAATTGTATCACAAAAGATTATACGTCAATTCATTTATTGCAAAGCCGGTAGGCTTGCAGCACAATCTAAAAAATCTATCTTCATGGCTTCTATCTCCTTCTCCCATGATTTCTTAATGGAATCTACCACATTAAGTGATGCACTCAGTCCATAAGAAGCTATTTCACATGCTTGGAGGTTTTCAAAGTTAAATTTATGAAAAGATGTTTTAGCTGATAGACATTCTTCCAACTGCTCTTCAATAATGCTCAACTTCATAGAAGCATGCTCTCTCAAAAGAGTGTATCTTCTCAATTTCCTGTCTCTCTCATCTTGCACAACTCTGATTTCATCATAAAGCTTCTGAACTTTCTTCTCAACATCACATACCTTCACATTGGGGCTAGACAAAAGGTTTGTTTCATTCAAAATTTCTGATTCCTTCAACTTTATCTTTTGATCTTCTTCTGCTATCAAGGTCTCTAATTTTGTACACTATATGTACAAAGATTTACCTATTTCCAAATGCTTCCTCAAATCCTTGATATAGATATCAAGAGTGTTGATATCATTTCTGATATTCTAACTGATGTTCAAAAGCATTCTAGCCTTATAGGTTGCTTGTGCTTTCACTTTTGCAATATCAGACAAGTTTGTGAATTCATTATCAAAGATGCTCATTACCTTCTTTGCTTTCTCCATAGGGTCTGCTTCTACAATTTGTGTAGTTACAGTACTTTGTAACTTCTCAATTAGTTCTTTAAGACACCCTTCAAGACTCTTCACTTTCTTACTCTTGCTAATGATTTTATTCAAGGATGTGATCAATTCTAACTGATCATCATCATCTACTTCTTTTCCCAAATTCTCAATCATCGATCCAATTTGAGTCTTCTTTCCAGTCTCAGGAGTAAGAATGATATCTTCTTTGGTGGGAATGGGAACTTGTTCCTCTATTACTGGTGGTTCCACAACTATTGTCTTTGTCATCTCTTCTTCTTTTTTAGCTTCTTGTTCTTCAAAGGCCGAATTGTCAACAATGTTCTCTAAATTCTTGAATACATTTTCATTAGTATCCAAGGTGATTTTTGTACCTTCTACATTCATTATTTCATCTTCAATATTAATAGCTGGAGAAGAGGGAATGCCCTCTTGTACTTTCTCACCTACTTGCTTTGCTGTAACTGATGATTCTCCAACATATTCTACCACAACCTTGATAATAGCCTGTTCTATCTCAGAATTGATTTCTTCATATCTGCCTCCCATAATCTGAATTGTTCTCCTTTTGGTTCTCATATGGGTGCTTAAGGCTTTCATGATCTGATTGAAATGTGTTTCATCTCTTATTTCACAAAGCTTCCTCACATGCTTTTCTCTGATAGTTATGTCCTCCTTTGATGCTCTCTTCTTCCTTTTTAGAAGTTTGTTATATAGATCATCAGGTATCTATCCCTGAATAGTATCTAACTTCTTATTAGTCAAAATCATATGCTTCACATCTACATTCTCCAAATTAAGTCTGTCAGTATAATCATAAAGATCATAGTATTTGTTCATTCATGCTAAGTCACCATTCTCAATGATATGCTCATTAAGCTTTTCAACTTTTGTTTCCAAGCTTTCTTCTTAGTAGTGACATCATCTTTTACTTCTGCAATCTTTCTTGGAACTACTTGCACTAGAGTTTTATGTCTCTTTCTTGGTCCAGTAGCACTTTCCTTAACTCTTTTGCTAGGTGTGGAGGAAGTGGATCTAGTAGACATCTTTGCTTCTATGTCCTTCTCAATTACTTCCACTTTCACCTTTACTTGTGGTTGTTCTTGTTGCACTAGAATTGATGATAACGGAGGGATAGACAAAACTTCTTTTTGTCCACTTTCTCTAATTGCTGCTACTGTCTACTTTGCTACCAAAAACTCTCGCTCTGTCCTTCCTATGTCTTTTAGGATTTTCTTAATAGTGCTCTCAACTCTCTTCTTAGATTACTTCTCTTCAATTAGGATCTTTGCGGAGTTGAAGTTCTCCTCAAAGGTTCCAAACCTATTACACTGAGTGTCCAACTTACACTTAAGTAACTTGCTAACATACTCTTCAGTCTCTACCTCAGATATCTCATAGACAAGAGGGTTTATGAACTCTATTCTAGGCTCTACTGCTTCAATATAGGTAAATTCAGTATGCACCATAAAACATACATCATCTTTATATTTTTCAACAAGAGACTTAGGGATCCTTGCTTTGCTAGACACAATATTTTGAAATGTCTTAATAACAAGTATTGCACTCTTATTTACACTGTGAATAACATGTCTTCTATATACTAGGTTAATCCTTTCCATTGTATTTTGTCCATCATTCCAGTCATTTCCTATGGTGTAAGGAAATCTCCTCAAAAGATGAAAGAACATATATGTAATTAGGGATGAGAACCTAAACTGTGTATACTTAGTTTTCTTAATCTTCTCCAAGTTCTCAAACAATTGAATTCTTAGAATTTCACACATATAAACTTGTGCCCTGTCAACACACATTAGATAGGCTGCTTGTACCATTCTAGCTGCCATGTCATCCTCTCTTGAATTTGCACAAAACTTAGTAGTTAGGATCGTGCATAAGTATCTCACATCATCTTGTTTGATTTTACTAATCACAATTCCTCTACCATTATAGGATGAGTTTGTGTTATCAATGACTATTTTCCTCATGGTTTTCTCAGTTAAAAGAATAGCTCCAGTTTTAGATAATCCAGTGACTTCATGAATCAAATCATCTGTAATATCTATCACTCTATCTTCTAGCCAAAACTTTCCATTATGAATTCTGCTCAAGATAATCTTAGTGCATTATTCATTATCAAATTCATACTGTAATCCATACTTAACAATTTCATTATGTTCCAAATATTCAAAACCTTGTTTTAGTGTCATATCCTAATTGTAAATCTTTTGATATTCATCTATGAAATCACTATCACTCATTGTCTCTAGTTTGCATCCAAGATAACTTATGACATTTTCTAAGTGTAAAACTCCATCTGGTACGAATGATAATGCAAACCTAGGGTCTTCTTCCTAGAGTTCTACTGGTTCCCTTTTCAATTTAGGTCTATTCTTATCTCTGACATTGTGTATTAAGGAAACATCCATGATTTCTTCAAATTCCTTTACTGATTCAAAGATTTGTCAAGTAAAATACCTTAATTTCATGATTTTAGGGCTTGTGTAGATTAAGCACAAAATTCTTCTCCAAATCCTTACAAAATGCTTTCAATCACTAATCTTTGATCTCCTTGACACTTTAATTCACTTTGATTATCAAATAATACTGATCATAACCTTTTATTAATTCAATCTCACTTAGGTCTGACATCGCATTCAATTCTTTTGCTGCTTCTTTTTGAAAAGCTATCTCTGCTAACCTGCAAAACTTAAAACTTCTTGCGATCTTGTAAAACATAATATTTTTCTTTGTGCTCTTAACCATAGCATTAGAACACCATAAAATACCTTGCATTAACTACACAAGACTCAGTTCATCATATATCTACTTCTACACTTAATCTAAGTTCCTATTCTACTACAATTTACATAAATTAAGTACTTTGAGATAGGTTAGGTAAAGATTCATTATTACCTTTCAATAATTCACCTTCCTAATTACCTTCAATGTTGAATATGTCTCCTTGATCTATGCTTTTGATAAACTTTACTTCATCTGAATTACTACATCATCCTTTTTGACTGTTACCTGCATCTTCATTTCTTCTTGCATGATTTCTGGGATTAGGATTAGGATGAAAAACTCTATTGTTCATTCCATAAAACCTTGTTGTATGTCCAATCTTATTGCATATCTGACAAAAAATTCCATTGTTTCCATATCTTTGTCCAGGTTGATTGATTTGTGATCTATTGGAAATAGGAGAGATAAATACTGAGAGGGGAGGGGTGAATCAGTATCCACTAAAACTTTTACTTAGATCCCTTCAATACTGAATATGTAAACTGTATTTACTAATCAAAATAACTCGCATGAAACAATTACATAGATAACTTATGAAAGTAAATAAACATAAACTCATCAATGTAATCACATAGCACAAGTATTTTGGTAACATAGAAACCCTTGTAAGAAGGTAAAAATTGCGATGGGGATGACACCCACAAATTCTTCACTACTGCAGATAGAAAAGTGTTTGCCTGTTAAGGCTACAATTATGATCACTTCTAGTGATCTTACCCTATTAGGAGTAACATGTTAGATCAGCTAGATCTACCTAGTTATAGGATTTAGCAACACAATTAAGTATGCACTCGGTTAAGAGATTTACAATATGACTGTTAAATCCACTCGGTTAGGAGAATTTAATAACTCTATTAAAGTTGTTAGAGAGCAATACAAAAGTGTATCTTCTCTAATTGATAACTATATTTGTCTGATATAGATCATCTAAATACTATTTATATATCACCTTGCATGTGTAGATTTTCTGCTCTGTGATGCTCGGTTGCCTAGTCAGTTCTAAATACTTTCTCTGAATACAATTCTGCTCGGTTCTATTTGTTCTTCTTGGTTTTGTCTAATAACCTTTAGAATTGAAGTAGGAAATAGCTTGAAGTGCATACAATAACATTCAACCCCCTAAAATGATATGAACACACTGAATTTATAGTGTTCTAGTTTTGCTGCTTAAGCAAAAATTAGGTTAAGCAAAATTGATAACCCTAACATCTACTATGTACAAAAATAGTTAAGATCAAATCTTTACATTGAGATTCTCATCACATTTAATGAGTATCTATACATTATATGCTTCCTTGATCTTGCTTACACATGTGTCAATCTGTTGTAACCGTCTGTCTTGAAAATTGTGCCTTCACTGATTCTTAGACCGTTTCTGTTTCCCTCGGTAAATGCTTGTCTAGACTGCTCGGTGTTGTCTAGAAGACTCAGTGTATACTGACCATCAGTGTCAGTGTGTATCATGCTTGGTAGACTGGTTGATGCTTCGGTGATTACTGTTAACCAACTGTTCTGTGAAGCATTACCGACTTCCCTGTCTCCTTGTATTTGCCAACCAGTGCAGTATAGATAACTGACTAATGATTTTGATACTAAGTGACAATAAATGCTCAATAGAGATAACATGATCTGTAGTTTCTAGCAATGTGTCTAACCTTGTTGCATCTATAACATACTACTCCATTTTTTTTGTTCATATCTTAGTAGGTTTCTTATCTGCATTGTTAGTATTCCTAAACATTCTACTACCATCATTATTTTCAATAAATTTAGGTTTCCTACATTCAATAGCTCTATGTCCAAAACCATGACAATTGTAACAATAACCATTAAGAGGTTTAAATTGTTTACCTGTGCAATCTCTCTTCATATGACCAATAGTATTACAAGAAAAACATCTACCTTTGAATTCTCTTTGCATACCTTTGGGTGATTCCTCTTACTTTGGTGATTCTTCTTCTTTAAGTGTATCTTCAGATTTGTTGATCTCATTAGGCTTCTTCTCATCTATGCTTTCAGATATCTTCAGATCTGGTTCCTTTCCTTCATCATTTTCTTTAAAAGTGTTGAATCCAAGACCAGTCTTATCATAGAATGGTTTTTGATAAGATATTTGTTCATCAATCTTCTCACTAGTTGAATATAGCCTTTCAAGTTGTTGGTTGGATTGAGTCACTTCACCTTTCACAATATTATTGTATTTCTCAAGCTCTTCATACTACAAATTGACTTTCTCAAGTTCAGATGTTACTTTACAAAGTTTAGATTTTAGACCTTAATATTCAATCTTTAGACTTTCATTCTCAGATTTTAGATTTGCTTCATTCTTTCCATTTCCATCTTTCAAACTAAGCTTCAAATTTGCTATCTTTAGTTCATGCTTAAGGATCTCATTTTCTTTTTCTAAATTGTCATCACAATCTTCAATAAAAACTTCGGATTCCTTTTCAGATCTCAGATCTTTCAATTTGTTTTTCAGTTTCTCAACGAGGTTCTTTGCATCATCATACTTTCTTTTCAAAGTATATTTTTCAATAGTAAGCAAGTCAATCTGTTCAAGAGCTTCTTCAAGATTCTTCTGTAGTTGATCCATATCCATAGAGATCTTACTCAAGCTGCTAGGCTTTCCATGAATGATTCTTTTTCATGTAACTAAGCTCTGATACCAATTGTTAGAAATAGGGAATACTGAGAGTGGGGGTGAATCAGTATGAACTACAAATTTTATCTTTTTCCCAATTACTGATATAACAAATTATCTTTATACATGCATAACATAAGAAGCTAAACAACATGTATAACAATAAAGAACTCATAACACATTATTTGTTCTCGAGGAAACACTGGCCAAGGGAAAACCTCTATGGGGATAGTACCCGCAAAGATCCACTAATCAAAAGTATCTTGTTAAGGATGTTGACCATGTTAGGAGTCTATTAAAAACATGTAGTGTATCAGTCCTGATTAAGGGACTATAGGCCTTGTTAGAAGCCTCAACCTTGTTAGGAGTTGTAGTACAAAATGTGATTACTAGATGAGACCACTACCCAAACAAGTAATGTACAATATACACTGATTACAAAAATAGGTTAAGGTACATAACCTTATACTGCTTGCATCAATATCTCTTCACTGCTCTTTCACTATCGCTATTATAGATGCTTCATATTTTTCGCATCATATCACTTGTCCACACTATTGTGTTCCTTCTTACAATAACAATTACAATTGCATTTACATTTATACCAATAGATTTATCCAAAATTTAACATATAGGATGTCATCCCTTTATATTGGTAAGTCATTATTTTGATAAAAAAAAAAAATCCCTTAACTCTTTACTAGTTCTTTCTTCATATTTTGTCCTATCGGCTTGACACTATCTTTGGTAAAACTATCATAACTTCTTTCGTATATTCCATAATGACTTTCCCTCTAAGATGGGTGATCAATAGACATCATAGAGTCTATGTTCAAGTGTGCAAGCACTGTACTTACTCTAGTAAATGTCGCAAACAAAAACTATGTCCAGGTTCACTCGTAAAAACATTGTCTCACACTTAGACAAATTTGCAATGTGCTCTGTCATACTTGCTCTCTGACCTGTGTGATCTTCATGTGGATCATATATTTCCATAATGACAACATCTATGTAATCAACTCAGCCAAACTGCCAACAACAATATTCAGGCAGTGTTCCTGAGTAGTAGTTTTTGGAAATTAGATGATATCTCCTAATTGGGATGGAATCTGGTTTTGCGTAGTTAAGGGGAAGTTGAAGACACATTGATAGTGAAGTGGATGATAGTGAAAACTTTGAGGTCATACAAATGAAGATTTATTATATTTGGAAGCTGACACTTTTGTGTAATTCTGATGTAGCATGTGGAAACTTTTATTTTTAAATTGTATGCCGACTCATTTGTAATTGTTTGAGTGTGGTATAAAGGAAGGAATGTGTTTCCTTGTTGTAATGTAGAAGAGGATAGTAGTGTATTAATATGAAGTGAAGAAAAGAGCTAAATGTGAAAGCAAATTATGAAGGAAGACATGCGAAGTATAGAGATCTGAAATAGAGATCTGGTGTAATAGTGAGTGCGGTTTGGCACAGTCAAAGAAGAGGTAACATATTATTTTGTTGAGTGATAAAAAGATTATTTGGACACTGTGTTTAGTGATCTTACCCTAAAGCTGTTTAGGTAGTGAGTCCTTCTATCTTCCATAACTCTTAACAAGGTTAGAATCTTTTAACAGGGATTCAAAATCTCCTAACAGGGATTCATATGTATTGAATTTATTTCATAAGACTCCTAACAGAGTCCATCCTTTCATAAGGAATATTCATATTAGTGCATCTTTTATGGGCATCATTCCCACCAGGGTTTACTCTTTGATCAAGAGGTTCCCTAGTCAACATATCTTGTGTCATTGTGTTATTGTGTATGAATATCTTTTTATGGTTGGTAATTATATTGCTTACATGGTTTAATGTTGTTGAAGTTGATAAAATTTATAATAATCTAATAACTGATTCAACCCCCCCCCCTCTCAGTTATCTTGGTGGACATTACTTTCTAACAATTGGTATCAGAGCGGCAGGTCCTTGAAAAAGAAGTTTAACAGCTTAAGGAGATCCACGATGAATTTCAGGAAAGAAAGCCCTAAGTTTGACAGAGAAAATTTTGAAAACTAGAAAGAAAAGATGAAGACACTCCTTGTGTGTTTAGGACTAGGTTATTGGTTGATTACAAAGAATGATAAGACTATCATTGAAGAGGACAATCTTGTAACATGTACTACTGATGAGAGAGATCTATTCATGTGTAACATACTTGTAAGAGAAGCACTTTTGACAGCCCTTCTGGAGAATGAGTACAGTCAGGTAAAATGTTTGAAAAATTCTCATGAAATTTGGAAAGCTTTACACTCTACTTTTGAAGGTGATGAACATGCAAAAAGAGTTAGAATACATAATTGGATATGTGCATTTGAAGATATAAGAATGTTGGAAGATGAATATGTTAGAAGCTATATTGGTAGAATGTCAAAAATTGTTATAGGTATAAAATCTTGTGGAGGAACAAAGACAAAGAAAGAAGTGATATGGAAAATTATGAGGACATTGAATCCTGTATTTAAGGAGACAACATAGATGATTGAACAAGTTATACCTTATACTAAAAACTTTACAAGAGAGACTCTTCTTGGAAGATTGGAAGCAACAGAGATGAACCTGAGGTTATTAGGAGACTTACCTAGAATGGAGACAACATTCAGTGCTCTCAGTGTTTGCCATACTTTGTCAAGAAGCATTAGTGTGAGTGGAGATTATGCTGGTAGCAACATATCTAGAAATGAAGAATACAAGAAGATTGAAGAAGGTATTGCCTTGCTTGTGAAGAGAGAACTAGATGGTAAGAAAATTTTTAAATGTTGGACTTGTCAAGAATATGGTCATTTTGCATCTAAATATCCTAAGAGAGTTAAAAAGTACAGAAACAATTTCAAACCTAGAAGATCTAAGGAATTTTATTATGCTAATGATGAAGATCTTGAAGCTAGTATAGAGAGAACCTTAAGTGAAAGCGATAATGAGAATCATGATGACATAGGATTTGTAGCAATTAAAGAAGAAAATTTTGAAACTGATGTCAAGGAAGAAAAAGCCCTAGTTTCTCAAGTTGAAAAGAAAGCTGATTGGATTATAGATAGTGGTTGTTCACATCATATGACTGGAGACATGAAAAACTTCATAAAGTTAAATGAATATGATGGAGGAGTTGTTAGAGTTGGAAACAATGCAGCTTGTTTGATTAAAGGTATAGGATCTATTACTCTCGATGGAAAAACTAATACTGATGATGTTTATTTTGTGGATGGATTGAAACATAATCTTTTGAGTGTTTGATAGTTAGTTGATAAGGGATATCAAGTTTGGTTTACTGAGAAAACTTGTGTGATAAAGGATAAAGATGGAAATCTAATTGGAATTGGATCTAGAACCAGAGGTAATGTATTTCATTTGAATCCCACTAAGATGACATGGTTGATTACTAAAATTGATGATAGTTGGTTATGACATAGAAGGTTTTGTCATATAAACTTTGACAACAATGTGAAAGTAAGTACTACACTTGCAGTAAGAGATTTGCCTAAAATTATGAAGCCTACTAACATGATTTGCAAAGAATGTGTGATGGCTAAACATAAAAGAAGTTTTTTTTTCAGTAAGGAGTTTACATCTGCAGAAAAGATGGAAATTGTTCATACAGATTTGAGTGGTCCTACCAGGACTAGAGGATTCTATGGAGAAAGGTATTTTATTATTGTTGTTGATGATTTTACAAGAATGATGTGGATTGCATTTCTTAAAGAAAAATTTGAAGCATTTGATAAGTTTAAGATTGTTAGGAATAAAGTTGAGAATGAATCTGGAATAAAAATTAAATGTTTGAGATCTAATAGAGGTGGAGAATTTATGTCTAGAGAGTTTAACACCTTTTGTGAAGAAAATGTCATTAAGAGATAGTTCTCAACCCCTAGAACACCTGAACAAAATGGTATTGTAGAAAGAAGGAACAGATCAGTGACTGAAGTAGCAAGAGCTATGTTATTTGAGAATGATTTGGCAAAGATATTCTAGAGAGAAGCAGTGAACACAACAATGTATACAATGAACAGAGTACAAATCAGAGCAGACACAGACAAGACATCTTATGAATTATGGTTTGGACATGCACCCTCAGTTAAGTATTTTAGAATTTTTGGAAGAAATGTTATATAAAGAGAGATGATGATATTGGAAAGTTTGATCCTAGAAGTGATGAAGGTACATTTCTTGGATATTCTTTGAAAAGAAAAGCCTATAGATGTTACAATAAAGGAACTAAGACTATTGTTGAAAGCGCAAATGTTAAGGTTGATGAAAAGTTCAAAATTTAGGAAAGAATGCTTGATTATGAATTAGATGAAGAAGCTCATCCTAAACCTAACACTAGATCTACTGAATTATTTAATAAAACTGACAGTGGTTTGTTGAATGAAAGCCACAATGAAGTCATTGAAGAGCCTGCACTTGAAGTGAGATATGAGACAGTGACACCTAGCAAGAGTTTGTTAAAGAATCATCCTATTGGACAAATTATTGGAAGGATCAAAAGAGGAGTTCTAACTCAGAATAAGGTATAAGAATAGTTATGTTTGATTTCTAAAATTGAACCTAAAACTACTAGTGAAGCTTGTGAAGATGAAAGTTGGACTAATGCTATGAAAGAAGAACTAGATCAGATTGAAAAGAACAAGACATGGGAATTGGTCCCTAGACCTAAAGAAAAGAATGTTATTGGAACTAAATGGGTATTCAGAAACAAGATGAATGAACAAGGAGAAGATAAAGCTAGTGAAAAATTTGCTGATGAAATGAAGATTGAATTTGAAATGAGTATGATTGGTGAAATGAAATAGTTTTTGGGATTACAGATAACACATAATAATGATGGTATCTTTGTAAGTCAGAAAAAGTACCTGAATGACTTGTTGAAAATATTTGGAATGGAAAATTGTAAACCAATTGGAACACCTATGGTAACTGGACATAAGTTAGCTAGCAAAAATGAGACTCCTATAGTAGAATAGAAGAATTAGAGATCCATGATTGGAGGACTGTAGTATTTGACACATACAAGACTTGATATAGCACATTCAGTTGGAATTGTAGCAAGATTTCAAGTTGAGCCTAGAGAATCACATTATGCAGCAGTAAAGAGGATACTAAGATATTTAAGATGCACAATGGACTATGGATTATGGTATGAAAAATTTGATGATTTCATCCTATATGCATATATAGATACTGATTGGGGAGGAAATGTTGATGATAAGAAAAGCACCAGCGGTGGAGCATTTTTCCTTGGAGGAAGATTGGTTTCTTGGCTAAGAAAGAAGTAGAATTGTATCTCGTAGAGCACAACATAAGCAGAATATGTAGTAGCAACAACCAATTATAACCAGATAATTTGGATGAAGCAAATGTTGAAGGATATTGGAATAAAGTTTGTTAAACCTATTGTCATACATTGTGACAACACCAACATAGTTAGTATGTCTAAGAATCCTGTATTACACTCTAAGACAAAGCATATAGAGATCAAGTATCATGTTGTAAGAGAGAAAGTTATTGAGAAGGAAGTTAGACTTGAGTACATAAGTACAAAGGAGCAGATAGCAGATATATTTACAAAGCCTTTGCCTAAGGATACATTTGAGTATCTAAGAGGTATGCTTGGGGTTATACCCCAACCTACTTTTTAGAAGTGATGCAATTGGTTGCATCTGTCCAGTGGTATATGAGCCTTATCTTTCTTTTGGACAGGATGTTGGTACTTCCTCTATGGGGGAGTATGTGTATCTGAGCTGAGTCATGAGGACTCTAGTGAATGTATTTTCTGAATATTGTCTTTTGACATTGGTGTTGTTGTTGACATAGTGATGAAATTTTTGTCATTGATGTCAATGGGGGAGAAGTGTACATGAAAAAATCTATTTGTACTATCTGAATAGGAAAACGAAGAAAGATTTGATTGATGAAGAGGATTTGAAGCAATAGTGTTGCAGTATTGGATTTTTGGAACATTGGATTTTTTTCATCTATTTTTCCATCAATGCCAATGAGGGAGATTTTTAGGAATGAGTGCTAAATGTTTGGCAGCCATTCTATAGCAGTTGTTGTTGCATTCATGACTATGATTGTCATTGATGTGAACACAGTGATCTTTTGGAGACTTGCAGAGAAGAAGACCGAGTTTGAATGGGCGCACATGGGTTATTGTAGTTGGAGCTATGAGATGTTGAGGATATACTCTTTGATATGTTATATGTCTATGGTTAAGAGCGCAGACAATAATTCTTTTATTCATGGAAGTTATGAGCATTTTGGCGGAAGTAGTATTCAGGCAGTGTTCCTGAGTAGCAGTTTTTGGAAATCGGATGATATCTCCTAATCAAGATGGAATCTAGTTTTGCATAGTTAAAGGGAAGTTGAAGAGACATTGATAGTGATGTGGATGATAGCATAAACTTTGAGGTTGCACGAATGAAGATTTATTGTATTTGGAAGCCGACAATTTTGTGTAATTTTGACGTAGTGTGTGGAAAATTTTATTTTGAAATTGTATGCCGAATCATTTGTAATTGTTTAAGTGTGGTATAAAGGAAGGAATGTGTTTCCTTGTTGTAATTTAGAAGAGGATATTAGTGTATGAATATGAAGTGAAGAAAAGAGCTAAATGTGAAAGCAAATTGTGAAGGAAGACATGCGAAGTACAGAGATCTGAAATTGAGATCTGGTGTAACAGTGAGTGTGGTTCGGCACAATCAGAGAAGAGGTAACATATTATTCTATTGAGTAATACAAAGATTATTTGGACAATGTGTTCAATGATCTTACCCTGAAGCTATTTGGGTAGTGGGTCCTTTTGTCTTCCATAACTCTTAACAGGGTTAGAATCTTTTAACAGGGATTCAAAATCTCCTAACAGAGATTCATATGTACTGAATGTATTTCATAAGACTCCTAATAGAGTCCATCCTTTCATAAGGAATATTCATATTAGTGTATCTTTTGTGGGCATCATTCCGACTGGGGTTTACTCTTTGATCAAGAGGTTCCCTAGTCAACATATCTTGTGTCATTGTGTTATTGTGTATGAATATCTTTCTATGGTTGGTAATTATATTGCTTACATGGTTTAATGCTATTGAAGTTGAGAAAAGTTATAATTATCTGATAACTAATTCACCCCCCCCCCCCTCTTACTTATCTTGGTGGACTTTACTTTCTAACAAATTCCCACCAGGGTTTTTACCTATTTGGGTTTCCCCATAACCATATTGGTGTTATGTGTTGATTTCATGTTTCATGTTTATACGGAGGTTCATTTTAGTACTTAAGCATTTAAGTTTAGTTTAAAGATTAAAGTAAAAAGATAAAATACACTGAACACTGATTCACCCCCCCTTCTCAGTGTTCCCATTCCTAACATAATGTTCGTAATGTTATCCTTCCATAAAATTAGGGGGGATATAAGAAGAGCCCAACTTAAGGTTTAGGTCAGGAAGGGGTTGAGAAGGGGCTAATAGTGCAGGATGAGGAGGGGGCTAAGAGGGGGGAGGAATGGAGGAGTCTTGCTCTAGCAAGTCTAGTATAGAAAAGACAACTTGGTAGACATTATTTACATATTCCTTAGACAAGAAATTCTTATACTATTACAGAGTTTCCTTAATCGGGTAAAATGATTCCCTTTCTAGCCCCTTTTTAATACTTTCTAAAACCATATATACACCGTAGTTATGGAGAACTATGTGATGATGAAAGAGATTGCCTATTAGCATAGCCCCAACCCATAAATCATATTTTTTAAGGGCTTTAGAAATTTTGTTTCCCTGTAGGAACTCAGGCTTAACATATCTGCTATAAATCAACTCAAGATGGAAGGGGGACTGAAGCAAGTCCAATGCATTGCAGAGAAATATAGCTAGGATTTGAGAAGGATAGATAATGCATTTTCATGAAGGAAATAGCACATCAAACCCAATGATACGCTTAATACCATGTCAAATGTGTGGGAAATCACACACAAAAATGGTGGTTAACAGATCATCTTTGATGAAACCAAGAAACAACTTCTATTCGTCAACTGCTAGCGACACTCTAAAATTCTTTGGATAATAATCCATATGAAGTGAAGAGAAAGTCAAGCATAAATCCACAAATGAACTCACACCCACCAAAAAGCTGGGGTGACTCATCAAAATGTAAGGAATAAAGGACTGTGAGGAAAAGCTAGGGCTAGAGAATTTAAGTGAGAACACGACTAAGGAGGGCTTTGCTTAAAATATAACAAAGAGCCAAATAAAAGAAGGATGAAATGCAACTACGGTTTAAATATGGCCATTAATAATCTATAATGCCACCTGATGGAGAAAAGATATGCAATCCCAATTGATGGCCAAAGGATGCAGCCGACACGAGGGGAACGCTAGATTTGAAAGTTAGTGCAGATTGCTTGCATGATGGAAAGGTATGTCAAAGAGTTCACAGAAAAATGAAAGGATGAAAGAGACCCAACCACCCACAATCATGATCAAAGGATTAATGGATGCTAGACAAGGACATCTAGATGTTGGGAAATGTATGGGAGAGAAGTACACAAATGAAAGGGTGACTCTAATACGAAAGCATACCATCATAAAGGAATAATGTGAAGGGTAGCTTGAAACAATGAGAATGACAGAGTATGGTACAACATCTAAAGGAGTAGAAAAGGACCAACTCAGCTATGAATTAATACATATGTGCCATAAAAAAGATACACATGCATTAAAATGCTTTGCAAATATGGGTACAACAATGAGGCAATCTTTCTTACACCCATAGCTGATTAATCATTTCAAACAATGAGAACACAGTTATGAGAACATAAGAAATCCTTGTGTGCCAATCATAGCAGAGAAATCATTTCAACTCCTGTTACCAACTTAGCTAAGAAATAAATACACATGCGGCAAAGAGCAGATGCAAACTTTATAATGCCAATGGGTACAAAGTTGCAACAACATGGTGATCTTTCTTACACCCATAGCTGATTAATCATTTTAAACAATGATTAAGTAGCTGTGAGAACATAAGAAAGCCTTATAATCCAATCATAGTAGAGAAATCATTTCAACCCCTGAAACTTGCACATCTAGGAAATAAATACACGTGTTAAAGAATATAAACACATACACAAACTGTGCAATGCTTAGCGGGTACAAATGAAATAGCATGATAATCTTACTTACACCCTTAGCTCATTGAACCCTTCAAACAATGAATAAGCAGTTGTGCCACACCCAAGGATAATAGAGGTAACTTTAAAATGAGGACTCATTCTGGATAATAGCCATGATGAAAGGAAAGTGATTTAACAAGTTAACTGAAGAGCGAGAATCCAAGATAAATTTATTACAACTATAATTTGCTAAGATATCTGCCAAATTGTTGCCTACCCTGTAAGTATGAGAAATAAGAAAATTATCCAGAGAATCAACGAGACCCCAAATTTGATGGAAAATATATTTTAATTTCCAATTGTCGATAGTCCTGTGGATGAAAGCATTTACAATAACCGATGAGTCACCCTCAATATGCAAATTAGTGAAAGACATTTTCTTAGCAAGAATTAACCCTTCAAGCAGAGCAATAGCTTTCGCCATATAATTAGTAATATATTTTCCATATATTACTAATTTATAATTATGCTTAATTTTATATTACTTTTATCACAAATACAAGTTTCTATATGGTTTAAAAATATAATATTGTATATAATATTTAAATTTAAAAGAATTTATTAAATTATTTATAAATTTAAAATTTTTGACAATCAATATTTTTCTTAAAATGTAAAATGAAAGACATTAAAAAATGACTAAATAGTCATAAAAAAATCATACGACAGGTAGGGGTGACTGTCAAATTCCAAGCTTGGTCCCTATATTCTCCATTAGACAACTTGTGTAATACCCCTCCCATAGTTTAATTTTCTCTAAGTTATGATGTCATTTATATTTATGGATTGACTGACCCCATACTTGCATGCGTATGGTTGGTGTGTATGTTTTACTTTTATGTTTGATGTACCTAATGTAGTTGAGAGATGGAGTTGTAGTTACTTGCTTGTGAGATCCACACGATCGACCAATCCCCGCCATTATACATGTATGTACATTCTCATCTTTTATGCAGGATTTCAGGTATCGGGCATCGACTTCCATGAATTACTATGATAAGTGTGCTCTATCACATTATCTCAATGGTAAGAGAGGGGAGATAACATCCAGGTCTAAATCCTATCTAACGCTAATTATTGTCTTGAAATAGTGGAAAAGTTCCTGATTGGTTAATCATTCAAGTTCATCAGGGTGACGTTATTTGTGAACCCATCCTTTTCTCTTGATTATTGCATGCTCATTTAGTCAATTTCCGTCTTGGTTTCATATTAGGTGGTTTGATGTGATTTTGTGCTAAAAATGTCTTAAAGATTTAATTAAGATTAATTAAATGATTGAATAATTAAATCTTATTATATAATGGAATATTAACTATAAGGTATTTAATTAATAAAAAAATAATTAAATACTTATATTTATTTAAAAGGGCTTAATTAAAAAGTCTAATTATAGAAATGGAGGATTTTATTAATTATTAAATCTAAGAATTTAATTTAAAGGCATAATTAATGAATTGATATTTAATTAGCAATTTGCATATTATTAATATGCTAAAAATATTAATTGTCAATTAACTATTAATATGCAATTAAGTTGTACATTCAATATAAGTAAAATTAAAATATAAATTTTAAGTTGAAAGATATTAGTTGAAAAAGTGCATATAATTAATATTAAATTAAAATTAAATCATTCAAAAATGTGGTGATGAAAACAAAGTTAGGAGTTAAGTTCTTATTCCTGATTGTGAGTTGCATGTTTGAGTTCAGTTTGCTAGGTTTTCTATATTAGAGTTGTTTTTGGTGATTTTTGGAGAGACAGGTTTATAGGTTTTGGCTTTGGATTGTAATTTGAGGAATTTGTGAAAGCTTAGGATTTTTCAGAGTTTTTGACTGTCTTCGTGGTTTCTATCGATTGGTGGATTAAAGTACGTTGTGAAAACTTTGCATATCTTTCCTTTTGAAAAGACTGTCTACCTTGTGCATGTAGATTTGATTGTTGTATTTCGGGATCTCTTATGTGTGTGAATTTGGAAAGGAAAGAATTTTAGAATTATCTTGTTTGTGAATAATTTTCCAAAAATGTTAGTTTTGGTAATTCTAGTTTCCAAGCTGAGAATATTTTTTTGTTATTATTAATCTATTGTAACCCTAGGTTCTTCTTGAGAAAACTTATAGGCAACCAGTTTGGAAAAAAAAGAGGATTCACCAATTAGGATTTGAATTCCAATGTAGAAAATTTATGAGATTAAACCAAATTGAATTTCAAAATTAATTCAATATTTGGGAATAAGAATAATTTGGGGAATTCAAATATATGTATTTCCACACACACACACACACACACACACATATATATATATCTTTGTGTGTGTGTGTGTGTGTATGTATATATATATATATGTATATGTATATGTATATACATATACATATACATATACATATATCTGTGTGTGTGTGTGTGTGTGTTGAAAAGCTTCTTATCATTGTATTGTGTATTTCCAATATGTTTGGTTGTAGGGTAGACCAGGAGGATGAAGGATCACTCACCGATTGCATGATAACCCAGTTTTGAAGGGTCATTGGAAGAGGGGAATGAAGGATCATTCACTGATTGCATGATAACCCCACCAAGCATTCTTTCATTTAATTTTCCACAATATCTCAAAGTATGATCATTATTCTTTACTTTCTTCTATATGCTATTCTTTCTATGGTTTTGTTATCTCAGAAATATATCAAAAACATTGCAGATGTGCATATAAAAGTAAAATATTGTCCTTCAATTGTTCCACATTGAAGCATTTCCTCTTTGGAGTATTTTCTTCATTTGTACAATATCTGTCAAAAATGGTTCCCATATTTCTTCAAGATCTATTTTAATCTTTATATTGCAATTTTGATTAGATTTGACCTATAGTTGATTTCATTAGTATTTTATAACATATACTCCTAATGTGAAATGTGGAGAGAAAGAAAGAGACACACTAGGTATGAATTACACGATATACCCATCATCACTTAGCACTTAAATAATAAATTATGGACAGGGAACAACCCCCTAACCTCTCGATGTTTGTTTCATGTTGGCCTCTTATTATATGCAAAGGTAGGCCTCTCTTAATTAGGCTAACAACCATAGTGTAGGGGCCATAAATTATGGAACCCAAAATAGTGCACACTTTTATTAAATTAGGTTCAGTATACTACAAGGGAATGGAAACCATGCAATAGTGCCTGATGGGGATGGAATAAACCCTTCGCCAAGAAGCTGGTTGTGTCTACAATATTTACTAGAGGCAAATAACATAATTTAGTTCCAGCAATTACTCCTAGAAGATAATGGCACCCACAAAACACTTGGAAAAGATAACACTCACTATATCTTTTATCACTCTTTTAAAATTGGGACAATAAATCTCAAAGATTGATCAACGAATTCTTGAACACAAAGAACCATTGACAGATATGATTCATGTGTACAATAGCCAACAACCAGTTGTTCCAATCATGGTGTCCAATAATTATGTTAGAAAAAGCATCTACAAATCCCTTACACAACCATAATAGATTCAAACCATGAACTATAAGAACCTAACAATGGGACTAACAAAGATACAGCCTAAACAAATCTTGATCATATTCCACCCTATTGTAAGGCCCAAGAAGTAACTCTATCTTAAAGCTAAACATTCCTCTAGATGAAGCTCAAAGGTTAGGTAGCTGAAGCATAGCAATACTTGAATGAATATAGGAATAATTTTATGTACAATCACTTGCTAGCTTGGTTTGTGGGTTTTCCACATAATATTTTCCCTTTAACCACATTTATAGTTTGAGAAAATTAGAAAAAAATGTTTCAGATTTATATTATCCTTTTGAACTAGCACACTACCATCAAAATGCATAATCATTGTTCATCTCAAGAAAATTCCTATTGATTAGTAGGACATCCTTATAAAAATTTGATTCATGGATTTCTTGTGAATTATCGACTGCTATGTATCCTACAACTATGGAAGGAATAGTGTTGGTGTTAGGTTTCATTTATTATTGAATTCAATGGTTTCCAAGATGTGTTGAGGAGTTTTCTCCTTGTTTAATGTTAACTGTTCCTGCACAATCCATTCATACAACAGTGAAGTTACAAAATTGAATCGATGGCATGTTTACAACAAAGAAATAGAATGATAATAATATGTTGAAAATTCTATTCTATTTAATACATGCCAAAGGACCGCATTGTAAATTGTTGTCACTGAAATGACCACATTCTACTGGTGTCATGCCCTAGCCCGTGCTTTAACTCCATTATTTGATGTTATTGGTGCTTGTGCTCAAGGATATCCATTTTTTTGAAATGTTGACTGTGGTTATCAAATGGACAGCCCATGAGCTTCTAGCTAGGTGCCATTTGTATTAATAGCTTAGGGTATCAAATGTATTGTATCATTGATAGTTGATACTTTGTTAAAAGGAAATAGGACAAAGAATTTTTTTTATTTAGTTTCTCTATTTTGATCCCTAAGTGGCTTACAACCCTAGAGAAGTATATGCAGATTTACAGATGTAGTTGCAGGATACATAGCAGTCGATAATTCACAATAAATCCATGCATCCAATTTGAATAGCAATTAATACAAAGAACTAGGGTCCTCCAATGGCCCAATCATCCAGATCTTGACTGTCCCCTCAACCAGTGACCCTTCAAAACTGGGTTATCATGCAATCAGTGAGTGATCCTTCATTCTCCTAGTGAGCTTCTAGGTAGGCACCATTTGTATATTTGATAGCTTAGGGCATCAAATGTATATTGTATCATTGATAGTTGAGACTTTTTAAAAAGGAAATAGGACAAAGAATGATTTTGATTTAGTTTCTCTATTTTGATCTGTAAGTGGCTTACAACTGTAGAGAAGTATATGCAGATTTATGGATGCAGTTGCAAGATACATAATAGCTGCTACTTCACAAGAAATCCATGCATCTAATTTGAATAGAAATTAATACAAAGAAATAGGGTCCTCCAATGGCCTAATCATTGGGACCTTGACTGTCCCCTCAACCAGTGACCCTTCAAAACTGGGTTATCATGCAATCGGTGAGTGATCCTTCATTCTCCCGGTCTGCCCTGCAACCAAACATATTGGAAATACACAATAATGATAACAAGTCTTTCACAATCCCCCTTCCCTCAAGGAACACTATCAACCATCCCTTCCACATAGCATTTCACTATTGTATGAGTGGATTGTGTAGGAACAGTTAACATTAAACAAGGAGAAAACTCCTTAACACATCTTAGAAACCATTGAATTCAATAATAAATGAAACCTAACACGAACATTATTCCTTCCATTCACTTCTACCCAGAATAAAGCATTTAATCCATTCAACATTACATATAATCATTAGACAGTTACATTTCCTGACTGTGTAGAGGAACAGTCATGACCAAAATGATCAAAACTACGTTCACCCTTGCACAAGCTACTCCAAAATTCAAATAAAATGAGCAATATGCTATATCAAATCATTCATATTCATAGTAACTATTCAAAGGATCATTTTGTCAATGAACCCTTTGACTGTACCCCTGTGGCAGAGAAAGGAAACCTCAAAATAGAGAAAGGAAACTTAGTAAAACCAGTCTATGCCGATGTTTGTGAGGGTACAGTCACGATAAGTGCCTCTCAAACCTCTCCAAACATGTAAGATTGTCTTTAAATACTTTATTGATCTCTTCTAAACATTAACCAAATCAAACCTACATTTGAATCCACACACAATAACCCCAAAATGAAGGGTTTTGTATCCTTTAATGAATCTCAGTCACTGGTAGCGCATGGATAGTCAAACCAGTAGTCTCCAAAGCATTCAATAAGTGACTAGATTGTATTTAATACACACTATTCCTTCCATTCACTTCTACCAAGAATAAAGCATTTAATCCATTCAACATTACATATAATCATTAGACAGTTACATTTCCTAACTGTGTACTAGAGGAATAGTCAGGAAATGTAACTGTCTTAATGATCCAAACATTTGAAAAGAGTGAATTAATATCCTTGAGCACAAGCACCAATAATATCAAATAATGGAGATAAAGCACGGGCTAGGGCACACCACCAGTAGAATGTGGTAATTTCAGAGAGCATTCATGATCAAATAAAATGCAATGCATTTGAAATTTGCAGTCGAATATGATGCCAGGTGCTCGAAAGATGAAGAAATCACATACCTTCTCTCATGCTCAGCTTTCAGTCCTCTATCCAATTGAAATAAAAATGATGAGGCCGTTTCACTTTTTTTTTCATAGCCAAATCTTCCTTGTACCACACGAAGAACATGCCATTGGTTCAGTTTTGTAATTTGTTTTTTGTGTAATTAGTAATTGGTAGATTAAATGCAAATAACACCTTTATCAGTTTAATTAGCATTTTATCATCATATTAGATAAAGTATGTTTAAGAATTTTTGGGACTGGTCCTTTTGCGTGTATTAAACATAATAGAATTTTTAGCATATTATTATCAATCTATTTCTTTATTCTAAAAATGCCATTGGTTCAGTTTTGTAGATTTATTTAATCCGTTAAATGCATTTTTCATGAGGAGGGGTCTTGTTGTCAGGAGATTGATGAAGATTGTGCACCTCAAAAACCAATTCATAAGGTACCAATCATGTTTCCTATTCGCTTATATTTTTGGATTGGTAAATCTCCTTATAATTTTCATGTCCTTTCTTTTGATTACTATGGATGAGATATATATCTTACATTTAACATTCAACTTCTTTACATTTTAGAACATGTAGTGTGTTTTTTGAGGATTTTACCAAATCAACTTTTAACATAAACCGAAAACACCAAACTGATATCTTGCCCTTTCAACTTGACAAAATATTTGCATTTGACCAATAACTGCAAGCAACTGAATGATAAATCCACATACCTGTATCTTTGTAAAATACCTGGAACATCAAAAAGATGGCTAAGTGGCTGCCACCATGATTTTTATCTACTGAATATGGGAAAAAAAACACCCAAAAAAATCAAATAGAGAACATGATTGGTCATTTCAGAGAGCATTCATGATCAAATAAAATGCAATGCCTTCTCTCGTGCTCGATCAACTTTCACCCACTCATTTTCTCCCACTCCTTTTCTCTACAATAAAAATAAAAATGATTTGGCCATTTCAAAATAGTGAATCGATATCCTTGAGCACAAGCACCAATACCATCAACTATTTTGATTTGTGGGTACCCTAATGTTGGCAAGAGTTCTTTTTATTAATAAGATTACTTTGCAAGCTTGAAGAAGCGATATATTGTGGCAAATGAAGATTAGAAAGATGATGATATACCTGAGATCATGGATGGACACAATGTTGTAGACAGAATGGGAAGACATCTTTCGAGCCTAGCCCTAGATCCTTCGACAATTGGGGTAGGATCCAGACCTAGGCTAAAAAGATGTCTTCCTTTTTGTTGTGGAATATAGGCTCTACTGCTGCAACAACAATAGACTACAATGTACATATCACAACAGCTAGGAAACATAAATGTAGGCATCATGGTCACAATGTTTTGGAGACACAACATAATTGAGTGCTATTCCCAAATGATGCAAAGCAACCACTACTTTGCATCGTCTTAGAAAACCACTCAAATATGTTGTGTCTCCAAAAAATTATGATCATGATGCCTACATTTATGTTTCTCAGCTATTGTGTCCCAGGACCCCTTATGACCCTTTACGATCCCTAAGAATACATCTTAGAGGTCTTAAAATGTTGTAAAGGGTCATAAGAGTCTCCTAGGAGGGGCTAGGAGAGCTTCCACCTTCACGTGGCTGGCCTTGTTAAGTAGAGAATGTTAAACTATTCTCGAAACAAAGAGAAGCTCAATAATTTAAGGTCTCAGTCCACGGAGATGCTGAAAAAATGACGAGAATCAATGATGGAGAGTTTTTAGATTATGAGAAGACATATATGGAGTGGGGGCCAGATTGAATACCAGTGCAGAGATGATGATTCAGTAACCTACATCTATAAAACCTTCACAATTATCCCTTCTTTGGCCTCCACTCATTCCTCTTCTCAAAAATGGTTATCTAGAAACTTTGGATAGTGTTTTCTCATCCATGCACAAAATGTACTAGTGATCGTATAAAATTACTTTAAGCCTCCAGTATTGATGAGATGTACAAGTGTAAAATGTTTTTGCGAGACTGTGATCAATTTGTGCAGTGTACATAAATGCAAGGCGGTGATTATTCTTGACGATCGATAGGTAGCTAGGACTAAAGATAACATAGCTCAAGAGACCATCATAGGTTGTCTCTTTCTTCAGTCTATATTATTGACAGAATGTTTTACCTTTCATTAGCTCATCAAATTTGCGGATTTGAAAGAATTTAATAAAATATTTTCATGACAACGTATATTATTTAAGTTGACGTTGCATGAATTTATCTACTTCGCGCACATGTATACTATGAAGACGGTGATAAAGAAGCATCCCCTCCCATGGCAATGCTTCTTTATCACCATCCTCATAGTCTACAAGTGCACGAAGTAGATAAATTCGTGCAACGTCAACTTAAATAATATATGTTGTCATGAAAATATTCTATTAAATTCTTTCAAATCCCTGAATTTGATGAGCTAATGAAAGGTAAAACATTCTGTCAATAATATATACCGAAGAAAGAGACAACCTATGATGGTCTCTTGAGCTATGTTAACTTTAATGTGCCTATCTGTCAATTTTTCGACACTTTAGCATTAGTTCCGACAGAAGCGCTATGCATTCGATAGAGAAAATGTTAGAAAAAAACAATTTACGACATTCCTTGCGACAGTAATGCTATACGTTCGACGAGGTAACTTGTCGAAAAATACTGCAGAACTGTCGCTATTCCGACAGTTCAAGTGTCGTAAATAGAAAATATTTGACAGTGAGGCCATATCACCGACAAGTAGATCTATCAAAATTTGACGAAAACTATCGGTATTCCAACAGTTCTAATGTCGGAAAAAATATGGTTTCGACAATAAGTTCCAACAGAGATTGTATATTTTCGATAGGTCTTGTTATTGGAATTCCGATGGATGAGCCGCAGGAAATGCCATAATGAAGCTGTTGTCATGTGCAAGTTTTCGATGTGACATGGTGTCGGTAAACTGACGGATAGGTCTTCTATCGCAATCTTCTACACAAAAATGATGACAGACTCATGTGTCGAAAGTCTGACAAATGAGTGTTGCAAATCCGACAAATGGCCATCGAAATTTGGCCCTAAATGTAGTAGTGATTTCTACTAGGTTCCCTAGTGGTGCATTACAACTTGCATGCATTAATTAGCCTAGAAATAAACTTGTCGTGAAACCTATGGCATAGGAACCACCATCTCCTTCCTATTTTAAGGCTCCCTCTGATTAAACAAAAAGAATTCCTGCCAGATTCAGAATATCTACTGGAGTTGCCATGTGTCAACTAGCCAACGTTATCAGATGTTATGGATGTACCAAGTTGGACTGTTTACTAAGGTAGCAACATATACATTTTGTAAGGTGGAAAATAAATAAATAAATACACACACACACACACACACATTTACTAAGGGAGGAAGGAGTTTGGGCTATTCTTCATACAAAATGATGACTATAAAAATACATTAATATAAAATGGCATAACTCAACAAACTGCAGAGGCAAATTATGAGGATCAAACAAGTGAAGATTGTGCAAAAATACAATGTGATATGCAAAATTAGGTTTTTATATGAACCTCTATGACAATGCTATTTTGTGTAGAAAATAGTTGTGTCCATGAGGGAGGGAGGGAGACCAACTTAGTCTATTTTTCACAATGATGCATTTATGAACTATTTCTTGTGTGATTGAAGCATTTAGGAAGGGATCAATCTAAGGGATCAAAAGCCAAAATTACCACATTTTCACGCTTCTTTCTATGTCATATTTTCTATTAACAACCTTGATCAAGAAGTTGGTTAGCTTATGAAGCATTGTCTCTTTAAATTTCTTGTTTAGAATGTCCACCTTCAAATTATTTTCAAACTGTTTATGGATATCCTCATATGTTACACACTCTATTATGAAGGATCGCTCCACTTCAACCACTCCTTTTCCATGAAAGAAAAAATCCCCCCTCTTTTCTTTAGGGGTAATCCCTCTACCTATTTCACATCTATGGTAATGAGTAATATACACAATGACTTTTCATTCCAATTTTTACATTTTGAAAAATGATTGGAAATAAAGCTAACAATGTGAAGAGGTTTTGACAAGTAGTTAAAAGATTACAAGAGTCGCATAACTAGATTGATAATCACCCCCTTGCCACAAATTTTTAAATTAGAACATCTTTTCCTATTCAATCAATTTGGAAAACATAGTGAAGTTGTATAATTAAATCGATAATCTTCCCCTTGCATCATATTTCTAAATTAGAACATTTTTTCTATTCAATCAATTTTGAAAACATGGTCAAAATATGTCATCTTTTTAAATGGGAAGGACTCACGGTTTCAACATAAATTTTACTTCTATCTTTTGATGGAGTATGCATAACCAAATTAAAAAATGATAGATTACTATATGTTCAAAGAGGGTGTCAAATAATTTGATGATTGATGAGTCTAACTCTAAATTTCATGTTGGCTAATATTAAAGCTAAATCTAAATTTGATCTCAATAAATATTTTAAGTAATTTATTCTTTTTGTTTAATCCTTAATGTCTCTTGATTTAACTATTAAACTAGACACTCCTTTATTTTGTAGTTTCTTAAAAGATTGACGTTGGCTCTCTTTTCATTATTTTTCTTTTTCTTATCATTTAAAATAAAGAATCTCTCTAAATTCAATTACGTGTTCTTTGATGCAAAAAATTACACCATCAATTTTAGAAGCAACGTTATTTAACACAATGAATTGTGAAAAATTACCATCTTTAATAAAGAATCCCCTTTATCAAATTGGTTTGAAAAATAATATTATTGGCGATTTTATTAAAGGGTTTTTTAAAATGGAAATTTGAATGTATTATTATATTTCCAATTTCACTATTCATGTATATAAATTGTAATTGCAAGGTTTTATTCTAACATGATTTTCTAGATTGTGTCATTATCCACCCATGTACAACTTATGTCAAAGAACAACATAGACAATAATTTTCAATTGGATTAATTTAATTGTCAAGTTCAACTTCTTCAAATTAATCAACAAGGTTATGCCAGTAGTCTAAATTTTACTATGCAAATCACTCACAAATGTGAAAATCAAATGTAATTCTTTCGTTATTTTTATTGATAATACTATTTTTTGAATTCTAACTTAGATATTATCAATATCAATAATTTAGTTGATATAAGTATTGTCTCCTTTTGACACCTCCCACTTTATATTTTTAATTTTCATTTAACTCTTCCAAACTTTTTCATGACATTGATGAACATTTTAAAAATTTGTTATTTTAAATTCCATTTAATTCTTTTTACTATCTTATAATGCTTTTAAAGGTATCTTTTTGTTTGTAAATTAAATTTTTTAATGTTATTTTTTAGAAAAATAGAATTTAAAAATATGATTTTGCAATTGGGGTAGCAAGTTAAGTGGGTTTAATCTTAGAGGAAACTCTATGATTAAGTGTGCCTGAATTGTAACAATGATGGGATGGGTGACTTTTCAAGAAGGCATGATGATTCACACTTGTGAGCATCACCTAGATGCAATGGATCCTAAGTGTTCCATTCATTGTCATGAGAGATGGGTTCTTGTGAACCACTACTCGTGAACCACTATTCATGAACCATGAACCAATGAGTTTGACTCGAAAACTACACAGTTGAATCCTCATAGCAATATCACAATTTGACTTGCTATGGAAAATATCTCCTTCTTATCAATTGATGAGCTAAAGGGGCTCTATAATGAATGTTTTATAAGGCACAACACTTGCTGAAGGTTTTGCAAATGGGGTAGCAAGCTAATTGGGCTTAATCTTGAAGTAAACTCCATGGTTAAGTGTGTTTGAGTTGGAGCAATACTGAGATGGGCGATCTCTCAGGAAGGCACGATGCTTCACACCTGAGCATCACCTAGATGTAATGAATGCTAAATGTTTCATTTATTCTCCTGAGAGATGGGTTCTTGTCAACTACTTTGCATGAACCATGAGTCAATGAGTGTGACTCAAAAACTACATAGTTGAATCGTGATAACAATATCAAAATTTGACTTGCTATATAAAAAAATATCTCCTATTTATTATTGTATAATGTTTTTGAGGACATCCTTATTTGTGAACTATTATTATTATTATTTTGAAAAATAAAAATATTTTAAAAATAGGATGGTCATTCCAAAAATTTATGCTTTCAAAAACAAAGTTAACAAAGGAATTAGGTTATGATAACTCCATCGTTTCGAGGCGAGCAAAGTGACAACAGAAATCGTTAGTCGTAATTATTGTAGATTTTTTCCCCTACCTAAGAACAGTAATTATTCTAGATTTTTTTCCCTATCTAAGAACATTGGTTATATCAAATTCATCGAATGAAGTTTCGAAAACATTATTAAACACGCTCTTCCACATTGTCCCTATGTTCTCGGCTAGACACCTTGTATCTATAGATCTCCTTTATTTATTTTTTAAGGCTCCCTCGTCTAAAACGAAAATATTTCCTGCTACGTTCAGAATGTCTTCTGGAGTTGCCAGGCGTCAACTAGCCATTGAATTGAAGAAAGCGTGGCCCATTAACCAATAGACAAGAAGGCGTCTTATCAATGATATTGTTTATTAAACTATTCAATTGAATAAATGTGCACAATTTTTTAACAATATTATTATTGTACCATATTGGACTATATCTTATGGTACAAAACTTTTATTTTTAATTGAAGAAGGTTTGAACTCAACACCATCTAGGTGCCTACAACATGACTTTTTTCTATTATAGTGAGTGCCCCTAGCCATTCTTAATTGTCATTTTATGTTGGTTAGGTCTCTAGATTGAACTTCTAATTTGTCTGTAGTAGGGATGAGGATCACTAGCACGGTGTACGGGAATTTATTAGAGACTTTGTCAATAGCTAAATTCTAAGTCATTAAACTCCCAATTTCTTCTTGATGGAAAAAATGCATCAAATATGAAGTACTAGTAGAAGGATTTGCATTGTGACCAGTAACATCGAGAATGACTTTTCATTTCAATAGACACGTCATTAGTATAGATTCCATCATAATGAGCTCGTAGTTGTGCAAGAAATTTTGAGAATTGCATATTACATGACAATAATTAGAAACAAATTTCAACAGTGTGAGACAAAGCTAGCATTGTGAAGGGCTTTCACAAATATGGTCCACTCGTTGTTTGACTCCCATGTTACCCACTCCTTGTATAGCCATGTGGATGTAAGTCTAGAGTTCCATACAAATTAGGTAAACCCTCTTTCTATAAAGTGGACCATGAAATCTCTTACTATTGCATGGTGTTTTATTACAAGCTTCCTTCATAGATCTTTTTATTTGGTAGAATATGCATCTACATATTATAGTGTATCAAACAAAGATTTGATTCAATAGCATTTTAGAGAATAAGTTACACTCAAGTTAGTAATTAGTAAGGCTATTTCTAAGGGAAGGGATCCCCACCAGAGTTCACATGTCTCATGTTGACCTTTCCTTTGACGTCCCCAATTTTTAGCTAGTTTGGGGATTGTGCATTAAAGTCTTTTTAAACCTGTTCTTGCCACATATCATTCTTTCGCACATTGCTACTGCTGACAGAATGATCTAGCAGGAAACTTTACTGCTAGACTCAATAAATAAAGGCTTTTCTAACATTTAAATGAGATCTTATTTGTTTGTGAGAATCGACAATGTTATGGCGGAGGAGAACCTAAGGAAATGGAAAAAAGATATATGTCAATCATAAGTGGCAGATGTCATGAAATTTATCTAGACACAAAAAGATTGAACTTCAAACAGAACTACTAAGTCAATTATTAAAAGTTAGTAGTTTTAATAATATTGATAACCTATAATAATAAATTTATTATGTTTATTATAGCATTATTACAATATTATTTAGGTTAGTATTATGAGCTTTTTTTTCTATTAGATATAAGGAAATCAGAATACAAAAAATAACGGAATAGTCACAGTGAATATCAGCAAGGAGGCCAAGCCTCACCATGGAGAGGAGGAATCTACTGTACATCAGAACAAAAAGAAGGAGAGAAACATCAACTAACTGAGAACATCATAATGGACATCCATCCAGGCAGTCCAACCTAAAGGACCCTCCATCCAGACTATATTCTTATGTTCTTGAATCTGAGTCAACATGAAGAGTTCTTCCTTTCTGGCATTCCCGTTCTTTCTGAATTCTTTGTTCAGCCTTATGCAGGCTTGCTCAAAGGCCTGTAAATCGTCCAAAGTTCTTCGCCACTGGTAACCATGGTTCAGCTCATAGAAGAAAAATGTAGCATGCCCATCATGGAGGAACCTTCTCAGCTTATCCCTTTCAATCATCATAGTCGCATGGACCTGCAAGAAAATTTTAAAATATGTGAGTTTTCAAAAAAACTCAGTAAGAACCCTCGGCTTACCTTGGTACCTCTCCTCATTTCTGCACTTCCAGATTTGCCAGAGAATGTTAGAAGACAACATATTCCAGAATAAATTGGTATCTTTAGGAAGACCAAAAATATGACCAGTAACAATACTGAGAATATTCACATTAAGAGGATAAATAATGCCAAACATGTTCCATATCTCTTTAGCAAAAATACACTCAAAAAGAATATGTCTGCCAATTTCAGGAAGTCTACACATACTACATATATCAGAGTTAGAGAAATCTTTTTTAATAGGAAGTTTATCCAACAAAACTAACCATTTGAAACATCTAATCTTAGGCTCAACAGAGTTCTTCCACAAAATGTCAAAGTACTTTTTCCAAACATCAGCATCAAAAGAAGAATACCAGACAACATTAACATGGTCAATAATATTAGTGTTTTGATCAATAATTTTGTAAATATTCTTAGCCTTAAGCTTAGCCGTAATAACTCCATCAGGCCACTTACATTTTAAATGCCTATGAGAGTCAACATTGCACAAAGAAGGAAGATTACTAGAAGCTTGAGCAATCATGTTGTAAGTTTTCTTTTGAGAGTCCAAGATGTCAAATTTTCTTTTAAGCTCATCCCAAGGGATAAGATGATTTTGCTCAAAGAGGTCTATGAACTGCCTTAAACCCTTCTTAGCCCACAGTCTGGCAGAGCATCCTTGGGAGAGGGCTAAAGGTTTACCATTAAGGTGAAGATTCCACCAAATGGATCTTTCACCATGGAGCTGACTGTTATTGTGGAAGTCCTTATTAGTGATGAAGTTTCTAACATGATCCCAAGCCTTCCAGGTAGATTTGAACACCGTAGAACCCTGAACCAAGACAAGAAAATTGCCAATTATAAGGTCACAGAAGGGGAGGTTATTCCAAGATCTAGCTTTCTTAGGAACACCCCCTCTCAATATTATGTCTAACCAGCACCTTCCAAGGACTGTCACCCTCCATGGATTGAAAGATCCACTTAGCGGACAGGGCAATACCCTGAATTTTAAGATCCTTTAGCCCAAGTCCCCCAAGAATCTTGTCAGTGTGGCACCAAGCCCACTTAACAGAATGAATCTTATTGTTTCCTTTACCATCAGACCAGAGGAACTTCCTGATAGCTTTTTGAATTTCTGCAACTTGATAGTTGTTAAACAGCTAGGCAGAAGAGTAATAAATAGTATAAGAAGACAATATTTTTTGACACACCTAAATCCTGCCAGCTAGAGACAAGGTCCTATTGTGCCATTTATTCAGTTTTTTATCAATCCTCTCTTTAACCCAGGACCACATGTCTTTGAGAGCAGGCTCCACCAAAAAAGGAATACCAAGATATCTAGTGATTCTTTTGGGGCCCCCCCATTGAAAATTGTATTGAGAGAACCAGCAGGGAGGCTGCTCATCCTAGCCTAAACAAATGGATTTCGCATCAGAAATCTGGGCACTAGAGATGGAACAAAAAAAAGTAAGCTTATCTTGCATGGCTTTAAAATTACTTTCTGAAAGCTCAAAGAACAAGGCGGTATCATCCGCAAATTGACAGTTTATGAGCTCATCATCATTGGGGAGGTAAATACCTCTAACTTCAGAAGACAAAGACTTATCTCTGAGGATATAGTAGAGATCTTCCGAGGCAATCACAAACAAGGAGGGGGCCAAAGGGCACCCCTGTTTGATAGATCTACCAAGAGAAAAGGGAGTAGAGAGGGCACCATTAACTTCAACCTGAGCTGAAACATCATTCAAAAGAACCTTAACCATGTTGCAAAAAAAGGGAGGAAAATCGAAAGCTTCCAGCATCATAATAATGAATTTCCACTCCACCCTGTCGTAGGCCTTTTCAAAATCAAGAAGAAGCATGGCAGAGTTTTGATGGGAGTATTTAGACCACTCCATGGCTTCCCAACTAGTGATAAGATTTTTGAGAATATATCTACCTTCGATGAACCCAGTCTGGGTAGCATTAACAAATTTAGGAAGAATATTAGCCAATCTGAGCGCCATAATTTTAGCCAAAATCTTATAGGAAACATTAAGAAGCGTAATCAGTCTCTAGTTTTTGATGAGAGCCTTGTCACCATTCTTAGGGAGGAGTTTAATAATACCTCTATTGATATCTTGACCTAAGGTGCCATTAGACAAGGCCTCAGAGTATATCTCCTGAAGGTCCTTACATATCCAATTAATATTAGCTTTATAGAATTCAATAGGAAAACCATCGGGGCCAGGGGCCTTATCATTATCAAGGGCCTTGATAAATTTCTCAATCTCATCAATAGAAATGTCTTTAGAAAGATCAGCAATATCCATTAAATCCAACTTATTGGGAATCAAAGCTCTACAGTTGTCCCTAATAGCCTCGGCTTTAGTGGAGTCCTCAGAAGTAAAAAGCTTCTTGTAATAATCAGCAAAAGCCTGGATAATAGTCTCAGGGTCCAAGATATCCTGGTTCTCAATTGAGAGCTTATCAATGGAATCTTTATTGTGTTTATGCTTAAGGAGATTGAAGAAGAATTTTGAGCCCCTATCTCTATATTGGAGCCAGTGAGCCCGCGCTCTAATTTTAGCGCCACAAATCTTAACTTGCTGGTGCTTCCTAAGAGCATCCTTAGCAGCCATAACCCGAGACAGGAGATCAATGTTAGAAGAATCTTTTTGGATGTTATTCTCAGCAGTTTGAAGGTCAGAATATAAATGCTTTTCAACAAATCTATAATCCTTAGCCTTCTTTTGGCCAATGGTTTGAATAAATATCCTCCAAGAGGAGAGATTAGTTTTCCATCTATCAAGGTGGGACAGGTGCTGAAGATTGATCTTATTGATGCCCCTAATAACCTAAATGGCAACAAGGACATCCTCATCCAAGAGGAGACTAGAATTCAAAATGAACTTACTGCCTCCATACTTAGGCTTAATAGGACCGCTACTGAAGTTAACTTTAGTGTAAATGGGGTGATGATCAGACAAAGTAGTAGCAATAACATGAACAATATTCCCATAGCTGTCAGGTGGAAAAGAGAAGAAATGTTTGTTACCATAGAAACGGTTGAGTCTTGAGTAAATTCTAGAGTTACCTTGTTGAAAATTGCACTAGGTGTGCCATATACTAGGGTTGATATCTTTATTACCAGCAATAGGATCAAAGAGGTTTTTAGAGTTTAAAAATCTATTCCACACGAATTTTTCATTATCCTTCTAGTGAAAGGGGTTACCCCCAAGTTTATCCTCTTGAGATTCAACCATGTTGAAATCTCCACTGAAGAACCATGGTATATCAGGGAGGTTTATTAACCAGTTCCAAAGCTCAATTCTTTCCTTAGGGTCGTTAGGAGCATAGATAGCACAAACACCAAAAACCTTGTTGTCATACTCAATAATAACCCAAACAACTTTTTGGCAGGGAGAACACCCGTTATTAGTTATGTAGTTTTCCCATTTATTATTAATGAGGACAGTAGTTCCTCCTCGTCCTCTAGTGTGGTTAGTAAAAAATTTAATCGCATCCTTCCATATAAAATTTAAATTGGATTCAAGAATGAATCCCACAGCCTTGATTTCTTGCATCATAAAGAAATCGATAGAATGCATAGAGTTAAGCAAACGCTTGATGATGAACTTCCTATCAGAGGACTCTAAACCCCTCACATTCTAGGATAGGCAGTTCATTGAGACACATTATTAGGGGTGGAGCATGCATTTCCAGCTTGTTCAGCCAAGGGCAAAAACTTATTCAAGGTCTCCCCTATTTTTAACCCAAAGGGCTTGTTCTTTGAGCCAAGGGGCCTACCTCTACGCTTAGTGGCTGAAGGATCAATGTTATGATCATCTTCAAATTCTGACTGGGAGTCTAATTCCATGGAAGGGATGCTTGGGGATTTATCAGAAATGGGAATAGCTGGAATGATTTCCAGATCATATTCCTCCCCAATCTCTTGGAAAACTTTCAGAGGAAGCCTCCGATCGCTTGCCCTAACTTGAGAGTTAGTAATAAGATTACCATTCTGAGGCTTATTATTAGTTTTAATAAGATCAACCGAAGAGGAAATATGGTGATCATCAATGTTAATAGGAGCAGGAGCTATAGCTTTTGGCTGAGAGCTATTATTACCCTTCCTTTTCTTTCTGTTCTAGACAACAACATAACCTTCATCCGTGTTTAGGTCAATGGCCATGTCGGGATTAGAAAATGGTTGGGAACCAGCGATGGGTGGAGGCGGGGATGAAAATGAAATAGGATGTGGTTCGCTATTGGTGCCCTTAGGCGAAGGGATACTGGCAGCGGGAGGATTTGAAGCGGTATTGTTTGAAGCTTGAGTAGGGTTAGGATTTGTTTCAGGTTTCTTCTTGATGATAGGACAATCTTTACAGAGATGTCCCTCCCTTCAACATAGGAAACATGCATTTAAACCCCCCAAAACTTCAATAGGATAGGTATACGTTTCTCCTAAGATAATAATAGAGATATCTGCAGGTATATCCTTACCAGGAAGGAGCGATACCAAAACTCTAGCGTCCATATGAGGGACAAGTCTCACTGTATCGTCCATCCTGATAACTTTGCCAATAGGTTCAAGCAATTGTGGTAAAAAATGCCACAGAAATGGCAGAATATTTTTAACAAGGATCCACCTAGGTGCCGACAGGGCAAGGACCTCATCATGGATGGCTTTTGGTGACCATGTGAGTGCCCTAAAGGATGTAGCTCCCACAGTCCAATATTGTTTTTTAAGAACCTCTTTCTGAGCATCATTATTAACAAAGAAAATCACATACAACCCCTTCTGGATCTGTCCACAGAATGATATGTGAAGCCCTAATTTTAAATTCCAATAATTGTGAAACCAATCATCCATAAATTTCCTTGGCGGACATTTATCAATTTCCAAAGCTGAAAAGAAACTAGTAGTGCTTCTTAATCTATCTTTTTCCTTAACAATCTCCTCTAACATTTCAGGATTAGGAACAATGGAAAAGCGGGAAAGGGAAGCTGAAGAGTCCTTACCGCATTCGAGGGTTTCATTGGTCCCAGAAGAAGCACATTCAAACCTGGCCTTTGCGTTAATGGTGGTTGTTCGAGCCACAACCTCTGAAAATGACTTAGGCCGATCGCTGATGGGAGGGTTAGAAGTACCATTGTCATTTATGGGAGAAGGTTTAGAAATCATTTGTGGCACCTTACCTGGTACAAGTTCAACAGACTTGGGGTTGATATTTACCTCAGCCATATTAATGTCATCAAGAGGAGCAGACAGAAGTGGATCTCACGGATCGAGGGCACGCACGGAGACGCCTAGCTGTCTCCCGCCACCCTCATAAGTGTCGCCAGAGTTTGCCACCGCGACGGGAAACTCACGCCGCCGGCAAATCAAAAGGTAGAAGGGAAGATCGCAATCGATCGCAGACTTCAGCGAAAATCAGTAGCCCCCACCCTTTTGTTTTTTGGATCCTTTTCCCATATCTATTATGAGCTTTTAATGTAGACAATTGTATTTATAAGCATTATTATAAGTTAAATTCAAAGCTAATAATTATATTTTATCGGTAATACGTTGTAAACTTAAAAGATTCATTTTAAGCTCTCATTACTTTATAATTATTTTCTATACTCCTTAAAAACAAATAAATTATGAGTATTTTATTATTTATAAATTTTATTTTTTAATTTGTAAAAAATAAAATAAAATAAAAATTTGTTGTTAATAAAAGATTTATCATTAAAAATTTATAAATCTTATAATTTAGTTTATAAATAATTACTGTTTAAGAATATCATTTTCAACATTAAAAGTTTATAATATAAACTTAAGCTCTATCAAAAAATTTAAGTTGGAATTATTTTATTATTATTTTTATTCTCTTAAAAAATCTAGTATTTGATGGTTTTTCTTCATGGAGATTGATGTAAAGTTAATGTAAATCTTATGTAATTACTTAATTTTCGATTGTATATGACGAAGATTCTGGTTTTCTTTTTGATTATTTCCCAAATGAGTCTTTGAATCAGTTTTATTAAATAAATATATATACGGTGGTTAGTCCACTTTCGCTTAAATTTTTTAAAAAAAAAAAAATTATGATAAAATTATTACTAATAGATTTAGTTTTATAAGTTAAAATAAAATAGAAAGATAGTTACTTTTAATAATTGATTTGTGAGAACTAGTTTATAAGTATGCAACTTCTATCTTTGCAACAACTCCATTAATTATGCAATCTCCTTGATATTTTTTTAAACAAAAAATTGAAGCTTATCCATAAAAAAATTTATACTATTTACAAAATATAGAAATATGCCTAAACTTATAGAATATTGGTAAATTTCAAAATACAATAAGCATGGTATAGATTTCAATTATAGTAATAATAGGTTTTAGTTTGACTTAAAATATTAAATTAAAAAAAAAACATAAATTATCTGTGGTACTTAATTACATAGTTCAACTTAAAAATTTATCAAGCAATAGATTATTTATATCACAACATTATAAAAATTTAAAAATTTATCAAGCAATAGATTATTTATATCACAACATTATAAAAATTTACTTTGGAAATTTCAAAAAATTTGCAACAACATTTATTGTGAGATAAGTATTTTTTTAAATTAAATAATTAATTTATTAGTAAGAGGCCTAGGTTGAAATTTTATATTAATAAAATTAATAATTACATCAAATGTACAAAAAGATAGTAACAATCCTAGCAAAACTGAAAACAAACCTAAAGGATGTTGTTGACTTTACATATTATATTCAAATCGATAGAAACAACAAAATGCAATGAAATTGAAATCTCATACTACCATATCCGAGTATTATCTATCTACCAATAAATCATTTGTTTGGTAAGATAACCTATCTACCAGTATATCGTCATTGTATCATCAAGTAGTATATCAATCGGTAAATCATCAAATATCTATTTGCCCCTTTATGGGCCCTAAACTACTACATTCACCAAATTTATGAGCAAACCCCCCAAATTGAGACAAATATAGATGAAGGGACACATATTAGTAGCCTAACAAAAATTATAGGCTTATACACAATCTGAAACTTGTATATCCAAAATTTAAACATCAAACAAAGTGTATATGAAATAATAGAAAAATAGAATCAATTTTCCAAAGAGTAGTGGCGTCCACATATAATGGGTCCATTAAGCCAATAATCCTTTATTGACACCATGCACCAATTTTGTTTAATGCCCTCCTCTTTCAAGTGAATTAATTGATCATGTTCCCACAAACTATCCTTCAATGTCACCCAACCAATGATTGCCTTTGTAATATGTTCATCTTTGTTGGATGAATTGTTTCAAACTATAAATGGATTTAAATTACCCATTTTCCCTTTCACCTCACACCAACCCCTCTTTTCTATTTGAAAACCAAGCCTAGAATTGCATTCACAACAATGGAAGTTGGATCGAATAACCACTCCTCATCTACACACTTTCACATAACTCAATTTGTGTATTCAACCATTCCTAGTTCTAAGGCTTAGGCCATGAACATGGAAATGATATCAGCATTAACCCCATATCAATGTTCTTCATATATGATTTATTCATCAAGAATGAGGTCCACAATATGAAGGAACCAAGGATAATGAGAATAAAAGATAAACTTCAAATATTTTTTAAAAATTTGACCCATAAAAGTGTTGGTATTGAGTAACACTGAGAGGGGGGGGAATCAATATTAGACTCTTTTTAGCTTTATTAATCTGATTGTGCAAGCACAAGCTAACTAAAATAAATAGTAAACTGATGAAGCATAAGTAAAACATCCACAAACTCATGACACAATGATTTTTGTGTGGAAAACCATGATGGGGCTGGAACCCACAATATCTTTATAGAAATATAGTTAACTCTGTTAAGGGAAATAGTACAATAGGGAATGCATAAGCATTAGGCACATTGCTTGGACCTCACCATTCAATTACCAAAGAGAGGTCTACAACCCTTACAAAGCACACTGCTTACAAAAGAGTTTGGACTATAATCTAAAATACTAAACTGAGAATTAACATCACATATGCCTGTACAGTTCCATTAAGTACATCAGATATACATCAACCTATCCTCTATAATCAGGTATATAACATCTCTGATCTTTTCACAATATCCTCTTATCATCACATGTATGAATTATCATAGAAACTTGGACATATTTACCTATTATCAAAATATAATAGGTCCACTGTCGACTTCAATAACTAAATAGGTAACGTGTGCAACCTTGACCAAAACATTGATAAAATATTCATGCTAACCTATACCAAGTTGTAGATAACATGTAGCATGTCATCGAGCTACCAAAGTATACAATCAAACCAATTGGATCATTGATCGATCCATCTATTGATTGACTCTATATCTCATATTTCTCATCCAATCTGATACTAATAACATCATAACTCAACTGAAACATCATATTAGCTTCTGCAATCATAGACTATCATAGGATATGCTCCAACCAACCATCTATTATCTTCACTACTCAAAATTCAACTGAACATATTTGTACCGATCATATCACCGAACCTATATACTGCTGGTTGTTTATCGGTACTTAGCCAATTATCCATCCTAACATTTGGTATACACAAAATATGTTGGGAGACCATATGAAATAAGTATAGTTTTCATCAATGACAACATACAACTAAGCTGTAACAGTGTCTCTTTCCCAACAATCTCCCCCTTTGGTATTAATGGAAACACCTATAAAAAAATGACTAAGTCTTCCAAGAAAAAATGCCAAATTCCAAAAACTTCTCTTCTAACAAAAAACAAATGCTCCCCTTGAGCTAATAGACTCAATTTTATCACTCTATCTCTCCCTCTTTGATATCAATGGAAAAGGAAGAGAATAAATCCAAAATTTTAGCTACCAAAATCTTAACCATTTGCCTATATATAGAGATATATACAGAATGTACTTTCAAAAATTTGAGAATATTTGAAAAGTCATTCTTCATAGCTGCAAAGTCAACATTCTAACTCTTCCTCATACTTTTAGTAACTTGAATCTACCCACATATTGCATAAGCTATATTTTCTGCTTCTCCAACATCAGGTGCATCTAAGAATTCATATGTTTTAGTACCTTCCTTTACTCCTCTTGTTAAGATGTCAAGATTAGGAACAATTTGGTTCATTAGTTCTCTGATCCTTTCTTTCATCCTTTCCTTCTCAGTGACAAGAGTCTTAATTTTATCATTTAGTTTGGTCACTTGAACTGCATGAATTGAAGCTAATTCCTTTAGAGGATCAAAACTTTGAGATAGCTCAGTTAGTTTATCTTCAGCCTCCTTCATAATTTTATCAACATTATCAATACATGACTAATACACTTTGCTTCTTTCTCCCAATGATTCCTTAAGATTCTAAATAGAAACACCCAATTGTGTCCCATCCTTTGCAATTATGAAATTTAGATGATTAAACCTTTTTTCATTAAATTCACTCTACACCTTCATCATTACCGATTTCTCAATAGAATAAAGATGTGAATCAACTATGTGCAATAGACCTTCTAACTAATTAGATGTAGAGACATTCTAATCCACTACATATTTTGTCATAATATTTATATATCATTGATAACAGTTTGTTCCCATTCTCATTAGACTTCATTTTACATTCTCTTTCTTTGGCATCAACAATTGAAACAAGTTCCATGAACTGATCATCCTTGAGAGTATCCAACTTAGTTGAACCTTATAGTTGGACATCAATGATCTCCTTTTCTATTAATGAAGGTAATACTTTTATAGTGTCCCTTTCCTCCTCAAATTTCTCAACATTCACTTCTTCATTCTTCCCAAGGGTTTTCTCATCCATAGGGTTTTTTTTCAGATCTATCCCCATCTTCCTTCTGATTATCTGTATGGGTCAATACTACCTTAGGTTGTCCTTAATCAAGATCAATAGGTCTTTCATTGATATTCTCTTCTTCTTCTCCCATGACCTCCTTATACTCATCCTTTGTCATTGTAGCTTTATATTTCCTTATATCATGAATATCTTCTTCATCATCCTGACCTGTAGAGAGTGATATGGGTATTCCATTCATAAATAGATTAGGTTCTTCAACTCTAGAGTAAAATCCTAAATGCATTGTTGATTCTTGAGTTTCCTTTTTCTTCTCCTTCAAAACAAGACCTTCAGACTAGGTCTCAAAGAGTGTTTTTATCATCATCTCATTTGTTTCTTCACAAACTTCATACTTCTAAACAATATCATTAGTAATTTTTTTTACCTTAGATGAATTTATGCTTGAAAAGATTTGAAATATTCCTCAATTGTGATCCTTATAGTCTTGCAATCAAGCATAAAGTGACAGTCTTTGATCTAAATGGATAATGGCTTGTATTTCTTTCACTAAATGTTTCCAGCTCTAGGAAAGTAGTTCATGAGATAAAAGAAAATTTATATGATCAATGAACCATACTTCATGAGTATCAATTTTTTTTTGTCTTTCTTTATCTTTGTTGATTTATATAAGAGATGAACTCTTAATACCTCACATATTTCATAATCAAAACCCATTTTGACCATTTTGTATGCAGTATGAAGGATTTTACTTGAAATTGAGCTCTCTATGAAAGAATGATATATCTTATAACCTAAAATCATAGATAAGAACCTAACATCTAGTTGTTTGATGTTGTTAATATTCATATCATGCCTATCCCATTGGAAATCATTCAACTTAGTCACTAAATCCTTCTTAATTGAGTTCACGGTAGGCACCTGATTGCTAGCATTAAAAGTAGTCACTACCTCAAATACTTCCTTAGTAATTTTATAGGGTTTGTCTAACCAAAAGAACTGATAATGAATTCTTATAAGCACAAACCTAACCCATTCTAGCTCATCAAAAGTTGGAAAACTCAAAAACTAAGCTTTTTTATTTGTTTCAAAAACCTTGTATTCATCCTTGAACTGAGAATTCATAGACAAGTCTTTTATAGCTCATGACTAGCATGATTCCCTAGGTTTTCAATATTGTAATGTTTATACACCCTAATATCCTTAACATGCAAGACAATGTATAGAACCATAGAAAGACAACCATGTGGGTCTTTCTCAATGGATTTATATTTATATGCTTCTTAAATTTTGGCCTAGGTCAATCCTTAATATCCACAATCAAAGGTGTATCCATGATATGCTCAAAATATCAAGTTGTGTGATATAAATTAGCTTTTCTATTGATGCAAGGGTGTGGAATCAAGATATGTTGGAAAGTTAGATGTATTTTAATTGATGTCAACATGTTTATTGTGATATTTTTTATTTCTATTATTATTTTTGGATGTCTAGTGTGAAGATTGAATGATTTTGATATCTGTTATGAGGTTTGGTTTACATATATATAGTTTTGACAGTAATGCAAAATGTTTAGATGAATGGTGACAGGAGGTTACTAAAGATGAGGAGTCACACACCTCATGCTGAATGATGTAGAGGTTTATACATACTTGATGTCAAGTTTGATTTGCTGACATGACTATTTGATCAAGTTATGGTATCTTAGATGAAGGTTGGTTATTTTTATGATTGTCAATGTTACAGAGTTGCAAAGATTTCTTTTGTGCATGTGTTTTAAATGATAAATTTAGTTATGCATCTAGGAATATGTTAAGGACATAGAAATGTGTTTACTACTCAAAGGGTTTTTGATTTCGATGATCCACAAGGTAGTTACAAGTATTTTAGTCAAGGATGATAGTGTTCTTTAAATTTTATCATAAGATGCTAGTAGATCCAATGAATGTAGTATATTTTTTTGTTTGTTAACGATGACTTAGGATGATCTAGGATTATGCACCTAATGAGTTGGTAATTTACATTGATCAAGGTGACCAAGTTCAATGAATCTAAGTTGTGTTTTTGTGATCTTCGCCGACATGATTAAGGAAAGATTATAAAATAGTTTATAAGTGATTGGTAAAATGTTTTAGGGTTATGATCATGATCTTGAGATGTTACTGATGGATCAAAGGAATGTTTGGAAATCACATAGAGATCTTGATGGCTGATTTTGGTGCTAAGAGATGGATAATTAAGGATTAGGTTTTTCTAACCTAGTTCTTGATAAATATGGTGAATTAGGGTTTGATTAATGTGTCATGTGTATGCACCAGTGATTTTGAGATTGTGGAAGAAAGTGTATGCTAGTGAAGAAATTTTGTATAGATCTACTAAAGAAAAAATTACTTGTCTGTAGTGTGGCATAAAGAATTGCAACAAGTATTTTGACTATACTGAAAAGGAACTGATTCAGGTATAGTGAGATGCTACTATATAATTCATTAGTTATCATATTGGTGTTTGAAAAGTGTTTATAAGTTATTGAGACTTCTAAATTGTGACTATAAGTTAGTGTGACTTCCTTAGGGTGGGTACCCAAGGAGAATTGAGTAGTGAACTCTAGGAAGTGTGGTTGAATGCAAGTGTTGTTGGAGATTTTCCAGCAAGCTAGTGCTGACTATATGTTTGTCATTGATGACAACATATGGTAAGAAACATGCGTGGAAGCCTAACAAAGAGAGCTATGAGTATATGTTTCCTAGCTATCTTATCAGCATGATATCATAGATGTAGAGGTTGATTCTAAGTGAAGACAATAATATAGTAGTCTATATCAGTGAGTGATCCTGACAGGTCCCAGGAAGAGTATTGTATGTGATTTATAGTATGGTTGTAATGGAGCCTTGCACGTTTGTAGCTATGTTGTAGACATGTGTATGATGCTATGTTCATGGATGCATAGTCAGATATGCAGTACAGGTTGAGTTATGAATTCTCCAGTTGATAGTCACAGTTTCCTGAGTTTATCTGGTAGAGTCAACATTGATTTTATTATTATAATAGTTTCACCTATTAGTTTGATATGTGTGCTTGGATTAGTGTTTGGAGAAGAGTTAAGAATTTTTTGTTAAGAGCGCATGATGTAATTCTGCATGAGAAGAAAGTATCAGTTAATTTGGTGGAGCCAATAGTGTGAAGCAACGTGTCTACTCATATTGAGTTGGGCGGTCCCAATTTGTGTTGTGTACTTAGTAGAGTCGACTGAGATGTTATTGGAGAGATTTATTATTTCTCTAATATGATTTCAAGATGGTTCTAATAGGCCAACTTTATTATATCATTTAGAGGAAAGATATTTATAGGAAGTCATTTGTGATTGCTAAGTATGGCATATAGTTGGAAGATAAGAGTAGAGCAGAGAGTGAAAAGTGTTGAGCCATCAAAAGAAGGTCTATGTGACAAATTAGAGAGTATATTATATTCATTGGAACTGATCAAGATAGTAGGTTTATGCTCAGTTCACCAAGATCTAGATATAGTGCGTATCTGCTAAATAGAAGGTTGCAGCCTTCACCCCTTTGAGCAGTGTGCTCCCGGATAGTGTGTCCTCACCCCTAATAGGGTTAATTGTAAAAGACTCCTAAAAGGGTCCAACCCTTGACTAGGTCACTATACTTAATGCATTGCAAAGGTCAACTCCTAACAAGGTTGCAAGATCTTCTAACAGGGATCATAATACTCTAGTGCAGTTTATAGTGGGTGCTAATTCCCACCGGGGTTTTTACCTATTTGGGTTTCTCCGTAACCAAAATTGTGGCATTGCATTAAGTGTTCTTATATTATGTTTATGCATAAATGTTCTTCTGTACTTAATTGGATAAAGAATTGAATCTTGTAGATAACTGATTCACCCCCCCTCTCAGTTATCCCTTGGTACTATTCCTAACAATTGGTATCAGAGCCAAGTGCCTCAGAGAGAAAGTTTAACATCTTGAGGTTGATCAGATGACATTCTTTAGAAAAGAAAGTCCTAAGTTTTATGAAGGGAACTATCTAGATTGAAATAACAAAATGATGACACATTTGCAGTGCATTGCCTTTGAGATTTTTGAAGTAGCTAGCAAAGAAGTTCAAATTCCCTCTCTAGCATATATTGCAAAGGAAGATGCAACTCTTAAACAAAAGGAGATATTCAATAAAAATGCTATTTCCAAAGAAGTACTTATCAACGCCTTATCAGATAGTGAATTTTTAGAGATCATGAAAGTTGATAAAGCCTACAAGATATGGAAGCATCTAGAAGACATGTTTGAAGGAGACATCCAAGCTAAGAATGCGCACAGAAAGACATGGAAGAAAAGGTACAATACATTGGAGATGCTACTTGAAGAAAACATTAGATCCTACAATCAAAGGATTAATGAAGCAATTGCATGAATTAGAAATAATGGTGGAGAAATTTGGGAAGAAGACATAATGGATAAGTTGATGACTACTTTGACTCTAGAATATGAGAGCAAGATAAACATCCTAGATGAGACTATGCAATTCTCAAAAGACATCAAAAGAGAGACCTTAATCAAAAAGATTTTAACTTTTGAGATATCAAGTTTGAAGACAGATCCTAAAAGTGAGACAACCTTCAAAGCCTCAGTCCATGGTACGAAATCCTTGAACACTTCTGGTAATTTTGATGATCCCGATGAAGAGAAAGAACTAGATAATTTCATTTCTTTGATTGCTAAGAAAGAAAGGAAAGGAAAAGGGAAATATGAAGGTCAGTTACCATTCAAATTCTTCTCATGTAACAAGATTGGTCACTTTGCATCTAAGTGTCCTACAAGAGTCAAGAAGTTCAAAACTAACTACAAGCCTAAGTATAAAAAAGAATGTATGCTGGTGATGGAGTATTAGATGAAGAGTTAGCAGAGGATGAAATTGGATTCATTTCTCTTGAAGACATTGAGAAAATGTTTGATGAAATGGACCTTGAAGATGAAAAGGAAGCACAAGAGTTAGCACTGATTTCACAAGCTGACATCAAGATAGATTGGATCATTGACAACAGTTGCTCACATCACATGATAGGAGACAAGAATAGATTTGTACATCTAGATAGATACAAAGGTGACATGGTTAGATTTGGAGACAACACTCCTAAACCTATCATAGGTAGAGGAGCTATCACCTTGGATGGAAAGAACAACACTGATGATGTTATTTATGTTGATGGATTGTAGCATAATCTACTAAGTGTTGGACAGTTTCTTGAAAAAGGATATCAGTTGGAATTCAAAGACAACAAGTGCATCATTAATAACAAGGAAGGAGAAATGATTGCATTAGGTTCAAATACTAAAGGTAATGTTTTTCAGCTTAATCTTGAAGCAAGTTGTTTTTTTTGCTAAAGTAGATGACAATTGGTTATGGCACAAAAGACTATGTCACATCAATTTTGACAACATAGTAAAGATAAGCAATGTAAAGGTAGTAAGAGACCTTCCTAGCATTGCAAAACTAGTTGATACAGTATGCAGGGAATCTGTGATGGGAAAGTATGTGAGAAATTCATTTAGAAGAAAGCATAATTTGATAGAGAACAAACTGGATCTACTGCATACAAACCTATGTGGACCAACTCAAACAAGATCATACTATGGTGAAAGGTACTTTATTTTATTTGTTGATGATTATTCTATAATCATGTGGGTTGCATTCTTAAAGGATAAATCTAAAGTGTTTGAGAAGCTCAAAATATTCAAAGCTAAGGTTGAAAATGAGTCTAGATTGAAGATTAAATGTTTGAGATGAGACAGAGGAGGAGAATTCACCTCTGACAGATTCTATGAGTATTGCGAAGAACATGGGATAAAGAGACAGTTAAGTGCACCTAGAACCCCTCATCAGAATGGAATTGTAGAAAGGAGGAATAGGATCATACTTGACACAACACACACCATCATGATTGAAGGAAAGGTCACACACACCTATTGGAGAGATAAGGTCAATACTACAGTCTATACTATCAATAGAATTAAATTGAGGCCAGGCATAGATAAGACACCTTATGAGCTATGGTTTGGGAATGTACCTATAGTCAAATACTTCAGAATCTTTGGAAGAAAGTTCTACATCAAGAGAGATGAAGCTATAGGAAAGTTTGATGCAAGAAGTGATGAAGGTATTTTTATTGGTTACTCTACTAAATGCAAAGCTTATAGATGTTTCAATTTGAGATTGAAGAAGATCATTGAAAGTTCTCATGTTAAGATTCATGAGATGTTTATGATTCAAGAAAGATATGATGATTATGCACCTATGATTGAAGAAGAACCTAGACCTACCACTAGAGAAACATTTAATGATGAAATGTTTGACATCATTGATGTATTGTTAAATGACCCTTAAAAAAGTGAAGAAGAATCAAAAAAGTCAGATGAGAGTCTCATACCTAATGTTCCTAAATTCACATCTAGATATCATTCAAAGGAAGACATCATTAGAGATAAGAACGGTAAAGTCATGACAAGATCAAAAGCAAAGAGTTCCATAGGAAATGAAGAGGTATGTTTATTAGCATAGATTGAACCCTTGAGTGTTGAAGATGCTTGTAATGATTCAGATTGGCATGCAGCAATGAAAGAAGAGCTAGATCAAAAAATTAAGAATGATACATGGGAATTGGTCCCTAGGCCTAGTGATAAGAATGTGATTGGAACCAAGTGGATATTCAAAAATAAGATGAATGAAGATGGAAAAATGGTAAGAAACAAAGAAAGACTAGTATGCAAAGGATATGTGCAAAGAGAAGGAATTGATTATTTTGATATATTTTCCCCTGTAAGCATATTCGAAGCCATAAAGTTGTTTCTAGCCTATGCTACCTTCAAAGACTTTAAGGTATACCAGATGGATGTGAAGTCAACATTCCTGAATGGAGAGTTGAAGGAAGAAGTATACATAGAGAAACTTGAAGGATTCACCTTATCAGATAGACCTAATATGGTATGCAGATTGAAGAAAGCCCTCTATGGACTTAAGCAAGCCCCTAGAGCATGGTATGAAAGACTTGATGGATACTTGAATAAGATTGGATTCAAGAAAGGAGAAACACATTGTAATTTATTCATAAGAGAAACATCTGATGGATTTTTTTTGGTTGCCATATTGGTTGATGATATTATCTTTGGTGGTAATGACAAGCTTAGTGCTGAATTTGCTAAAGATATGTAGAGAAAATTTGAGATGAGCATGATTGGACCTATCAAGTACTTTTTAGGACTAAATGTGCAGCAGACAGACAAAGGTATATTCATTAATCAGTCTAAGTATGTGAAAGAGATATTGAAGAAGTTCAAGATGGATGATTGCAAGCTAGTAAGTACCTGTATGATAACAAGATGCAAGCTTTCAAAAGAAGATGATTCAACTGTAGTAGACATAACCTTGTACAAGTCTATGATTTGTAAACTAATCTACCTTACTCAATCTAGGCCTGATATTTCCAATGTAGTTGGTATTTTTGAAATATTTGTAGTAGATCCTAAACAATGTCATCTCATGGTAGTAAAGAGGATTTTCAGATACTTGAGAGGAACTATAAACTATGGTTTATGGTATCCTAATTCAAAAAATTAAGAACTTCATGTGTATATAGATGTAGATTGGGCAGGATGTGTGGATGATAGGAAGAGTACCTCAGGAGGAACAATATTTTTTGGATATAAACTTGTCACTTGGACAAGCAAGAAGCAAAAATGTATCTCTCAATCCACAATAGAAGTAGAGTACGTTGCAACAACATTAAATTTATCTACAATTGTGTGGATCAAGCAGATGATAAAGGATTTTGGTATTTAGGTTGATTATCCTATTGTTATTCATTGTGACAACACTAGCACTATTAATATCTCAAAAAACCCTATGATTCATACAAAGACAAAACACATTGAGATAAAATATCACTTCCTAAGAGAGAAAGTAGCAAAGCAAGAAGTAAAATTGGACTATGTGAGCACAAAAGATCAGCTAGAAAACATATTCACAAAGCCTTTACCTAAGGATACATTTTAATATCTCAAGGAAAAGATGGGAGTAATTCCCTTCCCTAAATCCAATTAGGGATAGCAGGAGTGCATCAGTCCTCAGTGACTGATGAAAGGTTGACTACTCTACTTCAGGAGTAGTACCAGTGCTTAATTATTTGGCACCCTTTTCCATTGATGTCAAAGGGGGAGTAAGTGTATAGTCATGAAAAACAAAATAGTAAGAGTATACAATAGATGATATTCAGAGCATTTAGAAGTAGATGAAGGATTCATCCTTAAGGAATTTTTGATGAGGAAATGGAGAATGTTATAAAAGAATTACAACAAGGGGGAGTGAGTATTTAGCAAGAAGAAAAAAAATAGTAAGAGATGGAGTATTCATCCTTGGGGGAGTTTTGTTGAGGAAATGGAGAATATTATAAGATGATTGTACATTTGGATTGATGGTGTTTTTCATTCCATATGTTTCCATCAATGCCAAAGAGGGAGATTGTTGGAGATTTTCCAGCAAGCCAGTGCTGACTGTATGTTTGTCGTTGATGACAACATATGGTAAGTAGCATGCATGGAAGCTTGATGGAGAGAGATATGAGTATATGTTTCCTAGATATGTTATCAACATGATATCATAGATGCAGAGGTTGATTCTAAGTAAAGATAGTAATACAGTAGTCTGTATCAATGAGTGTTCCTGATAGGTCCCAAGAAGAGTTTTGTATGTGATTTATAGTATGGTTGTAATGGAGCCTTGCACATTTTTAGTTATGTTTTATACATGTGTATGATACTATGTTCATGGATACAGAGTTAGATATAGGTTGAGTTATGAAGTCTCCAGTTGATAGTCATAGTTTCCTGAGTTTATCTGGTAGAGCCGACATTGATTTTATTGTTCTAATAGTTGCATCTATCAGTTTTATATGCGTGCTTGAATTAGTGTTTGGAGAAGAGTTAAGAATGTTTGGTTAAGAGTGCATGACATAATTCAACATGAGAAGAAAGTATCAGTTAATTTGGTGGAGCCGACAGTGTGAAGGGATGCGTCTACTCATATTGAGTTGGGTGGTCCCAATTTGTGTTGCATGCTTAGTAGAGCTGACTGAGATGTTATTAGAGAGTTGTATTATTTCTCTAATATGATTTCAAGATGGTTCTAATAGGATGACTTGATTATATCATTTAGAGGAAAGATATTTATAGGCAATCATTTGTGATTGCTAAGTATGGCAGATAGTTGAAAGATAAGAGTAGAGCAAAGAGTGTGAAGTCTTGAGCCATCAGCAAAAGGTCTATGTGACAAAGTACAGATTATATTCTATTCATTGGAACTAATCAAGATAGAAGGTCTATGTGTAGTTCACCAAGATCCAGATGTAGTGTGTATCTGTTAAATAGAAGGTTGCAACCTTCACCCCTTTAAGAAGTGCACTCCCGAATAGTGTGTCCTCACCCCTAATAGGGTTAAATGTAAAAGACTCCTAACAGGGTCCAACCCTTGACTAGGTCACTGTACTTAATGCATTTTAAAGATCAACTCCTAACAGGGTTGTAAGATGTTCTAACAAGGATCATAATACTCTAGTGCAGTTTATAGTGGGTGCTAATTCTCACTGGGGTTTTTACCTATTTGGGTTTCCCCGTAACCAAAATTGTTGTGTTGCGTTAAGTGTTCTTATATTGTGTTTATGCTTAAATGTTCTTCTGTACTTAATTGGATAAAGAATTGAATCTTGTAGATAACTAATTCACCCCCCCTCCCCCCTCCCCCTCTTAGTTATCTCGTGGGACTATTCCTAACCAGTGATTCCTCATATTATAATAAGATATACTTATAACAAGGTATTAGTCTTATAGTGGGTATTATCCCCACCATGGTTTTCACCATAGTTTGGACTTCCATGATAAAAAAAAAATGTGTTATGTGGTGTTGATGTGCTCTAATTTGTGTTTACATGCTTTACATTTTGTAAATCAATAATAACAATTTATGTCATTAAGTGTTTTATGCTTGAAGGGTTTAATGGTTATAAAGTTTAAGTTTTTTGGTAGTAGCTGATTCACCCCCATTCCTCTTAGTCTATTTTTGCCTATTTCCTACAGTTGGTATCAAAGCCTAGTCCTTTAAAGGAAGCCTAAAATCTTGAGGGAGATCTAAAGATGACAACATATAAGAAAGATTGTCCAAGATTTGATGGAACCAATTATACCCTATGATAGAGCCAAATGATTGTACATCTAAGATGTATTGATGAAGACTATTGGAGGATTATAAAGAACTCATATATCCCTCTTTAGAACCCTACAAATCCTAATGAGATTGTTGATGCCAAAGTGAACATTTGGGACATAGAAGCTTTGTTAAGTGCACTAACTAATGCACATATGACTAATGCCATCGAATGGGAGATAAATAATTAGATATGGGAGAATTTGGAGATTCTTTATAAAGGAGATATAATAGTAAAGATGGAAATCTTGCAGAGCTTAAAAGGGAAGCATGAGGCCATGAAGATGAGTGAGGATGAGAATATATCCTCTTGCGTGCTAAAATTAAATGAGATAGTGTGTGATATCATATGTGCTAGAGGACCAATTGATGAGGATAAGGTTGCTTCAAAAGTTTTGAGATCTTTGATTCTTGCCTATGACAACTATTGTTAATTAGGATTGTGTCTATAGAAAGATGTAGAATCTAGCTATCCTCTTGGAACATGGAAACACTCTTAGGCTGTGGGTATCCTATGGAGAGAGTGAATCTCTAGGATAAAAATGTCATTTCCTTTTGGTATTCACCTCTACTAAACTTTGGATGAGGAAAAGGATAGAAGGATGTGCTCGTAAAAATGAAAATACAAAACTAAAGGGTGATGGACCAATATAATAATCAAACTTGTAGCTAGATAATATCATATAATTACTCATAAAGGACACTTCAAACTCAAAAAATAAATTAAAAAAACCCTACAAAATTAACTCATATGACAGGTCCTAGTATTCTAATATTTGAATAGGAAAACACTAATGTTTTCTCAGATTCACCATTAAAAAGTAAGACACAATCCCAGATCTGCACCATGTGATATCTGATTCTGCATAAAGCACTAAATAGATTTTGATTAAAAAAAGGTAAAAAAACAACATTGAATCAAATAACTCACGATAAATATTGGGCACAAAAAAATAATGGAGAAGGAATCTGTTTGTGTATATGAATAATCAGGAAATCTACTACAAGCCATATGCCCAAAATAGTCTACCAAAATTTGCAAAGTGCAAAATAATGGAAAAAAGATAGAACCCCAACAAATGAGGTCAAATGATAAGATATAGGCCAGGAAACCTAGAAGGATCAGATGGATGATGAAAAATAGGAGGAAGAGGGGTCAAACTATTGGAAACATAAAGTTGACAACCTAGAAACTCCCCTAAACTCTATCTACATCCAAGTGGCCCTCTAATCTGATGTAGAATTGAAGAAAACTACATCAAATATTTCTCAAGTCATGCAAAACCTCATGGTGTTAGACATAGAAACAAATCCCTTAAAATAGAGATTATAACTAATAGTAACTGATGTCCAAATGCTCCAAAAGGCCCCCTAACTGATATAGAACTGAAAAAAATTCAAAAGGACTCAAAATGCATGAAAAATTCCTCATAACTTCCCTCTAGAATTGAAAGAAAATAAAATCTCCTCTTTGGCTTGTATACATGTGTGAGAAAATGAAAATGCCCTCCTTGACCTGAAAAATGCACTCTAGATCTGAAAGAAAATATCCCTCTATGTAACCAATTGTGTGAAGAAAAATAAACTCGTCTACTAGAATCAAAACTTCAAGACTAAAAAATCAATTCTAGAATCCATCTATGTATGTATAAAATAACACTCACTACTCCAAGAGTATAACTCCAATTTTATTTTTTGCATTTTAAAGCTAACTAATAACTTGAGTATTTATAACTGACACTCAAGTTATCATTATCTACAAATTCATAATTATGCAAATGTGAACCTTCCTTCAAAAATATATTCAAAGCCTCCTCTTGTATTTACTTATCTATCTCTTCTTTTTAATACAATTTATATTTAATAGAAAATAGAACTATTTAATAAATATCAATTTTTTATTACAAAGAAAATAAAATGTGATGCTAAAAATCACATTTTATATCTAACTTGTCTCTAATAATTAAAATAAGGAATTTATTTAGTAGACATAATCTAAATACAAAATGTGATTTATATTTACTAACCCCACAAAAATACCATGCACTCGAATATGTCACACCACCTATAATGATAGGGTTTTCAACCCTAAATTTGGACTTCACATTTCATTTTGTCACTTATGGAAGTTACCATAAAGTTTTTTCAATTGGATTTTGATAGTGCCTTGGAGGATTTATTTGGAAATTTTGAGACCTTTTTGGCACTTATAAAGTAGGTATGTTGTCATTCTAAACTTGAAGCTCATTTCTTCTGTAACTTTATGTGAATATGGGTAACTCATTTCTTACTCTGAGTTTTCAAAGAAAGAAAATATATAGTTCTTACTTTTCACTACGCTTATCATTGATGATTTAACATTTAATTCTCAAACTCAAGGTTTTTTTTATGCAAAATTTAACCTCTTTGTTGTGATCTCCTAATATCTGATAATGAATTTCTTTTTTGTTTCCTCTGATATCGCTACTTTAGGAACTTCTATGTATTTGAAATGTTGGGCCTTCATGACCTTTTCTGTTATTTTCCTACTCCATTAATGAATAAAACCATTGTCCATAGGAATGCAAGTTTTCCCTTGTTCTTTGCATATATCACTACTTTATAGAGGGTTTGACCTTTTTGAGGGTTTTAAGTATTTATGAAAAGAAGTGAGGGTTTGATGCCTCATTGTAGCCGTGGTTTGATGATATCACTATTTGAGTATCCAATATGATTTCATACTTTTATATTGATGTTTTAAAAGAAAACCACATGAGTTCTTGGTAAAATTATTATTCATTTGTCATTTGTAGAGAAACTGTACCTCTCTGTACATTGTTTACTTTGTAGGTTCAAATACTTTGCACTGGTCGTAGCCCTCATTTGATATCTGGGTATTTTCTAGAGGTTTCTTCCCTTAGCCACAAATATGAATAAAAATTTACATATTTCAATCTGCATGCACACACTCTCTACTTTAAAAATTGAAATGAATAAGGGTTGTTTTCTTAGAAAAATCTTGGTATTTCTTTAGGTGTGCGGTCTGATATAAATTGGGTTCTCTTTTTATCAAAAAATCTCTTTATTCAAGGAAATTGCCAATCTATGTTCTTTCATGAAGTGTGTATTTCTAGTTGTTAAATTTTTATACTTATGTACACAACAACTATATCCCAGTGTGTCAAAGAATTGGTCCTACTTACTGCAATCGCTCTAATTCTATTATAACTCCATCGATAGGTTCAATATAAGGACCAAAAAAAGTAATGACATCCTTTGAATCATTAACAAGTGCCTTCATTATTAGCAAATACACCAATTGATCAATGCCACTATGATTGTAAGCTCTATGACTAAAGAAAATGCATGCTGACATGTGTTACATTGTGATTTCTGACTCCAGACATTAAATATGAAGGCATCTTCATTTTTTTTTTTTATTTCTTCATATTTTCTATTGAGGCACCTGGAAAGTTGAAGGAGACTATAATAGTTGTTTAGTGGAATCTTTCCTCAAGTATTTTGGGCCTATAAGATAACAAAATCCTTTTATATTGACTAAACCTTAATGTTTATTTTTTATTATGAGAACTGTAGGTTTTGAAGGGACCCCGAAACACTTTAATAAGGCATAAAGAAGATAAGCATAATATAAATAAAAGACAACAATATTTTCCAGTAAGGGACAAAAATCGAGAGGGATATATCCCAGATAATACATTAAAGCACTAGCACAAAAAGTGCATGATACTAAAACAAAAAACTACCGACAAAATAGGGAAAAAGAACTCCCAGCAACAGGGCCACTTCATCATTTTGAGAAATTCCATGGATCCTTGCATCTGATTCTGCATATTCTTGATGGACTCCTTCAGGTTGGAAATATCTTTAGCCTGGACCACCATCTTCTTTCTAGTACTGGATCTGGTTCTAGAACCTGAACCAAGCAATTGGATATCTTCTTTCTCTTGATCTTCATCTTTCATTTTATCAGTATTATTTCCTTCCAACAGGGTACAAAGAGCTTTAAGGTTATCAACAATTTCTTTCATGCCCATGTTGGACAGAGTGATCATCTTCTTTAGTATAGTATCATTATTGTTGATCTTGTCAGTAATTGGGCTTATCATAGTTTCAATAGCCTTGTTAATTTTCTCCTTCAACTTGTGTAGATCTCTATAGTTTTTTTGACCATTAGTGCTTCACACTTAGTCATATATCTAGGCAATGATGGTCGGTCATCACTGCGACCGAATCATTTTGTAAAGGCCGAGTTATGTATTGTACACTTACCGAGCAATAGTACTGTCGAGTAAAGTCATGGTCACTATGTGTTTGTAATATGTCAAGTATAGTTTTTGCTGAGTTACATATATCAATGATTATCAAGCGACAAAGAAGATTAATAGATGTCGAGTACTAGTAATAACTTTTTTTGAGTTAGCCAGGAATGTCATACAAGTTTGAAATGGCACAATGATCGAGGTAAACCATTTTTGGTGATAGTGGTGTTTTGTATTTTGTTTTTTGAGGTAATTATGGAGGTAATTACACATCCATCTTATAATCATTGATCCCTATGTAATACCTAGAGCCAATCAGAAAATTGTATAGCTTAAGTGGTAATAGAAATAAATCTAAACCGTAGATCTTGAATCGGTAAAATAGTTTTTGTTATTATATAAGGTCAAGATCTAAATCAAGAGAAGTGTGTGAATCAAAGAGAAAAAGAGATATTGAGATCAAATGAGTATGAGAGAATGATCAAAGAGGTATATTCAGAATAGTCAAGTATTCAGACAGAGTCCAGTGATCGAGCTAAGCAGTGAAAGGACAAAATCAAGAAAGATCAGATAGAAGAGATCACCAATATACAGTAAAGAGGAGATCTTTAATCTGCATATAAGTGCAAACTGAAAGATTAGGTACTGAGACATTTTAACTAGTGTATCAGGGTAAATCTCTTAACCGAGTAGTCTTAACAGACTTTATGTAATCTCTTTACTGAGTGCTTACTTTGTTGTAAGTTTATAAATCCTTTAACAAGGTAGACTATATAAGTCTTTTAGCTTTTAACAAAGTAGACCTTTCACAGGGTAGATCATGAATTGATCACATTTTGTAAGCCTTAACAGGCAAAACTTATTACTGCAGTAGTGAAGATTTGTGGGTGTCATCCCCATTCCATTTTTACCTTTCAAGAGTTTCTGGGTTACCAAAATCATGGTGTCATGTTTGATTTCATGTATGTTGCTTAATATGTTTAGTTGCTTACAATGATCAAGTTTTGTTTATGTCATGCATAAAGTTTTATCAGATTGAAAAGGTTAAACTAGGTAATATCTAATTCACCCCCCCCTCTTAGTATTACTTTCCCACTTATATTTCCAACACTTGGTATCAGAGCATATAGGTTTCTCTTAAGGAAGTCTAACCACTTGAGGAAAAAGATCTTAAAATGGAAGCTTATAAACTGGGGAAGATCATAGAGAATCAAAAGATTGAAGTACAACTAGCATTACAACAACTGGAAGCAGCTAGAGGGGAATTGAAGAAATCCTTGAGCAAGAGAAGAGAGATTGCAATTCAACAAAATGAGCCACAATACAAAGAAGAAGACATCTCTGGACTATTTGACAATGGTAACTCTGTCGAGAGTGATAAAGCTATAAAAGAACTACTGGAGAAAAATACCATACTAAATGATGACATCAAAACTCTAAAGAGAGAACAAGAAATTCAATCTGTCAAACTTTGTGAATTAGTGGAATAGAAAAATAAAGTGGAAGATGATAAGGCAATGTCTAAAGAAGACAAAAGACAAATTGCAATCAGGTTAGATGAAAGAACAAGTGACATACAAAGGTTGACTAATAATCAACTAGATATGGTAAATCAATTACCACTGGTTAATCAGGAATTGGGCAGGAAAGATATGGAAATCAATCAACTAAGGTCTAAAAATGATCAGTTGAAACATGAATTGAGAACTGAAAAGGAAATCAATGAAAGGATGAACAAACCCAATGAAGCTACAAAATATTTTGAAGAGCTATTAAGATCACCTAGAAGATCTAGTGATAGATTTGGACTTGGATTGAATGAACATTTATCTACTGAAGAAGGAGAATCATCAAAGAATGTAGAACAGAAGATTGCTAAACCAAAGAACACCAAGCCCACATGTCATCACTGTGGAAAGCCAGGACATACAGCCAACATATGCAGAAGTAAACATGGTAAGTCTGACTCTAAACCTAAGTTTAATGGACATTGTTTTAACTGCAAGAAGCATGGACATCAAGCACATGAATGTAGATCTAAGGCTAGCAATTCATCCACTTCACCTAAGTTTCAAGGAAGTTGTTTCAATTGTCAAAAATATGGGCACAAAGTATTTGAATGCATATCTAGACCCAGGTGGTCATCAAATGAACAAACCAAGCCAATCAAAAATCACAACTTATACAATTGGGATTACAACACTTGGTATAATTGCCATTATTGTGGTAAATATGGACACATTGAAGAAAATTGCATGAAGACTCATTTTAGAGGCAAATCTAAAAGCTGGATGAATGGAAGCATGGTCTGTTACAAATGTAATAAGGTTGGTCACTTAAAGAAAGATTGTAGAGCACCCATGCCAAGCAATGATAATAACCAAAATGAAGATATCCATGAGAAATTGAAGAATCAGATGGAAAAGACATGGAGGAAGAAAGAAGAAGAAAACTCAAGTGAAGCTAGCACATCTGCAGTCATCCAATTCGATGGATCAGGTGATCACACCTCTTCTAATTAAGCTTGGAAAGTATGTTTGGAACTAAGTCTTGTAAAGTCTTATTTTTCATCAGTTCCTAACATAGAATTGAGAAAAAGTCCATATCTGCATAGATAAAGATGCATTAGGACATATTTGAGCAAAATAGAGAATTTCATTTTGATGCTGAGCATCAGTGTCTTGATCTAGCTATCAATGTATGCTGAACACCTGCTATGGCCGACATGCTATGTACGCTGAGCTATATCACAACTATTATATCGACCAAGCTTGTGAGTTTGCCGAGATAGGTGTAAACCACCAAAACTTGTATGAAGCATTTATGAGGCCCTAATTCTATTTTTCAGATTCTATAAAGTGGAAAGTTGCCAGGCTATTTGAGATTTCAGAGAGTGATTCAGAGTTTGTGAAACTAGTTTAAGAAAGGTGATTCCAAATTTTCTTAGTGCGTCGTCGACAAAATTTATCTACAGGGTTATTGACGAAAAAGGTACTCTGCCGAGTAAATATTTTCTTTTAAGAAATTATTGTGTAAAATGGCATCATATTCATCTACACTAGTCAAGAAACAAGGGATAGAAGTTTTTAATGTGCAATTAGTAAGGAATGAAGTTTGCAAGCCGAAGGTATTCAAGGCAATATCGGAGAGTGCAATTAAAGGAGATTTAAATGGAGCCCTATCTTCCATTCTAGAGAATGTGTTATTAATGAACAATGTTAGGTCTTGCTACATGTGTAAAATTGGAGAAATCAATGATTACGAGATCAAGGAAGCTTATGATAAACTATGTGTCAATGGAGTGTTGAAGCCAGAACATAAGGTTATTGCCATCAAGGGTTAGTGCATGCCCTAGATTTCCCACAAAATTTTAAAGTGGAATGGATAAAGATTGTTTTGAGTTGAGTACATGACATGCATTTATGGCTGGAAGATGGATGAGTGAAGTTTACAAAGGAAATGACACATAAAGTCATTGGTTACCCTATAATTGAAGGAAAAAGAATGATGAAATGTGCAGGAAAGGAAGATATACAAGCTAACACGCAGGTAGTTTGGAACAAATGAGGAATGACAATTTCCACCATAACTGATCCAAAAATTGACTTTTCTGTTAGAGTCATCTCGCACAAGTTCTATCAATCTAGTTGGTTGGACAATGTTCCCTGTATGGAAGTGGACCAGGCATGGAAGATAATCAAGAGAGGACACATGTATGACCTTGCCAAGCTCTAGCTGACTCAACTTGCCGAGAACTTGAACTCCATCCGGATGGTGAATAATTCTGTGTAAGTTCGGTTCCTTACTGATCTATTTGTTCTTTTATGTCAAGAAGAGTTTTCCTAAACATGGAGATGTTACATGGGACAAGAAGAAACCCATCACTATTCAAATCAATGAATTTATAAATCAGATTGGAGATGATTTTGAAGGAATAATGGATAACTATTTTATTGAGTTTAAAAAGAAGATGAGAAATAGGACTAGAGTCCTTGTGTCTTTGATTGAAAAATACATCAAGGACATATGTTTTCTGGTAGACAAAGATTTTACTTATGCACAGGCAGTCCTACCTAGGGTTTCATGGTTAATGCCATTACCCTATGAACTTAACATAGATGAAGCTACTATTGCAATCACAACCCTCTTAGCTAAAGAAATTGATATTAAAGAACCTTACTTTGGAACATTTGATGAAGCCAAATCCAAGATCTCTTTGGGATTATTGGTTGCCACCACAGAGAGGAAAAGAAAGAAGATAGTGAAGAATTTGGAAAATTATGTCAAAGAATCTGAGAAGGATGCACCACTAGAGTTGACCCAAGGATTGGGAGAAGATGAACAGAGTGAAACTAGTGGTAGTGAAAAAGAAGAAGAGAAAGAGAAGAAACCAATAATTGCTCAGTCCCCAGCTAAGAAAAGAGTGTTGAAACCTAAAGTGTCATCGACACCATCACTTAGGCCCATAACTAGAAGAACTTCTATCGAGACTCCTAAGATGTCACCTATATCTGCTAAGTGAAAACCCGCACTACCCAAGGTAGTGCCGACTAAGGTTATGAAGAGGCCAAGAAGGAAACTTGTTCTAGCACAAGACGATGATGAAGAAACTGAAAGTGATGAAGGAGTAAAGGGTAAGGTTACACAACAGGGTACACAACAATTCACTGTTGATGAATTATGTCATAAGATTACTAGCTCTATAGTAGTGGATGAGTTGAAAAGATTAAAATTTGGGAACATGAGCATTGGAGATAAAGAGAAAGTAGAAGATGCTATTCTTGAAATGTTGTGCACTTTCAAGATGCTGCCAATTCAAATTGAAAATAGAATTCCCAAGGAATTATGCAACAGGGTTGCACAGAAATGGGAATATGCTCCACAAATAGAAAAGGAAATAAGGGAGAGTACATTAGCACAAGTTGAGTCCATTCTCACCCCTGCCAACATCAAATAGATTATTGAACAATACAGAGGTAAGTTTGATCCCAAACTTCAAGCTTATCTAATTCTTCAACACAAGGTTGAAGATGTTGTACAAGAAAGTATCAAAATTTGGAAGATATTGTTTGGATTGTTGATTGACAAGGATGAAGGAAAGGATGCTACTACTTCAAAAGTTGTTGAACTTGAAATCAAACAAAATAAAATGGAGACTAGAACTCCTAAGGAAGTGAAAACACAGGACACATCTGAGGTTCACATTTTTGACATACCCAAGGAGAGCCCCATCAAGAATTCATTTTTGACTGAGGATGATTGAAAGAATATGAAAGCAACTGATACACCCTTGCCAGGTAGTAACACTGTACTGTTACAGGTCATGGATTATCCAACAATTACTGACACATAATCTGTTGATGTGAGTCCTACTCTATGTGGAGTTGCTACTATTGACAAGTTAGTCGATACAAGCCTTACCGAGAAACCCATCAAGTCGGTACCACTAACTCAATCTACATCTGTCGAGGAAGAGGACAAAGTAGAAGGCAAAATCCAAAGTCCTCCTATGGAAGATAATAACAAAGAAGAACAAGGAAATAAGTTCAATGGACAAGCTGTTAGTCCTCATGCTGAGGATAAGGGGAAAGGAGAAGCAAATATCAAATGAAAATTCATTGAGGAGCAAGAGCCAAAGGAGCAAGAGGCAATAAAAGCTCTTGTACAGATGCCGAGTGGAAGCACCCCATCGAGAGCACATAAGAAGAAAGATGAGGTAACAATTGATGAAGTCATTGTTATTCCTAAATGGGATACCGATAACCTCTCTTATGAGCAACTATAGATATTGAAGGATTTGCTGACGAGGAAAAGCAGGAAAGTAGAACTCCAAAGGGAACATCAGCAAAAATAGGTCCTTTATGAAATAAAAGATATATGCAATGAAGTTTATGACTTATCAGATATAAATAGTTCCATTCCCATATTGGAACAACTTGTACACATTGTCCAAAAAGTAAATAATGAAGTTAGCTATGCAAGTGATAAGTTATTTGAGTGGTCAAAATAGAAGTTTGAGACCAAAATGCTTGAGAAGATATCTACCGAGATAGTAGTAAAATAGGTTGAGCTGTCTACTTTGGTAAAGGAGACCGAAGAGTTAGTTGTGAATGGACAGTCTCTGTTGGCCAAAATCTATAATGTTGAACTATTCACTGATGAGAATCAATGATTGCTTGATACTATAAAGCAAGAGATTAAGGCCACAAGTCAGTCCCTGAGCTTGGATGCAGACACCAGTGCAGCACATTATGTCAAAATCATGCAAACCCAAGGTAAGTTAGCCGAGCTGATGGCTAATGATGGCAAAATTCATTCTCGCCTACTCTCTATCCAAATAGTTTTGACACCTCATCTAGAAGCCATACAAAGAAAGTTAGCAAAGGCTAAGGAATTAACATAGAGTAATCCACATTTGTCCCTAGTCAAGAGCCTCATCAGGTTAGTTGTAGATCTAGACGTGTAGATAGAAGTTTTAAACATTGCTTCATTAGCTTGGGCGAATGCACTCTACATGATCATGGTGCTACATAAAACTTTTTTGGAGAAATTTTGTGAGCTACCTACTGATGAAGAGATTCATGATGTCAAAAACAAGGGGGAATCATCATGACATGAGTAAGGACAAGGATAGAACAGGGACAGGTAACAAAATTTTTGAATGTATATATATCTTAGGGGGAGTATTAGTCTAGTACAAACATATTTTTGTAATTGTAAGTACAAATGTCATGACAAAGTGTTTTTGTCACTAATGTCAAAGGGGGAGATTGTAGATCTCTACAGTTTTTTTGACCATTAGTGCTTCACACTTAGTCATATATCTAGGCAATGACGGTCGATCATCACTATGACCGAGTCATTTTATAAAGGCCGAGTTATGTATTGTATACTTACCGAGCAGTAGTATTGCTAAGTAAATTCATGGTCACTATGTGTTTGTAATATGCCGAGTATAGTTTTTGCCGAGTTACATATATCAATGATTACCGAGCGACAGAGAAGATTAAAAGATGCTGAGTACCAGGAATAACTTTTGCCGAGTTAGCCAGGAATGTCATACAAGTTTGAAATGGCACAATGATCGAGGTAAACCATTTTTGGTGATAGTGGTGTTTTGTATTTTGTTTGTTGAGGTAATTACGGAGGTAATTACACATCCATCTTATAATCATTGATCCCTATGTAATTCCTAGAGCCAATCAGAAAATTGTATAGCTTAAGCAGCAATAGAGATAAATCTGAACCGTAGATCTTCAATTGTTAAAATGTTTTTTGTTATTATATAAGGTCAAGATCTAAATCAAGAGAAGTGTGTGAATCAAAGAGAAAAATATATATTGACATCGAATGAGTATGAGAGAATGATCAGAGAGGTATATTCAAAATAGTCAAGTATTCAGATATAATTTTGGATCCATTTGTCAATGTTGTATTCATACATGGATTTGTTTCTGGCTACTTGCAACATAGTCATGCTGATGGTTCTCTTCACCTTGAAATCCCTATCCCACAAATCTTCCTCAAGGCTTCTTTGATTATGGGTGTCCCCTTCATTATCTGCAGTGTTATTCCTTGGGCTTTCAAGGGGGGAGAGCTAACCTCACATTCCTCCTCATCATTATCATCTTCCTTATCAAAATCAAGAATTTTGGTATTGACATGAATTTCCACTTCCATAATCCTCAAATCCTCATTACTGATGTCTTCCTCTACAGTATTAGCAGTAATTTCTTTACAGTCTTCATTTTCTTCATAGTTGACTACTTCATCATTGTAGTTAACATCCCGATTCTCCACCTTATCCTCTTCATTTTTATAATCTTCATCTTCCTCAATGTTATCACTATTTTCCTTAAGACTATTCTCAACAATCTCCGCGTTTTCATCATCATTGACATTGTTGTTGGCCTCCAGAGTATCATTTAGATTCTGTTGATCAATATCAAAATAAACTTTCATAATCTCATTAATTTTATTAGAAACATCCTCAGGGATCACCTTAACTAGGTCTTGCGTAATATCAGTCCCAGGGTTACAACTTCCTTGTCCATGAAAGAATCAGAGATAGTCGCTTTATCCTTCTTGGAGATGTCCCTGTTACCTTCTTCCTCTTTCACATTTTTAGCATTCTCTGAAGACTCCACCCTTCCTCCTGGTCATTCTCAGATTTCATACCATCAACCACGTTGAAAATTGAAGGAACATCATTTTTGATAGGTATTTTTAGGGATTTTTTGTTTGAAGAGGCTTTCTTCCTAGAAGAAGATGCGTCTGGGTTCTTCCTATTTTTACTGGCAACCTGTTTAGGAATCAGCTTAGGCATATGATCCCTGGCATACTCGACAATGAGAAAAATTAGGCCCTCATGAAAAATAGGGGAATCCCTCACCCTATGATAAAAAATGCTCTTGTTAAGGGAAATAAGAAAGAAAAATGGGAAAGAGACCCTAATTTCATGCTTAAAGTGATTAACTAACACAAAATGATAATTATAGACTCTGGAATATCTACCATTGAGAGTGAAATCTTCCATAATAACTCTGATAACCAAAACCCAAATGATCTTGATGTTATCCAGATTAACATAATCATATTTACCTTTCACCATAAGGGTATGTTCTTCATCAATCTTAGGGAAGTCTTTGTACACCTTATTACCCACCTTCTTATCTTTCGAAAAGTGCATGCCCTTGAGAGGAAGACCAGTAATCTCTACCAGAAGCTCCAAGGTGAGAGTGAAATATTTCCCCACCAAGTTAACCTTTCCTTTTTCCCAACCTACCACAAAATCTTTGGAGATATTTTTGTCATTCTCATGTAGTCGTGTCAGGTAATGGTGCACTTTTCCCATCTTAAGCTACCTCCAAGACTCTTTTTCATGGATCTAGTTGCATTCTTCTGGTTCCTCCCTCTTAAGATCCCCACCTATGTTAAAATTATCCTTCTTAAAGAAAGACTCAGAGAGAATAATCAACTCTATTTCAAGAACTTGTTTTCTCCAATCTCTCAAACTAAAAACAAAAAGCTTTGAACAATGAAGATTACACCAGAGCTCTTTTTTAATAACCCAAAAAGCATGTGAAGTCAGAGAGATACAACATAAATTAATCACAACTTGTCACTTCACCTTCAAAACACTCCAGTTTAGAATTAAATTATGATCTGTCATCATTAAATTTTGTAAATCCTTCACAAATTGACACATCACCTTCAAATCACTCTATTTCAGAATTAAATCATGTTGTATAATCATTAAATATAAGTCTTTTCTTTTGACTAATTTTATCATAATTAATACATGAATTAATATCATCATTGATTTTAGAGGATCCATACCATTTGTTATGATGTCACTTCTAACCCCAAGGTTAGCTAGTCCATCTGCCACCTAGTTAGTTTCATGGTAGTTGTGGGTAACATGAAAAGAATCAAGTCGTATGGTTATATTTTTGATTTTATCAATGATTTGCTCAATGGTCTACAAAGATTTTCTTATACCTTTGATATTATTGACATATTAAGGGAGTCTCCTTCAAGCCATACTTTTTTACAACTAGTTTCTTCCACTAGTAACATAACATTAAGGGAAGCCATCGCTTTAGCTCTATGATTCGATTGCATCATCATTGACATTATTGTTGGCCTCCAGAGTATCATTTAGATTCTGTTGATCAATATGAAAATAAACTTCCATAATATCATTGATTTATTAGAAACATCGTCAGGGCTCACCTTAACTAGGTCTTAGGTAATATCAGTCCCGGGGTTACTCAAAACTTCCTTTTCCATGACAGAATCAAAGATAGTCGCTTTATCCTTCCTAGAGATGTCCCTATTACCTCCTTCCTCTTTCGCATTTTCAGCATTCTCGAAAGACTCCACCCCTTCCTCCTGGTCATCCTTAGATTTCATACGTTGAACCACATTGAGAATTGAAGGAACATCATTTTTGATAGGGATTTTTAGGGATTTTTTGTTTGAAGAGGCTTTCTTCCTAGAATAAGATGCGTTTGGGTTCTCCCTTTTTTTGCTAGCAACCTGCTTAGGAATCGACTCATGGATATGATCCTTGGCATACTTGGCAATGAGAAAAATGAGGCTCTCATGCAAAATAGGGGAATCCCTCACCCTATGATCAACAATGCAATTCTATTATCTTTGTTAATTATGCAATACCATAGAATAAAAAATACTGTATTCTAACAACATTCTATAGCATAATCTTGTCCCTAAGGGAGAAGACTATATGACATTAAGTTTATATCTCATAATTGTTAAAATGAATTGTTTACTATACTAATCCAGTGCCACTATTGCTAACATGTATTTGTATGAAAATTTAATGTTTATCCTTAAAATTGAAATACTAACCACAATTAGCTATCAAATCTATCTAAAATGCATTCCAATGAAGACTACAAAGAGAGAAATGAATTAAAAACAAAATATTTTACCTTCATTTACGCATGTAGCTTTTATCCATTGTTCTCCTAGCCTTGAATTCCTAGATTTGGTGAACTCTTAGAATTGAAAATGTGTTGCTTTTGCGCAAGATGTTTCTAAAGTGTGGAGATTAGTGGAAATTATGCAAAACTAGCCTAAATATAGGTTGCTTTATGTTATGATAATGGATCGAAATTTGATGAATGAATATGATATGCAAATTCTCAAAATAATGCTAAAATGGCTTGATTTCTTGATTGCTTGATTTCATTATTGCTAGTAGGCTCTCAAAGGAAGAGGAAGGCTCCTTTTATAGGTGTATCATCTTAAAACGGAAGCACTTCCATGTTAAGAGCATTTAGCCCTCTGAGTAAGTGTCCTAGGGTCATGTCAAGCACCTTGATTGGGTCTTTGCATGGAGCTGGTTGTTTCCCTTTGTTCTGCTTCTCTATCCCTATTTCCAACCTCTTTTTAACAGACATTCTTTGAGAGTCTGAAGACTTTGACTTTCTAGGTCAAGGAAGACCTGAAGGGTTAAGGATGACCTAGAACCTAACCTAGGTCAAGGTAAACCTTGACTCTGACCTAGGGCAAAGACAACCTCATCCTTGACCCCAGGTCCAAATTTTAGTTTTCAGAAGTTTTAGGATGTGGGGTTTCAAAAAGTTTCATTTTTTCGCTTTTGGGTCAACTATTTTAGATTTAAGAATGGTAAAACCTTAAATTTCATTTAATCTAGGTCCATTTCTAGGGGTTAATATTTATTAGGATTTAATTCTCCAATGTCGGCCTCTTTAGAAGTTTGTGCCCTAGATCACTATAAAAGGAGGCCTTCCTCTCTTATTTTCTCAATCAAGTTTTGGGAGATCATCCATTTTCATGATCAAGAAGTCAAGTTTTGCATCTCATCCATCAATCATCAAGAGCTCTCAAGCAAGATCAAGCAATCATTTCATCAAGCATTTTCAAGGAAGCATTCAAGCCTTTGAAGGGATTTGATTCAAGTATTCAAGATTCATCATTAAAAACCCTAGATCTAGCCATCATGGTGGTGATCTTCCTTCAACATCCTTTGTTCATCTTCAAAATCTATTCATTCTTCCCTCAAGGTGGATTCCAAGCATGCAATCATGGACGTTTTGATTTACATTTGTGAATAGCAAATGGTGAATAGCGACTACATAACTTCACTTCTACTACACATCAGACTCTATGTCCATGAATGGAGCAACACTAACATGTCTCCATCACATATCCAAATGTGCAAGGCTCCATGATAATTGTATGGACAATCACTCATAGAACCCTTCCTGTAACTCTATCAAGAACACTGCTGACACAAGCTGCTACATAACTATCTGTATAAATAATTAACCTCTATGTCCATGATATCATGCTAATAACATGTCCATGCTATATATACTCAAAGCTTAGTGCATAAGTCTTCCATGCATGCTACTTACTATTATACACTGGATTTGCACCCTTAGTTCAAGCTCTCGTAGTCTTGATAACTCAGCATAACAAGGGAATCATCTCAAGGTTATAGGACCTTTTGCTAACTGAGATGAGACCTCCAAATTCTAGGCTGGTTCCTCTTGGATAATCACCCTGATTTTCTTTTAAACATGAAAGTAAAATTTGAGGGGAAAGGGATAGAAGGAGTACATAAAAATGGAAATGACAGGAAGCAAATCTATCGTACTAGGTGATGCACTGAAACTGGGGTTTGGATCTCAATATAGAGGGATGAAACCAATGAAGGAATCAGGTCTAATAAGTTACAACTCACTAGATAGGCTTGCATAAGTATTTCATAGGAGGGTCTGAACAAAGGCTCAACCTATGACCTGCAAACAAACATCCTTTTTTGCAACTAGGTGTAGGAATGAGACAAGGCTGCTAGGGGCTATAGTATACCCGCAAAACACCTAAATTAGATCAGACATAGGAAACACACAAAATTGTAGAAAGCAAGAGGAATCAAGAAAACTGAGATATCATTGAAATCATGCATACACTTTGATCTAATAAGAGATAATCTAGACAAGCAAGCATGAGGACAACAAGAATGTCACAGAATACTTGCAATATTTGAACAATCAATGGGAATTTTACAATTGCAAAAAGTTAAGGGGCAGAAAGAATGCCTTTAATAACCTTTGGGAAAGAAACTTTCCTTTTTTACAATTGGCCCCCTTCTGAGCTCTGCTAGCTCCCAAAAAGAATATATACCAACTCAACTGCACGTAGGTAGGAGTCAAAAGTGTAACTAGGGTTACAGTTTCTTTGCAATAAAATAATCAACCCCAGTAGTCATGTCTGATCATAAATGTTCATCTCTGAAAATCATAGCTAATCAGATATTTCTCCTTGCATGCCCATGCCTACACTGATCTTGCCCACAGACAAACATTCATCTTGATCCATCTACCTCCCTGCAAACCCACTGAGTCATGAATGCTCAAAATCTGATCTTCGCAATGAATTTGAAATTAAAATATAGATGGCGCCAGCTCTTTAATGTTTCATTTACGTAAGAACACTGCACTGTACAACCTCCTATCGATGTAGCTAACAGTTTGTCACATGTTCGCATAGCCTAAAAAGGGGCTATGCGATCATGCGACAGATCGCTAGCGTTCATCAAAACAACTATTGAGCCCATCGATGCCGCTACTATCTATTAAAAAGCAATGGTCGCATGATCACATGAGCTCAAAAAGCTTCATGCGATCATGTGACTACCCTTTTAAAACTATCTCCATTGCCACGTAAGACATCTGGGCCCGCAAGACCGCACTGCAAGATTAACCCTGGCTTACCTTGAGTTCAATTCTCCTCTAGTCACCAAGTCGCAAGGACCTTTCCTTAACCTCAAGTCTATCTTGCGACTATGAGAAATCCTTTAACCATGCACCCATGAACTCTCTTTACCAACCCCGGGCCCATAGACCGTTGCATAGGATGGACCCACAACAGAATGCCCGAAAAACCTAGAAGAATCGAATGGCTGTCGCATGATCGCATGGGATCAAAAGATCCCATGAGATCATGCACCAGCCATTGATCTTGGCTCAACTGGCACCTCCACTACCGAGCCCACTGCAGATCAAACACGCCACCACCTGATGACCCACCGAAGCCCTACTGACTGAAGACATCACCACTAGCCAGCCACTAAGAAGTGGGCACATCACTAGCCAAGGGCCCACCACCGGAGACAAAGACCCGTTGACCACTTGTCACATGATCGCATGCGGCCAAGAAGGCCTATGTGATCATGCAACCAACTGTATGATGCTACCCCTGCCGGCCTGGAGCTAACTACAAGATGTCGACCACGAACTACCAACGGTTAGTTGCATGGGCGCATGGGATCGAAAGATCCCATGCGATCATGCTACCAACATGAAACTATTGCGTTTTCAACTGCTGGCAGTTTGAAGGCTTCAAGACCATGAATTGGGCCCGGCTGGTACCTCGGGGTTGCGCACTTAACGACTAGTTGCATGTTTGCATAGCCTAAAAAAGGGCTATGCGATCATGCGACAAGCCATAGCAGATTGTCAAAAATGCCAAAGGGACCCACCTGGTCAAAGTTGTGCAGATGGAAAAATGTAGATGCTAGAGAAGGGTAAAGTGAAGAAGTGGTTGAAAACATAGAAGGTTTTTAGACCGAGGTCGAAAACATAGAGAATTTTTTGTACCGAAAGTCAAAAACATCCGGAACCTTCAGAGAGAAGGTTGAAAACACATTGGGTTTTCAGGCCAAAAGGCAGAAAACACATTGGACTTTTTGACACTTGAGCACTTCTTTTGGAAAATAGGGATCATGGCCAAAAATGAATGATAGGGAATTTTTGGGTAACACTTACCATATGTTGTCATCAATGACAAACATACAGTCAACACTAGCTTGCTGGAAAATCTCCAACAATCTTCCCCTTTGGCATTGATGGCAACATATGGAATGAAAAACACCACCAATCCAAATGACCAATTCTTTTATAACATTCTCCATTTCCTCATCAAAACTCCCCCAAGGGTGAATCCTCCATCTGCTGCAATATTTTTTAATATTCTTTATTTCCTCAGCTAAACTACTTCCATGACTGAATACTACTACCTCTTTCTGCTACATATTATTCGTTCTTAATTCTGTATGTACTCCCCCTTTAATACTATTTTTCATGACTGTATACTACTTTCCCTTTGACATCAATGGTAAAGGGTGCCAAACATTTAAGCTCTGGTAATACTCATGAAGTAGATTAGTCAATCATCCATCAGTCACTGACGATTGATGCTCTTTCCACTTTTTTAAAGCAGAATCAGGGAAGGGAATTACTCCTAGCTTCTCCTTGAGATACTCAAAAGTATCATTTGGTAAGGGCTTTGTGAATATATCTGCTAGCTATTCCTTTGTACTCACATAATCCAATTTGACTTCTTTCTCTACCACTTTATCTCTTATGAAGTGATACTTAATCTCTATGTGCTTTGTCTTTGCATGCATCACAGGATTCTTTGACATGTTGATAGTGCTAGTGTTATCACAATGAATAACAATAGGATAATCAATCTGAATTCCAAAATCCTTTATCATTTGTTTGATCCAAAAAATTGTAGAAAAATTCAAGGCTGCTTCAACATACTCCTCTTCTACTGTTCATTGAGAAATATTATTATACTTCTTGTTTGTCCAAGTGACAAGTCTGTTACCAAGAAACACTACTCCTCTTGATGTACTCTTTGTATCATCAATGCATCCTGCCCAATCTGCATCTGTATATACATGAAGCTCAACATTCTCTGAGTTAGGATACCATAGACCATAATCTATAGTGCCTTGTAGATATTTGAATATTCTTTTTACTGCCATGAGGTGACTTTAGTTAGGCTCTGCTGCAAATCTTCCAATTATGCCAACTGCATTAGAAATATCAGGTCTAGTTTGAGAAAGATATATGAGTTTACCTATCATAGACTTGTACAATGTTATATCTACTACTAGAGAATCATCTTCTTTTGTAAGTTTGCATCCTATTATCATAGGTGTACTCATTGGCTTACAATCATCCATCTTGAACTTCTTCAATATCTCTTTCACATATTTAGACTAATTAATGAAAATACCTTTCTCTGTTTGTTGTACATTTAATCCTAAAAAGTATTTTCTGCATCACATAATACTTTTTCCAACAAGTACAAATGCATGGAAGTTGAAATAGAGAGAAGATTGTAATTTGTGAAGAGAAGTAGCATCCTATCCTATTGGCAATTCCTTTGCTTCATCCCTCTTGATTGGTATTAGAGCCAATTCACTTGGAATCATTGTATGTAATTGATTATAGGCTGAGGTAGTTAATTATTTTGGTAGTGCATATAAATATTAGATGCACCTTTGGATATACTAGTAACAGGTCCTCAGGATCCAACACCTACAGAGGCAGTAAAGTCTGCGCCCATGACAAAGATAAAAAAGATGATACTATCTTTATTGATAATGTGGAGATAGCAATGGCGGCCATAGACAATGAATTGGATAAGTTGGAGGAAGCCTTTGTGAGCACACAAGAGGTTGAAACCCTATGTGGTGATAATTCACCTAAGCTACAAGAAGAAGTACTAATAGAAGATCTAACAGGTGAAGAAGAAGAGAAGGAGACATAAAAAGAGACAGAAAAAGAGGAAGAAAAGGTAGAAGAGGAGAAAGGAGAAGAAGAGGTGAAAAGAAGTAAGCCAACAGATGAACCATCTGTTGAAATGAAAATTAGAGTAAAACAAGAAGTGATAGACAAAACTCCTATGACTCCCTTACCCTCAGCATCATTGTTGTCAAGTTTGACAATAGACACCACTAGTTTGGCCTCTTGGGGAGAAGAAGACTTGATCAAGATCAGTGTCTTAGCTATGGAAAAAGAAAAAGAGAAATATGTAATGAGGAACCCTTTGTTTGTTGAATCAGTCAACATTTTGAACAACCTATTACCTTCAGACAAGAAAGTGTCTAACGTCCATATAGTTGATGATGTTAGTCCTTACAGCCTTCAAGACTAACTTCTCTAGCTTAGAAGAATATGTATCTCAAGTAGCAAAAGAGAAATACATGAAAAAGAGATTGAGTGAACTGGTTAGTAACTTTGCACTTGACCTAAGTTCATTAAAGGTTGGTCAAGCATATTTGAAGGAGTTTGCTGCAAAGGGAAGGAAGATAATTGTAGATTGTATGAATCAAGATAAGCTAACTATTGATCACTACAAGAGAATCCAAGAGGCAGAAGCAATGATTGAAAAAGTAAGGAAATCAGTAGAAGACCCCTCCATTGATGTGAACATGTGCAACAATGTATACCAGGGACAAATAGACAAGATAGAAAATGCAGAGAAAGAGATGTCTAAGGTAAGGGCAAGGCAGACATAGCTCAGGAATGCTCTTGCACCCTCTCTAAATATTCTAAATCACAATATCAAGGAGATCAATGCCACTATGGTGAAATATGATCAAGGTCCAAGTACATACTTGGAGAAAATGGAGAAGCTACAATATGCCTTATGCGCCCATCTACATATTGTTAATCCACTGATTTCATTTTGGAATCCAGAACCTTCAGATAGCATATCTAGATGTCCTAAAACTGTAAGTACTTATAGATACATTTTTGGAGCATGTTTTTCCTTAATGTCAAAGGGGGAGTATTGTGTAGAATATGGAGTCTTATATATATGTAAAGAAGATTCATAGTAAAGGATATAAGGGAGATATAAGTTAGAGTATGTTAAAGAGTTTTTTGTATAAGGGTACAATTAGTAACTTTTCCATATTCCTTTGTTGCCATTAATGACAAAGGGGGATATTGTTGGAAAGTTGACTGCACTATTGTATATGACTAGATTTAGTGTTTTCATTATGGCAACAAATTCATATAGTGTTTTGGAGTTAGCGCACATTATTAGAAGATCAAAATTTGGTTAAGTATATAAGACTAGACAGTTAATAGAGCACCCATAGATCATAGCATCAGCACACGTGCGTATGAAAAAGCTATGGTATGCACCCTAGAAGATAAGTTGGTAAGAGTGTATACATGTTAAGTCTAAGAGCGCATGATCAGAAGATACAGTATGGTGAAGATACAGATAGTTGAAGTAGCACAAACAGTGAATGCCAAAATAGAATAGAGTATGCAACCGACTATTGGTAATTTGATTAGAAATGATATTATTGTTTTGTAAAGGCTATGTGCCTATTGTAATTAAGTTATAGACATGTAACTATGTTTGTTTGTAAAAACACTTGAGCCAATTCACTTGGAAGCATTGTATGTAATCGGTTATAGGCCGACCTAGTTAATTGTTTTGGTAGTGCATATAAATATTAGATGTGCCTTTGTAATAATGTATGGAAGTTGAAATAGAGACAAGATAAGTAGAGAAGTGTGCAAAAAGCAATAAGAATGTATTAGAGCTTTGCAAGAGGTCAACGTTGGAAATATAGATGGAAAATGTGATACTGAGAGGGGGGGTGAATCAGATATCACCTACTAATCCATTTTAACATTGTATAAAACTTATTACAAAGCATCAACAAAACTTCATCAAATCAAAGTAACTAATATGCTAAGCATCATTCAAGAAAGTACTCATAACTTAGTAATTTTGGTTACCCATAAACCCTTGAAAGGTAAAATTGGGGTGGGGATGACACCCACAAATCTTCACTACAGTAGTATAAATTTTGCCTATTAGGGCTTACAAAATTTGATCAAAGATATGATCTACCCTGTGAAGGGTTTTCCCTATTAGGAGCTAAAAGACTTATACAGTCTACCTTGCTAAAGGATTTAAAACTTACAACAAAGTAAGAACTTGGTTGAGAGATTACAATAGGTCTATTAGGACCACTTGGTTAAGAGATTTACCCTAATACACTTGGTAGAATGTCTCAGTAACTGATCCTTCAGTTTGCACTGTATGCAGATTACAAATCTTCTCCTTACAATATTTTTTTGATCTCTTTTATCAAGTTTATCTCCGTTCTTTCATTCACTACTTAACTCGGTCACTGAACTCTGTCTGAATGCTTCATTGATTTGAATGTGCTTCTTTGTTCATTCCTTCATTCCCTTCACATCCTCTCATATGCTAACTCATTTTAGGGTTCAGATCTTATCGTTATATAAACAACTGAACATCTTCATGATTTAAGATCTACGGTTCAGATTAACTCCTTTTTCCACCTAAACCTTACTAATTTATGATTAGTTCTAAGTGTTACAAGTAGCGGTTTCCATTGCACCAAAAGATCAACCTATTAATACCTGATACAACCACTAGACTTATAAAAGACACATGAGGTAGTTAAGCCATGTCACAAATCCTGAGGGGAGCATTGACCATTTTGCTAACAATCTCCCCCTCAGCATTACCTGAGGGGATTCAAACCTGTGACCAAGCTCTGATACCACTTGTTACAAGTAGTGGTTTCCATTGCACAAAAATATCTACCTATTAATGCCCAATACAACCACTAAACTTATAGAAGACACAAGAGGCAATTAAGCCATGTCACAAATCCCGAGGGAAGCGCTGACCATTTTGCCAAAAATTTGAGCTCATTGTTGGAAAGTTGGCTATAATAGTGTATATGACTTAGTATAGTGTTTTCATTATGGAAAAAAAGTCATATAGTAGTTTGGAGTCAGCGCACTTGATGAGAAGATCAGAAATTGGTTAAGTGTTGAAGACTGGACAATATATAGAGTACCTGAAGCTCAGACCATCAGCGCACATGCGTATGACTGAGTTATGGTGTGTGCCCTAGAAGATAACTTGGTTAGACTATATTCTTTCTTAGTCTATGAATGCATGATTAGATATGCAAGTATGCCAAAGTTACAGATAGTTGAAGTTACACAACCAGTGTGTGCCAAAGAAGAATGTAGTAAGCAACTGATTGTTAGCATTTTGATTTGCGGTCATATTCTAATGTTGTAAAGGCTATGCACCTATTGTAATTAAGTTGTCAACATGTAAATATTTTTGTTTGTAAACACACTTGAGCCAATTCAATTGGAAGCATTGTATGTAATCAGTTAAAGGGTCGACCTAGTTATTTGTTTTGTATGCGCATATAAATATGAGATGAGCCCATTGTAATTAGTATGGAAGTTGATATAGAGTGGAGATAAGTAGAGAAGAAGTGTGTGAAGTGACTAGTGGATGTATTAGAGCTTTGCAAGAGGTCAAAGCATCAGCGCATCAAGGGAACTGATCAAACAAGAAGTGTCACAGGGACAGTTCATCTTGTAGATATAGTGTGTATCTGAGATCAGAAGGTTGTAGCCTTCACCACTTGAGCAGTGAGCTCTAGGACAGTGTGTCCACACCCCTAACAAGGTTTATTGTAAAAGACTCCTAATAGGGTCTAACCCTTGACAAGGTCTATTGTACTTAATACATTATAAAGCAACTCCTAATAGGGTTAAGGATCTTCTAACAAGGATCATAAAACACTAGTATAGAATATTAGTGGGTGTCAATTCCCACTAGGGTTTTTACCTATTTGGGTTTCCCTGTAACCATATTGGTGTTATGTGTTGATTTCATGTTTCATGTTTATGTGGATGTTCATTTTAGTACTTAAGCATTTAAGTTTAGTTTAAAGATTAAGTGAAAAGATAAAATATAGTGAACACTGATTCACCCCCCCTCCTCAGTGTTCCCATTCCTAACACTAAGTGTTACATAGGGATCAATGATTACAAAATAGGTGTGTAATCACCTCCATAATTTCCTCAACAAACAAAATACAAAATTTGAATGTCGGCCAAAATGATTTACCTCAATCACTGTGCCATAACAAACTCATATGTCAATTCTGGCTAGATCGGCAAATGATGTTCCTGATATTCGACATTCACTGTACTTGACATATGTCGATATCTTTATTTCTTGGTAATCATTGCTTACATAGCTTGGAAAAAACTTAACTTGGCTAATCCAAAAATATATAGTGACCATTGATTTACTCGGTAGTACTTCTACTTGGTAAGTATACATTACATAACTTGGCCTATACATAATGACTCGATCGCAGTGATGACCAACCATCATTGCCTAGATAATGACTAAGTGTGAGTCACTAATAGTCAACAAAAGTATAGAGATCTACAATCTCCCCCTTTGACATTAGTGGCAAAAATACTTTGTCATGACATTACATTTGTATTTACAAAAGTACTTAGTATTAGCAGAATACTCCCCCTAAGATATATATACATACAAATTTTTTGTTCCCTTATCTTTGTGCTTGAATATGTCATGTCACTTAATTTTCACCTTGTTTTTGGCACACCTGATCTCTTCTGGAGTGGGGATCGTGAAGTATTTCTCCAGAAATGGTTTATGAAGGATCATAACCATATGTAGTGCAGTTTCCCATCCTCTTGTAGCAACATTCAAAACTTCTAACTACACTTCTAGCTCGGCAGCTAGATTGACTAGGCTCTCAACTGTAGACAAATTTGGATCTTTCTATGTTAAGGCCTTAGGCTGGGCTATCTCTCTTTGAATTGCCTCCAAATGAGGTGTTAAGATTTTTTGCATAGAGAGTAGATCAGCCCTTATCTTACCATAATTAGCCATCAACTCGGCTATCCTTCCTTGTGTATGCATAAGCTTGGCATAATGTTTTGAACTTGTTTTTGCATCAAAGCTTAAGGATTGATTGGTGGACTTTAGTTCTTGCTATAGTTTATCATCCAGCCCTTGGTTATCCTCAGTGAATTGTTCTACATTTCATAGTTTGGTAAGCAGAGATTGTGCATTTACAACTACTTCTTTTGACTCTGTTAGCAAAGTAGAAAGTGCTACCTATTTCACTGCAATCTCACCAGATACTTTTTCCATCATCTTGGTCTCAAAATTTCTTTCTGACCATTGCAAAAACTTATCAATAGCTCCGCTTTCTTCATTAGTCACTTTCTAAACTATATGGACAAGTTGTTCCAGTATGGGAGTAGAGCTATTTACATCAGACAACTCAAAAGCATCATTAAATATTTCTTTTATTTCATACAAGACCTACTTTTGCTGATGTTCTCTTCTGAGTTCTTCCTTCCTACTTTTTCTCTTCAATAAATCTTGTAGTATTTGCATCGACTCATAAGATAAGTTATCAGAATCCCATTTTAGAATAACAATAACTTCATCAATAGTTACCTCTGGTGAAGAGACTTTCATTTTCTTCTTAAGTGCCTTCTTTGGTGTGCTCCCACTCAGCATTTGTACAAGAGCTTGTATTTCCTCTTGTTCCTTAGGCTCTTGTATCTCAATAGCTTTGTATCTAGTATCTGTTAATGCAAACTGCTCTCCTTTATCTTGCAGTGAGTCCTCGGGCAAATGTAGGTTGTTTTTCTATGGCTGAATGATCCTGTTCCTCGGTAGTGCTCATACCAACTAGCATGTCAATTGTAACAACTTCAGGTTTGGCGGGGGTAGTGTTAATAGTTGTTGTTTCATCAATTGTAGGATAATCTTTTACTTGTAAAAGTACAGTATTGCTGCCTGGCAAAGATGTGTCTTTTGCTTCCTCAGCCTGTATATCCTCCTCGGTCAATACCTAAGGCTTTATTGGGGTATCCTCTGTTATGTCAACAATACTTACTTTTGATACCTTTTGACATTCCTCCTCCTTAGGAGCTTCTATCTCCGAAATAGGTAACTCCATTGCATTTTGTTCTTTGTTAGGCTCAACATTCTTAGATGTACTTGCATCTTTATGTGTATCCTTGTCAATTAACAATCCAAACACTATCTTCCAAGTCTTCAGACTTTCCTGTACAACATCCTCAACCTTGTGTTGAAGGATAGAATAGGTGCTAAGTTTGGGAACAAATTTGTTCTTGTATTGTTCCACAATTTTCTTGATATTTGTAGGGGTTAGATTTGATTCAACTTGTGCTAGTGTGCTTTCTCTTATCTCCTTCTATGTCTTAAAAGAATATTCCCATTTCTATGCAACTCTATTGCTCAACTCTTTTGGAATTCATTTCTCCAACTGTATAGGCAACATCTTGAAAATGAAAAGCATGTCAAGAATAGCTTCTTTGACTTTTTCTTTATCTCCTATAATTAGACTCCCAAAGTTTAATTCCTTTAGATCTTCCAGTCCAACAGTGTTTGAGATATTGTGGCATATTTCATCCACATTTGGTGTTACACTCTGTGATGCAATCTTCTTCTTGACCTCTTCATCACTTTCTGTTTCCTCATCATCTTCTTTTTCTAAAAAAAGTTTCCTTCTAGGCCTTTTTTTTTCTTGGGTTGGAACTGCCTTAGGTTTAAAAACTTTTCTTTTACCTGATGTAAGGGACTTCTTTGGTGTCTCGGCAGTTGAAGAGACTTCCCTTGTTCTAGGCCTAAGCATAGGTGTTGATGTTTCTTTAGGTTTTTGTACCCTCTTTGGTGTAGGCTCAGAAAGTACTACCTTCTTGCCTTTCTTATTCTCTACTTTTACCTCTTCTTCTTCTTCACTATCACTGTGATCACTTACTTCATGTTCTCCCAGTCCTTGGGTTAATTCAAGTGGTGCATTTTTCTCTGTTTCTTCCACCAATTTCTCTAGGTTCTTTACAATTTTCTTCCTCTTTCTCTCTATAGTTGCAGCCATCAATCCCATAGTTATTTTGGATTTGGCTTCATTATATGTTCCAAAATAAGGTTCCTTGTCTCCAATTTCTTTAGCTAGAAGGGCTTTAATGGAAGCTATAGTCTCATTAATGTTTACCTCATAAGGTAATGGCATTAGCCATGAAACCCTTGGAAAAATTACTTGCACAAAGGTGAAGTTTGTGTCAACTAGAAAGCATATATCCTGGGTGTTAGGAATGAATGTTGAATATATCCTATGGGAGTATTAGAAGCCATTCTATAGCAGTTGTTGTTTTATTCATCACTGTGATTGTCATTGATGTCAACACAGTGATCTACTAAAGATTAGCAGAGGAGTAGACAGTGTTTGGATTAGCGCACATGGGATATTAGAGATCAAGCTATATGATGTTGAGGACTTACTCTAGGATGTGTTATATGTCCATGGTTAAGAGCGTAGATAGTAATTCATTTATTCATGGAAGTTATGAGCATTTTAGTGTAAGCAGTAATCAAGTAGTGTTCCTGAGTAGCGGTTTGTGGAAATCGGATGATATCTCCTAATCGGGATGGAATCTGGTTATGTGCAGTTGGAGAGAAGTTGAAGACATGTTGATACTGACATGGATGATAGTGCAAACTTTGAAGTCGCACGAGTGAAGAGTTATTCTAATTGGAAGTCAACCATTTTTGTGTAATTTTGATGTAACGTGTGGAAACTTTTATTTTGTAATTTGGTTTTCGACTCATTTGTAATTACTTGAGTGTGGTATAAAGGAAGGAATTTTTTCCTTGTTGTAAAATGGAATATGTAGTAATGTAAGAGTGAATGAAATTGTGAAAGTGAATTTGTGGAAAGAGAATATGTGAGGTATAGAGATATGAAATTGAGATCTGGTGTAGCAGTGAGTGTGGTTTGGCATAGTCAGAGAAGAGGTAAGATATTGTTGAGATCAGTAATATTTTGATATTATTCTATTGAATAATCTAGAGATCAGTTGGACAGTGTGTTTAGTGATCTTTCCATTGAAGCTATTTGGGCAGTGGGTCCTTCTGTCTTCCATAACTTGTAACAGGGTTAGAATATTTTAGCAGGGATTCAAAATCTCCTAACAGGGATTCATATGTATTGAATATATTTCATAAGACTGCTAATAGAGTCCATCCTTTCATAAGGAATATTCATATTAGTCCATCTTTTGTGGGTATCATTCCCATTGGGGTTTACTCTTTGATCAAGAGGTTCCCTAGTGAACATATCTTGTGTCACTGTGTATGAATATCTTTCTATGGTTGTTGGTTACATTTCTTAAATGGTTAAAATCTATTGAAGTTGATAAAGGTTATAATTATCTGATAACTGATTCACTCCCCCCTCTTAGTTATCTTGGCAGACTTTACTTTCTAACAATTGGTCTCAGAGCAGCAGGTCCTTGAAAGAAAAGTTTAACAGCTTAAGGAGCTCCATGGTGAATTTTAGGAAAGAAAGCCCTAAGTTTGATGGAGTGAATTTTGATAGCTAGAAAGAAAAGATGAAGACATATCTACTGTGTTTAGGACCAAGTTATTGGTTAATTACTAAGAATGAGAAGACTATCATTGATGAGGATAACATTGAAATATGTACTAATGATGAAATATATCTATTCATGTGTAACATACTTGCTAGAGAAGAACTTTTGTCAGCCCTTCCGAAGAATGAGTACAGTCAGGTAAAATATTTGAAAATGTCTCATGAAATTTGGTTAGCTTTACAATCTACTTTTGAAGGTGATGAACATGCAAAGAAAGTAAGATTACATAATTGGATATGTGCATTTGAAGATATAAGAATGATGGAAGATGAATCTGTTAGAAGCTATATTGGTAGAATGTCAGAGATTGTTGCAGGTATAAAATCTTGTGGAGGAACAAAGACAAAGAATGAAGTGATATGGAAAATTATGAGGACATTGATTTCTACATTTAAGCAGACAACACAGATGATTGAACAAGTTATACCTTGTAATACAAACTTTACAAGAGAGACTCTTCTTGGAAGATTGGAAGTAGTAGAAATGAACCCGAAGCTATCAGGAGACTTACCTAGAATGGAGACAACATTCAGTGCTCTTAGTGTTCACCCTACTTTGTCAAGAAGCATAGTTGTGAGCGAAGATTATGGTAGCAATAGAAAATCTAGAAATGAAGAAGACATGAAGATTGAAGAAGGTATTGCCTTGCTTGTGAAGAGAGAACTAGATGGTAAGAAATTTTTTAAGGGTTGGACATGTCAAGAATATGGTCATTTTGCATCTAAATGTCCTAAGAGAGTTAAGAAGTACATAAACAATTTTGAGCCTAGAAGATCTAAAGAATGTTATTATCCTAATGATGGAGAACTTGAAGCTAGTATAGAGAGAACCTTAAGTGAAAGTGATACTGAGAAAAATGATGATATAGGATTTGTAGCAATTAAAGAAGAAAATCCTAAAACAGAGGTTAAGGAAGAAAAAGCTCTAGTTTCTCAAGTTGAAGATAAATATGATTGGATTATAGATAGTGGTTGTTCACATCATATGACTCGAGACATGAAAAAGTTCATAAAGGTTAACAATCAGGATGGAGGAGTTGTTAGAGTTGGAAACAATTCACCTTGTCTGATTAAAGGTATAGGATCTATTACTCTTGATGGAAAGACTAATACTGGTGATGTTTACTATGTGGATGGTTTGAAACATAATCTTTTGAGTGTTGGATAGTTAGTTGATAAGGGATATCAAGTTTGGTTTACTGAGAAAACTTGTGTGATAAAAGACAGATATGGAAATTTGATTGGTACTGGATCTAGAATGAGAGGTAATGTATTTTAGTTGAATCCTACTGAGATGACATGTTTGATTACTAAGATTGATGACAGTTGGTTATGGCACAGAAGATTTTGTCATATAAATTTTGATAACATTGTGAAAGTGAGTACTACACTTGCAGTAAGATATTTGCCTAGAATTATGAAGCCTACTAACATGATTTTCAAGGAATGTGTGATGGCTAAATAGAACAGAAGCTCATTTCCCAGTAAGAAGTTTACATTAGTAGAGAAGTTGGAGATTGTTCATACATACTTGAGCAATCCTACAAGGACTAGAGGATTCTATGGAGAAAGGTATTTTATGATTCTTGTTGATGACTTTACAAGAATGATGTGGGTTGCATTTCTTAAAGAAAAATTTGAAGCATTTGATAAGTTTAATATCATTAAGAATAAAGTTGAGAATGAATCTAGAATGAAGATTAAATTTTTGAGATCAGATAAAGGTGGAGAATTTACTTCTAGAGAATTTAACATCTTTTGTGAAGTGAATGGTATTTAGAGACAATTTTCAGCCCCTAGGACACCTAAACAAAATGGTATTGCAGAAAGAAGAAACATATCAGTGACTAAAGCAGCAAGAGCTATGTTATTTGAGAATGACTTAGCAAAAATATTCTGTAGAGAAGCAGTGAACACAACAGTGTATACAATGAATAGAGTACAAATCAGAGCAGACACAGATAAGACACCCTATGAACTATGGTTGGGACATGCACCATCAGTTAAGTATTTTATAATTTTTGGAAGCAAATGTTATATAAAGAGAGATGATGACATTGGAAAGTTTGATCCTAGAAGTGATGAGGGTATATTTCTTGGATATTCTTTGAAAAGAAAAGCTTATAGATGTTACAATAAGAGAACTAAGACTATTGTTGAGAGCACAAATGTTAAAGTTGATGAAAAGTTCAAAATTTAGGAAAGAATGCTTGATTATGAATCAGATGAAGGAACTCATCCTAGATCTAACATTGAGACTACTGAATTATTCTATGAAATTAACAGTGATTTGTTGAATGAAAGCCTCAGTGAGGTAATTGAAGAAAGGACACCTGAAGTAAGATCTGAGACAGTGACACCTAACAAGAATTTATCAAGGAATCATCCTGTTGAGCAAATTATTGGAAGCATAGACAGAGGAGTTTAGACTCAAAATAAGGTACAAGAACATTTATGTTTGATTTCTCAAATTGAACCTAAATCTACTAGTGAAGCTTTTGAAGATGAACAATGGATTAAAGCTATGAAAGAAGAACTAGATCAGATTGAAAAGAACAAAACATGGGAATTGGTCCCTAGACCTAAAGATAAGAATGTTATAGGAATAAAATGGGTATTCAGAAACAAGATGAATGGACAAGGAGAATTAGTAAGGAACATAGAAAGATTAGTATGTAAAGGATACTCACAGAAAGAAGGAATTGACTATGAAGAAACTTTTGCACCAGTAACAAGAATTGAAGCAGTAAGAATATTTTTGGATTATGCAGCTTTTAAGAAATTCAAAGTATATTAGATGGATGTAAAGTCAGCATTTCTAAATGGAGAGTTGGAAGAAGTCTACATTGAGCAGCCTGAAGGTTTTCCTTTAACTCAAGAAGGAGACATGGTATGTAAACTGAAGAAAGATTTCTATGGACTAAAGCAAGCACCTAGAACTTGGTATGGAAGATTGGACAAGTACTTGATAAAATTAGGATTTACAAAAGGAACAGTTGATAGCAACCTATACATAAAAGAAATTGAAAATGGTTTGTTGGTTGTAGTTATTTTTGTTGATGATATCATTTTTGGAGGAGAAAATGAAGCTAGTGATAAATTTGCAGATGAAATGAAGACCGAATTTGAAATGAGTATGATTGGTGAAAGGAAATATTTTTTGGTATCGCAGATAACACACAACAGTGATGGTATCTTTGAAATTCAAACAACGTACTTGAATGATTTGTTAAAAAGATTTGGAATGGAAAACTTTAAGCCTGTTGGAACACCTATGGTAACTGGACATATGTTATCTAGCATAGATGAGACTCCTCCAGTGGAACAGAAGAATTAAAGATCTATGATTGGAGGATTGCAGTACTTGACACATACAAGACCTGATATAGCACATTCTGTTGCAATTGTAGCAAGATTTCAAGTTGAACCTAGAGAATCACATTATACAACAGTGAAGAGGATACTGAGATATTTAAGAGGCACAATTTAGTATGGATTGTGGTATGAAAAATATGATGATTTTACCCTATGTGCATATACAGATGCTGATTGGGGAGGCAGTGTTGATGATAAAAGAGCACCAGTGGTAGAGCATTTTTCCTTGGATGAAGATTGGTTTCTTGGCTAAGCAAGAAGTAGAATTGTATTTCACAAAGTAGAATAGAAGCAGAGTATGTAGTAGCATCAAACAATTGTAACCAGATAATTTGGATGATGCAGATGCTTAAAGATATTGGAATAAATTTTTTTGAGCCTATTGTTATACATTGTGACAACACCAGCACAGTTAGTGTTGGCAATTTGGATGAGTTGGTTACATAGATGTTGTCATTATGGAAACATATGATCCACATGAAGATCACACCGTTCAGAGAGCTACTATGTCAGAGCACAATGCAAAATTGTCTAAGTATGAGACAATATGTTTTTGCCAGTGAACTAGAAGATAGTTTTGATTGGTGATGTTGATTGGAGTAAGTCTAGTGCTTGTGCACTTGAACATAGACTATATGATGACTATTGAAGACTCACCTTAGAGTGCAAGTTAGTATGACATGCACGGAAGAAGTTATGACAGTTTTACTAAAGACAATGTTGAGTCGGTAGGACAGAATATGAAGACAAAATTGATAAAGAGTTAAGGAATTATTTTGTTTATCAAAATAATGACTTAACAATATAAAGGGATGACATCCTAGATGTTAACCCTTAGATAAAGATATTTTTTAATTTGATAGCTGATTGAAAGTTATTAATTTTAATAACTTGTATAAAGATATGTAAAGATGTAATTGTAAATAAGAAAGTAGAGAAAAAAGGAATGTATGTAATAGAGATAGTGAAAGAGAAGTGGAGAGATATTGATGCAAGTAGTATAAGGTTATGTACCTTGTCATACTCTTTGTAATTAGTGAATTTTGTATATTACTTGTTTGGGTAGTAGGCTCATCTGGTAATCACATTTTGTACTACAAACTCCTAATAGGGTTGAGGCTTCTAACAAAGCCTATAGTCCCTTAATAAGGACTGAAACACTATATGCATGTAATAGACTCCTAACAGGGTCAACATCCTTAACAAGATACTTTTGATTAGTGGATCTTTGTGGGTACATACTCACTGGGGTTTTCCCTTGGCTAGGGTTTCCTCGAGAATAAATAATGTATTATGAGTTCTTTTGTTTTATTGCTATGCATGTTGTTTATCTTTCTATGTTATGCATGCATTAAGATAATTTGTTATATCTATAATTGGGAAAAAGTAAAAGTTTGTAGAATACTGATTCACCCCCCCTCTCAGTATTTCTAACAATTGGTATCAGAACTTGGTTACTCATAAAAGAATCATTCAAGGAAATCCTAGCAGCTTGAGTAAGATCTCTATGGATATGGATCAACTACAAAAGAATCTTGAAGAAGCTCTTGAACAGATTGATATGCTTACTGAGGAAAGAGATACTCTAAAAGGAAAATATGATGATGCAAAGAACCTCATTGAGAAACCTTAAAACAAGTTGGAAGATTTGAAATCTGAAAAGAAATCTGAAATTCATATTGAAGATTGTGATGACAACTTAGAGAAAGAAAATGAGATCCTTAAACATGAACTGAAGATAGCAAATCTAAAGCTAAGTCTAAAAGATGGAAATGGAAAGAATGAAGCAAATCTAAAATCTGAGAATGAAAATCTTCAGCTTGAAAATGAAGGGCTAAAATCTAAACTTGGTAAAGTAACATCTCAACTTGAAAAAGTCAATTTGTAGTATGCTGAACTTGAGAAATACAATACAATTGTGAAAGGAGAACTGACTCAATCTAAGCAGCAGCTTGAAAGACTATATTCAACTAATGAGAAGATTGATGAACAAATATGTTATCAAAAACCATTCTATGATAAAACTGGTCTTGGATTTAACACCTTTAAAGCAAATGAAGAAAGCAAGGAACCAGATCTGAAAATATCTAAAAGCATAGACGAGAAAAAGTCTAATGAGATTAACAAATCTAAAGAACCACCTAAGCAAGAGGAATCATCTAAAGGTATCCAAAGAGAATTCAAAGGTAGATGCTTTGCTTGTAATACTGTTGGTCATATGAAGAGAGATTACACAGGTAAGCAATTTAAACCTCTTAATTGTTATTTTTATAATTGTCATGGTTTTGGATAAAAGAATAGACCAAGGAGACATATTCAGCACTGAAGGTAGTCAGAAAGGTGAAGTATTAAATGGTAAGAATGAATCTTTACTTGACCCATCTCAAAGTACTTAATTCATGAAAATTACAGTAGAATAGGAACTTAGATTAGTGTAGAAATTGATATATGATAAATTGAGTCTTGTGCAGTTAATGCAAGGTTTTGTATGATGTTCTAATGCTATGGTAAAGAGCACAAAGAAAAATATTATGTTTTGCGAGATCGCAAGAAGTTTTAAGTTTTGCAGGTTAACAGAATCATCTTTTTGGAAAGAACCGGCAAAAGAATTGAATGCGATGTCAGATCTAAGTGAGATTGAAATAATAAAAGGTCATGGATAGTATCATTTGATCATAAAAGCTAATACAAGTGTTAAGGAGATTGAAGAGAAGTGATTGGAAGTATTTCGGAAGGATTTGGTGAAGAATTTTTGTGTCCAATCTACGCAAGCCCTAAATCACGGAATCAAGGTATTTTACTTGGAAGATCTTTAAATCAGTTAAGGAATTAGAGGAAATCATGGATATTTCTTTGATTTACAATGTAAGAGATAAGAATAGACCTAATGTGAAAAGGGAACCAATAGAACCCTTGGAAGATGATCCTAGGTTAGCTTTATCATCCGTACCAGATAGAGTTTTACATCTAGAGAATGTTAGAAGTTATTTGGGATGTAAACTAGAGACTATCAGTGATAGTGATTTCATAGAGGAATATTAGAGGATCTATCAAGACATGTCATTGAAAGTAGGGTTTGAGCATTTGAAAGATAATGAGATCGTTAAGTATGCTTTGCAATATGAATTTGATAAGGAAGAATGTACCAAGATAATCCTAAGCAGAATTCACAATGGAAAGGTTTGGTTAGATGATAGAGTGATAGACATTACAACTAACTTAATTCAAGAGGTAACTGGACTATCTAAAACTGGAGCCATTCCTTTGAATGAGAAAAACATGAGGAAAATAGTCATAGACAACACAAATTCATCCTACAATGGCAGAGGAATAGTGATTAGCAAGATACAACAAGATGATGTCAGATACTTGTGTAAGATCCTAACAACTGAGTTTTGTGCTAACTTGAGAGAGGATGACATGGTAGCTGGAATGATACATGTAGCTTATTTGATGTGTGTTGATAAAGTACAAGTTGACATGTGTGAGATTTTGGGAATTTAGTTGTTTGAAAATTTGGAAAAGATAAAGAAGACTAAGCATTCACAGTTTAGATTCTCATCCCTAATCACTTATATGTTTTTCCATATATTGAGAAGATTTCCTTACACCATTGGAAATGCCTGGAATGATGCCCAAACTACAATGGAAAGGATTAACCAAGTGTATAGGAGGCATGTTATTGATAAAGTGAATGAAAGTGCAGTGTTGGTGATTAAAACATTTCAAAATTTGTTGTCAAGTAGATCAAGGATCCCAGAGTCTCTTGTGGAGAAGTATAAAAATGAGATATGTTTAATGGTTGATACTGACTTTACTTACATTGAAGCATTAGAACCTAGAATAGATTTCGTAGACCCTCTTGGCTATGAAATATCTGAGATTGAAATAGAAAAATATGTGAGTAGACTACTTAAGTGGAAAATGGATATTCACAGTAATAGGTTTGGAACCTTTGAGGAGAACTTCAACTCCACAAAGACCATCCTTGAAGAGAAATAGTCAAAGAAAAGAGTTGAGAGTACAATAAAGAAAATTCTAAAAGATACATGGATGACTGAACATGAGTTCTTGGTAGCCAAGAAAATAACAACAACAGTTAGAGATATTGGACAAAAAGAAGTTTTGTTTGTGCCACCTTTATCATCAATTGCAGTATAGCAAGGAGAAACACTAGTTAAGGTGAAAGTGGAAGAAACAGAGAAGGATCAAGAAACAAGAAAATCCACTAGATCAACCTCCTCCACACCTAGCAAAAGAATAAAAGAGATTGCTACTGGACCTGGTAAGAGGCAGAAGACATTGGTGCCACCAGTTCAAAGGAAAGTTGCAAAAATCAAAGATGATGAAAGCACTCCTGTTAAGAAGAAAACTTTGAAACCTAGAGTTGAAAAGGTTAATGAATAGATTATCCAAGATGGAGACTTTACAAAGATGAACAAATATTATGATCTCTATGATTATGCAGAAAGACTGAATCAAGAAAATGCAGTGGTGAAATATATGATTTTATCCAATCAAAAATTTGATACAATTCAGGGTAAGATACCTAATGACTTGTACAAGAAACTTGTAAATAGGAAGAAGAGAGCATCAGAAGAAGATATTACTATTAGAGAAAATCTTCTAAGAAAAATTTGTGTTGTGAAAGATGAAGAACACTTCAAACAGATCATGAAGGATTTAAGCACCCATTTGAGAACCAAGAAGAGAACTATTCAGATTATAGGAGGTAGATATGAAGAAATTAATGCAGAAATAGAGCAAGCAATCATTAAGGTTATGTCAGAGAATGCTGGAGAACCATCAGTTGCAACAAAATCTAAAGATCAAGAAGAAGAAGTAGAACTAGAGGACTTTCCCTCTCCACCAACCATAAATATTGAGGATGAATTGATGAATGTTGAAGGAACAAAAATCACCTTGGATAGTGATGATAACTTATTCAAGAATCTTGAAAACATTGTTGACAATTCGGCTTTTGAAGAGCATGATAGTACCAAAGAAGAAGACAGAACAGAAACCAAAATTGTAGAACCTAAAGTGATAGAGAAATAAGTACCTGTTCCCACTCTAGAAGAAATCAGTCTTACACTTTATACTGGCAAGAAATCTCAGATTGGTTCTATGATTGAGAATTTGGGAAAGGATGTAGATGATGATGATCAGATGGAATTGATCACATCTTTGAACAAGATCATCGGAAAGAACAAGAAAGTAAAGAGTCTTGAAGGATGCCTAAAGGAGTTTACTGAGAAATTACAAGGCATTATAACTACACAAATTGTAGAAGATGACCCTTTGGAAAGAGAAAAGAAATTAATGAATACTTTTGATGATGAGTTAAAAAATTTATCTGATACAACAAAGGTGAAAGCTCAAGCAACTTATGAGGCCAAAACACTTTTGGACATTAGTCAAAATATCAGAAATGATATCAATAACCTTGATATCTACATAAAGGACTTGAGAAAGAATTTAGAAAGAGGAAAATCTTTGTACATCTAGTGTAAAAAATCAGAGAACTTGGTAACAAAGGAAGTTCAGAAGATGAAGATGAAGGAAGCAAAAATTCAGAATTAGACAAATCTTCTTGCAAGCCCCAATGTGAAGGTATTTGATATTGAGAAGAAAATCCACAAGATTTATGATGGAATGAGATTTTTTCAAGATGAAAAGGATAGGTTTCTGAAGAGATTCACTCTTTTGAGAGAGCACATTTCTATAAACTTGAGCATTGTTGAAGGGCAACTGGAAGAATGTCTTTCAGCCAAGACATCTTTTTAGAAGTTTAGTTATGAGAATCTCCAAGCATGTGAGATTGCATCTTATGGATTGTGTGCACTACTTAGTGTGGAAAATTACATTAAGAAATCATGGGAGAAAGAGTTAGAGGCTATGAAGATCAATTTTGTAGATTGTGTTGCAAGCCTATCGGCTTTGCAATATTGAATCAAGGTATAAATTTTCGTGAACACAGTTTTGTAACCCTCCTTACCTTTTTTTGTCATTGTTGTTAAAGGGGGAGATATATATAGAAGAAAATTAATAAGGATACATACTCTTAGGGTGAGTATAGTATATAGAGAAGATTCATGAAGTCATAGGGACAGTATATATATATTTTGTATTATGGCCACAATTTTGAGATTTTTGAGTCTAAGACTTAGCCAATTTTCTCATATGTTGCCACCAATGACAAAGGGGGAGATTGTTGGAAATTTGGCTGATTTGGTTACATAGATGTTGTCATTATGGAAACATATGATCCACATGAAGATTGCACAAGTTAGAGACCTAGTATGTCAGAGCACAATGCGAAATTGTCTAAGTATGAGACAATATATTTTTGCCAGTGAACCAGAGGATAGTTTTGATTGGTGATGTTGATTGGAGTATGTTAAATGCTTGCACACTTGAACATAGACTATATGATGACTATTGAAGACTCACCTCAGAGCGCAAGTTAGTATGACATGTACGGAAGAAGTTATGACAGTTTTACTAAAGACACTGTTGAGCTGACAAGACAGAATATGAAGACAGAATTGATAAAGATTTAAGGAATTATTTTGTTTATCAAAATAATGACTTAACAATATAAAGGGATGACATCCTAGATGTTAACCCTTAGATAAATATATTTTGTAATTTGATAGTTGACTAAAAGTTATTAATTTTAATAACTTGTATAAAGATATGTAAAGATGTAATTGTAAATAAGAAAGTAGAGAAAAAAGGAATGTATGTAATAGCGGTAGTGAAAGAGTAGCGAAGAGATATTGATGCAAGTAGTATAAGGTTATGTACCTTGGCCTACTCTTTGTAATCAATGAATTTTGTATATTATTTGTTTGGGTAGTGGGCTCACCTGGTAATCACATTTTTTACTACCAACTCCTAACAGGGTTGAGGCTTCTAAAAAATCCTATACTCCCTTAATTAGGACTGAGACACTATATGCATGTAATAGACTCCTAACATGGTCAACATCCTTAATAGGATACTTTTGATTATTGGATCTTTGTGGGTACCATCCCACCAAGGTTTTCCCTTGGCCAAGGTTTCCTCAAGAATAAATAATGTGTTATGAGTTCTTTTTTTTTATTGCTATGCATATTGTTTAGCTTTCTATGTTATGCATGCATTAAGATAATCTGTTATATCCATAATTGGGAAAAAGTAAAAGTTTGTAGAATACTGATTCACCCCCCCTCTTAGTATTCCCTATTTCTAACAGTTAGTATGTCTAATAACCCTGTATTACATTCTAAGACAAAGCATATAGAGATAAAGTATCATGTAGTAAGAGAGAAAGTTGTTGAGAAAGAAGTCAGACTTGAATACATAAGCACAAAGGAGAAGATTGCAGACATATTTACAAAACTTTTGCCTAAGGATACATTTGAGTATTTGAGAGGTATGCTTGGGGTTATGCCCTAGCCTACTTTTGAGAAGTGATGCAGATTGTTGCATCTGTCCAGTGGTATATGAGCCCTATCTTTCTTCTGGATTGTATGTTGGTACTTCCTCTATGGGGGAGTATGTGTATCTAAACTGAGTCATGAGGACTCTAGTGAATGTATTTTCTGAACAGTGTCTTTTGACATTGGAGTTGTTATTGACATAATGATGAAATTTCTATCATTGATGTCAATGGGGGAGAAGTGTACATGAAAAAACATTTGTACCATCTGTTGGAGAGAACTGAATAGGAAAACAAAGAAAGATTTGATTGATGAAGAGGACTTGAAGTATTTTTCAGAGTAGCAGTGTTGCAGTGTTGGATTTATGGAACATTGGATTTTTTCATCTATGTTTCCATCAAAGCCAATGGGGGAGATTGTTAGGAATGAATGTTGAATATATCCTATGGGAGTATTAGGAACCATTCTGTAGCAGTTGTTGTTGCATTCATGACTGTGATTGTCATTGATGTCAACAGAGTGATCTACTAAAGATTAGCAAAGGAGCAGATAATGTTTGGATTAGCGCACATGGGATATTAGAGATCAAGCTATGCAATGTTGAGGAATTACTCTTTGATGTGTTATATGTTCATGGTTAAGAGCACAAATAGTAATTCATTTACTCATGGAAGTTATGAGCATTTCACTGGAAGCAATATTCAAGCAGTGTTCCTGAGTAGCGATTTATGGAAATTGGATGATATCTCCTAATCGAGATGGAATCTAGTTATGCACAGTTAGAAAGAAGTTGAAAACATGTTGATAGTGACATGGATGATAGTGCAAACTTTGAGGTCGCATGAGTGAAGAGTTATTCTAATTGGAAGCTGACAATTTTTGTGTAATTTTGATGTAATGTGTGGAAACTTTTATTTTGTAATTTGGTTGCCGACTCATTTGTAATTACTTGAGTGTTGTATAAAGGAAGGAATATTTTCCTTGTTGTAATATGGAATATGTAGTAATGTAAGAGTGAATGAAATTGTGAAAGCAAATTTTTGGAAAGAGGATATGCGAGGTACAGAGATCTGAAATTGAGATCTGGTGTAGCAGTGAGTGTGGTTTGGCACAGTCAAAGAAGAGGTAACATATTGTTGAGATCAGTGATATTTTGATATTATTTTTTTGAATAATCTAGAGATCAGTTGGACAGTGTGTTCAGTGATCTTGCCATTGAAGCTGTTTGGGCAGTGGGTCCTTCTGTCTTCCATAACTCGTAACAGGGTTAGAATATTTTAGCAGGGATTCAAAATCTCCTAACAAGGATTCATATGTACTGAATGTATTTCATAAGACTCCTAACAAAGTCCATCCTTTCACAAGGAATATTCATATTAGTGCATCTTTTGTGGGCATCATTCCCACTGGGGTTTACTCTTTGATCAAGAGGTTCCCTAATCAACATATTTTGTGTCATTGTGTTATTGTGTATGAATAGCTTTCTATGGTTGTTGGTTGCATTTCTTATATGGTTAAAATCTATTGAAGTTGATAAAGGTTATAATTATTTGATAACTGATTCACCCCCCCCTCTTAGTTATCTTGGTGGACTTTACTTTCTAACACTGGGTATACTTCTCAACCAATGACACAGGGACTCTACTCCTCTTCCTCATTTTCTTTTTGAATTCAATAAAATAATTCTCCATTACACCTTTAAAATTTTCTCCTATCTGACCTATTAACTCATTGATTTGAACTATAATGGGTTTATTCTTATCCCATATCACACCTCCAATAGTAGGGAAACACTTTTGTATGTAAAAGAATAGACAGACTAACAAAGAACCAAACTTAAACATACAATTATTTGCAGTCCAGATTGAGTTTAGGTTCTCAACAAGATGAGTCCACTGGAGCTTGGGAAGATCTTACATGTGTCCCTTCTTGATGATTTTCCATGCCTGTTCCATTGCCATACAGGGGACACTGTCCAACCAACTGGATTGGTAGAATTTGCGCGAGATTACCCTAACTGCAAAGTCAATCTTCGGATGGGTGATGGTGGAAATCATCATTCCACGCTTGTTCCAAACTACCTATGTGTTCGCCTGGATTTCTTCCTTACTTGAACACTTCATCATTCTTTTTCCCTGAATTGTAGGGTATCTAGTTACCTGTTGAATCATTTCCTTCATTATCTTTACTGGTCCATCTTCCAACCATAATTTCATATCATGCACTCGACTCAATACAATTTTTATCCATTCAACTTTGAAATTCTATGAGAAATCTAGGGCATGCACTAACCCTTGCTCGAAAATTGATTTATATTCGAGCTTCAACACACCATTATCACACAATTTGTCATACACCTCCCTGATCTCATAATCTACGATCTCTTTGATTTTTCATAGATAACAAGACCTAATGTTATTCATTATCAACACATTCTCTGGAATCAAGGATAGAGCACTAGTAAGATCTTCTTTAATTGCGCTTTCTAGAATTGCCTTAAATTTTTGCAGCTTACAAACTTCATTCCTTACCAACTGTGCATTGAAAACCTCCATCCCTTGTTTCTTCATTGTGGTAGATGATGATGATGCCATTTTTTTAACTTAAAATTTTGAAAAGAAATATTTTCTTGGTAGTGTACCTTTCTTGTAAGTGTTTTGTAGATGATTTTGTCGATGACACGCTGAAAAGATTTGGAATTACTCTTTACAAACTGGTTGCTTGCATTTTAAATCACTCAAAGAAATCTCAATTCTCTTGGTGAAATGAAATGGGTGGCAACTTTTTGCTTTATAGATTCCAAAATCTCAAATTAGGGCCTCATAAATGCTCCGTACAAAATTTTAAGTGGAATACAACTGTCTTGGCAAACTCATGTTAGCCTCGGCTAACACAAGCTCGATCAATATAATTGTTTAGACACAGCTTGGTGTACATCACATCTCAGCTATAACAGGTGCTCGACATACATTGATAACTCGGTCAAAACAATGATGCTCGACATAAAAAATGAAATGTCCTACTTTGCTCAGATATGTCCTAATGCATCTTTATCTATGCAGATATGGACTTTTACTCAATTTTGTGTTAGGAACTGATGTAAGATAAAGCATGTTTAGACTCAGTTCCAAACATACCTTCTTTTCTTAGTTTGAAGAAGAGTGATCACCTGATCCATTGGATTGGGTGACCTTTGATGTTCTAGCTTCACTTATGCTTTCTTCTTCTTTCTTCTTCCATGTCTTATTCATCTGATTTCTCAATTTCTCATGGATATCTTCATTCTAATTTTGATCATTGTTCGGCATAGGTGATCTATAATCTTTCTTTAGGTGCCCTATCTTATTTCACTTATAACATACCATGCTTCCATTCATACAACTTTTGGATTTACCTTTTAAATGATTCTCCATACAATTTTCTCCAATGTGTCCATATTTTCCACAGTAATGACAATTGTACCAAGTGTTGTAATTGTAAGAAATTGTAAGAAAGAGCAAGAGATCTAGTTTAATCTAATGAGCAAAGTGTGAGGAAAATCATACCATGAGATAACCAAAACTAGAAGCATTCACCAACAATGAGACAATATTTTGAAGGGGGAAAAGCATAAAAAAACCCCCGTGATATTATTATGAATGGGCCAAAAAGCCTAAGAGAGAGAGAGAGCAAGAAAATGAGAGCAAAATGCTCATACAATGCTTCAAGAGAGAATAAGAAAACTATGTGATGCTAGAGAATGTCTTGAAAAAAGAGAAGAGAAGCATCTCTTAAGAAGAGATGAGAGGAAGGGAGTAGAATGTAACTCCCATGTGCATGTGAACCACATTCATAATGTGTGTGCCACTTGTGCTAATTCCTCTTAAGGAGGAATCTAAGAAAAAGAAAATACAAAAAAGAAATATGTCCTCACACATGGAAGAAGAGGACAAAATAACATGTAGGGATTCTATAGGAATCTCCTACTTACATAAGAAAATAAAATACCTTGGTTTATAAAAAACACCAAGGAAAGATTAATTCTAACAGTAATCCCAATTGTATGAGTTATTCTTCATAGGTGACTTGGTCTGTTCATTTGATGACCATTTAGGTTTAGATCTACATTCAAATGCTCTATGCCCATACTTTTGACAGTTGAAATAGTTTCCTTGAAACTTTGGTGAGGTAGGCGGATTACTAACCTTAGACCTACATTCATGTGCCTGATGTCCATGTTTGTTATAGTTAAAGAAATTCCCATTGAACTTAGGTTTAAGATCAAAATTACCATGTTTGCTTCTTCATATGTTAGCTGTGTCTCCTGGCTTTCCACAGTGATGGCATGTGGGCTTGTTGTTCTTTGGTTTTGCATTCCTTTTCTCTCCATTCTTTGATGATTTTCCTTCTTCAGTGGATGACGAATGTTTAGTCCAAGTCCAAATTTATCACCAAATCTTCTAGGTGACCTTAGCAACTCTTCAAATTATTTTTCAACTTCATTAGGTTTGTTCATCCTTTCATTGATTTCCTTTTCAGATCTCAGTTCATTCCCTAGTTGATCATTTTCAGATCTCAGGTTGTTGATTTAAATATCTTTCCCACCCAACTCTTGATTAACTAGCAATGGTTGATTTACCATGTCTAGTTGATTTTTGTTCAACCTTTGCATGTCACTTATCCTTTCATCTAGTCTCATTTCTATTTGTCTTTTATCTTCTTCAGCCATTGTCTTGTCTTCTTTAGCTTTCTTTTTCTGTTCAACTACTTCACAGAGTCTAACAGATTGAATTTCTTGTTGTCTCTTTAGATTTATGATGTCATCATTTAGTATGGTATTTTTCTCTTGTAGCTCTTTTATGGCTTTGTCACTTTCTGTAGAGTTTCCATTATCAAATAGTCCAGTGGTATCTTCTTCTTGATATTGTGAATCATTTTCCTGAATAGCAATTTCTTTCCTTCTGCTCAAGGATTTCTTCAGTTCACCTCTAGCTAGTTCTAGTTGTTGTAGTGCTAGCTATACATCAATCTTCTAATTCTCTATAACCTTTCCTAGCTTATAAAATTCCATCTCAAGATCTTTTTCTTCAAGTGATTAGACTTTCTATGTGAAACCTTGGAGCTTTGATACCAATTGTTGGAAATATAGTTGAGAAATGTGATGTTGAGAGAGGGGGTGAATCAGATATCACCTACTAATCCATTTCAAAATTGTATAAAACTTATTACAAAGTATCAAAAAAACTTCATCAAATCAAAGTAACTAATATGGTAAGCATCATTCAAGAAAGTACTCATAACTCAGTAATTTTGGTTACCTAGAAACCATTGAAAGGTAAAACTGGGGTGGGGATGACACCCACAAATCTTCACTACTACAGTATAAAGTTTTCCTGTTAGGGCTTACAAAATTTGATCAAAGATATGATCTACCCTGTGAAGGGTTTGCCTTGTTAAGAGCTAAAAGACTTATACAGTCTACCTTGCTAAAGGATTTAAAACTTACAACAAAGTAAGCACTTGGTTAAGAGATTACAATAGGTCTATTAGGACCAATTGGTTAAGAGATTTACCCTAATACACTTGTTAGAATGTCTCAATACCTGATCCTTCAGTTTGCATTGTATGCAAATTATAGATCTTCTCCTTACAGTATTGTTTTGATCTCTTTTATCAAGTTTATCTCTATTCTGTCCTTCACTGCTTAACTCGGTCACTGAACTCTATCTAAATGCTTCACTGATCTGAATGTGTTTCTCTACTCATTCCTTCATTCCCTTCACATCCTGTCATATGCTAACTCATTTTAGGGTTTAGATCTTATCCTTATATAAACAACTGAACATCTTCATGATTTAAGATCTATAGTTCAGATTAACTCCTTTTGCCACCTAAACCTTACTAATTTTTGATTGGTTCTAAGTGTTACATAGGGATCAATGATTAAAAAATAGGTGTGTAATCACCTCTATAATTTACTCAACAAAAAAAATACAAAACATGAATGTCGGCCAAAATGATTTACCTCGATCATTGTGCCATAACAAACTCATATGTCAATTCTGGCTAACTCAGCAAATAATGTTCCTGATACTTAGCATTCACTGTACTCAGCATATGTTGATATCTCTATCGCTCAGTAATCATTTCTTACATAGGTTGGAAAAAACTTAACTCGGCTAATACAAAAATACATAGTGACCATTGATTTACTCGGTAGTACTACTTCTCGGTAAGTATGCATTACATAACTCAGCCTATACATAATGAATCAGTTGCAGTGATCACCGACCATCATTGCCTAGATAATGACTAAGTGTGAGTCACTAATAGTCAAAAAAACTATAGAGATCTATAGTTAGAGCATCATCTCATCAAAGGAACTGATCAGACAAGCAGTGTCACAACACTAGTTCATCCAACAGATATAGTGTGTATCTGAGATCAGAAGGTTCTATCCTTCACCACTTGGGAAGTGAGCTCTAGGATAGTGTGTCCGCACCCCTAATAGGGTTATTGTAAAGGACTCCTAACAAGGTCTGACCCTTGACAAGGTCATTTTACTAAACGCATTGTAAAGAACAACTCCTAACAGGGTTGCAGATCTTCTAACAAGGATCACAAGACACTAGTGCAGTTCTTAGTGGGTGTGAATTCCCACCAGGGTTTTTACCTATTTGGGTTACCCCGTAACCATATTGGTGTTATGTGTTGTGTTTATGTATCTTGTTTACATTGATGTTCAATTCAGTACTTAAGCATTCAAGTTAAGTTTCAAGAGTAAAGTAAAAATATTAAATATAGTGAACACTGATTCAAACCCTCTCTTAGTGTTCCCATTCCTAACACCTCTCCCTTCGCATCCTGATCTTCCTCTAAAGTTATTTTTTGAACCTCTACCTATTTTATTACAACCTCCTCTACTGCTAGAGACTTCTGTTTGCTTGTCAGTGAGCTTAGTCTCACTATGAGTTATTGGATCTAAGGTTCTTCTTCCATGGCTACCTCTATGACCTCTATTATCTCTACCCCTACCTCTACCTCTACTTCTTGAGTCATGTCTCTTTTTAAGATTCTCTTCTACCTTAAGAGCCAACTGAGAACATTGATGAAATTTTTTGGGGCTTAATAAGCTTATTTCTTCTTGGATGTTCCATTCCAGACCATTTAGGTATCTAGCCACCTTTAGGCTCTCATCTTTATATGTGATCTAAGGCACAATTTTTGGAATTCCTCTATGTGGACACTGACTTATAAATATTTTTATCTCCAAATTTGCCTCTTTTTATGCAACTGCACTTGATAGTCATCTGGTAGGTATGCTTCCCTAACCTTTTCCACATATGTTTCCAATTGGTTATGGGGTTCTTTACTTATTTCACCCTTTCATCCTACACAAACTTCCACCAAGTGAGTGCATCCCCTCTCATCCTTTATTTTTCTACCCTGACTCTCTAAGCTTCACTAATGCTCTCACATTCAAAGTCATTTTCCATACCCTCAATCCACTCCATAACCAGCTTGGTTTCCATCTTTCCACTAAAAATTGGTATTCCTTCTAATCACTTTCCACTCATAGCTTTGAGTGCCTTCCAGAAAGGTTATTCAAGTAATATAGGGTCTGGTTCAAGGATTTTATCTTCCTCTTCCACCTCTTTACCCTTTCCTTCATCTTCTTTCAGCTTTTCACTCATCAATTCATCATTTTCTTCCACTTCTCCTAGCTTATCTCTAAGAGCTTCCATTTCTTCCCGGACTAACCTATTCTCCTCCATTATCTCTGTTACTTCTCTAGCCAACTCAACATTGGTCACCATGGCTGACTTACTCACTGAATCTTACATATAATTTAGCCCAAACCTTGTTAAGCTCTGATACCAATATGATAGGATCACACTAGGTGTTTAGTAGACTTGGGTTAGGATCACTAAGACTAATAACTCTCTAACCTCCCAATAGATTGATCAAGGATATTGCAAGGCTTCACCTTGTTCTATAAGGACTCTCTCAACTTCCTCTACTCCAACAATTCACACATCAACTCCTAGGTGATCTATCACTGATTAAAGGTTCTTGTCCATTCATAATCAATACTCCTTTGAAATGCTCTTTACCTCCTTAGCAAGTTGGTGATTCTTGCAGGGGTGTGGAGGTAGTAAATTATTATGTGTGTTTCATTTCTTGACTCATTTTTTCAATATCTTTACCATTATTCCTTACCAATCTCCTCAAAATCTTTGATTGAGCCTTGTAGCCCTAGAGCCCCCAATTAGGCCTCCTAGTCCAAATTTTGAGGACTTTCTTCAAAAATTTCATAAAGGTCCTTCCAAATAAGTTTTTTATTCTTGGTACATATGGGATACTCACATGGATTTTTTGGGTCTTGGGGTCTCAAGCCTCTATACAATTCCCTAACAAAATGAGGAGGGTTTTATAAGGGTTTTTGTGGCTTTTAGGAGCCCACTGCACAAAGTAAGATTTGGATTGTCTAATGGATTGATCAAGACCTATGATCTCCATCAAAGTATTTTTTGATCCTCTTCTTTGTATCCAAAGTCTTGGAGTGTTTCTTTTGAGTCACCCCTGTAAGAAAAACAACTTTCTCACCTCCTTGTCCCTAGCAGGGCAATGACTGTGCTCTCCTAGGGCAAGGTCTTAAAATTGGCCATGATTGTTGAAAGACCTCCAAAAGATCTATATACACTATACATAGTCTCCTCTTCCATTCCCCAACTAGCTGTCATGAACACATGGTGGGGTTTCATTGGGGAGCTATGTTTCTACACCAAACTATACATAGGCTAGTGAACTGGCTAAGACAAAATAAATAAATGAAAGCTACTAAAACACCTATAAAATACACAAAAAGGTAAAAAATGGAAATGAAACACAAAATGTGAATTGAATCCTTCTTCCTAAGGAAAAACAATAAAATTAGATGCTACTTTTTCATGAAAACCTCGGACTGTGTCCACAAAAGCATGCAACAGTGCTATGATTCTTAAAACCAGAAATTGACAATGATGCTAGCCTCGAGATTTGGGACTATTAGGGATTATATATCCTCTAGCCTTGAGGTTTTTGGTTTTTAGGACCCATAATGACCGAAAACCTTGGTTTGTCCTTTTAGGACAAAAGTTGTCAGGCAACTTTGCAAAATTGAAAAAGTTGTCAAGACCATGTTTTAGCAGCTTTTGTAAAGTTGCTCATTTCTTCACTCAACCCTCTCAGAGACTCATAAAAAGCTACAAAAACCTATATAAAGACATTTTGCATCATTTTATACCAAAATCAAACATTTATCTCATGTTTATACTCTTGTACCCTTTTTCTAACTTTTAGGACCAAGCTAGGTCCTAAGGACACCTTAGCCTATTGACTTAGTCTAACTAACACAACCATAAGCTAACTCAAACCACTACTCTCCTAATACACCTAGGTCCTCTTGGAACCCTTTATTACCCTCTAGTCTGGCTAGGACCAGTACAAGCCAAAATTAAATTAGGACTTTCAAGCATAAGTTTGAGGTGCTCCTACACCATTGATTGACTGTATGTGTGGCACTAATGACAACTCATAATATAATTATGTGTAACACCATCATTAGGAAATTTTAAGGCACACCTAGATCTATGAATCTATATGGAGTCAATGCCTGGAACTTGCATCAAAACGAAAACAAATATGTGCAAAACAAAAACATATATGCATACACATATATATAATATAGAAGTCATCGTAAGTCAATGAAAGGGAATAATAAAATCATATGGCTCTCATAAATGAGTAATATGACATCATCTCTCTCCCACATAATATTCAAAGAAACATCATCACAATGATCCCATCAAATCAAAAGCATCAAATCAAATTTGTGTTTTTAGTCTATCCTTAATGGTATCACCTAAAACATAGGTTAAAATATCACAATACATTATTAGAGAATATAATAATAATAATAATAATAATAATAATAATAATAATTGGCTCTTCGAAGGGTAACCCAAGGAAGTCCGAAATTGGTTTTGTTCTTTGTGATTGTCATGGATCTATTATCTTTTTTGAGGTTCACCCTATTCCTCCAGGGACAAACAATTTGGCAGAAGCTTATTTCACTATTATATGGTCTTACTGCTGCTAAAAAATTGAATATTAAATTTCTCCACGTCGAGGGAGACTCCTCTATGATTATTAATGCTTGTACTAAAAGGTGTTCCTTTTGAAGGTATATTAATTATGTTTTTCTACAGATTTGGTCCCTACTAGACTCTTTTAGTGATTGCTACCTAACCTACATCTATAGAGAAGACAATAGCCTCACTGATATGCTTGCAAAATTAGGTGTTGATGATATTCTTTTATTGTTTCCTTCTATCTTAGTCTCCCCGGCTTCCCACCCTGCTATTTTTAACTTGATTAATTTGGAATCGATCAAGTAACTATCTTTTAGCTTTAGCTTCTTCTTTGACAGCCGCATTGCTAGTTTACTAATAATCCATTTTCCTTTTGTTTTTATCTTTTATCAATAAGAGGGTTTTTATTTATTCGGTACTTCACAAATTTTCTTGATTAGATGTGGTTATTTCATATATTTTCAGGTGTCTTTTACTAATGGTGAGATCCTTGATTCACATGTCTTCAAAAGATTTTCGTAAATTAACAAAACTTTTGCCTCGTGTGTTATCTCCTTTTCAGCACATATGTTTCAATGCTCTATTTACTAATCTGCAAGTTGGCTCTTCATCTACGTGATAGATTGACTGCCCTCTCTTGTAGCACACACATATGACAGTGGATGGCATTCAAATTTATTTGACATCATCAATTTTTTTTATGGTTTGTTACAAATGGCTGCCACATTTAATACCTCCTGTAAGTGGGAGTTTGGTATTTATCATTGCTTCCTTTTCAATGACTTTCCAATGTCTATTTATTTCAGCCTTTTCCTCTTTAAGCTTCTCACTATTTCAACCTCCATTGTTGGATTTCACCCCCTCCTGTGTTTTTCCTTAGAAGCATGGCTGCTAATAGATTTGTCGATGAGTTTAGGCCTTTCAACCTCTAAGTTTGTCTATCTCCTTCTGAAACTGAAGTTCCCTTTGAAGGTAAAGTCTCTGATGAACTTTTGGCATCCATGTTCATTATACATTGTCCCAAATGTTGTAGATGTATTTATAGGCTAACTGGTGAGTTTGTTTTGTCACCACAGTTTAAAAGGATTATTTTCCCATCTCAAATAGTTTTAATTTTTTGTTCTAGCCTGCTTGATTTGTCTCAGTCTTGGTGTTTGTTGCTCCACATTGCAAATTGGGTTATTGTGCCTCAGTTTCTACAAAAAAATAGCTTGCTTTCTACAATGAAAGGGTATAATTTCTGGCAGGGTGATGCTCATATTGGTGGAATATTTTCGTGCCACTTACTTTTTAATTCTGAAAAGTTTATTATGATATTAGTAGCAATTAAGGATTGTCTTGCATCCTCTTCTATTATGCCACTTGATCATGTCCTTAATAGAATTCCCTTTGATGTGGAATTCCAGGGTAAGGCATTCGCTAAAATGTATGCTTTTCTTGGGTTGATGTCCCACTCTCATGCTGTCAATTTAATCAACTCAATTTCAGCTACAGGTGTTTCTTCTGTGGGAGGCAATTTGATGCCCCATAATTGTTTTAGTTCTCAGGATGTCCCTGTGCATCCTTTAGACCCATGCATGGGTGAATCCTCTTCTCCACCTGTCTGTTTACAAGTTACCTCTGGTTCAGAAGCATTCTTGGATAGTGAGGTAGACAGGTTATGGAGTTCTCTGTTCCTCTCTCCTCCTTCACAATTGGGGAGCGGGGGTCTATACCATGGGATTTGAATTCTCCTCATATTTTGTTTTCGGCTAACATCTTTTTGCAGGATCTTGGTTCTATAACTTTGCTAGAGTCATTTATGTTTCTTTGTTGAGCGGCTATTAAAGTTGAAGGATGAGTTCTTTGGATAAAGTATATAGCGGCTATTAAAGAAGACAGATGGGTTCTTTGGATGAAGTACATCTATGTTTATTACATCTTCGATTAGCTTCTGTATAGATCCAATAATAATTTTTCTTGCTTATCGGTGGGGTAGATTTAGGATTCTCTTTTTTGAGATCATCTATTACTAGATTGACAGGGTGGTATTCAGTTCCAAATTTGTTCTTCGATGTAAACAATTTCCTTTTGTTTTGAGGTTGTTCTCTGAATTCATGCATGCTCATTGTATATTGGTGATAATTGTTAAAGATGTAATTGGGCCCTTAAATGGCCTTGGGGTTTGGGTAGCTTAGGTATCTGATTAAAGATCAAACTTCTCTAAAGTTTGTAATATGATGGGTAACGAACGTAGTTTTTCTTTTCTGGTTCTTTTCTCCGGGAGCCCTTTTTTGAACTAGTTTATTATTAATATAAATATAAATTTTTTCCAAAAA